>CM070636.1:32767266-34110142 GCA_036346255.1 Ampelocalamus luodianensis
ATATTCAATTAATCAATATCGTGGCGATCGGTCCTTATACCACATTCGATATTATCATCATAATCCCTTAACGACATCGCACTAGTAATGTAACAATACACTCTTAGCGAGACTCATCATGCCTCTTATCCCATCATAATTTCTCCAAAAACACAAGCCACAAAGGTTGAAACAAACCTATTTTATCTAGTTCATCCTATCAAATAATAATTTACCAAGCACACTATCAAAGCCACTTACTCATTCATCACTCAACCATTAGTGTTACTCACCTGCTCAACTATCATTAACAATTGTCATTGTATGTATCATGTATGCAAGGGTCCTTACTTCTATTTGTAGTCACATAACCATCTATAAACACAAAGTCAACATTTAATAATCTCATCTCACAATGCGCGAGGTTTCACAACATGCTACCTCCACATTACGTTTAATGCAATATACATGTTTCAATCTAGCTAATATGTGTGATCATCAAATAACCGGTTTGCAAAATTTTGAATTTGATATCCTCTAAGGCATCGTTCAAACACATTCTTAACATAACCATCACTAATGAGTAAAGCTAATCCATTGAGATACATTACTCTTGTGTTATCAATAAATCTACACGATTCCACAATCTAACAGTAGAACCAAGTCATCAATATACCACACCTCTTAATAACTCTATTGATTCCAACTAAATATTGTCATTACTCATAATCCGATTACATCAAGAACTACTAGAGGACAACCTCCACTTAATCAACTTTCCTTGTTAAGGATCTTGGTTAAAACGATCATGCACACCTATGCGGACTCAACTTGATAACTCATAACTAACCATTAATCTTCAACCTCAAACACCCAAAAGAGATATGTTGAGTCAAAGCCTTCATGTACTAAAGGACTTGTAAAAAACTTTCATTAACGAAGACATCAGCGAATAAATAGGTCAAGTTTTCCAGTAAGAAAACAAAACTCCCACAAGGTCAATCTTGACAATTAGCAAAGTTCAACAATCGCGAGAATAACTCCAGCGACAGTTGAAAACAATAATTGATTCTGGGACAAATTAAGCCCAATGGACACACACCAATAATTTCAAAGCAACCCAACAATGCACGGCGGATAAGAGTTGACCAAATTCAAACTCAAGGAAAAAAACAACTCCTCTAAAGATTCTACGCTATAGACACCTATACTAAGATAATCAAGGCTTCTACTCACATCTAATCAGACGGTGGTGTAATATCCCGTTATGCGTTAGTGGATGTAATAAAAAAATTAGGAGAATTAAGATAATTAAAGAGAAAAAATCAGGTTGAGAGAGGAATGGGCCACGCAACCCATAGTCAAGTGGAGGAAAAGCAGGCTTAGTGGCCATAGCCCATGAGAGCGGGGGCTCCAGCTAAAGAAGGAGCCCTGGGGTGCTCGATGCCGCGCTGCCACTGTAGCATGGTACTGTAGCAACCCATCTCCTCCATGGTGGTGCCCTCTCTCCCCGATGCCTCTTCATTGTGGTGGCATGAAAAAGGAAGAAGAAGGAAGAAGGAGGGAAGAAGAGAGGGAAGGGGAAGATTGCGGATTTGCATCGCGGTCTACAGATTCGTCAAAGAGGTAACGGTTTGCCCCCAGATGGATGCATATTTGATTGTTGTAGCAATGTCGGTATTTCTGTCTTCTCAGGACAGATCGCGTTAGACAGACGTTTTGATATAGTTAAGTGCGGATTCGGTCTTGCGCCTCCTAGAGAGTAGAAGGCGTCAATAGCTTTGATGAAGTGCTAGTTCATTATTATTTGGACCTCTGTAACAAAGTTATAGAATTTTTAGATGCGATTGTTCTCGAATCTGTCAGTATTCGGCAGGTTTTAGTAATCTGACTTTAGAGATCAGTTAAAGGAGAATTAGAGATCAGGTATAACGAAAGTTGTAGATAATTATACGTAGCTTTCAGGAAACCCAAACACGCGACATTTGGACAAACAGGCTGAAGTTATGTTAGTTTTGATTCTATCCAGAGCAGGTGACGTAAATCGATGTTTGTTAATCAGCAAAAGTGATTTTAGATGGCCGAATCAGGGGCTCACCTTCTAGGTTTAGTTAGAAATTTGATTACCTTTCAATGAAGTCCAAGAACACCTAATTTGGACCACTGCGGAAATATATGAATTTAGAACTTGACTATTCACGAGAGGCATTTCAGTTACTTAAGCGGAGTCGGGATCGCGTTGCAATTTGCTACTTGATGAGTTGCTTATTTAATTCATGTTTTTAAATTACTATGGTCTTGGTTTTTATTCATGATGTATTGATTGTTAAGTTGGTACGGGAGGCAGCACCGTCTTCACATTCTCCATTACGCCTTGATTAAGGCAAGTGCATTGTTTGGTCGTGGTTGCGATTGATTGGTGTATGTGTGCTTTTAGATATGTGATAGTATAGTAAAGATTGATGGCATGATGTTGGTTTAAGATTAGTAGATGCTCCAAATATTTTTATGCTCTGTTGTGGTATGATGTTATCGTTTTGTAGTAAATTGATGATGATTAAATAATGAGCATGTGCATATGAGATCATGTTGAGAGCTTGAGTCACGTGGTGTGCAAGTATGTTTCCCTGAGATCCCGTCATGAATGTGAATGAGAATCCCATACGTGGAGTGTAGGCATGAGTCCCAATACTTGCGGGTGTTGGGCAGATGGTCCACAATGTAACGTGCATGCTGGGCGAGTATCAGGCGGCGGTTGCATACTGCGTGGAGTGTAATGCAGAAAGATAAAGAGAAAGGACCCTTGAGCATTGCATTTGCATTTGAGATGTTCTATTGTTGATCTCCTTTACATGGATCTTTTGTTATAGTTTCTTTATATACTTAGATCATGGGACTCCTCTTGCTTTATTGTTGTTTTAGTGCAAAGCCAAGAGCGACATGCATGGAAATGAAATGCGCTAGTCACACACTTACCACATGAACTAATAAGATGAATGATCTTGAGCGTAATTGTTTTAGTAATTGGGCGAGATGCCCAAAGATTTAATATGTTTAATCTCATCAGATAGATTAAATGTAATAATGATGAGTAGTAAATTCATATCTCTCTAGTTATGTTAGATACTTAGCATGTCTTTGATTATCTTTTGATGTCTTTGGAAGAAGGTTTTAGATTAATATTTGATTATACATTATGTTGGAACCGTATAATTAACTTTACAAGGAGGTTACGCGAAATTTATTAAGATTGTCTAGTTTGGAATTATCAAAGTTTGTTTAGTAGCATTCCAGACCTCATGTGTGAAATTATTCGATTGAAATATCGAGCAGGTTGTAGGTCCGTGGTGAGCAGTTAATAACCAAGTAACAACATTAAAAATTTGCTAATGGTTAGTGCTTGAAAAGACACCTGGGTGCCTGATAGGATAGGGTGGGTCAAGCATTGCATTTACTCTTGTCATGTTGTAATGATGATTCCTGTTATGAATGATCTTGCAAACCTATAATATGATTATATGATTGTATGAGTGAGAGCGGCCCTTGTTGAGAGGACTAAGGTCATGGTTGTAGCCACAGGGCTGCGGTTACACCATTGTTCGTGATAAGAGAAGGGAAGAGAGGTTACCTCGGATATCTTAATCTGAGCGTTAATAGTAGTATCTTTTGAAAAAAAATTTGTCACTTCCTTGAATTTGAATTTGATCAACTCTTGTTGATTGTAGTCGATGAATTTCTTTGGGTCGATAGTTCATTTCGGTTGATGGGTTTCTTTGAAAAGGTTGTTATGTTTATTGGCAAGCATGTCCCATAAACAATTATTGTTTTCAATTGTTGAGTTATTCTTGTGGCTAGTGGACTTGGTTAGTTGTCAATCACGACATTTTATGTGGAGTTTTGTCTTTCTTCTTTGGAAAGCATGATCCATTTATTTCACTTGATGATTTGGATAATGAAAGTTTCCTTTTGCAAGTCGTGATGCGTGAAGTTTTGATTCAATATATCTCTTTTGGTATCTTGAGTTTTGAAGTTGAAAAGTTCTTTATGAAGGCGCTAAACTCTTTAGCGATGTAGTCTCGTGGTTAAAGTGAGAGGTTATAATCGGAGAAATTAGTGAATATGATATGGTTATCAAGTTGGCTCTTTAGTAGTTGTATAATCGATCTCTAACAAGATCCTAGAAGAGAAAGTTGACTAATTTGATGGTGCCATGTATAGTTCTTGTTGAGTGTGATGATTAAGTGTATGGCTATACTAATTGGAAGCAATAGAGTTATTAACAATTGTATAACTTTATGAGTGCAACCCCTAAGTTGTTTAGTTTGCTAAACTTGTTAGATTATTGATCTCAATGGATTAATCTAGCGTGCGGGAAGAAAATATAAGATGTGTTCATTTGTCGTCTTGGTAGATATTAATATAGAATTTTTCTTTAATTGGCTATTTGATGATCTTATTTATGCAGGTAGGATTACAAATAGATCTGGGACCAACAATTCATCCATGATTGAATAATCATCAAAAGTTTATGATAACCTCTAGATTGGAGTTAGTGGGTACTAAATAAGTATGAGCATTAGAGATAGTTTGAAGGGTTGAAATTTAAGTGATTTATTCACGAGTGTTTCACGAGGATATGTGGCAAATTTGCATGCCATTGTTAAAAGAGGTCTTGCTCCGATAGTGTAGTAGTGTATTAGATATACTCTAGAGCAGGTTATTGTACCAATCTTATTGAGATAACAAAAATGTTATAGAAATAATATAACATGTTTGTTTTGGAAGATTTATGATGGGATTTTATACGACATGTGGTTGCTCGATGGTAAAAATTATGAGATAATAGTATGTCTTATGAAAAAAGGGTTTTGGTGTAACCTTGTAAATTATATAGTAGGTTCCTTCAAAAATCTAGTAGTTTGTTATAGTGAGTGTAAGAATTTGGTGTACTCTCAATTGAGGATGAGAGGATAAAGTGAAATGTAGTTTGAATTGACTTTTGAGAATTTATAAAGGAAGAGTTGATTAATGAACCTTGTTAAGAGTAATTATTCTTGATGTTTAATGTCAAGGTCTACAAGGAATTACTTGTGGCGTTGGGTGATGATGATTCTTCTAGGAGAGTAAGTTGATTATTTTATATGATTAAATGAAATGTTTGGAGTTCGTATTCGTGATCTTTTGAGGCTCATGGTTTATGTAGTAGATAAAATTAGTTGAGCAATGTGACATATGGAAAAAGTTCCGTTTAGTTCTAAAGTGATGAATGTGATTTGGTATTAAAAACATCTCTTGTTTGGTTTGGCAGTAATGTTGTAATCAAAGTTACTTTCGTTGTGTGCACGGAAATGTTTACCATAAGTATTTGAGGTTGGAGCTAACTAAAAAAATACTAATCCATAACTTCCTTGTTGTCTCAGCTTAAGATTTCTTGGGTTTACATAGCAATGTTTTATTATGAGTTATGGAGATGGAAAAATTTCTTCTTGTGGGACTTTTGCCACCATTGTGGATTAAATGTACATTTTCGAGATCATTTCTATTTGACTATTTCTCTTGGTCCATTGCTCACTTGAGAGCCATGATTTCTTATCACGTCCGAACTTTGTATCTATTTATTTCTTCCTTTTGAATAAAGAAGTAACCAAATTGTGTTGCCAAGTGTTATAAAAAGAAGTAGCATAGTGATTAGTTGGAGGTAGTCAAGTATTTGGAATTGTTGATATTTTGGGAACAGTCTATTTGAAGAAAGCGATATAATGTGAATTGGTTTGACTTACAACACCTAGAGAAAATTCTACTTAAATGGAAAGTTTATCGATGAGATAAAAGTGATTAGTGTTACAACTAGTGGAACCTATGGCAATTATGATCCAGTAACCTTTGTCCATGTTGAAATATTGGGACTATTGAAATTATGGACTCTTGATAAACTTATTAGAGTATCACAATTGGGTACTTAGTATGATTGTCATGAGAAGAGTTGTGGTGGTGAAGTTTAATAAAATCGCGGTGTGGAGGAACCTAAGTATCATGCTAATTAGAGGATAGCAGGAATTGTTGAGCTATTGTCAAGTATGACTTCGGCCTCGATAAGTGACCTTATAGAGTTAAATTATCTTGAGGATATCTTGGTCAAAGAAGATATTTATTTAATGACATTAGTGATTGGGTATGTTTGAATCTTAGTCATATAGTGAGAGCACGAATGGGTATATTGTGATCGTGTAGTTGAATTTTGATTAGTGTGGTTTAGTGAAGGTCCAAGATTGGAGACATGACGCCTTGGCGGATTACTTGATTAGTGAGAGCATTGGATGTTAATGATTGAGGTTATTGTTGAGCTATGTAAAATTTTTAGTAAATGAATTGGAAGATTTCCTATCAATCATACACGAGAATTCATTATGCGAGACTTGAGGTTGATTTTAGGCTTTGCATTCTCATGTTAGAACCTTGGGTGCCAATGATTATGTGTAGAGATGGTAGAATAAGAGTGGATTAAGTAGTGGGATGATCATTGATAGTATCCTTTAAGGGCTAGTATATATGAGAGTGTGTGATGTGGTATTTCAAATTGCTCATCCTTACTTGGATTAAGGGATGTGATGGTGGGTGAAATCTATTGAGTTGTGTTGGAAATTATTTTTACAAGTAATTCATTCGGTGGGAGATTGGCTAGAAATCGATATTGTGGATTGGAAGAGTCTACACATAATTGTGGATTTTGTGTTCGGTAGAGCATAAGTTTGGGATTGCCAATTTAAGAAAATGAGTTAATGCGTTATGCGATGATTTGAGATCCTATGGTTTAAGAAAAGTTGATTTCTTAAAAGAAAGATTGTGGTAAAGGGTGTGATGTTGGATAGTGAGATGTTTTCTTAGTTCTTACTTGAACTATGTGGTTATGTGTTGAGTGTCATTACAAATTGAGTTAGTTCTTGTCGGTATGTGTGATTCCTTCGAGTTAAGAAAAAAAGGTTAATTTGGTTTTTGAGTGATTTTGGTTTTAGCTTATGTGGTATTTTATTTCTAAACTACCTATTTGAAAAGTGGAAAAAATTCATAGTAAATCCATTGATTTTGGATTGGGCTCTTCTAAGGAGGATGGAGCTGGAGTTAGATGCATTTGACTTCTTTGTTCTCAGTTGAGTTCTTGGATAAGTGAGTTGGTAGGTGAGTTCTTTGTGCGTCCCTTAGTAAAGGAGATCTTTTTGCATAGATGTAAGTGATCAGTGAGAGTTGGAACAAAGAGTTCTATGTGTTTTGTGTGTAGACGGTGTGCTTGTTACGAAAGGAAGTTTAACCAAAGGTGTGTTGGATAGATTCCTGTCACGAGAATTTGTAGATTAGCGTATCCACTAGGACCGTCTCAGTAGTATACGCAGATGCGCAATGTCTTGTGTTTTTCGGTCTGGAGCTTGCACATGAGAGGTCGGAGCTTGAGATTTTGTTAAAGCTGTTGGCTAAGAAGTAAGACCTTACCTTTGAGTCCCGTGTGTTGAGTGTACATGTAAAGGTCGAGACTAGTGTTGAGGTGAAAGGCGTGATATCCGTCAAGGTGATATGATCCCATAAGCCCAAGAGGCGACTTGTGAATGCGGTCGCACGTATGCGGCGATGCTGGAGTAGTTCCACGTTGGGTATCGTTAAAGATTGTTGATTTCAGTTCCTTTCAAGTAGATTGGTGAAAGTAGAATTAAATTCGAATTCTTTTTAAAGAAGGTAGAATGTAATATCCCGTTTAGCGTTAGTGGATGTAATAAAAAAATTAGGGAGGAATTAAGATAATTAAAGAGAAAAAATCAGTGTGAGAGAGAGAAATGGGCCACATGACCCATAGTCAAGTGGAGGAAAAAGCAGGCTTAGTGGCCCATGGCCCATGAGAAACAGAAACCAACTAAAGAAGGAGGGGAACCCTAGGGTGCTCGTTACCAGCGCTGCCAGCATGTAGCATAGTGCTGTAGCAGCCCATCTCCTCCATGGTGGTGCCCTCTCCTCCGATGCCTCTTCATTGTGGTGGCGCCAGAAAAGGAGAAGAAGGAAGGAAGAAAGGAGAAGAGAGAAGAAGAGAGGAAGGGAAGATTCACGGATTGCATCGCGGGTCTACAGCCGGTTCGTCAAAGGTAACAGGTTTGCCCCAAATAGATGCATATTTGATTGTAGCAGCAATGTCGGTATTTCTGTCTTCTCAGGACAGATCGCGTTGAACAGACGTTTTGATATAGTTAAGTGCGGATTCGGTCTTGGGCTTCTCCTAGAGAGTTGTAGAAGACGTCAATAGCTTTCGATGAAGTGCTAGTTCGTATTATTTGGACCTCTGTAACAAAAGTTATGAATTTTTAGTGCGATTGTTCTGCGAATCTGTCCGGTATTCTGACAGGTTTTAGTAATCTGACTTTAGAGATCAGTTAAAGGGAGAATTAGAGGATCTCAGTATAACGAAAGTTGTAGATAATTGTCGTAGCTTTCAGGAAACCCAAACACGCGACATTTGGACAAACGAGGCTGAAGAGTTATGTTAGTTTTAGTGCTCTATCCAGAGCGGGTAGCGTGAAATCGATGTTTTGTTAATCCCACTTAAAAGTGATTTTAGATGGCCGAATCAGGGAGGCTCACCAACTAGTTTTAGTTGGGAGATTTGATTACCTTTCAATGAAGTCCAAGAACACCTAATTTGGACCACTGTACGGAAATATATGAATTTTAGAACTTGATTCTTCACGAGGCATTTCATTACTTAAGAAAGCGGGTCGGGATCGCGTTGCAATTTGCTACTTGATGAGTTAAGCTTATTTAATTCATGTTTTTCGTTACTATGGTCTTAGTTTTTATTCACAATGTATGTAGGGTGGGAGTTGGTACGGAGGCAGCACCGTCTTCACATTCTCCATTACCCTTGCGCGGTTAAAACAAGTGCATTGTTTGATTCGTGATTAGCGATTGATTGGTGTATGTGTGCTTTTTGATATGTGATAGTATAGTAGAGATTGATGGCATGATGTTGGTTTAAGATTGGTGGATGCTCCAAATATGTTTATATACTGTTGTGGTATGATGTTGCTCGTTTTGTGGTAAATTGATGATGATTAAATAATGAGCATGTGCATATTGAGATCATGTTGAGGCTTAGTCGTGTGGTGACCAAGTATGTTTCCAACAAGAGATCCCGTCATGAATGTGGCGGGCCCAAGATCCCCATACTCGTGGAGTGTGGGCATGAGGTCCCCAATACGCGCAGAGTATTGGGCAATTAGTCCTGTCGTGTGCGCGCCGCGAACTGCATGGAAGTATCTGGCAACGGTTGCATACTTTACATTACGGTGTAATGCACAAAGAAAGATAAAGAGAAAGGACCCTTGAGCATTGCATTTGCATTTGAGATGTTCTATTGATGATCTCCTTTACATGGATCTTGATGTTATAGTTTCTTTATGTACTTGCGATGCTAGTGGACTCACTCTTGCTTTATTGTTGTTTTAGGTACCAGGCCAAAAGGCGACATGCATGGGGAAATGATGCACTAGTCACACACTTACCACATGAACTAAATAAAGATGAATGATCTTGAGCGTAATTGTTTTTTAGTAATTGGGCGAGATGCCCAAAGATTTATTATGTTTAGATCTCATGCGATGGATTAAATGTAATAATGATGAGTAGTAGAAATTCATATCTCTCTAGTTATGTTAGATACTTAGCATGTCTTTGATTATCTTTTGATGTCTTTGGAAGAAGGTTTTAGTTAATATTTGAATTATGCGTATGTTGGAACCTTCGTATATATTTACTTTACAAAGGAGAGTTATGCAGAAATTTATTAAGATTGTCTAGTTTGGAATTATAAAGAGTTTGTTTAGTAGCATTCCGACCTCATATCGATTGAGGTTATTCTGAGTGGTGTGTTTGGTAAAGCCAGGGTCACAACCACGATATAACCTCTCAACAACGACTATTCCCACTCACTTAATAACCATAATAATTAATTCATAAGCAGCCAAACTCAATTCATATCGGCAATAATCAAAGCGATATAACGAGAAGCGTAAATGCAAAGGTTGGCCCATCCCCATCCCATTGTGCACGGTGTGTCAAACTTTTAAGTTGATTAACATTAGCAAATTTTTTTAAATAATCTAGTCACCATGGACCTACTGACGCTCTGATACCAAGCTGTAACACGGCTGACTCAAATAGCACTGGAATACTCTGAAATAAACTATTCTAACACAAATACAAATTTTAGTGAGTCTCCTTTGTTTAATCGACAAATCTGAGAGTTCAATACTATCACATGGCATAAACTTAATCCTCATAATCAATTTATTCCAAACATGCATGAATATCAAAGAGAACCAACTACGGCTAGTAACCTCATTATTACAACTAAATGATAAACTCAACCACGCCACCCATGGGAGTTATTTAAGCAGTTCATTTAATTCTAAATTTGTACTAAGCGACAAGCGCTTTAAAGATGTGATAAAGTGAGTGCATCCACATCTACTCCCTCCCGATCATGCTCGTTCACGCCATGGGTACCTAAAACACATTAAAGCAAGAAGTGAGCCCAACGACTTCGTGCAAGTATCAACAAGGCTATAAACAACATGAACTCAAACATAGCATCACATAAGCCACAATCTCATTACACTAATCATGGCCAAATATCTCGTGATATGCAAACTATGCAATGCTCCTTTGAACTTTATCTCTTTTAGCATTTCTAGGTACACGGGGGTATCTGCTGTCGGCTGTATGCCCTTGCATGCCCTAGCACGAGGACCAAAGCCTATACACCACATGTATAGGGACCTTTGCCCATCACTTAATGATGGGGACCTCTTTACTTCATAGCCCACATTCCACGATATGTAGGGGCCTCAAACCGTCATCTTCATGGCGGGGACCTCAATTGTATGTCTAGGTGGCGCGTGACCAAGGCACTGTGATGCTCTACTCTACATGCATGCTACACGCATGATAACATATTCATAAGCAAGAATACATCAAATTCTCTTTAACATGTAATCAATAATAACATACTGATGGATCCTTTTAACTATATTAGCATGTCATCAAGGTAGCGGTACTCATCTCATATCGAGGCAAGCATGGCTATACTATCAAGATACAACACAAACACATGAAACAAACATACACATATAATAGCCCGAATACTTGCCTCAACCGTGCGAGAGCGGTGTAGCCTGAAGAGGTGCTGCCCACGGAACCGCGCTCACCTGAACATAAGGTACCCCAATCTAAGACCAACATGCTGGATCAAGCGCATAAATAATAACACAACAAAACTCGCTAACTCTCAAGTGTCAACAAAACCTCCAATTTCTAGCGATCGTTTTGGTGCTCCCTGAAAACAACCAAATTCTAAAATACATAACTTTCTGCTCAGGAGTCAATTAAGATGCTCTTAGACTTTATGAAAAGGTAATTGAATTACCTAAATAAACCTAGTTAGGAGCCCTCTTGATTCTGCTTTAACTTCCCTATCAAACCAACCATCAGGCAGGCAGAATTCTCGTCGGGTTCTCTGGACAGTACGCTAAAACCACCATAACTTTTGCTAAGAAAGTCCAAATCTCGTGTTCTTTAACTCTATGAAAAGTACAGAAATTACCCACAATTTTCGTTATTCTGAGATCCCCTGATTCTCCTTTTAAATAGCAGTTTTAACCCAATTACCACAGACTGCCAGAAACTGACAGAACCACAGGAAAGCAACACTAGAAAATTCATATCTCCCAGACCGTTAATCGGATTTGGGCGATCTTGGCAGCCAACGAGAAGCTAAGAACATAACCTACAACTCTCTAGGAGATCCAAACTCCTAATTCGGCCTCTAAATACATGAAACTGGCCGCGCAACAAACTGGACAGAAACATAATCTAATAGCAATCGGCGACCGATCCACAAAACAGATTCATAAGCATCTAATACAAAAGATTCAGCGGGAAGGGTCTTGGGTACCCTTGGTGCAGCTGAGGATCGTGTCCTCGGTTGGTGATCCTCTTCCTTCTCTTCTCTCCTCTCCCTTCCTCTCTTTCTTCCTTCTTGGCGGCCACCCAAAGGAAGTCACCTTCTTCTTCCCTTGGCGGCTGCCATGGGGACTAGGGGAGATGCTGGGGAGGCGCAAGGTGAGATAGCCATGGAGGGTGGTGCTAGGGAGGCGCAAGATGGAGGAGTGGAGGTGGAGAGTGGCGACCCACAAGGTGGAGGGAGGAGTGAGTGAAGAAGTGGGAGTGCTAAGGTTAGTGCCCCCCTTCTTGGCCGCCACCTATTAGGCCCTTGGGCTAAGCCAAGTTGGGTTGGAAGCTGTAAAAATCCCCCTCTCTACTGTGTTATGCTATGCGCAATTTCAGATTGATCCTTCCGCAATTACGTTTAATTCTCTCGAACTTCTAATCTTTCCCGACTAATGCTTAACACACTTTGGGGTATTACGGGGATAATCTTCGGAATCACGGTATCCGAAGGTGGCGTCATAGGTATAGCGAAGTCGTGAGCAGCTTCTCTTTTTCACGTCTGAATGCCGTGGTGAAAGTCTCCCAACCGCATTGGGCGTCGAAGATGTGAGATAGCGTGTCAGCGCCAATTTGGAGTGAGGATAGCCTCCACTCTCGGTGCTTGTGTGTCCCACGATATGCTTGTATCCTTGGTATGTATGGGCCTCTCTCTTGAAACTCAAGTCTGCATCATCTTCCATAGTATATCAGTGCATTCTCCGGCGAAGATCCCGTGGGAGATGCGGGTCGGTCTCTCGACCATCTACAATTTTAGAAGAGACAGAAGTTTAGAAATCTTTTACGACGAAAGGAAGAGTAAGACTACTGGAAAGCGAGTAGATAATTTTAAATTTTTAAAAATAGTCCTTAATGGTTTTACCATTTCTACGTAAGCCATGACCTACGATCGATATAGCTCGACACCACTTTTGTCAAACCGGGCGAAGGATCCGAATTCTCGTGTTCAAACACCGTCGAGATTTCATGTACACGGTCTCACAAAATGGATATCACATTCATATCACGAAATCGTAAATGACATAAGTAAATAATTGTTTAATACAAATGAGTCGAACAACGGTATCAAATAACAAATGATAAACACCAGGCGGGCATATAATGAGGTGAGCCACGATCGCGCCAGGCAATCGTTTTAGTCAAAGAGCCTACTCGTCAGGATCCTCACCGTCGGGGAAGAAATCTTCTCTGAATAAGATTTATTAAACAAGGATGAACATAACTTCCCGTGCTCATAAATTACACCCAATATTGAATTAAAATGCATGCATAATGTAACAAGTGAGTATGGCGGGGTTGTTTTGCATAAACAGCATATTCGGTGTAAATAATCATAGTAATTTCTAAAGACAGGTTTATATTAAGACTAAAATCATATTTTAAAATGATGATATTATAATGTGAATAACCTCCAATGATTTAGTGAAGGATCCCTCTAACACTTGGCTCCTTGCCCAATTTTTCATAAGGATTAACCATCCTCGGCATTTAATAAAGCATTTAAAAACCAAAAATAATTCCTAACTTTAAGTGGCCTGCTAGCTATGTCCATGGCCATGGGCGCGCCTATTCGAATAGTTTCTACTCTGCGAGTTGGTACAACTACCCACCACGAGGGTGACATGCCGTTATGTCAACCAATTCATGCTTAGTAGGCGTGTGGTGAGCAATTATCATGAGGGGCCTTTACAATGTTACGCCTAGTATATTCATGCCCGCTAAGGTTTAGCCTTTTGGACTACTTAGTCCTCAGAAGCCCCTCTTGCGTGGGAGTAGGAATAAAGCGTCTAACGCCCCCACATAATCACATGACATAAATACACTAGGGCATCACAAATTAATTAGCCAAATCCTGCCCATACGGGACATGTGGTAGTCTGATATGGCATAGCAATAAGCGGCTCAAAGACGGGTCCTCAATTGACTTGGCGTCATTCCTACAAACCATGGGCCTTATTCTTAACCACATCAATCCGGTGCATAAACACTGCACCCACCATTCGACCATTTTGCCCAAGTCCAAACCCATTTTTGATTTTATTTTGAATAAAACTCTATTTATAAACCCATGTGGTAAGGCAATACCACAATATCAAGTTTGAAACAAATTTGTAAGAAATTTGGTGAAAACCCTCCCAAAATACTATAAGTGTGAACTAAAGCTTGGCTAAGCATATGTTTAATTTTGATAATATTTTGCCTATGGTGTCAAGGTGATCGGATACAATATTCAAATTGGTCATACAATAAAACATGGGTAATAACTATACATAAAACAAGACATTAAAGTATTTATACAAACATATGCATGCAATAAAGAATTTAATAACTTAAAAATCTTTGAGGCAATATGGTCAATGGTGTAACTTGCAGCCGTTGATGTCTTGGTGTAGCTTGCCGTTGATGTCTTGGAATTCTAAATCTTGATTGGTTGAACTCTCGGAGATCGTCGAAGTCAAATGTGAAAATCGACAAATTCAAATTCAAATTCAAATAAATTCAAAAACATAGAACAAAAAATAAATCAAATTGAAATATTTTGGTTTAGTTTAGCTAGATTATAATTTTATATAAATTTTGCAATTTGAAACACCAAATTTAGAGCTCGGATGCAAAAGTTATGAATTTTAGAAGTTTTAAACTTAGTGCGGGAAATTTAATTGAATTTCCCGAATTATTTTCTACTAAAAATCTATTTATTAGCAATCTTGCGCCGACGTAATTCCAGAATTTAAAATTAAAACAAATTTACGGCTTGGGCCCCACGTATCGCCGACACGGCTCACGGTGGACTAAACCCACCGAACAAGGAAAATCGATGCGGTGGACCACCGCGTGGAAGTGTGTCGTGGTGACCGGCGCCGCGTCGGAGGAATCGGCGTGCAAGAAAGTGATGTGGTGATGAGGTGGCGAAACCCACGTGGCGAAGGCCGGCGGCGCGTGGGCCGATGATGCGTCGGTGTTGTGTTTACGGCGAAAGTCGGCGAGGACGAAGAAGAAAAGAAGAAAGCGTGATGCTTATGCGCTCACCACCACGCGAGTAGATAGCCAGGCGGCAGCGAGGGAAAAAGCGGCGTCGAGGGGTGGTGGCGGCGTGGCGATCTGTAGAACTCGGCGGTGTCGAGTGCGCACTAGGTTCGCGGCGAGCGGTGATGCCAAAATGGCAGCGGCAAGCGCGGCGTTGTGGCGGCCAGCGCGAAGCAGCGGTGAAACTCCTTGGCCGACAAGCGGCAGCGAGTCGGTGGCGCTAGTGGGAGAGAGAGAGAGTGGGTGAGGGGATGGGTTGAGAGGAGAAGAAGGGGCTCGCGGGGCTCCCTTTTATAAGGCAAGGAAGCGGGAAGTGGTGGGGCGTCGTGGGGCGTCTGCGGCGGCGATTCTGCGGCGCTTCGTGCGCATCGCGCGGAGGAAAGGAAGGAAAAGGTGGAAGTGTGTGCGGATCGTGTGCGGCGGCGAGCGATTCTAAATGCGCGACAGCGAGAGATGTCGGGGCGGTTGGAGGTGTGGGTTATTGGAGATCGTGCGTGGGCGGCAATGGCGGTGGCGAAGAACTTCAGCGGAGAAGGCGGCGAGGAAGGCGAAGAGCATGGGCGTTAGATTTTGATCCAACGGTCCAGATTAATCACTGACAGCGTGGCGGAAAAGCGAGCGCGGCGGTGTTGGATCTTGATCCAACAGTCGTAAGTAAAAGGAGAGTGAGAGATCCGTGGGTGTTTGGCGTGGTCCGATTTAGATCGGACGGTGGAGAAAGAGGAGAGAAGAAGCGTGGTGGAGCGGCCCATGCGGTATGCGCGGAGTAAGGTTTAGGCGGAAGCCTTTGGGTTTGCGACCCAAAATAATTTTACAGATTTTCTTTTGCTTTTCTATTTGTTTTAATTCGATGAATTCATTTAGGCTTTAGAAATTAGTAAAATAATTCCAAAAATTATGGAAAATTTCAGATTTTCCCATACTTATTTTGGACTTAATAAAATTATTTCCAGCAATGTTGGCTTTTAATTTTGCAAATAAATTGGTTTTGAATTTAAAATATTTATAAAAAGCTTTTAAAATTGGAAAAATTCTACAAAGACACATAAATTTTAAGGTTTCTTGAAATTTGAAAATTGAGCTGTACATCTAACTCTTGAAAGACTTCCTCAAGCGTGTCCATAACCTAGGGACGAGGCTATTCGAATAGTTTGAAACCCTGCGGGGTGTGTACTGCTTGGCCACACTGAGGGCCGCTAAGCCACAAGATTTGCACACTTCCAAGGTATCTGCAAAGCACGGCTAAGTCCCTCTGAGACATTTCCAATATTGTGAATCAACTACAGTCGTTCGTATGGATAGAAATCCATAAACGTTTACATTGTAAAGCCAAAGTCAACTCTGAGTATGGGGGTAAAGCTCCCGGACAACTGCAATGCTCCACATAAACACTCTCATTTACCACAACGCGCGCCGCCACTGCAAGTGTAGCCAACACACGTCAAAGTACTAAGTCAAGAGAGGTCCCATACCCTCTGAGTGTGATTAGCCACGCCAAGAATGCTTAGTTTGGTGTAACAAGATGTTCGGTCCTTGTTGACTCAAGCACCATTCCAATCACACCCAAAGATCACACCATCCTTACCATTATTTTGAAGTCCAAATTGTTTTGTTTTCAGTTTTAGTTTTGCAATTTGAACATAGCACAAAGGTTAAATGGAGAGATTATAATAAGTTTGTGTGATCAAGGTTATCGACAAGTCGATGTAAGTCGTTTTCTCTAACGATAGCTAAACATGGCTAAACAACAAACTTCGTAAACTACTAAGTGACAAGGGTTCATCCAGCGAATCCAAAATCACGACAAGATAAACCTAAGCTCATTAGTAGAGGATAAATATTTGCCTCTTGATGATGCATCTACTAGGTGAACTATCGACAATAGTTAAAATAACATAGCAATGCATATGTAGAATTTACCAAACAATATATTAGAATTTGAAAATAGTAGGGACAACATGATCAAATGATGCTACATCGCTTGCCTTCTGAGTGCGAGTGATCTGATGGCATGTAACTCAGAATCAATATCGATATTTTCTTCGGAACCTAAGCGAGCAGGCGATAAACCAATAAGAGCGAAGAACACCAAATGAACTTCAGCAACAAAGCGACATCCAAATCTTATGAAATTTACAGGTGATTGGGGATGATTTTGACAATTTTGGGAACAAGAATCATGCAATATGGATTTAGTATGCAAAGTTATAGCCAAGATACACTCTCTCGGCGGAATAAATCAACTAAATTAATTACTACATCTTTGTTCATGGCGAAAATTTGCAGGATGATCTAATGTCTGAAATTTTTATGAAAGGTAAGTTGTAACATCCCAAGTTTGGACTTGTGTTTCAAATGTAAGAAAATGAGTAAAAGTTAAAAAATTTCTTACATCATGTATTTCTGTGTGTACTAAATAATTCTTGTACAAGAGTTATGGAAATACAAAGTCCTAAATCTTTTGATCCAAATCTCTGATCCTTTAAAAAAAATCTTGTCTAATCTTTCGATCATCTCTTGGAAATATTTTCCTAAATTCTGAGGATGGTATGTGGCTCCTCAGAAAAATTTCACAATTTTAGAAATTGTTTGAATATTTTTAGAGGCAGTCAAACCTGTTTGACCATCGATCAAACCATGAACCCGTACCTTACAGATTTTGGAGAAAAATGCCTGCATAAAACCTCAAAAATTTTACACAAGGTCAATGTCTAAGTCAGCAAGCTCCTCTAAAAATATCAGAATTTTTAGGAATTATTTTTCTACCTCTTATAAATCCTCAAAAGCCTCACGTATATTTAAAACCTAAAACCAGGTTCCACTTTTCCTTGGGTTTGGAGTCGGGCTTGAGCCGAGAGCAACTTGACTCGATCGAACCCACTAGCGCACTTAGAGCACCGTTTTAAAGCGTGTCCAATCTCAGTGCCGTTGGATCTTAATCGCTTTCGGCTGCATTAGCGTGAGCATCCGGACACGTCACGGATGCACTATTCAATTTGGACCGTTGGATCTCAATCACAACCGTCTAGATTTCCGAGCATTGGACATCCAGCGATTACATTTATCAGCGACCGTCCATTTTCCATCCAACGGTCGCCGTTTTCTTTTGCATTCTTCTTCCTCTCTGCCTCTCCGTGCGGTGCGGGTGAGCAATGGCGAGAGAAAGAGAGAGAGGCGACTCCGCATTGTCTTTCGAGCTTGCTCTGTCAGCGCGTCTCTCGGCAGGGCGTTAATCGCCCCGGCTTTGACTCCTCCATCCTGAGTCTCACTTGCCCCCATCATTTCTTGGTCCATGGCGTAGCATGGACCAGGAGCTCACCGGCGTGGCTCTTGTTCTTGCTCGAAACCCTAATCCTTCCTCTTTATAAGCCCCCTCTAGGTCCTCCTGGTATTCCTTTACACCACCCCTAGCTCTTCTCACGTGTTTTGAGCTCAAGCCCACTTCAAATCCTCAAAACACCATTGTTGACCGAGAAGCTCCATTGGTGATCTTGGTGTCGAGTGGTTCATCTTCAATCTTTCTTGTACCCTTTCGAGCTCCTCAACTTCCTTTACATTTCCCTAACTTAGTACAGGGTTGCATTCAGAGAATCACTCAATTTTAAGTTTGGAGAATTCAGTGATTTCACCCTCTTTCTTCTCCAACTCATTAAGAGTGGTTCATTTTACAGTTACTTAACATTAGAGTTTCTACGAGCTATAATGAAGTTATGGTAATGAGTTGGTCCTACTCATTTGCTCCAGAGCCTCATTCTCGCCACGTCTTCAACTCAGTGAAAAGCTTCATAAATGTTCAAGTCTTCCACGGCCATCTTTGGCTCCTCTCGGTTAAGGTAACTTCTATTTAGTCCCCTAGAAGTGTTGGCATTCGCTTTCTGGACCCATGTGGAGCATTTTTGCCATTTTCATGTTTTCTTGAAATGGCCTCATACGTCGTTTTCAAGAACAGTGGCGTTCCTGAACCTCAGCAGTGTGTAGGTCATCACCATTAATCTGCATCGCTATTGCGAGTCCATTTTGGTATTTGGTTTGGCGCGTGGCGCCAGTCGCGGCGACAAACATGTTCTCTTCGGGGGTTTTGCGGCGTCAGCTCCGTTTCGTCATGTAATTAGGACATAGTTAATGCTTAATCATTGTCAATCATTAGGAGTATTAATGGTGTCTTAAGCGTGTCCCTAATGCCCTTTGCCGAGTGGACAAGTAAGCTTAAAACATCGAGAAGTCATTAGGGCTAATTTTGGGTTTATTATTGCTAATCATTGTTAGCAATAAATGTGTCAACCGCCATCTGTGCCTTGCTGCCGGTGGGGCCTCGATCCCTAAGTCCACCTACGTGTAAATCGTTAGGACACATTAATTGCTCATCACTAATCATTGGTCATTAGTAGTTAATTTGCTTGTCCTAAAATATTCTTGTGTCTCGCCGCCATGTGGCCCGAGCCACGTGCGCGTGTGTTAGAGCTCGTGTTTGTGACTCCAGATCCAGCGGCGTGTAGCCCATGTCGGTATAGATTGAACGATCTAAGTCCGCGTCGATCTCGTGATCAATGGCGGTCTGGAAAACATTCGGACCATCGGTTCCCCTCTTCATTCGGACCGTCCATCCCACGATCTGCGGTTGAGATCGTGTGTGCAATCGGACTCTCGTTAGAGGCATGCTCGAGCCGTTCATCTTTAGATCTGCGGTGCGTGGTTGGCAGAACAGCAGCCGTCCGAATGCATCCTTCCTCGTGGCCGTTGGATCTTGATCCAGCGGTGGGCTCTTACAGAGATGGCGCGTGCGCTGTTCTCGCGACGCGTGGGCCGTAGGATGTTAGATCGAGGCTCTCGGCGTCCGTCATTTATTTCCGTTGAGTTGGATTTCATTTACATAGTATTTATTTATTAGCGAAAATTGTATCAAAACTTTAGAAACTCATAACTAAATCATTTTAAATCCTTTTAGATGTTTCCAACATTAATAAATTTTTATGCCTCGTAGTTTAATATAAAAATGTAATTGGGCATGTTTCATCATGAGAAAATTGTGTAACTCAAATAATTTGATTTACGCAATTTTGAATATCCCAAAAATACAATTTAACTTGTTAAATGCATATCTTTTTCTGTATAACTCCAAATTGTGCAAAATCAATTTTGTTAGATTCTCTGTTAGTGTGCTTTAATATGAAATAGGTTTTGAACATGGTTATATTTCTGGAAAATGCATTATGTTAGTTTTGCAACTTAGAAAAATCATAAGTAAATCATTATAACTCCAAATTTAGTAAACTCAACTTTGTTGTGATTAGGATGGCATAAACTACCTACCATAAAAATTGTGAGTTCTAGATCCTTATAGAAATTTTTGCCATGAACAGTACCAATAATTAATTTAGTTGATTTAAATAGGTTGAGAAAGAGTATTTTGGTCTGTAACTTTTGCATCCTAGATCCAAATTGCATGATTATTGTTCCTAAAATTGTATAAAATCATCCTCTAGCTGCTTGTAAATTCTTGGGATTTGGAGGTCTTTTCTTTGTTGAGTTTTATTTGGTGTTCTTAGTTCTTATTGGTTTTATTGTATTTTAGCGTTGGGTTCAGAAGAATATATTGAACTTTGAGAATCCTCCTCTGCAGAACAATCCCAGCAAGGCAAGCGATTTGATCATGTTAATCCCTGTATTTTTAAGTATTTATGTTGTTTGCAAATTCTATGTATGCATTGCTAGTTTGTATTAAACTATTGTCGTTAGTTTACCTAGTAGATGCATTTCCTTAGGCAAATGATTATCCTCTACTACCATGAGCCTAGGTTATTCTTTGTGATTTAGAGTTCGTGGATGAGCTCTTGTCACTTAGTAGTTTTTGTGGATTAATTGCTTAGCCATGCTTAGCTTCCGGTAGAAATGGGCGGTTATCGACTTGTCGATAACCTTGATCTATAAAACTTATTATGATCTATGATTTCACCTTGTGCCATGTCTACTTATGAAAACTAAAGCTGAAAACAAAATAATTTAGACTTGGGCACAATGGTAAGAGGCGTGTGATTTTTGGGTGTATGGAGCGGTGCCCGGTCAACAAGGACCAGAACATCTTGTTACACTAAACCAAGCATTCTAGCGTGCTAACCACTAGAGGGTATGGGACCTCTCTTGACTTAGTACTTTGGCGTGTATTGACTTGGGGTCGCGGGAGGTCGCAGGAGGGATGGTGTTGGGAGCATTGTAGTGTCCGAAAGACTTCTCCGTGATGGGATTTGTTGTCTTTCGCAATGTAAGCGTATGGGTTTCTATCCATACGAGCTCGTGGTTGATACACAATATTAGAAAACGTCTCGTAGGACTTAGCGTGCGGCATACCTTTGGAAGTGTGCTTTGTGTCTTAAAGGCGGTCTGAGGTGTGGGTACATTGGTACACCCCTACAGGGTTAAAACTATTCGAATAGCCTCGTGCTAGGTTATGTACACGCTTGGCAAGGTCTTGCAAGAGTTAGACTACAACCTTTTAATTAAAACTTGCTGGGTGGTACTAATCGGGGATTCGTGCTATGTTGCTGGGTGTTACTAGTTAAATATTCCGGGTCCTCACATAGGTTATGACATCCTAATGACAGCAAAGTTGAGTTTACTAAATTTGGGGTTATAATGATTTAGTTATGATTTTTCTAAGTTGTAAACCTAGCACAAGTTACCTTACAGAAATATAACTATGCTCAAAACCTATTTTGTATTAATGTACACTAACAGAGAATTTAACAAAATTGATTTTGCACAAATTGAGTTTATACTGAGAAAAAATGCATTTTTCAAGGTCTAAATTCATTTTCGGAATATTCTTAAAATGGCTGATATCAAGTTATTAGTATTTGTAAAACTCTCTCATTCAGAAACTTACCTATAGGCATTTTTAGACTAAACTTTAGTTAAACATGAATTTACCTAACTGGAATCAACACTAAAGGAGTTAAAACAATTTAGTTATACATTTTCTAAGCTTTCCTAGGATTAAAGAACTTTAAATAATGTCGAAATGAATTAATAAAGCTTATGACATTTTCTGCGCAAAAACAAGTCTAAATGTATTTTTAAATTAAACTATAGTGAAACATGAATTTAATGCGGTTGGAAACATCTAAAAGGATTTAACATGAATTAGTTATGAGTTTCTAAAGTCTTAATACCATTTTCGGTTGATAAGAAAATGCTTCCGAAATATAACTAATCTTAATAGAAATAAGCGACGTGGGCGCCCGTGGGCGTTGATGCGAAATCCAACGGGCCGCGACGGAAAAACAGCGCCGCTGCGTGATTCCAAAGCCCACCGTTGGATCAAGATCCAACGGCTCACGTGGGAAACATTGAGAGGTCGAATGCTTCAACCACCCATAGCCGCAAATCTCAAGATGAATGGCTCGGAGCGCACCTCCCGGGAGTCGAATGCACTCGTGATCGCGCCGCGGTCGGCGATGGGCGATCGAGCGATTAGGAAGCCGGACGGTCGAACGTTTCTCAGATCCGGTCGTTGATCACAAGATCGACGGCCCACGATCATCAAAACTCCTGCGCCCAGAGATTAAGTGCGCGAGAGAGGTTTAATGAGAGGGCTCACATGTCGGTGAGACAATGAACCGGACTAAGACACATTAATTGCTAAACAATGATTAGCAATTAATGACCTAACATCGCAGTTTAGGCCTACGGGCCCACCTGTGATGACACGTGAACTGATTTAAGACATACTAATCATCTCTAATGATTAACAATAATTAGATCATTAATTGTGTCTTAACGACGACGCCAGAGGAGTCTCGGCAAAAATCGGCGAAAATAATGGCTTGTCGCCGCGGCTCCGCATACGCGCGGTGAAATCTTAAGACTAAATGGGTTCGCAATAGGCTTGCAATCCCGATGGTAGTGACCTCGCCCGTGGCGATGGCTCCTATTGGCGAGCCGGAAAATGAAAGATGGGCTCTTCGCGCGCTAAAATAGCAAAAGCTCCGTTGCGGTCCAAGAAGCGAGTGCCACGGCTCTAGAGACTAATAAGAAGCTACCTTGACCAAGATGAGCTTCAAAGATGGTGGAGAAGGTCCGACCACGATGGAGCTTGCGGACAGGAAGAATATATGAATTAGAGACTTGAGCTAAAATGAACACCCCGGTGGTCAATATAGCTACACAATAGCCCATATAAGCTTCATGAGTTAATTGAGAGATGGAGCACTCACGGATCTAAGGAAGAAAGGGGATGGTTTAGACGAATTTGAACAAACCTAAATTTGTCAAATCCTGAAAATGAAACCCAAAATTAAGTGAGAGGAAATGATTAGGGTAATAAGGAGTTGAAAAGGGTACAAGAATATTTGAAGAAGAACCATTGGAGCTTCATGATCCACAATGGAGCTCCACGGGTCAACAATGGTGATTTGGTGCTTTTGGTGTATTAAGCTCCCAAAAATGAAGAATGAGGTTTGGATGGTGTAAAGGAACACCGGGAAGGGGTTTTGGGACCTTATATAGCTAAGGATTAGGGTTTGGCAAAAGGAGCCTCTCGGGTGACAATGGATTAGGGCACAAAGGGTGGAATGAAAAGAAGAAGTGATGGGGATGTAGGAGTAGGTTGAGTGTCGTGGCGAAAGTGCCCTACAATCCCTAAATGTCGACTAGGAGTGGGTGTCGGGGAGCACGAGTTGACAAGGCCATGCCTCTCTCTGTTCCACGCCGGCTCGAGGTTGAAGATGACCGAGCTTCGGCGATTTTGAGTCCTTGGATTTTGATCGGGCGGTGATATCGCGCGCTTTTGAGGTTTAAACTCAACAGAGGAGATTGTGAGCATTGGATTTTAATCCAACGGCTCAGATTGAATGAAACAATCGGAGATCCGAATGTCTCCTGCGACGAGGACAGTCCAATCTAAATCCAACAGCTGGGGTTCGCCCAAGGCTTCTGAAGTTTAAAACAACCGAGAAGATCGAGAGCCCTTGGATCAGAAATGAACGGCCACGATTTACCAAGACATTCGGAGGTCCGAACGTCCACGCGAACATGGGCCGAACGATTAGGATCCAATGGCTGAGATTGGATGCGCGCTTTTAAAAGGAGGCCCGGTGCAGTTAGTTGATTGGACCGAGACAGGTGGCTCGAGCCCAGTCCGACTGAACCCAACGATAAATGAAATTAGGTTTTGGGTTTTAAATGAGCTGGAACTTTGAGGATTTATTTGAGATAGCAAAACAACTCCAAAATTTCTGAAATTTTTACTCGAGCTTGCTAACTCAGGTATTAACCTTGTGTAAAATTTTCAGAGATTTTTATGCGGTGCATTTTTCTCCAACAATTCTGCAAGGCTCTGGTTTAAGGTTTGACTGCCCTCTAAAAATATTCAAACAATTTCTAAAAATTGTGAAATTTTTGAGAGGTCACGATACCATCCCAAGAGCTTAGAAAAAATATTTACAAAGGATGATCACAAGATTTGAGATGAATGTTTTGGAATACAAGGTTTTGGATCAAAAGACTTGTGACTTTGTATTTCCATAATTCTTGTACACGAATTGTTTAGAACAAACACAGAAATACATGATGTAAGAAAAAGTTTTAATTTCTACTCATTTTATTACATTTGAAACACAAGTCCAAAATTGGGATGTTACATAAAAGCAATATGAGGCAATGCTGCGCTAACAATATGATTGTGAGTGCGACGGTATGATCTGTGTCAAGCAAGGGTAGAGAGGTTTAATACCTCTAAGGCATTGTTTGGGCATTGGAAGAAAGCTGAAGAAGTACTTAGCGAAAGCGAAGGGAACAAAGGAAGTAAGACTTCGGTTAGAGGACCGATAAGGAGTAGAAGTTTGGCAAGAGGAGATGTTGATCAACGTGTGGGCAATGGAGCAAAGTTGTTGCATTAGCTATTGGTACTTTACCATTAGCTTTACCTTGAGACTAGTTATGGAACTAAATAATAATTATTATGTTCTCGCTTAAGTAAAAACATTATTTGCTTCATGTTTAGGAGCATAAGGTTATGAGTTCAAAATAAAGAATAATTATTGTTTAATTTATTTTGAAGATATGCTTTATGGCCATGCTCCATTAGTGAATGGATTGTATGTTTTAAATCTTGAGGATGTCCATCTATAACATAAATGCTAAGACACTTCGACCTAATAAATTGAATCCCACTTTTATCTCGTATTGTCGACTAGATCATATAAATGAGAAGTGCATGATGAAGCTCCATAAAGATGGTCTTCTAAACTCATTTGATTTGAATCATTTGAAACATGTGAATCTTGTTTACTTGGCAAGATGACAAAGGCACCTTTCACGACGGTGAGAGGTGAGTGACTTCTGGTCATAGTGCATTCGGGTGTATGCGGAGCAATGAGCACTCCGACGGAGGTGGTTTTCAAATACTTCATAACATTTCACGATGATTTTAATAGATATGGCTATGTCTACTTGATGAGATATAAGTCGAATCCTTTAAAAGTTTAAATAATTTCGGTATGAAGTGCGAATCAACTTGGCAAGACAATCGAATATCTACGATCGATCATGGAGGTGAATAGTTGAGCCAAAGTTTGGTGATCATCTAAAGAAGTGTGGAATTATTCCACAACTTACTCGCCAAGGATGCCTCAATGGAATGGGGTATCCGAGCAACTGAACCGGACATTGTTAGACATGGTTCGGTCAATGATGAACCAATCGATCTCCCATTGCAATTATGGGGATACGCTCTAAAAACAACAACTTTCACTTTAAATAAGGTTCCATCGAAAACTGTAGAGAAGACACCATATGAGATATGGACCAGGAAGAGTCTTGGATTATCTTTTTTCAGGGTATGGGGTTGTGAGGTAAACTCACACTCAAGTCGAATAAGTGTTTCTTTGTAGGGTATCCCAAGGAAACTAAAAGATATTATTTTTAATTGGGTTGATAACAAAGTGTTTGTGGCCCGGAATGATGTCTTCTTGGAGAAAGAGTTTCTTTTCAAACGAGTCAGTAGAACAAGGTGTAACTCGAAGAAATTCAGAAACCATCTGAAAATGTTTCAACTCCTACTGAACCTCTACAGGATGAACAAAATATTGTTGAACCTCTAGATGAGGCATCAGCCTCATGTAGATCAAAATGCCACGTCAATAGCCTATAAGGTATGGGCATGATGTTTTATTATTGAATAATGATGAGCCTAAAACTTATACGGAAGCGATGGTGGACCCAAACTCGAGTCATGGATTGAAGCGATGAGATCCGAGATAAAATCCATGTGTTCATGTCATACGACTAGATCGGATTAGTTGTATGGTAATACGACCAGATATAGACTAGTCGTATGGTGATACAACCAAGTCCACACTACTCATATGAAGATACGAGTGGTCATAGATTTGGTTGACAATCAAATTTGGAACTTGGTTGATGCACGATGGTGTTACAACCATTGAGTGCAAATGGATTTTAAGAAAAAATAGATATGGATGGAAATATTCACATTCATAAGGTGTGGTGTCGCAAAAAGTTTCAAACAAATTCAAAGTGTTGATTTTGATGAAACCTTCTCACTTATCGCGATACTTAAGTCTATCCGGATCATTCTAGCTATTTGTTACTTATTTTGATTATAAGATATGGCAAATGGATGTCAAAACGCTTTCCTAAATGAAAACCTAAGTGAGGATATGTACATAATATAGCTCGAGGTTTTGTTGATCCAAAAGAAGCTAGAAAGGTATGCAAGCTTAAGAAATCCATCTATGGATTGAAGCAAGCATCTCGAGTTGAAATAATCGTCTTGATGAAGTGGTCAAAGGGTTTGACTTCATCAAGAGCGGAAAAGAACTTTATGTTTACAAGAAGGTTAGTGGGAGTAAGCTTGTATTTCTAATCTTGTATGTGGATGATATACTCTGGTGGAAATGATATTTCAATGCTTGAATGTTAAAACTTCATTAAAAATAGTTTCTCAATGAAAATTTAGGAGATCAGATATATTCTTGGTATAAGGATCTATAGAGATAGATTTAAAGGATAATTTGATTAAGCCAGGATATGCACATAGACAAGGTGTTGAAGCAGTTCAACATGCAAGATTCCAACAAAGGTTTCTTGCCCATAGCACATGGCATTAATCTTAGCAAGAGTTATGTCATATGACCACTTGATGGCGAGACAAAATGAGTAGAATTCCATGTGCTTGGCTATGGATCTATCATGTATGCCATGCTATGTACACGACCAGATATGTCGTATGCTCTAAGTGTTACGGCAGATATCGCGTTGGATCCGGTGAAGGTCACTGGATAGCAGTCAAGATTATCCTTATGTACTTGAGAAGGATAATGATGTGTAATACCCCGAAAGTGTGTTAAGCCTTAATCGGGAGATTAAATATTCGGAGAGAATTTAATGGTTTTCTGAAGGACCTTTTGGTTAATTTCGCAGCTCAATAGTTGAAAAGGGGGAAATCAGTGTTTTTAGTCACTCCTGGCTTGGGCCCAGCCCATGGGAGCCCAAGGCAGCCGGCCAAAGGGGCACCACTCCTCCAAACCCTAACCGCACCCCTCCTCCCCACTTCCTCACGCCCACCCTCTCCCTTGGTGGCCGCCACCCCCTCTCTCACGCCTCCTCCTGGTTACCTCCCCTTCCACCCTCCCAATCATCCTCCAAGTCCCCATTGCTGCTGTCCAAAGGTAGAAGAAGGACCCCCATTGCGGCCAAGTTAAGGAGGAAGAGAAGGAGGAGGAGAAGAGGGAAGGAAGAGGAGAGAAGAGAAGAAAGCGGGATCCCATCCGAGTTCGTGATCTTCAGCTGCGCCAAGGGTAACTAGCTTCGTTTGTTGTTGTGTGTTTAGTCGTAGAACCAAATCGAGTAGTTTTGGCAAGATTGAAGTCGGTCTGTTAAAGTTGCAATTCTGTCCAGAATGTTGCGTGGCCAGTTTCATGTTGTTAGAGGCAGAATTAGGAGTTTGGATCTCCTAGAGAGTTGTAGAGGTTGTTCTTAGCTTTCAGTGGCCACCAAGATCACCCAAATCCGATTAACGGTCAGGAAGTTATGAATTTTTTAGTATCGCTGCTCTGTTAATCTGTCAGTTTAGAACAGTCTGTAGAAAATGGGTTGAATCTGTTAGTTAAGGTCGAAATCAGAGGACCTCAATATAACGAAAAATGTAGGTAATTTCCATAACTTTTGATAGAGATAAAGAACGCAAGATTTGGACTTTCGTAGCAAAAGTTATGATGGTTTTAGTGATCTGTCCAGAGAACCCGACGTGATAATTGTTGCTCTGTAGGTTGGCTCGGTAGAGGTAGTAATTGGCAGAATCAAAAGGGCTCCCCAACTAAGTTTATTTAGGTAATTAAATTACCTTTCCAAAAAGTCTGAGAACACCTTATTTGGACCTCTGAGCAGAAAGTTATGAATTTTAGAAGTTGACTGTCCGCAGTGATCACCAAAACGATCGCTAGAAATTGGGGGTTTTTGTTAACACTTGAGAGTAGCGAGTTTTGTTGTGTTATTATTTATGCTCTTGGTCCAGCGTGTTGGCCTTAGATTGGGATACCTTTATATTCAGGTGGGAGCGCGGTTCAGGGCGGCACCCTCTTCGCGTCCACCGTTCTCGCACGCTTGAGGCAAGTATTCTGCTATTGTATATTTATGCTTGTATGTCTGTGATCTGTTTGTGTTTGGCTCATAATAGCTATGCATGGATGATATGGTGATGAGTTCCAATTTATCTTGGTGAATGCAAGTACTGCTTGAGTGACTAATTATGATTGTTTGATAGAGGATGCTAATACTTTGATGCGTAATAACCATGCAAGGTTGATAGTATGGTAAGTAAGATTAAGGATGAAGGATACTAGAGAAATGATTAATTGATATTCATGAGTGATTGTTCAAGTGTGCTAGTATTATGATTAAATGTGCTATTCATGGATGCTAGAATGCTATGAATATCAATGATGTGGAATGCTACAAGTATGAATAAGTTTATTCATGTATGATGTTGTTATTAATGCTTACATGTTAATGATAATATGTTGAGTTCCTGCATATGAAGGACGTTATCATGGTGCATACGCATGTTGAGAGCATCAGTGCCTTGGTCACGTGGTGACCAAGCACATACATTGAGGTCCCATCATGTAAATGATGGGCTTGAGGTCCCACATTCGTGGAATGTGGGCTATGAGCAAAGAGGTCCCCATCATTAAGATGATGGGCAATGGTCCCTATACATGTGGTGTATAGGCTCTTGGTCCCTGTGCGGTGCAGCGCGAGCGAACACAATGATTGTTGTATACCCGCATTACAGGTAAAATGCGAAAGAGATAAAGTTGAGAAAGGTGCATTGCATTGGTTGCATTCACATGAGCATGAAGGCTATACTTTGGTGCATTGTTTATCTTGGATTGTTGATGCTATGAATGATAACTTGCTTAGCCTTGTTGGTACTTGTCGAGTCTTTGGGCTCACTCTTGCTTTGATGTGTTTTAGGTACAACCGCAAGACCCGCATGCATGGGAGGAGTAGATATTTGGATGCACGCACTACCACTCAATCATAAGAATTACTTATAGATGGTTTGAGTTTCAGATTAACTGTAATAATGAGAATAGCAAATTTTGGTTATGTTTATGAGATTATCCTGCATGCTTGATTGAACCTGATTTTGAAGACTTTGATAAATGTCATGATTAATTGTTGGAACCTCGGTATAGTGACTATACAAAGGAGGTTTTGCCAAAAATTTGTAATTGGTCTTAGTTTAGTTTAGTTTAATTTAATTTTAGTAGCATTCGTGCTCAATCTTGAAATGGGTGTTCTGATTGGTATCAGAGCGGGCTTTAGGTCCGTGGTTAATAGAAAAATATTAAATTGACACACCGTGCACAGTAGGTGGGGTTGGGAATTACATTGCTTCCGCATTATCTATTGCTTTGTTTCATTTGTTGAGCAATTGTTGAATTGCCTCTGTGCTATCCTTTTTGTTGTTAATCTATGAAATGAGATGTTATGATATTCTATATCTATGAATCTATTCTATGATTGCCATGAGATGATCATGAATAATCATATTGGATTATATTGTTTATGCGTGTCGATAATGGTTGTTAAGAAGTGGAGACCGTGGTTGTGGCCTTGGACTTTGTCGCTATACCACCATTCGTGGTAGACGATAAAGTAGTTACCCCGAATACCTTAGTTGCAAGAGTTGAGCGTGAGCTGTTTTAGAAAGTTGATTTCTTTCTTGACCTCAATCTTGGCAAATTCTTGATCCGTGATGGATGATGAATTTCTCCGGGTTCTTGGTTTTGGTGGTTGTTGAGTGTCAATGGTCTCTTATAGTTCTCTGAAACAATTATTGTTTTCCGACTGTCGAGTCGCGTTTGCTACTTGTGATCTTTCTCAATTGGCAATTATTGATAATTCCTTGGTTGTTCCTTCTTTCTCTTTAGCAAAGAATGACTCATTTATTCGTTTGATAGTTGGGTATTGAGAGTTTGAAGTTGCAAGTTTGTTAGCATGAGAAAGCTTTGGCTCTATGTGTTCCTTTTGGATTATTCAGAGTGTTGAAGTTTAAGGCATTTCTTTTCTGTTGGAAATTGTTAAAATCTTTTTGTGATGCCTCGTTATGGTTAAATCAGAGATTGTAATCAAATAACTTGATATGGTATGGGTATCAAGATGAGTCATTGGTATGGTGCATAATTAATATTAAATAGTAACCTTGGAAGTGAAATTGATTAAGTTGATGTTGTCTTTTCCTAGTTCTTGATGAACGGTATATATGAGTAGTGATTACGAGATATCAAGAAGTATGGAACCTTGATGAACTAGTCTGGTCATTAAAAGCTGTTTAGGTTGCTAAACTTGTTGGGTTCTTTGGTTCCCATGGATTAATTTAATTGTGTGGAAAGAAAAAATTAGAGGAATACCAGATTTATGTATTCCTTAGTATGATTAGTTCTTGAACTGTATAACCTGTTGATGGATTGAATATCGGTAAATCTAGAAGTTATGAGGGGAGTTCTATGTAGTTCTTCTGTATAGAATGACGTGATGAATTTGGTTGTATCATTGTTAAGACTTTTGATCGATAGAAGATTTCGATTTTTTGAAGTTTTAGTGTATTTTTTTTTGCTGAAATCCAAATACGAGGAGGAACAGTTGGATACGTGTTTGTTAATGTCCATGTGATTTGGGAATAAAAGTAGGTAGCAACTAGATTTCATAATGAAGCCAGTTGATAACAACAATGGTGGTGGTATAACTGTGTGTTGAAGTTTTATGATGAACATCGCTAAGAGTTGAACTGATATGGGCTTATGCCCATCTAATTGTGAATTAAACGGTTGATATTGTGACCTTGATGAAAGGGTTATGGTAGGAGCTTTTCAATTGTATAGTAGACCCTTCTAAGTTTAATAGGTTGATGTATTGATGTTGTATGGTTTTGGTATACACTGCTTTGAAGATGGGATGAAAGGATAGTATGGGAACTTTTGGTGAAACTCAGGGCCTTTTAATGGAATAGTTGATGATAAATATTCGTGTTCAGAGTATATTATTCGATGTTAGTAAGGTTATTTGCAAGAGATGGTGACTTGAGTGTGTGGTGATGATTCTTTTAGAAGTAAAGTAATTTGATCGTCTTTCGTAAATGAGATTTTGTAAGAGTGTTTGAGTTTTGCGGTGGGGATCATTTGGACCTCTTGAGTTATGTGGTGATTGAGTTGCTTTGAGCAAAGTGATATGTTGAAAGATTTTATTGGTTCTCAAGTTGTTCCTATGATTTGGTCATAAGAGCTTATCTTGTTTAAGTGGCAAGGTGATGTAGTAATCACGTAAAATAACTATCCTTGTTAAAGGAAGGAGAGAAGTTAAGTGTTTGAGATTTAAGTCGTTCGCATCTTGCGGTTTATTTGAGAGTACTTAAACCTTATGCGATTGTTCCATAAGGGTTTATCAATGTTCAAAGGGTATTACGTTCTTCTCTTTTGTGGTTTGGTATTCGCTATCGAGGGGCTTGAGCCCTTGAATGTTGACGCCCCTTATGTTTTTTCGAGTTCTTGGCCTAAGTGACGCTTTCCTTGGTCTTGTGTTCATTGCAGTGGTTCATGTTTTCCAAGTTGTTGAAAAAATTGATTCCATTCGCTCTTTCTTTTGAAGAATCAACCTATTCGTTTCACCCGAGTCTTTTGAGGTGTTGAATAATTGTAGTGGTGAAACCGTGGGTTGTAAGTCGTTCGATGAGCACTGGAGGATGAAATAATTTCGTAATATAGTTCTTTGAGAGAAGTCTAACTCAATGGAAGTTTGTCTTATGAGGTTAAACTGATTGCATTGTTACAAACTAGTAGAACCTATAGTGAGTGTGATCCAAGATCTTCCTGTTCACTTGGACGGAACATTAGAAGTAATCGAAAGTATAGAAATATTGATCAATTTTATAGAGTATCGCAATTTGGTAGTATGGCAAGGCTATGAGAGTTAAACTTGATGATGTGGTTTAATGAGAGTGGGATAATAAAGTAATCGAATCGTCATGTCAATTAATGGGATAATGGAAAATGTTGAGTAATGTCAAGAGTGATTTGGCTCTAAATGAGTAACCTTACGAGAGTTATAATCTTTGTAATGGTTAATCGGTCAAGAAAATATTCTCATGATGATTTTAATGAGTAAGTATGTTGGAATTGTGGATTTTAGGAATTTAATCGAGGATTTCCTATACTTTATATGAGAATTTCGTTGCAAGAATCTTGGAGGTTAAATTTGGGCTTTGCATTGTTATGCTAGAACTTTGAACGCCCATGGATAATGTGAAAAGTAGTATAAGGGTGGATTTGAGCAGTGGGATGGTCATTGATAGAAATATTTTTATAAAATACATGAGAATATGTGATGTGAATTCGAGTTGCCCATTCTTGAAGATTGAGGTAACGTGATTACGTGCGAAGATCCATTTTGGGATGCATCAGAAGTTATCTATCAAAGTAATTCAGTCAATAAAGGAAATCGGTTAGAGAATGTTTTGTGAGATCATCAGAGTCCCTTTTCAAAGGTGTTGACAAGGTGTTTTGATTTGGGTTTGGCGTTGAGATCGCCAAGTTAAGAGTAACAGGTTAGTGTCTTGTGTGATGAATCGGTATTCCAAAAAGTTGTGAGAAATTCTAATTTCTAAAGGAGAAATTGAGAAAGATTATTTCCTTGAGTATCAAGCGCTCTCTTGATTCTTGTTTGAACTATGAGTTTTGTTGGATGTCTTTCGCATATGGGGCTTGACTTTATGTTGGCATGTGTGGTTCTTATCATGCATGGAAGAATAAAAGAAATGATAGATTTGGATATTCGAGTGATTTCTCTTTTGGCGATCGTGGTGTTTATTTGCAAATTTTCTAACTTGAAGGTGGAAAGATTTTCGTGATAATCTTCGATTCGAATTTGACTTCTTTTAGTACCGAGTTGGTAACGTTTGGTTGCGATGAGAGTCCTTCATTTTCAGTTGGGCTATGTCGGTAAAAGAGTGTGTTTAAAGTGAGTTATGTCGTGTGGTTGGTATCTTTGGGAAATTTAACCCAAGATACATTGGCTTGTTCTCTAGTTGGCGTATCGCCGAGTTTGTCTCGAGTCCGTGCGCGAGTATGTAACATCTTGTATGTTTTGGTGTTGAGTGAGTACCGGAGATCCGAGTTTGAGGTTTCGTTTGCGCCGTTGACCATCGAGTGAGGTCTTACCCTTGAGTCTTGTCCGATGAGTGTACCGGGTGTCGAGTTGAGCGTTAGTACTGCACGTCGATTTACGCCCCGGTGTTGTGGTCTTTTACGTTGGAGAGATAGGCCACTTGAGAGTTGAAGTCTCGCGTGAGCGAAGTTTAGAAAGAGTTGATCGCGTTGGTATCGTTGTTAACTTCTAGTCGCGGTTTTCTTTCGTGTAGATTACGTTTAGATTCGGGTCGAATCCTATTAAGAGGGTAGAATGTAATACCCCGAAAGTGTGTTAAGCCTTAATCGGGGGAGATTAAATATTCGGGAGAGAATTTAATGGTTTTCGGAAAGGACCTTTTGGTTAATTTCGCAGTTCAATAGTTGAAAAGGGGGAAATCAGTGTTTTTAGTCACTCTGGGCTTGGGCCCACCATGGGAGCCCAAGGGCAGCCGCCAGGGGGCACCACTCCCAAACCCTAACCGCACCCTCCTCCCCACTTCCTCACGCCTCCACCCTCTCCCCCTTGGTGGCCGCCACCCCCCCTCTCTCACGCCTCCTCCTGGTTACCTCCTTCCACCCCTCCCAATCATCCCTCCAAGTCCCCCCATTGCTGCTGTCCAAAGGTAGAAGAAGGACCCCCCCATTGCGGTGGTTAAGGAGGAAGAGAAGGAGGAGGAGAAGAGGAAGGAAGAGGGGAGAAGAGAAGAAAGCGGATCCCATCCGGAGTTCGTGATCTTCAGCTGCGCCAAGGGTAACTAGCTTCAGTTGTTGTTGTGTGTTTAGTCGTAGAACCGAAATCGAGTAGTTTTGGCAAGATTGAAGTCGGTCTGTTAAAGTTGCAATTCTGTCCAGAATGTTGCGTGGCCAGTTTCATGTGGTTAGAGGCAGAATTAGGAGTTTGGATCTCCTAGAGAGTTGTAGAGGTTGTTCTTAGCTTTCAGTGGCCTCCAAGATCACCCAAATCCGATTAACGGTCAGGAAGTTATGAATTTTTTAGTATCGCTGCTCTGTTAATCTGTCAGTTTAGAACAGTCTGTAGAAAATGGGTTGAATCTGCTAGTTAAGGTCGAAATCAGAGGACCTCAATATAACGAAAAATGTAGGTAATTTCCATACCTTTTGATAGAGATAAAGAACGCAAGATTTGGACTTTCGTAGCAAAAGTTATGATGGTTTTAGTGATCTGTCCAGAGAAACCGACGTGATAATTGTTGCTCTGTAGGTTGGCTCGGTAGAGGTAGTAATTGGCAGAATCAAAAGGGCTCCCCAACTAAGTTTATTTAGGTAATTAAATTACCTTTCCAAAAAGTCTGAGAACACCTTATTTGGACCTCTGAGCAGAAAGTTATGAATTTTAGAAGTTGACTGTCCGCAGTGATCACCAAAACGATCGCTAGAAATTGGGTGTTTTTGTTAACACTTGAGAGTAGCGAGTTTTGTTGTGTTATTATTTATGCTCTTGGTCCAGCGTGTTGGCCTTAGATTGGGATACCTTTATATTCAGGTGGGAGCGCGGTCCAGGGGCAGCACCCTCTTCGCGTCCCACCGTTCTCGCACGCTTGAGGCAAGTATTCGGGCTATTGTATATTTATGCTTGTATGTTTGTGGATTGCTTGTGTTTGGCTCATAATAGCTATGCATGGATGATATGGTGATGAGTTCCAATTTATCTTGGTGAATGCAAGTACTCTGTTTGAGTGACTAATTATGATTGTTTGATAGAGGATGTTAATACTTTGATGCGTAATAACCATGCAAGGTTGATAGTATGGTAAGTAAGATTAAGGATGAAGGATACTAGAGAAATGATTAATTGATATTCATGAGTGATTGTTCAAGTGTGCTAGTATTATGATTAAATGTGCTATTCATGGATGCTAGAATGCTATGAATATCAATGATGTGGAATGCTAGAAGTATGAATAAGTTTATTCATGTATGATGTTGTTATTAATGCTTACATGTTAATGATAATATGTTGAGTTCCTGCATATGAAGGACGTTATCATGGTGCATACGCATGTTGAGAGCATACAGGTGCTTTGGTCATGTGGTGACCAAGCACATACAGTTGAGGTCCCCACATGTAAATGACGGGCTTGAGGTCCCTACATTCGTGGAATGTGGGCTATGAGCAAAGAGGTCCCCATCATTAAGATGATGGGCAATGGTCCCTATACATGTGGTGTATAGGCTCTTGGTCCATGTGCCAAGTGGAGCGCGAAGGAGGAACAAATGACGGTTGTATACCCGCATTACACGGTAAAATGCGAAAGAGATAAAGTTGAGAAAGGTGCATTGCATTGGTTGCATTCACATGAGCATGAAGGCTATACTTTGGTGCATTGTTTATCTTGGATTGTTGATGCTATGAATGATAACTTGCTTAGCCTTGTTGGTACTTCTTGAGTCTTTGGGCTCACTCTTGCTTTGATGTGTTTTAGGTACAACCTGCAAGACCCGCATGCATGGGAGGAGTAGATATTTGGATGCACGCACTACCACTCAATCATAAGAATTACTTATAGATGGTTTGAGTTTCAGATTAATCGTAATAATGAGAATAGCAAATTTTGGTTATGTTTATGAGATTATCCCGCATGCTTGATTGAACTCGATTTTGAAGACTTTGATAAATGCCATGATTAATTGTTGGAACCTCGGATAGCCGACTATACAAAGGAGGTTTTGCCAAAAATTTGTAATTGGTCTTAGTTTAGTTTAGTTTAATTTAATTTTAGTAGCATTCCGTGCTCAATCTTTGGTGAGGTGTTACACCTCTACTCGCTAGTCGTCCCATGCACCCCTTGCCCTTGCCTACACTCGGATGCGCTAGCCCGAGCCACGCTCTCGCCGCTGGGGCGGCTCGTGTACCATCTGCGGCGCATTCCCCACGCCGCCTAAAGGCGCTTTTTTACTCATCAAGGTCATCATGTCACTCTCTTCGTCATGCACCTTCAATTCAGCCGTTACTTTCTTCCTCCATCAAGACATTATCAATTCTCGACCGTTTCCAAACTGGGCATTGATGTCGCCGACATCGATTGTTCGCATTCCCATCTCTTCAACTCTTTCCCGAGCCTATAAATGGGAGCACCACCACCGCTAGCACCACTCCCCTCTCCCCTCAAAACCCCACTATCAATTGAGCTCTGATGACAGCGAATTTTTTGTTTTCCCGAACGTCAGCCACCACGCCCAATTTGTGTTTCCGTCAATCTGGTGAGTTTCTTGATGTCCTAACCACGTCACGTCCAGTTCCCGAGCATGGTGATCATTTCCCCTCAATCAATTTCATCTTCGTGTAGTGTGTCGCAAGAAGTTTGCCATGTAACATTCCATTTTTTAGTTCTTGATCAGTGATTTTGGTTTCGTTAGAATTTCAAAGTTACAAAACTCAAAAACTTTCAGATTTAAAAACCTCCCCCAAATCCAATATGTCCCCTAACCCTCTCTCTAGCTCTACACGCACCCGGCTCCCCACCCTTGTTTTCGTCGGTCACGCCATCCCCTCCTGGCTCCGGTTCCTCCGCACCTACCGGTACCGCCAGCACCCCTCACCCCGCCATCCCATCCCGGTTCCCCCATCCCCATGCTCTCAAAGCACTCCACGCCGCTCGCGCTGCACGCCGCGCCGCGCGCGCCCGCTGCCTCGCCACCTACTCCCTCTGCCACCACATACTACTCCCACTTCGCCCTGACTCCGGTGCCCCTCCTCTTCGTTGGGTCCCTTCACCAGCACGCCTTTGCACCCGTCGCTCTCGCTGGCGCTTCGTCCCATCTCCGCGCACCATTGTCGGCCACCACGGTGCTTCCAGCGGCTTCCCCACCTCCTTTCTTGCGGCTATAAGAGCCCCCACAGCCCCTCTTGCCCCCCCCTCACTCACCTCCTACCTATCCGGTAAGGTTTTCCCCCTTCCCTTCTTCCCCGAGCAAGGAGAAACAACCAAAAAAAGGGGAAAGAACTCACCTTAGCCGCCGCCGCTTCAATACTCTTCTTGCCGGCCAGTGAGCCCCGTGCGCCGCCATCACTACTACACACCTCATCACGACGGTTGAATACCATCACGCACGGTTCCGAACCGTCGTGTTTTTGTACGCCTGATAATAAGCGGTGGTTATCACGCACGGTTAAAAATCCGTGCGTGATAAGTCACAACACGACGGTTCTAATTATATAATCGTCATGTTATCTAATTATCACGCACGGCTCTATTATAGAACCATTCGTGCTATCTAATTATCACAGCGGTTCTATTTACAAACCGCTCGATATGCATATATCGAGCGGTTCTAATTATTTAACCGTCGTGATATGCACATATCCCGCAGCGGTTCGTAAATAGAACCGCTCAGGATAAAGGATATCCTGCACGGTTCTATTTACGACCGCTCGAGATATGTGTATATCACGACGGTTATTAAATAGAGCGTGCAGATATGCATATTCCTGCATTTCGTTTGATTGTTAAACCGTCGTGATAGTTACTTCACCTAACTATTTTTTTAAAATTTTCTGGCTAGCCTCAGAATTGCTAGCCATGCCCTCTGAAAATAAGGCGTAAAATAGATACATCACGAGATAAATCAATCGTTGACAACCCAAAGTGATCATTGTCAATTACAAACCAACATATATCAAATATTGTCGCTAGTGTACCATTGAATTACAACTATTCAAAGTGAATTACAACTATATCAAATATATATTAATTGTTTCAAGGTCGTTCAAGAGTGAAACTCTCCGCTGGCCGCAATGATATCCGCTATGATGAAGGTGCAGAGCCTCCTCGAACATCCGAGATTTCTTTCTCGAACGAGTGAATCTAAATCTATATTCAAAACCTACAAACAAGAGTAAAGTGTTACACATATATATTTAAATTTATAATTAGCAATTATTGCGAGATTGACCAACCTCGGGATCCGCAACCTAGCACTCATGAGAATCGCATATGATGGCAAACGTAGAATGCACATTCTTACGCTTTTGTCTTGGCGACTTCAAGAAATAGAATTACATATATAGGTATAGTCATCGAGACGCATTATTACGAAGTATGATATAGGATTATTGTGTTGTAGCACGCATCGAAATCGCGTCCGTGATTAAGTGTATGCTCGTTCCCTTGTATAGCCCTCCTCGGTAATATAGGAGATGAACGACCTACATGTTTCCAAAAAGTTAACCTCGGCCATTTCAAACGAAGGAAGACTACAATAGAGTTATGTATGGAGGAAATGAGCACACTGCGAGTACTTCTTGCACAAGGGTGAAGTTGTGGCCTTTTTCATTAGGGAATCAAGGTATAGTACTGATTCCTCTTTGGTATAATGACTAAAAGGATCCAATGGTGCCTACTCATGTATGTCGCTATAGTCATTAAACCTAAGTTCATATCATATAAAGTACAAATAAAATTTGTATAGCAAGTAGTGAAGCACTTACTCGTTGTAGGGCACCATTATGTAGTCCCCGTAGTTTTTAGCAAGCAATCCTGCCGTTATGTATTTCTCGACGTAGGATGCGTCGCCAAGATGGTTTGCTCGAGAGACCACGTGTGGGTCGAGGAAACCCACCGGTTCTTTCAATCGCCGCGTTTTAATCATGTATCTATACATAAGCAATGAGTTGTTATATTACGTGAATGTATCGTGAATGTAGAACTTGATTGTACACACTTACGATTGTCCAAAGATCGTAGAAGTGAGGCATCGAAGGCTTTGAGGTTGAATAGGTCGAATAAGTCGCCGGCCCACGATGAAGGGGACCGCTCGTGGAGGAAATAGTCCTCCGTGTATCCGACGGTGATTCCATCGCACCCTTTCTCTTTGGTCTTCCGCAAGTACCGCTTATGCAAACTCTGACAACCTAATCCAGCGAGGGCTAATACTATGCTCGCCGCCAACGGACTTCAAAGAGTATTTCTTAGGTTAGGAGGCGAAGCGCTTAATGTTCTTCGATTTCGATTTGTCCCGAACGACTTGCTCGCCACGCGCCTTCCTCCCGCCGACGACTCGAACCGTCACGGCGAAGACGCTTTTTTGTTCGGTGTCTTCTCCACGGAACCGGCGAGGCGGGCTTCGAGCGAAGGTTGAGGTGCATCATGGAGGGTCTGTTGGAGAGACATGGTCGTGTTGAGATGGTTGGGGTAGAATCATCAAAAGTTGAGGCGATCGCAGGTCCGGGACGATGTCCTTCAAAAGTTGAATTGAGAGGCATGGTCGTGTGGAGATGGTTTGGGTGGAGTCATCAAAGGTTGAGGCGACCGCAGGTCCGTATGGCGTCCTTCTTTGGCCATGAATAAAACTGCATGCAGGCATCCCTAGTGTTATGATTTCGTCGTTCGGCGAATCTCCAGCGGACGGCCCTAAAATTATCATGTACCATGTCCACTGGACCACGGCGTAACCTCGCGCCACCGGCACCGTGGTTGCACTATCCCTTCATTGCATGGATACACCACCCCCCGCCCAGCCTCAATAGACATCCCAACCATCCTCACTTGGAGTGTGCAGTGCGTCGGCTCCTACAAAACGATACGCAATTAGCTAAGGCGTCCTATAGGTCTATCTTTGGAGCATTCCAGAGATGTACATTACCTTGATGTCGTCGATAGGTAATTGGACATCATCATGTTCACAATTTTGCGTGGACACGACGCTACTCCGATGTTGAGGAGGACTACCTACCAAAACAACGGGCGGCTGCCTCGTTGTTGAGGAGTAGTAGTTGATTCACTTGGTCTGCAATCTTGCTATCTTTTCTTCAAATTTTGCAGTAAGCACCCGTTCTCTTCCTTCAAATTTTGAAGTAAGCACATGTTCCAACACCGTGTCGCACTCGGCCTTGGATCTCTTCCTACTCCTATACGTGCGATGAGTCGCCCGGGAATCCATCCTCCAAGATACGTTAACCCCTTTGCCTCGCGTGCGACAGGGTGCTCCTTGTTTCCCGGGCCGTAGATAGTATATCCTTCTCCACTGCTCGCTTGGAAGGAGCCTTGGAACATGCGGAACTCAATTCTTGCTGCAAGAGGTCATCATGTTATTATATACATTATGAAGTTATAGACTTATTAACAACTAGGTAGTTCAAGATATTTACCACACGGTTGGCCACATCCCGATCTGCGGGTTTGTGAAAGAGATTTAGAAGATGTAAATCGATGCCTCGCTCTTAACCGGGAGAGAGCGCGCTGTCGTGATCTCAAGAAATGGCCTTGTTTCGTTCTCGCCCTCCGCGCCCATTGCGCGGTTTTACCCAGCGTACCAGGGCATGCCGAGTTTGTGGGGTGAGTGTTAAGTGTCTGGAGAGCCTTGTGCGTCGCACTTTCCTCAAGAAATTCGGGCATCGTCTTCATTTGCACAAAGGCGTCCCATATATCCCGCGACAAGAATTTATACGCCGTGAAGGGCGTTCGACCCGTGTTCACGTACTTTGTGACAAGCACGCTCTTGAAGGTCCTCCACGCCTTCCGATCGAGAGCAACGCTCGTCGTTCTACGCGCGCTTAGGTCTCGCGGTCGGGAAAGTGAACGATTTTAAAACCGTCCCACACCGGCTTCTCTCGAACATCCGGCACGGTGTCCCAGCTCGGTGTGGTGATGGGGACCCGTTCCTTCAAGTATCCCGCACAAGGTCCGGAATCCGCGGCGTTGCTTGGGGGACTCACAGGGATCCCATTGGCATTGACCTCTGTGACGGTCATTAGGCCTGGAGGAATTCTCGATGTTCCTCTGCCATCTCGCGTACATACAACTTTCCTCAGAGATCCAAACGCATTCGGCGACGTCGATGACGGCGGCGAAGATGGTGCGGACGCCATGTCGCTTACTTGCTATCTATATATGCACGAAGCAATATGTGTAAGCTCTAACTGACTAGATTCAAGCAGATTTACTCAACTGAACCGAAAATGATGCGCAAACGTATAATATATAAAGAAGGATTGATGGTAGTTTGTGCTCTCAGAAGGAGAGTTGCAAAAGAACAAGTCTTTGCCATCTCAATCATATTTTCTATACTCTTCATTAAATGAATATGATAGTATAAATTCAAACTATGAGCTCTAAACAATACTTTGCTTAACTGTCAAATGATCTCAATCATTCGAAAATGATCTTAACTATCACATTCAATCTCAGTATAAGATAAAAGTTCATCACAGAGCGAACCAGAACAAAGCCCACTGATCAATTTCAGTTCACATTATCAAAGACTATCAAAGTCACATCACAGACGGTTCGTCAATACAATAGAGCTCAAGAATGAACTAACAGTATATCAAATTGACAGTGGCATTCAACCGTCTGTGATAACTAGCATTCAATCGAAAGTAACAAATTAACAGTATATGAAATTGACAGTAGCAAGTAATTTGTACAATAGAGCTCAAGAATCAACTAACTATCACATTCAATCTCAGTATAAGACAAAGTTCATCACAGAGCATGTCAACAAAGCCCACTGATCAATTTGCCATATCTTTAGTACTAGATTCAGTTCACATATTATCTTTAGGAATACTCACAGAGAGGATGCCACATAACAACTCACGGTGCAAGGAGGAGGCCGGTGCAGGGGAGGAGGCCGACGCGGGGAGGAGGGAGGCGCCGGGAGGAGGCCGACACAGGGAGGAGGACGGCGCGGGGAGGAGGCCGACGCAGGGGGAGGAGGCCGGGGAGGAGGCCGGTGCAGAGGGAGGAGGCCGACACGGGGAGGAGGCCGCGCGTCGAGGCGGAGGCGGCGTCGTCGATGAAGGCGGCGTCGGGTCTTCTGGCGGGGAGGTGAACGGCGAACCTAGAGGAGCGAGAGAGCGCGAGAGCCTAAGAGCGCGGGAGACGAAGTGACGAGTAAAGAGCAAAACCTAGGTGCGCTTTTTATAAAGGATATCACGGCACGCTCTATTGAAGCACTGTCATGATATACTATCACGCATTGCTTTAATAGAGCCGTCATGATATTTAGATATCCTGATTTGGTTCCATTAAATAACCGTGCAGCGATAGTAGAGATATCCTGTGCGGTTCTTTAATGGAACCGTCTGCAGATATTGAGGATATCACGAGCGGTGCTTACATAAAGCCGTCTATGATATGTTAATATAATGACGGTTATTTAATATATCCGTCAGCGATATCTTATCACGACGGATCCATCATAGAGTCGCTCAGGCTGTGGATCTCATTCCCTTCATCTCCCGCGCGAGTGTCTCTTCATCTCTGCTCGACTTTACTACTTCTTTTATATAAATAGACAACCCTTATCGGAGGATTTCTAACGAACCTCGATCCTTGATCATCCTCTCTCTCCACAAATTCCAAATGGCTTCCTCTCGTCCCATATGCATCGCCTACATTATGGTTGTGTACTCGCACCTCTCGATCGCAACTTTGGCCCAAGTGCGAACAAGACGTCCGTTCGCAATGCAATCCGTTGTAGACCCTCCGATCTACCGGAGACCATAACGACGATCATTGGTCGATTGGAGCTCCTCCTCCAACAGACCAGTGCGAGGCTCTCCAGCATCCGGCAAGTAAACCTCGTCGTGGAGATTGTCCTATGGAACTCTTTGGTCCGCACGAGGATGCAGCCAGTCGAGGATGACCTCGACATTGCAGAGAGCGGGTCAGCCTAGGCGAGACTGTGGAGACTAGGGTTGATGGCCTCGGGTTATATGGGACTTGATTACGAGTCCGAATATCTACAAGAGGAAATTGAGCATGCAAGGTCACAGTGGAGGCGTTTGGTGAGGCGATCGTGATCCTCGCTCCCACCGGCCGACGAGAATGCGTCACGAAGATTTGAAGACTAAGATAGGATCGCTCATCCTTTTTATCGTGCGTGATGTAAAAGCGATAAGGCGATCTATTGTCCGTGATGTAAATATGGTCTTTAATTTTTATAAATGCGTGATGATATGGTCTTTTTATCGCCTGTGATGATATGGTCTTTTTATCATCTATTTATTATCGGGCAAAATTCATTTTGTTAATTATTTGCGCATATACATGCTCAAATGCGCTATCACGCACGGTTGAATGAAGAACCATCGTGCTAATATCCTCATCATGCATTTGTTTGGTGGTAGCTCTCGGTTTGGGTGTTGTGAATGAGTGTTTTTGTGAGTGGGATAAGCTTATGTGGAGCCGTGCATTTCGATCGTGGCTCTTCTCTTGCCCTATTCATTGGCTCAAGGAGAAGGACAGTGAGGAATCTCATGGGATATTAGGAATTTTAAGTCGTGAGCTCAGAGGTAACGATCTTTAACTCTTTATATTTGCTCTAGGTTTATCTTTAATCAATTTTAGTGTATTTGGTTAATAGGAGGAGTAACGTATTTGCGCTTTATTAATATAATTTAACACTACTAATTGTTACGTGTGTAGCGTAGATGGACCGAAACTGGATGTACGGTGCGAATCGTGTGAGTGAAGAGTACATTAATGGCGTGATTGCTTTTAAAAGAGCCGCGGAGCAGGATATGCTGAATAAGGGGATAGAATTTATGTAACGCCCATGCATTGATTGCGGTAATCAAGATTTTTAACAACCCGGCGCAGATCGTAGGGCACTTGATTCGAAGGGGTTTCAAAAAAGGGTATACATGTTGGACCAGTCACGGTGAAGAGAAGATTATACAGGAAGTTAATAATGATGACATCGCCGAGGAAGTCAACGATATGCCGGATGTGGATCGTGTTTTTGATGACGATAGGTCGACGATGACAATCGGATCGGATGCTACGCGATGCGTAGGAAACTACGATGAGAGAGAGTTTGTAAATTCGAGCGCTTAATGGAGGACTCGGGAAACCTTTGTTCCTGGTTGCAAGCGGAATACACAAGGTTGTCAACCGTGCTTGAACTACTGAAATTGAAGGCGAGCAATGGTTGGTCCGACAAGAGTTTCACGGCGTTATTAGGTCTCTAGCGGACATTCTTACGAGGGAAACGTGTTGCCCAAAGCACCACCTACCAAGCCAAGAAGGTTCTTTGTCCATTGGGAATGGAAGTAGAAAGAATACATGCATGTCCGAACGATTGTATCTGTATCGTAAAGAGTATGCAGACTTGCATGTATGTCCGTGTGCAAAGCATCCGATACAAGCGTAAGAATCTTCGCTAAGGTGAAGCAAGGACCTCTGCTAAGGTGTTGTGGTATCCGCTGTGATCCCACGTTTGAAGCGTTTATTTGCGAACCGAAAGGAGGCAAGATTGCTGCGTTGGCACTCTGAGGAGCGTAAGAAAGATGGAAAACTAAGACACCTGCTGATTCGCGGTGGAGAAACTTCGATCGGACCTTCAAAGAGTTCGTGCGGAACCGAGGAACATAAGGTTAGGGTTGAGTACAGATGGAATGAATCCTTTCGGTAACATGAGCAAACACATAGCACTGGCCGTGAACCTATGTATGTACAACCTTCCTCCTTGGCGTGTATGAAGCGGAAGTACATTTTGATGTCACTACTTATCCAAGGGTGAAGCAACACAGGAACGATATTGATGTGTACCTAGCACCATTCTTGGATGATCTTGTGACACCGTGGAGCGAAGGGTACAAGTATGGGATGCGTATAAGCGAGAGAACTTCTCTTTACGCGTCATGTTGTTCTCGCACTATCAATGATTTTCCCGCCCTTGGTAACTGTTCGGGCTTGATGCGAAAGAGTCAAAGCCTGTCGCTTTTGCTTAGATGCTACGAGAGTGTATGGCTGAACAACTCGCGCAAAGCGTGTATATGCGTCACCGTAGGTTCCTTCCCAGAGTCACCCATACCGCAAGATGAAAAAACAATTCGACGGAAATAAGGAGGACAATTCGACTCAAGGGCTTTTAGAGGAAAGAGGTCTATGATATGGTTAAGGATATCGATGTTGTGCTTGGGAAGGGCGTAAATTAAAAACCGTCGAAGAACATCCGGAAGAAGCGATCAATTTTGGGACTTGCCTTCACTGGGAGCACTTAGAAGTTTGTCAACGCATCGGCGTCATGCGTGGAGAAGAATGTATGTGAAAGCTTGATTGGTCTCTTACTGAACATTAGTGGCAAAACAAAGGATGGTGTTAACGCACGACGCGACTTGGTTGATATGAACATAAGGACCGAGTTAGCACCGAAAGAGACCGATAAAGGACGAACATACCTTCCACCAGCTTGCTACACTATGTCCAAGGCCGAGAGAAATGAATTGTGCCAAAGCTTGCATGGTGTCAAAGTCCCGTCTGGTTACTCCACTAACATTAAGAAAATTGTTTCTATGCAAGATTTGAAATTAATTGGTATGAAGTCTCATGATTGTCATGTGCTGATGACACAAATGCTTCCTGTTGCAATTAGGGGTATCTTGTCGAACAAGGTCCGAGTGGCAATCTTGAGGCTGTATTATTTCTTCAACTCAATTGCTCAGAAGGTCATCGATCCCGAAGGACTAGATGCTCTACAGGCCGAGGTGGTGACGACTCTATGTCAACTTGAGATGTATTTCCCTCCGTCATTTTTCGATATCATGGTCCATCTCATTGTTCATCTTGTGAAAGAGATAAAGATATGCGGTCCTGTGTTCCTACGTCATATGTACCCGTTCGAGAGGTATATGGGAATTCTCAAGTCCTACGTACGGAATCGATCTCGACCGAGGGCGACATCATCGAAGGTTATGCAACGAAGAGGTCATTGAGTTCTGCGTCGACTACATGGCTCAGGTGGAACCGATAGGTGTGCCTCTATCTCGTCATGAGGGAAGGCTGGATGGTATCGGGACCATCGGAAGAAAATCAATCACTCCCGATCTGGATACGTACGCTCAAGCCCATTTCACGGTCTTGCAACACATGACCCAAGTGTCCCGTACATCGACGAGCACAAAGACATGGTACGCCATGCGAAATCCGCACTCGATCGAGGTTTGGATCACGAGAGCACAACCGTCGGTTCAACGAATGAGTAAAGGTGCGAATCATGACCGGAGGTCATCAAGTGATGATACTGTTTATGGTTGGCAAAGGGCCACAATTTACAATTGTCACATGGCAAGGATACGACATAAATAGGTACACATTTTATACGGCACTCGGGATAGGAAGAGCACATCCGTAACAATGTGTCCGCATAGATGCATTCAGATCCGATGGGTGAGGAGCTCGTACTATGGGCAAATAGAGGAGATATGGGAGCTCGACTACGTGCTTTTCAAGATCCCCTATTTCGTGTCGTTGGGTCCATCTCCCACATGTGAAGGTCGATTAAGTGCGGTGTCACTACCGTGGACCTCGATCGTGTTGGATACAAAGACGAACCATTACGTCTTGGCTAACCAAGTTGTTCAAGTCTTCTATGTAACCGACCCGGCAAATAAGAAGCGCCACGTAGTTCTTCATGGAAAAGAAGGATTGTTGGAGTTGAGAATATAGTGGACGAGGAAGAATACAATCAATTTGACGAGTTGCCTCCTTTCGAGACGGCATCGCTCGAGGAAGAACCAGCGAGGAAGCTAGCTATATGCGCGATCATCATGAAGGACTATATTTTAATTAAGAAATTACTCCATTGTAATTAATTTATTCCATAACATCATGTGTTATGAACTTGTAATATGTCGTGCGTATATTTTGATGTCAACGTAGAATTGTAATCGCTCCGTCCTTGTGGACCGTATATTTTGGTGCATTAAAAATATATTTAATTTGGAAAATAGTCCACTGCACTACCTTTCTAGAAACCTAAAAACTAAAATTTTATGGCAAATAGTCTAACACCTTTGCAAAGAAACCGTATACTCATGCCTAATCTGCGATCGCCCTTTGTCAGAAGACGACGTGTCGCCCCACCCTTCCACACCGCAGCTAGTGCTCGTGCCGGTGGCCATCCTCCGACAATACGCCACACCGCCAAAGGTGGCGGCCTTCTTCCCCGCCGCCGCTCGACCATGTCCGCGGCGAGCCTCGCACCGCCGCACTCCGGTTGGTCTTGGCCGTCGCACCCGCCGCGGTCGGCTCGTCCTCGACCCGGCTGATGTAGTGCTTCCCAACGCCGCGCCTCGCCGCCGTGTAGAGGAGGAGACCGAGCACGTAGGCCGCGGCCTTGGGCGGCCACGGCCTCCGTTCAAGAACATGAGGCGCGTTGCATGTCTTGGGGCGCGAAGACAAGCCCGAGGCCGACGATGAAACAAGCCCGGGTTGCCGTGGCGGCGGTGGTTGACGACGCGGTAGCACTCGTTGTCCTGCCACTTCATCGCCTCCTCTCGCTCGGCGCCACACGCCCCCCACTGCGCGTTCCTTGGACACCTTGTACAAGGCCTTGCAACTATAATGCATACATTCAAGATGTTAGAATAAATAGTAGTATGTATGTACGATATTGTAGATATAAAGATGTACGTCACGTTAATCGTAGGCGCATAGGTCCTCCATGGGTCGAGGAGAGCTCGCGTCCACCGCGGCGACGCGATATCGGCGACGACATCGTGAGAAAGAGCGGCGATCACGACCTCCTCGCCTTGGTGCCGGCTCGACTGCTCGCATGCTCACCTTGGCGATTGACGTACTCAAAACCGTGAGACGAAGAGCGATGGGAGGAGTTTAATCTTCGTGAATTATTCTGTCTTATAAAGAATTAGAGTAATCGCACGTGAGACGAAGAGACGCATGTATCGTCGACGTGCGAGACGAAGAGACGGTTGTGCGATGGTGAAGAGACACATCGCGCGGAGACGAAGAGGTTGGATATCACGACGGCTCTATATAGGAACCGCCTCGTGATAATAATATCACTGACGGTTATTTAATAGAGCCGCTCGTGATAGTAGCTTATCACAACGGTTTAAAAATAAAACCGCTCGTGATACTTCACGACGGTTTTATTTACAACCCATCGCGATAAGTTCTCCTTATCACGACGGTTCGCCATATTACGAACCGCTGCGCGATACTTCACTGACGGTTCGTGACATGAGCGAATGCAGGATATGTCTCATCACGCATTTCTTTTTTACCAACCGTCTATGAAGTATCACGAGCGGTTGGTAAAAAGAACCGCTGTGATGAGGACATATCACAGACGGTTCCCGAGCGGTTCCAAAGGGAACCGTCAGATAAGATTCAACACGGCGGCTCCTTTGGAACCGTCTGTGATGAGGTGTCTGCTATTGCCTGTTTTGTAGTAGTGCATTTTCCTCTGGCCGCCACCGCGCGCCCCAAAGCCATCCTCTCCCCGTGCGGCGCTGCCCCTTCTTTCTCCCCGCGCCGCTGCTCACGCCGCCACCCCGCCCCATCATCTCCCATTTTTTTGGCTTCGGCCGAGCGCCCCTTTCCCCCTTCTTTTAGGGCAGTCGAAGCCCAGCGCCCCCGTGGGCCGTGCCCCACGCGCTTGCGCCGTTTTGGCCCAAGCTCTAGGCTGGGCCAAAATGTGGCCGTGGGCCGCCGCCTGTTTTTGTTTTGTTTTGTTTTTCTTTTTCTTTTCCGTTTTAATTCAAAAGAGAGGCTTCAAAAATTCCTATCTCCCTCATTTTAACTCTAAAAATTGTGAAACTTGTTTCTAAAAATTTGTAAATTCAAGACCTTACTAATGGTAGTGGTTTTGATTTATTTGGAGTCCTTTTGATATTCGTTGTGTACTTATTTGTTTTGTTTGCTCGTTTGTTCTTTTTTCCGGTATGATCGTTCGTGTAGAGTTCGAAGACGCCGGGAACCTTCACTTCGATCAAGCTCAAGATTACCAGGACCCTCTTACCTTTAATCCAGGTGAGTCAATACTTTGATCATATTGAACTTACATTTTATGCAAATTATATTCTTTTAAAATAGCAAAGTGCATGCTTTAATTCTTTAATTAAATGTATGTTAAAGCTTAAGGTAGTTAAATACCCATTTGATGATTAATTAATTATTATACCATCATTGACAAATTGAATCCATTAAACCTTGTCACCCTAGTAACTATATGGCAAATATTAGTATAGGTTGTACGTAAGCGACATGCTAGTCTTGCTTAAGTACCGGGACATTTAAATGTCCCAATCATCATCTCTTCAAACATGAAAATGGTTTGAGCAGTCATTGGTTTTACTCCTCAAAACCCTAAATTGCTATTACCCTATTTGGGCGGCTGGTGTGATGGATGGTTCAATAGTGGGTGCTAATGTAACCCAAGGACTGTTGTGTTGTGGATGGTATGTGGAATGAACCGCCTAGACAACCCTAAGAACTTAATCTTGTCATGACCTCCTGTGTAAAACAAGTGCAACCACAAGTCTGTAAAGTACAACCTGGCTAAAATAATTTATATCCACCAGTACGAGTTGCATCAGAATGATGATCCGCGACGCCGTAAGCCTTTGTGGCAAAGGGTGTCAAGGTGCGCGATGTAAGTCGTTGGATGGCGCAAGAGGGGGTCTGAGTAAGGGTTAAAGGATCTAAAAGAGCTTAACCTTTCGCAGACGAAACCTTAGCGAAGTGTAACTAATACTAAGGGATGTATTGTAAAGGCCTTGTGATGATCTCCCCTTGATTCACATGTCTACGGAAACGTGTGTACATATCAAAACGATTATCTCTTGTGGGTAAAGTGTACAACCTCTGCATAGTAATAAACTGTTTAACTAGACGTGCCTACGGTCAAAGGCGGACATAGGAACTCAACTTGAGTTAGTTCTATTTCAAAAACTTTTGTGGGTGTATGAAAGATGTGGTGGGCTCCCCTAGCCCTGGGTTGGATTTTCCCTGGGTTCGCAGATTCAGTGATGTTAATATGTGGGGATAACCCCAATCAAATTAAGCATAAGTTGGAGGGAACCTCTGCTGTTGTTAAATATTGCACAATTACTCTCTTTATCAAAATGCAATTTGGTTAAAATGCTAAGTTATAGGAATTTGTAACTATGATAATTGAAAACACTGCTTTAGCAAATAAAAGAACTAGAGCCATCTTTGTTAAACCTTGCATGTATATTATTGCATTATGTGTTGGCTCGCGAGCATGGAAGTTGTGCTCATCTTCGCTCTCTCCCCCAAAACCCTCAGAAGTAGGAAATCCTAGAGATTACGACTACTACGAGGATCCAGAAGTTGGAGGTTCAGGAGATGATGAAGCGTAGTGTAGTCTTTAGATGTTATAGTCTCGCCCCAGTCCAGCTGACTCCGTTGGTGCTTGTGTACATCCTATATTATCTGAGTCATTGGGTAATATCGGACACATACAGGTTTCCCCAATCGCTTGCCTGTGGAGAGATGTGCTCTCGCCCCCTTTGCTTCCATTGTCGCTTCCGCTTTTGTAATGTAATGCCTTGGTCTGTTTGGCCCTTATTGTAAAACCTGACCCGACGCGGTCTATGTAAACTCTGATGTGTTAATTAATGAATGGTATGGTTCTACGCTATGTATGAATTGATTTAGTGATGTATCTGTGAGTGCTATCTACTGATCCAGGAAATAGCACAATGTTTCACAGAGGATTCTGGATTACGAAATCCCTGTCCAACAGAGCTGGTATCAGAGCATACGACTCTAGGAGCCTTAGCTAGACTAGTCGAGCCTAAGGACTTGAGTCTTATTTTCAAAAACTAAGAAAAGCTTTGGCAAAATGTAGCGTAATTATTGCTCCTTCTCATCACTCTTAGTTCTTCACTTACCTTGACCTCACTTGAGTTTTTACTCAATTCTAACCCCCTCTCTTATTTCAAAAATGGTAGATGGCAACCCCATCGTCCGATGGCCCTTGGGACCATCACTCTCACGAAGAAGATGAACGCGAGTTCGTGGACATTCTTCGCCAACTCATGCAGCACCTGGATTACCACCGCAAGCCTATCTTCAGAGGCCGAAAGACCCAGACCCTGGACCAAGAGTCGTGGACCATGGAGGTTTTCCTCTATGCCAGAGAGGGTGAGTTCATCGCTCACACCTTCGCACTGTGACTCCCAGCACACTGTTCGGCGCCCAAGACGCAAAGACGCTCGCTGCACCCGTCTGAGCCAGATGCATGAGGACCTTTTGTTGGAATCACCCTTCCACTACCTTCTGCCTCTTCAGGAAGGAGAATTCGACCCTGAGATCTTCGTCATCGTGTTGGTGTAGTCAGGCTTAGTGTAGGTTAGCTAGCAGTGCTTGCTAGGTAGTCTTTTGGTTGCAAGCACTTCCCGTTTCCCTCTTTTGTAGACGTTGTGTTTGTATCTTGTGTCATGGCTTAGCATGACCTATATGATGTGCTTTAGGAGTCATGTAACACTTAACTCCCTTAATATAATGTAGCCATTCTAGGCTTTGTATTGTACTTGATTCTTTCTCCTCGTTGGTTTGAAGTTCTTCTGTTGTGCTCTAGAGGGTTAGCAACCCTCATATATACTCCCCCTCCCTCATTCTAAGCTTCAACGATCCTTCATATGCCTCTTAGAAGAGCCGCTGTCCCAGCCCGTGCTACCTTTGCAGCAAGACGAGGAAGGGGTCGTGGCCGTGGCCGTGGACAAGATCTACCTCCCCGGCCACCAGCAAACCCAACAATGGCGCAAGTGATGTACCAGCAGTCTCAAATTCTTCAAGCTTTGCTCGCCATTCAGCAAATTGGACCAGCTGGTCGCAACTCGAAGTTGACAGACTTCCTTAGGACAAGACCCCTTACCTTCACTTCTGCCAGTGAACCCCTCGAAGTTGAGGATTGGCTCAAAGATACTGAGAAGAAGCTTCACCTAGTTCCATGCTCAGAAGAAGGTAAAGTGGACTTTGCCACCCATCAGCTGAAAGGAGCCGTCGCTGCTTGGTGGAAAAATTACCTCGCTACCCGAGGTGATGGAAGCCTAGAAGAAGAAGAAGAAGAGGCAGAAGAAGTAGAAGCTGTAGCATCTACGACTAGAGTGTAACATCCCAGTTTTAGACTTGTGTTTCAAATGTAAGAAAATGAGTAAAAATTAAAACTTTTTCTTACATCATGTATTTCCAGTTGTACCAAACAATTCTCGTACAAAAGTTACGGAATACCAAGTCACAAGTCTTTTGGATCCAAAATCTCATCTTCCAAAACAATTTTGTCAAATCTTTTGATCATCTCCTGAAATACTTTTCCTAAGTTCTAGGATTGATGTGTGACCCTCTGAAAAACTTCACAATTTTTATAAATTGTTTGAATATTTTAGAGGGCGATAAACCTGTTTGACTTTCAGTCAAACCCTAAATCGAACCTTGCAGATTTTGGAGAAAATGCATTGTATAAAAACCTCTGAAAATTTTACACAAGGTCAATATATAAGTTAGCAAGCTCCTGTAAAAATTTCAGAAAAAATGGAATTAGTTTGCTACCTCAAATAATTTCCCAAAGCCCAACTCTTTTCAAAACCCTAAAACCAAACTCTAACTTGAGTCAGACTCAGGCTCGAGCCCGAGCCTGGCTCAGCTGACCCGGTTGGACCGAGTCCACTCAACCGCACTAGGGCGTGCGCAAGCTGAGCCGTTGGATTTACATCCAACAGCCACGATCTCCCCCGCCCCTTTTAACCTTGGGAGCTCTCGGGCGATCTGAACCGTCTGATCAAAATCAGACCGCTCACGGCCACCCCAGACTTCCTCTTCTTCTTCCTCCTCTATACCTTCTTCCTCGCGCCGCACGCAGCCACTGTGCGGTATGGCGCTGTCACATCCCGCGCCCGCGCCCTCGCGTGTTGTCGGAGCAGCCGCGGTGTGTCAGTGCTTTCGGCTCAAAGCCGTGCCCCGCGTTGCCCTGTTCCCTTAGCTTTCGGGCTAGTTACGGAGGAGCTCGCCGTAGCTCATCTCGGGCCCCCCTTTCGCTTCTGTGCCGTGCTTGATGGTTTATTAAGCTCTAAGGCCCTCTTCTAGTCTTCCTTTCCTCTCGCTAACACTTTCAGCTCACTCTCTGAGCGCCAAACTCAAATCTCAGTGAGTTTTGCTTCTCTACCATTGTTGTCGTGGGAGTTCCACTGGCGACTGGGGTGTTTCAGTGGTCCTTGGACCCTTTTTCTTTTGTCGCTTGGACCTCCTGATCATCTGAAACCCAGTGATTAACTTGATTTTGGTTTGTTTCCCAGGAACAATCCGAAATTCAAATTCTAGGTCTTCGCGGCTGAATTTGGGGATTTCGTCGTCTCCAACTCCGGTAAGCCTTCTCTGTCCAATCCTCTGGTCCTGGACCACCTCCGGGCCATCGCAAGCTTATCCTAACCTTTCTTTTCGTCTCTGCTGGCTCAGAGCACCTGGTCGCCGTCATCTTCTTCACCTCCGGCGTCGGTCTCCGCCGCTGGGTCTCCTCCGACCTCCTCTAGACCTCCCCTGCACCTTGGTGAGTTCACTTTAGTTCCTTTTTGCTCTAGGGCCCGTTAGAAAGACTCGTAGTGGAGCTTTTTGCTGTTTTCGGATTTTACCGAAAACTGTCCTCCGCCTCTCTTCGGCTCACCGGCGTTACCGGCTAGCTCCGCCGTCGAGAGTGGTCCCATCTTGTTCGCGATAGTATTGCACTTATTCTAGTGACCTTGGTTCGCACCGCCGTGGGTTTGGTCGCCGGTGAGTTCATTGTCGTGCTCTGTACCGTTGTCGCGATTTTGTCAAGTCCTCAGACCTCCTCGGGCTAATCCTAGCCGTTCACAACCTCTCCAGAATAGATCTGAGCCTTAGGTCCTTTCCCGTAAAGTTCTAGTCTTAGGACCTCCCCTCAGTTAATCTCAGCCGTATAGGACCACCCTTGTTAAATCCTAGCCGCTAGGACCATTTCCTACACAAAAAGACCTCCCCGAGGACCTCTTTGTAAAAACCACCCTCAAGACCTCCTATGAGGACCTCTTTGCAAAAGACCACCCATTGGTCTTTTGCAATGAAAACCTAAGGACCTCCCTTTCCCGTGTATCTAGGCCTTCAGGACCACCCCTGTTGAAATCTCGACCGTTTAGGACCTCCCAGCAGAGATCTTGACCGTCAGGACCTCCCTCTGTTAAGTCCTTGTCTTTGAGGACCTCCCCAGCTCAGATCCTGACCGTTAAGACCTCCCCTGATGAGATCTTAGCCGTTAAGGACCTCCCTCCGTTAGACCTCGTCGCGTAGGACCTCCCTGTGAAATCCTAACCGCTGGGACCTCCTTCCAGTTCATCTCGACCGTTGAGATCTTCCTCCGTGAAGATCTCTGCTGCCAGGACCTCCCCCACCTCGATCGAGACCGTCCAGAACCTCCCCAGGTCCATCTGAGCCGCCCAGATCTCCTCTCTTTAAAACCTTATCACTTCGGACCTCGCTCGATTTAATTTGGACCATTAAGACCACCCTTGTGAGATCCTAGCCGTCGGGACCTCCTCGGTGGACTTATGCCATAGGACCTCCCCCTGAAGATCTAGACCGTCAGGACCTCCCCCGAGAGATCCTGACCGTCCAGACCTCCTCCGTGGGTTTGAAGTTCTAGGACCTCCCCTAGTGCTCGGGACCGCCAGATCTTGATCTGACGGCCACGACCTCCTTTCTTGCGCGAGGACTCCTCGCGTCGCAGGCGCCATCTTAATCTCAGTCGTAGCCGTTGGATCTCATCTCAACGGACACGACCTCCCCGTTCTCTCCAGTTCTGTAGGACCTCCTGGGAGCTCCAGTTTTCTAAAGTACTTTATTGATTCAAATTTCATAAATGCATAAGTTTGTCATTTTAGCTCCTTTTTTAATGGTTCCAGTTGCAGTAGCTGTGTGATAGGATAAACTTTAAATTGAGAATACTTGTGGTCACTTTTCTAGTCTGGAAATTGATAATTGCTACAGTAGAAGCTTAAATGTAATAAGGGTTAGAATTTTCACTTCAAAATTTGTAAATTATATAACTTGTTGTGTGTAATTCCATTCTGAGCAAACTCAACTGTGTAAAATTCCTTTATTAGCATTCTGTAATGTGGAATAGGGCTTGTTCTTATTTATGTTCCTGTGAAGTGGTAGATGTTAGTTTTACAACTTGAGAAAATCATAACTAATTCATTTTAACTCCAAATTGTGCAAACTCAATTTTGCTGTTGTTAGGATACTATTTCCTACTCACCATAAAAATTCCAGGACTTAGATCATTCCAGAAATTTATGCTATGAACAGTAATAGATAGGATTTTAGTTGATTTATCAGGCTGAGCAAAATTGATTTAGCCATAACTTTTGCATACTAAGTCTAAATGAAGAAATTCTTGTTTCTAAATTTGTATAAAATCTTAATCTTGCTGCTGTATAAATTTCATGGTATTTGGAGAACTTTTGCTGTTGAGTTTTATTTAGTGTTCTTGTTCTTATTTGGTTATCGCTTTTTAGCGTTGGGTTCCAAGGAATTATTGATTACGTGAGTGAATCCTCTGACAAGAAAGTGATCTACAAAGACGGCAAGCAATGTAACATCATTTGATCATATTGCTCCTACTACTTTTAAATTCTAATATCTTGTTTGCAAAACCTAAGTATGCATGCTTCTTGTGTCAAGATTTATTTTGTCGATTAGAGTAGCTAATCCCATTGCATGGTTGCCCTTAAATTGTTTACCCCGCCACAAAACATAAGTTATTAATATATTTGGTGAATTAGAGCCCTGATTTAATTATGTTCTTTATTGCCTTTACGGTGTCATGCTTAGAATGCTTAGATACCAAGAGAATTGGCGGTTATCGACTTGTTGATAACCTTGATCACATGAAACTTATTATGACTTATGATTTCGCCTTGTGCCATGTTTACTTAAGTAAAACTAAAAATTGAAAACAAAATGATTTGGACTTGGGTACAATGGTAAGATGGTGTGCTTGTGGGTGTGACTGGAAGGGTGCCCGAGTCAATTAAGGACCGAACTACTTGTGAGTACCTGTTATCCGAGCATTATGGTGCGTGCTAACCACACTAGAGGGAAATGGGACCTCTCTTGACTTAGTACTTTGGCGTGTGTTAGCTACGGGTCGCAGGTGGGCATGCGTGCGTTGTGTTGTGGTAAGATGAGTGGGTATGTGACAGGAGCATTGTAGTTGTCCGTAAAGCTTTACCCCAAGGGGTAGTTGTCTTTACGGCTTTACAATGTAAGCGTATGGACTTCGGTCCATACGAGCGACTCGTAATTGATACACAATATTGGAAATGTCTCGTAGGACTTAGCCGTGCCGGCATACCTTCGGAAGTGTGCTTCATCTAGTGGCAAAAGGCGGTCTGAAGTGTGGGTACATTGGTACACCCCTGCAGGGTTAAAACTATTCGAATAGCCTCGTCCTAGGTTATGGACACGCTTGGGTAAGCTTTTCAAGAGTTAGACTACAACCTTTTTAATCAAAACTTGACATGGGTGGTACGAATGGGTAATTCGTGCTATTGTTGTGATGGCTATTGGGTTAGTCATCTCTAGGTTGCTGTTACATTATTACTTATGGTATCGTTGTTATTTATGCAAATAAAATTCAGATTGTTAAAACGGCCTTCAACATATTACTTATTGCAAATAAAACTTGCTTTATGCTGAAAATTAACCTTGAGCCTTCTCCTTTGATTAAAGCCTGCATATAGTAGTAACTAGGTTTTGTTACCCGTAAGTCTTGCGAGTACATTTTTGTACTCATTTGCTTTGCTTAATTGTTGCAGAGGAAGAGGTTGATCCCCAATGGGATCGGCTTTTGTGAGTTGTGCTTCCGTTGGGACGACTAGCTTGGCGGCCCGGTCGGTTGCCCTGTGGTTATGTGGCTAACCGGTTGGTTTTTGTCTTAGCCATCTTATGGCACTTTTGCTTCCGCTGTTAACGATACTTGTTGTTATTTGGTCAGTCGGCCCTTGTTGTAATAACTTTATATTATGTATATCTTTCGCCAGAATTGTTATATCGTGATGTATGGAATTGATGCATGATTTTGTAACGGGGTGTGTATGCTGCATTTCTGGAAAGCATACATATCTCGAGGCTTGGTTTATTTGTTTTGTGATGCTAGGGTCAATGGAAGGCTAAGCATTACAAGTCAAATAAATCGGGATCCTCACATAGAGCCCCTCAAGACCCCGCTGCCGCCATAGAACCAGTTACTGAGGTACAGCTAGAGGAGACTGAACCTGCATGGCAGCCAATTCCTTGGAATGAGTTCAAAACTACTTTCAGAACGAATTTCGTACCAGCCGGCACAATGAGAATGAAGAAGAATGAATTCAGGACTCTAAAGCAAGGCCACATGACAGTCAATGAATACCTCACCAAGTTTAATCAACTCGCTCGCTACGCCTCAAGTGACGTCGTCGACCAGGAAGAAAAGATTGACCATTTCTTGGAAGGAATGCGCGAGGATATGAGAGGACAGCTCATCCTCCACAATTACTTCAGCTTCCACCAATTGGTCAATAAATCCCTCATCTTTGAAAATGAGAAAAAGACTGCAGAAGTCAGCCACAAAAGAAAGATGGCATTTCAGAGACCACAAGATAGCTTTCCGCAGAAGACAACATTTCAGGGCATCTCATCTTTCCGACCACCAGTAGCCTCGTCTCAAGGAACGTCAGTCGCAACCCCGCATCCCAGTGAGAATGTTTCCTACGCTCCTCGTCTGACTGAATAGCCTACAGTGCGCAACCCGGTAGCTCACCTTCATTGCTTCAAGTGTGGTGAAAAAGGACACTTCGCCAAATGGTGCCCTCAACGCCAAAACACTACTGCAAAGTTCAACTCGGGAGCAACACCAACTCAAGGCCAGACATCAGCTCCGAGCAGAAGTCATCAAACCTCACAGGCATCCAGGGCCACTTCCGCGCCAAGTCAAAATCAGGGCCGTGTGAACCATATCGCCGTTGCAGAAGCCCAAGAAGCTTCAGGAGTAATAAGAGGTACGTTCTCCGTCTAATCTGAGTAGCTCGAATCTCGGGTTCGAGATTCCGTTTAAGGTGGGTAGGTTTGTAACATTCCATTTTTCAGTTCTTGATCAGTGATTTTGGTTTCTTTAGAATTTCAAAGTTTCAAAACTCAAAAACTTTCGGATTTCAAAACCTCCACAAAATCCAACCACTCCCCTAGCCCTCTCTCTAGCTCTGCACACACCCGGCTCCCCACCCTTGTTTTTGTCGGTCGCGCCATCCTCTCTCGGCTCTGGTTCCTCTGCGCCCGCCGGTACCGCCAGCACCACTCACACCACCATCCCATCTCGGTCCCCCCGTCCCCACGTCTGCAGCACCCACATCGCCCGCGCCGTGCACGCCTGCGCCTGTGCGCCCGTCGCCTCCACCACCTGCTCCCTCTGACACCACCTGCTCCCACTACGCCCTGACTCCGGTGGACCCCCCTCTTTGTCGGGTCCCGTCACCAGCATGGCTCCGCACCCGCCGCTCCCGCCAGCGCTTCGTCCCATCTCCGCGCCCCATTGTCGGCCACCACGGCGCCTCCAGCGGCTCCCCTACCTCTTTTCTTGTGGCTATAAGAGCCCCTGAAGCCCCTCTTGCCCCCCTCACTCCCCTCCTCCCTATCCACTAAGGTTTTCCCTCTCCCCTTCTTCCCTGAGCAACGAGAAACCACCAAAAAAGGGGGAAGAACTCACCTTAGCCGCCGCCGATTTGATACTCTTCTTGTCGGCCGGTGAACCCCGTGCGCTACCATTTTCCTCCGGCCGCTGCCGTTGCCACCGCCGCCGCGCGCCCCCGAGCCATCCTCTCCCCGTGCGGCTCCGCCCCTTCTTTCTCCCCGCGCCGCCGCTCATGCCGCCACCCCGCCCCCTCATCTCCCCTTTTTTTGGATTCGGCCGAGCGCCCCTTCCCCCCTTCTTTTAGGGCAGCCGAAGCCCAGCGCCCACGTGGGCCGCACCCCGTGTGCATCATTTCGGGCCAAGCTCTGGGCTGGGCCGAAATGTGGCCGTGGGCTGCCGTCTGTTTTCTTTTTGTTTTGTATTTCTTTTTCTTTTTCGTTTTAATTCAAAAGAGAGGCTTAAAAAATTCATATCTCCCTCATTTTAACTCCAAAAATTGTGAAGCTTGTTTCTAAAAATTTGTAAATTCAAGACCTTGATAATGGTAGTGGTTTTGATTTATTTGGAGTCCTTTTGATATTTGTTTTGTACTTATTTATTTTGTTTGATTGTTTATTCTTTTTCAGGTACGATCGTTCGCGTAGAGTTCGAAAACGTTGGGAACCTTCACTTCAATCAAGCTCAAGATTACCAGGACCCTCTTACCTTTAATCCAGGTGAGTCAATACTTTGATCATATTGAACCTACATTTTATGTAAATTATATTCTTTTAAAATAGCAAAGTGCATGCTTTAATTCTTTAATCAAATGTATGTTAAAGCTTAAGGTAGTTAAATACCCATTTGATGATTAATTAATTATTATGTCTTCCTTGACAAATTGAATCCATTAAACCTTGTCACCCTAGTAACTATATGGCAAATATTAGTACAGGTTGTACGTAAGCGACATGCTAGTCTTGCTTAAGTACCGGGACTGAGATAAATATGGTAATTTGGTTTTACTCCTAAACCCTAAATTGCTATTACCCTGTTTGGGCGGCTGGTGTGATGGATGGTTCAATAGTAGGTGCTATAGTAGCCCAAGGACTGTTGTGTTGTGGATGGTATGTGGAATGAACCGCCCAGACAACCCTAAGGACTTAATCTTGTCATGACCTCCCATGTAAAACAAGTGCAACCACAAGTCTATAAAGTACAACCTGGCTAAAATAATTTGTATCCACCAGTACGAGTTGCATCAGATAGATGATCCGCGACGCTGTAAGCCTTTGTGGCGAAGGGTGTCAGGATGCGCAACATAAGTCGTTGGATGGTGCAAGAGGGGGTCTGAGTAAGGGTTAACGGATCTAAAAGAGCGTAACCTTTCACAGACGAAACCTTAGCGAAGTGTAACTAATACTGAGGGATGCATTGTAAAGGCCTTGTGATGATCTCCTCTTGATTCACATGTCTACAGAAACATGTGTACATATCAAGACGATTATCTCTTGTGGGTAAAGTGTACAACCTCTGCATAGTAATAAACTGTTGAAAGAGTCATGCCTACGGTCAAAAGCGGATATGGGAACTTAACTTGAGTTAGTTCTCTTTCAAAAACTTTTGTGGATGGTATGAAAAATGTGGTGGGCTCCCCTAGCCCTGGGTTGGATTTTCCCTGGGTTCGCAGACTCAGTGATGTTAATATGTGGGGGTAACCCCAATTAAATTAAGCATAAGGTGGAGAGAACCTCTGCTGTTATTAAATATTGCACAATTACTCTCTTTATCAAAATGCAATTTGGTTAAAATCATAAGGTGGAGAGAACCTCTACTGTTATTAAATATTGCACAATTACTCTCTTTATCAAAATGCAATTTGGTTAAAATGCTAAGTTATAGGAATTTGTAACTATGATAATTGAAAACACTGCTTTAGCAAATAAAAGAACCAGAGCCATCTTTGTTAAACCTTGCATGTATATTATTGCATTGTGTGTTGGCTCGCGAGCACGGAAGTTGTGCTCATCCTCGCTCTCTCCCCAAAAACCCTCAGAAGCAAGAAATCCTAGAGATTGTGACTAATATGAGGATCCAGAAGTTGGAGGTCCAGGAGATGATGAAACGTAGTGTAGTCTTCAGATGTTCTAGTCTCGCCCTAGTCCAGCTGACTCTGTTGGTGCTTGTGTGCATCCTATATTATCTGAGTTATTGGGTAATATCGGACGCACACAATTTTCCCCAGTCGCTTGCCTGTGGAGAGATGTGCTCTCGCCCCCTTTACTTCCGTTGTCACTTCCGCTTTTGTAATGTAATCCCTTGGCTTGTTCGGCTCTTATTGTAAAACCTGATCCGACGCGGTTTATGTAAACTCTGATGTGTTAATTAATGAATGGTATGGTTCTACGCCATGTATGAATTGATTTAGTGATGTATCTGTGAGTGGTATCTACTGATCCAGGGAATAGCACAGTATTTGACAGAGGATTCTGGATTACAAAATCTAGGTCCGACATGCTGTTTGCCTCTTCTAGGCCGAAATTGCCTCCAACAATCGATCTCCTTCTCTAGTGAGTTTCTCGATGAATAGACCATGTCATCACATGTTCCTAGTGTTCTTCTACCCATCCCCCACCTCAATTTGGTCACACCATGTACGTGGAGCTTCACCACCTTCTTCCTCGCCATCAGTCGACATTGCACTGCCTCCTCGGAGCCTCTCCAGCCTTCCCGTTTGGCGCTACACCTTCCCATGCCTACGCACCGCCTGTGCTCCTGCCGTCGGCCTCCCAGCACCACTATCCTACCACCGCCATCGCACGTGTGGGCACCGCCATCGCTGCTAGCCACACTGTCGCCGTCTCGGGCCACCTCCAGTGCCACCGCCGCCCATGGGACCCCCACCCCTGTGGGAACCCATTTTGCTAGTCGCCAGTTGGCGCCGCGCCGCCACCGCTCCCATGCACCTACGCCCTCGTCTATTCTACTACTCTATGTTTTGCTCTTTGGCTCAATGACAAGTGAGACCCTTATGTCATACCCACTATCCCCTCTCTTTCTCTAATTCCTTCTCTGTCAAGTGGGTAACATTGGTCAATTTGATGCATATTCAGTCAAAAACCAAACAATAAATTTCAAGGAATATTTGCTCTTTTTAAATTTCTATCATTTCATGTGAAAATCAAACTTTTGGGTGTTCGTTCTCCCTCATACAACTCTGATTCCATTGATTCTTGTTTCTAAATTTATCTAATTCCAATATCTATCTCTCAAAACATAAATTATTTAATTTGGAGTTTATTTGAGTTTTTTTTAATTTGGCTTATTTTCGCATATAGATTTGGATGGCTTCGAAGAGCCAAATTTCTACGTCGTTTCAGAACAACAATTATTTGAGCAAGGCAAGTTACACTTTTGATCATATTTGATCCCATTATTTTAAATTAATTATTTTGTTTGAAATTATTATTGCATGCTTACTTTTCTTCAAAGTAATTTAAATTCCTATCTTTAAATTGTAGCTAAATTCGAACACTTGTATAGCCAATTTTTGAATGTTCAGATAGGTAGTTTAGATAATCATTACAAGCATGATATACTTTGGAGTTAGAAATTTGATAAGACTGGATAATACTTTAAGAGGCTCTTGTAAATTGAAGGAATCAAAGGTATATTTGTAGATACCCATTGATTATGAAATAATAACATTTTGTTGGATTGTAGGAATGCATTATTTCTGAATTAAATAAAGAAGGGTATCTTGGTGGAATTAAATTGATTTTCTCATTGTTGGAGAATTAGTATTGATCTCCAATCAAAAGGAACAAGTATTGATCTCCAATCAAAAGGAGAAATGCGATTTAGACCAAATCTCAGTTGAATTAAATTGATTATTAGTAATTATTGGAGAATTAGTATTAAAAAATTGATCCAGTAAAGGTGGTGACTAAAAGATGAAAAGGTTGAATTTTTATAACAATTCATGATGTTGATTTTGGTGGATTGGTTGAATCAAGAAGTATGTGTAAACTTTGTGGAATTAATTGGGTATTTTTGTAATATTTGATTTATTGGATATGATTGAATAGAGAAATTGGACTTAAAGGAAATCTTAGTAGGAAATAAATGTATTATTAGTGATTCTTGGAAATTTATTATTGACAAACTAATCGAGTGTTTGTGATAAATAAAGAATGAAGTTGGATTATTATAGTAAGTTATGAATAGAATTCAGGTGCATTGGTTGAATTATAGAGAATTGATGAAATTGGTGGAGTTAATTGAGTAGTAGTGTTTGGTTGATCTACAGTTGTTGGTAGACTAATGTAAACAATGATATGGATCAACAGGCATAATAGATTGATTTAGAAAATATGATTCTAATATTGATGGTTGACTTATTGATCTTGGAGATGACAATTCTTGGACATCGAATCCCTCATATGTTATCGTCCTAGATAAAACTATAGTTAATACAATAGTACTGAAAAGATGTTTTTGTGGAAAAATGCGCTTAGTCATGCTTAGACAAAAAAAATGTTCAATTTGGGAATTTTATCCAAATATTCAACTATTGTTTTAAAATGAGTCTATAGCATTGGTATGCCATGAAAAATTTGCAAATGATTTTGAAAAGCAAAAATAAAATAAAAACTGGTTTAGACTTGGGGGAAATGGATGTTTAGATGGTGCAAGTTGATACACGGGGTCGATTCATTTCTATGATTGAGACCAGGGTTTTATTGAAAGTCGCCTAAGTTGGTTAAGGACCGGTCATTGAGTCGCATCTTGCAAAGCTCCACCGTACTACCACAAGTGTGGAGTGGGATATGCTAGGCTAAATAATTTGCAACATTCCACACTGGTTGCGCCATTTGGTTGTGTGGGTGTCACAATGACCTACTTTTATTTATTCTACATGGCGCAAGAGGGGACTTCTAGCGGATGGTTCAATCCAAAAGAAGTGAAATCTTAGCGGTTATGACTACTATGGGATGACGTATTGTAAAGGCCTTGCGATAATCACTTAGTCGTACACCTACGGAAGTGTGTGAAACGGGTATTATAAGTCGATTATCTCTTGTAGGTAAAGTTGTATAACATCTGCAGAGTGTAAAACTATTCAAACAGTCATGTCCACGATCATAGACATACTGAGCAAAGCCACTGAAAGTTATACTTTGATTTTGATCTCAAAAGATTTTATCAAATGATTTTGGATAGTTTATCCAATTAGAAAATTGGGCGGTTAGCCATGTGATAGGAGTGTATCCTTCACTAGAAATGTATGGAGGTTATCCTACTATCAAACTTGACAATTTAAAATCAAAAACTAATCTTTGATATAGAATAACTGTTTTGGAACTTAGTACAAATATTTAAAAAGAAAACATTACTTTATGCAAATTCAACCACGTAAGCCTTCCTTTGATATATCCCTGCATGCATTATAATTATGTTATTGGGTGTAACTTGCGGAGTATATATTTTTACTCACATTTGCTTAATAAAATGTTGTTCAAATAAGAAAGTCTTCACTACCAGTGTGGATCTCGACGACTAGGCCGCTACTCTAATCGACTATCTATGGCAGATTAGCTGGGCTCTACTACTTCTTCGTCTTCCGCTGTGTTTGTTTATTGTTGGCTTGTAAGCCTTTCTTGTAATAAACTTTGATATTTATTAATAAAGTTGTGCGAATTATACATATTACCGTATTTGTTTACTATATACACTAGCTACTGTTCCAGGGACTAGTGTAGAATACATAGAGGATCTAGGGGTATTACTCCCGGGTCCGATAGCATACACCTTCTCAGGAGTGTACGATGTCCAAATGACGGAATTTTTTGTCGATTTGGCCCTGTAGCGCCACCCTAAATGCAAAACTAGCCTCCCTTTAACCGTATTACCAAAAGTAGCCCCCAAACGAGCGCGGATTTGCTGGGGAGATGACGCATGCCTAATTCCGCGGTCGTCGAGCGCGGAAAGGGCACGACCGCAGAACGCTCGGCGCTCCCGCGGTACCGCCAGCTCCCGTAGTGGCGGAGCGCGGAAGGAGGGGCGACCTCCTGCGATGGCCGAGCGCGGAAGGTAAGCAAATTGCCGATTAGGGTTTAGACGGTTAGGACGGTTAGGGTTTTAGCGGTTAGAACGGTTTAGGGGAAATGTTAACGTATGTATTTTTTGATATAAAAAAAAAAAAACTCTACTTTGTGCAAGTGATAAAGAGAATATGAAAGATTTTTTTATTTTTCTTGATTTTCTCAAGATTTTGAACCTCGCCATGAATAAACTTCTATATCTCGATATATACATATATAATCTCTATATATACATATATTATGTACATTATGCAGTAGACTCATAATGAGAAATCAAAGTGGCTAATTTTTGAATTGAATAAAAAGCCCTTTTAACTCAGTGGTAGAGCGCTTTTACGAATACAAAATTATAGTTTGAACGATTAGAGAAAAATATCGTCACTATAAAAAAACATTCATTAAAAAATATAAGCATCCAGGTTTGTAAATTAGGGTTTCGTTTTCTCCGAAATCAGGGTTACGATTTCAGTGTTGTTTGTAGTAATTTCATAATATCGCAAATGAGTTTAGGAAATTATGAAACTATTATTTTTTTTTCTTTTAGAGAAAGGATGATTGAAACACATGTTGTATTTTAGATGTTGGATAAAATAGCACCAGTACAGAAGCAACAATACGTATAAGGGAACATTTAAGGGAGGCCCCACAAATCAGGGTTTCCTTTTCTCGGAAATCAGGGTTTCGTCGTAATTTCAGCGTTGTTTGTAGTAATTTCAAAATATAGCAAATGAGTTAAGGAATATTACGAAACTTTTTGTGGAGCCTCCCGTCATAGTGTTGTTGCTTCTGTAATTTTTGTATAATTTTATTCGTTTAGAGAAAGGATGATTGATAAGCATATCAGACGAGGTATAACCTCGAGGATGTCGTCCAAGCAAACTTTGTGCTGAAACACTTGTTGTCCAAACTATTGGAGTCTCTCCTCGATGAAGTCGTGTGAACGTATATAGGCAGGTAGTCGATGAAGTACTTTATGAAGCTTGTAGAGAATATGATTGAAGGGGTTGAGAATGCTCGTTGTGATTATGAAGATGCCCTAAAACATGGAGGATTCAAGGTCGGTGCAAATAGTTCTTTCTGGGATTCTACTAGAAGAGGCATACTTGCAATATGGGCTTGCTTTGATGGCTTAGCGGACATACGGAACCAGAACTATATTACATGTAGTGACATGGCATGATGGTTCGGCTAATTGCTTTAGTCATCCTCGCTACTACTACGGTACATTGTGACACAAGCATCCAGACCATATAACTATACATGCCTTTAGGGGATAGTAAAAAACATGCGGGGTAGGACGGGGGACTACTACGTAATGACCTGACCTACTGCGTGGACCAGGGCCATTTTCCCTTCCATGCTAGCTCGTCGTTGAACTCCTGGCCGGCCTTCCCCTTCCCCTTCCCCTTGTCGCGGGACTGTCCACGTCGAGCTGGTATGTCGAAGTCGTCCATGTCCTACGATTCCATGATGTAAGTGCACCGTATAGTGAAAATCGTAAGAAGGATGTAAATTCTTCATAACTCACGTTGTCCATACGGATTAGGCCCGGGCGACCAGATATGCTGTGGCGTCCAGGCTCAGTCGGACGAGCCTTTCCCTTGCCCTTGTCGCGGGACTGTCCACCTCGGGCTGGAATGTCGAAATCGTCCATGTCCTGCGATTCCATGATATAAGTGCACCGTATAGTGAAAAACGTAATAAGGATGTAAATTCTTCATAACTCACGTCGTGGATACGGATTACGCTCGGCGACCGGATACACTGTGGCGGCGAGCTCGACCTCATGAGCCTTTCCCTTGCCCTTGTCGTGGGACTGTCCACCTTGGGCTGGTATGTCAAAGTCGTGCATGTCCTGTGATTGTATGATGTAAGTGCAAGGTACAGCGAAAAACGTAATAAGGATGTAAATTCTTCATAACTCACGTCGTCGATATGGATTACGCCCGTGCGAGTTCTGGGCTCCTTAGGAGCCTCCTCAACAGGGTCTGGTACGTAAGGTTTCCACCGCACGGTTCTCGCCCGCGACCGAGTAGTTCAAAGATGTACCTGCGGATGAATGCCCTATCGTACATCTCCGGGCCGTCGATCCACTGGAAGAAGTGGCAGCGCATCTCGGGCTGCCATTACGTGGGGATGATGTTAAAAATTTAAGGAATTCAACGTTGAGGAAAATCGATGTGCGCGAAAGAAACGCTTACGAGGTGGTGCCCGCACGTGTAGTACACCCGGGCAGGGGTGTCTGGGTGTGTGGACTGAATGATCTCTGCCTGTTCACCACACACACACTGCGGGATTGGAAAACGTGATGGTACTTAAGCATCCTTCATTGTTCGATCTGGGTATTGCAGATGTTTCCTCTTCTGCGCAAGCCATTTGCGCTTCTACAACATCTTTGCGTAGAAGTTTGCCGAAGAGTCCATAGCTGGGTATCTGTTGTGTAGTGTTGGGTTTGGTTCAACCCCATTTTATAAGCCCCATGGTTGGCATGGTGTGGATAATTTCATGCAGAGTCATGTCTTTTAGTTCTGGAAAGGTGGTGAGGCGGTCAGGGTTGTAAAGTCAATCTGAAAAGCATAACCCTGAACCTAAACCCTAAACTACGCAAAGTTACCCCGTGTGGTCTTATCACTGCGCAAAGCTGACCCGTGTGGTCTTGTCACTGCGCAAAGCTGTCTCCTTTGGTCCTATCACTACGCAAAGCTGCCCCATGTGGTCTTGTCATTACGCAAAGCTGTCTCCTTTGGTCTTATCACTGCAAAAGCGACCCGTGTGGTCTTGTCACTACGCAAAGCTATCTCCTTTGGTCTTATCACTGCGCAAAGCTGCCCCGTGTGGTCTTGTCACTGCGCAAAGCTGTCTCCTTTGGTCTTATCACTGCACAAAGCTGCCCCGTGTGGTCTTGTCATCTACAAGCTAACACATTATAGGCTCCCCTTGTGGGCTATAAAATGCATGCCCCACGCTCCGAAAGTAGGACCACTCGACCCTTGAAATCATAGGAAGAAGAACCTTCTCCGTCATACAGTAACATACCATGGCAGACGAAGCAATGGGACCATTCCAACCGGGGTCACCAAAGCAAGACCTTCCCCTCCAAAGGAGGGAGGACTTCGGGTCTAACTACCGGTTGATGCCGAACAAGCGTGCTCAACCGGTATGGCTGAAATGCCGACACAGGAAGGACGCTGTCGTGCAGGTCTTGGACGGCCATTTCGATGGCGGACGACGTTTCTTCTGATGCCCACACTCTGAGGTACAATTAGCAAATAGTTTGGTTTATGTTACTGCTAATAGAGCATCCATGTTAACCCTCATTTGCAGCACATGGCGAGATGCGACTTTGTCCGCTGGATCGATCCTCCGCATGAACGACATGTTGTGGTGTACATTGAAAGATTGTGGAATCGAATCTTGGAGTTGGAGGCGCAGATTGACGATCTCAATGAGCAAAATGATGACCTCCGCCAACAGATGCAGCGCGAGAGGGGCAACGAGGAGGTCGTGAACATAGGAAGTTCCTATGATCCCACATGTTGTTGCGCGAACTCTAGGTGCATATGTGCGTGCCACTACAACAACGACCAGCCACGTCCGAGGCGCCCCACTGAACAACACTCTATGTGGGTAGCACGAGGCACCTTCTACCATTAGGCACGTGCAAAGAAGCTTGTACCTCCGTACTCTCCCCTTATTTACGCAATTATGTTGAATGTATCGTGTGCCTGTAGCTCGAGGCACCTTCTACCATTAGGCACGTCCACAGAAGCTTGTACCTCTGTACTCTCTCGTTATTTATGCAATTATGTTCAATGTATCGTGTGCCTTTCATCGAGTTGACCATAAACCTAAACCGTTACCCTAAACTGAAACCCTAACCAGTGTAATGCAAGGATACACAGCAGTTCATCCATTCATGAAGGACTACAATGCATAGGAAAATAGTAGACATTACAATCTCATTACAACTGAACTTGTAATTGGCACGAACAAGAAATAATAGTACAACACACTAAAACTCATGGTCCCTGCCTCCGTCGCCTGCCCCGACGCTACAGCTACTCCGAAGGGAATGTGAACTTGTTAGGAGAGTGGTGTGCATCCTGAAAGTCGTAGTGGGACTGCTGTGGGAGGCGGTGTCACATAGAACTCATTGTAGGGAGCCGGGCGAGGCTGGAGCAAAGCGTCCACCAACTCATCCTGCGATCCTTGGCCTTCATGTCCCAATTGGTCACTCCAGACTTGCAAATTCGGTGGGCTATGTGAGTTTACCGCAGCGTGCAACGGGAAGATTGAATTAAGTATGTTACAGCGTACCTGTGTATGGGGTTGTGCAGACGATGATGCTCCGGGGCAATCGGCGCCATAATAGCGCACAGTGCTTGCTCCGAACGACTGCTCCAACCACGGGTTTCCCTCATACAGGTTTGGCTGGATGCCTTGCGCGAATGTGGGCAACGCCTCGTCTTGGCACTGGGGCAAGTCAAGGTCGCTGTCTGTAGTCACACCTCGTGGACCTGGCGACGAAGTCCGATCCTGTGTCTCCCCCTGTGATGGCGGCGGTAGCAGAGTGTTGTCACGTCGCAAGTGCTGAAAGAACAAACAAAAGTGAGATATACTTAACAAATAAGTGCATGTGCAAACAGTTAGAACAATAACTCGTAATTGACATACCGCTTGCTCGAGGCCGAGGCGTGGAGGAAGAGCAACTGTAGCTACGTCGACTCCCGGAGTGCGATGGACGTGCAGACGGTGGTGTGGAGGGAGGTGCAGATGGTGGTGCAGAGGGAGGCGCTGAGGGCGGTGGGGAAGGAGGTTGTCCTCGGTGTTCACGTCGTCGCCCACCTACGTCACTGTGCCGACCACAAGTGATGGTCCTCATTGCCGCTGCCGAGTCGTCATAGATTCGCTGGAGCATAGCTGGGAACTGAGAGGAGGTGCTGGTCCTCCCATGTTGTAGACCGACGGCAGCCTCGGTGTTGATACTACGAAGGTTGTCGTACTGCAAGGAAACCGAGAATAAGTTAGACGCGTTTCCCATGCAAAAAAACTTCAAAGAATATTTTACCGTCTCCTCTTGGCGTGCCGCCCGATGAGTGTCAGGACCTGCTCATACAGCGGCGGCGTGCGTGACCTCCGTAGGACGTTGTGGCGCCGCACCAGTAAGGCTGCTCCTGGTGCGCGGAACGTACCATCTCAAGTACGCAGTGTGTGTTTCGACGTTGTACGGTCGTGCCTCCTTCATGACGTCGATCGCCGCCCTCTCGTCCCATAGCGTGGTCCACGGTAGCTGTGTCTCCCTCCAGTCGTCGCTCTTCCGCCCTTGTCTCGTTTGCCTGTAGGTGAATTTGGATGTTAGGCAATCGGAAAAAGAGATGCAGCCAACAGGTAAACCAAGTAACAACATACATGTGGGCCTTCGCTACAAGAGGTCATCCCGGAGGCGGTGGCACCTGCTGGTAAAGCCCGAACTATCTCATGACCCACTGTGGTGAGTATGGCTCGACCATATGGGAGAACACTAGATGACAGGTCGTCATCCAGTATGCGTAGTCCTGACTGCATTGAGAGGACAAGCCGTAAGGGGCTGTGTCCACAACGAACTGTGTAGACCATGGGAAGCATATGACATCAGCCTCGTGAAGAGTCTCGAGCTGGTTGTGGAACTCAGGGTACACATGCCTCGGCCTCTCACTAGCCCACCCTAGCCGAGCATGTGTCCAGCGAGTGCCCATTGTGGGCCCCTCAATGGGGTTGACGCCATCTCCCACACCGTAAAACTAAGGGATGCGCGCGAAAGGGTGCACGGCCGTGGGAAAGTACGGGCGACCAACCGGGAAGTGCTCCCATGACCACAGATGCAAGAGGATGTAGCATACTGCGAGGACTAGCTCCCCGGCCATACTGCGTTGTGAGGCATCACACAAGCCTTGGTACGTGGCGCAAAGCACGGTGGAGCCCCAACTGTACTGCGGCACCTCTTCGGGCCAGGCGTCCGCCAACGCCCCAGCAAGATGGATGTAGCTAGGGTGCACCCAATCTCCCTGAGTCGTAGGAAACAAGACCCACCCAAAGAGGAACAACAGGTACGCAAGGAAGTGTGTCCATATGACCTGCTGGGTCGCGTCCACGGGGCAGACCATGTACCGTCGTAGCCAGGAATGTGGCACACCTGACATGTTCTGCGGGATCGAGTCACCGAACCTCTCAGCCATCCGCACCTTCCAATCTGGTAGTCCTGTAAGCATAGCGACGTCCTGCAGAGTAATGGTCATCTCCCCCCACCGGAAGTGGAAGGTGTGCATCTCCGGTCTCCAACAGTCCACGAGCGTGGACAATAGTGCCACATCAAACTGAAATGCGTGATCCAGGTCTAACAGGCGGGCAATGGGCAAAAGCCCGGTGTCCCGTAGTAGTGGGACGTTGTGGACGCCCCGAAATATTGGAAATGTACCTAATTAAAGTTACACTGTAGCACAATGCTTAATTAAGGAACAGTGCTGCTCCTTCATTAAAGATCATGCTAGAAGCATAAATTTAATAAGTAACAAACCCGATATTCAGGTATCCCGGATATATGTCTCACAATGGTTCCCAGGATCAGTTACCATTGCACATATATCCTAAAACAACATTGCATCATACACATACAAGTCATACATTTACATAATTAAACATAAGTTTACAATTCGTTGGAGTACTACAATATTAAGTGACTTGGTCACTACAAAAGAGTAATAATGAAGCAAAATAAAGCGCAAAATCCACCAATGGTCCCATCCACCCGCAGCGAGCGATTGTGGAGGAAAGAAATAGCTTTACTCGTTAGCGCCACCCCGATCGACGCTAACGGGCACTTCATAAAGGAAACCATCCTCACCTGCAACAATAGGTTATAGCACCTTGAGTACGGAGGGTACTCAGCAAGACTTACACAAACTAATAAAAGAAAGTGTGTATTGGAACCTATACAAAGGAGTAGAATTTACACATGCATAAGGTTGCAACAGAAGGCTTATTGGTTAACTTTTATGTAGCAAGACACCTTAACCTACAATTGCTAAGTTTTGATAAAGCAATTTAATGAAACGAATTGGATCAAAATAGTAAGTAAATGAGAATAAAGGTAAACAATACAATGCATGAATTCCCTCATGCTTTGAACTGTAAATCAAACCAGATTTTTAAATCAAAACTCTATACAGTGACATCAACTCAAGTCATTGTCCATGACCGTGGACACGCTATTCGAATGCTTTGATACCTGCAGGTGTACATCTTTACCCACATGACTTAGTCACTGTTGCCTTCGGATGCCTCCGAATGATGACATACTTCCTTTGGTATGCCGATCGGGAAACTAAGATTTGGCATTTTTCAACAAGTTAACACTATTGAGTTGGATACCCATGTGTGAACCGATCTCGCTTAAACAACGATCGATAGCATCCGCTAATCGGGGCACACATGTTGCGTCAGAATGCCGACCCAAACATAAAGAAATGCGAATCGGGCTCACTACCCGTATAGATTGCAATCGGTATCTTTAAGGCACGTATATGCGATGGAACACATATACGCCTCACCCTTCTAAGAACATCTCGATATCGATATAAAACTCACATGGCATAAAACGCAGTCATAAGACCAGAGCATCTATGCCATACAAGATCAATACACATATCCTTATTCTCCTGTTTCCAACTCAATAGCCTTAGCCCTTTACTTAACCAAATAGCGCCCATACACTGCGCGTGGAAGTACGTGGGGAACTTGAATTGAACAATCAGAGTTCAGTCCTTAATTAATCCAGACAAGTCCACCACAATTCCCAATCTCGTGCACGAAGGCACCATCACTAGCATCCTCTTGTCCAGATCAATTGAAATTTAAAATGAAATTCTGATTTAAAGAAACTGGACAAAAATTAAAGTGACTGAAGTTTATTTGTTGCTCCCCTGTTTGACAAGTTAATCTTGTCAAACTTTAAATCTTATCTAGACTGCATGTCTAAGCAAATTCTGAAAATATGTATTATAGTATACAGTACTACTCTAGGGTTGAGTGTATGATCATAATTAAGGTAATCCACAATGTTAGGTTATAACTAACTACTACAGATCACATTTGTATTTTCAGTAAAGTAGCATGCAACAGTTATCACTGGATTTGGAAAACCTATTGTATAAAACTTGGGATCAACATGGTGCAAAGAGGATGCTTGCCTTGATAATAATATACTTCACAGTGTGCTCAAAGTTGCTCGAAAGCAGACTCAAAGACTTCAAGAACCAGATTCTAAAAGAGACAATAAAATCCAATAAATACCAAAATCGACAACAAGTACAGAATGAGAAAAGCATGTATGATCAATATGGAAATGCATGTTTAACAAAGATGCTTAAGTCATACCTACCCCAATAATGATAATAACCCATATTATCATATACACTTTTAAATAATGTAAACTAGAGTTTAGATCAAAGTTGTAGTTTTAGATTTTGAAAAGAATGAAACAGGACAGATGAAGTTTTCTGTTAGTTATGAATAGACTAAGTAAAAGATGTTAAATTGAAACTTAGTCTGATTATTAGAGTAGATGATATTCTAGGCAAACCCTAATCTAACCCTATTCGGCCAGGATACAAAAGCTATCAAAGATTTCAAAAGTTGTCGGTTAAGACGACAACAATGGATGAGGTGGACCTTCACTACAAATTCAACAGCTGACAACAAGAATTAAAAGAGTAAGTGATTATGCTACTAGGGTTTGGTTGAGACCTAAATAGGAGGATAAGTTGACAGGAGAAACCCTAGAACCTTGAAAATGATATGAAAGACCGAAAAGTTATAAAAATAACTTTTCAGTTTAAAGCAAGTTGGAGCTACTGATATTCAAAGGAATGATTTATGTGAGTTGCTAAGGTTCTTAAGATGCTCAAGATAGCAAAACTCACGCCTTAGCTTACTGTGCTAAGGAAAACATCAAGGTTCCTAAACCGAGTTGGATCAATGATAAATAAACTCGTTTAACCTACAAGAGAGGCCAAATCTTTATCACAAGTCGATACTGTGGTTTAGAATGGATAGAAACTCCACCGACAAAGAATGGAAGATGATAAGCTCCAGTGGTCAACAATGGCAAGACTCAAAAGCTAGGGTTTATATATAGAGACCGAGCTCTGAGGCAAAGGGAAAGATCTAGAGTTGATGAGGTGTCCACTTAGGCTAAATATCCAAAAATTAGTTGCATGATTCTGGATAACTCTCTCCTCTCGCTTACGTAAATGGTCGCGCACGCAGGCAAGGAGGAAGAGAGGCAACATCCGACATGTGGGTCCTTTGTCGCCTACCATGCGCTGCGCCTCTAAAAGCTCCAAAGAACATCGACGTCCGATTAGAAATGGGCGTCGCGATGCCCTGTGGTTTTAAAAGAGTTCAACCGACAACAATTAATATGGGCGTGCGATCTCAATCTGGCCGATCGAGATCTAAACGAGCCCAAAGGGATTTTGGGGTTTTACTTTCAAGAGGGACGCGGGATTGAAATCCAACGATCAATTAAAAGGGATACACGCCACCCCTTTAGATGAGATGATGCGGCACCGTCGATTGAATTTCTACGGCTAAGATTAACGGAATACCGATGGTCTCAATGCATACACGATATGGGCCCTACGATTAAAATCCGACGGCCCAAAGAAAAGCAGCCCTAACAAAGACGCGGTAAAAGGTGTCGAGGATTTGAATCCGACTAGTTAAAAGGAAAGCGCGCTTTAAGTTCAAAATGAAAAAGCGGCGCGTTGGATCGGGATGGACGGTGGAGATCAAAAGAGGATCCGAGTCGTCCGAATGCATACACCGCCCTGATCGCCGATCTAGATTCAACGGTGGGGATTGTGGCGCATACGCACAAACCACGGACGCCGCAACCACGCCCGCTCGATTGAGATCAACGCTCACAAGACGCTGAAGAGTTTGGGCTCGCGCCGAGCGTGGTCGAGCCGACCAAAATGAAATGGCCGACCCAACCTCATAGGGTTCGAGTCGCCATGGTTAGGGTTTGGGTTTGGACCGGATTAGTTGACCAATTCCTATTCCAATATTTAAAAGTTTGACTGGCTTTAAAATAGCAAATAAATTTGTAAAATCATGAAATTTTTCCGTAAAGCTACCGGGATGATATATTTCCCAAATAAATTTCAAAACCACTGTTTCACTTTGTAAAATACATAAATAATTACCTTAGCCCAATAGGTTTATTTAAAAACAAATATTTTTCTTCAAGGCAAAATAATTTCTAAAATTCAACAAAATTATTTTTGGCCAAGATAATTTATCTAGGCTTTAATAAAAATACTTCCAGTACAATACAAGTATTAGCTTGCATTCCCTTTAAATTTTTGAAAAGGCTTTGGATGTTTGGCTAGAAAGGAAGGTTTTCATTTGTAACATATCGCCCAAACTGTAAAATGAACAGTGATGCTATGAACAGCACCTCATTACTGTTCATAAAACATTTTGTTACTGTTCATAAAATTGGGGCTGTTACAGACGTACCGCGGGTCCAAAGGCTAGTGCTCTCTAGGACTCCTGAGGACAAAGCACGGAGGGCCCATGCCGGATGACTACGCGTGGCATCGGTGTCCTCGATCCCACCGTGGGTCGAGCAGCTCGTACGCGACGTCGTCTGCAGGCTGCACCATCTCCTGAGGTACGTACAACAACAAGTTAGTGTGTAAATAAAATATGACATACAAAAAGGCAAAATGAAAGCAAAACATATAGCACACATACACAACAAAGAAATGACAAGAACCATTGTCCGACATACATACACAACATACATATAGCATACATAGGCAACAAACATATGACAACAGCCATTGTCCAACACATTCCAACACGTACAACATGATAATGCCTAACGCATTACAACAAACATCTAGCATACATATATGGCCGATGAAACTTCGTCGCTACAATGCGTTGCTTGACCCGGGCCTGTTTGGGCAGGTGGCGAACGAGTGGCCAATCGTCTTGCAAAGTCTGCATCTCTAGAGCCTAGCCCGTTGCCCATGCTGGCTTTCATCCATGTCGTTACGGATGCAAATGGATCGCTGCTCGCCACGGCGACCGCTTGAGTGCGCCGCTCAAAGACCCACTTCATGTGCCCCGGCCAGAGGTCCCTGTAATGCATATCCACACCGTACGAATTGAACTCGGCACTCCAAGTGCCGTACAGGTGGTGAATGTCGTAGAACTCAGACACGTATTGAGCAGGCACTGCGCCACGAACGACATGGGAGCACGGCTTGTGAAGAAGCCGCGGCTTATTGCAGGTGCAGGACGCTTCATCATCGATCGAGCAGACTTGTTTGCGATCACCCCTACCTTCACCCGTGACATACTTCTACCTCAGACGGATCTCAAACTTCTTTCTGATGCCATCCATGGTCCTAGCAGTGTGCGAACGAGCTTTTTGGATCTTCTTGTCGATGTAGGCCTGCGCCACCTCCGAAAATTGCTTGCCTTCGTCCATATGCTTCTTCGCCATCATGGCTCTGTTGACGAAGTATCCCACGGTACGGTTCCAGCTCTCCTCAACAATTGCGGTGATCGGGAGGGATCGGACACCCTTGAGGACACCGTTGTACACCTCCGACATGTTGGTCGTCATGATTCCGTACCGTGCACCACCGGTGTCGTGCAGCAGAGACCATTTCTCTAAGTCGGGTGCGTGCGAGTTTACCCACTGCGTGAACTCCCCAACTCTGGCGGAGCCGCCTGCCGCTTCCCCTTCCCCGGCGTCCTGAGAATTTCTAACATGCTTGCCAGTTTCCTCGTCCAACTGTCTCCACACGGTGTCGAACTTCCGCCTTTGGTTCTACATGCATAGCTTCTTGAAGGTCTTCATCAGGTCCTTGTTTTGGAACGTTGTGTGGAAGTTCGCCGCGAGATGCCTCATGCACCATCGGTTCGTCAGGTCGTTCCACTGGTAGGGCGGCTGCATCCCGTTTTGCATCATTGTAAATGCGGACAGTAACCCTGCATTGCGGTCCGAGATGACACACACACCTGGGCGGTCTTCAACCACCGCCCGCTTCACGTTTGAAAGGAACCACAACCAACTACTCGTGTTCTCGCTCTCAACAATCGCAAAGGCCACGGCTAGTAACTGGTCATTCGTGTTAGCTGCAACCGCGGTGAGGATGGTGCCCTTGTACTTACCAGTGAGGAAGGTGTCGTCCATCGACAGCACAGGACGACAGTACTTGAACCCTCTACTCGCCTAGGGGAAGGCCCAGAATACTCTGTTAAGGATAAAATAATTCGGTCCCTTCGTAGGATGCACCCGGTCCAGCTTGTCAATGAATGTCCCAGGATTCAATTCTGCAATCTGATGGAGCATTCTTGGGACAAAGTCATAGGCCTCTTCGTATGTGTCGAACATACGCTCTAGGACCTTCTGTTTCACCCGCCACACCTTGCTGTATCCAACCAGGAAGCCCACCATATTGACAACATCTACCAAAAGCAGCTTCGGCGAGACAGATACATCACTTACGACGAGGTGGCTTATCGGCCGCAATATATGATGACGCTAAGTTGTGGTGCCTATGAAGTGGCTCTACAGCTCGCATGTGTGATCCTTCAAAGATCGTTATGCGGAAGTCCGTGGCGGCACTCCTGAACCGCTGCGCACGAACCTTGCCAGGGCAAGATCCATCCACACACTTCACGATGTATGTGTCAGGGTTGGACCTGTGCACTCAATATGTCCGGCTAATGTTGACGGCGTATCTGGCAATGGCCTGCTGGGTAGCGCTCTTGTTGGAGGAAGCGCTGCCCTAAGAGCAGAGTGTCTTCATTGAAGCCCCACCCCGCCTCCTCCGGCTACGGCAAAACTAGGGATGTCACTGCGATGTCGTCCAATCTAAACGAGACATACGCAAAGTCGATGGTCGCAACACCACCTAATACACCTCCCGTAGCAACTTCTCCATCAGGCTCCTCTCCAGAACTAGCTGTATCCACAGTCTCCTCCTCGCTTTCAACTTGCTCGGCAAGGTATTCGTGGCAGTTAATACGGGCTGCCCACCACCTTTCCACGCCTTCGTTGGGCTCGAAAGCCTCCGCACGCCTCCTCAACTCTCCATCACCCACTTCCTCGCCCACATCTCCACCAACAGCAGCGTCTGCATCAACTCCACCAGAACCACCCATCGCAGATGATTCCGTCCTCTCCACAAACTGGACATACACCATCGGCCTACCGTATATTGCCGCGGCGGGGTTGCACACAACCTCCATGTAGTTGGCCCACGAAGCGTCACTACTCACCTTCATAAGTTGCCAAAAGGTTTGACCTTCATCACCCACCACCAAGGCATACAATGCCTCGATGCGTAACTTCTTCCTTCCGGTGTCCCGATCGAACGCGGAACGCAAACACCTCCTTAGCTCGCATAGACTCATGTCCTTCAGGCCTGGTGCCCGGATCTGAGTCCGGTCACAATTTGACAGGTCCACTCCGTACGGCCCATCGCGTACGAGACCATCGCCATAGAACACGAACAAGTCTTGAATCGACATGTTCAGGGAAGACGACGTTGTGTTCTATGCACAAAACGAGAAAAACGTAAATAAATAAATACACTTCACTACGTGAGTATTAACCAATAGACAAAAATAGCAGAAAGGACTCTACTGTATCAAGAAACCATGTGATGTTAGTATCAAACTTGAATCTTAATAGATTGGATTAATTTGGCTCCTACTAATTCACATTTAGTTGAGTATTACAGGATTCAATTCTATATATGGAGTTGTAAATAAAAACACAGGACTTAAATGGGTAGTCAAGTAACAAAAATTATTAATATATTCTATAGTTTGGCTATGTGACTTCTTCTGCTCTTGATTAATCTTTCCTAAATGTATTTCATACTTCTATTTCAATACTAAATAATATCCCACTAGGTCGAATGGAATGCATAACTACACAATGTTATTTTATTAAAAAAAACAATTCAAATAATTTGTATATTTTCATGGTTTCAAAATATGCTACCAACATTTACTTTTATCTCACGCAGCATTACATAACTACAACATCGTTATATGCTGTCGCACTACACATGTGTCTTAGTCTTAGTCTACCTATTTATATTAGCTTCCCCTAAGACAATACAATGCATGTGCCTACAAGCTCTATCTCTTCTTTTCCATACAATATCAACCTATGCTATAGTTACGCATGCACTGTTACTCACATTAGGCATTTCTATAGTCGTTTCTCACGATTTTGAGCGGTTTACTTGTTTCACCATTACGGTAATAATGCACACCGTCTCGGTTCTAATAATTTGTCCATTAACATGATTTCTACTGCATGAACGATTAATATATTTACGTGCTAATTAACTAACAATGATATTCACATAAACTAAACATTTTTGTCAACTAAGCATGGTTACTTAACACATTCTACACAATCAAGAAACCATTAACAGTAATAAAAAATAACTACATACATGTATACTTACGTAATAATTATATGACCACTAAGCTAATTACATGCTAATCAACTACCTAAAAATGTAGTCGCATGTTCACGAAAAATACCTTTTCTTGACGCTCGCAAGCCGATCTACAACTTATACAATTACAAAACCTTCATATTTGTATTGAAAATCTTGATTCTGCGCTCGGTCGCCTTCTCTTCTTCTCTCTCGGTCTCTCCTTTGTGGCTCATAGAAAGAAAAATGAATGAAGAAGGGGCAGCCGAGTGAGCAACAGGCTCAATTTTTATGTTCACCAGGCGGCCACACGTCGGGCCATCCACGCGGGCACAACAACGCGCGGGAGGACCTGGGCGCGCGCGGGTGGCACACGGCGCCTCGGCAGCGGCAGCGCGCGGGCTCACAGGTGTGGACGGGCACGTGGCGGGAGCGGTTACCTTCTGCGCTCGGTGACCGCGTAAGGTCACCGAGCTCCTACGCCCAGCGACCACGGAAAGGACGGCGGCATTCCGCGCTCGGCGACTGCGGCAAGTCGCCGACCCCGTGAACCTCCCGCGCTCGTCACTTCGGTCCTGCGCTCGGCCGGATTTCTGCGGGGGATGCTCTCTTTCGGTGCTCACGGACTGCAGAACGTGGCACGTGTCACCACCCGGTTCTTCCGCGGTCAGAACGGGACTACAATTGCAAATACGTTGCAGAGGACGCTAAATTTGCAATTACGTGACGCTACAGGGCCAAAGCAAATTTTTTTTTCCAAATGACGCGGTCATCCGTTAAATGGTCGAACATCGCAAGATAGTCCGGGTAGGACGCGTTTGTAGTGATCGGTGTTAATGTCACCTATGGAATAGAACAACAAAACCTGAGCATATGCAATTCAATTATATTACGAAATAGACTAAGGGTTCGAAAAACTTACACGTTGTCGACACCACACCGTAGCCATGGTTGAGCTGTCCACATCTTTGTCGGCGGTGTACATGGCGATGGTGTATGCTTTGAGGTCGAGCTGTGATCGTCCAATCTAGAAATGCTCAAAAGACCACGGCGGAAGAAGGAGCGGGCATCCGAAGAGGATAGAGTTATCCCGAACCCTCCAGCATGCATCGCACAAGGAGAGGTACGCGCGCCAGCAGCACCATCGGGCCCTGCATATGGCTATATCTCTCTAGATCCATGTCTGCCAACTCCCATGCGTAACGGATCATGTGTTTGTCGACGCTATCACCGTGGGACCCGCAGAACATTACCCACCTGAACAGCCACAACAAGTAGGCCTCGAAGTGCCTCCTCATTGTGTAGTCAGGTGCGTCTTCTGCCATATGATGTAGCTACAAGAAGATAAGGACTCATTACTAAGTTGAACAAAATAATTGAAGAGGAAACACAAGAGTGATACATACTTACGTAGAACTGGTAGTTATACATACTTATGTAGAACTGGCAGAGCTACTTCAGCGTCGGCTTGCGTGTACTACTAAACTCCCTGTATCAGTCGTCGGGCAGCAGCACCCCCTGGAACCTCACGAGGAGGTCCATGCGCCATGTCGACGCAGCATCGTACGCCGCCAGGGGGAAGCCCGCGCATGGAAAAATGGTCAAAAGGCCCCACATCATGAAGCATAGGTGCCATCTCTCCACAAGAAAGGTGGAACGTGTGTGTCTTCGGCCTCCAATAGTCAACCAGTGCCGTCAGGAGGCACTAGTCGTACAGAAAACGCCTCGATCTACAAACGTCCTGGTCGTCCTCCCACGTTGCCTCCACCATCCTCACTAGCGAAAGCAGGTCTGTCGCTCTCAACCTTCGTCGAAAGGATTAACAACATATACGAGTCCACCCACACAAGTCAGACTGAAATTGAGTACACGAAGGTCACAACTACACGTACTTGGGAACCCAATGTTGGTGGACCCTCCATGCCCTCATGGGTGTGCGCAGCCGCAACACGCCAAGCAAAATGGGTGCCTCGTCAGGCTGCGGGTGGATGGTACTGAGGCGGCTACGGTGACCCGCGTCAATAGCATATCTGAAACTATATAATACATCACAGCGAGCCCCACCTGATATACATAAAAAATACAACGAACCCCGCACACAGTGAAACCACTGTGTCAACCACACCTGACACCTAATGCGGGCGCTCCTCGCACCTACGCTATCGCCGCCCCGCTCTTCTTCCTCTGATTCTGAGCTCCGCCCTGCCTCACTGCTGATCCTCGCATCTCCACGACCCTGGATTCGCGCCGCCGCGCTTTGACGCCGCCTCTCCTCGCGCCCGCGCCCACGCTGAAGCCCTTGATTTGTGTCGCTGTCATTGTCACTCCATTGTGCAGCCCATGCTCTCCCCCCTGCTGTCGTAAGGCCTCCTTGCATCCGCGTTGTTGCCACGCCCAGGATCACACCGCCGACTATCCTGCCGGTCCTCACATCTCCTCTGCCTTGGATTAACGCCGTCGCTCCTCTTCGCATCTCTGCTACCCTAGATTCGCGCCACATAGTTTTGTATATACAAATTTAAAGTGCTAAACGTGGGCTGCAGATGCTTGAATGCTACAATAACCATATAAAGGAGCAGATTGATGTGGGATTCACCGAACATTACTGATTTTGAGAAGATGCATGACTTTCAATCAATGACTCACTGGCTGAAAATATGCATATCAAACCTTGTAAGGCTTCTACAGTATATTATGTCCACTTGCGGTTCTCGGGGAGTGGTGACCAGGGAGCAAGTGTCCATGAATATATTATGTCAAACAACGAAGAGTGACCTCTAAACAGGTTTGGTCCCCCTTTTCGTTCTGTGTCTATGAATATTTGAATGTAACTTTTTTATAATTTTGATTGGTTTATAGAGTTTCCTGTTTCAGTTGTAGTGGATTTGATTTGTTGGATCCTAAATTAGCTGATAGGACTTGTTGCACTCCAGCTCAGTTATTTTGTTGTTTTTCTTATTCTTGTCTTTTATGGATCATTTCATTTTGGATACTCGAACTTAGTTAACTCAATGATTCCATTGAAGTTTTGGGGTGTGTGTTTTCTACAAATTATTACCATTTTACAGCCTCTACCATTTCGAGATGTCTACAGTAACATGCCAGTCAATTGATTGGATCAATAATATCCTATAGAACAATGGTTATCTAATGGTCTTGGGCAAAGGATGGCTTAACCAGATGCGAGCAGTTGTAGGTAGTGTGATTGAGTGTATCTATGACAAAATTTATATTCCCTAAATCCCTGCTTTTGTTATAATACCAAAATTTATATTTGTGAATCTAATTTATGATACGCTGACAATTGCATGGTAACTGAATGTCACTTACTGTGTGGCAGTAGAATAAAACAATTTAGGATACGATCCTAGGCGACCCTTTCTTTCTAAACTTATTAGAATTCAGTTATTACCCGTGTTTGAACCGCGATCTATTTTATGTGGACTACTTTGTACTTCATAGCACAATTGAGAGAAAGGCCCGATACCGAAAGAGCTTCCTCCAAGGCTAAAAAGAATAGTGAAACTAGAATTTCTTTGCTCCATTCTTGTATGTCCTAATTCCGGGATGCTGACTGGAGAGGTTTTTCTTAGCAGATTATAGACTGGCCATCCAACAAGTATTAATAGCAAATAAAGCTCCTATGGATGTTGTACGTAGATAGGTTCTTGCCTCATGTTGAGGCTTGTCAAAATTATACTAGCATGAATGATTATCTGACATAATTTGAAGCACTCTTAAGTACCTAACAAGTTCGCTTCATACATGTCTTTGCCATCAACCAAGTTGTCTGCTGCTTTAAAAAAACTTTCTTAGTAAAGCTGTGTTTAGGAATTTCCGTAGCAACGCGAACAGCTAACTAGTTTTTTAAGGAATTACAGCCGGACAAGATGGACACGTCCCAGAGATCTCTAATAGTAGCGGTTTGCCTTATTTTTCCTTTAACTCTACAAATGAAGCTAGCGCTGGAGTGCAAAACTGATTGGAGCCGACAAATGAAGCTAACTCTACAAATGATCATTCTTTGTTTAATTTGTTTGTTTCCCACCTTATTGGAGCCGAAAAAAATTTATCTGGACGCGGTGCGGTGCGACGCGACGGTACGTCGATGGCACACGCATACGGGCGCTGCCGCAGTGATGCGTCCGCGCCTTGGCGTTGCCAGCTTTTACCTGCCTGCCTGCCGGGGCCTCCACAGCACAGCACGTCGTCTGGTCTGCCCGCCTGCAGGTAGAGGTACTCAACGTGGCACCTCGTATCGCCCATCGTACGCGTACCACCGGCCGGCAGTTGCTGGGGCCGACCGTCACATGCAGCCAGGTACCGCGTCTCGTCTGCACGCCCCTCTCCGTTCAGGTTGAGATCGATCGACGGTAGTAATACTGATTCTTTTCCTTTCGGAATAAAAAGGCCACGTAACCCCACGGCTTTTCTCGAAAGTCAGTCCGGCACTTTCAACTTTAAAATTAGGTATCTAACACCTTAAAATTTACAATCTTGTCGTAACTCCTAACCCGGTTTTGCATGGTGATTTTGCCTACGTGGCATCATGAGTAGGTGTATTCGCCACGTAGAACTACAAGCTAGCCAAATTGGTGAATGATAGCTGGAGCCCACATGGGCTTTCCCTCCAAATCGAAACAGGTAGAGGGGGATCTACAGAGGCAGTGACCTTGGGAGCGTGGTTGGGAGCTCGGCGTTGACGAGAGGAGACGATGATGGCCCCAAAAAATAGAATGCGGGTAGCACGATGACTAAGAGGGTGGTGACAACACATCTTAGGATGGTGCAAGAAAGTATGCGACTTCGCTTGACAGCAGCAGCGACGCACTACCACCACAGAGAAGCCGCACCGAGCTGCACAATGTGTTGGCCATCTCACCGTCTTCAGTTCCCCACACTCCCTCCTCTCGCTCACTAGGCCGCTTGGAACGATCGCGTCATCGTCGTCTTCCCCAAGTTCGGCGGAGATGCGATCTGCTCGATCTCCCACTCCGGTGAGCCAATCCATTTTTTTCGCGTCAAAGTGTGTTCCGCGTCCGTTTCACCCTTTCCCCTCACTCAATTTCATATAGTCCGCAACATGTCGCTCGAATCATCCTCGTCTTCCTTTCTGGGACTGAGCTCCGCCATCGCAAGCCACTCCATCGACCTCCGCAACTGGTGAGTGTCTGTCTATCCTTTATCTCAGTGTCGAAATGTGTTCCACAACACTGTGAACCCGGTAGACTAGGCATGGACCCTTGTAGCCCACCTTAGCTATCCCGTCGCATGAGCTCCGTAGTGTTGCCTTCAGTCACCGTGGGTGGAATCGCATGGGGCACATCACTGCACGCCGATGCCACCCTCAGGGTCGCCGTGCTAGCCGTGTTCTATTTTTGGGGTCACTAGTTGCCGCCTCATCTCCCCTCGTCAGCGCCGAGCTCCTAGCCGCACTTCCATGGCTGCCACCCCTGTAGCTCCCCTTTCTTTGTTTCGATTTGGGGAAGAAACCCCTGTAGGCCTAGGCCCCAGCTGCCATTCACCTACATTCCCTTCAGGTTGTCATCCTACGTAGCTAAACCACCCACTCATGATGCTACGTAAGAAAATATACTATGCAAAACCAGGCTAGAGGGTTATATAGATGGTGTTGCAAAGTTTATGATGTTATATACCTGATTTTCAAATTGAGAGAGTTGGACAGACTTTCGAACAAAATTCAAGTTACATATCTACTCTATTTTTGGGTGGGGGGAGGGGGTTTGAGGATTTACCATTATGAGATACATGTATTTGAGGATTTATTCCTCGATGTCTCACTGACATATAACTAGTTAAATCTTCAAATATATCTATTCATAGTGGTAAATCCTCCATAATTATTTTTTTTCTAGTGCCTGCTGCTAGCTTCGGACTCCTCGTCTAAAAACCGCGCCCGTGCTTAGAAAAGACAAGGCTTTTCCGCATGCGCACGTCTGCCTCCCTGCTACGACAACAGCGTGCTACAGACACCGCGCGAGCACGTACAATGCTCCTGCTTTCCCGGGGACAATCTTGTTCGCTTCTGTACGCATGCATATGCCGCTGCCGGCCGCCTGCCGCTACAGATCAAGCGCAGCAGCTCCGCACACTTGTCCCGCGAGCCTTCGCGCCGTACGCTCGTCCCAGCGGTGCATCGCATATTCGCATGCATGCCCTTCAGTGCACCGGTTCGCTAGCTCGATCGATCGATGGATTATTCCATCTCACTCACTCGAGCGCGTGAGCGTGCGCCGCTGCGTGCATGTACGTAGCGCGTGGCTCGCGCGCGCATAGACGCTCGATCGTGCGGCGCGGTCAGTTAGATTTGTCGTAGCTTGTTCTGTACCGCCGACGCCGGCTCAACCGTTCGAGCGAACCGCGGGTGTCGTTGCATGCATGGCGTGACGGGCAATGATGCATCCATGTATGAACAAAGAAAACACGCCGCGAGCTGGCTGAGTGAGTGATCGACCATTCCAATATTTGTTACTGAAACTGCATGAATGAAACCAAACAAAGGAACTAAACCACGGACTGGTCGATTCGATTACACAAAGCTGCTGCATGCAGCCACCCCTCTCTCTCACTCTGAATCCTGTCATCTCTCACAGGTTCACATGGCATGTACTCGGTCAGCCTAGCTGTGATCTCTGCGTGCATGCAGATCAGCTAGCTAGACAAGCCAGCCAAGTGAAGTCACACACCCATGCATGCATGCAGTCAATACTCTGGCCAGCCACGCCAAAAGGCGTAGTAGCACTGCATCTGCATGTGTTGTGTATTCGTGTACCACCAGCTGGTGATATCGAATTAACTTCACATGATAATTACTACTGGTAATAAACTAAGCTAAACTACACTTCGACAACAATGGCGATGTCAGGCTTCGTCACCTGCTCCGGCCTGACCATGAGGTGACCATCACCGGCCCCATCGTCCACATCTGTACGCTTCGTCGCTTCTTCGTCAATCATCACTTGCTCGTGCACCGCGGCCTTCGCTGGCGGCTCCTCGATGGGGTGCACCTCCGCGCCGCAGCTGATCCTGCCCTCGACCGCAGCGCCGGCCTTGGCGCCGGCCACCTCCTTCACGTGCTCCGGCAGCTTGATCTCCTGCGCCACCACCGCCGCGGGCTTCTTGTTTCGGTACGCCATGTACAGCGCCATCTGCGCCACGCCGAACAAGAAACCCAGCACGTTGGGCATCGCCACGAACACGTCCTTCTTGAGCAGGCCGTACGAGAACCAGATGACCGCGCTGATCACGAGGAAGAAGGACAGCGAGAAGGGCATGAACTCCACGCTCTTGGTCCGGATCACAAGCCTCTGTAAAAATCCAACCAGATTTATTATCTACGTGTCCATCGATTAATACGACCAAACATCGGAATTCGGAATACTAGCTCTGGAGAATTAGTGAACTCACGATGATGCTCAACGGGGCGGCGAAGACGCTGAGCGAGACGACGACGCAGATCCAGCCGAGGACGTGGATCCGGAGGCTGCCCTTGGACAGCAGCAGTGTGACGAGGGCGATGAGGCCGAAGAGGCCGACGTTAAGACCCAGGAGCAGCTTCGCCGTGAGGAACCTCGCGCCCTTGGGGGCGTAGGCGAGGTACATGGCGATGTAGGCGGTCTCGATGACGCAGCCGACGGCATTGATGGTGACGAGGAGCTCGGCACCGGACTTGAGGAAGGCATAGTACATCCACAGCATGCAGCTGAAGAGCGTCACCACGTACGGCGTCGACTGGAACCCCTCCGTCGACTTCTTCCGGTACACGCGGTAGAACGTCGGCCTGCACGTACGCGCGGTTAATTATACTCCTATTTGTTAAGATGGACGAAACACATGCAAGAAAGACCAAGAATCTAGCTAACTAATGACGGAGAGCGATAGTATTTTACTTTTGAGTTTCGTTCATGTAATTAAAGTTAAACTCATACTCGATCTGTGTCGTCAATAATAGTACTACACCTACCAAACAGTGACATTCGCAATTACTCTACTAAAAGTGACGTGGTGCAAGAGTTTTTTTTCCCTAAATGATTACTTAATTAATGTGAGAATAACTAATCTTCAGTGTTATGTTGTCTTCAGGTAGAAGCAAAATTCTATAACAGTATAGATGATGGTGACCTCACCCGACCTTCGTGTATTCATTGGCATGTGTGGTACTTTTTTTTCCGGGGGTATTTCTATTTTTTCTCTAGGTAATAAAATATTTTTAGACTGAATAAAATAATATTCACACACATAAAAAAAAAACAAGATGCATGCATGGATGCACATAGGTATGTACGCATATATTTGATAACTGTAACATAGAAAAGCAAGTTCAGGTGCTTACAGTGGTGAAAGGAATACCATTAGTGAGATTATGTTACCTGCAAATTCAAGCACAGAGAGGACGTTATGATCAGTTATGTCGACCTAAAAAAAAAAGAATCGACGTTGCCAGGTGAAAAGAAAATAAAATCAGGTGTGTACGTTTCTCGTGAACGTACATGTAACATGCATGATGGTTCGTTTTCTTTGTTTGGAGTAACCACCTCATTACAGTCTAAAAGCTTCGTTTTGGCAGTTCCATTTCTTTGGGACAGAAACGCTAGCTTTGAAAGAGACTGAGGAAGACGAGCTAATAAGGTGACCATGCAAAGCAAAGACGATCGATGATCAAACTAAATAAACCTAATTCGCAATGGGTGATTAATTACTTTGATCTCCAAGGGCTTCTTTACATGCTCTAGTAGCTAGGAAGATGCTGTCACATATGTGTGGATCTCCAACAATATAGGAGAGGACTAATTAAAGAATTGAAACAAAACGACTAGAAAAATCACGTGAATGCAGCATTCATGGATGTATCATGTATGCATGTATGTACCTAAGATACCAAAGGTGAAGGCCCAAGTGTGCTGTTCCATGCACAAGAAAGCCATCTCTCTCTCTCTGTTTGATCTCTCTCCTCCTCAAACAACCGAAAGACTGAAGACACAAGCTAATTAAGCTAGATCCTAGCTTTCCTTCTCCTCTTGCTCAATGGAGAGAGCGCACTGAGCAGTCAATGGAGCGAAGCGTTGATGCAGGAGGAGGAGGAGGATCTATCAGCTAATCTTAAGCTGCCTTGGGCTCTTGGAGAACCTTGAAGGGAGCAGAGCCTCCTATATATAGGGAGAGAGCAGAGAGAGAAAGCTCAAGAGAGCTAGCAATGGAAGGGTGTGTGGGCCCCTCGATCGATCATTACACACACTGACTTGTCGCGCGATGCTTTCGTGTGGGTACGTATAGCATACGAATATAGACTGCGGCACACCCTTATGCACATTCAGGCACTAATAAAGTGTGCCCGGCCTAGCTACTTGAATCAATCGTAACGCCCTGTGACATGTCAAACACCAAACTTGAGGCGTCCGGGTTAAGCCCCGTTTCCCCAATATTCCTGGCCGTTTGTTATAGAGAGAGATCCAATACGCGGCCGCTACTGCCCCCAGCTGTTTGACATGCAGAGCTCGCCGAGGTCACGCTAGTTGCCTACTTGTCCTCCCTTTTTATTTTGTAACGGCCGGCTCCTACGGCCTGAGAGAGAGAGAGATAGAAAGGAACGCGTTGCGTGCATTGCAAGTGTGTTTGTGTGAGCCAGTAGTAGCGAATGCAAACGCAAATGCTGGCCGATCGAACGACGTCTAGAAAGAACGTGCCCAAGATTTTTCGCTGAAAAGGAAGAGAAAGAAGAAGAAAACCAACAAGCTAGCTAGCTAGCCGTGTTACCAATGGTAGCATGAGATTTATTTTTGCGACGGACAGCGCTGAGAAGCGTCCATCTGCATGCCGCCGGTTCGATCGATTCATCGATAGTACGAGATTAGCAGGAGGAGTACGTGCGTACGCACTCGGCGAGCGCGCGTCTGGTGTACGTACGAACGTCTTTGGTTGCAACAGACAGCTAGTGCATGAGCGTAACGCGGTGCCACGAAGCGCGCGCGCGCGGCTGTGCTGTGTGCCTAACAAGCCCGCGCGCAACGCGGCCATGTGACACGTGCAGGCGCAGCTGCAGCCTGCCAGGCCAGTTTCGTGTCCACATCGCCGCGCGTTCTGCACCCGCGGCAGCTGGCCGGTAGCTTGCTTGCGCGCCCCGGGCACCGCACGGCCCACGCCGAGCCGTTGGTTAGCCTTAAGCATGGAAACAATTTCGCCGAAGAAATTTCGACAATTTCGGTGATTTCCGCTCCTCCGAAATTTTTATGATTCGTTAAAAAAAAAATTAAAAATATTTGAATCTGAACAAATTACATTCTAAATTTGAATTTGGACAAAATTTGATTAAATTTCGTCCTGTTTGAAAACCCGCCAAAATTTTGAACCGAAATTCCAAAATTTCAGTAATTTCACCCCGCACGAATTTTTTTTTCCAAAACAAAACAGTGCTCCTTGCCTTAAGCCGAGTTGCCGCCAGGGTTAATAATTTCAGCGAAATTTCGCCGAAATCTCCGAATTTTTGTCCATTTTGTCCCCAGCCGAAAGGAATTGATTTCATTTAAAAAAATTCGTTTGGTTTGAATTTTGAGGGTTAAATATAATAAAAGTGGGAAATACACAACAAGGCCAAAGATAGCCTAGTGTTATGCTAGTGCTTGTGCAGCCTTGGTGGCCTGGGTTCAAGTTCTAGTCATGTTGCTGGTTTCTTTTTATTTTTTTGGAAATTTTAAAATTCAAATTTGATCAAAATTTAGTCAAAAATCACCGAAATTTCATCCATTTCGCTCCCAAACAAAACAAACTCAAACCGAAAATTTCAACCCTGGTTGCCGCCGATGCGCCTTTCTTTCGGGGATTAGGTGACCCCGCCCGCACCAAACCGAGTAGACACGCACACCTAGGCTGCTAGGCACTCTTTATGTGCTCCATCCATCTTTCCCATACGTACATACGTACACACGTCAGTTCCTATTTTCTAACTGCGGAGGCTTCTCCTTGCATTGCGTGTGACCTCTGTAACTCCTTCGCAGATCAACAGGTGTCAATCGGTAGCAGTGGCCATCCGCGGGCGCTAAATTACTTACCGAACATCGATCGATGCCTGGCCTAACTTCAGCGTCAGCCTGTGTGTATATGGGGTAAAGATAGTACAACACGGTGTCGGGTTTTCTTCAACTTTTCTAAATAGGTCTAACGTGCAGAAACCCGCAGAGAGATGAAACTGGCTTGACGCAACCTTTCCACTCTTTTAAGGTAAGCCCACATGTAACTCGATCAAATCATTGGAATCATCGGGGTAAACAACTGGCCAGATCGACCGGACAAGCAAGCAACCGAGCTTCCCAAACTTATTTTTGGTTTGGCTTTCCATGATTTCCCATGGGTTGTTTCCAAACAGAACTCTGCCATTGCGAGCTGGGGGAATTGATATTTTGCCCCTTAGTTGGGTTTTCAGAAAATGCTATCTTTCTCGATGTAATACATATTTTACCCCTCTCTTAGTCTATTTCTTCGTATTTTGCCATCTTTATATTATTTTATTAATATCCAACCGTTTTGCCTGTTATAACCACGCAAAATGACATTTTTAGCCCTCACCAACCGCCCTTGCCTCATCTCTCTCTCTCCCTCTCTCTGCTCTCTCACAATCACTGAGAAGACGCGCGCGCGCAAAGAACCCCGAATCCCCGTCATTCCGCGCGCCGACCACCGGATCTGACGTCCTCCCCGTTGGATTTGGCTTTAGCGTTCGGCAGCCAACGAGGCCGGATCCCCTTCTTACTCTCGCGGCGCCGCCACCTCCCCAACCTGCTATGCTGCCGGCGCCACCCCTCCCCCCATCCTCCTCCACCGCCGATCCAAATGGGGTTTTCTCCGCGCCTCTATCCTCGCTCCTTGCGCTGCTGCTGCCGCGCGGTGGCGGCGACGTGGGTACCCGCTTTGCCACTACGGCGGCGGCGCTTCAGAGCATCGACAACATCTTCAAGTGGCGGTGGCGACCGCTCATCGCGGCGCTACTTCTCCATCCCCTCGAGCTCCTCTTGCCGTCGCCGCAGCGGCTCGCTCCCGTTCGGTGGTGCTCGCCCGCTTGGCACCTTCATCATGCTGCGCGGCCTCACCCACCTGCTCGCCGCCTTCACCTACGAGCCCCACCCTTTCATGGTCATGCTGCTCCTCACCACCGCCAAGTTCTTGACGGCGCCCTAGCGCGGGGTCAGAGAGGCGGAAGGAAATGGCGGTGCAGGCGTCCGCGATGAAGTAGCCCTCGACCGGGTCGCCGCGGATGAGGATCTGGCGACCGTGGTTGTCGACCGTCGTCGTGGTGCAGCCCTGGGTGGCGTGGAGGAGGAGGAGGCCGGAGGGTTCAGCAGCGAGGACAAAGGGGTAGCTGCAGGGCGCGACGTGCCGGGGATGGTGAGGAGCGTGAGGCGCGGCCAGCGCGAGGGAGAGGCGGCACCCTTGGGGAGGTTGGCGTCAGCGGCGCACACACGTGGGACGCTGCCCGGGATGACCCACGATGGCGACGAGGACGACGCCATTTGGCCGGTCAGGCTTGGGAGCTGGAAGGAAAAGCAAGTGAATGGCTGGACTCGAGGGAGGGGAAAAGCAAAACGAAACGTGGTGGGCCGAGGGGCAAAAATGTCATTTCGTGTGGCTATAACAGGCAAAACTGTTAGATATTAATAAAATAATATAAAGAAGGCAAAATACGAAGAAATAGACTAAGAGGAGTAAAATATATATTACATCGAAAAAAAAGTATTTTCTGAAAACTCAAGTAAGAGAAGGGCAAAATATCATTTTCCCCTTCGAGCCAGCTGCGGCTAGTTGCTAGCTTTCCTCGAACGCAAGCAGAACTGGTCGAATTGTGTGCTTGTGTGTGCGTGCGTGTATGTCATGGGTGGCAGCCACCACAGCCACGGCCGTTCCCAATCATGAAGAAACTAATTATGGTTCGGAGGCAGACGTGACGTGACGCCGCGCGGCCGGGGGGCGCCCTGCCTTCCTGCCTGGCTCGCGCTAATTGACTATGAGATGTGCATGAGCATGACCCAGCCCAAGCTCATATCATTGCAGCCAGAATTATTGTGGCGCTAATTAATGACCTCGCATCCTATTCATCAGCTGCCTATAGTAAGAAGAAGAATGCATTGATGGTTTGCAACGATCGACTCCCATGATTAGTGTCCCTCGAACTTGCTAGAGTTATGTAGAAGCCGCCGTGTGTATGCAACTGCATGTGCGCCTTGCGACACAAATTAATCAGGGTTAATTTACCCGGTGAGAATTATTGTCGTTTTGTAGCTGTGTGAATATACGAGTTAACAATCTGGTCAGTTTAGTTAGAAACTAGAAATGGGATGGTATATGCTAAATCGATCGTATAACAATACCAACCAAGCTACTAGTATGGCTCGGCGCAGATTCGGTAACTATGGCCACGTTGATAGACATTTCAGATGACAGGTTTAAACGATAGCTCCCATCATTTCAGTCAGCGAGGCCATGACTCACGAGACGTCCTGTACCGCCCTCTGAACGGTTTGCCCGTCGCGTGCCGTTACAAAAGGAGAAGCGGCCAGCCAAGGGCGACAGAAGCATACGTGTACAGTGCTGCTCCGTCGTCCTTTTCCCATGGCCCTCTCTCTCCCACTCTGGTGTCTCGAGCGGCCGGGGCTAAACATGCAGCTTACACCTGGTACCTTGGCCTGACTTACTGCAAAAGTGCAGAAGCTGCACACTGCCCACTCGCTAGCTGCAGATATCTCATGTGAACTTCTCTGCGTGCTAGTCAGATGGCCATTGTTGTCATCTGATCGATATGAGAATTAAAAGCGGCTTCAGTGCATACAATCTGACGTACAAGTGTATGAATTTTTTGGTACCCTAAATTTCAGTTGAATTTTGTAGAATAAGTATATTTATGAAATTTAGTCAGGAATTTTTGACATTAACTAATTAACTAAAGAGGGAGGTGGGCACTCGGAGAACTTTTTTTATTAATTAACTCTTTTTTAATTTATTTTTATTGTTAACCTCGTAAATTTTATTTTCAAATCTGATCTCTTTAGTCACGTCACCACCCGTAGCGTGACAAAACAACACTGTCACACCATGTGACAAGAACTTGACAAGATATGGTACTGACGTGACAATATTGTTTTGTCACGCCACTCAAATGGGTCAAATTTAGAAATAAAGTTTGCGGGGTTAACAATAAAAATAAATTTTAAGATGGATTAATTAATAAAACAAATTCGCACTCGGATCAGTCCTAGTCTCCTAGAACTCAGGACCCGGATGGGCATGGCGCACTGACACCCCATAAACATAACTTTCGAGCCCTTAAATAATACGTAGCTTAGGAATCGTTGATTAATTGTTTGTTAGTTCTTTTCAAAATTAATCTCATTTCTTGCAAGGTCCAGGTCCATGATGACATAACCGTTCAGAGGTTGCGGTGAAAATTAAGAGCACAAGGATCGAATGGGGAAATTTTGACAACGCAGCTAGCCGGCCAGATGGGATGTTACATGCATGATTTACATACATAATTAGATATGGTCTTCATATAAGTAGTTGTTTTTTATGTGTTTTCTCATAGAGATTTTACTACACAGTTCAGTTTGTACCTGTTCGAAGGTAAGTCAATTTTGGTGACGCGTCACTCTTGGAAAAGACTAGAAGTAAAGATATCAGGATGTTTGTGTGGCAACTAACTTGGTCGCCTCATCATTAATGGAGCAAGATTTTAGTGACTGGCCTACATGTCACATGCATCATATGTTCATGATATGAAATGAAATGTTCTACCCTCTGGCTCTAAAAAAATTGTTGTGGGTGAACGGCCCACGTCGACCCTCCTAAAGTGAGAGGAAATCCGGCCAACTTTAGTAGGTACCAGTACTAGCTGCTCACTGCTACTTGTGGTTTCTCTGCTACTCCCATTTGTGCTGTACAAATCACACCATTATTACTAATCAACAAGCATTTTCCATATTAATGATGCAGCGACCGATCGCCACGCGCAGCTCTCTGATTTACCCTCCCAAAAGAAGGGTTGTTTGATCCGTTGAAAACTTTCGTTTGCCCCGTACTGATAACTTTTTGGTACAAATCTTTTGTGAACTTTCACACCATTAATTAAAGAGCGTGTAAATAACACCAAAGGCTCTCAAACCTAGTGATGGATCAGCAAGCAATTTTTTGATAGGATTCAAATATAAAAATGAGGCAGTCTGCCGGGGGCGCAAATTTTACATATAATTAACTTGTACATGTCAGGGTATATATATAAAGCATTAGTGAAAATAGCTTGTTTGTAAATAAATCTTGGGTTCAAGAGAATCCTCATCATATACTACCGTTTCAAGTCTGTCCCTCCTCAAACCTATCAGATTGCGATACCTACAGTTCTTCTCCAAACTTATGCATCTTATATCGTTAATTAAAAGGACGAGGCGGCGTTCAACGATTTACAAAATCTAAAACCTAAAAATCAGATGTAGCGCAACAAAAAATGTTTGAGAATGTCAGAGCAATTAGCTTCAAGAAAACCTCTTAGATGTCTTTGCACCTCCTCCAGCAATTTATCACCATGTGATCATTCAGGGGTAAGTAGGCTTGTTCATGCACGGGCCGGGCCTAAAAATGCCCGGCCTTCAAAGACTAGGCCTGAGCCCGGCAAGACCAAGTCTGAGAAAAACCAGTCATTTTCCGAGTAAAAATGTTAATTATGTTTTATGAATAGAATATTTTGATTGTTTTGTTGAGTAAAGTATTAAATTTTATTGTTTTGTAGTAACCTTAATTCGAGGGTGGACTCTTAATAATTAGGCAGTGTCCTGTCCTCCCATGTCTTTTGTAATCTACTAACTACTAAGCATGGATACGTGTCCGGTCCATAATCTGCACGCCCAGTGGCACCTCCCATCTCCCGGCCGTACGACATGAATAATGCATGGCCACCGCGCGCCGCGCGATCTCGACGTACTTGTTTTGATTCGAGAGGGGGACAAGCGCGCGTGCTCTCGTCAACGTCCCGTCGAATTGCATTGCTCCATCGGCGTGACGAGTACCAAATTTACACGCGCCCCCTAGCTAGCCTGTCCAAATATGCCTGCCTGATCGATCGACAAGCAGAGATCGATATGATCCATCCAATTCGTCCCGTATGCATATTTTGTTATCCTTAATTCGATCATCGATAGGGCAGATCGATATATAGGAGACAGATATATACGTGATCGATGTGCGTATAGGTCATGCATCCAATTAAGGCGCCAACGCTAGACACGAGGATTAGTTCTACCACAGAAGAACTAGCCAATTTGGCCAAGTACTCTGTTCAATGTTTGGCAAGCAAACAAGTGTTAGATTAAGAGTAAGAAGAGGCCGAAAAGCACGTGAAACCTGCTGAAAGCCTCACTTCACCTCACCCAAGTGAGGATAAAGAACTGTAGCTAGCTACTACAGATTCTCTGCATTAGCCATATAATGGTCATTCTCTCCATCGTCCGAATATAAAACAAACGGTCTAAATCCATACTACAAGCCCAATGAAACAGTAAACAGCTACAGTGTATTCTGACACAGGAGATATTTTCAATGTTTATGCCGTGCTACCGTGCTACTGATGAGTACTGCTCATACGGACTGAAACATACTGTTTAAACAGTAATTCTCTGCAATACATCAAGAGATCCGGATCTCATACATAATCCTGCAGTCACACAAGAACTCTAGCTAGTTAACAGGAGACTCCGACCCGTAAAAAGAGTCGGTCCTCCTCACCTTCTGTCTTGCAGAGTCTCGACTTTTCCAACCCCCGCCCCCATGAAAATCGAAATAGCTATTGGCGAGCAGCGATTTGACTGATTCATCTATGTAAAAGAAATAGATTTAGGTACCTAGATCTGATATAATAATGATCGATCGCCCCAATTATAAGCGAGTCGATTGTACTAGGATATCTATGACTTTAGTTGTTTAGCATGGCAACGTGTCGGATGCTTGTGCTCTGCGAATTTGTTTCAACTAAAAGAGGCCAAGTTACATATGTTGTATCGTGCAGGATAGCCATAGGCTAGGCTAGATGAGCATAGTACTGGTACTAGCTAGCACAGTACACTGTACTAGGTGGTCCTCCCAGTTAGTTGGAGCGGGCGAGCCAATGGGGGAGCTTTCTCCGCCTCCCGGCTGATCCAAATAAATCAGAGTATGTGCACGTGATTGCTAAGAAACCGGGACTACGCCGGCAGTCTTAGTTTAAGTCTTAGTTTAAGATGGATTTCTTATCCTAAATCCTAGTAGGATTTGTAGCCTATAAATAGAGGTACTAATTATTCTAAAAGCCTGATCGATTTATGAAAGAATAAAAAGAAGCAAGAAGCCCTCTATATCTTTGTGTTTAATCTACTATTCTTTATTTGTGTTCTTACATTATTCTAAGCGATTCTACGCTTGTCTACGAGGTAATCGCTCAGACTACACTTGCCAGCGACGGTTCCTCAACACGTTATCAGCATGATCGACTCTCCTCGAATCGAAAGATAACCGTCGATGAACGACACTTGTAGATCGAATCGTTTTTTCTAGATAGGAGTGTCTAGGCAAGAGTCGAGTATTTTGTTTCTTTCCAGGTACTCAATTTTTTGTCCGTTGGATTCTAATCTGGGCGTTCCAATGCATTTACCACCTCTCGTAGCCTCCCACAACAAATCAAATCTAACGAGTCGGATTGCATGTTCTTTGTGGGCCAGCCCGTTTACATAGCAAAAACAGTAGCGTTTTTTTTTTCATTTTACTTTGCTCCAATCGTGTGGCCCATAAGAAACAGATAGGAAAAAAAGGCCATACAAACACAAGATAACAAAAAAACCCATATCTGTTCAAAGTCGTAAAAAAAATACTAATCCCTTTCTTTGGGCTGTTTAACAAATTTTAAAAAGGCCCAATTGTGGTAACCCTAGTGCATCAAACCCTAGATACAAAAAAACACACAGAGTTGGCGGTATGAAACAAAGAGGTAGTGAAAGAAACGAACACCATAGAAAAAGAGGAAGCAAAACTATGCAAGAGGAAGGAGATAGAGAAGAAAAACGATGGAAGCAACATATGAGGAACAAGTTAGTCCAAAAAAGATGGAAGAAAGACTCAACAGTTCACCCCGCAACCCCCTTCCCCCTGCGATTCTGGTAAAATCATCGTCCCATTTTTTTATTTTTATTTTCCAGGCAGATGATCGAACCTGCAAGTACAAAAGATAGATGTTAATGTTTCAATTTAGGATGTTTTTTTTTAAACTTTGGAAAAAGGAATGTTACAAAAAAAATGGATGACGTTTTTGTTTTTGTTTTTTTTTGTCCAAAAAACGCATGCTCGAGGTATCATTGGTTCTCTTTTACCTTGATGTTGCACATAGTCAAACACAAATGTACATATAATTTTTTTCCAAAAATTACCAAAGTGGTGCAGTCGAAGATGCTCAGAGAATTTGTAAAGACAAGGTCACCTCGAGAAAATAAGTTTAAATCATAATTTCATCTAAAACAATTATAGAGACATACTTCATTAACAAAACAATAACAACCAAGAACTTCATCTATCTTACAGATACAAAAATGATTTGCACAAATAATTTACAAAAGTTCAATTAAGTTGTTACAAAATCTAAAGTAAATAAATTTAGTATGTAAATCATGTAAAATAAATTTTGGCACACCTATTTGCTTCAATCTACAAAAGAATAGAGGTAACATAAAACAAAATAAATTTAACAACATTCTGATGCAGGATACCTTTAATGCGTGCTAATTAACCTTATCAAAGTGATGCAGGATGCTCAGAGAGGAACACAAGACAAAACAAATTTAACAACATTCTTTGGTGACGAGATATCTATGTACAATGCATCGCCTTATAGTGTAATCCCCCTTTTGTGTCCCTGCAATCATGTTTTTAAATGTAATTTGTGTTTACATCAGGAAAAATTTACCCTGTTACCGTGTGTAGGTTACCCAAGGCTTCATTGTTTCTAATTGTGATGCACAGTATCAGCATGCGACCCAACCTCTTCATCTGCAGGTGTTTTTTTTCTGCACTTTAAAAAACATAATTTACATGTATAAATCCTACTAAACCTTACCAAAACTTAATGTAAAAAAAATATGAATAGATCTTGCAATTATGGACAAGATGTATATCCAGATGTACTGAAAAACAAAATATGCAACAAACAAAAAAAATGTACTGACATTTGTTTTCCACAGCAAAACAGACTGACTGCTGAGGAAGGAGAAGATGACATATGCAATTCTAATGGCGTCCTACATGGAATTGGTTCATTCACAAGTCTTTTGCGGCATGTTTCTGGATTAGAAATACAAATCCCAAGCTATGTTCAGGTAAAAACATAGGTAGCGTGTGTGTAATATTTGACATAAAAATATGTGCATGACATGCGAAGAGCATAAAAAAAATGTCAGACTTCGAAATAACTATTAACAAAGAAAAAATTACCTTGTTACAGAACAACATGTTTATGACGAGTAGCAGAATCCCATATCCTTGCTCCCCGCTAACTTCCTGCACATTCAGAGGTTTTTTTACTGATCTCTTGTATATTATATATTTCTTGTAATTTCCATTCTACTATGTAAAAAATACTCATATTGTTCCAGATTTTTAGTGATTTCAATCTAGCTGCACCTAGAACAGACTGTGTTGCTGTGAGCACAACAACTGAAAAAAGTATATTTCAACCGCCACCAACAAATTCTACATCGCTAGCAATGCCCATGGATGACGAAATGTACAACCCAACGCTGGTGTGAGAAAATCCTACGCTATATTTTTCTTACATGTTGCTATATATATTTCTACACTTTCTATGCATTGTGAAATGTGTGTTCGTATGGATGTATTAAAAAAGGTGCTTGTTAAATTAGATTGTTGACATGCTCCATTTGGTAATGTACCTCTATTGTTTATAAAAAAAAAATGTCAGACTTCGAAATAACTATTAACAATTGAGACCTCATGACTATATAACTATATATTTCATGGGTAGGATAGTTGAGTTCATGAGGTCTCAATTGCCTTGATGCATAGGCCACCACCTTGCCTTCTTGCATAAGGACACAACCGAGGCCTCGCCGAGAAGCATCGTAGAAGATATCGAAGCACCGATGGACATCAGGGAGAACGAGAACGGGAGCGGTAGTCAAACGCTTCTTGAGTACTCCAAAACTACCCTCGCAAGCAGCGGACCACAAGAACTTCTTGTCCTTCTTGAGCAACTCCATCATCGGCTTCGCGATCTTGGAGAAGTTCTCGATAAAGCGACGATAGTATCCCGCTAAACCAAGAAAACTCTGCACTTCGCTGACAGAAGTGGGTTGACTCCAGGAAAGAACATCGCTGACCTTGCTAGGATCAACGGCTACACCCCCTGAAAGAACATGGCCTAGGAAGGCCACTTCCTTCAACCGACGCACACTTGCCGAACTTCACGCATACCGATGCTCACGAAGCTTCTCCAACACCAGCTTCAGATGCTCGGCGTGTTCCTCATCATTCTTGGAGTAGATAAGAATATCATCGATGAAGACCACAACAAACCTATCAAAATACTCCATGAACACCGAATTCATGAGGTTCATGAACAAGGCAGAGCATTGGTTAAGCGAATGACATGACGGTATACTCGCAAGCCATAATGAGTAGAGAAAGTCGTCTTTGGGATATCCTCGTCGAATCCGAACTTGATGATATCCCACTCTCAAATCAATCTTGAGAAAACTCGAGCTCAGTCCAATTGATCGAAGAGATCATCGATACGGGCGAGGATACTTGTTCTTTACCGCTACTTTATTAAGTGGACGGTAATCAATGCACATGTGCAAAGATCTTGTCCTTTTTCGACAAAGATTGCCGAGCATCCCCAAGGAGATGAGCTAGGCGGATGAAACCTTCTCTTGAAGCTCACCAAGTTGCTTCTTCAACTCCACCAACTCAATCGGATCCATCCTAGTAAGGCCTCTTTGAAATCGGGCGACCAGGAACCAACTCAATGACAAACTCGAGGTCTCAACTGGTGGCATCCCCGAAGATCGTCGGGAAGACATCAACGGTCACACACCGACTTCACTAATATCTAAAGCTGGTTTCGCCGAGCGTGAAGAGATGCGAGACTCGCAGCCGCGAAAGCTTAACCCGCTCTCGGAGGGGTCGTGAGGTAGATGAGTCTCCGGCACAATCGATTCGCCAAATTGTTGGGCGAGCCAATCCATACCTAATTACATCCAAACTCGCAGAAGGGAGGAGGATAAGATTTGCCAGAAACCCTACTCCCTCGATCTCAATAGAAACATCCCGACACTCAAGCTCGGCTCTCAACTCAACCCGAGAGCGAATGAGTAAAGGGACCGACAAAGGAGCAAACCGGCTCACCAACAGAGAGCAAAAGACTCGAACGAAAGAATGAGATGCTCCGAATCAAACAAAACAAAGAGAGAGGATGAGAGTTAACCAAAGCGCACTCAACACGACGCCAGCGCCTCGTGCCTCCTCCGCGAGATGAGGTTGACGCGCCACTACCCATGCCTTGGGTAGCGGGACAATCTTCGATCCGGAAGGACCACCTCCTTGCCCGCGCTCCATTAGGACGAGGGGTCGCTCGATCTTCTTAGGGCATTGGTTCGCACAATGCCCTTCTCGCTCTGCGAAAAAGCAGTGACCCGCAGCCGGATTGCGGGGCCACTTACCGACTTCGCAGTGCACGGATCAAGCACGGCTGCGCGGAAGAAGGGGCAGTGTGCTGAAGATCTCTGGGTGCCGGCTCGAGGGCGGGACCCGAGACCGCCGGCGGGACGAACAAAGCTGGTGCGAGATGACCATCGGGCCTCCCACTTGCGCTATGGAAGCAAGCAGCTCCTTGCCTGAGTGCTCGGCGACGATGGCCTTGTCGACCAAGGCCTGAAAGTCGTGGAAGTCGACGATGGATAGTTTGTCCTTAAGCTACTCAGACAAGCCACCCCTGAACTTCTCCTGCTTGGCCTCATCAGTGGCCACCTCTGCTGGAGCATAAAGAGCTAGACGGTTAAACTCGTATACATACTCCACAACTGAGCTACGCCCTTGCTTGAGCGTAAGAAACTCCTGCTTCTTGATACCCATCAATCCAGCAGGGATATGAGCTCGACGGAAGGCAGTCCGGAACTCCTCCCAAAGACAGTGTGGCCAACGGGCTGCATGGCGAGATAACTCTCCCACCAAGACAAAGCTGCACCCTCCAGCTGATGTGATGCGAACAGCGCCTTCTCGTGCTCCTGGCACTGTTGAAAGATCTACACCCGCCATTATGTGTTAATGGAGTTTTGATGATTAATGACAAACCTATTTATGAGACTAACACTCTTTTAATTGATATACATACTGTGTAGTCTTATTTGGATATAAAGGTAAAAATCATGAAGGCATGCAAGTATGAGACTAACACTCTTAATGCTATATCATGTTTTAGTCTCAGCTTCGATATAAAGCAAAAATCCAAACAGGTATGTATTCATAAATGACAATCTATTTGTGAGACTAACAATTCTATTGATTATCTATTGCTTAGTCTCGTTTGGATATAAAGATGGAAATACAAGAGGTATGCATTCTACTTCTTATTATATATTATTGCATTCCTCGGATCCAAAATATAGGTTAAACTCCACCACAAAGGTTAACTTGGATATGTGCATATGTTTCCATTACACATTTGTATATGCACACATTTAGGGGGAGTTCATTCTATATTTTGTGGTTTCATTAGTATTGATCAATATTCTCCTTCCACATATATTAAGGATCTTTACTTTGTAATATATCCTTGAATATATTTAACTTGTGTAGTTAATATATTCATATGAGTATATGAGAGCATATGAAACTTGTGTAGTTTATAGATGCACATATATCCTTGAATATATACAACTTGTGAGTGCGTGCGACCAAAAAGGTCAGAATGGCTAGTTTTGGTCGCTTCGCCTCCAAACGGCTAGTTTTTTTGGTTTGGGGGCTATAAATACCCCCTTGGCCGGTTGAGAGGCAACCCTTGGCATCCCATTTCACCCACTTGAGCTAGTGTGAGCTTCACCATTCAATTGTGCATGTGTTGCACCTTGTGAGCAAAAGGGAGAGGTGCTAGTTGCATGTGTTGCAACTAGAATTGGATTGAGCATCCAATTGTGCATGTGTTGCACTCGGTGAGAGTCTAGCAAGGGGCTTGGCTTATTACTCTTGGTGTTTGCCGACACCTAGACGGCGTGGAGGCGTGGTGGTCCGGTGATGTTCTCAAGTGAAGCTTGTGAGAAGGCCCGATGTTTGTGAGTGGCTTGGTGCTCGCCATCTCCGGAGTGGAGTAAGAGCAACCCTAGTGGAGCGAGGTGTTGATACCTGGGAGGAAGGCTTAATTTGTGGAGCCGGCCCAATTGGTTTGGGTTTCCCTCAACGTGGACTAGGGGAGACCGGCAAGTCTCCGAACACCACGGTAAAACATCACCGTGTCATTGTGGTTTGCATTCTATTACTTTACATTGTGTAATTTATATTTCTTGTATTAAATTGCTTATTCATTGTGTACGAATGCTTGTCATGCTTTGTACTATTTACATTGCTTAAATTGAATTGCTTACAAGTCCATGCTTGATTGATTATTATCAATAGACTTGTATTGTTGGTGCACTTAGTTGAATCTAGTTGATTTAGGTTTTAATTGTGCAAAATCGTATTTGTATTAGCTTCCGCATTAGAAATCGGTTTTAGCGCATAGAAGTTTTTAAAACGCCTATTCACCCCAGCTCTAGTCGGCCTCCTCGATCTTACAAGTGGTATCATAGCTTGGTCTCTCATTTATTAGACTTAACCGTCTAGAGAGTAAAGGATGACGACTAGTGATATAGTGCACCTAGGTGAAGCACCTGAATTTGATGGCACAAATTATGCTCATTGGAAAATCCGCATGTCATGTTATTTTAAGGCCATGGGCCTAAACATATGGCGGATTGTAGATGTTGGCTTTTCTCCTCCATTGGATAGCCTTGATCCAACAATTGAGGAAGAGAAATGCTTACATCTCGACGCTCAAGCAATTAAAGCTTTATTTAGTGCTTTGAGTGTAGATGTGTTTGATGCCATATGCGATCACAAGAACGTTCATGAGATGTGGACCCATCTTCAAGAATATTATGAAAGAACTACTTCCACAAGTAATGATCGCATAGAAGAATGGACGTCGGGAAAAGAATGCTCAATCTCAAACTCCGACAACGATGAATCCTCAACAACATTTACTTCAACTAATGAGGATTATATGCAAGAATGGATGTCGGGAGAAGAATGATCAACATCAAGCTCCGACAATGATGAGATCACAAACCCCTCCACATCAACTCATTGCCTCATGGCTCAAGGTAATAAGAAGGTAAATAATGATGATGACAATAATCCTTCTTATGATGAGTTGATAGATATGCTAGAAGATCTAAATGAATATTTAGGAATGGAGAAATCTAAATTCAAAGTTTTGAAGAAAGAACATGTCTTACTCCAAAATAATTATGATATTCTAAAAGATGAACATGAAAAGCTCCTCCTAAATGAATATACTAGCTCCAAGGTGGATATAGGTGTAACTTGTAATCTAATAGACGATTTGCCACGCATAGCTCCTATTTCTTGCAACTCATCTAAAGTTAGCATATCCACATCTTGTGATGATTTAATTGATATGCCTTGTAGGACTTGTGAAAATGCTTCTATTTCCTCTATGCTTGTTGAAACTAATCTTGTAGAGGAAAACAAAAGGCTCAAGGCCCAAGTCTCAAATTTGAGAAATGACTTGGATAGAAGCTACAAGGGAAAAGCCACTCTTGATGATATCTTGAGCAAGCAACAAAGATCAAATTACAAGAGTGGAATTGGCTTCACTCCCATGAAGAAAAGGGAAAATAGCAAGATGAGACACAATCAAAGACACAACAAGAACATCAAGTGTTTTGACTATCATCAAAAGGGTCACCTCTCATCTATATACCCTAACAAGGAAGATTACAAGAGAGGACTTGGCTACATCGCCAAGAAAAAGGTGAAGAGCATTCCAAAGCAAAAAGGAAAGAAATACACAAATATCAAATGCTTTGGATGTTATGAGAAGGGACACATTGCCTCGGTGTGTCCAAACAAGCTAAATGACAAGCAATTGTCATTGAAGAAGAGGCAAGACGGCAATGAGCAAGATAAGAAGACATCAAGGGGAAGCAAAAACCCTACTTGCTACAATTGCCGGGAGAAAGGATATTTTAGTAAAGAATGTCCCAAAGGTATCTCTCCTAAGACAATTATCTATAATGATCATTATTTGCTTAGGAAGGATAAAATTGGCAATGTGTTTGCTAGAATTGTTAGTTCACCTAAAACTATTATTAGAAGGGTCATTTGGGTGCCCAAATCCATTGTGACTAACATTCATGGACCCAACCAAGTATTGGGTACCAAAAATGAGCTTAAATGATTAATAGGTATTTGGAGAGGCATTGGAGGTTTGGCGTATTCATGAAAAGGTGGATTCCACCTTATGTCAATATTGGAGCCAAGCTTGAGGATAATCATATCATATCATAAGCCAATGCCATTTCGGTAACAAGTATTTACATTGAAGTATCTAGACCCTTTACCTTGTGTAGGTTGTATTTCCTGAAAATCTTATAAAAAGGGTTGTTCTTGCTCTTATGCTTATTCGTGATTATTCAAATCTTGAGCAAGATGGTAGTGACACATTAAGGGGGAGTGCTAAGTAATGATCATGTATATCACATCCCTATGTGTGCCCAAATTAATTAAGTGCTAATAATGTTTTTCAAAATTAAGCCATTAAGCCAAAAGTCAAAAATTTGAAATTATAAGTATATCCTTTGAAAAATTAGTTGCAAAATATATACAAATGCATTTCAAAGGTTTACCAAAGGTTTTGGCTTAAGAAAAGGCTATTTTAAATGAAAATAAGTTTCTACCCAAAATTCTAGATCATAGAATCTTGTTTTTTTGACATAAACTAGATTTTTATGTAAAATCTATTATAAAAGGAATTTGATCTTCGTCTCAAAAGGAAAATCCTAGAGTTGGTTATTCTAAACACTTTTCGTATTCAAATAATTTCCAAAAGACCAACTCATCAAAAGTTATTTGATTTTGAAACTCGTCCAAAATACTAGTTTGACCTAAGTGGTCACTTTCTAGCACTTAAGTGAGTTTAGCCATTTGAGCCTAAATTATTCACATGAATAGGTCCATGATGGTATTTATGATTCATACATAAAAATGGATCATTTAAAATTCATCTTTGCTCAATTTGGCTCTTGTTGAGAAATTTCTGAAAATCTGATTTTAATTGCAAAATCAAAAGACTAATTCATAAAAACTAATTTCTTGAATATTAATTAGTCCCCTTAGTGCATAATGATCCTTAAAAATATTTAACTGAGTTCAAAACTAGGGATCATTTGCATAAGCTTCAATTCTCTTCTAAATTCCCGATCAATCCTTGTTATCCCAGAAAAATCGGAACTACCGGCAGTATTCTTGCGGTACTACCAAGTTCATGTACTACCGGTCTTTGTATGGCTGTATTCGATTATCCTGATAAGACAGCCAATCTCAAACTTTTTCAATTCTAAATCTATTGTGGTTGTTTCCCAAAGTTAAGATTGATCCTTGCTATCCTTGCAAGCTACCCTCAAATGCTTAACTTGATCACCTTGTGATATTCTTATCATTACAAGTGGTATTCTTTCAAGTGGTAGCTCTTTTTGATCATCTTTGATCTCGGCATGAGAATCATATGTGTTTGATTCAAGTGGTATCATTATTTTTACAAGTGGTACTCTTCAAGTGATATCATCTTGTCCTTACAAGTGGTATTCTCAATTGATATCATTGTACTCCTTCACGTTGTATCTTTTAAGTGGTATCTCTTGTTCTCATTCATAAGTGGTATCTAACTCCTTCTATGCCGATCAATTCTTTGCTTACCAAGCTCTCCCCGATACCTAATCACTTCTTATCCATGTGGTCTCTCCGATACCTCAAATTTCTTGATGTTTTTTTTCAAGAGGTATCTTATCCAAGTGGTTTCTCTGATACCCGATATCTTTTCAAGTCCTATCTCTTCAAGAGATATATCTAAATTGTATCAAGTGGTATCATCTTCTCTCAAGTGGTTTTTCTCTCTATCTCTTCTCTCTATGTCTTCATTGAAGATCTTAAAAAGAGAAGTTCAAGCACCTTGAGAATGCAAGACCTGTCGACGCATGTTTTCCACAAGTGGTATCAACATATGGATTTACAAGTATTATCTACAAGTGAAATTTACAAGTGGCATCGTCGACTCGTAGTATCCACAAGTAAAGTTTAAAAAATATCTTTCAACAAGTGGTATCTACAAGAAATCTCTACAAGTGGTATCTACTAGAATTGTTCAAGGATTACCTTACAAGTGGATACACATAAAGAAAATAGGGAGAATGCTTTTGTGTATCAAAAGCAAAGACAATTGGACAAAGAATGCTTTTGTGTGTCAAAAGCAAAGAAACTAAGTGGACGAATAAATCCTTTGTGTGTCAAAGGAGTGGAACCTTTGTGTAAGGGGGAGTTCTCCTAAAACTTTTTGTAAAAGCTAAAAGCAAAATCGAAAACCATTTTGAGTTTCAAAATAGGTAATCTATTATATGGGAAAACTAGTTTGCAAAAACTCCTTTTTGGCCTCGTTTTGATTCTTCGGTGTTTATGCCAAAAGGGGAGAAAGTTTATTTGATATTTCTTGTGAGGTCACCCTATCTTATGATTAGTCCAAAAGTGGGAGAATGCTTTTGGAGAACATAAAAGGGAAAATGTTTAGGGAGAATGTTCTCACCTTATCTTTTGCATAGATCATAAAAGGGGAGAATATTTCGATGATCAAAATCATTTGAATTCTATTGTCTAGCTCTATGGTTTTTACAGAGACTCCCTTTTTGGCTTAAGATTTGTTTTGGATTTTTTGTGTTTAATGCCAAAAGGGGGAGAATTTGTATGAGCTACATTTGGATGTTCTTATTTGATATCTCTTGTGATGCCAAAAGGGGGAGAATTCTTATTTTTGCTTAGTGCAAAAAGGGAAGAATTATCTAAGCTTTGTGCATACATATAGTCAAATAAGTACTCTTTCTTATCATATGTTGACTTATGTCCAAATGTTGCTATTAATGATGGATTTGTCATCAATCACCAAAAATGTAACACCCCAGTCCAGAAGGGACCCAGAATGCTACTAACTAGACATTAACAACTGAATTTTTCGGCAGAGTCTCCTTTGTATAGATAACTATACTGAGGAAACAACAGATCTACTATGACAATATCCATTATCTCAATAGCTAATTTCATTCAACCATGCAAAACTTGATACGCAAAGGAAACAAGACATAATCAAAATATGTTAATACCACTATTACAACGATAAATAAACCATTAATCCAAATCAAGAATAATTCTCAACTAGTCTGTTTGTTTAAGAATGTTCGCAATATGATGTTCTTCCATTAGTATGAGTGGTAGTATGTGCATCCAAACGAAACTACATCCACCCATGCATGATGTTTCTGCCTGGAGTACCTAAAAATAAACAATTAAACAAGCGTGAGCCCAAGACTCAGCAAAGTACAACATTGAGGAACATTGGCATAATCATGACAACAAACATAAAAATAATCTTCTACATTAACCATAGGCCACATTCTCGAATCTCATAACCAAACATTTCATATGCACATGGATGCAAATGTTCAAATGCACATCACATATCATATTGCATTTCACGGTGTCGCGGAGTATGCATCCGTCGATGATACTCGAGCCTATGCCCATTGGCATAGGGACCACAAGCCCACATTCTCCGAATGTGGGGGACCATAAGCCCGTCCAAAGCATGACGGGGACCTAAAAGCATTGCTTGGTCACCACGTGACCAAGCCTCAATGATCGAACCATGATGCATATGAATCATGTCTAATATTCATTGAAACATGTATTGTAGGAAGTAAGAACATCTATAAGTCATACTTTAACATAGACAAGCAATGCAGGTAACGAGAACATAAACAACTCAGTCATCATCATAGACATGTATTTCATTAGTAAGATCATAAATAACTCATTTCCATACTCACAACCAACAATAACGGCAACAGTCATATCACACAATCAATATCATCACTCATTCATCATCTATCTACTAATTTGCACTTGCCTCAACCGTGCGAAGGTGGATGTCGAGGATAAGGTACTGCTCCCGGAGCCAAACCCACACCTGTTTGTTACCCTTGAAGATCGCAGGAGGAGCTGCCGGGGAGGTGGCTCAACCAAGGAAGAGGGGAGGAGAGGCGGCGCAAGAGAGAGGGGAGGATGAGGGGCGGCGCAAGAGAGGAGAAGGAGGCGGCTAGGGTTTGGGCAAGAAAGGGTACCTCCCCCTTTCCCCTTGGCCGGCCAGCCCCATGGGCCTTGGCCTGAGCCCAAGCTGCCCCACTTTCTGCTCTTCCCCAAAACACAAAATGGCTTTTCTATTAAGGTCTTTCATGAATACTTGCTAAGCACTCGACAAAACTTTCAATTTCTTTCCGGGATATCACAGTCTACCCCCCTTAAATAGAATTCGACCCCGAATTCTAACATTTACTCACACAAGAGACGACTAGGGTTGAAAGGCTTAACAACAAAAGATACACACCTGAAGAAAACAATTTTGGATAGTGCTCACGCATGCGTGATTCCAGCTCCCAAGTGGCCTCCCGCTCAGTTTACTGCGACCAAAGTACCTTAACATACTTTAAGGTTTTGTTCCTCAGTAACTTTTCCGACCTTTCCAAAATCCGAACGCTTGGACTCGAAGGACAGTCTGCTCAATGGTTAATCTGTTCTAGTGAAATGTGGTGTTCTTGATCTCGCAGTACTTCCTCAACATGGAGACATGAAATACATTGTGCACACCCTCATAGCCTCTCTGAGGTCCAGCGGTATGCCAACTTCCCAATCCGTGCGGATCGAGAAAGGGCTAATGTACCTCGGGCTAAGCTTCCCTTTGGTTCCAAATCTCACCACACCTTTGTGGAGACACCCTCGGAGCACTGATCACCCACTTCAAATTCCAAATCCTCCTTCTTACATCCGCATAGCTTTTCATGCGCTCGAGCTACTAAAAGGTTCTGTTTCACCAAAGCCACCCGTTCTACGCTTCTTTTGTACCCAACTGGACCCAAACGGCCTTCTCTCCCATCGCTTCCAAGAAAGAGGTGACTGCATTTACGCCCATACAAAACCTCAAACGGCGCCGCTTTAATACTCGCATGGTAATGTTGTTGTAAGCATACTCGCTAGTGGTAATCGATCTTCCCAACTACCCTTCCATGACAGGACACAAGACCGCAACATATCTTCCAAAGTCCGAATAGTGCGCCCATCGCCCATCTGCTCCGGGATGAAATGTCTGTACTAAATCGGAGCTGGGTACCCAGTGCATTCTGAAGACTCTCCCAGAACTTGGAGACAAACTTAGCATCCCTGTCGGATACGATGGTCTTTGGAACACCATGTAACCTCACAATTTCCCGCACATAAATGGGAGCTAAGTCACTCGCTGTGTTGGTCGTGCGAATGGGAATGAAATGTGCTGACTTGCTGAACCTGTCCACTATCACCCATACCGCATCTTTTCGCGGCGTTCGGGTAATGCCACCACAAAATCCATGGTGATATCATCCCAAGGCCACCGTGGATCTCTAATGGCTGTAATAAACCGCGGTCGCTTATGTTCTCCTTCACTGTGCCGAGATACCACAAGAGGCAACATAATTAGCTACATCTACTTTCATTCTTTTCCACCGTAAATTCTGCTTAAATCACAATACATCTTCGTCTCTCCCGATGAACAGTGTAAGAGGTGCGATGTGCCTCCTCAATATGTCATCCTTAACCTCCGCTTTTTGTGGCACACAAAGGCGACCTTTGAACCTCGGAATGCCGAACTATCCAAATCAAGTCTCCCTTCTTGCGGATCAACCGTTTCTGGCGCTTTGCAATAACCGGTCACTCTGCTTGTGCTTCCGCACCGGTCCGAATAGCTGATTCCAAAATCAATTGTGCCTCGGCTTGGGCCATACCTGCATAACAAAAAGATATCCCCATGCGATCCAAATCAGCGATCAAGCAGTCCAGCGTAGCAGGCGTCGCCTTGCGACTAAGGGCATCAGCTACGACATTGGCTTTGCCTGGATGATAGTGTATTGTGAGATCATAATCTTTAATTAGCTCTAACCATCTACGCTGCCTCGAGTTCGGATCCTTTGGGTAAAAATATACTTCAGACTTTTATGATCCGTGTAAATGTCACAAGCTTCACCATACAGATAATGCCTCCAAAGTTTCAGGGCAAACACTACGGCGGCCAACTCTAAATCGTGGGTTGGGTAGTTCTGTTCATGTTTCTTCAACTGCCTTGATGCATATGCTAGAACCTTCCCATCCTGCATAAGGACACAACCCAACCCAACTCTCGAAGCATCAGAATAGACGACGAAACGCTTCCCTGGTTCAGGAATAGTAAGGACCGGAGCGGTCACCAGTTTTTCCTTTAGGGTCTGGAAACAACGCTCGCAATCCTCATCCCACAAAAATTTCACATCCTTTTGTGTGAGCCGAGACAGGGGTTTGGCAATAATGGAGAAGTCCTGCACAAACCGCCGATAATACCCTGCCAATCCTAAAAAACTCCTCACTTCCTTAACATTAGTTGGTCGAACCCAATCTACCACTGTGGAAACCTTTCCCGGGTCAACTGATATTCCTTTGTCATTTATAATATGCCCCAAGAATCCCACCTCCGACATCCAAAACTCACACTTCTTCAATTTGGCATAAAACTTGTTCTCTCTTAGCGTCTCCAACACACGCTTCAGATGATGCCCATGATCTGCTTCAGTCTTCGAGTAGATCAAAATGTCATCAATAAAGACGACAACAAAATCATCCGGATATTCATGCAACATTACATTCATAGTTTCCATGAAAGCAATGGAGCATTCGTTAGTCCAAAAGACATAACTTTAAATTCAAAATGCCCATATCTAGTGGAGAACGCTGTCTTCTCAATATCCTCATCTCGGACAGGAATTTGATTGTACCCCGATTGGAGATCAATCTTTGAGAACACCTTGGCTCCTCTCATTGGTCAAACAAATCCTCAATGCGAGGCAAAGGATACTTATTCTTGATGGTTAGTCTGGTTAAGGGCACGATAGTCAATACACATACGCCACTACCATCCTTCTTCTTTGTAAATAAGACAGAGCCCCCAAGGAGAGACACTGGGCGAATGAGGTCTTTATCCTTGAGATCACCCAACCGCTTCTTTAGTTCCTCCCGGAAGGGACGCCAAGCAGTAAGGGGTCATTGAGACCGGTCGAGCACCCTAGTACCAAATCGATCCCGAACTCCACGGCGCGAGGTGGTGGCATCCCAGCAACTCGTGGGAAAAACATCCAAAATTCCTGCACCATCGGAATACTTTCTGCGATCCACAGATAAGATAGGTTTTTCCACCAAGGACCACAAAAATCCACTCTTTGCTATTCGACTACCAGAAACAAACTGCCAAAACACAAGGTGGATGAGTAGGAGCGCTTCCCTGAAAGACTATTTCATGACCAGACGAAGCTTGCAAAGTCACTATTTTCCAAAAACAGGAGATGATCACACGGTAGTTGTGCAACCAATCCATTCCCAATATAACATCAAAGGGCTCCATCTTCATGACCATCGACGGCAACAAAGTCTTCCCATCTAACGTGATCACACAACGGGACAAACCGTGGAGCTAGAAAGAATTTCCCCGAAAATACCAAAAAGATCGAGCTATATGTCGCAAACTCGCTTCGCCGTCTAGCTAAGTCTAACGATGCAAAGGAAAAAGTGGCTCGAATCAAACAAAACATAGGCCTCCATGGAGTCCACGAGTAGCGTACTGTCACGACGTCCGGACGCCCTACCGACTCAAGAGATTGGCATGGCATACAAAATCGATGCGGGGCGGGGGCCCAACACCAAGGGTGGTGCGATGGCGACGGAGAGTCTTTGTGGGCACAATAGTGGAGGTAGTGCCACGGAGGTGGCGGCGTATACCCTGTGGAGAATCCTCCGGAGCGGGAAAGTAAGACGGTGGTGGCGCCAAGATTGAGTAGGAGCACTGCTAACATTTATACGATCCACGAAGAAGCGGTGGTGTGCCGTGCTTGAACCGGTTCCCATTTTATAATGCTAGCGAGATTCGCCGACAAACAGATGCCTTGTGACCCTCCTGTCCACAATGGAGACATTGGCCGGTCCAAGCACATTCGATGCACGTGACCATTGCCACACTTGAAACAAATCATACCTTGACCTGGTTGGTCGAAACATCGGTCCACCTGTTGGCTGTCTAGAGATAGCTGAAGGCTGCGACTTAGTGAACTTTGACTTGAATGAAGTCTGGGGGCCTTTGAACCTCTTGGAGGTAGGTTTAAGAGACGACCCACCTCCTCCACCAAAACCCCTCTTTTGACTACTACCAACACTGCTAGAACCCACAATACCTCCAACACCTTGTGGAACCTCACCCGATTGCATCTCTATCTCCATGCCCCTGGCTTGCTCCACCAGGGAACTAAAGTCACGCAGCTCTAGCGCTCCCAACACCTTCTGGAACTCTTGCCTAAGCCCTCTGCGGAACCTCTTAGCCTTCTCCACATCATTAGTGGCCACGCTGAACAAAGCGAATCAAGTTATTGAAGCCAGCTACATACTCAGATACCGTCATCTTGCCCTGCTTGTAGTCGTTCAACGAAACTTCCATCCTTTCCACAAACGAATGGGATAGTACTTCTTCCCGAATCGCCCAATGAAAATCTCCGGTGCGAGTCCTTGGCGCGGTCCTAGACGCAGCGGACCCCTTCCCACCAAATATCGGCCTCCCTTCACCGAAAGGCAACAAACTAGGCCCTTTGCTCAGTGGTCAAACCTAACGCTCCCAGATGTCTCTCAATATGACGCAACCGCTAGCGCGTCAATCGGCGTGCAAGACCATCAAATGTGTCCAACCACGAGGCGTTCCATCGGTGCGGTCCATGGCACCCACAACGAGTTCCGCCACTGAATCGCTAGAGGAACGATGCGGTGCAACGGTGGCGCTGGTACCCTGCACCTTGCTGGCGACTTCTTCCTCGTAACCCACCGGACTAACTTCATCGACAATGACTGCGAACATCACGCGGGGCATTGCTCGACCACGGCCGGCACCTGCCGACCACGACCACGACCACGACTCTACCCTTGCCATCTCTAAACAACACAACAACAAACAAGTAATAAGCACGACAAACAAATACAATCCAAAGCATAAGGTCAACTAAAAATGCAACCAAAACATAGATGCAATGCAAACCCATAACCACCCTATTGTGCTTAGTGTGTCGAGTTAACGGTTTTAATTCCACGGACCTAAAACTGGCTCGATACCAATCAGAACACCCAATCGAAGGGACCCGAATGCTACTAACTAGACATTAACAATGAATTTTTGAGTCTCCTTTGTATAGATAACTATCTTGAGAAACAACAGATCTACTATGACAATATCCATTATCTCAATAGCTAATTTCATTCAACCATGCAAAACTTGATACGCAAAGGAAACAAGACATAATCAAAATATGTTAATACCACTATTACAACGATAAATAAACCATTAATCCAAATCAAGAATAATTCTCAACTAGTCTGTTTGTTTAAGAATGTTCGCAATATGATGTTCTTCCATTAGTATGAGTGGTAGTATGTGCATCCAAACGAAACTACTTCCACCCATGCATGATGTTTCTGCCTGGAGTACCTAAAAATAAACAATTAAACAAGCGTGAGCCCAAGACTCAGCAAAGTACAACATTGAGGAACATTGGCATAATCATGACAACAAACATAAACATAATCTTCTACATTAACCATAGGCCACATTCTCGAATCTCGTAACCAAAAATTCATATGCACATGGATGCAAATGTTCAAATGCACATCACATATCATATTGCATTTTACGGTGTCACGGAGTATGCATCGTCGATGCATACTGAGCCTATGCCCATTGGCATAGGGACCACAAGCCCACATTCTCCGAATGTGGGGACCATAAGCCCGTCAAAGCATGACGGGACTCGAAAGCATTGCTTGGTCACCACGTGACCAAGCCTCAATGATCGAACCATGATGCATATGAATCATGTCTAATATTCATCGAAACATGCATTGTAGGAAGTAAGAACATCTATAAGTCATACTTTAACATAGACAAGCAATGCAGGTAACGAGAACATAAACAACTCAGTCATCATCATAGACATGTATTTCATTAGTAAGATCATAAATAACTCATTTCCATACTCACAACCAACAATAACGGCAACATTCATATCACACAATCAATATCATCACTCATTCATCATCTATCTACTAATTTGCACTTGCCTCAACCGTGCGAAGGTGGATGTCAAGGATAAGGTAATGCTCCCGGAGCCAAACCCACACCTGTTTGTTACCCTTGAAGATCGCAGGAGGAGCTGCCGGGGAGGTGGCTCAACCAAGGAAGAGGGAGGAGGCGGCGCAAGAGAGGGGAGGAGGAGGGAGGCGCAAGAGAGGAGAAGGGGGAGGGGTGGCTAGGGTTTGGGCAAGAAAAGGGGTGCCTCCCTTTCCCTTGGCCGGTCACCCCATGGGCCTTGGCCCAGCCCAAGCGCCCCACTTTACTGCTCTTCCCCCCCCAAAAAAGCAGTCAAAATGGCTTTTCTATTAAGGTCTTTCATGAATACTTGCTAAGCACTCGACAAAACTTTCAATTTCTTTCCGGGATATCACAAAAAAGGGGGAGATTGAAAGATCTACACCCGCCATTATGTGTTAATGGAGTTTTGATGATTAATGACAAACCTATTTATGAGACTAACACTCTTTTAATTGATATACATATTGTGTAGTCTTATTTGGATATAAAGGTGAAAATCATCAAGGCATGCAAGTATGAGACTAACACTCTTAATGCTATATCATGTTTTAGTCTCAGCTTGGATATAAAGCAAAAATCCAAACATTTATGTATTCATAAATAACAATCTATTTGTGAGACTAACAATTCTATTGATTATCTACTGCTTAGTCTCGTTTGGATATAAAGATGGAAATACAAGAGGTATGCATTCTACTTCTTATTATATATTATTGCATTCCTCGGATCCAAAATATAGGTTAAACTCCACCACAAAGGTTAACTTGGATATGTGCATATGTTTCCATTACACATTTGTATATGCACACATTTAGGGGGAGTTCATTCTATATTTTGTGGTTTCATTAGTATTGATCAATATTTTCCTTCCACATATATTAAGGATCTTTACTTTGTAATATATCCTTGAATATATTTAACTTGTGTAGATAATATATCATATGAGTATATGAGAGCATATGAAACTTGTGTAGTTTATAGATGCACATATATCCTTGAATATATACAACTTGTGTAGTTCGTATATACTCTTAGTATATATAACCTGTGTAGTTGATATATACTCATATTTATCTCTATTCAATTATTTGAAATTGTGTTGTGGGACTAACATGTGTGCTAAGATGTTTCAAGGCTTAGTCCTGGAGTTTGAGTGATAACATAAAAAGGAAATGCAAAGCTTATAAAAGATCGACATGACTCAAGACAAAGGACTCATGCATCGCATTTGAAAAGCTTCGAAGAAGTTCGGTGGAAATCGGTATGACCGCATTTGGTAAGCGGTACTACCGATGTGCGGTATCTGGAGTTCATGTGGCGGAACTACCGCGTGCGTATGACCACAAATATGTTGGCGGAACTACCGCAACCCGTTGTTCCGTTTGTTAGTTGGCGGTATGTAAATTCCGGAGAAGGTGTTTTTCTCGTATTTCTCGAGCCTCGAAATCGGTAGTACCGCATCGAAACGGTACTCTGGAGAGCGGCATTACGGATGCTAGTTGGCGATAATACCGCACCTTCGATAATGGCTTGTTCAAAAGCATTTATGCGGTATATCTTGGTAATTAATGTTAATGACATTGTGGGACTAACATTTTCCATGAGTTGGATGAATAGGTTATGTTCGGGGTGATGAAGACTTTGGATGGCATCATGAGTTGATCATCATCGAGTCAAGGTTCAAGAAGATGTATCATGTGTTGATACATATCAAGATCTCGAAGAAGATATGGTCATGAGTTGATCATCAAGTCAAGAGAAGATCCATCATGTATTGATGGAGGTCAAGACTGCATCATGTGTTGATGCATATCAAGACTCGGGATGAAGGATGTCATCATGTGTTGATGGGCATCAAGTCGAGATCCCGAAGCAAAGAAAGTCATCATGTGTTGATGAGATTTCAAGTCATGAACCCGAAGTTGAAGCGAGGATGTGCGTCATCATGTTTCAAGTGGTTGCGCAAGGAAAAGGTATGACTAGCTAGAGCTACGGATGTGTTCCTAGTCTTTTACCGGTCTTGGTGTTTGGTTGGAAGATCGGATTGCTAGTATAGGTTGCCGTACTATTAAGAGGGGTCTTGTCTAGTAGCTTGAGTCTCATCATGTGTTGATAACTCAATCTCACTTGCTCTAGCTCACTCTAACATGTTGCCTATATTTGCGAATGTATTTTGCAAATAGCTGAGGCTCATGGATAATCCTTGTAGCATGTGACTATACTTTGCAAATGTGTTTTGCAAATGATTGAAGTCCATGTACCTACTCCTTGTGGCATGATCTAAGTTTGCAAATGTGTTTTGCAAATGCTTAAGATTCATGTGTATTCCCTTGATATGGTCTAAGATTGCTTGTTGCTATTTCTTTGGACTTAGACCATGGTAGTGGCTCTTTTGAGTTGTGCTTTTTGATTTGATCAAATGTGTTTGAGATCAATTAAATAGGTGGGTTGTGTATCCCTCTGAATAAGCTTTCAATAGAGTCCAAGATCACTCAATTCCGACATCGGAGTCAAAGTTATGACCTTTTACCGAGTGTCGTGCATGTTGAAAATTGGGTTGCGGTAGTACCGCCCTTATAACAGTGGTAGTACCGCAGAACGGTAGTACCGCCCCTTGTGAGTGCTTGATACGACCGCAAAGGCTCAGAACGGCTAGTTTTGGCTGTTTCGTCTCCAAACGGCTAATTTTTGGTTTGGGGGCTATAAATACCCCCTTGGCCGGTTGAGAGGCAACCCTTGGCATCCCATTTCACCCACTTGAGCTAGTGTGAGCTTCTCTATTCAATTGTGCATGTATTGCACCTTGTGAGCAAAAGAGAGAGGTGCTAGTTGCATGTGTTGCAACTAGAATTGGATTGAGCATCCAATTGTGCATGTGTTGCACTCGGTGAGAGTCAAGCAAGGGCTTGGCTTATTACTCTTGGTGTTTGCCGACACTGGGCGGCGTGGAGCGTCGTGGTCGGTGATCTTCTCAAGTGAAGCTTGTGAGAAGGCCCGGTGTTTGTGAGTGGCTTGGTGCTCGCCATCTCCGGAGTGGAGTAAGAGCAACCCTAGTGGAGCGAGGTGTTGTTACCTCGGAGGAAGACTTAATTTGTGGAGCCGGCCCAATTTGTTTGGGTTTCCCTCAACGTGAACTAGGGGAGACCGGCAAGTCTCCGAACACCACGGTAAAACATCACCGTGTCATTGTGGTTTGCATTCTATTACTTTACATTGTGCAATTTATATTTCTTGTATTAAATTGCTTATTCATTGTGTACGAATGCTTGTCATGCTTTGTACTATTTACATTGCTTAAATTGAATTACTTACAAGTCCATGCTTGATTGATTATTATCAATAGACTTGTATTGTTGGTGCACTTAGTTGAATCTAGTTGATTTAGGTTTTAATTGTGCAAAATCGTATTTGTATTAGCTTCGCATTAGAAATCGGTTTTAGCGCATAGAAGTTTTAAAACGCCTATTCACCCCTCTAGTCGGCCTCCTCGATCTTACAATCGTGCGATGCCGAGCTTAGCTCAATCGACGGCTTGATCATCCGCATCAGCGGGTCCTCGACACGGAAAAAGTGGGGCGCTGGGTGTGAAGAAACTCAGCAAGACCCCCACGAGGCGATGTCCACCCCTTGCCGGATCTCGAGGCACCGGTAAGGCGGAGGTGTTGCGCGCAATAACATCCAGCAGACCCTCCTGCCCTCCCAATGGTTGCGCTCGATCTGCTGAAGAACCTCGGCCTTGGTCGGAGGAGGCGGGAGCTCCTCATCCAAACCAGGATGCTGACCACGGCCGCTACGAGTACCTCCAGCCATCCTGGTACAAGGAAATTGGGTTAGCAACAAGGACACTAAAACTAGAAGTTGATGAAAGCGAAAAGGGAACGATTAGGGGAATGAGATATCACCCTAAATGAAAGCCAAAATAGCAAGTATAAAAACTTTAAAAGCTTCCAAAAGGTTACGAACCAGCAAGGAATCCTAAGAATAAAAAAATCTACTTCCCAACACAACTAACCCGTATTGAATGAACGAGTAATCGGTCAGGAAGACAAAATTTCAGCATACTAAACTAGAACTAACACTACTAGTAAGCAAGGCTAAACCAGCAAAATAAGTATTCGATACTCAGCAAACTAGTACCTCATCTTACCCTTTTATTCCCACAAGTTTTAGTTGAATAACCTCTGATTTTCTATCCTATTTAGAACCTTTGAGCTTGCTGTCCGGAAATTGAATGATTGCTGTCCAGATTTTGCATCCAAGCCTCCTAGCCGAAACCTTCCACTTCAGAAGCTTCAAAACCTTGTAGAGGGCAGCTAACACTTCAATTTGCCAAACTCTTTGGTTCCCAAAAACCCAACTTAAACGATAATACTATCTTTTGAGAGAGGAAAGGAAAACAACTTTTAAACTCAAATTAGAGCAAGGTGAGATAGAAAGCTAAGATAGGTAAGGAGTAAAATCGAGAACTTACTTAAGCTTTCATAAATCATTTGATACTTTGAAATTAAGTTTTCCAAAATATCCTAAAGACGACCAAGCTTGGGTTACTACGGTCGGAATGGCTCTGATACCAACTTTATGAGGACCCTGGTTTATTTGGCTTGTAATGCTTAACCATCCATTGGTCCTAGCATCACAAATCGATAAACCAAGCCTCAGATATGTATACTTCCAGTGCAGTATACATCCGCTACAAAATCATGCATCAATTCCATTCATTCACATAGAACCGAAGCAAGCAACCAACTGAAAGACATACATAATGTAGAGTTATTACAAAAGAGGGGCCGACCGGCCAAATGTCATACAAAAGCTAAGTAAACAGCGGAAGCAAAAGTGCCATAAGATGGCGATAAACAAAAGCCAATCAGTGTGCCTCAAACCCACAAAGCAACCGACCGGACCGCCAAGCTAGTCCTCCCAGAAACCGCACATCTCGCAAAAGTGAGGCCCTTGGGGCTCACCTTCTTCCTCTGCAACAAAAATATTAAGCAAAGCAATTGATTACAAAAATTATTTTTGTACTCGCAAGACTGACATTTAAGATAACAGAACTATAAATAACTACATGCAAGCTTTATTTAAGTGGAGGAGGCTCTGGACTTATTTTCAGCATAAAGTAAGTTTTATTTGCAATAATGTAACACATTAAAAGCAAGTTTACAATTAATTTTTATTGTTCAAATAACAGAGAGACAATTATAATAGTAGGTAGATGACACAACATCCTGGAAGTGACTAACCCAATAGTCACCACAACAATAGCATGAAGTACCCCTTCATAACACCCATGTCAAGTTTTAAGTTTTCAAAAGGTTGTAGTCTAGTTCTTGCACGACCTTACCAAGCATGTCCATAACCTAGGACAGGCTATTCGAATAGTTTGAACCCTGCAGGGGTGTATGTAACATCCCAATATTGGACTTGTGTTTCAAATGTAAGAAAATGGGTAGAAATTAAAACTTTTTCGTACATCATGTATTTCCTGTTGTACCAAACAATTCTTGTACAAGGAATTATGGAAATACAAAGTCACAAGTCCTTTTGATCCAAATTTTAATCTTCCAAAAAAAAAATCATGTCAAACATTGTGATCATCCTCTGGAAATATTTTTCCTAAGTTCTAAGGATGGGTTGTGACCCCTTTGAAAAATTTCACAATTTTTAGAAATTGTTTGAATATTATTAGAGGGCAGTCAAACCTGTTTGACTTTCAGTCAAACCCTAAATCAGAACCTTGCCGAATTTTTGGAGAACAATGCACTGCATAAAAACCTCTAAAATTTTTACACAAGGTCAATCATTGAGTCAGCAAGCTCCTGTAAAATTTTCAGAAATTTTGGAGTTATTTTGCTACATCAAATAAATCTTCAAAGGTCCATTACGCTTTGAAAAACCAAATCGGTTTGTCTTGTTACTCGGGTTCGAGTGGACTCGAGCTCGAGTCAATCGACTTGGTTGAGCCAACTAAACCGCACCAGTCTCTTTATAAACCCGCAAATATTTTCAACCGTTAGATCTTGGTCTAACGACCTTAAATGATTGGGTACATTCGGGGCATCGAGAAGAGCCCATCAATCAAAGCCCTTGAATCGAAATCTAACGGTCTAAAATAAGTGTCTTTGATCGGGTCACCCAAGGGCGCATCTAATCTCGAAGCGTTCGTTTCTAATCCTAGGTTCCGATCCTCCATTGATATTTAAAACCTAAAAATTTGGGCGATCTCAGCCGTCCACGATCAATCCAACGGCCCAAAATCGCCCAAGTGCACTTTGTGTCATCTTCAACCTCAGGTCGTGTGTGAACAGTAGCTAGGGCATGGCTATGTCATTTCATGCTCCCTATAGCTGCCCTAGCCAACCCTTGGGAGTTGTGAGAGGTGCTTTCGGCCATGCCATGCCCTATCCTACCATCTACTACCTTTTCACTTTCTGGCCGTGCCTTGTGCCTTGCGCATTGTCTCCGAAAGCTCTTTGTCCAAACCCTAATGATTTCAAAGCTTTATAAGCACCTAACACACCTCCTGGTATCTCTTTACACTACCATTGAGCTCCATTTTCAATTTTGAAGGTTAATACTTCAAAATCCGACAATCCCCATTGTTGGCGAAAAGCTTCTTTGGTGTTCTTGGTGCTCAGTGGTTCTCCCCATAATTCTTTGCACCATTTCTATCTCCTCACTATCTTAAGCATATCCCTCACTTAATTTTGGATTTGATTCAGGGATCTGTCCAATTTGAGGTTTGTTCAAATTCGGTGTAATTGGTCATCTTCTTCCTCACTCGGTGCCATTTTCCACCTCTCTTCTTCAAGTCCGCGAGCTCCTCCGTGGACCATTGCTCGACCAACTTCAAAGCTCCTCCATCCGTAGCTCCTTATTAGTCCATAGGGTCTGGCACCACCCCCTAGGATCACAAATGAAGCTTTGGCATTTTCAAGTTCCGTAGTTAGTCCCTTTTCGTTTCTGGCTGGCCGCGTTTAGGGCCACCACCGTTGGCGAGGTTGCCACCACTAGGTTCCTACTGCTATTATGAGTCCATTCCAGCTCTTGCTTGGCGCCGCTGCGGCCAGGATCGCCGGCGGCAAGCCGGGGAAGTCACTTGGATGTTGTCGGGAGGAAACTCCCGTTTTCATCATTATATTAGGGCACATTTAAGTCTAATGATTTTCAATCATCGGGGATCTGAGCTTGTCTTAAAGCCGCGCCCGTGAGCCACTGTCTTGTGGGCCCGAGCCCTTTGAAACCCCGCGGTGATTCCCTGCGCTCCATTAATGGTTAAGACCAGGATTTATTGAGTTCTCCCCGTTAGAGCTGTCGGAAAGGTCCATTCGAGGCCACTGACACGTGGGCCTCAACCTACTGTTGTCGGAATCTAGCCACCGCTCAGACCACCCTCACGACCTCCCAGTTTAATCTCCACCGTTTAGGACCTCCTTAGAGTTAATCAGGGCCGCATGACCTCCCTCGGGGTCCTCTTTGCAAAAAAACCTCCCCTGGTCATTTTTGCAAAGACCACCCCAGGACCACCTCAGGGTCCTCTTTGCAAAAAGACCTCTCACTGGTCCTTGTTCGGAGAAGCTAAGTCACAGGACCTCTTTTGGGCATATTTGGACCGTTGAAGACCTCCCCGTGGAGATTGTAGCCGTCCAGACATCTCTCTATAAAACCTTATCGCTTTAGACCTCCCTCCGCCTCGATCTGGACCGTTCACGACCTCCCCAGATCCATCTGAGTCGTCCAGACCTCCTCCCGCTAAAACCCTGTCGCATCGGACCTCCCTCGATTAAATCTGGATCGTTCAAGACCTCCCCAGAAGATCTTGACCGTTCCGACCTCCACTTCCTTAGATCTTACCATTCAGACCTCCTTCGCTTGATCGTGACCGTTAAGACCTCCCTTGGGAGATCTTAGCCGTCGAGACCTCCTCGGTGGTCTTAAGCGTAGGACCTCTCCGGAGATCTAGGCCGTCGGGACCTCCCCGAAATCGGCCGTCGGACCTCCTCAGTTGGATTGGAGTTCTAGGACCTCCCTTAGTGCTCGGGATCGCGGATCTTGATCCGACGGCCACGAACTCCTAAGCGCGAGGAGCTCCTCGCGCGTCTTGTGTGCACCCATCTGTCGTAGCCGTTGGATCTCATCTCAACGCCACGACCTCCCTTCGTTAAGCGGTTGGACCTCCAGAGCTCCGCTTTTCTAAGTCTTTTGTAGATTCAAATTTCTTAAGTGCATAAGTTGGTCATTTTAACTCCTTTTGAATGTTTCAAGTTCTGAGAGCTTTGTGGTAGGATAAATTTTAATTTGAGATTGTATGTGGTCACTATTCTAGGTGGGATTTATTAATATTGCAGTAGGAGTTTGAATGGTTCAAGAGTTAGGAAAATCACTTCAAAATTTGTAGAATATATAACTTTATGTGTGTAACCCCAATTTGAGCAAACCCAAGTCTATAAAATCCCTCTGGTAATGTACTTTAATTTAGCATAGGTTTTGTTCATGTTTATATTCCTGTAGAGTGGTATATGCTAGTTTTACAACTTAAGAAAATCATAACTAATTCATTTTAACTCCAAATTGTGCAAACTTAATTTTGCTGTTCTTAGAATATCTTAACCTGCCTACCATAAACATTTTAGGTTCTAGATCATTCTAGAAATTTTCTCCATGAACAGTAACAACTAGGAATTAATCTGGAATTAGTGAGGCTGAGAAAAATTGTTTTAGCCACAACTTTTGCATACTAAGTCTAAATGAAGAAATTCTGGTTTCTAAAATTGTCTAAAATCATAATCTTGCTGCTGTATGAATTTCATGGTATTTGGAGAAATTTGCTATTGAGTTTTATTTGGTGTTCTTGTTCTTATTTGATTATCGCCTTTTAGCGTTAGGTTCGAAGGAATTATTGTTTACGTGAGTGAATCCTCTGCAAAGAAGAAAGAAATCTCTGACAAGGCAAGCGGTTTGATCATATCCACTCCATCCCATTACTTTTAAAATCTAATACTTTGTTTTACTTGTATGTATGCATGCTTTTGTGTCAATGATTAATTTTGCGAATAGAGGTAGCTAATCCTATTGCATTGTTTCCATAAATTGTTCACCCCTGCCACTACCTTAGAATATTATCCTCACCGGTGAATTAGAGCAGTGAATGATTTAGGGTTTTAATTTGTCTTTACGATATGATGCTTAGTGTATAGCCCCAATTTTATGAGCAGTAGTAAAATATTTTCGAACAAAAATGAGGGTCTGTTCATAGCATCACTGTTCATTTTTACAGATTGGGCCTTATGTTACAAATTAAAACCTTCTTTTTCTAGCCAAAATCCAAAACCTATTTGAAGTTTCAAAGGAAATACAAGTTAGTGCTTCTTTATGACTGGGAAGTATTTTTCTTAAAGCCTAGATTAATTATCTTGCCCAGAAACAATTTTGTTGAATTTTTAGAAATTATTTTGACCGGGAGGAAAAATATTTGACTTTAAATAAACTTATTCGGCTAGGGTAATTATTTATGTATTTTATAAAGTGAAACTGTGGTTTTAGAAATTTATTTGGGAAATATATTATCCCAGTAGCCTCCTTGTAAAATTTCATGATTTTACAAATTTATTTACTATTTCTAAAGCCCAGTCAAACTTTTAAACTTTGAATTTAGAGTTTGGTCAACTCTTCCGGTCTAAACCCAAGTCCTAGCACTGTAGCGACTCGAACCCATGAGGTTGGGTCCAACCGGTGCAATTTGGTTCGGCTCAGTCACGCTCGGGCGCGCGCCCAACTCTTCACGTGACGCGAGCCGTTGATCTCCAATCGAACGGGCGGGGTTGCGACGTCACGTGGGCTGTCCACGTATGCAAAGCAATCTCCACCTTTGGATCTTGATCGGCGGCCGAGAGCGCGATTACAATCGGACCACTCGGATACCCTCTCGATCCCCACCGTTGATCCTAGATCCAACCGCTCGCCCTTTTGTTTTGAACTTAAAGCGCGCGATGCGTCCTGACCGTTGGATTCAAATCCTACGGTGTTCCTTTTTGACCGCGTACGGTTAGGGCTCAATTTTGTGAGCCGTTGGATTTTAATCGTAGGGCCACTATCGAGATAACATTCGGACCACTCCGGTTCCTTTTTCAATCTTGACCGTAGAAAGCCAATCTCACGGTACCACGTCATCCCTTTTAAAAAGTGGCGTGTATCCTTTTAGATCGATCGTTGGATTCTAATCCAACGCTCATTTTTGAATTTAATCACCGGACTCCCGTAGGGCTCTATTTAAATCTCAATCGTCCAGTTGAGATCGCACAGTCCATATTAATTGATATCGTTTAAATCCTTTTAAACCCTGGGTTCATCGTAGCCGCCCATTTCTAATCGGACGGTCGATGTTCTTTCGCGTTTTAGGAGGCGCGCGCTACTGCGGCTGCCAGCGTGGCCCGCATGTCAGTGGATCGCCTCTCTTCCTCCTTGCCTCTATGCGGCGTCGCCGCTCAGAATCGAGTAGAGGCATTATCCAAGGATTGTGTAACTGTTTAGATATTTAGCCCTAATTGGACACCTCATCAGCTCTAGACACTTCCCCTTTGCCCTGTAGCTCAACATCAATATATATACCCTAGTTTTTTGCTGCTGCCATTGTTGACCGAAGGAGCTCTTCATCTTCATTACCGTTCCAGTGGAGTTTCTTGCTCATGCCCTTTTGCTTATCTGTCCTAGCTGCTTGTTTCACCTTGTGATATGAGCTTAGCATCTTTGTAGGTTGAAACCAGAGATTTCTCTCTCTGTTGATCAAAGCCAGTTTTCAGAACTTTTGGGGTTTCTCATATCCTGGTAAGCTAAGACCTTAGTTTTTGTCATCTTGAGCACCTTAAGGACCTCAGTAGCTCACCTAAATCTTTCACTTGTACATAAGTAGTTCCAACCTCCTTTAAACTGAAAAGTTGTTTTTATAACTTTTCGGTCTTTCATATCGTTTTCAAGAACTAGGGTTTCTCCTGTCAACTTATCATCCTGTGTAGGTCTCAACTGAACCCTAGTAGCATAATAAGTTGTTCTTTTGATTCTTCTTGTCATTTATTTAACTTTATAGCAGAAGTTTATCTTTGTCATTTGTTGTCGGCCCAACCGACAACGTTGGTTTTTCTATAGTTTCTGTAATCTGACCGATTAGGGTTAGGTTACGGTTAGCTTGGGGAGTTAATTACCCTAAAAGATCAAGCTAAGCTTCATTTTAGCATCTTTTCTTGACCTATTTTCCTTTAACCCGAAATCTGTAGCCTGCCCTGTTTTCAATTCTTTTCAAAATCTGAAAACTGTAACTTTGACCTAAACTCTAGTTTCTGTCATTTAAAGGCAGTAAATGGTAATATGGGTTATTGTCTTTATTGGGGTAGGTATAACTTAAGCATGCTGTTAAACATGCATTTCCATATTGATCATACCTTTTTCTTTCATTCTGTACTTGTTGTCAACTTTGGTATTTATTGGATTTTATTGTCTCTTTTAGAATCTGGTTCTTCTGAGGTGTTTGAATCTATTTCTGAGCAACCAGAGCCTGCACAAGAAGTATATTATTATCAAGGCAAGCATCCTCTTTGTACCATGTTGATCCCCCAAAGTTTTATACAATAGATTTTCCAAATACAGTGATAACTATTGCATGCTACTTTTCTGAAAATACAATTGTGATCTGTAGTAGTTAGTTATGACCTAACATTGTGGATTAGCTTAATTCTAACCATACACTCAAACTTAGAGTAGTACTGTATACTATAAGCTTTAGTTTGAGTTTGCTTAGCCATGCGATCTAGATAACTCTAAAGTTTGACAAGATTATCTTGTCAAACATGGGAACCCCAAATGAATTTCAGTTATTTCAAACTCTTTGTCCAGTTTATTTACACCAGAAGTGAATTTTACATTTCAATTGATCTGGACAAGAGGAAGCTAGTGGTGGTGCCTTCGTGCACGAGATTGGGAATTGTGGTGGACTTGTCTAGACCAATTAAGGACTGAACTCTGACTATTCAATTCAAGTCCCCCACGTACTTCCACACGCGGTATGGGCGCTTTGTTTGGTTAAGTAAAGAGTTAATGCTATTGACTTGGAAACAGGGAGTAAGGATATGTGTATTGATCTTGTATGGCATAGATGCTTTGGTATTTGGACTGCGTTTTATGCCATGTGAGTTTTATATCGATATCAGATGTTCTTAGGAGGGTGAGGGCGTATTTGTGTTCCATCGCATGTACGTACCTTAAAGATGCCGATTGCAATCTAATATGGGTAGTGAACCCAGTTCGTATTTCTTTTGTTTGGGTCGGCATTCCTGACGCAACATGTGTGCCCCGGTTAAGCAGATGCTATCAGTCGTTGTTTAAGCGAGATAAGTTCACACATGGGTATCCAACTCAATAGTGTCAGCTTGTTGAAAAATACCAAATCTTAGTTTCCCCGGCCGGCATACCAAAGGAAGTGTGTCATCATTCGGAGACATCCGAAGGCAACGGGCTGACTAAGTCGTGTGGGTAAAGTTGTACACCCCTGCAGGGTATGAAACTATTCGAATAGCCGTGTCCACGGTCATGGACGATAACTTGAGTTGATGTCACCTGTATAGAGTTTTGAGTTAAGCTTTTATTTTGGTTTCTGGTTCAGCATGAGGGAATTCATGCATTGTATTGTTTACATTTATTTTCATTTACTTAATGTTTTAATCCAACTTTGATTTATTAAATTGCTTTATCAAAACCTAGCAATTGTAGGTTAAGATGTATTGCTTTAAGCAAAATTGAACTATTATGCCTTCCTGTTGTGACCTTATGCATGTACAAATCTAAATCCTTTCTATAGGTTCTAACAAACACTTTCTTTTATTAGTTTGTGTAAGTCTTCTTGAGTACCTTCCGTACTCAAGGTGCTATAACCTATTGTTGCGGTGAGGATAGTTATCTTTATGAAGTGCCCGTTAGCGTTGATCGGGGTGGCGCTAACGAGTAAAGCTATTTCTTTCCTCCACGCAATCGCTGCTTGGTGGATGGGGCCATTGGTGGTTTTGTCGTTTTATTTTGCTTCCATTGCCGGTCTTTTGTAGTGACCAAGTCACTTGATATTGTAGCACTAAACCGAAAATTGTAAGTGATGTTTAATTATGTAAATGTATGACTTGTATGTGTGTGATGCAATGTTGTTTAAGGATATATGTGCAATGGTCACGATCACGGGAACCATTGTGAGACATATATCGGGATGCCTAAATATTGGGTTTGTTACTTATTAAATTTATGCTTCTAGCATGATCTTTAATAAAGGAGCAACACTGTTCCTTAATTAAGAATTATGCTCTGATATAACTTTAATTAAGTACATTTCCAATATTAAGGCGTCCACAACGTTGGTATCGAGCATACATTGCCTGTAGGTTAGAAATAGCATGGTCGTTGTTATTAGAGAGTCTTACGAGAAAATTATTTTCAAGTCGGTAGTATAATTTGAAAGTTTAAGTATGACATCTTTTATTTCTTATCTTCCCTAGATCAACTCTTGTCCCAACTTTCTGTTGGTATTTCAAGAGTAAAATTGTTTTCTTACCTTGTCTTTTTGTCTATAGATGAGCGGGTGGTACTTGGTCAAGGAGACCCGAGCTGAGGATGTGGATGGATTTCCGGCTTTGCTGCGGGACATGATGTGGCGAGCTAATTTCACCTATCAGCCGGAGTACGCCATCTATCGACGAGATCGAGGACCAGGGATGGAGGAGTACCGCGCCATCATCAACGTCATTGCTAGGCAGGTAGCGGGCAGTGTCCCATACTGTGTCCAAGCACTTGCCACTTCTGAGTCTATGGCGGTTCAGGAAGCTGCTAGTAGGATGATGAGCCTCCTTCGTCATGATTTGACGGAGTTGTCTCAACCACCCTATGATCACTTCCCGAAGCAAGGTCCTAGTGCAGAAGTGAGCATGTTTGATGAGATACAGTTTGGGGAAGACCCTCAGGTGCGACAGTTGGCGAGGATGGTCCGCATCATGGACCAAATCCATCGCTGCCTTGTGAGGGAGTTGTGGGAAACTCGGCATCGTCTTAACGAGGCCCAGGAGTACCTTAGACTTGGAGTCAACATGAATCGCGTTCCGCGCAACGTGCTTTATGGTGATAACGAGATCTCCCCAGCTTCTTTGCACCATCGCAGTTCTGACTTCCGAGTAGCGGGTGCGTGCTGTTTATGGACAAGTCGTCAAGCCGGATGATGCGGGTTTTCCTCGCACTCTGCGGTGCACCTCACGGAGGTCATCATCCACTACTAGGTTCTCGAGGCGTCTCATTAGCCCTTTGGATCCTATTGACATGGGTTCCCGGGAGCTCATCTTACGAATGAGTTTCGGTGAACTTTAACCGTGATCTTTATGCTAGCACCTCGACGATGAACCCTCGTGGATAGGTGTTTTATCGTTTAGTAGTTGCCTTAAATAAATGTAATAGGGTAGAGGTACTTTGTAAAGAATATGTAAGTCATGCTTTTGGTTTGTATTATGACCTTGATGGCCAACTCTTATATGAGGCTGGAACCGAACTTCTTTTGTTGTATGTATGAAGTTTATGGTTTTGGTGTTGATTTGAATGCATGACATAACATAATGCATTACAAGTGTAGTGTTTGTTTCTTTTCTATTTTTAACCTTGTTTGTGTTTGCCCGAGTATATCCTTGTTATGTTGTTAACCATTGTGTGGTAACAGGATGACAGGACCCACTACTCGGGCGCAGACACAACAAGGGAAGGGCATATCAAACCCAATGCCCCACTCCCAGGGGGAGCAGACTGAACCCTCTAGTTCTCATGGTCCACAAGGTGGTCACCAGGAAAAGGAGCTTCCTCCACCACCCACTATGGCTGATGTGCTCATGCAAATTGAGCGCAATCGAATGGACCAGACGCGCATTTTGGAGCAAATTGCGCGCAATACTTCTTCCACTGCCACGCCAGCTGTCAGAGCAGGAGGTCATCATGTGCAGGGAAGTCTTGCTGAATTTCAGCGGACCAACCCGCCAGTGTTCTCCAGCTCTCAAGATCCAATGGAAGATGAAGACTAGCTTCGGACTATTGAGAAGAAGTTGTTGATTTCCCAATGTTCCGAGAGGGAGAAAGTTCTTTTTGCCAGTTACCAATTGGACAGAGCGGCTAGCATTTGGTGGGATAATCTTCTTGCCATTCAACCTGCTGGACACGTCCCTACTTGGGATGAGTTCATGGAGGCCTTTCGTGAAGCCCATATTCCTGAGGGAGTCATGATGATCAAGCAGCAAGAGTTTCTCGCCCTTAAGCAAGGACGAAAGACTGTGACTGAGTATCTGCATGAATTCAACTTCCTTGCCAGATATGCTCCTGATGATGTTTCGACTGACCTTCGTCGCCGAAACCGATTCTTGAATGGGTTGTCTGAAGAATTGCAGATGGTTGTAGCTTTGCATGACTTCAGAAATTTTTCACATCTTGTCAACAAAGCCATTGTTGCTGAAAGCAAGAGCAAGGCTTTGGAGGAGTCACGCAAGCGACAGAGAACTTCTCAGTTTGTTCCAAGTGGCAGCTCGCCATGGCCTCGCATGTGGTTGCCTAGACCTCCGCGAGCACCAGCTCCATTTTCACAGAGGCCGGCAGTGTTTGCACCTTGTCCATCTCCTTCTACTACTCAGCCGAGGCCTAGTGCAAATCGGCCACATGCGGTTGTCAATGTCAGGCCGGGCGTGATTTGTTATCATTGCGGGCGCCCAGGGCATTTCCCTAACCAATGTTATGCCAAGGCACGTGGGATACCACCTATTCAGCCTTCTCCAGTGTAGTGCGTCCTGCACCACCTTCCTTGATAGTGGTCAAGTCGACCCGACTCGGTCGAGGTCATGTGAATCGATTACGCGAAGAAGCGATTGATACTCTTAAAGTTGTCCTTGGTATGCTCCTAGTTAATTTCAGCACTGCCACCGTTTTATTTGATTCTGGAGCATCACATTCTTTTGTTAGTAGGCAGTTCGCTGCTCAACATCAGTTAGTTGTGCATCATCTTCATCCACCCCATAGCATCCACTCACTTGGATCAGTCTTTATGACTGATCAAGTCTGTCGTAATGTCAATATAACTATAGAAGGGGTAGACTTTTGGGCGGACTTGATTGTGATAGATTCTAAAGGATTGGATGTTATTCTAGGAATGGATTGGTTATCTAAGAACCTTGGGCAAATTAATTGTGCCCAAAAATCCATTTCTTTAACTAATGAAGACGGCACCTCAGTCGTTTTTCAATCCAGGACAATGGATTCTCACCTTTGTGCTCACCAAGTTGATGCTACTCCTTCCTTGGAGTCAGTACCAATTGTTTGTGAGTACATTGATGTCTTTCCTGAAGACCTTCCCGGGTGCCACGGATCGAGAAGTGGAGTTCATTATTGACCTAGTTCATGGAACTGCTCCTATATCCAGAAGTCCTTATCGAATGCCTCTCAATGAACTGGTTGAATTAAAGAAACAGCTTGGAGAATTGCTTGACAAAGGATTTATTCGACCAAGTTCCTCACCTTGGGGATGCCCGGCAATATTTGTCAAAAAGAAAGATAATACTTTGCGGATGTGTGTGGACTACCGTCCGTTAAATGAGGTCACCATCAAAAACAAGTATCCTTTACCTCGAATTGATGATCTTTTTGATCAGTTAGTTGGTGCCCGGGTCTTTTCAGAAATTGATTTGCGATCGGGCTATCATCAAATCAAGGTTAGAACTGAGGACATTCCTAAGACAGCTTTCTCTACTCGGTACGGGTTGTACGAGTATACTGTCATGTCCTTTGGTCTAACCAATGCTCCAGCTTATTTCATGAATCTTATGAATTCGGTGTTCATGGATTTCTTGGATAAGTTTGTTGTCGTTTTCATTGATGACATTCTTATCTATTCCAAGTCTGACGAAGACCATGAGCAACATTTAAGGCTTGTGTTGGAAACCCTTCGCCAGCATCGACTGTATGCTAAGTTTAGCAAGTGTGCTTTCTGGCTCAAGAAGGTTGCATTTTTGGGACATGTGTTATCTGAAGGGTATCATTTGTTGATCCAAGCAAGGTGCAGGATGTCTTGGATTGAAACGACCAAGAATATTCTTGATATCCGAAGTTTTCTTGGACTTGCGGGTTATTACCGTAGGTTCATTGAAAATTTCTCCAAAATCGCCAGACCTCTGACCCAGCTTTTGAAGAAGGAGACTAAGTTCGAGTGGTCAGTTAAGTGTGAGGAGAGTTTTCTACTTTTGAGAAAACTCCTCACCGAAGCTCCCGTTCTCACCCTTCCGGACGTTCATAAGAGCTTCAATATTTATTGCGATGCATCTCGCCATGGACTTGGTTGTGTGCTTATGCAAGAAGGCCGAGTTGTGGCATATGCATCCGGCGATTCATGACCTCATGAAGTCAATTATCCTACTCATGATTTGGAATTGGCGCGTAGTCCATGCATTGAAGATTTGGTGACATTACCTTCTCGTGTCGTTGTGAGATCTATCACGATCATAAAGCCTAAAGTACATATTCACTCAAGGTGATTTGAATATGAGGCGAGCGATGGCTTGAATTGATCAAGGACTATGACATGAGCATTCATTATCATCGAGCAAGGCCAATGTTGTGGCGATGCTTTAAGCAGAATGTCACGGTGCAGCGCCTATCATCTGTACCTAGGGCTAAGAGCTTGTGTGCTGATTTTCAGCGCCTAAGTCTTGAAATGGTGTGAGAAGGTTTTCTCTTGCATTAGAAGTGGAGCCACGTTAGAAACTCGGATTGGAGGCCCGAAAACGATGCGAGGTAGGCGAGATCAAGGAAAATTTGAAGCGAGCAAAGCCAACGAGTTTTACGAAGATGATCGCGGTGTTCTTGATTATCGCAATCGTTTGGTAGTACCTGCAAATCCGCAACTCAGGGGTCTAATTCTTAAAGAGGCTCATAATTCCAAGTTTCCTTTACATCCTGGGAGTACCAAGATGTATCGAATTTGAAAAAGACATTTTGGTGGAGCCAAATGAAAAGGAGATTGCTCGATATATTCTTTGAATGTGACATTTGTCAAAGGGTTAAAGCCGAGCACTAAAACCAGTGGTACCCTTCAACCTTTACCTATCCCACAATGGAAATGGGAAGAAATCGGTATGGATTTTGTTACCGGTCTTCCGAAGACTCCGAATGGATCCGATGCTATTTGGGTAATCATTGATTGTCTAACGAAGGTAGCCCATTTCATTCCGGTCAAAACTATCTTCTCTGGCAAACAATTAGCAGAGCTTTATATTGCTAAGATTGTTTGTCTTCACGGTGTTCCGAAGGTCATTGTTTCTGACCGTGGCCCTCAGTTTACCTCTCATTTTTGGAGTTGTCTTCATCAAGCTATGGGGTGAACTCTCTTTCATCTTGCGTATCATCCTCAAACTAGTGGTCAAGCGAGAGGGTGAATCAAGTAATGGAAGATCTTCTTGAGCCTATGTGCTATCCTATGGCAAAGGCGGGAGAAATCTTTGCCATATGTGGAGTTTTCCTACAATATGACTACTAAGCAAGTATTCAGATGTCACCTTTTGAAGCTTTGTATGGAAGAGCTTGTAGGACTCCATTGAATTGGTCCGAATCTGGTGAAAGGTCATTCTATAGTCCGGACTTGGTGATAGAAGCGAGAAGAGCAAGTTCGCTGATTCGAGATCGTTTAGCCTGCAGTCTCGTCAGAAGAGCTATGCTGACCATCGTCGTCGTGAGTTAAACTTTGAGGTAGATGACCATGTCTATCTTAAAGTGTCACCGATGAAGGGAACTCATCGTTTTCAGGTGAAAGGAAAGCTAGCACCTCGTTATATCGGACCCTTTCGAATTATTGCAAAACGAGGAGCTGTGGCTTATCAATTGGAACTACCTGAATCCCTATCAGCAGTGCATGATACTTTTCATGTTTCTCAATTAAAGAAATGCCTTCGTGTTCCTAATGAGGCAACTGCTTATGAGGATCTTAATCTTCAACCTGACCTTTCCTATCAAGAGCAACCAATGTGTATCCTCGACGAAATGGAACGCAAGACAAGAAATCGCACTGTCAAGTTCTTAAAAATTCAGTGGGCTAATCATTCTGAGGATGAAGCCACTTGGGAGCGCGAAGATCTGATGCAGATTGAGCACCCCCACCTCTTTGCTGTTTAGAACTTGCCTTTGAATCAAGAAAGGCAAGGTTAAGCAAAGCAATGTAAAAGAAGATGTAATAATAACACTATGTTATTATGTAAGATCTTTCTTTGCTATCTTTGAAGGAAATAAAGACAACAAATGTGGGATGTCCATAAAAATCATTTCAATCTCACTTTCTTTCAACTTCTATCTTTTCTGAAATCTCGGGGACGAGATTTTCTTAAGGGGGGTAGGTTTGTAACAGTCCCAATTTTATGAACAGTAATAAAATATTTTCTGAACAGTAATGAGGGCTGTTCATAGCATCACTGTTCATCTTTACAGATGGGGCCTTATGTTACAAATTAAAACCTTCCTTTTCTTGCCAAAATCCAAAACCTATTTGAAGTTTCAAAGGAAATACAAGTTAGTGCTTGTATTATGACTGGGAAGTATTTTTCTTAAAGCCTAGATTAATTATCTTGGGCAAAAATAATTTTTGTTGAGTTCTTATAAATTATTTTGACTTGGAGGAAAAATATTTGACCTTAACTAAACCTATTCGGGCTAAGATAATTATTTATGTATTTTACAAAGTGAAACTGTGGTTTTAGAAATCTATTTGGGAAATATATCATCCCAGTAGCCTCCTGGCAAAATTTCATGATTTTACAAATTTATTTACTTTTTTCTAAAGCCCAGTCAAACTTTTAAACTTTGAATTTAGAGTTTGGTCAACTCTTCCGGTCTAAACCCAAGCCCTAGCACTGTAGCGACTCGAACCCCATGAGGTTGGGTCCAACCGGTGCAATTTGGTCCGGCTCAGTCACGTTTGGGCGCGAACCCAACCCTTCACGTGACGCGAGCCGTTGATCTCCAATCGAACGGGCGGGGTTGCGACGACGCGTGGGCTGTCCACGTATGCAAAGCCATCTCCACCCTTGGATCTTGATCGAGCGACCGAGAGGCGCGATAACAATCGGACCACTCCGGATCCCCTCTCGATCCCCACCGTTGATCCTAGATCCAACCGCTACGCCCTTTTTGTTTTGAACTTAAAGGCGCGCAGTTGTCGTTGACCGTTGGATTCAAATCTCTCGGTGTTCCTTTTCTGACGTGCTTTTAGAGCCTGGTTTTATGAGACCGTTGGATTTGATCGTAGGGCCTATAATGATATAACATTCGGACCACTTCGGTTCCTTCTTCAATCTTGACCATAGAAAACCAATCTGACGGTATCACGTTATTTCATTTAAGAGTGACGTGTATTCTTTTAGATCGATCGTTGGATTCTAATCCAACACTCCTTTTTGAATAAAACCTCCAGACTTCCGTAAGGCTCCATTAAATCTCAATCGTCCGTTTGAGATCGCACAGTTCATATTAAACGATCTCGATTAAATTCTTTTAACCCCTATTTTCATTACCGCCGCCCATTTCTAATCGGACGGTCGATGTTTTTTCGCGTTTTAGGAGGCGCGCGCGACTCCGGCTGCCAGTGGGGTCCGCATGTCAGTGGATCGCCTCTCTCCTCCTTACCTCTGTGCGGCGTCGCCGGCTTTGTAACCGGAGTAGAGGCGTTATCCAAGGATCAGGCAACTATTATCTGGATATTTAGCCCTAATTGGACACCTCATCAGCTCTAGACACTTCCCCTTTGCCCTGTATCTCAACATCTATATATATACCCTAGCTTTTTGCTGCTGCCATTGTTGACCGAAGGAGCTCTTCATCTTCATTGCCGTTCCAGTGGAGTTTCTTGCTCCTACCCTTTGCTTATCCCTCCTAGTTGCTTGTTTCACCTTGTGATATGAGCTTAGCATCTTTTGTAGGTTGAAACCGGGGGTTTTTCTCTCTGTTGATCAGAGCCAGTTTTCAAAACCTTCGGTGTTTATCTCATCCTAGTAAGATAAGACCTTTGTTTTTGTCATCTTGAGCACCTTAAGGACCTCTGCAGCTCATATGCACCATTCCTTTGTACATATAATACTCTCACCTTCTTTAAACTGAAAAGTTGTTTTCATAACTTTTCGGTCTTTCATATCGTTTTCAAGAACTAGGGTTTCTCTTGTCAACTTATCATCCTGTGTAGGTCTCAACTGAACCCTAGTAGCATAATAAGTTGTTCTTTTTATTCTTCTTGTCATCTATTTAACTTTATAGCAGAAGTTTATCTCTGTCATCTGTTGTCGGCCCAACCGACAACGTTGGTTTTTTTTTAGTTTCTGTAATCTGACCGATTAGGGTTAGGGTTAGCTTGGGGTGTTAATTACCCTAAAAGATCAGGCTAAGCTTCATTTTAGATAAAGAAAGTTCATATCCGTGCCACTATTGGTCGAAGAGTCGACCACATAAAGTTATTTGTCACTTGATCAAGAAAGTATTGAACAGTCTGTGGATGATAAAATATCTCATTTGGAGTTCAGCCAGATATCGTGAGGCGAAGGGAGAACACACAAGGAGGTCATTCAGTTCGACCAGATATGAACTGGTCGTATGGAGATACGGACTGATCGTAAACTGGTTGAATATTATCACTAACTGGTTGATGAACTGATCGTAAGGAATTACGAATTGGTCATGACTAAATAGGAACCGATCGCATGGAGATACGAGCTGGTCATAAGTGATAAGGACATGATCACATATCATATTGCACAAGGTTCGTCCGATATAATATTTATGTGTGTTCAGGAATCGTTATGTCTTGCTAGGAACCGCTAACGACTCATAGTCGAAAAGGAGTTTTCAAGTCACAACCGTTTACGCATGAACCTACAGGTTCACACACTTACCGGATTCGAACAAATAAGATCGGATAAGATCCATTATGGGTTCTTTATAAAGGGATGCATAGGGTTGTTGGGACGTAAGAGAGTTGCCCCACCGAAACCCTAGCCGCAATCTTCCTAAAGGCCCTGTCGTGTGTGTTGGTGCTAGCACATCGGCGTACGACGTTCCACCCTTGGACGTGTGGATACTGTAGAGACGCTGCTATGATTGCTGCTGCGCTGATCGAGGATGATCCATGACCTACACAAGGAACGTGATAGGTTGCTAGAGGAGACGATCGATGCCGACAACATTGGACGATCGACTACGACCATTACATCGACGAGCACGACCTCGGATCAGGCGGTTCCAACTCTTCTTCTGCTGCACTACGCATCTAGTGGTAATGATCTATGATCTCTTGCTTGCATGGCTTCCTAGTTTACGTGGTAGAATTTTTGAATTACCAGTTAGTATAGCCTACCCGTATTCCTTAAGAAGGAGGCAAGGAAGAGGAAGGAGGAAATGGAGTAGGAAGAGGAAGGAGGAAATTATGGCTTGGTGATCCATCTGTGTTCCTCATCCAATTTTCATGGGTAATGACCTAGTTAACCTTGCTTTGATCTTAGATCGATGTTTACTCAAGATTTAGATTAGTTTGGTCATGGGATTTGAATGCTTTGGGATGCCCTAGTTTGCTTTTCTGTATTGTAGAACATTGCATCGGAGTTTTGGGGTATCTCTGTCTAGATTCATGACTTTTCCATGTTAGGAAAGTTGTAGATAATGTTGTAAGATTTCCATAGAGTACAAGATCATTAGATTAGAATAAGCGGTTGATAAGTTATGGCCTCAGAAGTACTGTTGTTAAGTTTTCCATCGTCATTGAAAGCAGTTGTGTAGAGTGCTTAATTACGTGCAATAGATGATAGAATTAAATTGTGGTCATAATTAGGTTTACCTAGATAATTCTCTGTAGCTAGGAAGACAGTCGTGTTCCCGCTATCTGTTGGTGATATACCCTAGAGGCAATCATAGAGATGATTGTATCACGTCTATGTTTATGAGTTATTGAAGAAATGTTATTCTGTTTCTTGAATGAATCATCAGTTATATAGATCAACGAGTATGTGACTTGTTGGTGAAATTCTTTAACTTATATGATGTCGTTCTAAAAGTATCCATGGTCGAATGTCACTGGTTGAAACACTAGTGACTCTACGACCAGCACAAGTATTGATTGATGACTATGTTTCACCGGTCATGGATATAGGGATATCGAATCAATAATGTGAATGCATGTTAGAGAACATGGGGTTGGATAGACTCACCTTGAGACACTATTGAGATTGTTATGATTCTATATGTCATTAGTTGGTCTCAAGCAGATGATGCATAATCCTTAGACCTGATATCAGCATAGTTCCCTACATGTGTAATAGCACTCTCAGGGGTTGCCAAACGCTACTCGTAACTGGGTAGTTATAAAGGTAGCTTTCGGGTATGCTATGAAACATGCGGAGAGATGTGATTGGTCGGATATGGGATTTACCCCTTGTAACATCCCAATTTTGGGCTTGTGTTTCAAATGTAAGAAAATCAGTAGAAATTAAAACTTTTTCTTACATCATGTATTTCCTGTTGTGCCAAACAATTCTTGTACAAGGGATTATGGAAATACAATGTCACAAGTCTATTTGATCCAAACTTTGTTATCCCCAAAAACAATCTTGTCAAATTTTGTGATCATCCTCTGGAAATATTTTTCCTAAGTTCTTGGGATGGTTTGTAGCCCCTCTGAAAAATTTCACAATTTTTAGAAATTGTTTGAATATTTTTGGAGGCAGTTAAACCAGTTTGACTTTCAGTCAAACCTCAAAACAGAGCCTTGCAGAATTTTTGGAGATTTATTCACAGTATAAAAACCTCTGAAAATTTTACACGAGGGTAATATCTGGGTTAGCAAGCTCCTGTAAAAATTTCATAATTTTTGGAGTTAATTTGCTACCTCAAATAAATCCTTCAAAGTCTCTGTTTGAATTTGGAAGTCAAACCTGGTTCACTGTGCCTTGGGTTCGAGTCAGACTCGGGCTCGAGCCAACTGACTCGGTCCAGTCAACTAACTGCACCGCGCCCGTTTGAAAAGCCCGCGATCGATCTCAGCCTTTGGATCTAAATCGCACGGCCCGCGCGCGTGTTAACATTCGGACCTTCCGGTTGCTTAAATGAATGTCGACCGTTAGATCTCCATCCAACCGTCGAGATCCTCCGAAACTTTCGGACCCTCCGGTTGTTGGTTTGAATAAGAGCCGTTGGATTAAGATCCAACGCCCGCCTGTTCCTCTGTTGTAAATCGCGTTTGCGACGTGGGGCAATCTGAGCCGTTCATTTCTAATCCTAGGGCTCGTGACCGTTTCGTTGTGTTTTAAAGCTCAGAGGCATGGCGCTATCTCCGCCGTCCGATTGGAATCGTAGGGCTCTGGAACGCCCGAGCCTTTCTCGCTGGTCATCTTCAACCTCCGGCCGTGCGAGCACAGTAGGGGTGATGGCAGTGTCTTGTCATGCTTCCTACAGCCACCCTAGTCAATAGTGAGGGTCGTGGGAGACACATTCGGCCATGCCATACCCTATTGCACCATCTCTCTTTTTCCTTGTCACGCACCTTGTGCTCGTGCTTTGCCGCCCGAAAGACTTGTGGTGCAAACCCTAACGCCTCCAAGGCCTTATAAGCACCCAAATCACCTCCTGGATTTTCTTTAGACCACCATCAAGCTTCATTCTCAGTACTGGAGCTTAACACCTCAAAAATGGCGAGTCGCCATTGTTGACCCGAAGAGCTCCATTGGTGTTCTTGGTGTTCCAGTGGTTCTCCTTCATGTTTCTTTGCCCTATCCTTATCCATTTTCTATCTTGAACATTTCCCCTCACTTAATTTTGGATTTGATTCTCAGGAATTGTCCAATTTGGGGTTTGTTCAAATTCGGCCGAAATTGGTCATCTTCTTCCTCAGCTCAGGTGAGTGCTCCATTTTCTAATTACTTGCTCATGTAGCTTCTGTGGACCTTAATGAAGCTATATTGATGCTTTGGTATCACTCATTTGGCTCAGGGTGTCATTTTCAATCTTTCTTCTCCAAGTCCGGCGAGCTTCCTCCGTGATCAAGCATCTCCGGCCATCTCTGAAGCTTCCCTTCCTCAAGGTAGCTTCTTATTAGTCCTTAGAGGCTCTGGCACCCGCTTCCTTGGACTGCAGCGGAGCTCATTGCTGTTTTCGTGCTTAGCAGTAAGAGCTCCCTTTTTCGTTTTCCGGCTAGCCGGCGTTCTTGTCCCTCACCGCCGGCGAGAATGCCACCATTAGGTTCGTAGTGCTATTGCGATTCCATTTTGGTTCTTGTTCGGCGCCGCCGCGGCCAGTGTCGCCGGCGACAAGCCGTTGAAATCGCTCGGGTTTTGCCGGCACAGAACTCCCGTTTTCGTCATGTGGTTAGGGCACATTAATTGCCAATCATTAGTTAACTAATTGTGTCTTAACCTTTGTCGTTGAGCCGCTGACCAGTGGGCCCAACATCCTTTAATCACCCGCTGGCGCGTTTCCGCGTTGTTCCGACATCATTAAGATTAATCATTGGTTAATTGAGTGTGTCGGCATTTAATCGCTATCGGAAATCACCTCTGGGTCGCTGACTTGTGGGCCCGAGGGGTTAAAATCAAATTTCAGAAGTCATTAGTGTCTATTTAATGATAATCATTAGAAGCATTAATTTGGTCTTAACCGCCACTCTTAGTCGCTGACATGTGGGCCCAGTGCAGTATGCACGTGGGTTAATCGTTCGCGGTTGTGACTCAAGGTCACTGACATGCGTGTCCCACGTGCCAGCATCTCCCTTTGAACTTCGATCATTAGCCACCGTTCGTTTTTAGATCTGCGGCCCAGATCTTTGTGTGCATTCGGACCCTCCGGATGCCTTGATCATTCTCGACCGTCGATCTTGCGATCAACGGCTGAGATCGTGTATGCAGTCGGACTTTCCGACCGTTGGTGCGCTCTGGACCGTCCATCTGCAGATCTGCGGCTGGGATTGGCCCAAGCAACCGCACCGTCCGGATGCATACACTTGTGTGCGCCGTTGGATCGTGATCCAACGGTGGGCTCCGTTGGGTTTCTGCGCGTCTTTTTGTTTGCCGTGCGTCACCGTAGGATTTTAGATCAAGGGTGATGGCGTGTCCACGTCTTATTCTATTATTGGAGTTTGTCTGTTTTTGGTAAGTATTTATTTAACAATCAAAATGATATAAAACTTTAGAAACTCATAACTAATTCATTTTAATCGCTTTTAGATAATTCCAATCAGTAATAAATTGTGTTATCACTTAAGTTTATTATAAAAATGGATTTAAGCATATTCGATGTGAGCGTAAAATTGTGTAACTAGAAATAACTTGATTTACGTCACTTTGAATATTCGAAAATAGATTTAATCTTGAAAAATGCATATCTTTTACTATAAATCCAATTTGTGCAAAATCAATTTTGTTAAATTAAATACATTAGTATACTTTCATGTGGAATAAGATTTGAGCATGTTCATAATTCAGAAAATGACTTGCATTAGATTTACAACTTAGAAAAATCATAAGTAAATGTGTATAACTCCAAATTTAGTAAATCCAACTTTGCTGTTATTAGGATGTCATAATCTACCTACTATAAAAATTTCCGACCTTAGATCATTATAGAAAATTTTGCCATGAACAGTGCTAATTATTAATTAGGTTGTTGTAAGGCTGAGAAAGAGCATTTTGTTCATATCTTTTGCATGCTTAGTCCAAATTGCATGATTCTTGTTCCTATCACTATATAAAATCATTCCCTAGCTGTTGTGTAAATTTTATTAGATTTGGATGTGTTATGCTGTTGGAGTTTGTTTGGTGTTCTTCGTTCTTATTTGCTTATCGCCTTTTCGCGTTAGGTTCCGAAGATAATTTTATTGCTGATATTGAGCCACAGCTGACCATCGATCCTCGTGACTTGGCCAGAACAGCGGATGTAGCATTCATTTGATCATATTGTTCCTACTATTTTTAAATTCTAATATGTTGTTTGCAAATTCTATGTATGCATTGCTATGTTGTTTTAAACTATTGTCGATAGCTGGCCTACTAGATGCATTATCAGTAGGAAATGTTTATTCCTCTACTACTGAAGCCTAGGTTACTTGCTGTGATTTTAGGTTCGCTGGATGAACCCTTGTCACTTAGTAGTTTACGTGTCACTATGCTTAGCCATGCTTAGCTATCGGTAGAAATGGGCGGTTATCGACTCGTCGATAACTTTGATCACACAAACTGTTATAATATGTATATTTCAGCCTTGTGCTTTGTCTAAATTGCAAAACTAAAACTGAAAATGAAAACAATTTAGACTTGGGCACAATGGTAAGATGGTGTGATCTTAGGTGTGATTGGAATGGTGCCGGGTCAATTAAGGACCGAACTACTTGTGAGTATCATTATCCGAGCATTACAAAGGCGTGCTAACCACACTAGAGGGATATGGGACCTCTCTTAGTGAGTACTTTAGGCTGTGTTAATTAATGAGTCGCGTGGTGGGTTGCATATTTAATTATATGCAACATGGGCGTGTTTGTGGGGAGGAGCACCACGGCGGTGTCTCTTGCTCCACGTATGGGTCCTTGTGATCCGATTCCGTCGACAGTCACTAAGGATTAACCCCATCGTGCGGCTCTTGATTAGCATATTCCATTGGAAAGGGTTCGTAGGACTTAGCCGTGCTAGGCATACCAAAGGAAGTGTGCTTAATAGCTTGGCAAAAAGGTGGTGCAAGTGTGGGTACATTGGTACACCTGCAGGATTAAAACTATTCGAATAGCCTAGTCTAGGTTATGGACACGCTTGGATAAGCTTTTCAAGAGTTAGACTACAACCTTTTATAATTAAAACTTGATGGTGGTGCGAATCGTGATTAGTGCTATGTTGTGGTGGCTTTAGGAAAGTCACTTCTAGGTGGATACTTGTTACTTATGTTTACTCGCTGTTATTTAAATGCTTAAAACAGATTTTACCAACTGCTATTCAACTTATTACATATTGCAAACAAAACTTGCTTTGTGCGTCCAAAGAACCATATAACCACATTCCTTTGAATACAGCTTTCATGTAGCTATGTATAGGCTTGCTACTCGTAAGTCTTGCGAGTACATTTTTGTACTCACCCGCATTGCTTGTGTTGTGCAGAGGATGATAGTGAGTCCGATGGACCTCACTTTTGTGAGTTGTGCTGTGGCAGTTTAAGGGGCGATTAGCTTGGCGGCCCGGTCGGTTGCCCTGTGGTGTTATGTGGCTAACCGGTCGTCTTTTGGTTTAAACCATCTTATGGCAACTTTTGCTTCCGCTGTTACTTATTTGGTACTTATGTCATTTGGTCGGTCGGCTGTGTTGTAATAACTTATATTATGTATGTCTTTTGGTAGACTTGTTACATTCTGTGGTGTGAAAATGATACATGCTTTGATTTGATGTATGTGTGCTGCTTGTTCTGGGAGGCACATGTTCATCGAGACGCGGATTATTCTATTTGTGATGCTAGAACCAGTGGAAGGTTAAGTATTACAAGTTTAATAAACCGGGGCCTCACACCCCTCCTAACATAACGGGAGAGATATCTCTTGGCCCTTCGAAGTGGTCGGATAAAGAAAGTGCATGGCTATGCCACTCGTGATCGAAGAGTTCAACCACATAAGGTTATCCGATACTGGATCGAGAAAGTATTAACAGTCCATGGATAACATATATCTCACTTGGAGTTCAAACCAGATGTCGTGAGGCAAACGGAGAATACACGAGTAGTTCGATCTATTACAAACTAGTCGTATGGAGATACGAGCTGGTCGTAGACTGATCGAACGTTATCACAGAGTAGTCAAAACCTGATTGTAAGGAGTTACGAGCTGGTCGAGACTAAATATGAACTGGTCGTGCACAGTTTCAAGATGGTCGTACTTAAGTACTAGCTGATCGTAAGGAGTTACGAACTGGTCATACTTAAATACGGAGTGGTCGTGACTAGATACGAGCTGGTTGTAAGTGATGAGGACCTGGTCGTAGATTATATTACATTAAGGTTCGTCCGATATAATTTGTGTGTATTCGGGAATCATTATGTTCTGCTAGGGACCGCTACAACTCGTGATCAGAAAAGGGTTTTCGAGTCACAACCGACTACGCATAAACCTAACGGGTCACACACTTAACGGATTGGAACAAAATGTGTTCGGATAGGATCCGTCATAGGCACTATATAAGGAGATGCTTGAGGCTGTTGGGTGAGGAGCGACATGCGAGACACGTGAGTTGTTCTATCGAAACCCTAGCCGCCATCTTCCTGAGAACTTTGACGTGCGACTTGATGCTAGCACACCGACGTTCGGTTGTTCCTTTTCTGGACGCGTGGATATCGTAGAGGCGCTACTGCGGTTGCTGTTGTGCTTGAGGACGACCCGTGATCTTCACAAGGAACTTCAGAGGTTGCTGGAGGAGACGGTCGACTCACGAGGGCGCTGGACGATCGACTACGACCACTACATTGACGTGCACTTCGTTGGACCAGGCTGCTCCGACTCTTCCTCCGCTGCACTGCACGTCTGATGATAACGATCTGTGATCATCTACTTACTTGGCATCCTGATTTACATGGTAGTTTTTTTGAATTACTTGCTCTCGTAGCCTATTCATATCCCTTTACAATCTTGTACAGTAGAGAGGGAATGGAGATGAGGGACGGAGAAAGGAGCCATTATGGCGTGGCGGAGCCAGCGGCTAGAGCAAAGGAGCTCGAGCTCCTCAGCTCAGTTCTTCTCCTCTAGTGCCCCGTGGAGGAGAGGAGTGCGGGGGACATGGAGCGAGTGGCTAGGCAAACTCAAGGCGCTGCTTGACTGGGCCTAAGTGTGGATGAGTGAGGAGCGAGAACACGACAAAAGTTGTGGTGGAGAGATGAGGCGCGTGGCGAGAGATGGAGCTGTGTGCACAGGCGAGGGTGTGGGAGGCTACGAGTGAGGTGATCCGGAAAACAGTGGGGTTCGCTTGATCAGTGGTGTGGGCACGGTGGGGACGCTAGAACAGGGCGGTGCACGGAGTGATTCGATGCGGGCGACGCATGTGGAAGACGATGGTGTGGATCAAGCAGGCCGATGCGATCCACTGCACAGAGAACGGGTTGGGACTTGGGCTTAGCTAGGACAAGACGAATTACGGTTTGAATAATATCAGCTTCTTGGGTGATTGATTTCCCAACAAGGGAAAGCCCAAGAAGGGAAATTGTATAATATCAGCTTAATTGATTTGGCCCAATTAGCATTTCTGATTTTTATTCCCTTTTAAGTTTCATTTTGAATTGAAATTTCATTCGAATTTTAGACGTCAACATTTTTTATGATTTGGATTCAAATTATGTTTTGACTTTTATTTATAATGTATTGATTTGGATTCAAAATACCGCATTAATTGTGGATAATTCGAATTTGACGTGGATTGGACCAATTATATTTGGATACATACTGGACTTCAAAATTTTGGAATTCGATAACCATCCATTAACAAGTTTAATCACGTTCCAAATATATCACATTGAGATATTATATAAAGGTTGGTCACCGGCAAGAGTTATGCCCAAGACTTACGGTTGTCTAGGAGAGCAACAAAGAAGAAGAATAAAACTTATCAATATCATTCCGGTACTGGACGGTATGGTCGGTGTGGACGCCCCGCGATATTGAAAATGTACTTAATTAAAGTTATACTGTAGCACAATTCTTAATCAAGGAACAGTGCTGCTCCTTTATTAAAGATCATGCTAAAAGCATAAATTTAATAAGTAACAAACCCAATATTTAGGCATCCCGGATATATGTCTCACAATGGTTCCCAGGATCAGTGACCATTGCACATATACCCTAAAACAACATTGCATCACACACATACATGTCATACATTTACATAATTAAACATCAGCTTACAAATTTCGATTTAGTGCTACAATATCAAGTGACTTGGTCACTACAAAAGACTGACAGCGGAAGCAAAATAAAACGACAAAACCACCAATGGCCCCATCCACTCGCAGGCGATTGCGTGGAAGAAAGAAATAGCTTTACTCGTTAGCGTCACCCTGATCGGCGCTAACGGGCACTTCATAAAGATAACCATCCTCACCTGCAACAATAGGTTATAGCACCTTGAGTACGGAAGGTACTCAGCAAGACTTACACAAACTAATAAAAGAAAGTGTTTGTTAGAACCTATAGAAAGGATTTAGATTTGTACATGCATAAGGTCACAACAGGAAGGCATAATAGTTCAATTTTGCATAAAGCAATACATCTTAACCTACAATTGCTAGGTTTTGATAAAGCAATTTAATAAATCAAAGTTGGATTAAAACAGTAAGTAAATAAAAATAAATGTAAACAATACAATGCATGAATTCCCTCATGTTGAACCAGAAACCAAAATAAAAGCTTAACTCAAAACTCTATACAGGTGACATCAACTCAAGTTATCGTCCATGACCGTGGACATGGCTATTCGAATAGTTTCATACCCTGCAGAGGTGTACAACTTTACCCACACGACTTAATCAGCCCGTTGCCTTCGGATGCCTCCGAATAATGACACACTTCCTTTGGTATGCCGACCGGGGAAACTAATATTTGGTATTTTTCAACAAGCTCACACTATTGAGTTGGACACCCATGTGTGAACTGATCTCGCTTAAACAATGACTGATAGCATCTGCTTAACCGGGGCACACATGTTGCGTCAGGAATGCCGACCCAAACAAAAGAAATACGAACTGTGTAACACCCCAGGACCCACAATACCCTGGAATGCTACTAAACCACTCTACAGCTAGCCAATAATTTCAATTATAACTTATTTCGGCAACATCTCTAGACAAGAAGCATTAAGCGGAAGCATAAACAACTAAGGGAACAAAGATAACGGTAACAAGTTCATTAATTAAACTACCTCTATCAGATTAATCAAAGAATGGTTCACAAGTCCATCCTTATTAAAACATAATCATCCACAAATATTTAAGCGTTTGGCTAGAATTTCATCGACTTTATTATTACATGAGTTGATGAACCAAGTGCATTACTGTGGTGCCGCTCTACCCATCCCATGAATGCTCAACAATCACCTGAAAGGGGGGAAGAAACAACAAGAGTGAGATAAAAATCTCAGCAAGCAAACTGTTTTAACAGGCTATTCAGTCTACAAACAAATACACAACATCATTAAAATATCCATATGTCCACATCCATAATGTGAATCCACATTCATTTACAAGCTAATTAAACTACAGAGATATTAAGCATCAATATACAATTTCCATAATGATCATAATTATAGCCTCAACCATAATTACTACCAATGATAGTAAAATATTAACAATTGAATCTTGATCAATCGCTTCATATTAATCACCACTACCACTAGCAATGACAATAAGGTATTAACATGTTTTACCTCATAACTTTACTATTTCTCGCATCCACATCGCTATCAACAATTACCACAAGAGAGAAGAAACTCATGCCACAATCACAACCTCTACCATACCACAAGGGATGAACCCTATTCCACAACCACAACCACATTACACGCACCACAAGAGACTCTCATGAGTCAATTTCCACATTGCAACTATGAAGTTGCGTTTGTTTGCAAAATAACTTCACCTCAATATCTTGCATGAGTATGCAAATGATCTTTCCACAATGCAATGCATATGTATGCTATGCTCCACTGCACCTTTACCCAACAAGGTAAAGGTATGCATCGTCTTTCTGACAATGCACGATGTTGTACCGTCGATCGCGCTAAAAGCGGCGACATCCACAATGCAAATGTCATGATATGTCATGAATGATATGATAATCATAAACCACAAGAATTTAACCACGAAGGTCAACAACATACTCATCATGAATATTTCTCATAATCCACATGTGTCTCATTAAGCACCATACCATTGTGTCATAAGACCATTACCACATAACCCACACTCGATTCACCAAGATCAAAATCAATCGATCTAAAGGGAACTCTACCACATAGACCACAACATGATCATCATGAATAAAACCACAAGGAATTATCAATATGTCCACCTTGAGTTTATTTTCATATTCCGCATTTGGCTCATTAAGCAAATTACCACAATACTACCCAAACTCATCCAAACATAGCAATTGATTAATATCTTGCTACCACATTCATACTTAGAAAACATGTAACCATGGCATATCGTTCAACATTACGTCAATCATACATAGTGCAAGTAGTAAGAACCACGGTTTAAACCGTAGCACAACCGCTACATTTACTTGCCTTCCACGATGCGACGCGTTAGCCGGCAAAGATGATACTCCTAAACCTGAGGCTTCACCTCCTAAACAAGTAAAATAACTTCAATAAGGACATAATATTCCCAGCGCTACTAATCGGCATTCTACATCGCTTACTTGACGACTCAAAACGAGTTTATAAAGCTGAAACCGAAAACAATGTTTCCTGATATTTACTGATTCTGGACAGCAGCACGGTAAAAGACATAACTCATGAACTGGAAGTCAAAAGAGGTAAAACCAATTTCTGTAGATTCTTAACTGAATAATCTACGATACTCTAGTTGACACGATAAACCAATTCGGCCAACATATTAGGCTAACCATTGTCTGAACTTTCAGTACAGAACCTGCCTACACAATTGAACAACAAAAACTAAAATGACCATAACTTTTAATAGGTAACTCCGAATTGATCGTTCTTTATCAATCTGAAAAGGTTATCGAATTACCTACAATAACCTAGTTGGGTGAACTTTCAGATTCTACCAATTTCCCTTTCATATTTTAGGAAATAACCAGACAGATTATTCTCGTCAGATTTCTGGCAGCAGATAGTAAAATGATCATATCTTTTGACTCAGACCTCGGAATCGAGTGATCTTCGCGCCACTGAAAGCTAACGAAATAACCCACATATCTCTAGGAGATGGAAACTTAAAATTCAGACTCTAAAAACACGAAAATACTCACGCAAGGTTCTGGACAGAACTGCATCTTCTGCAGCCCAACAATTAACCGACAATTCTAATCAAATTCGCATCTACTAAGGATCAAACAGCGGGAAAAGCATCTCGTTACCCTTGTAGAACCACTAGAAATCGCTGAACCAAACCCCACGCAAAACTTCTTCTCCATCTTCTCCTTCTTCTCCTTCTTCTCCTTCTTTTCTTCCTCTCCTTCTTCCTTCTTGCGCAATGGACAGCACCTTGGATGAGGGGAGGTGCAGGGGGCAGCACCTTGGGAGAGGGGAGGTGCAAGGGGAAAGAGGATTCGCCAAAGAGGGAGGAAGGGGAGTAGGGCGGCTGCCAAGTGGGAGGAGGAAAGGGGAGAGGGGAGGGGGCGGCTAGGGTTTGGGGGAGGGTGGCCTCCCCACTGGGCGGGCCACACTAGATGGGCCAAGGCCCAGCCCCAAAGGTAGCGGAAAAGCGCAGAAAAGCCCCTCTCTACGCTGGATTTGACGAAAACTAAAAAATAAAAGCTTCCCCGATTAAATAATTCGCTACCGATTAAATTTAATTAACCCGATTCTTGACTTCTCACACTTCCGGAGTATTACATTCTTCCCACCTTAAAAGGATTCGTCCTCGAATCCAACTCTACCGACCACAAAGAAAAGAACAACAAGCAACAAACTACCCAAACTAGGAGTACTTACCACCTCAAAGAGCTCGGGTACTTCTTTCGCAAATGATCCTCCAACTCCCACGTAGCTTCTCTCTCGGTCGATTCGTCGGAGGACCTTCACATACTTGATGGTCTTATTCCTCAAGACCCGCTCCGACGTATCCAAGATACTGAACCGGCCGACTCTCCACGGTGAGGTCTGCTCCATCGTGACTGTTCGAGTCAATCTTGTGTTCTGGATCCCGCAAGTATTTCCTCACCATAGACACAAGGAAAACATTGTGCACACCACTCAATGAGTTTGGCACTCCAAACGATAAGCCAAACTACCCACCCGAGCAAACACTGGAAAAGGACCGATGTACCGCGGGCTAAGCTTCTGGTGGTACCAAAACGAACAATACCCTTGGTGGAGACACCAAGAAGCACGAGGCTTCCCACCGCAAACTCAACTCTCGGCGCCGAACATCCGCATAACTCTTTTGTCGGCCCTGAGCAGCCAACAGGTCCTGCCAATTGGCAAAAAAAAATTCCCGCAATAACTATTAAGACCACTTTCTAAAACCATCCTCTTTCTTAAAACACTTTTCTCTTATTAAATATACTCGGGATAACACATTATACCCATTTTCAAGAATTTGATCACAAATTCCACTCACATCATTCTACTAGAAGCACAACGGTATCTTTGCAAATAGAACCCAACAATGAAGAGTAAAGAACTCTCACGCATCACACTAGCAACCAGCTTTCCTTCAAAGGACCTCGATCCAAAACAAAGGATTCACCACAAAATAATTCTACTCATCAAGTAGACAATTGGAGAACCACACCACATAAGATAAGAGTGAAAATCACTCGACAGACCAAAACAATCAATTTCTTTTCCTAACTGGAAAAGACTACGCATCAACATAAACACAATTCAATTTTGCAAAGGCCTCGCTATAAACACACAAAGAAAAACAAGAATCAAGAGAGCATCGCACTACTTGTCATAACAATAATTTCCCAATTAACAAACACTCATTTCTTAACATCAATGAATCGCTTGGCTCCAAGATAAACATTCTATTTAAAACATATCCTTCTCAAGGATTATTCCATGGAAATAATATATTATCCATTGTATCTTAAACATTGAGATATTTAAGGCTCCCACAAAAACATCACTAGACTACCACTAATAAGTCGTCATTACTCAACAAAAGGCTTCGCAACACACAACAATTACCATGTTCTTAGAAGAAGAGGTAAGAAGAAATAAATTTCAGCATACAGAAAAAAATGGTTGTCATCTCAATAGCCAAAAGACCAAAAGAATAACAAATAGCAAAGAGGTTGGAAAAACACAAGATAAGATCAACTGTACCTCAAATACTTATAGTACAACTTTTCCTTTCAATAAGAAGCAATTTTTCTTTTATAACAACATCCCGCCAATTCCAACAAAGGATGCTTGAAGACCACAACACGAGATTCAGATGAAAACCAAAAAGATCATTCAACATGTCGCTTTACTCAAAGCAACCTCGGCTATCACACAAGTCATAAGGTACAAAAAGATTTCAAACCGTAAATCTCACACCCTTCAATTCAATTAGTATTATGGAATTAACAAATTCCTTTATTTTTAAAACATTCAACACCATAATCACAACTACATGCTATCGATTGTATTCACAACAAGATAAAACATTCTTTGCAAAAATCAGCATATCATCCCACTCCTTCATATTTTTCCAAAAGGAACACCATAAATCACTTCATCATGTTCTTATTATCCAAATAAGATTCCAACTACTTAATCTAGTTAAATCTAGTGCATAAGCCATCATATTAAAACAAACTCTTTAACAAGATGATATTAGAACACAACAACCTCACAAAACATGCTAGTATGAATATCTTAATAGATTTCATACATTTATCTCATCGATGCTCAACTCTAGTTTAGCAAAAGTAATTACACTCTAGCCATTCTTGTCAATAATTGATTATTAATTTTTCATCAAGATAGCATTAATGATCCTATCTCTAATTTGCAATCTCAAAGACAAATAAAGAGCATGATTCAATACTCCACCTTATGTTAAGATATTAAAATAAAATAACTTTAAACATCAACAATACCACTTTATAAGACCAGATTCCACAAGTCAATACATCAACCTTCATCCATTTCTTTATACATATTTCAACAATTTAGCGTGGTAAAGTTGCATAACTTTAACAGATTGTACATGCTCATCAAGTATGTAAAGAGAGAACATATTAAAGGTTAATCTTATTAAGGCAATATTCCAACACCTCCTTACTTGACCATCCCGAATGGTCAGATTAATTACTTAAGATCAATCAATCCAATCTATCCAACAAGTTGGGAAAATTAAACAACTACAATAATCAAAACAATTGTTTTTCATATTCTTTGATAAATGCATGAGTTCTACACATGTAACGCTAAATTCTTAGCCACAAGTCTTCAAGATACTACAACAGGACAACATCATATTAATCGACTTCACTTCTAAGATGATAGTAGAAATTAATGATGTACCACACTAACTTTTCAACTTGATAATTCACAATCTACCAATTATTTACATAATTGCCACCTACTACTTAAACACAACAAAACATCATAAAGGGATTTTAACACTCCCTTCTAGGGAGAAATCAAACTTCAAAAGTCGAAATAACTTAGAAGAAATGCATAGAGCCAATGCTTCCACAAGTTAATGAACTTCTCACATAAAGCTTTGATTCTCTCTCAAAATAACAAACGAAATACAAGAGTCATGTTTTCCAGCAAGAAAGATGGAACAACACGGAAAATACCAATCTCTCCAAAAGCACTGCTCACGAGCAGTCAAACATCCCATCAATCAGAAAGAAACAATACTTGGCCTCAAGAACAATTGGAGGCCTAGTGACACCTAACAATCGCAATAAACAACTAACTCGAGAGAAAATCATTAATCGCATTAGGCCAAGAATCGCCAACATCAATTCAAGGAGGATAACACTTTTCTAAGAAACTTACCCATGACATCCGCAACTAAGTTACCCGAGGTAATCGCATCAATATCCCGCACCACGAATGGGGTATAAGCGGCAATGCCCAAGGCAACAGCCGCAAACCCTACCTCTTATCATTGACTATCCTCACTCATAGCAGTCATAGAAACAACACATAAACATACAAGATTATCTCATAGCATGAATAATCAATATAACATGTCAAAGCATGCATGCAATGCTTGACCCATCCCATCCTACTGTGCACCAGTGTGTCAATTTAATACTTTTAATTACCACGGACCTAAAGCCCGCTCTGATACCAACTGTAACACCCCAGGACCCACAATACCCTGGAATGCTACTAAACCACTCTCTGACTAGCCAATAATTTCAATTATAACTTATTTCGGCAACATCTCTAGACAAGAAGCATTAAGCGGAAGCATAAACAACTAAGGGAACAAAGATAACGGTAACAAGTTCATTAATTAAACTACCTCTATCAGATTAATCAAAGAATGGTTCACAAGTCCATCCTTATTAAAACATAATCATCCACAAATATTTAAGCGTTTGGCTAGAATTTCATCGACTTTATTATTACATGAGTTGATGAACCAAGTGCATTACTGTGGTGCCGCTCTACCCATCCCATGAATGCTCAACAATCACCTGAAAGGGGGGAAGAAACAACAAGAGTGAGATAAAAATCTCAGCAAGCAAACTGTTTAACAGGCTATTCAGTCTACAAACAAATACACAACATCATTAAAATATCCATATGTCCACATCCATAATGTGAATCCACATTCATTTACAAGCTAATTAAACTACAGAGATATTAAGCATCAATATACAATTTCCATAATGATCATAATTATAGCCTCAACCATAATTACTACCAATGATAGTAAAATATTAACAATTGAATCTTGATCAACTGCTTCATATTAATCACCACTACCACTAGCAATGACAATAAGGTATTAACATGTTTTACCTCATAACTTTACTATTTCTCGCATCCACGACTGCTATCAACAATTACCACAAGAGAGAAGAAACTCATGCCACAATCACAACCTCTACCATACCACAAGGGATGAACCCTATTCCACAACCACAACCACATTACACGTACCACAAGAGACTCTCATGAGTCAATTTCCACATTGCAACTATGAAGTTGCGTTTGTTTGCAAAATAACTTCACCTCAATATCTTGCATGAGTATGCAAATGATCTTTCCACAATGCAATGCATATGTATGCTATGCTCCATCGCACCTTTACCCAACAAGGTAAAGGTATGCATCGTCTCGGCAATGCACGATGTTGTACCGATCACGATCGCGCTAAAAGCGGCGACATCCACAATGCAAATGTCATGATATGTCATGAATGATATGATAATCATAAACCACAAGAATTTAACCACGAAGGTCAACAACATACTCATCATGAATATTTCTCATAATCCACATGTGTCTCATTAAGCACCATACCATTGTGTCATAAGACCATTACCACATAACCCACACTCGATTCACCAAGATCAAAATCAATCGATCTAAAGGAACTCTACCACATAGACCACAACATGATCATCATGAATAAAACCACAAGGAATTATCAATATGTCCACCTTGAGTTTATTTTCATATTCCGCATTTGGCTCATTAAGCAAATTACCACAATACTACCCAAACTCATCCAAACATAGCAATTGATTAATATCTTGCTACCACATTCATACTTAGAAAACATGTAACCATGGCATATCGTTCAACATTACGTCAATCATACATAGTGCAAGTAGTAAGAACCACGGTTTAAACCGTAGCACAACCGCTACATTTACTTGCCTTCCACGATGCGACGCGTTAGCCGGCAAAGATGATACTCCTAAACCTGAGGCTTCACCTCCTAAACAAGTAAAATAACTTCAATAAGGACATAATATTCCCAGCGCTACTAATCGGCATTCTACATCGCTTACTTGACGACTCAAAACGAGTTTATAAAGCTGAAACCGAAAAACAATGTTTCCTGATATTTACTGATTCTGGACAGCAGCACGGTAAAAGACATAACTCATGAACTGGAAGTCAAAAAGAGGTAAAACCAATTTCTGTAGATTCTTAACTGAATAATCTACGATACTCTAGTTGACACGATAAACCAATTCGGCCAACATATTAGGCTAACCATTGTCTGAACTTTCAGTACAGAACCTGCCTACACAATTGAACAACAAAAACTAAAATGACCATAACTTTTAATAGGTAACTCCGAATTGATCGTTCTTTATCAATCTGAAAAGGTTATCGAATTACCTACAATAACCTAGTTGGGTGAACTTTCAGATTCTACCAATTTCCCTTTCATATTTTAGGAAATAACCAGACAGATTATTCTCGTCAGATTTCTGGCAGCAGATAGTAAAATGATCATATCTTTTGACTCAGACCTCGGAATCGAGTGATCTTCGCGGCCACTGAAAGCTAACGAAATAACCCACATATCTCTAGGAGATGGAAACTTAAAATTCAGACTCTAAAAACACGAAAATACTCACGCAAGGTTCTGGACAGAACTGCATCTTCTGCAGCCCAACAATTAACCGACAATTCTAATCAAATTCGCATCTACTAAGGATCAAACAGCGGAAAAAGCATCTCGTTACCCTTGTAGAACCACTAGAAATCGCTGAACCAAACCCCACGCAAAACTTCTTCTCCATCTTCTCCTTCTTCTCCTTCTTCTCCTTCTTTTCTTCCTCTCCTTCTTCCTTCTTGCGCAATGGACAGCACCTTGGATGAGGAGGTGCAGGGGCAGCACCTTGGGAGAGGGAGGTGCAAGGGGAAAGAGGATTCGCCAAAGAGGGAGGAAGGGGAGTAGGGCGGCTGCCAAGTGGGAGGAGGAAAGGGGAGAGGGAGGGGCGGCTAGGGTTTGGGGGAGGGTGGCCTCCCCCCCCCTTGGCCGGCCACACTAGATGGGCCAAGGCCCAGCCCCAAAGGTAGCGGAAAAGCGCAGAAAAGCCCCTCTCTACGCTGGATTTGACGAAAACTAAAAAATAAAAGCTTCCCCGATTAAATAATTCGCTACCGATTAAATTTAATTAACCCGATTCTTGACTTCTCACACTTCCGGAGTATTACAAACTGGGTTCGCTACCCATATTAGATTGCAATCGGCATCTTTAAGGTACGTACATGCGATGGAACACAAATACGCCCTCACCCTCCTAAGAACATCTGATATCGATATAAAACTCACATGGCATAAAACGCAGTCCGAAGACCTAAGCATCTATGCCATACAAGATCAATACACATATCCTTACTCCCCTGTTTCCAACTCAATAGCATTAACCCTTTACTTAACCAAACAACGCCCATACACGCGTGTGGAAGTGCGTGGGGACTTGAATTGAATAGTCGAGTTCGGTCCTTAATTGGTCCGAACAAGTCCACCACAATTCCCAATCTCGTGCGAAGGCACCACCACTAGCTTCCTCTTGTCCGGATCAATTGAAATGTAAAATTCATACGGTGTAAGTAAAGCTGGACAAAGAGTTTGAAATAATTGAAATTCATTTGGGCTTCCATGTTTGACAAGATAATCTTGTCAAACTTTAGAGTTATTTAGACTGCATGGCTAAGCAAACTCAAACTAAAGCTTATAGTATCTGATACTACCTAAGTTTGAGTGTATGGTTAGAATTAAGGTAATCCACAATGCTAGGTCATAACTAACTACTATAGATCACAATTGTATTTTTAGAAAAGTAGCATGCAACAGATTATCACTGTATGTGGAAAATCTCTGTATAAAACTTTGGGATCAACATGGTGCAAAGAGGATGCTTGCCTTGATAATAATATACTTCTTGTGCAAAGCTCTGTTGCTCGAAATAGATTCAAACACCTCGAAGAACCAGATTCTAAAAGAGACAATAAAATCCAATAAATACCAAAGTTGACAACAAGTACAGAATGAAAGAAAAAGGTATGATCAATATGGAAATGCATGTTTAACAGCATGCTTAAGTTATACCTACCCCAATAAAGACAATAACGATTTTTTTAAAAAATAATCTATATTTTATTATAAATTACAAGTTTATTCCTGTTTTTTTTTTATTACAGAATATACTCTGTCGCCACACCGTTGGCGCGAGGACTAGTTGCCACACCGTTGGGCGACAGACCCGATCGCCAACCGTAGGGCGACTGCATGTCTGCCGCCCAACTGTTAGGCGACAGCTGGAAGTCGCCCAACCAATGGGCGACAGGAGCTGTCCTTGCTGTTTTTTTAAAAAATAATATTATTTTTAAGAATCAATTACAAAATATATGTAGTCGCTAAAACAAATTACCAAAATATGGAACCTATCGCTAGTTGAGTGTCAATGGAGGTACCAGTCGCAATATCACTTATCTTTCCGTTTACGAATCGTTCATACCTCTAACGTTGTCGATTAATTCTCCAAAAATTAACCATAGTACAATAACATACTACGATGACAAAGTGTTATTGCGAGTGCAATGATTTGGTGCCATTTAAATTTTATGAAAATCAAAAGTGGCTAAGTGAAACATGAAAAATGAAAAAGCTGGCCGGATATATGTGAATATCTTTTAATTATGTCATGTATTGTTGTACTAAGGTGAATATTGTAAGAATTTTGTGAGGACGATTGCGGTTTTAATGATTAAATGCATCGAAGACAATCGATATTACAATAAGAACATAATGTTTCATCGAGCGAGGGTTACATGGCACGAAGGACAACGAACCGATGACGGTACATGCATGCCTTTAGGGAAATAGAAATACATGCGATATGTGGACGAATAGGGTAGAACTCACGATGGCCGAATAGGCGTAACTCTTGAGTGGAGCAGGGCCATTTGCCCTTGCTGCCTAGCTCGGCGTTATACTCCTCGCCTTGCGCCTTAGCTCTCGCCGCGATGGCCCTCTTCCGCTCCCTCTCAGCCTCCCGTCGCGAATGCGATGGCCAATGGCAGAATTTGATTATTCCCGTCAACGCCTATGGCTGTTAGGATTTGCCCCTTGTATTTCCCAGTCAAAAAGGTCCCGTCAACTGAGATCACGGGCAACATATGCCTAAAAGCCTCGATGCAGGGCCCAAAGGCTAAGAAGGCCCTTTGCAATATTAAAAAACCTCGCGGTTTTTTAGATGGCATGTCCCTTACAGCAGTGTACGTTCCCGGGTTTCTCTCCTGCAGCACCTCCAGCATACGAGGAAGGTTGTCATACGCCGCCTCAAAAGATCCAAACCGTCTTTCTAAAGCCTTTTGCTTCGCACGCCACGCCTTTACGTAGCTGATCTTGTACTTGAATTTCTTATCGATAGCCACCATAATGTGCTTGGCCTCCACATCCTTCTTCTCTACTATCTCTCCATACATCAAATTGGCTACGAAGGTCGACGTTAGGTTACGATGTCTGGACAAAACAGTGTTGAGCATGCGAGTGCGCCTCTACCTTCGAGACAATCGGTGAGTCTCATACTTTGGTCTATGTGCGTGCACTCGCCAAGGACAAGCGGCTTGCTCGCACTTGACGATGTCTTGCTCCGGCTAGATTTGATGACCAAACGCGTCCATTGCATGGACATAACCCACAACTTAATGGCATCCTGCAGGATGTCTTATCGACAAACATTGAGTGCAACCAACCTCGGTAGCATGGTACTCCCACGGCGATTCGTGCTCGTCATGCGTGCTTACACCCTCAACGTCAAATCTATTCCATTCACGGGAATGGGAGCTCGTCCTCATCGTAACTATCCTCGTCGTCCTCGGTGAGCTTCCTCTTGACCAAGGCCATCCGGTCATCGCTATCCATTTGACGCAATATGTACTCCATGTGCTCTCCTTCATCAGCTTGTCCTGTAGGCTCACCATGCGGTGCCCGATCTTCTTCTTCTGTATGTACCGCGTCGGGCTCATCACAAGCAACATCCTCTGAACCCTTCCTAACGCCTTCCTCCACCTCCTCTTCTTCACCAACATACTGAGCACTCGAGCTTCTCCCACCACCAGGATGATATCCGACAACGGGTCCCTGCACAACTTCTTTTGGGCATGGTTGCACAAGCACTACACACTCATATCCACGGCGCCTACAGCCTTCTATGAAGCCCTTCCACACAGCCGTGCGCATCAGTGTTCTCAACTCCCATCTGATGTCCGTCGGAGACCGGCTCCAAAGCCCTTGTATGGCGACGCACACACCTCGGGGTCCAAGGAGAAGCTACGGGTGAGCCAGTACATCACATCGGCGATTCGTGCATTCTCGCCGTCTGGGTGTACCAAAGTGGTTTGAGAAAAACTACTCAAGCCAACACCGCACGGACCTTCATGAACGGTGCCAACACCGTAATGCACTTTCAATGTAGTGGGTACAGGCATGACTTACTATATATGTCTGCAAATATTTTTAATATTACAACTAGTCAGATCACAACGCACGACATGCAAGCACTACTACATTTACCTCTACTAATTTGTTCGTACACCTAATTCATAGTCTACCTAAACCTAATTTTTTCCTCAACTTTGACATCCTAATTTTCCCCTACCTAAAATCTCTACCTAAAATCTCTAACTAAAATCTCTATGATTAAACTATATAAACGATTACCTACTACAAAATGTACATTACAAAATCAAAAACTTACCTCATGAAGTCTTCTTCTCCCTTCCCCTCCTCTCTCTCTTTTCTCTCTTCTTTCTTCCTCCTCTCTTTCTTCCTCTTTCCCTCTTCCTCCCTTCTCTGTTTCTTCTTCCGAGCCAGCAGTGCCGAGGACCGCGCGCGTTTATAAAGCCCTCCGATCGCCCAACCGTTCGCGATCGAGGCACTATCGCTTAACCGTTGGGCGACTCCATTCATTGCCCAACGGTTGGGCGACGCAGTATGGGCGCCTAACGTTGGCGGCTCGGGTCTGTCGCCCAGCGGTGTGGCGACTAGTCCCATCGCCCAACGGTGTGGCGACAGGAGTATATTCCTGTAATAAAAAAATAGGAATAAACTTGTAATTTAAAATAAAATATAGATTATTTTAAAAAAAATCGATAATAACCCATATTACCATTTACTGCCTTTAAATGACAGAAACTAGAGTTTAGGTCAAAGTTACAGTTTTCAGATTTTGAAAAGAATTGAAAGCAGGGCAGGCTACAAATTTCGGGTTAAAGGAAAATAGGTCAAGGAAAGATGCTTAGGAGGGGCAAATCCCATATCCGACCAGTCACATCTCTCCGTATGTTTCATAGTATACCCGAAAGCTACCGTTATAACTATCCAGCTACCGAGTAGCGTTTGGCAACCCCTCAGTGTACTATTACACATGGAGGAAACCATACTGATCTCAGGTCTAAGTAGACCTGTTCATGGGTGACTTCGACGGTGGCGGCCGAGCAGGCCAGTTTGGGCGAGCTTGGGGTGGATTCTTGGCCCGAAAGCTCGATGAATGTAATTTAAAAATAGAAAACCCTTTTTTTGTTATCAAAATGAATTAAATATTACTTTTCATTCTGAAAAAGAATTAAAATAATAGCTTTAAATAAAAAACAAATTTCAAGCCAGATCGGGCTGGGCTCGGGCTTGCCCGTTTGCGACTGAGCTTTTTAAGCCCAGCCCGAAGCCCGACTTGGCCCATTGTTTGAAGAGGTCTAGGTCTAAGGATTATACATCACCATTGCTTGATATCAACTGATAAAACATAAGCTCATAATAATCTCAATAGTATCTCAAGGTAGGTCAATCCAACACCATGTTCTCTAATATGTGTTCACATTATTGATTCGATATTCTCGTATCCATGACCGGTGAAACATGATCATCAATCAATACATATGCTGGTCGATAAGTCATTAGTGTTTCGACCAGTGACATCCAACTAGGTTTACATTTAGAATGACATTATATAAGTTAAAGAGCTTCAGCCACAAGTCACATACTTGTTAATCTTTATAAATGATAATTCATCTAAGGAACATAATAACATTTATTCTATAACTCATAAACATAGACGTGATGCAATCATCTCTATGATTGCCTCTATGGCATATCACCAACACATTCTTCCTTGTTGATCCTTCTACCTTGTTCTGGAGGGCACCGTTGGGGGCCTGTTTAAAGGCCAAAGGGCTGGAGGTTCATGGCTTCAATGTGGTAGGGCTCAAACAACCGACATTGAATTTCATTGAGTAGACTTGAATTCGGCTTGGTTTTCCTCTTTCCTTCTATGCGGCAAACCTTAGGAGGCCATGACTTACCATCGGAGCGATGCTACCCTCGAGTGTGGAGATCCTCGTGAGTCTCCAATAGCTCGTGGGTCACGCGAGAGATATCCATCAAGTGATCTCATGAGACCGTGTAAGGTGCAAGTGCGAGTTATGAATGGCATACCCTCCACCGGTAGGTATGCTCCTCTCTATCCACCGTCCATACAAAAAAGTAGAAGAACATGTCGTCCAACTCAGGTAGCTCGTGTCGTAGGCGTACGATGGCGACATCCGTGGTAGTGGAAGGAGGGATCTCCAAAGTGTCATCCTTGAAAGAGCACCTGGGTGAGGTACTCAGTGGACGCCGCACTTGAGGGTGTGCTCAAGATAGTGTATAGTGGCATATGAGGCCAGTGGACATGTTGTAGCATCACCCATAAGGTGTGCTGTAGTGTGCCCTCCTCAAATGCGCTAGTCCGGTGCTTGGGTTCTCTTGAGGTGGTCATCTACAATTTAAGAAAACAAAAGTTAGTGATCATTTCTACATATAGACATAGATAAGAAATGACACTATGACAAGAAAAGAATTATAGCCAACACCTAGGGTTTATTTTCAGGTTATACTACCCCTTGGTCTTTATGTACAAATAGACCTCCATAATGCCCAATCAAATCAACACCAAATGAAGGTAGGAGGGGTTAAGGAATTAATACATCACATTATTTTCAGTACATAGTTAGGTTCTAAATTTTTTGTAAAGAGCCATCAAAAGTGGAATTTTTTGCTAGTTTAAGAATAGGTTTTCAAAAGACCTTCATGTATAATGTTTTATGGACTTTTCCAAAGCATTTTGGAATTGTTTTAATGCTTTAAATATGGTTAAAAATACTTAGTTTTAGAGAGCATATCTTGTTCCAAAACTAGGATTATTTTGAAAGCGGGTGGGAGAGATAGTAAAAGAATGACTTGGATGAGAGGAGAATGCTAGGAGGGGTAAGATTAGCAAAAACTTCTAAATTTTCATAACTGTTTTTATGATTAAAATAGGTTGCATTTTGAAAACCAAATCCTAATCTAATAGCCATTCTAACTAGGGTTTGTCCTACAATCAGTATGGCTCTAATACCAGCGTTGTTGGACCCCAGGCTTTGAATACCTGAAGCCCTCGTATGTGTCCTGTACTAGTCCTATGATCAGTGACAAGTACACACATCTACAATATTGGCATACACATCTATACACAATATAGATACAACATGAAACAAATAGGGTACTTAACTTAAGCGATTACTTCACAAGTGTATAGTACACGGTCGACTGGCCAAATAAAATGAAAAGTATCAGAAGTAGCAAGTTAAACAATGGAAACATAATATATAAAGTTCAAAAGTCCAGCGGTATGCCTATCCAAAACCTTATACAACTGACAAGAACAAGTCCTATGAAGACCCGTCAGCGAACCCTCCGGTACCAGGTGCAAAGAACACGTTGTTTGGCATAGGCTCATCCTCAAACTGTAACACCCCGGCCCGACATGAGCCTGGAATGCTACTAAACAAACTCTAATAATTCTAAACTAGACAATCTTAATAAATTTCGGCAGAACCTCCCTTGTAAAGTTAATTACACGAAGGTTACAACACACAGATTAATCAAATATTAACTAAAACTTTCATCCAAAGACATCAAAAGATAATCAAAGACATGCTAAGTATCTAACATAACTAGAGAGATATGAAGTTCCACTACTCATCATTATTACATTTAATCCATTGCATGAGATAAAACATAATAATCTTTGCATTTACTAAAATCAATCACGTTCTGAAGATCATTCAACTTTATTTAGTTCATGTGGCATGTGTGTGACTAGTAGTCTACTTCCCCCCATGCATGTCGTTCTTGGCTCGGGTACCTAAAACAACAATAAAAGCAAGAGTGAGTCCATAGACTCAGCAAGTACATAAAGAAACTATAACGACAGCATCCATGTAAAGGAGATCAACAATAGATTATCTCATATGCAAATGCAATGCTCAAGGATCCTTTATCTTTAACTTTCTGTGTGCATTACACCGGTAATGCAGAGTAAGCAACCGTCGCCGCATACACATGCCTGTGAGCGCACGCACAGGGACCAATTGCCCAATACTCGGCAAGTATTGGGGACCTCATGCCCACACTCCACGAGTGTGGGGATCTCGGGCCCGTCACATTCATGACGGGGATCTCAAAGGGAAACATACTTGGTCACCACGTGACCAAGCCTCAACATGATCTCAATATGCACATGCTCATCATTTAATCATCATCAATTTACCACAAAACGATAACATCATACCACAACAGAGCATAAACATATTTGGAGCATCCACCAATCTTAAACCTACATCATGCCATCAATATCACTATACTATCACATATCGAAAAAGCACACAAACACCAATCAATCGCAACCACGAATCAAACAATGCACTTGCCTTAACCGTGTGAGACTGGAGAACGTCAAGACGGTGCTGCCCCCGGTACCAATCCCCCACCTAAACATTAAGAATATAACTAAGACCACAGTAACGAAAAACATGAATTGAATATACTAGCACAACAAGTAGCAGATTGCAACGCAATCTCGACCCCAAAATTCTTAAGTGCTGCACTGCCCTCTGAACACAGTCAAGTTCTAAAATTCATAACTTTCTGTACAGTGGTCCAAATTAGGTGTTCTTGGACTTCATTGAAAGGTTATCAAATTTCCCAACTAAACCTAGTTGGTGAGCTCCCCTGATTCGGTCATCTAAAATCACTTTTAAGCTGATTAACAAGACATCGATTTCACGTCAGACTTTCTGGACAGAGCACTAAAACTATCATAACTTTCAGCTCGTTTATCCAAATTTCACGTTCTTGTGCTTCCCTGAAAGCTACGACAATTATCTACAACTTTCGTTATACTGGGGTTCTCATATTTCCAATTTAACCATCAGTTTTAATCGGTTTTCTACAAACTGCCTAAATGCTGACAGATCAGCAGAACAACAATCTTAAAAAAATCATAACTCACTAACCGTTAATCGGATTTGGGTGATCTTGGCGACCACTGAAAGCTAAGACCATAACCCAACTTTTCCTAGGAGATCAGAATCCCAGATTCTGCTTCTAACCTCACGAAAAACGAACCCCAACCTTTTGGACAGAACGCCGCCTAGCAGGAGACGAAAATCGATCTACCAAAACGGACGCGAATGCAACTACGGTACCAAACCAGCGAGGACCAAGCGACGTTACCCTTGTAGAGACACGGCGAGAAGAAGAACCCACCACACGAAGACGAACTCCTTCCTCCTCTTCTTCCCTCCTCCTCTTCTTCCCTCCTTTTCTTCCCTCCTCTTCTTCTCTTTGCCGGCCGCACCAATGGAGGTTTTCCCCTCCACTTCTTGACCGGAAGCAAGGGCTAGGGAGGAAGGACAAGGGGCACAAGGGGAGCAACCAGGTGGGAGGAAGAGGTTTGGGCGCAAGGGTGGAGATGGGAGGCGGCCGAAAGGGAGTGGGGCAAGGAGGGGAGAGGGGATTTCGGCTAGGGTTTGGGAGGTGGTGCCCCCTCCTTCACTTGGCGGCCACACTCATGGGCCAGGGCCCAAGCCCAAGTTGTGGTGAGACAGCGATTTCCCCCTCTATTTGTTAATTTGCACATTTTCTACTTGGCTCTTCCCAAATTTCATTTATTTCTCTCCGAACACTTAACCTCTCCGACTATTGCTTGTCACACTTTCGGGTATTACATTCTACCCCTTAACAGATTCGACCCGAATCTAAACATGCTAAGCGACGAGCGACCACTACTATGAGCGAACAACGGTAACTACATACCGTTGTGAACCACACCGCTAAAGCTCACGCCGCGAAACTCCAACTTCCAAAGTGGCCTCTATCTTGGACTGAGGACCACAACACAAGGACGTCATACGACGTTTGATCTATCACTCGACCCAACATTCTAGGTACACTCACCGGACAAGACTCGAAGGTAAGATCTCAGTCGATGGTCAACGGCGCAACGAAGCTTCAAACTCGGATCTCCCTACTCACTCACAACACCGGAACATACAAGGCGTTACGTACTCGCGCGCGGACTCGAGGCGATCTGGCGTCGCCAACTAGCGAGAACAACCCAATGTATCTTGGGTTAATCTTCCCAAAGATACCGAACCACACGACATGCACATAGAACACAGAACTCGTGTTCCACCTTCTCAAATAAACTCCTCACTAAAGCTAGGACCACCTCCTTTAACCAGAAACATACGACAAAACTCTCTTTAAGCAAACTCTTTGACCAACAAAACCCATCTGAAAAAAGAAGGATTCATATCGCAACTAAGCGTTACCAGCGCGGTGCTAAAGAGTCAAATCCAAAAATCGGAATTTCATCACGAAAACCCTTCCACCTTCCAAGTGGCAGTTTGCGAATAAACATCACGAAAACCAAAGGAGGAATCATTTTAAATGTCCAAATCAAAAACTTCCTTTATTCTTCCTGAACCGATAAGAACCATACATACCAAAATCGAGTCAAACTCAACTTACGAAAGACATTGGTCAACAACACAAAACTCAAATGAGAATCGAGAAACAATTCACTCCTTTGAGGAAGTATCAATTTCTCAGATCTCTTTTAGGAATAAAATCTCTCTCAACTTTGGAGTTTGGTTCATCGCAAAACACACTAACTCATCTCTCTTAACTTGACAATCTCAACGTTACACTCAAGTTGAAATACATCATCCACAACTCAGTATAAAGGCTCTATCAGCGCCACCAAAACTTCCTCTCAACAACTCCTCTATCGACATGATTAATTTGACAGATGACTTCCAATGCATCTCAAAATAGATCACACACGCAATCACATCACCTCAATCTTTTACAAATAAACAACTTAGAATTCACAGCTCTCACATTCATATACTTTCTCTAAAAGGGTTCTATTAATGATCATCTCCTTTGCTCAAACCCACACTTAATCTACTTCCTCTACACATAATCATTGGGTGCCCCAAGTCCTAGCATAAAAATGCAAAGCCCAAATTAAACTCCAAGACTCCTACAACGAACTTCTCATATAAAAGATAGGGAAATCCTCAGAATAAATCCGTAAAATCCCACAATTCCAACTTACTCACTCATTAACATCATCATTGTGGGCGCCCGGGTCATTGGAAATGTACTTAATTAAATTCATATTGTAGCACAATTGTTAATGAAGGAACAGTACTGCCCCTTTATTAAAGATCATGCTAGAAGTATAAATTTAACAAGTAACAATTCCAATAAACAGGATCCCCGGATATATATATCACACAATGGTTCCCAGGATCAACGACCATTGCATATATATCCTCCAACAACATTGCATCATAAACATACAAGTCATACATTTACATAATTAAACATGGGTTTACATCATTCGGTTTAGTACTACAATATTAAGTGACTTGGTCACTTTAAAAGTCTAACAGCGGAAGCAAAAACAAAATATTAAGATCCACCAATGGCCTCATCCACCCGCAGGCAATTGCGTGGAGGGAAGAAGTAGCTTTACTCGTTAGCGTCACTGCGATCGGCGCTAACGGTGCTTCATAAAGAAAACCGTCCTCACCGCAACAATACGTGATAGCACCTTGAGTGCGGAAGGTACTCAAGCAAGTCTTACACAAACTAATAAAAGCAAGTGTTTATTAGAACCTAATCAAAGGAATAGAATTTTTACATGCATAAGGTTACAACAAGGAAGGTATAAAGGTTCAGATTTGCATAAGCGATACATCTTAACCTACAAATGCTAAATTTTGATAAAGCAAGTTAATAAATCAAAGTTTAATTAGAACAGTAAGTAAATGACATAATTGTAAACAGTACAGTGCATGAATCCCTCATGCAAAGCCATAAAAACCGAAACCAGTTTTGTAAATCAAAACTTCTATACAGGTGACATCAACTCAAGTTATCGTCCATGACCGTGGACACGGCTATTCGAACAGTTTATACCCTGCAGGGGTGTACATCTTTACCCACATGACTTAGCTAGCCCGTTGCCTTCGGATGCCTCCGAATGATGACATACTTCCTTTGGTATGCCGACCGGGGAAACTAAGATTTGGTATTTTTCAACAAGCTAACACTATTGAGTTGGATACCCATGTGTGAACTGATCTCGCTTAAACAACGACTGATAGCATCTGCTTAACCGGGGCACACATGTTGCGTCAGGAATGCCGACCCAAACAAAAGTAAAGCGCTGGGTTCGCTACCCATAGTAGTTCGCAATCAGCATCTTTAAGGTGCGTACATGCAACGAGCACATATCGGCCTCACCCTTCTAAGAACATCGATACTGACATACAAGCTCACATGGCATAAAACGCAGTCATGCGACCAAAGCATCTATGCCATACAAGGTCAATACACATATCCTTACTCCCCTGTTTCCAACCCAATAGTCTTAACATTTTACTTAACCAAACAGCGCCCATACACTGCTTGTGGAAGTGCGTGGGGACTTGAATTGAATAGTCGAGTTCGGTCCTTAATTAACCCGGACAAGTCCACCACAATTCCCAATCTCGTGCACAAAAGCACCATCACTAGCTTCCTCTTGTCCAGATCAATTTAAATATAAAACTCATTTCTGAAATAAGTAAACTGGACAAAGAGTTTAAAGTAACAAAAAGCCATTTGTGATTCCCATGTTTGACAAGGTATTCTTGTCAAACTCTAAAGTCTCTAGACTGCATGTCTAAGCCAATTCTGGAAATATACCTTATGATATACAGTACTATGCTAGGGTTGAGTGTATGATTATAATTAAGGTAATCCACCATGTTAGGTTATAACTAGCTACTACAGATCACAGTTTTGTATTTTCATAAAAATAGCATGCACAGATATCACTGGATTTGGAAAAACTATTGTATAAAATTTGGGATCAATATGGTGCAGAGAGGAAGCTTGCCTTGATAGTAATAAACTTACATTGCGAGTTCAGTTGCTCGAAATAAAGTCAAAAGCTTCGGATGAACAGATTCTATAAGAAGCAATAAAGTCCAATAAATGCCAAAATCGACAGCAAGTACAAAATGGAAGAAATATGCATGATCAATCTGGAAATGCATGATTGGCAATATGCTTAAGCCATAACTACCCATAATAGTGATACTAACCCATATCATAACCCACTGTTTTCAAATGACAGAAGCTAAGGTTTAGTTCAAAGTTTCAGTTTTCATATTTTGAAAAGAGCAGAAACAGGACAAATTGCAGATTTGGGAAAAAGGAAGATAGATCAAGCAAAGGCTCTAAAATGAAGCTTAGCCTGATCTATTAGGGTAGTTAATACCCTAAACTAACCTTAGCCTAACCCTATTCGGTTAGATTACAAAGGTTAAAGAAAAACCTATTTTGTCAGTTAAGCGACAAAATAAAACGAGACAAATTTCGGCTATGAGGCAAAATAGATGATGACAAGAATTGAAAGATTAACTTGTTATGCTACTAGGGTTTAGCTGAGACCTAACTAGGATAACAAGTGGACAGGGGAAACCCTAATTCTTGAAAATGACATAATGGGCTGAAAAGCTAGAATAATCACTTTTCAGTTTAGAGCAAGTTGAAGCTACTGATGTTCAAAAGAATGATTCACAGGAGCTTCTAAGGTCATTAAGATGCTCAAGATGTTAAAAACTAGGGTTTTAGCTTACCAGAGTAGGAAAGACACCAAAGATTGAGAAAATCGATTCTGCTCAACAGAGAGATAATCTTCGGTTTTAACCTACAAAGGATGTCAAAACCTTAGTGCAAGGTAAAACCAGTTCTTGGGATGGATAAGCAAAGAACAGGGGCAAGAAACTCCACTGGACAACAATGGAGCATGAGCTTCAGTGGTCAACAATGGTAACAGCAAAGAAAAGCTAGGGTTTATATATGGATGTTGAGCTACAGGGCAAGCGGGAAAGATCTAGAGTTGATGAGGTGTCCATTTAGGGCTAATTATCCAAAAAATTAGTTGCATAATCCTTGGGATAAATCCTCTCCTCTGTTTCTGAGAGAGATCTGCTGAGAGAGACAAGGAAGATGATAAGATTCATCGACATATGGTCCGATGCGCATCCACGACGCGTGCCTCCTAAAGCCTCAAAAGAATATCAGCCGTCCGATTAGAAATGGGCGGCTGTGATAAATAGAGAGGTTAAAAGGTTTTAATCGGTATCAGTTAATATGGACCGTGCGATCTAGATCGGTCGATCGAGATTAAAACAGAGCCCAAAAGGATTTCGGGGTTTTAAGTTCAAATAGGGGCGTTGGATTGAAATCTTACGGCCCAACTCAAAAGATACACGTCAACCCTTAGATGCACTGATGCAGCACCGTCCGATTAAACTTCTACGGTCAGGATTGACGCGGGATCCAGATGGTCCGATTGCATACACTCACCTGGACCCTACGATTAAAATCCAACGGCCCACTAAATTTGGGCCTTAAATGCGCTCGGTCAAAAAGGAGCGCTGTGGGATTTAAATCCAAAGGCCCAGATAAAAGCGCGCCTATGATTTCAAAATGAAACGAGCGACGCGGGTAGATCAAGAATGGACGGCGGAGATCGTGAGGGGATCCTGTAACATCCCAATTTTCTGAGCTTTAAAAATCTTTTAAATAGTTAGTAGGAGAAAATTCACCATTTGAATTTTATTTGAATTTAATTTCAAAAGCTTAATATTGGACTTTACAATCAAAAACATTTAATGTGAATAATCCTAACATGAACATTAGCCAAAACTATTTTATTTGGGTTCTTTGTGCTCAGATATATTTTCTAGATTTTTCTAGAATTTTTCTGAGTTCATTTGGTATTTTCTATTGCTTATTTGAATTTACGTAATTTATAAAATAGAAAAACCTATTTAAAATCTCGAAAATCCTTTGGGGCCGAATCTCGAAGCTTCGGCCCATCTCTTCATGTCTGGCCCATCTCCGCGGCTGATTTCGCCGCCTTGCGCCTCCGCCTGACATGCGGGCCCCGCATGTCAGTCCCTCTCTCTCTCTCTCTCCGAGCGCCTCGCTCGATTTCCACCGTCCGATCAAGGATGGACGGCTAGATGCGCGTGAGGTAACCAGACGGTCCGAATGTCCCATTGATTGTGGGCCGTTCGATCAGATTTGAACGGTCAGATCGTGAGTCCGTTTTGCAGCCGCGCCGTTTCGCACGCGCCGCGCCCGAGCCGCCGTCACTGACGTGTGGGTCCCAGCTTGCCACGTCGTCTTCGTTCCCGAATCCGTTAGGGATACGATCTCCGCCGCCGCTGCCGTTTTTGGGCGTTCGTGCCCTGGACTCTCCCAGGCCTCCGGGTATAAAAGGGGAGGTAGCCCTCGGTGTCCGCACCTCAACCCTAGCCGCCTTCGCCCTCGCGCCGAACCCTAGCCGCCGCAGGAGCTCAAAGATCGATCTGCGCCGCCGCCAACTCCGACGAGTTCGTTCGTCGCCGTCAGTGCCGCCGGAGTGTCGTGGTCTACACCGTCGGCATCGCACGGAGCAGGACTACCTCGTGGTCGCCTTCGTTTCGCCGGAGCGTCGCCGTAGCTCCGATCCCGTCAAGCCCGAAACCCCTCCGCCGCTTCAACCTCGCGCCGCCGCCATCGGACGCCCCGACCACGGTGAGCACATCCACGAGTTCCCCGTGCCACCCTCTACACGCTGGTACCACTCACCGCCGGTGAATCGCCGCCGTTCGCCGGGACCCTCGGTACCCGAGCGCCACCGCCTTCGCTGTCGTCCACATCAGTGCCACCTCGGCGCCGCGTCAGCGCCCGTGCCTCCGTGTCGCATGCGTGGCGCCCAGTCATCGCCCACGTGTGCGCCCGCGTGGGCAGTCCACCGGTCTCCAGAACCCGAGGCTCGGTAGACCCAGTCTACCGTGAGCCGTGTCTCTGACGCGTGGGCCCCATGTCGAGTTTTTCTTTATTTATCTTTTTCCGAAATTACGGGGTGGCGCCACATTGCGCAATAATCCGATTTTTCTGTTAAGAAATAATTCGAAAATTCCAGAAAATCCAAATTAGGGTTTCTTTTAGATTTGCAATCTTCCAAAGCTCATAACTTTTGCATCCTAACTCCGATTGAGCCCATTCAAATTTCTAAATTTGTCTAAATTCAAGATCTATTTATCTGAGTTTTTTATTTAATTTTTGGAGTTTATTTTGCCTCTGTTATTTATTTGTTTTGTTTGTTTTTGTTTCGTTTGCGAGTAGACGTCGATTCGTCGGGGAATTTTGTGGAAGAAGGAGCACCCCAAGATCAAGACCAGTACATAGACCTTTTCCAAGGCAAGTCATACCTTTGATCATCTTGAACCCAGTTTTCAAATTACGTTGTGTTAAATTATTGCATTCTACTTTAATTATTTATTTAAATACTTTGGGTATAGTTATTATCCAAATTGTTATCCCACCTTGGCCTTGTATGTCATAATTCCTTGTCACCCTAGATTGGTTGAGTTGGTAATATTATAACACCAACGTGGGTTGGTTAGATGCGAGTACAATTGCTTAGCCATGCTACGAATCATCATCTCATGTGAGTCGCAAATATTAATTATGACTAAGTGACTATGGAACTTTCGTAAAGCTGTGTGCTATGTGTTATTACTTCGTGATGGCATGTGTTGCACTAAAACCAACCGGGTGGTAAAGGATTTAGACGAGGCAAGTGGTGGAGGCGTGTGACATGGTGGACTATGTGATGGGTATGATAATCTGTGTGGCCTAGTTAGAACATGGAAGTATTGCCTTGGTCAATTAAGGACTTAACTTTGTGCGCCATTGAACTGAGCCTTCATGCGACCACATGCAGTATGGGACGGGCCTAACTTAGTAAGTTATGGATTCTCGGCATTGATGTTCAGGTGGTAGGTTAGGCTTTGTGATAGGGTGGAGGTGTGACTACTTGGTGGTTGCATCACGGGAGGATTCGTCGTCGTTGTCCAACGGTGTGTGTTATGCATGGGCTATGTGATATGTATAACGGTTTGTAAGTACACTGGGAATGTCAATGTTTGAGATGAAGTTTCCGAACTGTTTTGTTACGATTGGTGCTTGCTACACTAGTTGTATCTTGTGGGTAAAGTGTACAACCTCTGCAGTGTTAAACAAACTATTCGAATAATGCGTCATGATCATGGACATGCTCGGTGCTTTCACACGAGGGGTAGTTTTCATAAAATGTGGGAATGGGAGCTGTGTGATCTCAATCATATGGCTATGTGAAATAAACTGTTTAGTTGTGTGTCTTTGTGGAAATAACTGTTAAATTAATATTGTCTATTTGTTTTGAATTATGCTTTCAATCTATTATTCGTATTCAATTGCAAATGTTGCTTTTATGCAAAAGAACCTCGAAGCCTTTTCTTTGGAATAAGTTGCATCTATACATTGCATTCTGTGGTATGATTTGCGAGTACGGTTGTGTACTCACGCTTGTTGTAAAACTTGCGTCCAAACCTACAGAAGTGGAGGAGTCTACGCCTGCTTTCGAGGAGGAGTTCGTTGAAGGCTGATCGTTCGTTAAGGTCTGGATCCCAGTTGGTTGCCTGTGGTGAATTGGTGGGATCTACGCTGGAGTTTTCCGTTCCGCTGCTGCTTTATTTCTTTGTTAGCCTTGCGTGGCTTAATAAGTGTAAACTCGACCATAAGGTCAAAACCGTTATTTGTTATTCAAACTAATCGTTTACTTTATCTATCGCTTGTGTGGATCGATATTTACCTGTGTTAACCCTGTGTGCACTAGCGTGATCCTGGACTAGTGCAGTATACACAGAGGGTTCCAGAATCGTAATTCTGGGTCCCGACAGATCCGGAGTCGTCCGAATGCATACACCGCTCTGGACCACACGATGAAGATCTAACGGCCCAGAGGAGCGCAGGCCTTAATAGCACGCGGTAAAAAGGAAAGCCGTAGGATTTTAATCTGACGGCTCAGATAAAAGCGCACCTTTAAGTTTAAAACGAAAAGGGAGGCGCTGTTGGATCGGGAATGAACGGTGGAGATCGTGAAGGGCTCCGGAGTTGTCCGATTGCATTACTAGGTCTTGAGTCCAGACCAGATTAATTGACCAAATCTTATTTAAAGGCTTTAAGGTTTGACTGAGATATTAAAAATAGCAAATAAATTTGTAAAATCATGAAATTTTTGCTGGAGGCTACTGGGATAATATATTTCCCAGATAAATTTTAAAATCACATGATCACTTTGTGAAATACATAAATATTTATTTTAGCCCAAAAGTATTCATTTAAAGATAATTATTTTGCTTTAGGCCAAAATAATTTCTAAAAATGCAACAAAAATATATTTTCAGCCAAGATAATTTATCTAGGCTTTAATAAAAATACTTCCCAGTCATAATACAAGTTTTATCTTGTATTCCTTTAAGACTTTAAATGGTTCTTTAGGATTTTGGCTAAAAAGGAAGGTTTTCAACTTGTAACCTACTGCCCAAATTGTAGAAATGAACAGTAATGCTATGAACAACACCTCATTACTGTTCACAAAGAATTTTATTACTGTTTATAAACTTGGGGCTGTTACAAACCTACCCCCTTAAGAAAATCTCGTCCCCGAGATTTGAAACAAGTTAAAGATTAGGAAGAAGTGAAGTGGAAATGATTTATAAGGAAATTCAACATCTGTTGTCTTGATTTCCTTCAAAGATAACAAAGAAGAACTTTATATAACAACATAGTGTTATCATTACATCTTTGTTTACATTGCTTTGTTTAAACTTTCCTTTCTTGATTCAAAGGAAAGTACTAAACAACAAAGAGATGGGGGTGCTCAATCTGCATCAGATCTTCGCGCTCCCAAGTGGCTTCATCCTCGGAATGATTAACCCACTGAATTTTTAAGAACTTGACAGTACGATTTCTGGTCCTGCGTTCCATTGTGTCGAGGATACGCACTGGTTGTTCTTGATAGGAAAGATCAAGTTGGAGATCAAGATGCTCATAAGCAGTTGCCTCAATAGGAACACGAAGGCATTTCTTCAATTGAGACACATGAAAAGTATCATGCAATGCTGAGAGGGATTCAGGTAATTCTAATTGATAAGCTACAGCTCCTCGTTTGGCAATGATTCGAAAGGGTCCGATATAACGAGGTGCGAGCTTTCCTTTTACCTGAAAACGATGATTACCCTTCATGGGTGACACTTTAAGATAGACATGGTCATCTACCTCAAAGCTTAATTCACGACGACGATGATCAGCATAGCTCTTCCGGCGAGATTGAGCAGTTCTCAAGCAATCTCGAATCGAGCGAACTTGCTCTTGACTTCTTTTACCAAGTCTGGACCAAAGAATGATCTTTCACGAGACTCGGACCAATTCAATGGGGTCCTACAAGCTCTCCCATACAAGGCTTCAAAAGGTGACATTTGAATACTTGCTTGGTAGCTATTATTGTAGGAAAATTCCACATACGACAAAGATTTCTCCCAGTCTTTGCTATAAGATAGCACATAGGCTCGAAGAAGATCTTCTATTACTTGATTCACTCTTTCAGTTTGACCACTAGTTTGAGGATGATAAGCAGTACTGAAAGAGAGTTCAGTTCCTATAGCCTGATGAAGACAATTCCAAAAGTGGGAAGTAAATTGAGGGCCACGGTCAGAAACAATAACCTTGGGAACACCATGGAGACAAACAATTCTAGCAACATAAAGCTCTGCTAGCTGCTTGCCACTAAAGATGGTTTTGACCGGAATGAAATGAGTCACTTTTGTCAAGCGGTCGATGATTACCCAAATGGCATCGGATCCATTGGAAGTTTTGGGAAGACCAAGAACAAAATCCATACCGATCTCTTCCCACTTCCATCATGGAATAGGCAAAGGTGAAGGGTACGGTGGCTTCGGATGTTGACTTTAACCCTTTGGCAAATATCACATTCAGCAACATACTGAGCAATTTGCCTCTTCATTTGGCTCCACCAAAATGTTTTCTTCAAGTCCTGATACATCTTGGTACTTCCAGGATGCAAAGAAAATTTAGAATTATGAGCCTCTCTAAGAATTAGACTTCTTAGATGAGGATCAGCAGGTACTACCAAACAATTGCGATATCGAACCATACCGCGATCATCTTCAGAAAATTCGTTGGCTTTGCCTGCTTTCAGGTTTTCCTTGATTTCGGCTACCTCGGCATCAGTTTTCTGGGCCTTAAGAATCTGAGATTCTAAGGTAGGCTCCACTTGTAATGCAGTGAGAAAACCTTTTTCCACCAAGTCAAGACTTAGGCGCTGAAAATCAGCACACAAGACCTTGGCCGTAGGTAGAGAAAATGTGCAGTTGCATTGTGACTTTCTGCTTAAAGCATCTGCCACAACATTGGCTTTGCCTGGGTGATAGTGAATACCCATGTCGTAGTCTTTGATCAGTTCAAGCCATCTTCTTTGCCTCATATTCAAATCAGTTGAGTGAATATATACTTGAGCTTTTATGATCGGTATAGATCTCACAACGATTACCAAGAAGGTAATGTCGCCAAATCTTCAATGCATGGACCACGGCCAATTCCAAATCATGAGTAGGATAATTAACTTCATGAGGCGCAAGCGCCAAGATGCCTATGCCACAACTCGCCTTCTTGCATAAGCACACAACCAAGTCCATGGCAAGATGCATCGCAATAAATATCAAAACTCTTATGAATATCAGGAAGAGTGAGAACAGGAGCTTTAGTTAAGAGAGTTATCAAAGCAAAAACTCTCCTCACATTTAGTGACCATTCAAATTTCTTCTCCTTCTGCAAAAGCTGAGTCAGAGGTCTAGCAATTTTGGAGAAATTTTCAATGAACCTACGGTAATAACCCACAAGTCCAAGAAAACTTCGGATCTCAGGGACACTCTTGGGAGGCTTCCAATCTAGTACATCTTGTACCTTGCTTGGATCAACAGTGATACCTCCTTCAGATAACACATGTCCCAGAAATGCAACTTCTCTGAGCCAGAAAGCACACTTGCTAAACTTAGTATACAGTCGATGCCGACGAAGTGTTTTTAGCACAAGTTGTAACCTACTGCCCAAATTGTAGAAATGAACAGTAATGCTATGAACAACACCTCATTACTGTTCACAAAGCATTTTATTACTGTTTATAAACTTGGGGCTGTTACAATCATGAAAATGTTTTCCTGACCAGTTTACCTTTACAAAGATTATAACTCTCAGAAGGTTACTCATTTAAAGCCAAATCACTCTTGACATTACTCAACATTTTCCATTATCCCATTAATTGACATGGCGATTCGATTACTTTGTAATCCCACTCTCATTAAACCACATCATCAAGAATAACTTTCATAGCCTCGCAATACTACCAAATTGCGATACTCTAATAAATTGATCCAGATTTTCATACTTGCTAATTCTAATGCTCGATCAAAAAGAACACCAAATCTTGGACTACATCTCGCTATAGGTCCTACTAGTTGCGACAACGAAATCTGTTAGCTCCAAAGACAAATATTCTTTTTAACTCAAATCCTCTCCAAGGATTATTCTAATAAATCGATTTATTACTCCAGGCCTCTCAGACAACCTAACACCTAAGGGTTCACCAAACCATCTACTAGACCACCACTATCTAGATGCCAAAACACCACCTACGAGACTTTACAATATAGTTCGGTTAACCCTTTCTTAGAAGAAGAGGCAAATAGAAATAAATTTCAGCACAAAGGAAAATGTTACCACTTACAGTAGTTACAAGATCAAGAGAAACGATCAGATAAAACTGTTCTCGAAAACCAAAAGATGTGATCAAAGTTGAGGGCGCACGTCCCACAATCAGACAATATCAAACCTCAGACGAGAATAAAATACTACTTTTAGAATTTGGGAAAACTCTTATGGGCAAGAACAAAAGTTTTAGACAATCTTCAATAATCTGCAAGTTATGAAACTTTACTTCAATCTCACATACTTCTACTTCACTCGACTTTCGTTGGTTACAGCATCACCATGACAATTCCGACAGAGAGTATTTGAAGATCACAACACCTAATCCACTTAGGAACTAATAAAACCTCTCAACACGTCACTTTGCTCTAAACAAATTCAGCTATCACATCAACATGAGGTCTGAAAGATCACAACTGCGAACTAGAAACATATTCAATTAATCAACATCTGGCGAGCGATCCAGTCCCTTTATACAAAACATTCAATATTATCATCATAATCCCTTACTGTCAATCACATTAGTAATGTAATAATACACTCTTAGCGAGACTCGTCATAGCCTCTTATCCCATCATAAATTTCTCCAAAAGAAACACAAGCCACAAGGTTGAAACAAACCTATTTTAACTAGTTCATACTATCAAATGATACTTTCGCAAAGCACACTATCGAGGCCACTTACGCATTCATCCACTCAACCATTAGTGTTACTCACACCGCTCAACTGTCATTAACAATTGTCAATTGTATGTATCATGTATACAAATAGGGTCCTACTTCTGTTTGTAGTCACATAACCATCTATAAACACAAAGTTAACATTTAATAATCTCATCGCCTATACAACAGGGTTTCACAACATGCTACCTCAATGTTCGTCTAATCTAATATACATGTTTCAATCTAGCAATTATGTATGATCATCAAGTAACCAGTTTACGAAAATTTCCAAATTTGATATCCTCTAAGGCATCGTTCAAACACATTCTTAACACAACCATCACTAATGGGTAGGCTAATCCATAGAGATACATTAGTCCATGCTATCCAATAAATCTACTTGATTCCACAATCCTAACGATCAGACCAATTCATCAAAATACCACACCTCTTAATAACTCTATTGATTCTAACTAAATATTATCATACTCATAGTCACAGCTCATCAAGAACCACTAGAGGACAACCTCCACTTATTCAACTTTCCTTGATAAGGACCTTAGTTAAGATCGATCATGCACACATCTGGACTCAACTTGAAACTCATAACACAACCATTAATCTTCAATGCTCAAAATGCCCAAGAGAGATACGTTGAGTCAAGCCTTCATGAACTAAAGGACTTGCAAAAAGGAAACTTTCATTAACCAAAAACATCAAGCGAATAAATAGGTCAAGCTTTCCAATAAGAAAAACAAAACTCCCCTACAAAAGTCAATCTTGACAATTAGCAAAGTTCACCAATCGTGAGAATAACTCAACGGTTGGGAAAAACAATAATTGATTTACGGGAAAAAATTAAGCCAATGGAAACACACCAATAATTTCAAAGCAACCCAACAATCGCAACCGGATAAGAGTTGACCAAATTCAAATTCAAGGAAAGAACAACTCTTCTAAAGATTCTACTATCGACACTGCACTAAGATATCCGGGGTAGCACTTCTCTATTCCCACTCCACGAACGGTGGTGTAACCTGGTAAAGCCCAGGGTCACAACCACGACCTTAACCTCTCAACAACGACTATTCCCACTCATAATAATCATAATAACTAATTAATAAGCAGCCAAACTCAATTCATATCAGCAATAATCAAAACGATATAACGGAAATGTAAATGCAATGATTGGCCCATCCCCATCCTACTGTGCACCAGTGTGTCAAACTTTTAAGTTGATTAACATTAGCACCTTTTTTTTTTAAATAATCTAGTCACCACGGACCTCTGACTCGCTCGATACCAATCGTAACACCGGCCCGACATGAGCACGGAATGCTACTAAACAAACTCTAATAATTCTAAACTAGACAATCTTAATAAATTTAGTGAACCTCCTTGTAAAGTTAATTACACGAAGGTTCCAACACACATTAATCAAATATTAACTAAAACTTTCATCCAAAGACATCAAAAGATAATCAAAGACATGCTAAGTATCTAACATAACTAGAGAGATATGAAGTTCCACTACTCATCATTATTACATTTAATCCATTGCATGAGACAAAACATAATAATCTTTGCATTTACTAAAATCAATCACGTTCTGAAGATCATTCAACTTTATTTAGTTCATGTGGCATGTGTGTGACTAGTAGTCTACTTCCCCCATGCATGTCGTTCTTGGCTCGGGTACCTAAAACAACAATAAAAGCAAGAGTGAGTCCATAGACTCAGCAAGTACATAAAGAAACTATAACGGCAGCATCTATGTAAAGGAGATCAACAATAGATTATCTCATATGCAAATGCAATGCTCAAGGATCCTTTATCTTTAACTTTCTGTGTGCATTACACGTGTAATGAGTAAGCAACCGTCGCCGCATACCCATGCCTGTGCGCGCACGCACAGGGACCAATTGCCCAATACTCCGCAAGTATTGGGGACCTCATGCTCACACTCCACGAGTGTGGGGATCTCGGGCCCGTCACATTCATGACGGGGATCTCAAAGGGAAACATACTTGGTCACCACGTGACCAAGCCTCAACATGATCTCAATATGCACATGCTCATCATTTAATCATCATCAATTTACCACAAAACGATAACATCATACCACAACAGAGCATAAACATATTTGGAGCATCCACCAATCTTAAACCAACATCATGCCATCAATCTCACTATACTATCACATATCGAAAAAGCACACAAACACCAATCAATCGCAACCACGAATCAAACATTGCACTTGCCTTAACCGTGTGAGACTTGAGAACGTGAAGACGGTGCTGCTCCCGGTACCAATCCCCCACCTAAACATTAAGAATATAACTAAGACCACAGTAACGAAAAACATGAATTGAATATACTAGCACAACAAGTAGCAGATTGCAACGCAATCTCGACCCCAAAATTCTTAAGTGCTGCACTGCCCTCTGAACACAGTCAAGTTCTAAAATTCATAACTTTCTGTACAGTGGTCCAAATTAGGTGTTCTTGGACTTCATTGAAAGGTTATCAAATTTCCCAACTAAACCTATTTGGTGAGCTCCCCTGATTCGGTCATCTAAAATCACTTTTAAGCTGATTAACAAGACATCGATTTCACGTCAGACTTTCTGGACAGAGCACTAAAACTATCATAACTTTCAGCTCGTTTATCCAAATTTCGCGTTCTTGTGCTTCCCTGAAAACTACAACAATTATCTACAACTTTCGTTATACTGGGGTTCTCATATTTCCACTTTAACCATCACTTTTAATCGGTTTTCTACAAACTGCCTAAATGCTGACAGATCAGCGGAACAGCGATCTTAAAAAAATCATAACTCACTAACCGTTAATCGGATTTGGGTGATCTTGGCGGCCACTGAAAGCTAAGACCATAACCCAACTTTTCCTAGGAGATCAGAATCACAGATTATGCTTATAACCTCACGAAAAATGACCCCCAACCTTCTGGACAGAACGCCGCCTTGCAGGAGGCGAAAATCGATCTACCAAAACGGACGCGAATGCAACTACGGTACCAAACCAGCGAGGACCAAGCGACGTTACCCTTGTAGAGACGCGGCGAGAAGAAGAACCCACCACACGAAGACGAACTCCTTCCTCCTCTTCTTCCCTCCTCCTCTTCTTCCCTCCTTTTCTTCCCTCCTCTTCTTCTCTTTGCCGGCCGCACCAATGGAGGTTTTCCCCTCCACTTCTTGACCGGAAGCAAGGGCTAGGGGAGGGGAAGGACAAGGGGCACAAGGGGGGAGCAACCAGGGGGGAGGGGAAGAGGTTTGGGCGCAAGGGTGGAGATGGGGAGGCGGCCGAAAGGGGGAGTGGGGGAAGGAGGGGAGAGGGGGATTTCGGCTAGGGTTTGGGGAGGTGGTGCCCCCCCCTTCACTTGGCCGGCCACACACATGGGCCAAGGGCCCAAGCCCAAGTTGTGGTGAGACAGATTTGCCCCTACGATCATTAATTTGCACATTTTCTACTTGGCCCTTCCCGAAATTTCATTTATTTCTCTCCCGAACACTTAACCTCTCCCGACTATTGCTTGTCACACTTTCGGGGTATTACACAAACTCTGAACAACAATTTAAACAATTGTGTACTCAGCAAGACATGTAGTGTATTGCAAAATTTATATATATGCAAGGCTAACAAAGGATGAAGCTCTATTCTGCAAGTTATTTTCAGCATTAAGCGAGTTTTATTAGCAATAACGATAAGTAGTATTTTGCAATGAATACTTTAAAGAGCTATTGACTGATAAGGAAATTGTTGGATCCAGGAGTAACACCCCCAAATCCTCTGTGTATTCTACACTAGTATCTGGAATAGTAGCTAGTGTACACAGTAAACAAATATGGTAACATCCATAATTCGCACAACTTTATTAATAGATATCAGAGTTTATTACAACAAAAGCTTACAAGCCAACAATAAAGAACACAGCGAAAGACGAAGAAGAAGTAGTAGAGCCTAGCAAATTTGCCGCAGGCAATCGATTGGGGTAGCGGTCTAGTTGTCGAGATCTTCAGCACTAGCAAAATCCTTCTTCTTTGAACAATATTTTATTAAGCAAGGATTCGAAGAGGCTAGCAAAAAAGTTGGGAGTACTTGGTCTTCAACTGGAACTGTCATCATGCGCAACGTGCTCCACATTTGACGGGTCCTGAGCTGTGATGTTGTACATACATCCTTTTCTAGAGTTATGCGGCTTCCTTTTTGCCTGTATGCTGTTGACGGTTGGAACTTCAGAGCTGTTCGTGACGACTGGATTTGTTGCCTGTTGCTTCTTTGGATATTTATTGGCAAAGTGTCCAATCTCATGGCAATTGATGCACGTGATCCCTACGGCATGAGGTGAGTCCTTCTATGACTGGCTACCCTCAGATGTGTTGGAGGACCCGAAGTTGACTAGACAGTTCATTACTGGTGCTTCGGTTGAAGTTGTTGGCCGGAATGACTTGATGTGATGGAGTTCCTCTAGCTCTAGGTAAGTTTCCAGGGTTGAACTTCTACTCAGCCATTCTTCTCTTGCGGTTCTCTATCTCCTGGTGCTTGCCTTCTTGATGAATTACCTTGTTGACTAGTTGCTAGAAATCAACATAGTCTTGGGCGATCATCTGTATGGACAAATCATCATTGAGCCCTTTAAGAAATCTCTCCTATTTGGCTTCATCTGTTGCAATATCTTCCGGTGCATAGTGTGCTAGTTGATTGAACTTGTGCAGATATTCATTCATTGTGTAGCTTCCTTGGCACAACTTACGAAATTCTTTTTTCTTCAAAGTGATCATGCTTGATGGAATATGATGTGGGGGACCACCTCGGGATGTACTAAGAAGATCTCCCAGGACCACATGGAGAGGTCCGACAGGATCACCCGAAGGTCTTGTAGGTCCTCCAAGAACACCCTCGGAGGAGGTCCTCCAGGATCACCCAGGAGATCTCAAAGACCTCCTGGAGGTCTTGGCTCTGTGCACTGAGTTAGTCCTAGGAGCCAAAGCTAACTCGCACAAAACAACGTAGGTGAAATCACAACCACACAGTCCAACAACTAGAACAACAGATAAAGTACAACTTATATTAAGCAAGGGCCTTATGGCCAAGATTGTTTACAGAGACCACCATCAAGGGCTTACAAAAATCGACAATAAAATCCCACAACGGAACCACCAAAAACACGTGAAGCCATCCGACAAACCCATAGGCTGTTAAGTGGAGGACGTCCCCCTAAAAGGCCGGGTCATCAAAGAACTCCTCCTAGAAGAGGTCTGAGCCACCAAGAGTTGGATCATCTTCGGCCACTCCTCAAACAGAGGGCTTATGTACTCAGCAAATCGCAGGAACAAGTATGCAATTAATATTCATGCATTGGCTTTGACAATGGGGAGCTGCAGGGTTAGTTGCAGAAAGCAATATTTGACACTAAATAGCATAGATAGATTGCAAGCTCAAGTTAAAACCAAAACAGTAATACATAAGTACTTTTGTTCAAAAGGGAGGTTATGAGCACCAACTCACACCCAAGACCATGTGTGGGAGGTCCTGGTCGCACCCACGTCCAGGACCACGCCCACGACCACCCTGGAGCACCAACTCCAGAGTTCCCAAAGACCACCCTAAGGTCCCAAGACCTCCCTAAGCACCAACTCAGGAGCACCTTGGACCACCCTAGGGTGCACCAGACCTCTTTTGAAAAGCTACCCCTTGCGCAAAATCACCAAGCAATGTCCACAACCAAGAACTTGGCTATTCGAATAGATTTTTACACTCTGTAGAGGTGTACAATTTTACCCACAATTCACGACCTCTCTAGCGGGGCGGTTTCCGTCGAAACCCTTGCTCATTTCTAAATATGAGCATTCTAAAGAGCGCGACAAGGCCTTTACAAAGCTTTGAATTGACTCAGTGCTGCTCACTAAAGTTTCGCTTCTAATGGGCCTCACACCCGCCAGATTCGTGCCCCCTCTTGCGCCAGCGAATCACATGCTCCACCACAACACAACCAAGCCAGCTCATTGCTAATTATTTGGCCTAGACCACCCCCATAAAATGGTCCTGTGGTTGCACGGTAATACCCGGATCAAAGGAACACAAAGTTAAGTCCTTAATCCACCCAAGGAAGGCAACCACATCCCACAGTGCTCAAAGCACCTCCCCTTTATTGCACGATCATTTCCCCGGGTGAGAAAATAGTTTTGGGTTCAAGCCTGGCCAAAAGACCACCCTGGTCTTAGCATAACAGGTTTTATCAAAAGCGGCATCACACCACAATTGACACAATGATGACATCCCACCATGGTTGCTCAACAGTGGCAGCTCACCACAGTTCCATAGTTTATTAGTCAAGATTATTAAAGAAGAAAAACAAGATTTACAAGACCAGCGGTACTAAGCAAGGCTAAGCATAACTACGAACCCATGTTGGCAATATCAAAATAATACCAACTAAAATACCAATTCTAGGTTGTTCAAGGGGATCATGTCAACATGTGGGGTACAAACATCTAAGGAGATATAATAACAAGTAGGAAAAGTAACTACTGCCCAAACTATTTCTTATAAAAGTAGCCATGCAAGTAAAGATAAAACAATATAGCTTTGAAAAACTAAGTTCAACATGATCAAAGGTCTGTGACTTGCCTTCGTTGAGAAATGGTGAGGCTTCGGTAGAAGCTGCTGGGTCCAAGAACTCCTCTTCGAACTCGGGACCTACACGTTCGCAAAGAACCAAATAAATAAAACAAGCTCGGACAAAAGAACTTAAAAGACTAAGAGAACTCAAACAAATCAAATAAAAACCAGAAACACAAGAGGTCCTGGCACGAGAGGGGAGGTCCAACCCAAAGGAGGGTGAAACTCCAAGCATAAGCACGGAGAGGGCTGGGCAAGAGCAAGGAAGTTGGAAAAGAGAAAAATGGTAATGAAGATAGGCACAATCGGGCTACAAGTAGCTAGAGTTGGCGGGGAAACCCTGAGGGCCCAGGGCCAACGTGTCAAGGGTAGGTGAAAAGCAGGACAAGGATAAGACAAGGAATGCCATCAAAAGGAGGAAACAAGGTACCTCAGATGTGACCACATTCAATGTGCCGCAGCAACATTAAATGTTCAGAGACTTTCTACTGCAAGTGTGCAGAAAGGGAAAAGGGGACAGGGTTGGCTCAAACAAAGAGGTAGGTCAAAGCAACAGGAGAAAGTCGTGACCAAGAGAGAGGTCCAACGACAGGGTGGTCCTTGGAGGAGGTCCTGAGAAGGTTCCGCAAAAGGTAAAGGGGTCCTGTTCCACCAGGGTGGTCTTTGCAAAAAGACCAAAGGTCATGACCACATAGGGTGGTCGCGACATAAGATGGTGGTCTTTGCAAAAAGACCAGAGGTCATGACCACATAGGGTGGTCATGACACAAGAGGGTAGTCTTTGCAAAAAGACCAGAGGTCATGACCACATAGGGTGGTCGTGACAGAAGAGGGTGGTCTTTGTAAAAAGACCATGGGGAGGTCCTAAGGACAAGGAGGTCCTAAGGAAAGGAGAAGGTCCAAAGGATAAAGGGTAAGACGCAACGAACCAGGGCCACACGATCTTGATCGGGTGGTCCAAAGGGGAAAGGAACGTTTTGTAACACCCCAGCTTATCATGAGCCTGGAATGCTACTAAACAAACTCTAATAACTCTAAAGAAGACAATTCTAATAAATTTCGGCAGAACCTCCCTTGTAAATTTAATTACACGGAGGTTCCAACACACAAGGTAATCAAATAATAATTAAAACTTTTATCCAAAGTCATCAAAAGGTTGACAGTGACATGCTAGGATTCCAACAAAACTAGAGAATCATAAAGAATCACTACTCATCATTATTACATCAATCCATTGCATAAGTCATGATGTAGTATTCTAAAATCAACTGCGTCGTAAGAACATTCAACTTTATTTAGTTCATGTGGTGTGTGAGTGACTAGCGGTCTACTTCCCCCATGCATGTCATTCTTGGCTCGGTACCTAAAACAACAATAAAAGCAAGAGTGAGTCCACAGACTCAGCAAGTACATAACGAAACTATAACATCAACATACGTATAAATAAGATCAACATCAAACATCTCACATGCAAATGAAATGCTCAAGGAACCTTTAACTTTAACTTTCTGTGTGCATTACACTGTAATGCAGTATGCGACCGCCGCATACCCATGCTCAATGCGCCGCACGCAGGGACCAATTGCCGTTACTCTCGCAAGTAACGGGACCTCAAGCCCACACTCCACGAGTGAGGATCTCGGCCCGTCACATTCATGGCGGGATCTCAAAGGAAACATGCTTGATCACCGCGTGACCAAGCCTCAACATGTTCTCAATATGCATATGCTCATCTCTTATTCATCATCAATTTTACCAAAAGACAACAACATTGTACCACAATAAATCATAAGCATAATTTGAGCAATCACCAAACTTAAACAATCATCAGGTAAGCCATCTTGCTATGCAATCATATATCAAAAAGCACACAAACATAGCCAATCAATCACCCCCATATAACAAACAATGCACTTGCCTTAACCGTGAGAACGGAGGGCGTGAAGACGGTGCTGCCTCCGGTACCAATCCCACACCTGGACATGAAGAAAACCCCATTCTAAGACCAACATTCTAGACCAAAATCATAAGTAGCATCGCAATTGAACTCGCTAACATCTTAGCATTTTCTAATTCTCATAATTTCTAGCGATCAGTCACTGCAGGCAGCTAGCTTCTAAAAATACGTAACTTTCTGCTCGGGTGCCCAAATAAGATGATCTTGGACATTCTGGAAAGGTAATTAAAATTTCTAAATAAACTTAGTTGGGAGACCCTCTGATTCGGCCATCTACTAGTCCTACCAATCCATCTAATCAGAGCAAACATTTCACGTCGGGTTTCTGAACAGCGACAAAGAAACTATCATAACTTTCTCTACGTTCGTCCGAATTTAGTGATCTTTAGTTTTCCTGAAAGCTAAGAGGATTATCCTCGTTTTTCGTTATGGTGAGACCCTCTGGAAATCCCTCTAAATATGCGCTTCTATCAGGTTAACCAACACTAGTAATTCTGCTTCTCTACAGAAACACAGAAATACTAAGAAATTCATAACTTTGGCTACCGAGGTCCGAATGACTTGATTCTTGTCGGCAATGAAAGGTAACTACGATATCTACAACTTTCTAGGAGAGGTCCAGACCCAATTCTACTTTCAACCTACGCAAAACGACAATCTTTAACACTGCAGAACACCGACTTACTGACAGAAAACCGTCTCTGGACAGCAGTCCAACAGCAATATTCAGATGACCATAACTTTTGAGATATAACTCCGAATTGATCGTTCTTTAACAATCTGAAAAGGTTATCGAATTATCTACAATAACCTAGTTGGGTGAACTTTCAGATTCTTCCAATTTCCTATCATATTTTAGGAAATATCCAGACAGTTTATTCTCGTCAGATTTCTGGCAGCAGAAACTAAATCGACCATAACTTTTGACTCAGACCTCGGAATCGAGTGAACTCGGCGGCCACTGAAACTTAAGAAGTAGGTCCAGATATCTCTAGGAGACCAACTCTTCAGATTCTGCCTCTAATTAGTCGAAACAGATCCCGCAACATACTGGACAGAATTGAACGAATTAAAGACAGACTGGATTTAAGCAATTCTACTCGCAAACGCATCTAATCACCAACAAACCTTGCAAGAAACCTGATGTTACCCTTGTAGAACCGCTGAAGATCATGAACGGAAACACCAACTTGCGATCCTCTCTTTCCCTTCTCACTTCTTCCTTCATCTCTCCTTTTCCCTTTCTTTTCCTCCTTGGCCGGCTGCAATGGAGCTCCTCCTCTTCTTGACCAGCAGCAATGGTGGTGGTGGGGAGGTGGAGAGGTGGAGAGGAGGTGGAGAGGGGAGGTGGAGAGGTGGCGGCTCAATGGGGAGAGGTGAGGAGGTGGGGAGTGCGGCTAGGGTTTGGGGGAGTGGCGCCCCTTTGGCCGGCCACCCCTTTGCCCTCATGGGCCAAGGCCCAAGCCAGGTTGGATACAAATGATGTTTCCCCCTCTCTAATCAAGAATTTAGCGTTTTCAATTGGTTCTTCCGTAAATCTATTTAGTTCTCTCCGATTAATTAAATCTCTCCCGCGATTCGCTTATCTCACTTTCGGGGTATTACACGTTTGGAGCACACAAACGCGCACTTACATTAGGCCGCCCAAATTCAATCAGATGCACCACATTGCAAGGGTATGTTCGGACTATGCGAACACTTCTTCTCCATCGGGCCATCCGAACAAGATCTAACGGTCCTAGGGAGGGGAAAGCGCGCACAAGATCTGGGTTTAAAGGAGGTCCAGATTCAAAAGAGTTTCAACGGACAGGATGCAAAAGGGGAAAAGATCTAACGGAGAAGATCCAAGGAAAGAGGTCCAAGGAGGTCCTAATTGCCAGGATGGACCCAAGGGAGGTCCTGACGGTTAGGATAAGACCAAAGGAGGTCCCAACAGCCAAGATCTAACAAGAGGAGGTCCTGGCTACCAAGATCTAGCAAAAGGAGGTCCAAAAGAGGTAGAAGGAGAGGAGTCAAGCGAGAGGAAGGTCCAAAAAGGGGAAACTAAACTCAAAATCGAATTTTAGGAATCAAAGGGGTTTGAAACATAAACCCGAGCTTAGAACAGCTTGAGGGTGGTTGCGACCTAAAAGGTGGATGTAACCCAGGGGAGGTCCAAACACAAAGGAGGTCAAAACCTGAGGAGGTCTAAACCAAACAGATAACACAGAAGGGGTCTAGACCACAGAGAGGAGGTCTGAACCTTAAGTGAGGTCCTAACCGAGGGGAGATTAGGACCAAGAGGAGGTCTATGAGAGGAAAAACTAAGCTGAGGAGCACACAAGGTAGAGAGAGAGAACCAAAAATCAAAGAACACCAGAGAACCCTAGAAACGAACAAAGAGCTAATTGACATTAATTGAAGTTAGGTTAGTTCAAGTTAAACCTCCAATATTTCCGAAGTTCCAAGTTAAGCTTGAGCAGACCAATAAACCGAATGGTTCCTTTTTTATTTTGAAATCTGGCAAGAACTCTAAGACAAATAGGACGTTACATATGAGCACGACGAAAAGCTCGCATAAATTCATTCCAAGTGATTGCCTGAGCATTAGCATGTGAGACACTGAAGTTATCCCAACATTCAGAAGCAGGTCCATTCAGTTTTTGAGAGGAAAACAGAACTCTCTCATGGTCATTGCACTGTGAGATATCTAGCTTCTTCCCAATAACGCGCAACCAATCATTTGCATCCATAGGTTTTGTATTGCCGGAGAAGGTAGGAGGGCATGTTCTCATGAACTCTGACAATCTGGACTGCGGAGGAGGAGGAGGTGGACTTTGGAAAAATGCAGCTTGTTGGGCTTGATTGTTGTTCATGGACTGAGCAAGCAGTTCGATCAAATGGTTTTGATTGGCCATCATCTATTGCCATTCTGATCCATTGGCTGGTGGTGGTCGTGGCATGGGGTACTTCCATTCCTAGGGACATTGTTGTCTTGGTTGGTTCCATTTCCAAAGCGATGAGTGTTCACCATCTGCCGGTTACTCCAGAGGGTTAGGGGAGGTGACAAAGGTTACGGGGATACAAAAAGGAGAACTAAGGTGGATAGAGCAAAACAACAACCCAAACAAAACAACCAACTCAAAAGTTTTCAAAATAATTAAATAACTTTGTACAACGTTCTACTCAATTGATAGTCTTAAGCTGATGATACGACTCAATACACAAAATGAGTCTTTGACAAACTTAGGTTGTATGGCTTGTCCAACAAAACGATCTTCGGTGATTCTTCCATGTTTTCTTGTCAAGCCCCTCTCGGGAGCATCTGAAAGCCTCCCAGGACCTCTTAGGGAGGTCCGACAGGACCACCCAAAGGTCTGGAAGGTCCTCCAAGAGCACCCTAAGAGGAGATCTCAAATACCTCCCAGGGGTCTGGTCTCTGTGCACTAAATTAGTCCTAGGAATCAAAGCTAACTCGCACAAATCAACATAGGTGAAATCACAACATCACAGCTTACAACTAGAACAACAGATAAAGTAAAACTTAAATTAAACAAGGGCCTTATGGCCACAGTTGCTTACAGAGGTTGCTAGTGAGGGCTTACAAAAACCGACCACAAAACCTCACAGCGGAACCACCAAAAGCGCTTAAGACATCCGGCAAGCCCACAGGCTGTCGAGTGGAGGACGTCTCCTAGAAGGTCGGGTCATCAAAGAACTCCTCCTCGAAGAGGTCTGAGCAACCTTGTCCCTGATCATCTTCGGCCACTGCTCAAACAGAGGGCTTAAAGCCATGAGTACGTTGAATGTACTCAGCAAATCGCAGGAAACAGGTATGCAATAATTATTCATGCATTGGCATTAACAATGGAGAGCTGCAAGGTTAGTTGCAGAAAGCAAAATTTTATATGAAAATAACATAGATAGATTGTAAGCTCAAGTTAAAAACCATAATACATAAGTACATTTGTTTGAAAGGGAGATCGTGAGCACCAATTCACTCCCAAGATCACTCGTGGGAGGTTTGGCCAACCCACGACCAGGACCACCCCTACAACCACTCTGGAGCACCAACTCCACAGCACCACCAAAGACCACCCTAAGGCTCTAGGACCTCCCTGAGTACCAACTCTGGAGCACCCTGGACCACCCTAGGGTTCACAAGATCTCTTTTGAAATGCTACCCCTTGCGCAAAATCACCAGGCAATGTCCATGACCAAGGACTTAGCTATTCGAATAGATTTTTCATTCTGCAGAGGTGTACAACTTTACCCACAATTCACGACCTCTCTAGCGGGTCGGGTTCCCATCGAAACCATTGCTCACTTCCGAAGGTGAGTAGTCCGGAGACTGTGACAAGGCTGTTACAAAGTTTTGAACTGATTCGGAGCTGCCCGCTAAGGTTTTGCTTCTAACGGGCTAAACACCCACCAGATTCGTGCCCCCTCTTGCGCCAGCGAATCAGCACGCTTCACTACAACAGAACCAAGCCATTTCATTATTAATTATTTGGCCCAGACCACCCCCATAAAATGGTCTTGTGGTTGCACGAAAGTACCCGGATCAAAGGAACACAAAGTTAAGTCCTTAAACCACTCAGGCGAGACAACCTCTGCCATTGTGTGTATAGCATCCCCTTTACTGCACGATCACTCGCCCGAGTGAGAACACATTTGGGTTCAACCTTGCCAAAAGACCACCCTGGTCTTGGCACAACAAGTTTTAACAAAAGTGACCTCGCACCACGATTGACACAACTGTGGCATCCCACCACAGCTGCACAACAGTGGCATCACACCACAATTCCATAGCTCAATTAGTTATTAAAAAAGAAAACAAGATTCTCAAGACCAGCGGTTCTAAAGCAAGGCTAAGTATAACTACGATCCCATGTTGGCAATATCAAACAATACCAAATAAAATAACCCAATCTAAGGTGTCCAAGGGGGACATGGCAAAATGTCGGGTACAAGTATCAAGGAGGCATACTGACAAATAGGAAAATAACTACTGCTCAAACCTTTTCTATAAAAGATAGCTATGCATGATAAAGTAAAACAATATACTTTTGGAAAACCAGGTCCAATATGATCAAAGGTCTACGACTTGCCTTCGTTGAGAAGTGGCGAGGCTTCGGCAGAGGCTGCTGGATCCAAGTATTCCTCCACGAACTCGGGATCTACACGTTCGCAAAGAACCAAATTAACAAAGCAAACTCGGGCAAAAGAACTTAAAAGACTCAAAAGAACTTAAACGAATTCAACTCAAAAACCAGAAGAGCAGGATGTCCTAGCGAGAGGGGAGGTCTAACACAAAGAAGGGTAAAGCTCCAGATACAAGCATGGAGAGAACTAGGCGAGAGCAAGGAAGTTAGGAATGAGGAAAAAATGTGATGAAGGGAGGCATGCTCGGGCTACATATAGCTGGAGATGGCGGAGAAACCCTGAGTGACCCATAGCATACGTGTCAAGGGTAGGTGAAAAACATGACAAGGATAAGACAAGGCATACCATCAAAAGGAGGAAACGACATACCTTAGATGTGACCGCATTTAATGTGATACAACAACCATTAAATGCGCACAGGCTTTTGAGGCGAAGGATTTGAGAAAGTGAGCAGGACTGACCAATGGGGCCAGTCAAACTCAAGAGAACAGACCAGTCAAAGGGGTGGTCTAAACCTGCAAAGGTGGTCTTTACAAAAAGACCAGAGGTCATGACCACATAGGGTGGTCGTGACAAAAGAGGGTGGTCTCTGCAAAAAGACTAGAGGTCATGACCACATAGGGTGGTCGTGACAAAAGAGGGTGGTCTTTGCAAAAAGACCAAAGGTCTTGGGGTGGAGGAGGTCTAAAGGACAAAGGAAAAGGCGCAACAAACCAGGGCTACACGATCTTGATCAGGTGGTCCAAGGGGGAAAGCGACGTTCGGAGCACGCGAACACGCACTTACATCGGGCCGCCCAAACTCAATCGGACGCACCACAATGCAAGAGAACGTTCGGACCATCCGAACGCTTCCTCTCAATCGGGCCATCCAAACAAGATCTAACGATCCTAGGGAGGGGAAGGTGCACACAGGATGTGGACTTAAGGGAGGTCTAGACAAGGAGTTTCAACAGATAAGATACAAAAGGGGAAAGGATCTAACATAGACGTCCAAAGAAAAAGGTCCAAGGAGGTCCTAACAGTCAGGATGGAACCAAGGGAGATCCTGGCGATCAAGATCTAACAAGGGGAGGTCCTAACGGTCAAGATCTAACAAGGGGAGGTCCTAAAAGAAGTACAAAGAGAGGAGGTCAAGCGAGAGGGAGGTCCAAAAAGGGGAAACTCAATTCAAGATTGAATTTCAAGAATCAAAGGGGTTTGAAACACAAACCCGAGCTTAGAATAGCTTGAGGGTGGTTGCGACCTAAAGGGAGGTCTGAACCCAGGGGAGGTCTGGGCAAAGAAGAAGTCCAAACACAAGGGAAAACTAAACCTGAGGAGGTCTAAACCAAAGAAATAACATATGGGAGGTCTAAACCACAGGAGGAGGTCTGAACCGTAAGAGTGGTTCTAACCGAGGGAGAGATCTGGACTAAGGGAAGGTCCAGGAGAGGAAAAACTAGGTTGAGAGACAAACACACAACAAGCGAAGAAGGGAAACTAAAGGCCAAAGAACACCAGAGAACTCCAACAACAAACAAAGAGTTGGTTTGACTTAGTTGAAGTTAAGTTAGTTCAAGTTAAACCTCCAATATTCTCCAAAGTTCCAAGTTAAGCTTAAGCAAACCAATAAACCGAATGGTTCCTTTTTGGTTTTGAAATATGGCAAGAACTCTAGGACAAACGGGACGTTACAGTTCTTGAATGGTAGAGATGACTTGATGACTTTACGGTGCTCTCTTGATAGCTTCATGTCTTGTGGTCTTGAACGTAATGGAAAGAAATGTGTTGACCATCTATAGAAATTTACAAGGGAAAGAGGATCCACTTAACATTATAAAATTGTGAGAGGAGAATTAGGTAAGAAAGAATTGCTATGAAGAAGGTAAGGATAGAAAGATGACCAAAGATGGGAGCACAATTTATTTTTTTCTTATATAAAATAAGTTTTGAAGTTTATCAACTAATAGCCATTCTAACTAGGTCACAACCTACAGTCGATATGACTCTGATACTATATCTGTTGGACCTAGGAGTAACACCCCAAATCCTCTGTGTATTCTACATTAGTCTTTGGAATAGTAGCTAGTGTACACAGTAAACAAATATGGTAACATCCATAATTCGCAAAACTTTATCAATAAATATCAGAGTTTATTACAAAAAAAGACTTACAAGCCAACAGTAAAGAACACAATGGAAAACAAAGAAGAAGTAGTAGAGCCTAGTAAATTTGCCACATGCAATCGACTAGGGTAACGGCCTAGTCATCGAGATCTTCAGCATTAGAAAAGTCATTCTCCTCTAAACAATATTTTATTAAGCAAGGGTGAGTACAAATAATTGTACTCCACTAGTTACACCCATAACAGAGTTAATGCATGCATGGATATTATAAAAGAAAGGCTTATTGGGTTATTTGTGCAAAAGCAATATTTGACATTTTAAATACAATAGCTAAGCTCAAAAGCTCATGTTTTACAAAAATAAATTAATAAATCTAGTGTAGGCACCAACCTAAATAAATTAATAAATCTAGTGTAGGCACCAACCTAACACTAACTTAAACACGGGCACCAACCCGGGGTTTCAACTCATAATTTTTCTCATGGACACAGATCCATGTCATAAACTGTTTTATAAAATATTTTGGAACATAATCAAAGTCTAACTTTGAGTGGCTTTGCTCAATATGTCTATGACCATGGACAAGGCTATTCGAATAATTTTACACTCTATAGAGGTTGTACAACTTTACCTACAAGAGATAATCAACTTTTAATGTCCGTATGACACACTTACGTAGGTGTGAGACTAAGTGATTATCACAAGGCTTTTACAATACGTCATCCTAAAGTAGTCATGTTGGCTAAGGTTTTACTTCCTTTGGACTAAACCATCTGTCGGAAGCCCCCCTTGCGCCATGTGAGAATAAATAAAAGTAGGTCATTCTGACACTCACACATCAACATGGCACGACTATCAGGGGAACAAAAATTGATTAGCTAGGTCTGTCCCATACTAGACTTATGGTAGTATGGATTGGCTTTGCAAGATGCGTCTTGAAGACTGGTCCTTAACCAACTTGGGCGACTTCCAAAAATAAACATAGGCCTCAACCATTCACTGAATTGAGCCTGTGCATAAATCTGCATCCACCAACTATCCATTTTGGCCTAGTCTAAACTAGTTTTTGATTTTATTTCATTTTTAAAATCATTTGTATACTTCCATGGCACACCAATGCTTTGGATACAATTTAAACCACATTTGATTTTTGGCTATAAAGTCCCAAATCAAACATTTTAGGTCTAAGAATGGCTAAGCTTAAGTTTTTCCAAAATATTCTAGTTCATACTATTGCATCGACTAGATATTATCTAAGGTGACAAGGTGTGGATATTTCAATGTCAATATTTGGTCATACAAATGTCTTGGGATTAACTACAATTTCAAAATAGGAATCCAAATTAAATTGAATACAAATAATCATGCAGTAATAATTTAAAACAGAATTTAAATAATTTGAAACATTGGGATCAAATATGATCAAAGGATGTAACTTGCCTTACTCAATTAGTTGTTGTTCTAAAATGGAGTAGAAATCTGGCTATATGAAGTCGTCGAAATATATGCGTGAAAACAAGCCAAATTCAGCCAAAATTAAAATAAACTCCTAATTAAATAATTTAGGTTCTCAGATATATATATTTAATTTAGATGAATTTAAAAATTTGAATCACTAGAATCGGAGCTCGAATGAAGGAGAACGGTCTCTCCGAAGATCGAATTTCACATGAAATGATAGAAATGGATAATTCTGAATTTATTGAATTATTTTTCTAAAGGAAAAACAACTTATTTCATCAGCATGATGTCAACAAGGGGATTTAATTATCTGGTTGGATTATTTTTCTAAAGAAAAAGGAAACAAAGTCATTGATAGGTGGGCCCTGGCCCATAGACTAGGTCCATGAAATTGTGCCTGGTCCACGGTGGAAAAGGAAACAAAGTCAGTGAGAGGAATTCAGCCCAAAAGCGAAATCTGGATTTTAATTGATTCTGATTTCCAGCAAAATCAATAAATCAAAAGGGTTTTTTAGAAAATAGCAATTAGAGTTAAAAAATTATAGAAATATTCATAGAAATTCCTTAAATTAGTTTGAACTTGATAAAATTAATTCCAACTTAAAGTTGGCTTTTATTTTTGAACATAAATTATTTTCCATGTACAAGACCAAAATCACGCATCATATTTGTCAATAGCTTCTTTTTGCTCCAGTAAGAAAGGAAACCGGCTTCATCTTTGACTCCAAGATATATATTGATCTTACAAATGTGATTCATACTTTTTAGGTTGAGGTCTCTGGGATCACGAATAGACGATTTTACCAACCCAGAAGTTGATAGCACTATTGTCTAGAAGCTGCGAAAGAGCAAAATAATTCGTCAATTCTTCTGTCGGGCCTTTTGTTGTTACGTTGATTTGATGTATGAATTTGTAATGTAGGTTGGTGCAGAATGCTAGTGTCCCCATAAAAGGTAACAATTTTCTCATCTCCCAACTCACTGACTGTTTAAGAGTGTTTATGGCTTCTTCGTATCGTGTCGTATTGTCACCTCTCATTTTGCATTATTTTTCTCCTGTTTGCATATGAACAGAATGCCCGCAGAAATGTGACTAGCGTTGCTCGAAAACGAAACACCGAGAACCATGCCTTAAGTAGTGCAATATCTGCCTAGGTATGTGTTCCATCTGGCACATCTGGCAACATAGAAGAATGCCCATGCTACGACAACATGAAGAGCAGCCATGGCAATTCCAAGTGCCCTTGATGAAAACGAAGGAACAACACATGACCACCATATCTTGGCTTCCTCCACTCGCTTTCTCTTTTCTTTTCTTTGCTTCTTCTTTTTCTTTTTTTATACTGTACCATCTGGCATCATTTCAGTTGATGCAACTAAATGAGTTTTCACACATGTCAAAGTAATAAAAGAGGGCAAATCTAATCATTTGTATTTGGAACCTGATCCAATACCAAGCCCAAGTCATATCCATCCATTGCAGCCGGATGGTTGTAGTCGATTTATTTGGTCGAGCGTTTCTCCCTGCGATTTCTAATTCCCTAGAAACGAGTCCACCGATCATAGGAAGCTTGGAAGACTGGGTAATGGCACAACGCAGCTCAAATTTCAGCAAGTGGTGGTTTTCCAAGACCACGCACTTGGCAACCCAATCCTCTTCGCTTCTAAGTTCCAACCCCACTGAGGCCACCCATATTCATACCTCGTCCTCCACCACCCAATTGGCAGCCAAGAGTTGCTGGAAATCAGCCCCCAATCCACAGCAACTTTATTCCAAATGTGACATGCTTGCAATGCGGTCGTCTCGGGTATTATGCACATCAATGTTGGCAAAAGCGTGTGGTACGCCTCGAGTCTACCCATCTCCAGTTCCAGTGCATCCAGCACCACCTCCAAAGATGGCACCCAAGCCTGCTCCAGCTCCGGTATGTGCCCGAGTGAACTACGTCACCGCCGAGGAGGCAATCGACGCACTAGACGTTGCCTTGGGTATACTTCTTGTTAATTCCAGTCCAACTGCTGTTTTGTTTAACTCGGGAGCATCCCATTCCATTATCAAGAAGCATTTTGCTGAACATCATCAGTTTGACACGCATGCACTTCAGCCACCACATCTCATACATTCATCTGAGTCGGTTTTACAAACCGATCAAATCTGCTAGGGCGTAAAAGTGGAAATCCAGGGGGTAGAATTTTTGGCCAATTTGATAGTGGTAGATTCAGAAGAGATGGATATCATTTTGGGAATGGATTGGCTGTCCAAAAATCAGGGGCAAATCAATTGTGCTCAGCGATCAGTTTCCATCATTAGCGAAAAAGGCGAGCAAGTCGTTTTTGCATCAAAGACTGTTGGTTCTCATCTTTGTACTCTGGAAGTTAGTATCACTTTTGAGTTAGAGAGGGTACCAGTAGTTTGTGAGTATCCAGATGTCTTTCCCAAAGAACTCCCAAGCATGCCCCCAGATCGCGAAGTTGAGTTCGTGATGGAACTGTCACTCGGTACCGCGCCAATTTCAAAGCGACCGTATCAGATGCCTCCCAATGAGTTGATAGAATTGAAGAAACAACTTAAGGAGCTACAAGACAAAGGATTTATCTGGCCAAGCTCCTCACCTTGGGGATGCCCGACCTTGTTCGTGAAGAAGAAAGTTAAGAGTTTGCGGATGTGTGTGGAGTACCATCCGTTAAACGAAGACACAGTCAAAAATAAGTATCCACTTCCCCAAATTGATAACTTGTTTGACTATCTGATTGGAGCCTAAGTATTCTCTACGATTGATTTGAGATTGGGCTATCATTAGATCAAAGTCAGGATTGAGTACATTCCAAAAATGGTATTCTCTACTCGCTACGGCTTGTATGAATACACTGTCATGTCCTTCGGCCTGACAAATGTACCAGTCTATTTCATGAACCTTATGAATTCAGTTTTCATGAAGTATCTTGACAAGTTCGTCGTCGTGTTTATTGACGACATTCTCATCTACTCCAAATCCAAGGAAGAACATGAGAAGCATATGAGGCTTGTGTTAGAAACACTACGCAAGCATCAACTATATGCAAAATTCAGTAAGTGCAAATTTTGGCTGAAAGAAGTTAGCTTTTTGGGTCATGAAGGTGGCGTCGCTGTTGACCCAAGCAAAGTACAAGATATACTGAATTGCGGTCAGCCCAAAAGCGTCATTGATATTAGAAGTTTCCTTGGACTTGTTGGTTACTACCGACAGTTCATTGAAAACATCTCCAAAATTGCGACGCCAATGACTCAACTTCTAAAGAAGGAGAAGAAGTTTGAGTGGTCAATAGAGTGTGAAACCAGTTTTCAGACTCTAAGAGAACTCCTAACCAAAACTCCTGTACTCACTCTGCCAGATATTCACAAAAGTTTCAATGTGTATTGCGATGCTTCTCGCAATGGGCTCTGCTATGTGCTTATGCAAGAGGGCCGAGTGGTGGCATATGCGTTAAGACAACGGAGACCTCATAAAGTGAATTATCCCATGCATGACTTGGAGATGGTAGCCGTAGTTCATGCTCTGAAGATTTGGCGATATTACCTCATCATTAATCGTTGCGAGATCTATACAGATCATAAGAGTCTTAAATATATTTTCACTCAAGACGATCTGAACCTGAGGCAAAGAAGGTGGTTTGAGCTGATCAAGGATTATGATATGGGACTCCATTATCATCCGGGGAAAGCCAACGTAGTGGCCGACGCATTAAGCAAAAAATCTCAATGCAATTGTTTGTCGGTAACATCCACTTCGGAGGGCTTGTGTGCTGCATTTCAACGGCTGAACCTTGAAATGGTTGAAGAAGGATATCTTGCTGCCCTAGAAGTGAAATCCACATTAGAATACCAGATCAAGATGGCCCAGAAAAGTGACAAGGGTGTGGAGAAAATCAAGGAGAAAGTAAAGACCAGCAAAGCCAAGTATTTCTCCAAAGACGATCACGTTGTCTTGTGGTTCAGGAAATGATTAGTTGTGCCGAAAGACGCGAAGCTCCTTCTTGAAGAACACGATTCTTCCTTCTCCATTCATCCTGGAAGCACAAAGGTGCATTAGGATTTGAAACAAAAATTATGATGGACTCGGATGAAACGGGAGATCGCATGGTACATTGCCGAGTGTGACATATGTCAGTGGGTGAAAGCTTGAGAGACCATGTGGACGTCCTCTCCATGTTGTGATGAAACAAAAGTGTATGCTAATTAGGCTAAAAATGAAAATTTTAAAAATTATCTTAATGCCAATCTCAACCATAATTGAGCTTAAATGTGCATCAAAATATTTTTCAAATGTAGTTTAGGTCATTTTCTTATCATCTTCTTCATTTTATTTTCTTGAGCTTAATGTCTTTGGAGCTTTTGAGCAAAGTTTTTTTTCTCTAGTGTTGAGCTCCCATCTATTTTGGCAACTTGGTCATGATCTTCTTTTTTCATTTCTGGACCAAGTTAGTTTCTTCGCAAACTTCTTATCTTTTAAAATCCTCAATTTGCATTTTGATATGGTTTGTGAACATATTCATCAAGGGGAAGATTGAGAGACTATGTGGAGGCTCTCTTAATGTTGTTATGAATATTTGAAAGCATTTGAGACTTACTGATGGAGGTTCAGTAGTTGTTAAAGTTTGCAAAGTCAAGTTTTGAGTTTCACCTAGGTTTCATGGGATGTTATGATGCATATTTTCACTAATGATGGTTAAGTGCACGACGCTTGTGCCAAGGAAACGATTTCTTTGTCTTTGTTGACTGCAGGATGACTTGATGGCTTGGATGATAATCGACGCGGGATCGGTAGCAAGCACGGAGAGCTTGGCGTCTAGAACGATCATGTTGGTCGAGAAGATCATCGAGAATCAAGCCCGGTCATAGAGATAGAGTCTTCATGAAGATGGCGTGAGATGAGTCTGTGCAGTGACTCAGGGTGACTTGGCAATGTTCAAGTGTCAGCAAGGCATTTCGAGGGTGTTTGGAGCTCGAGACACAAGGCGGGGATGTGACAAGTCAACGCGGAGCGAAGACCATCAAGGTGGAGCAGCGTGGTAGCTCCAAGTGGCTTATGTTGACCAAAATCAACATAAGGGCATTGATGTAATTGTAGCTAGTCTAGAGGGTATCCTAGGCATAGGGTAGAGTTGGCTGAACCATAAGTAGATATTAATGAGTGGAGAGAGTTAATCTTAGCCCTTGAGGTGATCCAAGGGTTGAGGTTGCTCCTATAGGGCTATACATAGAGGGGTAGAGGTATGCCTCCACCACCAAGTCTTGGAGAAGGATTTATGCTCCTTTGAGCTTTGCCCACCATGAAGTGTGGCTTTGTAATCCTTCCTCTTGAAGCAATGAAAGTTCCTCTTGAAGCAATGAAAGTTCCAAGTTTTTACTTGTTCCGAAATTTATTTTATTTCTTGCAATTTCTAGCTTTTCTTTGTGGCAACCTGAACTTCTCTTCCCCTCCTTCTACTTGCTGTAGTTCTATTGGATCTAAGACATGTAATAGGTTGAGAAATCATCAAGAATATATTCCAACCCAACAAGATCCATTAGAATTCATTCTAGCTCAAGCTGTGTTTGCATTAATCGTGTTCTTGAGCTGAAATTGTTGTTCTTGATGCAACTTGAACTATTTGCATGAAAGGTTGAGACTTTGGACATATCTTTTTGGAATCATAGCCCCAAGATCATTTCCTAGCCATGGTTCAAGTTTCATCAATTTTGGTTGATTTCTTGAGTTCTTGAGATTTCTTAGCGGGCAAGTTTCTGAAATTCCAGATTTGATACAATGTGATCTTGAATTATGATAGGTCTCTCTCTTGGGATTTATTCTGCTATTTCTTTTGAAATCATAACCCTGAGGACCTCATCTTGCTATGTCTCAAGTTTCATTAATTTTGGTTGAATAGATCTTGAGTTCTTGAGGTTTCTTAGCGGCTAAGTTTCTAAAATTCCAAATTTGCTGAAATTGCAGATTTGATGCAACGTGATCTTGAAGTATGATAGGTCTCTCTCTTGGGCTTTATTCTGCAGTTACTTTTGGAATCATAACCCTAAGGACCTCATCTTGCTCTGTTTCAAGTTTCATCAATTTTGGTTGAATAGATCTTGAGTTCTTGAGGTTTCTTAGCTGCTAAGTTTTTGAAATTCCATATTTGCTGAAATTGCTATTCTAAAATTCTTGTTCTGATTCACTCTGTTCTTAGTGTACTCTTGGTGTTCTTGAACCTAGTTCCTTCCTAATATCACTAGAGTTCAAGTTAAGAAATACTTGAGTGGGGAAATTTAATTTGCGCATATTCACCCCCGTCAAGTCGCCATAACCGATCCTTCAATTGGTATCAGAGCTCGGTTTTGCTCTTTCTAGATCTTGACCGATCTTTGAGCTTTGGCGATGGATAGGTATTTGTGAGGACTCAGGGTATTTAGCTAGTAATACTTAACCTCCACATGGTTCTAGTATCACTAATTAAATATCCTAAGCCTCGATGGACATGTGCTTCCCAGAATTGCAGCACACATACATCTTTATAAAATCATGCATTATTTCCATACAACTTACAAAATCACGTCTAGCAAAAGGCATACATAATATAGAGTTATTACAAAAGAGCTGATCGGACAAATGACATCAAAGTAACATATAACAGCGGAAGCAAAAGCGCCATAAGATGGCAATAACAAAATCCAACCGGTTAGCCATAACCCACAAGGTAACCGACCGGGCCGCCAAGCTAGTCGCACCCACCACAACAAAACTCACAAAAGTCGATCCCTTGGGGATCCACTTCCTCCTCTGCAACAATAAAGCAATGCGTTGAGTACAAAAATGTACTCGCAAGACTTAGAGTAACAAGGCTATACATAGCTACATGCAAGCTGAAACAAAGGAGATGGTTATATGGTTATTTGGATGCATAAAGCAATTTCATTTGCAATAATGTAATAGATTGAAGGCAATTTGTCAAATCAGTTTTTCATTGTTGAAATAATAGCGAGGTAACAATAAGTAACATAAATAACAATCTAGAAGTGACTAACCCAATAGCCACCACAACATAGCACAAATTCCCAATTCGTACCACCCAATCAAGTTTTAGTGAAAATGTTGTGGTCTAACTCTTGAAAGACCTCCCCAAGCTTGTCCATGACCTAGGACGAGGCTATTCGAATAGATCAAAACCCTACAGGGGTGTACCAATGTACCCATACTTCAGACCACCTTTTTGCCAAGCTATTAAGCACACTTCCTTTGGTATGCCAGCACGGCTAAATCCTATGAGATATTTCCAATGGATTGTATCAATTAAGAGTCGCACGTCGGGGGTTAACCCTTAGGGATCTGCTAGTGACAAAAATCACAAGGACCCATACGTTGAGTCGGAAACACCAGCCCAGCCGAAGCAACTGCAGGTGTTCTGGGTATGGAGAACCTAACCGGAACCCATCCCTCTCATCCCAAAACGAACATTTTTCTCTATCACTACCACCAGCGACTCATTAATTAACACCTCCCAAAGTACTAAATCAAGAGAGGTCCCATATCCCTCTAGTGTGGTTAGCACGCAAAGATGCTTGGTTTAGTGTAACAAGATGTTCGGTCCTTGTTGACTCGGGCACCAACCATCCACACCCAAAAGCACATCAACATACCATTGTGCCCAAGTCTAAAATATTTTATTTTTAGTTTTCTCAATTAAACATAGCACAAAGTGCTGAACATAAAGGCATAATAAGCATTTGTGTGATCAAGGTTATCGACTAAGTCGACAACCGTCCAATTCTACCGGTAGCTAAGCATGACTAAGCAACATTAACTCGTAAACTACTAAGTGACAAGGGTTCATCCAACGAACCCTAAATCACAGTAAGATAATTCTAGGCTCAATAGTAGAGGATAAACATTTGCCTACGGCTTATGCATCTAATGGGTCAACTAATCGACAATAGTTTAACACAAAATAGCAATGCATACGTGGAATTTGCAAACAACATATTAGACTTGGAAAATAATAGGAGCAACATGATCAAATGATGCTACATCTGCTTGCCTTGCTGGTAGTTCTCTTGCTGCAAAGGATTGCTCTCAGGTTCAACAAATTCTTCGGAACCTAATGCAAGAACGCGAAATTCCAATAAGAACGAAGAACACTGAAAAAGACTCAAAAATCAAAGTCATCCAAATTCTATGAAATTTACACAGCAGTAAGATCATGATTTTAAATGAATTGAGCAATAGGAATCATTCAATTTGGACTAAGTATGCAGAAGTTATGGCCTAAACTTCTTTCAGGTGGAAAACTCAAATTAAATTATTTTCTGTTACTGTTCATGGCACAATTTTCCAGAAAGTTTTTAAGCATGAAATTTTTATAGTAGGTAGAGCATTGCATTCTAAGGATAGCAAAATTAAGTTCACTTCATTTGGAGTTAAATTGAATTACTTATGATTTTTCTAAGTCATGAAACTAGGGTATAGCACTTTTCAGAGGTAAAAACATGAATAAAACCTATCCTACATCAAAGCATACTAATAGAGGATTCTAACACATTTTAGTTTAGTAAATTTGGACTTACAGAGATTTACTTGTGCATTTTACAAGTTTAAAGGAATTTCTAGAGCACTAATTAAATGCTAAAGCAAGTTAACACAATATACACCACTTTCTGGTACAGAACAGTGCCTAAATACATTTTTAGATTATAGTTCAGTTTAACAGGAGAATAACAAAATTTGAATCACTTTAAAAGGAGTTAAAATGAATTAGTTATGCACTACTTTTGAACTTTAAAGCAATTAACAGATGGCAAATAAAAGCTTTCGGGCTTTTCTTGAAAACCAGCTCAACCGGGGAGGTCGGGGCCATAGATCAGAGATCGCACGGCTACAGCGCACGGGAGCACCGCACCCGCGCACGCGCGCGCTAAGGAGGTCTAGACCGTCAGGTCCAGATTTCCAAGGGGAGGTCCTAAGGGGCAGGTCTAAGAGAGGAGGTGTGGGACGGCCAAGATCTACCAGAGGAGGTCCTGGATGGCCAAGATCTAGACTAGGGAGGTCTGAACAGCTAAGATCTTCACAGAGGAGGTCTTAACGGTCAAGATCTACACAAGGGAGGTCCTAATGGTAGAGATCTAAACGGAGAGAGGACCTGACGGCTAAGATCTCACAGGGGAAGGTCTTAATGATCAATATCTCCACCGGGGGGGTGGTCCTAGAGGTTCGAATCTGCGAGGAGAGAGGTCCTGATGTTTTCTTTACAAAAGACCAAGGGGTGGTCTTTTGCAAAGAGGACCCGGGGTGGTTTTTACAAAGATGACTACGAGGGTGGTCTTTTGCACATGAGTGATTCTAACGGTCAAGATTAAAATCAAAGAGGTCTTTAACGGCCAGGATCTAAGCTGGAGAGGTCCTGGCAACTATGGTTTTTACAGAGGAAGATCCTACGGTTAAGATCTAACCCAAAGAGGTCCTATACGGCTACGATCTAAACCTAGGAGGTCCTGAAGGTTGTCAAACTTAGACAACAGGACAAGTACCGCGCTTTGCCCATCGGCTCGCCGCCGATGACTCTGGTCACGATGATGCAAACCAACAGCGGCAAAACGTGCGCAATACAATTGCGAACACGATGGAAGCACTTTCAATGGCGGAGCTGGCCTAAAACGCCGACGAGCCGGAAAGGGGCGGAGGAGCACGAATGACTAATTACAAAAACGGCGAAAAGCTTTGCCGCAGCTCAAGGGAGCGGGTGCTTGACCACTAAGGGACTATCGCGAAGGTACTTAAGCACGAGAGGGGTCCAGAGGAGGTCGGAGGAGTTCTGGCGGCGGAGACCAGCGCCGGAGTTGAGGAAGAAACCAGGGAGGTGGGGCCTGAGCAAAAAGGAAAGCCATTGGGTGTCAAAGAGCTCCATTAGGACCCTCAGGAGGTCCATGAGCAAACAATTGACCAAAGAAGACACTTACCGGAGTTGGGGAAGAAGGGGCAGATTTCAGCCGCAAGGATCAAAAACCCAAAATTAAACTGCTCCTGCGAAGGCAACCCAAAATCAAGTTAGGGGACTTGCTCAAGATGATGAGGTGGTTCAGGCGACGTGAAAGGAAAAGCCAGGGAACCACTAGAGCACCGTCGGCGATGAGGAGCTCGAGTGATCGAAAATGGCAAAATAGGGCTCTCGGTGATTTGCGCACAAACACACAGAGAGGGAGCTGGGGTGACAGAGAGGGGCTAAAGAGGAACCAAGGGAGGGGCTCGAAGGTCCTCAAATAGCTCGGGGTCAATGGTTGCGCGAGGACAAGCTTTAATGGAGATAAGACCTAAAGCTGGTCTAGGGCAGAACAGAGGCGACGGGAGCCGGTGAGGACAAAAAGGCTACTGGGCTAAACAATGACATGCGCTAAAAACGGGGCTCGGAGCCGTTGAAGGGGCCCCGCGAGGTGACCAAGTGCTGCACCTCAGCGACCATGGCACACATGTGTACGGGCGCAAGGAGGAAGAAGAAGAACAGAGGGAGGTCGGGGAGGTTGTGATCGTAGGATCAGATAAGAACGACTGGGATTTCACGAGACCTCCGGAGGTCCAAAACGGCACGGGAGGTCTGAGGCGTTGGATCAAGATCCAACGGCTCAACACACGCGTCCAAACGACCACACCCGGTACAGTTAAGTGGTTCGGCTCGACCGCTGAGCCCGAGTCTGACTCAGACCCGACTGGTTTGACTAGTGTTTTAATTTAAAGCTGAGATTTTGAGGAATTGTTTGAGGTAGCAAACTAACTCCAAAATTTCTAAAATTTTTACAGAGTATGCTAACTTAGGGTTGACCTTGTATAAAATTTTCAGAGGTTTTTATATAGTGCATTTTCCTCCAGAAATTTTGCAAGGTTCTGAGCTAGGGTTTGAGTCAAGTCAAACAGGTTTGACTGACCTCTTAAAATATTCAAACAAATTCTAAAAATTGTGAAATTTTCCAGAGGAGTCACACATTAACCCTAGAACTTAGAAAAAATATTTCCAAAGAATGATCACAAGGTTTGACAAGGATTTGAAAAAGGAGGGTCATGACTTGGAAAAAGGAACTTGTGCTTTTGAATTTCCATATTTCATTCACAAGAATTTTCAGAAATTCAATACAACAACAAGATGTAAGAAAAGTTTTAATTTCTACATATTTTCTTACATTTGAAACACAAGCCAAGACTTGGAATGTTACAGTATTCCACCAAGCCTCCTATCTTCGATGGGGTCGACTATCCCTTTTGGAAGAGTAGGATGGAGTCATATATTCAGGCATTAGGCTATTCTATTTGGAAAAAGGTTAAGACTCGGTTTGTGATTCCTGCCGATGAAAACATCAATGCTGCAAATACTCCGAATGTTGAGGCAAATGTAAGGCAAGGAATATCATCATTCAGGGGCTTAGTCGGAATGAGTTTGATCGGATTTCTTACTTGTCGTCGGCATATGACATCTAGGTGACCCTCGATGCATACCATGAGGGCACCACCCAGATCATGACCGTTTGACAGGATCAATACAAAAGAGAGTACAACAAATTTGAAATGCTTGCCCGTGAGTCTTTGGATGAGTGTTTTGGTAGATTTCACAAGATTTTGAGCAACCTCCGAGCTGTTGGTCTCAATACCCAGACTCGGATAATGCTCGACAAATGCTTGCTACTTTAGATCTTAGAGTTTTGGGAGATAAAAGTGACCACCATCAAGGACACAACTGATTTGTCAACCTTGAGTCCTGATGCGCTGTACTCACGCCTCAAGACTCATGAGATCGACGTCGTCTCTCACAAGACGAAGTCACAGTCGATGGCTTTGGTCACCGATCTCACAGCTACTTCTCGACCATCTTTTAAAAATGCTCCTGGTTTTTCTTTGGCTATTTTGTGCGAGATGAGTGATGATCAGTTTGAGCTGTTTCTAGAGAATGACTTAGCCCTCTTAGCTAGAAAATTCTCACATGCATACAAGAGGGTTAGAGAGAGAAAGAGAGGAGGTACGGTGATATGCTTCGAGTGTGGTGGCCCCAACCACATTCGGGCAAATTGCCCCAAGCTGGAGAAGGGCAAGAATGACTATGGCGGTGCGAGCAAGAACGACCACACCAACAAGAATCGCAACAAGAAGCCTCCAGCTCGCGATCAAAGCAAGGAGAAGAAGTACCACAATTTTGGCAAGGCGAAGAAGCTCTTCCATCGCGTCTTCACCGCCTTCGACAACCTCGACTTCAGCGATATGGAGGGATGGAGCGACAATGACGGCGAGGATGATCCGCAAGAGAACACCAAGGAAGGTGATGACTTCACCGGGATGTGCTTCATGGCTGACGCGTACGACATCAGCGATGATGATCTCTATAGCGACTCTGATGAGGTAGGCCCCTTCTACGACCAGCTTAATGATGCATTTCTTAAGCTAGGAAGGTTCTATGCTAGGTCTAGGGCTAAGTGTGGTGATTTGGAGAAGGAGGTAGAGAGTTTGTCACGAGGAGCTTGCTTCACTTAGATCTATTTCCTCCTGTGATGATGTTAATTGTGATGTATGTTCTTCTTTACTTGGAGATATGGAGAAATTAAGGACCTCTCATGATAGTGTGATTTCTGAGCTTGATAAGCTTAAGGTGGAGAATGTTAGTTTGCTTGCTGAATTAGAGAATGCTAGAGATACTCCTTGTTAGTCTTGTTCTACTATTGTTGATGTTGTTGCTATTGAGACTACTGTTTGCACCTCATGTGAGGTTAAGGATAATGCTATTAGAGAATTGTATACATTCCTATTTGGTCTACCTGAAACTTGTGATAGCTGTAACAACTTGAAAAATAATTTGAAGAATGCAGACCAGAAAATTGTTGTGATGTATGATGCCTTGAGTGAGCCTCTTACTTCTTGTGCTAATTGTCCTAAGTTGATTGCTGAACTTGAATCTGTATCTAAGCAACTGCATGACATGTGTGATCATAATAAGAAAATGGCTCAATATGCTTCTAAGGCTTCTATTAGCTCACCATGCAACAATTGTGAAAAACTAAAATTTGAATTGATTGCTTTGGATGAAAAATGTGTGAAAATAACTAAGGACCTACTAGAGAAGCCACAACATGTTTGTATGTTCTTTTCTCTCTCCCTAGTTGGTTTTCTCACGAAGCGACACTCACACGCACAATTGGAAAAAAAAAAGGCAATCACTGGTTTTCCTCTCTCTCTCTACTTGTTTTTGTCAAAGACATGCATACATGTATATGAGTAATGAGATACACACGCACGGGAGCAACTGGACTCTCCAAATGACTCGTTATTTCAACCACAAGAGCAGCTACTGATACAAAGACTAAGTAATACATTTGCTAACCACTTCACTAGTTCTTCTACTACCTCCACATCTACTGCATGTTAGCGTCAGCCGAACAACTCTTTGGGAACTCAGCCACCAGCATCACACTTGTACGTTGTCTAGATCGACAAATCACGCCTTGCCTGCATGCCTCCACAAGAAGTGCTCCACTAACACAAATATATGCATATGCAGCTAGATAACTAGAAGGGGAGTACCATGCAAACTTATCTAGACACATGCATCAAGCCCTTGCACACGACCACACCACATGCAACAAAATTAATATCTAACAGTGCTGCAATGCATGCATGCGACGGTGGTACGACCCACTGAGGCACGGAGGACGGCGAGACGCGGATGAGTCGGCGACGACTGTGGCGGACACGGACGAGGACAAGAGGCTGAGTGGATGTGGGAGCGGCGATGACTACGCCAGACGCGGATCTGAGAAGACGTTCGGTGATATTTCACATGCTTAGTGCCGCGGTAAAAATCTTTTGTGTTAAATCGCGTTTACGATATTTAATCGTGCATGTTGCATATTAGTCATGAGAATGACATCTATTTATGCATGTTTAAGTGTAAAGTTGTTTTGGTAGCTTAAGACCGTATAATTATCCAGGTAGGACGTGTTTGTGCGTAGGCGTGATTATGTGATGAAATATTGTGGATGCGAATAATTATATCGTTGTAGCAGATTATGCGTGTATTATTGATCGGTAGATGATAGATTGAATATATCATTGGGATTGTTGATAGGATAATATTATTTTGGAGTCGTATGGGAATTTGTGGTGATCTTTGGAGGATAAATTTATTGGAGGTTTTCGCTCACATTGAATTAATAATTTTTGGGGTTAGGACGCATAAGGATTTTATGATTTATTACTTGATGGATAGTGTAACAGCCCCAAAATGACCCTAATAAGGTGTGTGTGTCAAACTGTAACCTAACACTGGGTTCATGTTTCAAATGTATCAAAATGTGTACATTTTGAAACTTTTCACACATCTTCACCTCCTAGAATTATTGTTATATTTCTTGTAAAGAAAATTCATAAATTGAACCTTCAAATTCATAGTTCAACTCGAGTCAAAAACATTTTTGAGTATTGTCTCAAGTCCAAAACTTTTCAAACTTTTATCATAAATTCTTGGGGTGGTATTGTGCACCCCTGAATTTTTCCCAGATTTTTAGAATTTATTTGAGCCATCTTTGGCTCAGGTCAAACCCATTTTTAAATTGGTCAAACCCCAGTTTATCGCTTCTGAAATTTTTAATATAAAATTTAATGCACAAAAACTTCTGAAAATTTTAGGGAAGGTCAATCTTATAGCCAATAAGCTTCAGTAAAAATTTCATCAAATTTGGAGTTCGTTTGATACTCCAATTAAATCCTCCAAAAATCCAGCCTAAAATCAAAAACCTAAACCAGAGTTCACTGTTCTCGGGCTAGAACCCGACTTGGGCTCGAGCGGTTGGCTCGATCGAGTCCCTTAACTGCATCGCGCGTCGGCGGGCGACGCATCGTCGGCCGTTGGATCTCCATCGAGCGGTGTCATTCGTGTAAGCATCCGGACAACTCGGTTGCCTCGTTTCTCGGCCGTTGGATTTCCATCGGACGGTGGCGTTGTGCACGGCCGTTTCAACGCGTCGCGTGTCGCCGTGGATCACGATCGGGCGGCCACCCTCGTCGTCCTCCTCGCGCGCTCGCCGCCCGCTCGCGCTTCGCTCTGCGCCATGGCGAGAGAGGCTCGTGGGCCGTAGCGTCGCGCCCACTCACCTCGACGCCAACGGGCGCGATTAAATGCCCGCCACTCCACCGCCCCGAAAGTCCACCTTCTACCGCTCCCGCCGCCACGGCGATCGTGGCGGCAGAGGAGCCCGAGGCGCCAACGGTGCTCTTCTTGCTCCTCGGGCCTACTTAAGCTCCCCACTTCCTCCACGAGCATCCTTTCACCGTCCCGCACCTTCTCCTCACCTTCTCGAGCTCGAGCGAACCCGAGCACCTCCGTCACCTTCGGCGCCATTGTTGGAGCTCGGGACCTCGGTGAAGGCGGTACCCAGCTGGCCCCTTCCCAATCTCTTGCTCCACACCTTCGCCTCCTCGGTGGTCGCTAACCCCGCCGATTTCAGGTCACATCGAGTGGAACCGCGAGGAGTGAAGTTTTCCCCAATTTGGCGAAACCGCCTCTTCGTCTCCGGCTCCGGTGAGTTCACCCTTCCCAATTCCTCCCTCGGTAGCACCTCTGGGCCTAACGGTGCTATCCGATATCCGGTCTTCTTGGTTTGGCCCAGTTGTCCCTCCGCGGTGAAGCCCTTCGCGCGCCGCCACGATCTTCGTCGCCGGTCATCTCCAGGCCTCCGCCGGCATCATCGACCCCGTCACTGTCTTCCTGAGGCCCCGGGTGAGCTTAAGCACCTCCTCTTTTCGCTTTTGCTGCACCATGGCCGTGGTTCCTTGTTGCGGTCGCGCCGCCGCCGTCGTTAGCCTCCGGCTCGCCGCCGGCTACCATTTGGTCTCCGGCTGGTCGCGTTAAGTCCTTAGGACCTCGTTGTAGCTTGTGCACTCGTCCATTTGCGCGTAGCTGGGCCGGTTCTTTGTTTTCGTTTCGGCCGTAGCACACCCCTCCGCCTCTCGCCGCCGCGTCCGGCCACCATTGGCCTCGACGCGGTGCCATCCGGTGCGCAATAGCGAGGTGTCGATTTAGCTCCTTCCGACCGCGACCGAGCTCCTCGCCGCGACACGCCCGCGAGCTCGAGTTCTCGCTCGGCTCGTTGTCGGACGGCGGCAGCAGCGTCGGGGCGACGTGGCTCTCTGCGGGCCGTCCATCTCGAGATGAGCGGTCAGCGTCCTCGCTCCCGCGCGCGCCTGTGTTTGAACCCCGGACGATCTGAGCCGTCCGATTCAGAATCAACGGCTCATATGCGTCCACGTCGTTATGAGTAGAAAACTTTCAGTTTTGGCCAAGTCTCAAAACAGAAAAATGTTAGTGCCTTCTCATTTTCATATCTTTGTCGTCTTAGCTCCAACTTAGATGATTCCAATTTTGTTAACTTCCATATAACTTGAACTTAATTATAAAAATAGTTTCAGGCTATGATCAAACCTGGAAAACCATTTTCAAAAATAGTAAACAAGTGAACTTAATACTGTTTTTCAGAACTTTTAACAAACTTGTAAAATGCATATCTTTTCATCTATAGCTCATTTTTGTATGAATCCAATGGGAGTAGTTTCTCTGATAGTCTAATTGCTAGGAAAATTAGTTTCATAAATTCTACTGTTGTTAAAATCATAAGGACTAAAATTTAGTTTTAATACCCTTTTAAATCATAAAAATCATAACTTTTGCAATATAACTCCAAATGACCTGAAATTTTATATGGGCTATCACTCTACCAGTAGCTAGCTACCATAAAAATTTCAGCTCCAAAATCATTAGGAAAATATTTTGCTACAGTAAAATAAAAATGGCCGAAAATAGCTATTTCCTTAATATCTTTTGCTCCAAAATCCAATTTGAGTTTTTCCAGTTTCTATGTCTAGATAGGTGCTGGTTTTACCTTGTGTATAATTTTGTGTCTTTTGGTTGCTTTTTGCTCAAATTTTGTGATTAGGGTTTATTGCCTTATTGCTCTTTTGCCGTGTATTTGCTTATGCGATTAGGTGACGAAGAGTCCGTTGAGCCCGATAGCACATCAGAGCAACCTCTTGAGCAACAGCAGCCAGGCAAGTAGTTTGATCATATCCCCTTAATCCTATTATTTTCAAAGTTTAATACTTTGCTTCAACTGTATGTATGCATTGCTAATTTGTGTTAAATTATGGTTAGAAATCCTTTAGTTGCATCCTCGTAGCTAAATGTTTATTCCTCTACTACATGAGCCTAGGTTATTTGCTGTGGTTAGGGTTCATGGTGGGGCCTCATCACTTAGTAGTCACGTGTTATATTGCTTAGCCATGCTTAGTGTCGGTGTGCAGGCGATCATCGACTGCATCGGTGGTCCGGATCACACAACTACTATTACTCTTATTATCCAACACTTGGTGTTTGGTGCCCTGATTAATTTTGCAAATCCATTTAAAAACAAAACTAAAAATGAAAAATTGGTTTCGACGGGCACAATGGTATGTTGGTGTGATTCTTTCTTGGGTGTGATCGGATTGGTGCCCGTGTCAATTAAGGACCGAGCATCTTGTGAGTCCCGTTACTCGGGCATTTATTTGCGTACTAACCACACTAGGGGCATATGGAACCCCTCTTGACCGAGTACTTTGGCGTGTGCTAGGCGGTGGCGTGTGGTTTTGTTGATTGGGAGCGTTGCGGTTGTCCAAAAAGCCGGACCTTTGTGGCGCTTGTCTTTTCGGTGGGCAACGAGCGTATGGATTTCGGTCCATACGAGCGGTCGTGCCTAGTACACAATATTGGAAAAGTCTCGTAGGACTTAGCGTGCGGCGGCCTACCTACGGTAGTGGGCTGAATCATGTGGCTTAAAGGCGATCCAAGTGTGGGTAAAGTGGTACCACCGCAGGATAAATCTATTCGAATAGCCTCGCCCTAGGTTATGGACGCGCTTGGTAAGCTTTTCAAGAGCTAGTGTTATAACCTGTTTAAAACTTAAAACTTGACGGGTGGTATGAACGGGAGTTCATGCTATTGTTGTGGTGACTTTGGGAGTCACTTCCGGTGTTGGTGCTCTTTTATTTATTGTATACTTGGTCGCTATATTATTTTGAACCCTTAAAAATGAATTGTAAACTTGCTTTTAAATGTATTACCTTGTTGCAAATAAACGTTGCTTTGTGCTTAAATAAACCATATGGCCTCCAATTAAACAAACGCATATAGCTACATTATAGTTCTCGTTATCTCACACGCGGTCTTGCAGTACAAGTTGATGTACTCACATGCTTTGCATGCTAATCTTTTGTTGCAGAGGAGGTTGCTCATAAGCCAAGGTACTTCGCGATATGTGCTTGGGTTGGGAGAGCGAGTAGCTTTGCGGTCCGGTCGGTTGCCTTGTGGGTAAAGGCACACCGGTTGGCTCTTTGGTTCAGCCATCTTATGGCGCTTTTGTTTCATTGCTTATTTACTTTTGTGCTTATTGTCGCTTTGGTGAAAGGCCCCCTTTGTAGTGACTCATTTAATTAATGTATGTCTTTTCTTCTGTCAGAATGTTTTGGTTCTATGTGATGAATGGAATTGATGCTTATGTTTGTATCGGGTATGTATACTGACTGAAGTATACATGTCTCGGGGCGGGTTTTATTTAATTGGTAATGCTTGCTAAAGTATTACGAGTTAAATAAATCCCGGGGTCCCCACAGATAGCTCTTATGGTAATATTTATTGTGATATGTACGTTGAATCGGATGGTTTATTAATCACGAGTAATTTGGTCGGATGTCTTAAGTAATAGTTATGTGAGTCATAGATGCTAGAATTTGGGAGATGGTAGAATGGATTATTTGATTGCGGATAAATATTTGGATTACCATGTAATTAGTAGGTAAGTCTCATGTGTCAAGTCGATGCAATTGTACTCTCTATTGGGTTAGTAGCTAAATGATTATTAGTCGATCGTAGAGATGCATATGTGATTGGATTGGTAGATGTCATACATGATTAGTCTAGTGAAATGGATGTAAGTTGATTTATTAGTGAACTATTAAATGTTGGATGTGCAATTAAATTGTAAAGCTCGCTAGGTGTCGAGTGGTCAAATAAACCTCGATCGGTGGAAATTTTAGTGTATGTGAATATGATTTGCCGATGTGAGACTAGTAGAATTTGATAGATAGTATTAGGTTAAATAGTCTAGATAGTGATTGGATTTAGTCATGGCCATGTGCCCATAACTTGGTAGATTTGATGCAATCACCAGATTGATTATATGTATGAAAGATAGTGAGTCCGGGCATTATTTGTTGGGATGAATGCCTTGATTATGCCTTAGTAGATGTTAGTATAGGATTTAGATCAAGATATGATGATATGATCGGAGAATGTTATGCATGTGATTGGATTCAACACCGGAGAATCGGTTAAGTATATTATGAGAAGATTAGATTGTTGGTAGATGTTTTCCTTTAGAAAATAAATGAAAAAGAAAATAAAATACGTAGGCTCCACTTATCATGGTAGAGGCTAGGTCAGCCTACGTATAAAAATTATTTATTGTGATAGAAATTTCAGAAAAGAATAATTTCTACACTAGAAATTGAATTAACTTCAAAAATTCGTAGAAAATTCATTTGAACTCCAAATGGGTGATTCAATTTTTATTGATCATAACCTTTTGTTATCTTTCATGCCATGTAACGATTATGCCCACCACTGTTCTGCAAATTTTCATGAAACAATTAAATTCGGATGAACAGTAACAGAACCTTGATTTTTCAGTATTTTCCATAAATCTGATTTTCATACTACTATAACTCTCTCATATAAACTCCAAATTGAATAATTTTTGTACCTAAATTCATATAAAATCATAATCTAGCTACTGTATAAATTTCATATATTTTTGAGTACTTTGAGTTTTTGGCTATTTCTCGGTGTTTATTCGATGTCGTTATTTCCTTAGAATCCGAACTGCCGCAAGCGAGTGATTACGCAACCGAGAGTGAAAAATTGGAATACCAACCAGGCAAGCATCATTTGAACTTTCTTCTTGCATCATATTGATCCCAGTTTTTATACATTAGATTTTGAACTGCAATGATATTGCTTGCATGCTATTTTCGGTATATCATTATGTTGTGAGTAGTTAGCTATGTCCTATACTTGCTGGTTATCCTTGATATCTCCCATATACATATGCCTAAGGTAGATTCTTGTGATGATATGGTTGTTGTGTGTGAATGTTTAGCCATTCCGGGTCTAGATAACGCAATAGATCAATTGGCGGGAATAGCTCGTCAATTATGGGAAACACATAGCAACTCCTAATTTTCTGTTTGTCCAGATCGTTATATCTGGTTGTTGGCTTAAAATTTGGTTATGTTAAATGGTTTTAGGTCTGTACAAGTGGTCATAAGTGTGGGTGATGTTATGCACGAGTTTTGGGTTTGTGGTGGTCTTATTCAGACCCCTTAAGGACCGAGCTTTGAACTTTCAGTCCAAGTGATGAGTGTGCTATCATATGCGGTATATTGGTGCCGTCCGGTTAAGTAAGGGGAAGGTTTTATTGGGTTAGACCACAGGTGGTGCAAGGACATAGAGACCGTGAAATCCCTATGTTCCTTAGGAACTCAGTGTAATATATACTGTGAATAATGACCACCATTACCTATGTTGCTCACAACAACATACTAACTACCTTACACTGGCCCCTCCAATGCAACGTGCGTGCCCGCTTAACATTTGCTATATGCTTATGTCTAAGTTGGGAGTTATCTCGTATGGGTGGTCTATCTCAATAGGATCCTCTTGCTGAAAATGATTGTATCTCGATTCTCCCCAGCTGGCATACCAAAGGAAGTGTGTTATTAACCAGAGGCATCCGGGGGCTTACGGGCTAGTCGAGTCATGTGGGTAAAGTAGTACACCTCTGCAGAGTTTAATCTATTCGAATAGCCGTGTCCACGGTTATGGACAACACTTGGTTTTCGGATGAGTCATCGCATAGACTTTAAATTAAAAGTTGACATGGTTATAACTTGGTTCGGCATGAATGGGATGTTCATGTACTTTAGTTTATCAAAGTGGGCAGCCACTTTGGTATTGCTTGATCTACATAACTATCTATGTCTTCTGAAATTCTTTTCTTAAACAATGGTTTACAAAATGGTTTTTGCAAACTAGAAGATCTAGAGATATAAGATGTTGCATTTTCTGCAAAACTAAGCCACTAATGCCATCCTTTGGATAACCTCTAGCATAAATATTTTTAATTTGTGTAAGAATTGCGAGTACCTTGTACTCAGCCAGTTTGTCTACTGGCTTTCAGGTGAGGAAGACGTCGAGCCCGATGTGCTCGTTAGCGCCGATTTAGGTGACGCTAACGAGTAGTGCTATCATTTAACTCCCAGTCGGTTGCCGATGGATTATGGGCATACCTTTGCTGGAATTTTGGTTTATTTACTTGCTTCTCCTGCTACTTTGTGATCTTATTTGAATTTCGCCGGTCGGCCACTTGTGATAGTTATAGACTTGACTATTATTGATGTATGTATTTTGAACTATGAATGTATGAATGTTGTATAGATGTGTTCTTGTATGTGAGTTTGGGTATGTTGGTTGCTGATCCTAGGAGACAACATGACGTCATGCTCGCTGTTCATGAATTCCACTTTAACTCACTAAGTGTGGTCTTTGATTGTTTAGAGAACCGATCATCATGTAGTACTTGCAGAGGAGCAGTACACATGATCACCGGGGCTCTAGTTTCAATCAAGTTTTCTCACTTAGATGGAGTTAACTTAGAATTCATTTACTTGAGGCCCAGAGTTATGTCCGTAAGGCCTTGCTTAGACTCGGTCTTACGGATTTAACCCGGGGGTCCTCACATTCTCTACCTGAGGTTGGGGTTCGATTGAGTAAAGATGTACTTCAAGCTCTTGTGGTCCGTCAAAATCTCACAGCGATTGCCAATGAGGTAATGCCGTCAAATCTTCAAGGCATGCACAATAGTTGCTAGCTCCAGGTCATGCCTCGGGTAGTTCTCTTCATGAGGCTTCAACTGGCGAGATGCATAAGCTACAACCTTCCCTTTTTGCATCAACACGCAATCGAGGCTTTGATGAGAGGCGTCACAGAACACTTCAAAATCCTTACACATGCATTAAACTCTCTAGTCAGAAAAGAGATGTATTAAACTTCAACACTCGAAATAATCCAAAAGAAATACATAGAGCCCAAAGCTTTCACATGCTAACGAATTTGCAATAGAAAACTTTCATTATCCAAAATATCAAATGAGTAATTGAGTCATGTTTTCGAATAAGAAAGATGGAACAACCTTGAAAATAACAAGTTCGCCAATTAACAACGTTCACTAGTAGCAAAAACAACTCAATAGTTGGAGAAACAATAATGGTTTCAGGAACAATTAGAGACCTATTGAAACCACTAACTCAAGAGAAATTCAACAACCACAACTGGACAAGAATTGACCAAATTCAAACTCAAGAAAGAGAACAACCTTTCTAAAGAAACTTGCCCTCAACACATATAACTATGGTACTCGGGGTAACTACTTCCCAATTCTCATACCATGAACGGTGGTGTAACCTAGCAAAGCCCAGGGCCACAACCACTCAACATCAACTATCATGTAACATCCCAAAGTGCTGTTACCAAAAATAAAGTAAATAAAGTTATTATTTTGTTGGATTTTCTGAAATTTGAAAGAGTTTGACTACTTTATTTGAATTCCTGAGTTTTAAAAGTCAAAAGTAGAATTTATTAAAGTTTTTAAAGTTTTATTTGAGTTTAAGTTGAAAAACAAAAATTAAAATAATTTTGAGAATTTTTCTGAGATTTTAAAAGTTTTTATAATTATTTTAAAAGTCAAAATAATTTATTTGCAAAATTAAAAGCCAAATTTAAGTTGGAACTAAATTTTTTTAAGCCCAAAATAACTCTAGAAGTTTCTATGAATTTTTTTCATAATTTTTGGAATTATTTTGCTATTTTCCAAAGCTTAAATGAATTAACAGTAATAGTTTAATTGGAAAAAAAATTAAAACCTAAATCCCGCTTTGGGCCAAAACCTCCTCCGCCCAGCCCCTTCTTACACGTGCGCAGCCCGCTCGGCACGCTCCCGTGCCCTCTCTTTCACTGACATGCGGGACCCGCTGTCAGCCTCTCGTGCGCCGCGCCTCTCCCTCTTTCTCTCTCTGACGCGATGGACCCACCTGTCAGCGTCTCCCTCTCACACATGCTCGCGCACCCTTAACACATCAAACCATCTCAGCCGTTGGATCATTTTTGGATGGTGCGATTTTGATGGGGAGTTCGGGAGGTCCAAATATCTCAACACACGTGAGCCATTAGATCTAAATGGATGGCCACGATTCTTGGTGCCTTTCGGGAGGTCCGAACTGCCCACTCAATGTGAGCCGTTCGATTTTAATCTAATGGCCAAGATTTCACATGTCGTTTTCCTTTCCTTTTCTTTTCTATCACTAACGTGTGGGCCCACCTTGTCAGGTCGTCGTCAACCTCTGGTCGTCTTCTTCACGGAGATGCCCATTTTTGCCGTTCTCGAAGCTTTGACTCGCGCCGCACTTAACCTCCTCCGTTTTCGCGCGCATGTGCGCACGACCTCTGAGCCCACCACCGCCATCACCCCCACCCCCTTTCCCTTCTTCTCCGCGTCCGGTACGCCCACGACCCCGCAACCGCCGCGAACTTCTCGCGCACGATCTCCGCCGCCTCGGTGCCCCTCGAGCCCTATAAAAGGGAGCCCCAGGAGCCCCCTTCTCACCTCATTCCAAATCCCCACCCCGTTCTTCTTCTAAAGCACAAGCGCCGCCGCTATTGGAGTTTTAGGGTTTTCATCGTCGGCGGCTCAAACTCAATTTGCGTCGCCGCCTTCGCCGCCTTGCCGTCGTGGAGCACACCACCGAGTTCGTCGTCGCAGTATCTACCCGGAGGACCCACCCTCGTCGCCAGTACACCACCGGAGCCCAACCCCGACAAAAGCCGATAATCTTCCTCTGCTCCGGCAACAATTTTGGCCACCTTGGTCAACCCCGACCCTCAGTAAGTATCTCTTTAGATGCGCAATAGCCTTCTCATCCCACCAGTACCACTCGCCGCCGATGAATCGCCGTCGTTTGCCGTTGTCGGCCGCGCTCGAAAATGTCATCGGAAAGATGACGTCACCAGCTGGCGTGGCAAGCCACATCAGCTTCTAGTCCTACATGGCACACACGTGTCGGACCAGTCACCTCCGCATCAGCACTTGCGTGCCACCCAAGCCGAACCCCCAATCCAAAGGTCCATAGACCTAGTCTACCAAAAGCCTAGTCACTGTCATGTGGGCCTCACATGTGAGGGTTTTCTTTTATTTCTGTTTTCCCGAGAATCCTTCGCTGATGTCAGCCTTGCGCAATAAACGGATTTTTCCTTTAGAAAAATAATTCGAGAAAATCCAATTTCATTATTTCATGTAATTTGAATCTTCCAAAGCCCATGTCTTTTGCACCCAAACTCCAATTTGGGTGATTCAAGTTGAAAAATTTGTATAAAATTGTAATCTAACTAAATAAACCAAAATATTTCAAATTAAAGTTAATTTGAGCTGTATTTTTCAATTTATTTGAATTTGTCGTATTTTCGCGTATAGATTTCGACGACTTCGAAAAGTTAGATTTTGACGCAGTTTGAGAGCAGCTATTTGAGCAAGGCAAGTTATACCTTTGATCATATTTGAGCCCAGTATTTTAAATTATTTAAATTCTATTTTAAATTACTATTGCATGCCTATTTAAATCCAAACAATTTAAATCCCTGTTTTAAAGCTTTATAGTTATTCCTTATTCCATTGTATAGCCATTTATTGTCAATACAAACCATATGGAGAATCATTCCGAATGTGATAGATATTGGGGGCAGTAAAGTGAAGATATTGTTTTATAAGATTATATGATCATTGAATATCGAATTATAGGAATAGTCTATTGATGAATATTGCAAAGATGGAATTGTCAAAAATTGAATTATAGAGATATGTATTGAATGGATTATAGAATGAACTGATCATTTGAATACATGATTCTCGGATATTGATTATACAATTAAGCAATTGTGATTGATTGGAACATAGGGTAGAATAACTGTAGAAGGTTGAAGCATAGGAATACAATATTGATGGATGTAGAGATAAGTGATCAATGGATATTGTATTGCAGAGATAGCTAACTGTTAATGTTGGATTATCGAGATCTAATTATAGAAATGGTCATTGTAGAATATTGATCTGCTTGGATGATGGATTATAGGATTATATAATCACTGGAAAGTGTATTCTAGGATTACATGATTATTATGGTTGGATTATGGAAATAACCAATTATGGGATAGTGGGTTTTAGAAGCAGCTAATTGCTGACGTTGGATTAAGAAAGATTGGATGATAGATAGATACCATAATCGAATACTGAACTATTGATGTTGGATTTTATAAATAGGTTGTTAGTAGATATCAGAATATCTGAAAATTGATTATAGGATAACATAATCTTTGGATTGATGTGGAATTAGTAGAAGTAGTTATTTAGGAATAATGGAGTGATGGAAATCGGATTATAGAATTAGCGTATAGTTAAATGTCGAGTCGATGGAAGTTAGACCATAAAATTAGACTAATAAGATGGATATCGAACTAATTGATATTGGAGTATAGTATTACATAAATACTGGAAGTTCGTGTTATTGGATTATGATCACAGTACAGATGGTTTACTTACTGGTCTCGTACTTGACCATTTTTGTACAACGAATCCCTCACACCTTGTCACCCTAGATAAAGCTCTAGTTAGTACGATAGTATTGACTAGATGTTCTTTGGTAAAATATATGCTTAGCCATGCTTATTGACCTAACATGTTTGATTCGGGGAATTTTAGCCAAAAAAATTAATTGTTGTTTAAATTGTACCCTTGGCATTGGTATGTCATGGGAGTTTTACCAATTCTTTGCAAAATGAAATAAAAATAAATGATGGTTTGGACTTGGGCGAAACAGATGCTTGGTGGGTGCAGGTTTATGCACGGGTTTAATCTGGTTAAGATTAAGGCCCATGGGTTTTATGGAAAGTTGCCCAGGTCAGTTAAGGACCGGTCTTCGAGCCGCATCTTGCTAAGCCACATCGTACTACCACATGTCTTGTATGGGTAGGACCTGGCTGACTAATTTGCAATATTTCACCGTGGTCGTTCCATTCGGTTGTGTAGGTGTCGGTCAGACAGTATTTCCACCTAGCGCAAGAGGGGGCTCCCGAAGGACGATCAGTCCAAAGAAAGCGAAACCTTAGCGAGGAGGATTACGGTGGAATAGCGCATTGTAAAGGCCTTGACACGTGCTCTAGACTGCTTACCTAAGGTAGTGAGCGGTGGTATCGACGGATGCCAAACAAACTAGAGAATTCATATCTTGTGGGTAAAGTTGTACAACCTCTGCAGAGTGTAAAACTATTCGAATAGCCGTGTCCATGGTCATGGACATGCTGGCAAAGCCACTCCAAGTTAGACTTTGGTTTCGTTTTCAAAAGTAACTTTGTCATTTGATTTTGGATTTCTATCCAAACGGGATTTGGGCGGTTAGCCATGTGATAGGAGGGTATCCTTCACCATTCAATCATGGAGGTTATCCACACTATAAAACTGTCATTTCAAAAATGATTTTTGATAAAGTATAAAATGGCCTTGGAAATTAATATGATTATTTAAAACTAAAACTGTGGCTTTACGCAAAATAAACCCTATCGGTCTCATTTGTTTACCTTATACATGCATTAACTCTGTTACTTGCCGGGTGTAGCTTGCGAGCACTGTAGTTGTGCTCATACTTACTTTATGCAAACAAATTTCAGAGGAGAAGGACTTCACTGCAAGTGTGGATCTCGACGACTAGGCCGCTACCCCAGTCGATTACCTGTGGCAGATTGCTGGACTCTACTACGTCTTCTTCATCTTCCACTGTGTTTCTTTATCATTGGCTCGTAATCCTATCTTGTAAGCAACTCTGTTATTTATTAATAAATTTTTGCGATTATGGTTGTGCTATCACATTTGTTTACTGTGTGAGCTAGCCACTGATCATGAGACTAGTTCAAGAAAGGCACAGAGGATTCGGGAGTGTTAATCCCGGGTCTTACATATCATCACACATAACCAATATAATCAATTATGAGTATACAAGATCATCTCATAATAATCATAGAATAAATTCATAGGTATAGAAGATCATATCATATCATAGATTAACAATGCAACTTAACGAAAACGAAAATGCGTTGCTTGACCTATCCCATCCTACTATGCACCAGTATATCAAGTTTTAGGTTAATTAACCATTAACAAATTTTAGCAAATTAAGTTACCTAAATTATTAACCTATTCACCACGAACCTAAAACCCGCTCTGATACCAACTGTAACACCCTAGCTATGCGGAAGCCAAGATGCAACCTAAACTACTATCACCAATCAATACTATAAATTTTCTCATCAATTCAACAACGAATGGCAGCTAGACATCAACTAATCGTTGTTAATAACATTACTAACATAAAATTCAGCAAGGACTAAATACCAAAACCAGAGTTAATACAATTCGAACATGATTATCGACATCATGTATAAGTTTCAAAAAGATAAAATCATCATCTAGCATTGATAAACTTTGAAGAAAACTAGTGGATGTACTAGGTAACTAATTTTATCTAAGTAATTAACAAAGGAATTACCGGTAGGTTTCCTTTAAGGGAACCAACTACTAGCCATAATATCAACCATGAGGAACTAAGAGAACCACAAACTATCAAGTATACATTTTCTGGGATAACTGAATCATGAAATGTAGTGAAGTGTTTCTCAAGTGCAAAAGTTCCATGTTCTACTTTCTCCCAAAGTATGCCGTCCTCATAGTCCACCTAAAACATAAAAAAATAAGCGTGAGTCCACAACTCAGCAAGTACAAATATGACATACGAAACCTCATATCAATAACAGTTCATTCTCATTATACAACATATGAAACTTCAAAGTATTGAAAGATCATTCTCATTAACTCGAATACATAAGTAAATGTCATGAATGCAATGCAAATCATGCACATGTCTCCACTTCTCTTTTGCATATAACAATATAGCTAGTGATACACCCGTCGGTACTCACTCATGCCTTGCATTATCAAAATACAGGGATCCAAGGGCCGTATGAAGAATCTTTCATACGGGAGATCTAGTTGCCAATATTGGAATGATAGGAATCTCAATACCCACTCCGTGGGTGAGGCATGAATGATTGAAACGAAGGAAATGAAATGAATGCATTATCTCATAGTAACAATTTGATATCACCAATGAACAGAATCATATAAAGGACGAAAATACTTATAATTAATAAGAATTGGTCATGTCATAATCATATAACCAGATTGAACAATCATACAAGACGATCCAATTTGTACTTGCCTTTCGCGTTGTAACACGTTGGATGGTAAATAAGGTGCAACTAATCCCAAGATCACTCCTCCTACAATAAGTAATTTACTCAAAACAAGATTTGACAAGAGGAAACAACACTAATCACAATGCTCTAAACTGCACTCCAAAAACCCATACTTCAAATATTTAATTTATTCAAGCGGAACGACGAACTAGCAATAACTCAGTTCTAGACAGCAACCTTCTAAATTGCATAGCTCCCATTTGGCTTATCATAAACATGCATTCTTAGTCTCTCTGGGAGCTTACAAAAATGTCTACTGAAGTCTAGTTGGCCGGATTCTCAAATTTTACCTTTAACAAATTTTAGCACACACATTAAAACAACTGTAAGAAACTGACAGATATTCTGGATAGTAATATTGAAACGTACATAACTGACATCGCCCTCCTCTGACCCCGACCGGATCTGGTGCCTTCACCGCCTGGTGGGCTCATGCCGTCGCTTCCTGCGCCGCTACCGTGTGTGCCTCCTCTTGGCTCGCCAGGCCATGATTCTCTCCCGGCTCGACCCCTCTCATGGCGCCGCCTCCACCAGCTGCTCCCACCACCAACTCGGCTCCTTGTGTCATTCACCGCCCGCTTCTTTTTTTGCCTTCTAATTAACCACTTTCCCTTTCGCTTGAAATCTTCCAGGTTGTTCTTCTCCCGAGGATCGCTGCTGCGAGTGGTGGTGGTGGGATTGAAGGCGGCGAGCATGGAGGAGGCAAAGGGAAAGCGAAAGGGGCGATCATTTTGCTGACTCTTTCTTAAAGATTTTGTTATAGTAATCTTTCTTTCATTTTCTTTCCAGACTCCTTTCAATTGTGTAGGAGAACTTAACAGAGTTCTTCTCAAAGGCTACAAGAACTACTGTTGATTGGGTCCAGATGCCTAGGATGAAGGTTGGTTGACAATTTCAGATGCCTGGATCTAAATGTGCTTATTTTGTTCTCCTTTCAATGATTAGCCTGGTCCGGATTCGTTTGGTATTGTGGCCATTTCACATCATATACATAGCTGTATACATGGTTTCGTTGTCTAGAATTAACCATATTTCGCCTCATTGTCTAGAATTAATCATATTTCGCCTCGTTGTCTAGAATTAATCATATTTCGCCTCGTTATCTAGAATTAATCATATTTCGCCTCTCTCACAGATACAAACTTATGTCATTGCTACCGACGGAATAGCTGAGGCTGAGTTCATCTTATTTGGAGATGTTGGGCACCGTGCTGTTGGTAAACAATTCGTCGCTATGCTTAGATCAAACCTAGGAGGTGATGAAATACTCGCAAACATTGCTCAGGTTGTATGCCAAAAATTTGCATGGCATTTTAGCAACACGAAAAGAAGTTTCCATGGGCTGAACAAGACTTATCACGTAAACCGAGCCCACAACACCAAGGCCCAAAAGGGGGGAATACCTTAAATATGCTACACTACCGTCCTGCTATAGTGCTACCTCTGTGCTACAGTAACCTCCCCTAATCCCCCTTGCTGCGATCCTCTCCCAAGCACTTCCTCCTTCTGCCTTGTGTGCGCCAGCCGAAAGCAAAAGAGAGGAAGGGAATGAGAAGAGGAAGGAAGAAGGAGAGGGGATCACTGGGTTCATGTGTTCATCATTTTGATTTCCAAGGGTGACAATTCTTTTATCTCTTTCTATTTAGCAATCGGTAGGATCTATTTAGTAGATCGGTAGAATCTGTTGGTAGATCGGCAATCTGCCACTTCTATTGCACTGCATATTCGAGTACTTTAGTGGCGAAATCTGGGAATATCATCTCCTAGAGTATTGTAGATATTTGTTTGCTCTCAACAAAGTATTCGGCCACGAAATTTGGATATGTAGATAATTAGTTATGATTTTTACAATCCAAGTGACTATTCAGTCTCTAGATTTCGGGCAGCAAACATAGTTAGGCAAATTAAAATTTGAAAATGGATGAATTTGGACTTTTGGTCTCTATGACTTAGATAACTTTATAATGGTTCGAGAGAGACCAAGATCATATTTTTTTGGACAAGTATAATGGGAGTTATGGAATTTTGAATCATGCAATTCAGTTCTGTCTTTTTGTTGGGGACAATCGGGGGAAAATATTGAGTTAGCAAAGTTTGTTGCAGAGTAGATGTAACAGCCTCAATTCTATAAACAGTAATAATCGGTATTATGAACAGTAATGGAACACTGTTCATAGCATTACTGTTCTTAATCACCAGTTGGGAGTTGCTGTTACCAAGTAAAACCTTCCTTTTTAGCCAAAGACTAAAAACTTATTTAAAGTTTTCAAGGAAATACAAGATAAAACTTGTATTGTGACTGGGAAGTATTTTTACTAAAGCCTAGATAAATTATCTTGGCTGAAAATATTTTTGTTGCATTTTTAGAACTTATTTTGGCTTAAAGAAAAATAATTGTCTTTAAATGAATATTTTCGGGCTGAAATAAATATTTATGTATTTTGCAAAGTGATCTTGTGATTTTAAAATTTATCTGGGAAATATATCATCCCAGTAGCCTCTAGCAAAAATTTCATGATTTTACAAATTTATTTGCTAATTTTAAAAGCCCAGTCAAACCTTAAAGCCTTTAAATAAGGTTTGGTCAACTAATCTGGTCTGGACTCAAGACCTAGTACTGTAGCGACTCGATCCCATGCGGTTGGGTCCAACCCAGTGCAACCGGTCCGGCTCTGTCACGTTCGGGCGCGAGTCCAATCTCCTCGCGCATTGTGAGCCGTTGATTTTCAATCGAACGGGTGAGGCTATGACACTACGCGAGCTGTCCACGTGTGCGACTTGATCTCCGCCGTTGGATCTTGATCTAACGATCGAGATCAGTGTATGCAATCGGACAACTCCGGAGCCCTTCTCGATCTCCACCGTTCATTTCCGATCCAACAGCACCTCCCTTTTCGTTTTAAACTTAAAGGCGCGCTTTTATTGGGGCCGACCGATTCAAATCCTACGGTTTTCCTTTTTACCGCGTGCTATTAAGGCCTGCGCTCCTCTGGGCCGTTAGATCTTCATCGTGTGGTCCAGAGCGGTGTATGCATTCGGACGACTCCGGATCCCCTCACGATCTCCGCCGTCCATTCTTGATCTAACCGCGTCGCTCGTTTTCATTTGAAATCAAAGGCGCGCTTTTATCTGAGCCTTTGGATTTAAATCCCACGGCGCTCCTTTTCGACCGTGGGCTTTTAAAGCCCAAATTTGATGAGCCGTTAGATTTTAATCGTAGGGTCCATGTGAGTGTATGCAATCGGACCATCCGGATCCCGCGCTAATCCTGACCGTAGAAGTTTAATCGGACGGTGCTGCATCAGTGCCTCTAAGGGATGACGTGTATCTTTTGAGTTGGGCCGTTGGATTTCAATCCAACGCCCCTATTTGAACTTAAAACCCCGAAATCCTTTTGGGCTCTGTTTTAATCTCGATCGACCGATCTAGATCGCACGGTCCATATTAACTGATACCGATTAAAACCTTTTAACCTCTCTATTTATCACACCCGCCCATTTCTAATCGGACGGCTGATATTCTTTTGAGGCTTTAGGAGGCGCGCGCGGCTGTGACTGCCAGTGGGACCCACATGTCAGATGAATCTTATCATCTTCCTTGTCTCTGCTGTGATCTCTCTCATAATGAGAGGATAGGATTTATCCCAAGGATTATGCAACTAATTTTTGGGATAATCAGCCCTAAATGGACACCTCATCAACTCTAGATCTTTCCCTCTTGCCCTGTAGCTCAACATCCATATATAAACCCTAGCTTTTTGCTGTTACCATTGTTGACCACTGAAGTTCATCCTCCATTGTTGTCCAGTGGAGTTTCTTGCTCCTGTTCTTTGCTCATCTATCCTAAGAAATGGTTTTACCTTGCACTAAGGTTTTGACATCCTTTGTAGGTTAAACCAGAGGCTATCTCTGTTGAGCGAGAATCGACTTTCTCAATCGTGGTGTCTTTCCTACTGCAGTAGCTAAAACCCTAGTTTTTAACACTTGAGCATCTTAATGACCTTAGAAGCTCTGTGAATCATTCTTTTGAACCTCAGTAGCTTCAACTTGCTCTAAACTGAAAAGTGATTATTCTAGCTTTTCAGTCCATTATGTCATTTTCAAGACCTAGGGTTTCTTCTGTCGACTTGTTATCCTAGTTAGGTCTCAGCTAAACACTAGTAGCATAACAAGTTGGTCTTTCAATTCTTGTCATCATCTATTTTACCTCATAGCAAAGATATGTCTCTGTTCTCTTTTGTCGGCTCAACCGACAAAATAGGTTTTTCTTTAGCTTTTGTAATCTAACCGAGTAGGGTTAGGTTAAGGTTAGTTTAGGGTATTAACTACCCTAATGGATCAGGCTAAGTTTCATTTCTGAACCTTTGCTTGATCTATCTTCATTTTTCCAAAATCTGCTATCTGTTCTGCTTTTGGTTCTTTTCAAAATATGAAAATGAAACTTTGAACTAAGCCTTAGTTTTACGCCATTTGAAAACAATGAGGTTATAATATGGGTTATTCTCACTATTATGGGTAGTTATGGCTTAAGCATATTGTCGATCATGCATTTCAGTTGATCATGCATATTTCTTCCATTTTGTACTTACTGTCGATTTTGGCATTTATTGGACTTTATTGCTTCTTATAGAATCTAGTTCATCTGAAGCTTTTGACTTTATTTCTGAGCAACCTGAACCTGCAACAGAAGTTTATTACTATCAAGGCAAGCTTCCTCTCTGCACCATATTGATCCCAAATTTTATACAATAGCTTTTACAAATCCAGTGATATCTGTGCATGCTATTTTTCTGAAAATACAAAACTGTGATCTGTAGTAGCTAGCTATAACCTAACATGGTGGATTACCTTAATTATAATCATACACTTAACCCTAGCTCAGTACTGTATACTATAACATATATTTTTAGATTTAGCTTAGACATGCAGTCTAGAGATTTTAGAATCTGACAAGAATATCTTGTCAAACAGGGGAATCACAAATGAACTTGTGTTATTTTGAACTCTTTGTCCAGTTTCTTTAAATCAGACTTGTATTTGAAATTTAAATTGATCTGGACAAGAGGAAGCTAGTGATGGTGCTTTTGTGCACGAGATTGGGATTTGTGGTGGACTTGTCCGGGTTAATTAAGAACCGAACTCGACTATTCAATTCAAGTCCCCACGCATTTCCACATGCGATGTATGGTATTGTTTGGTTAAGTAAAATGTTAAGGCTATTGGGTTGGAAACAGGAAAGTAAGAATATGTGTATTGACCTTGTATGGCATAAATGCTTAGGTCTTATGGTCCGTGTTGTATGCCATGTGAGCTTGTATGTCGATGATCGGATGTTCTTAGAAGGGTGAGGCGTATATGTGCTCGTAGCATATCACGTACCTTAATGGTGCCGATTGCATCCTAATATGGGTAGTGAGCCCGTTCACATTTAATTGTTTGGATCGGCATTCTTGACGCAACATGTGTGCCCAGTTAGCGGATGCTATCGATCGTTGTTTAAGCGAGATCGGTTCACACATGGGGTCCAACTCAATAGTGTTAGCTTGTTGAAAAATACCAAATCTTAGTTTCCCGGTCGGCATACCAAAGGAAGTATGTCATCATTCGGAGGCATCCAAGGCAACGGGCTAGCTAAGTCATGTGGGTAAAGATGTACACCTGCGCAGGTATAAAGCTGTTCGAATAGCGTGTCACGGTCATGGACGATAACTTGAGTTGATGTCACTGTATAGAAGTTTTGATTTACAAAACTGGTTTAGTTTATGGCTTTGCATGAGGGATTCATGCACGCATCTTTTTACAATTATGTCATTTACTTCTCGTTCTAATTAAACTTTGATTCATTAAATTGCTTTATCAAAATTTAGCATTTGTAGGTTAAGATGTATCGCTTTATGCAAATCTGAACCTTTATACCTTCCTGTTGTAACCTTATGCATGTAAAAATTCTATTCCTTTGATTAGATTCTAATAAACACTTTATTTTATTAGTTTGTGTAAGACTTGCTGAGTACCTTCCGTACTCAAGGTGCTATCACCTATTGTTGCAGGTGAGGACGGTTTTCTTTATGAAGTACCCGTTAGCGCCGATCAGGGTGACGCTAACGAGTAGAGCTACTTCTTCCCTCCACGCAATTGCCTGCGGGTGGATGAGGCCATTGGTGGATTTTAATATTTTGTTTTTGCTTCCGCTGTTAGACTTTTGAAGTGACCAAGTCACTTAATATTGTAGTACTAAACCGAATGATGTAAACTTATGTTTAATTATGTCAATGTATGACTTGTATGTATTTGATGCAATGTTGATGAAGGATATATATATGCAATGGTCGTTGATCACAGGAACCATTGTGAGATATATATATATATATATATATATATATATATATATATATATATATATATATATATATATATATATATCAGGGAGCTGATTATTGGATCGGTTACTTGTTAAATTTATACTTCTAGCATGATCTTTAATAAAGGGGCAGTACTGTTCCTTCATTAATAATTGTGCTACAGTATGAATTTAATTAAGTACATTTCCAATAACCTGGGGCTCCCACAGTAGAAAAATGATATTAAATTTACTATGATAGCTAATTCTCTATGGATTCCAGAATGTTTTAGATCACTATTTTTTAATGTACCAATTAAAATTATGGAATGTCTAAGTCAAAAATACCGAAGATGACATATCTGTTTTCGGAGTTAAAAACAAGGGTTTAGATGAAATAATTAGAACTTTTGTTCACTTGAGAAATTGTGGGTTTACGTGTGTAGATTCCAGAAAACCTGAGTTCATGATTTTTGGAACTATAAATCAAGAGTTATTATTTTTCTAAGGTGACTATCCTGTTTTGGACAAAATGGTGTTCGAGAAGAATGGTATCGTTTTGGGTTATGATTAGGAGCGGATATGTTTATTTAGTCTTATTGCTATGTTGTGTGCTTTTGGATGGTATTCTTAGTATGTTTTACGAATGCCAGGTGGTGGTGAGAAACCGGGGTTAGAGTCCTCTACTCGTCGTCACCCATCGCACGGTTGAGGCAAGTGCAACTAATGGTAGCATATGAGGAAATAGAATTCAAGTTATTTCCATTGTATTACTTGTATGAATTTTATTCATGATCTTACTGCTGGAAGATATATGCTTATGTTCGATTAAGATTATTATGCTCATTTGCATCAAAGCATTCATCCTTAAGTCTTGGACTACGTGGTAGCCAAGAAATAATTTATTTGAGGTCCTCATCATGTATTGGATGGGCATGAGGTCCCCACACTCGTGGAGTGTGGGCTTGAGGTCCCTGTGCTAGAAGGCACAGGCTTGAGTATGCATCGATGGATGCACTACTCCGCATTACCGGTAACTGCAAAGAAGGAAGAGAGTTGCATTCTTGACATCTGCACTACATGAAAGTAGAATAGGCTAATTTATGAAGTTATTGTTGATGGCTATATGTGAACATGGTAATGTTCAGTGGTTGATTATGATGTTCAATATTGATGGCTATAGATGAACATTGCAATGTTCAATATTTGTGTATGTTGATCATTCTTGATGGTTATATGTGAACATTATAGTATTCGATATTTGTTGATGTTTTTCAGTTTGTTACATTGATTGTACTTTGCTGAGTCGAAGACTCACGCTTGTTATTGGTGTTTTCTTTAGGTACTCCTCGAGAAAGCGGCATGCATGGGAAAGGGTAGACATTGGTGCACTACACTTGAGAATCACCATGTCAAATAAAATTTCACGTTTTGATTAATTGGAGAAAACTTAGTACTTGCTTCTATTTATTTTACAGTCGTGATCATCCTTCGCGATGAAATATTTATTCGTAATTGAGATAGACAAATACTCCTTGTGGTAGTTATTGTATATGCTTGAAACTTTCGTTATTAATTTATCAAGCTCCTACATGTTAGATTATTTCAAGGATATTGTTTGGTCTCAAAAATCCAAGTGAAGCTCTGTCGAAATCTTAAAGAAAAATTTATAGTTAGTAAGGAAACCTTATTCATTATGATAGAATGTTTATTTATTACCGGATAACTGTTGAGCAAGAACTAGATAGTTGCTTAGTCTCCCTTTTATTTATTCTTTGGTGTACAATAGCTTAGCTATGTATAGCTTGTAATGGTTACTTTGATAATTGTTGGCTTAACTGAATGGGTGACGCTTGCTGAAATTTATTGTAAGGAGAAATAAAGTAGATTGTTAAGGTAGTTTAGTAGCATTCCAGGCTCATTGTTGAGCTAGGGTGTTATATAAAGTAACATCCTCAATTTTATAAACAGTAATAATCTGTTTTATGAACAGTAATGGGACACTGTTCATAGCATTACTGTTCATAAATAACAATTTGGAATTGTTGTTACCAACTAACACTTTCCTTTTCAAGCCAAAATCCAAAACCTATTCAAAGTTTCAAATAAAATACAAGTTAATGCTTGTATTGTGGCTGAGAAGTATTTTTATTACAACCTAGATCAATTCTCTTGCCCAGAAATAAATTTTGCTGAAAGTTTAGAAATTGTTTTGACTTGGAGAAAAATATTTGTCTTTAATTAAGCATATTCGGGCTAAGGTAATTATTTATATCTTTTATAAAGTGAAATTTTGGTTTTAGAAATTTATTTGGAAATATATCATCGGTAGCATCTGGCAAAATTTCATGATTTTAAAAATTTATTTGCTATTTTTAAAAGCCCAGTCAAACTTTTAAGTATTTGAATAGGGCTTGGTCAACTAACCCGGTCCAAACCCAAAACCTAGTACTGTAGCGACTCGAACCCATGAGGTTGGGTCCAACCCTTTCATTTTGGTCCGGCTCAGTCACGCTCAGACGCGAGTCCAAAACCCATCGCGTACTGTGAGTCGTCGATCCTCAATCGAACGGGCGGGGTCGCGGTATCACGCGAGCTGTCCACGTATGCGCCTCAATCCCTACCGTTGGATCTAGATCCGACGATAGGGGGAGGTGTATGCATTCGGACGACTCCGGATGCCCTCTCGATCTCAACCGTCCATTCTCGATCCAACCGTGCCGCCCTTTTCTTTTTGAATTTAAAGGCGCGCATCCATCGTGGGCCTTTGGATCTAAATCCCACGGCGTTCCTTTTTGACTGCGGACTTTTAGGGCCCAAAATCAACGGACCGTCGGATTCTAATCGTAGGGTCCATATCGTGTATGCATTCGGACCATCCGGTTCCTCCGATGATCCTGACCGTAGAAATTCCATCGGACGGTGCCGCGTCATCTCATTTAAAGGGGTGATGTGTATTTCTTTTAATTGATCGTTGGATTTCAATCCAACGTCCAGTTTTGAAAATAAAACCCGAGATCCCTTTTGGGCTTCGCTTAAATCTCAATCGACCGATTGAGATCGCACGACCATATAAATTGTATCGGTTGAACTCTTTTAAAACCACAGGGGCATCGTAGTCGCCATTCCTAATCGAGCAGTGATGTTCTTTTGAGTTTTAAGAGACGCGTGCGTTGTGTGGTGTGATGGGACCCACATGTCATATGTTGCTTCTCTTCCTCCTTGCCTCTCAAGCGCGTCATTTCTCAGAAGCAGAGGAGAGGAGTTATCCAAGAATTATGCAACTAATTTTTGGATATTTAGCCTAAGTGGACACCTCATCAACTCTAGACCTTTCCATCTTGCCCTGTAGCTCAACCTCTATATATAAACCCTAGCTTTTGAGCTGCTGCCATTGTTGACCACTGGAGCTTTTCACCCTTCATTTTCGTCCAGTGGAGTTTCTTGCTCCTTCAACTTGCTTATCCATCTTAAACACTGGTTTCACCTAGTAATAAAGATTGGATAATGATATGGTGCGGACGTCCGGAGCATCGGACGTTGCTTACGTCATAATTTTGTTTTTTTTCACGAGGCAAGTTGATTAGCTCAATGGATTTTCCCCAAAGAATAGCTGATAAAGTTTTCTTTTTGGCAAGAGCAATAGATGGATGAATCAAGCCCTTCGGCACATAACATCTAATAAACATTCAAGAGACTGTTTTTTCGGATGAACATGATGGATCATGGATGCAGCAAGTTCTTTGGCGTAGACCACATGATTGGTAACTATTACAGGTAATGATAGGCGTAGGACGTCCAGAGCGCCTTGACGGGTCACGGCGATGTTGTAATTTTTTTTCAACGTATTTTTTTTCAGATGCTTTGTTTTTTGATTTGTGATGTTGTAATCGTTGTCCGAGGATGTTGCAACTATTATCTTAGGACGTTGCAACCGTTGTCCGAGAATGTTGCAACCATTGACCTAGGATGTTGTAACCATTGTCCGGGGGTGTTGCAACCATTGTCTTAGGATGTTGCAACCGTTGTCCGAGGATGTTGCAACCATTGTCCTAGGATGTTGCAACTGTTTGTCCGGGGATGTTGTAGCCTTGTTCGGGGGATGTTGCAACCATTGTCCGGTGATGTTGCAACCATTGTCCGGAGATGTTGTAAACATTGTCCGAGGATGTTGCGAGTATTGCATCTGTAGAAAAAATATTACATCTATATGAAAAAATGTTGCATACTGTTCACGACGATGTTGTAATTTTGTATCTCCCAAAAAGCTTAGATAATCCTCTTCTAATTATGCAACATTTTTTTCTAGTATCACCCATAAAATTTAGATAATCCTCACGACTAAGACGTACTCGTCGGCATTTTGTGCAAGCTCCACTACATTTAGTTCCCGGTCGGTCTTTCAATCCCAACCGTACGTCCTTAGTTCCCATCGATCGAGCAAGCTTATGTATGTAGGTTGGTCTCAACAGTTGATATGATTCTTGAATTCAGCCAATTACATCACTTAGCCCACACAGATCGGATCCTCGATACACGCTACTTTCATAAGAATCGAACAGGAATCGATCTTGCTGGTACTTATTGTGTTGTTAGATCACGAATAGGAATCGAGATTTAATGCATGCGGCTTCGGATGGGCTTCACCTGCTGTGTTCGCTTGCGCGAACCGGGGACGGACGTTGCTGACGCGCTTGGACCGAAGTGACGGGAGGACCGTACGGGTGGGAGCTCCCACCCGTACGTCCGACTACTAGTGCTACCCATAAAGATTTGATATCTTTTGTAGGTTAAATCAGAGTTTATTTCTCTGTTGAGCGAGATCGATTTTCAAAACCTTCGTGTTTATCTCATCTGGTAAGATACAACCTTGGTTCTTGCCATCTTAAGCATTTTAAGGACCTTAGAAGCTCGCTTGGATCATTCACTTGTACATCAAGAATCAACTTGCAAAGCGAAAAGTTGTTTTTATAACTTTTCGGTCTTTCATATCGTTTTCAAGGATTAGGGTTTCTCTGTCAAGTTATCATCCTACATAGGTCTAAACTAAACCCGAGTAGCATAATAAGTTATTCTTTTGACCTTTCTTATCATCTACTTAATCTTGTAGCGAGAATCATCTCGTCCTCTGTTGTCGGTTCAACCGACAACATTAATTTTCTTTAGCTTTTGTAATCGGTGATTAGGGTTAGGTTAAGGTTTGCTTGGGATATTAATTACCTAAAAGATCAGGCTAAGTTTCATTTGAACCTTTGCTTGACTTATTTCCTTTAAACCCAAACCTAAAGTCCATCTGTTCTGTTATTTTCAAAATCAAAAAGCTGAAACTTGGATCTAGACTATAGTTTCATTATTTAAAAGTTGTATATGATAATATGGGTTATTATCACTAATAGGGTAGTTATGACTTAAGCATACTGTTAAACATGCATTTCCATATTGATCATACATCCTTCTTTCAATTTGTACTTATTGTCGATTTTGGTATTTATTGGGTTTTATTGCTTCTTTTAGAATCGTTCTGAGAGCATTTGAATCTTTCTCGAGCAACTTTGACACAATGAAGTATATTATTATCAAGGCAAGCCTCCTCTTTGCACCATGTTGATCCCAAATTTTCTACAATAGCTTTTCTAAACTCAGTGACATCTGTTGCATGCTATTTTTCTGGAAATACAAATATGGATTGTATTAGTTAGTTATGACTGAGTAACATTGTGGATTACCTTAATTATGACCATACACTCAACCCTAGGATAGTCTTGTATACTATATATATATATATATATATATATATATATATATATATATATATATATATATATATTTTAGGATTTGCTTAGACATGCAGTCTAGATAAGATCTAGAGTTTGACAAGATTAACTTGTCAAGCAGGAGCAACAAATAAATTTCAGTTATTTCAACTCTCATCGGTTTCTTTAAATCGAATTGCATTTTAAATTTAAATTGATCTGGACAAGAGGATGCTAGTGATGGTGCTTTTGTGCACGAGATTGGGAATTGTGGTGGACTTGTGCAGGTTAATTAAGGACTGAACTCGATTGTTCAATTCAAGTTCCCTCGCACTTCCACGCGCGCAGTGTATGGGCGCTGTTTGGTTAAGTAAAGGGTTAAGACTATTGGGTTGGAAACAGGGAGTAAGGATATGTGTATTGATCTTGTATGGCATAGATGCTTTGGTCAATAGATCTGCGTTTTATGCCATGTGAGCTTGTATGTCAATATCGGATGTTCTTAGAAGGGTGAGGCGTATATGTGCTCCGTCGCGTATGCGTACCTTAAAGATGTCGATTGCAATCTATTATGGGTAGCGAACCCAGCGCATTACTTCTTATGGTTGGATCGGCATTCCTGACGCAACATGTGTGCCCCGGTTAGACAGATGCTATCAGACGTTGTTTAAGCGAGATCAGTTTACACATGGGTATCCAACTCAATAGTGTTAACTTGTTGAAAAATGTCAAATCTTAGTTTCCCCGGTCGGCATACCAAAGGAAGTATGTCATCATTCGGAGGCATCCGAAGGCAACGGGCTGACTAAGTCGTGTGGGTAAAGATGTACACCCCTACAGGGTATCAAACTGTTCGAATAGCCGTGTCCACGGTCATGGACGATGACTTGAGTTGATGTCACCTGTATAGAGTTTTGATTTTAAAATCTGGTTTCGATTTTTATTTCTGCATAAGGGTATTCATGCAGTGTATTGTTTCCGTTTATGGTTCATTCACTTGCTGTTCTAGTGACATTTTGATTTATTAAACGGCTTTGACAAAACCTAGCATTTGTAGGTTAAGATGTACTGCTTTATGCAAAATTTAACCATTTTACCTTCCTGTTGTAACTTTATGCATGTATAAATTCTATTCCTTTGTATAGGTTCTAACAAACACTTTCTTTTATTAGTTTGTGTAAGACTTGCTGAGTACCTTCCGTACTCAATGTGCTATAACCTATTGTTGCAGGTGAGGATGGTTATCTTTACGAAGTGCCCGTTAGCGTCGATCAGGGTGACGCTAACGAGTAAAGCTACTTCTTTCCTCCACGCAATCGCCTGCGGGTGGATGGGGCCATTGGTGGATTTTGACTTTTAGTTTGCTTCATTGTTAAACTTTTGAAGTGACCAAGTCACTTGGATAATGTAGTACTAAAGCGAAAGTTGTAAACATATGTTTAATTATGTAAATGTATGCCTTGTATGTGTATGATGCAATGTTGTTGAAGGATATATGTGCAATGGTGGTTGATCCTGGGAACCATTGTGAGACATATATCCGGGAAGCCCGCATGTTGGATCTGTCTCTTATTAAACTTATGCTTTTAGTACGATCCTTACCAAAGGAGCAGCACTGTTCCTTAAGTAGGAATTATGCTACAGTATAAATTTAATTAGTTACATTTCCAATATCCCGGGTGTCCTCACAGCGTTGGTATCAGAGCATACGTTGCTTGTAGGTTAGAGGTAGCATGGCCGAAGTAATTAGAGATTCTTCTAAGAAAATTATTTTCAATCAGTAATATAATTTCGAAAGTTTAAGTGTGACATCTTTTATTTCTTATCCTCCTTAATATCAATTCTTGTCCCAACTTTCTGTTGGCTATTCCAAAGTGAATTGTTTCCTTATCTTGTCTTTTTGTCTATAGATGAGCGGGTGGTATTTGGTCAAGGAAACCCGAGCAGAAGAGGTGGATGGATTTCCGGCTTTACTGCGAGACATGATGTGGCGAGCCAACTTCACTTACCAGCCGGAGTATGTCATTTATCGACGGGACCGAGGACCAGGGATCGAGGAGTACCGCGCCATCATCAACGTCATCGCTAGGCATGTAGCGGCGGTGTTCCCATCGTGTACAAGCACTTGCCACTTCCGAAGTCTATGGCGGTTCGAAGTCGCTAGTAGGATCTTGAGCCTTCTTCGTCATGATTTGATCGAATTGTCTCAACCACCCTATGATCACTTCGAAGCAGGTCCTCTGCGAAGCAAGTGTGTTTGATGAGATACGGTTTGGAGAAGACCTCAGTGCGGCGGTTGGCGAGGATGGTCCGCATCATGGACCAGATCCACCGCTGCCTTGTGAGGGAGTTGTGGGAAACTCGGCATCGTCTTAATGAAGCCCAGGAGTACCTGCTGCTTGGAGTCAACATGAATCGCGTTCCTCGTAACGTGCTTTATGGTGACAACGAGATCTCCCCTGCTGCTGCTGTACCACCACTTTATCGACTTCCAGAAGTAGTCGGGTGCGTGCCTGTTTATGGACAAGTGCGCCAGGCCCGGATGACTCCAGGCTTTCCTCGCACCTGCATCGCACCTCACGGAGGTCATCAGCCACTTCTGGGTTCTCCGAGGCGTCTCATCAGTCCCTTGGATCCTATTGACACAGGCTCCTCTGGAGCTCATCTACTGAATGAGTTTCCGGTGAACTTTAACCGTGATCTTTATGCTAGCACCTCGACGATGAACCCTCGTTGATAGGTGTCTTTTCGTTTAGTAGTTGCCCTTAAATAAATGTAATAGGGCAGTGGTATTTTGTAAAGAATATGTAAGTTCGACTTTTGGTTTGTAATATGACCTTTATGGCCAACTATTATATGCGGTGGAGGAACCGAATCTCTTTTCTTGTATATATAAAGTTTGTGGTTTGATGTTGATTTGAATGCATGACATAACATAATGCATTATAAGTGTAGTGTTTGTTTCCTTCCTAATTATAACCTTGTTTGTGTTTCCCGAGTATATCCTTGTTATGTTGTTAACCATTGTGTGGTAACAGGATGACAGGACCCACTACTCGTGCGCAAACACAACAAGGGTTGGATGTTATTCTAGGAATGGATTGGTTATCCAAAAACCTTGGGCAAATTAATTGTGCTCACAAATCCATTTCTTTAACTAATGAAAGCGGCACTTGATCGTTTTCAATCCAGACATGAGTTCTCACCTTTGTGCTCACCAAGTTGATACCACTCCCTCCTTGGAGTCGGTACCTTAAGTAGGAATTATGCTACAGTATAAATTTAATTAGTTACATTTCCAATATCCCGGGTGTCCTCACATATAAGTAGCTACTCATATCTAACTAACCCACGTTGGTGATACAATAATACTAACTAAATAAATAACCAATCTAGGGTGACAAAAGATCAAGGTAATACAATAGGCAAGGAGGATATAATCAAATTGGCATAGCTAATCCCAAAGTATTTAAATAAATACTTAAAATAATGCAATAATTTGAATCAATGTAATTTTAGAAAACTGGATTCAATATGATCAAGGGTACAACTTGCCTTGCTTGATCTTATTTAATCTTCAATCTTCTACTTGCTTGATCTTCAGTTCCTTTGGACGATTCTAAGACTTCGACGTTTAACGAGAAAGAGCGCACAAACCACACAAATATAAAAAGACAAATCAAATAAACTCCACATTGAAATTTAATGGTACTCGCATGTAGATATTCAATTTAGATGAATTTAGAAACTTGAATGGGTTCAATCGGAGTTCGTATGAGGAAAAACGAGCTCTCGGAAGATTGAAATTCATATGAAATGATGAAAAAGAAAAGGAGAGAGAAAACTAACAATTGGGGTCTATGGAATATTCTATTCCGAAAATATTAGAAAATAGTGGAGTGTATGACATATGGGACCAACTAGTATTTATGAATTTCTAGAATTAAAATAATTCCAGAAATAGGGTAGAGAAAGTGACATGTGGGACCAATAAGATAAAAGAATTTTTCAAGAATTAAATTAATTCTAGAAAATAAAATTAGGGAATAACATATGGACCATAGTCTATAGACCAGGTCCACAAAGAGATGCTAGTCCATGGTGGACCAAGCTCATGGAGGAGGGTTGACCAACGGTTGACTGACATGCGGGGACCACATGTAAGTGAGAGAAATAATTAGTATTTTTAATTGGGAGGATGACACATAGGGTCTACATGTAAGAGAGAAACTTATTTTCTTACATGACAGATGACACATGTGGTCCATACACCAGGGAAAGGAAACAAATCCAAGGAGGGAGCAGAGAATAGAAAGACTTGGCCCACCCATCAGTGGAAGGAATCATCAGAAGGAAAACCAACAGAAGGATGTGTTTGTTCCAGAGAAGAAACAAAGCACAGGGCTTCATAGCTTGATCTTGCGACATGGAATTGGCAAGCAAATACAATAGAGAAAGAATTAAGAGAAGGATCCACAGAGATATGCTTGCACTTGAATTGTTGGCTTGGTTGGATAACAAAAGAACCATACAACATGTCAGGACTCGAAATGCATCTCGGAACCATCTGTGTGTATTCGAACTAGTCCCGATCGATGAGCTAGCTCACACAGGAAAACAGTGATGAGATACCATCCATTTATTCGATTTAACTAAAAAGATCTTAAAGTAACAAATAATGATAATAACTGGACCTTATGGTCAACGTTTACTTAACTTGCCACGCAGGGCTAAAGAAACAAATAAACTCTTGCAGCGGAACGAAACTCTTTAAATGGCCAATCAACATGCCCACAAGCAATCGAGTGGAGAAACGCATCCTAATCCGCAAAACCTTCATGGTCTTGCTGGTAGAACTCGGAGTTCCCTGGTTCTTGTGTGGAGATTAAACAACATAGGGCGCAAAGCCATGAGTACTTTGAATGTACTCAGCAAGCCGTGGGGAAATGTATGCAAATAGTATTCATGCAGGGCTTGAACAAAGATTAGCTGTATGGTTCTTTTGCATAAAACAGCATTTACTATAAATACAATAAATAGATTGAAATGCGTATTTGAAAACAATAATAAGTAAATAAACAATTTCTTTGAAACAACCAGTGAACTTTCCCATTCACTTCCCAACCAAACCAACGATAAGTGAATTCCCTATTCACCAATCGACACGAACCACCAAGTGAATGACCTATTCACCAAACGAACATTATATTCATCAAGTGAACTTCTCATCCACACTCTGACACCTTTTTGAAGAAACTCTATCTCCCGTGTGAAATCCCCGAGCACGTCCATAACCGCGAACACAGCTATTCGAATAGTTTTACACTCTGCAGAGGTTGTACAGCTTGACCCACAAGAGATAGATCAACTTATAATGTCCGTTTAACACACTTCCGAGGTGTGCGACTAAGTGATCATCACAAGGCTTTTACAAAACTCCTTCTTAACCCAGTTCTGCCCGCTAAGGTTTCAACACTGAATGTCTTTTCGATCAGACAGGGCCCCCCCTCTTGAGCCACCATGAGAATACATTTTCCACGACTCACACTTCACATGACAGAACCGAAATTAAGACATTACTAATTAATCAGCCAGGTCCGTCCCATACCAGACATATGGTTGTACGGTTAAAGCTCAGTTCAATGGCGTACAAGATTAAGTCCTTGACAAGTTACTCAGACGAGTCTACCACAAACCCACAACATGTTCAATCCACATCCCCACTATCCACCAACCACTCGCCCAAGCAAAAACCATTTTATTTAACCAAAACCAATGACATACCCTGTCATGGCTCCCAAATTTTAACAAGAATGGCTCACCACCACGATTCCATAAATCATTAAGTCAAAATTAATTATTAAGACACATGTGATGACAAACCCATCGTAACTAAGCTGAACTAAGCATATGTACGATACCCATGTTGGTAATATAAATATGTCCAACTAAAATTACCCATGCTAAGGTGACAAAGGGTTCATGGCATTCAAATATTCAATGGAGGCATAATGACAACAGGTAATAACTAATCCCAGAGCAATTTATATAAATATAGCACGCAATTGTATAAAATAATATACTTCTGAAATCATGGATTCAATATGATCAAAGGACCACGTCTTGCCTGGGAATAAATCCAGTGATTGATCTTGATCTTGGTATGCTACTCCTTGCTCGAAGCTTCCCGAAGTATCAACGTCTACTCGCAAAAACAAGCAAATAACTAAATAAATAAATAATAGAGAGAAAACAAACTCCAAAAATTAAATAAAAATCTCAAATAAATAGATCTCGAATTTAGATGAATTTAGAAATTTGAATGGACTCAATTGGAGTTCGGATGCAAAAGATATGAGCTTTGGAAGATTGAAACCCTAAAGAAAAACCTAATAGGATTTTGATTATCCCAATTATTTTCCTATTGGAAATTCCGGAATATGACGCACGCTGACGTTAGCGGAGAACGTTCGGACGGAACGAAAACTGCTCTAACAAGCGAGTCCCACTGACATAGAGATGGACCATGGTGAACTGGTTCCATGGACTCTTTGGTATCTGGTGGAGTTTGGATACGCCACATGGGCGACAACTGGGCGCTGACTGGACTGCCACTTGGGACTAAAGGTTGAGGTGGCAGGTGAGTTGGAGGGAGGAGCTGGCTGCCATGTCGGCACGGACAGGATGCACCCGAGAAGAGGAAGCTCCAGAGGAAAACCATGGTCGGCGGCTTGGAGGTGATGTCGACGGCGAACAACGACGAGGAACTTCCGGACAAAGGCAAAAACGGAATGCAGGAGATGAAGCAAAGCTGAGGGAGGTGACGACTCAGCACTGGCGGTGATGAAACGGCAGCAGCAAGCTTCACGGCTGCAACAACTTCGGTGAAGAGGTGACGACTCGGCACTGGCGGTGATGAAACGGCGGCGGCGACAACAATGGCGGCGGCGAGCTTCACGGCTGCAACAACTTCGGTGAAGAGGTGACGTCCGATGGAAACAAGAGAGAGCACCGGAACGGCGAGATGGCGAGGATCACCGAGAGCACCTCAAGGAGACTGGAGGAGGACCGGGGCAGCTGCGCGATGGTGGTGACCGGAGTTGAAGGAGAAGCATGGCGACGGGGTACTCTGGTGACAAAGAAACCAAGAGGAGGCAGGAGGCTCACCGGCGGTGTAGATCGGAGATGAGAGGCGGCGGCCGGTTCAATGACGAAAACGAAAACGGCGTGGTGATGATCCTTCGAAGGAGATGATGGAAGCACGGCGTAGCCCTCGATGAGACGATCACAACGTCGGCGGTGGATGGGGCTGAGAAGGACAAACGGCGATGAAATCCGGCACACAAGTCCACGGCGGCTCGGCTCCTTTGTGAAATCCGACAAAGCGAATAAGACCGCGGGACAAGGAGTTTAGGGCTTTGAGAGAGAAGACACGGGCGGAGATTTGACACGGTTGGGGCGCCTTTTATAGTGTCGGAGATGAGGAGTCCAGGAGGAGGCCGACGCTGCTCGCGTTCGGTTCAAACCCGAGAGCAAGAGTCCTGCTCGGGGACTAAGGAAGGAGAAACGCACGTGGCAACTAGTAGCGGGGCCACCGGCAGCGAGACAAGGAAAAAGGCAAGCACGGGCTGCTGGCTCGAGACCACATGGCAGCGAAAGAATCCCACAAGGAAGGCTATAGCTCGGCTTGGGCTTGCTCGGGCGCACGCGCGGGAGAAAAAAGGAGGCACGGGCCGGCTGAGGAAAACCGGAGGTGGGCCAAGGAGGAGAAAGGAAATGGCGTGCGGGCTAGGCTGCGCCGAAGTGAAGATGGACTGAAGATTAGGAAATTCGGCCCGAAGCAAAATCTGAGATTTTAATTAGTTTTCCTTTTTAGAAAATAGCAGAAAACCCAAATAACAAATAGAAATTAGCAAATGCACTCGGAAAAATTCTAGAAAAATCTAGAAAATATATCCAAGCACATAGAACCCAAATAAAATAGGTTTGATAATAATTGATGTTGGAATTAATCATATTAAATTGTTTTTGAAATATGAAAATTCATATTAAGCTTTTAACTTTAGCGGAAAAATCCAAATGGTTATTTTTCTTTTAAAACTTCAAAAATAGACCAAATTTTGGGATATTACACAACAGAGAAGGGGACGAACCAGAGAACATCTCAAAAAAGAAAGCTACTCTGGACATCAGACATGAATAGTGCACAGAGGCATGGCCGGTTATGGCACGTAGAGCCAATGTCGATTGGAGGTGAATCAACTCCAGCGAAGGGGCAAAACGGAAAGGTAACGATGAGACAGAGGTGATGACGCGGTCCAGACATCAAGAAACAACACCATGCACTAGAAGCGACGCGAAGAACAACGACGATGGCGGCCTCACGGGCATGTACCACTTCGAACGATCGATGCTCTATGAAATGGGAGGTGAGCACAGCGTAGAACACAGTGACACAAACTCAACGGTGGTGGAGTTGAAGGTAGGGGATCAACGGTTGCGGAGTAATTGGCCGGAGAAGGAAAACTGTCAAGAGGAGAGAGAATACTCGATTCTCGGTGGATGAAACTTGAATCTAAAAGATGCAAAAAAAAAATAGGTATCAATGAGGGGCATGAGATGACGCAATCAGATTTTGAAAAAATCTCCAAGGAAGTGAGGAACACGATGAACACATTTTGGCTTTATGGCTTGACATAGCCGACGGTGCTCCGGTGATCTTCAGGTGAAGGGGAAGGAAGCATGACGTAGAACGCGACGACTCAAACTCAACACCACAGACGGTTCGGCCGGAGGACGTCGGATGAAGGCGCAACTCATTGGAGAACACCTTTGGTTGGAGCTCGGTATTTTGTAGATTGCGATGAAAATAGATCGATTCGGAGGCAACCGATTTAGGGGATTCAAAAAGGAGATCAAGATGGACGTTTGGACGCGAACAATTTGCTTTTATATGCATTAGAGGAAGTTATGATTTTTGGAAGTTTTCGGCCGAAGACGTACAACACACGGACTCCCTGCCGGTTTGGAGTTTGAAGATGAACGGTAACTACATGGTACTGTAGCAACCGAGAGGAGAGAGAAAAGAAAGGATTTTTAGAATTAAATAAAAGGCCGAAAATCAAGAAGATCAAATAAATAGCAAACAAATCCAGAAAAAACTCAAAAAATACCCAAAAATTCCTTGAAACACAAGGAAGCCAAATAACATAGGTTTTTATTTAATTGATGTTTAGATTAGTCAAATTAAATATTTTTTAATTTAGAAAAATTCTCGATTAAGCTTTATTAATTCAAATAAAATTAGTGAAATTTTTCAAGGACCTAATATACTCAAAAGATTTTTGAAAAGCCAAATTTAGGATGTTACAAACCTTCCCCCTTAAAGGAATCTCATCCCCGAGATTCAGGCTGGCTAGGGAAAAGATTAAAGAACTCGGCCTTCGGGTTCACTTTTTGCTTTCAAACTGCTCTGACTTCGACGGGACTTCTCTTCTAACACTTACAGAACAAACGCCTTGCTTCTTGCTGAACTTCTTACTTCAACGAAAGCTTGACAAACTGGTTCTTGGCGGGCAAGGGCTTCTAGCAACTCGATTGCTTCTGATGGTGACTGCTTGATTGGTGCTTGAAGACACTTCTAGAGTTGAGGAAATTATGTTATTGACTGGTAACTCAGGTTGGCAAACTATATCTTCTTCCGAGCTTTGAAATCTGAACTAATTGACACATCTCTGTCACCTCTGTTGTATAATTCTTAGCATAGAACTTCAACAGGAATTCTGAAGACAAACATGACTACGACAGTGATAATCTGCATATTCTATGTAGCTTTTCTACTTGAACTAAGCTACTTACAATCCTCTTAAGATTTAAGACACTTGGCCTTCTGCTTCATGATTAATGCAAAATCCACATACTTTGTGATCTGATATGCTCCTAGTTGAGCGATGACTTACACAATCAACCACTGTGAACATCAGTTGGTGACAACTACGAACTGGATAACATCTAGTGTTGTAGGGGAACTCTGCACACAACACTTACCTGCTCGACTTGGTACTTTGAGTTAAGGCACAACTCACTATTTCTTTCCATCTATTTGCTGATTCAGGATGATACACAATACTGATATTTAAACAGGCATACAAGGCTTCATACCCACTCTATCACTAACATGAGGTAAATTGGGATCCTCGGTCTGACGCGAACTCTTCTGGCACATTGTGCAAACTGACCATCTCTGTCGATCGAACACTATATCAATTCTCACGAATACCACCTCTATCGTATACAACATCTGTCACATACCACTCTGCTAAAAAGTCTCCAGACTCAGTGACATTGACAGGAATGAAGCTGCAAATTTCTGTCAAATGATCAACTATCACCTTTCAGGAAGTTACATCCCGATTGGGTCCTAGGAAATTCTCATATCTTAATAACATGCATACAAAGATGTCCACCTTTAGCATCCAACAATTCTTTTTCTTCTTTATAACTTGCATACAAAGATGTCCACGTTTTGCTCTCAAACAAAAGGAAAGGTTACAGTGATTCTCTAACTTTATTGCTAGGAACGGAGGCATGACACTACATAATCTGGTATCACCAATCTATACTTTCTTGGTAACATCATCAGACAAACGTCTCTTCTTTGACTACTTCTTTGGATAAACGGATCCTACTGCTTTACCACATGCTCTGGGTGTTACAATCTTGACTGAAACAACTTCTGGTATTATTGTATCTGGAGTGAGTGACTGGTTCTTCTGAGGACACTAGTTGATGTAGTGACCTTCTTTGCGACAACTATAACATACACATGGCAGACCATGCGACTTTTCTGACGATATTAAGGCAAAACGATTATCCTTCTTGAAGGTTGAAGCTTGACGATTTGCAGGGCATCTATTGGCATAGTGGCCTTGCTTATCACACTCGAAACAAACCATTGACGATAATCTTAGTGTATGTAGATGATCTGAATATCTCCGAAACCCTGGAAGGTATTAAGAAAGCAAGCTCTTATCTAGAGTCGGAGTTTGAAATGAAAGATTTGGATAAAACCAAATATTGCTTAGGCTTATAGCTTAAGCATGTCCCTGAAGGGATATTAGTGCATCAGTCAACCTACACTCAGAAGGTGTTATAAAGGTTCAGCTTTGAAAATGCATATCCTTCGAAAGTGCCAATGGTCGAGAGATCTTTGCAGCAAGACAAGGATCCGTACAGACCTAGAGAAGAGGAGGAGGAAGTCTTGGGATTGGAATTCCCGTACTTAAGTGCAATAGGAACACTCATGTATTTAGTAAATTGTACTAGATCGGACATTGCATTTGCCGTGAACCTATTAGCAAGGTATAGTATAGAACCTACCAAATGTATTGGTAGGGGATAAATGACATCTTTTGATACCTCCAAGGAAATAAAGACGTTGGTCTGTTCTACAGAAAGAACTAAGACTTGTCTATGAATGGCTATACAGATGTCGTATTCCTGTCAGACCCGCATACAACCAAGTCGTAAACAGGCTATGTATTCTTATGTGGTGAAACTGTAATTTTATGAAAATCGTCTAAGCAAAGTCTTGTATCGTCTTCGATGGACCAATCAGAAATCATAGCACTGCATTTGAGGCCTCATGAGAATGTACTTGACTTCGGCGGATGATTCACCGTATCCAGCAGTCGTGTGGATTGAATACCGCGTAAACCCCCACTATTATATATGAAGATAATGTAGCTTGCGTTGTACAAGTGCAGATGGGTTATGTGAAGAGTCATCTCACAAAGCATATGAACCCCAAGTTCTTTTATGCTCATGAATTGTAAAAGATGGACGAAATTAAAGTACTACATACTAAGTCCTGTGAAAATCTTGCAAATTTATTCATTAAGTCACTTCCAGTGTTTAGCTTTGAAAGATGCATACGTGGAATTGAAATGATGAGACTTAGAGAAGTGCAGGATTCAAGGAGAGAATCTTCACGAACTCATTATTGAAACTTGATCACGTAGATTGAGTACCCAAAGAGTAAATCATGGAGATTAAATAAAATTTGGTGATTGTACTTATTTTCCCTTGACGAGTTTTTCTAAAATTTCTCGGCTAAGATTTTAATGAAGCAATTCGTGCAACGCAGCAGAACTTATATCATGTAACCTTTCTCTAAATTTTTTTCTACTAGGTTTTTATGAAGTGTTAGGAAACCATAAGCTTGGCCCAGCAACCTTAAACCGTAAACCCTAAACCCTACAACCCTAAACCCTAAGGCGCCTTATCCAAAACCCTAGCAGAGTTTGTATTATATAAATAGGAGATACTAGTCATTGTAAAAGACCGATCATGAGAAGAGAAATAAAGAGAGACAAGAAGCTTTATATATTTTTGTGTTTAATCTACTATTTGTTTTTGTATTATTATATATAATTTTACGTTTATCTATAAAGTGATCGATCGAACTGGACCGGTGAGCTACCGCAACAAATTGTACGCTATTTGCAATTTGCACCGTTCCCATATATGAAAAGAAGATAAATAAAATCCAAGGACCTATCTTTTTCGGCTCCTTTCTCTCTCCTCTCCCCTGTCGTCTCTCTCTCCTTTTCTCTCTCCATCACACCCCGGAGAACCCTAGAGGCAGAGTCCTCTTCAAGGTAAGCCCACCCCAGAGCTTCCATTTTTAATTCTCCTCCATGTTGTTACATGAGAAGCTTCATAGCCAGGAGAAGAAATTTTTTCCAAAAAGTTTTATATATGAGTTTCTTTCCATTGCTTTTATTTTTGTTGTTCTTGTTTCTTGTTTCAATTCGCTTTCTTGGCCGGGACTGGCCCGAATCCACGCCAACCCGTAGATCCCCCGCCCGCAAGATTCGATTTTGACGGTCGCATCTTGCAATGGAGATCTCGCTCGATCTGTTGACTCCAGATTCGGGCCGTTTCGTTGCGGATTTGGGGAATTTCTCGATCTGTTCTTGAGATCGAAGGTTTGTTGAAATGTTTTGGATTTTGGTGTTCTCGTATGTTTTTTTTTTTTTGGTTTTTATTGCTGCGGTGTTTAGATTTTTGACTGGTTTGACGGAATGGGTTTTCAGGGATTGGCCATTGGAAGGCAATGCTGGAGAGATGGGCTGATCAGAACCGAGGAAAAGATCCTGTTCTTGTTGCTCTCTAGTGCCGTTTCTTTTATTTGGATTGGTTTCTGGGATTCTGCGGTTGTGTCGAGATGGACGACGACGGCAGCTTGGGCATTAGGAATTGGGGATTCTTCGAGACACCAACAAGGAACCTTGGCCTGCAGCTCATGTCCTCAGTTCCTGCTGACCGTGACACGAAGCAGCTGCTGTCTAATGGTCCCTTCCTGCACCATCACGGTCATCAGCATATGCCGCACCACCACCCACGCGACGGTGGCGTTGGTGGCGGTGCTCCAAGCGGCATGCCTGCTGAGGCTCCTTCGATGCCAATGAACTTCGTGCGCAATGACGCGTGGATGCACCCGACACATCATCCCCGCCAGTCCAAGATGCTTTACACTCTCACTGCGGGGCACGCAGGTCATGTTGTGCATGCTGTGCATCACGAACCAGCTGGGTATGGGATTATCCCTGGTACGCACAGTGCGCACACTCTGCAGATGATGCAACAACCAGAGCCACAACCACCTCCACCACCAAAAGAGGAATGCATGCCCCCGCCACTAATTGAGGAAAATGCAGGGGTTATAAATGAGCCTCCACCTCCGAAGAAGAGACAGCAGCGCCGGCAACCCAAGTCACCAAAGCTGAAGAAACCCAAGAAGGTTGCTGTCCCACGTGAGGATGGGGCACCCAATGGGCGAGCACCACGGAGAAGGGGTCCAAAGAAGACTGTGGGGATGGTAATCAATGGGGTTGATTTGGACCTCTCAAGGATACCGACGCCGGTGTGCTCATGCACGGGTGCACCACAGCAGTGCTACAGGTGGGGTGCAGGTGGTTGGCAGTCTGCATGTTGCACAACTACCATCTCAACATACCCGCTGCCAGTGAGTACGAAGCGCCGTGGTGCACGTGTTGCTGGCAGGAAGATGAGCCAGGGTGCATTCAAGAAAGTGCTTGAGAAGCTTGCCGCGAAGGGTACAATCTTAATAATCCGATTGACTTGAAGACCTTCTGGGCCAAGCATGGCACAAACAAGTTTGTGACAATAAGGTAAAAGACTAAAAGACATACTAAATTTGTCGGCTTTGTAGCTTCCACCTCTGCAGTTTGGTCTGAATTATTGTCTGTATGTACTCTAGATGACAAACTGCAGAATCCTTTTAGGTTTAGGTTGTAGCCATGTCCTGCCCCTTGGCAGTAGTTTACATGCCTCATCTGAGCTGTCGGTGCCGCCCTTGTAAGGCTATCTGCATGTATCTTTCTTTTACAAGTAGTAGTGTAATGCAACAGTCTCTAATTTAGGTGGCGTGAAATTTAATCCATTGAATGTTTCTTATTATGCTTAAATTCACTGTATTAAAACTTTACTGTATTGTCTGGATGTTTTGCATGACAGAATGTAGCTGGTAGCTCTTAAAATAGGTATGGTATCTGTTGCATGTTGTGTTTGTGTGCTTTCACACATGCAAAGCTCATATAGCTTGTATACTATTTGTCTTCCCTTTTATTAAACTGATGTTTGTCACGAACGGGAATATTTGTGGAGGGATTGGATCGGAGGGGATAACTGTGTTGAGTCGTGGGGCGCGGCCCTGGTCCTCGGCGGCACGGCAATGGTGCCGTGGTGTCGGCTGCCGCGCAGCAGAGGCCAGGGAGAGAGCGCCCGAGAGAGAGACAGGGGAGTTGGGTTTTCTGATTTTTCCTGATGCAAAGCAATTTACCTCCTCTCTTTAAATTAGTGTTCACCTAGGCGCTAGGCGCTAGGCGGGCGTTGGGTGGCCGCCTAGCGCCTAGGGCGCCTAGGCGGGGCCTAGGCGGCCGAACAGAATTGCAAGCATAATCGCCTCTAGCATCAGTCTAAGCAAGTGAGATGAATACAGAATAGCAAGTTTATGTATATGTTACGTGTATATATGTATATCAGTATATGTATAATTATGTGAGAAGAGATGTTACATGTATGTATGTACATGTAATTATGTAAGAACTAAGAAGAGATGTTACCTTGGTGGCTCGGTGATGCAAATATATTTGAATTTTGAAGACTTGATGTAATGACCTTCATGAGTTGATGACTTGATGCAATAAAAATATAATTCAAACAAGTAACATCAAATAGTTCAAACAATGAAACAAGTCACAAATGAAACAAGCAAGGCAAATATAAATAGTTCATAAGGTCTCACAAATAAAACAAGTAAGCGAAATATAAATAGAGTCATATGATAATTTGATGATCAAATGAGTGAATGACTATTGACTAGTCATCTTCTTCCTCATAATTTTTGGTTGGAAGTACTTCTTCTTGATCGGACTTATACTCAATTTCCTCCTCATTGACCTCCTCCTCTTCTTCGGTATCGGACTTGAAATCTTCTTCATGAAGTTGTCTCACTCTTACGCTCTTATGAAGTTCTAAGACCTCATTAGCTCCACATGCTTCTTCAATTACCTTCCATGTAAGCCCCGTAGCAGACTCAACATCTTGATCATCATCTCCGCCTTCAATTAACCACCCTTGAGCTTCATTAGCTTCGGAACCTATAATGGGATCTATGTTCTTCTTCTCTTTTTTCTCTTTTTTGTTTCTCAATTTGGCATTGTATTGAACATAGACTAGATGGTTAAGATGGTGGACATCTAGTTTATTTCTTTTCTTTGTATGTATCTACAAATTGCAAAGTGATGTATAGTTACTAGTTAGCTAAATGTAATGTACTAACGTAGATATTGAAAATTGAGACTTCACTCTTTAGAGAAGTTTAGAGACTAACTCCTTCAAAAGTGCTCCAATTCCTTTCACAACCAGATGAACTAGATGTCAATGAGAGGATCCTCATGGCCATTTTTTTGTAACACGGGAACTTTACATCCATAAGTAGACCACCATTTAGCTGCATATAATTAGGAACAATAAAATAATTAGTATATGACAAATTTTCAATCATGCATGTATTTACATTGACTAGTAATTATTAAACCTGGATTAAATTCATAGTCTTTGCATCCGGCCTTTGCTGCCGCTTTCCCAAAGTGGCCTTCTTGATCTTTGAATATACCCAACTCCACATTTAGCAATTGATTTTGCTTGTCATCATCACCATGGTAAAAAGTCTCCACACAAGTGAATATCCCATCCATGATAACATCATCCAAAAAAATGGAGCCATCATAATAACTATAATATGGATTCAAGAAGTATGCTGTCAAGTGCAATGGAGAATTAAGCCTATCCTTCATCTTCTTGTCAATAATATCTATGATGGGATTGTAGTTGTTCTCTATATTGTTCATGACTTCCATGATTTCTTTCTTTGCCTTTTGAATTTCTCCATAAAGAAAGGCCATAGAAGGCTTAACATCCCCATCAACCATTCGAAGAACCTTTACCAATGGCTCAAATACCTTCAAGCAAAGAGAAACACCATTCCAAAAGGCTCTACTCACCAATGTAGCCGTGGATGCCTTGCCTTTGCTTTTTTTACAATGTATGCAATTTTCCCATTCTTGGCTAAGCGCCATTGACCTTAGTTGTTGTTTCTTCTCAATCAAGCTTTGCAAAGTGAGAAAGTAGGAAGCAAACCTAGTCACCCTGGGCCTTATTATATCCCTTTTCTTTGAAAATTTTCTCATCAAGGCCAATGTCTTATGGTGCGAGTAGATAAAAGTGGTTAGTGACTTGGCTTGATCAAGTGTCTTCTTGAACCTTGCAATGCTCCCAATTCTTTGTAGCATCAAGTTGATAGTGTGGGTTGCACATGAGCTCCAAAATATGTTAGGCCTTTTGTCCTTCAATAATGCCTTCGCCGCCATGTTGTTTGAAGCATTATCGGTGACAACTTGGACAATATGGGTAACACCTATTTTTTCAATGCAAGAATCCACATATTGAAAGATGAGCTCTCCGGTGTGTGACTCCTCAGATGTCTCATTTGATTCTAGGAAACATGACCCTATGCTACAATGCACACACATGTTCATGATGCTCCTCCTTTTCTGATCAGTCCATGCATCAGTCATAATAGAGCACCCAGTCTTGGCCCTCTCTTCTTCATGGTCCTTCAACAACCTTTTGGTTCTATCCACTTCCTCATACAACAACTTCTCCCGCACATCGTGTTGAGAAGGGCGAATAAAGCCAGGGCCAAAGCGGCCAATGGTTTCACACATTTGCACAAAGGCATCATTGTTGATGGAGTTGAAAGGTACACCTGAAACATGCAATAATTATACAATGTTACTTATGTTAGTAAACAACACCAGGATGTCATTCGCATATTATTAGTAGACATTACAAGAGTTGCAAGTGAATACCTGATTCATAAATCCACCTAGCAACATATTGCCTTGCTTTATGGAGTCTTTCTTTCCAAATAGCGGCACTAATTGTTTGTTGCCGTAGTTCTTTGGAGCTCAATGTACTAGGATCAATAGGCATTGCAAACTTATCCATAGGCCCCAACTTTCGACGTCAGGGATCCTACATCTTCAAGTTCAAGATCTTCATCACCATCACCGGTGATATCCTCATCAATGATAACTTCATTTCTAACTTCTTGTTCTTTTTCTTTCCTAGTCTTTCTCTTAAGTTGTGCCTCCTCGATTGATTTGATACACTTATCTTGATCTTCCTTTGTGGACAAAGGGCATTTAGCAACATTGCCCTTAATGTGAGCAATATGTTGTTTTATCCTATACACTCCTCCGGAAACAATTTTATTGCACAACTTGCACTTTAATTTATCCATATTATTTGGATCAATCAACACTCCATACTCCCACCCTATATCTTCGGATTTCCTTTTAAGGGTATCCGTAGTCACCTCCACTGTGGCCGACGCAACTGATGACATTCTACAATTCATGATGAACAATTGTTACAAACTTATAAATTGTAAGTTACAATCATAATAGCTACAATGCTACTTGCTAATTGAGTAATTGACTAATGAAGTGCTGCTACTACTACTACAGTACTACTACTAAATATTAAACTACTAATAAATCACACATTTAGTACACTACTACTACTAATTAATTACTAATACAAGTATACAACACTACTGTATACTATTACTATAGTAGTACTATACTACTACTAAACTACTAGTACTACTGTTAAACAAACCTAAACTACTCACAGCACACTAGTACTACACTACTAGTCTACTACTAAACTACTAAGTACTACTGCTAATTGCTAAAGTGCTAAACGCCTAAACTACTACTAAACTACTCCTACTCGGCCACTACTACTAAGTACTAACTAAACTACTACTACTCGGCCGGCCGCTACTACTAAACTACTACTACTACTCGACCGGCCACTAGCCCACTACTACTACTCGCCTACTCGGCCGCAGTCTTGCAGAGCGCACAAGAGGCGTCGCGCAGTGATGGCGAGGCGCGCGAAGGAGGCGAGAGGCGCAAGAGGAGGCGAGGCGAGAGAGAGGCGCGAGAGGCGGCGAGGAGGCGGGCGACACGAAGCGGCGAGGGAGGTTGGGCGCGGCGGCGATGGGAGGTGGGGAGGAGCTGCGCTGCGGCGACGGGCGCGGAGGAGGCTGCGACGGCGACGGCGAGGCGGAGGAGGCTGCGCGATGGCGACGGAGAAGCGAGAGGAGGTGGCGGTGCGCGCCGCGACGGAGCGGCCGGCCGAGCACGCAGAGGGTTTCTGACTAAAGGTGAGAGCAACTTACCTCTTTACTGTTTTTCTTCCCGCCGCGCTTCCCGCTACTGTTTTTCTTCCCGCGCGCACCAACCTCTGCCAGATCCGCCTCGGGCCGCCCAGATCCGCGTCGGGCCGCCCAGATCCGCCCAGCCTCTCACCGCCTCGGACCGCCTCGCGCCGCCTGGGGCCGCCCAGATCCGCCCAGCTCCAGCTAGGCGCTCGGCCCGCCTAGAGCTCCGACTGGCTGTAGGTCGCGGCGGTGCCCTTGCGCCCAGCGCCTAGGCACCGCCTAGTCGGCCTAGGCGCCCGCCTAGGGGATCACTGCTTTAAATACAGAAAGGTCCTAACAAGTATGGCTAATAAGCAACTGGAATCCGAACTAATCTCTAAGGAAATTCAGATTTAAAACAAGAGTCCTAAACGGAAACTAAAAGAGTCCTAAACAGAAACAGCAAGTGTCCTAAACGGACTCATAGTCTAAAGACGAATTCCTAATCTAAAGCCGGCGGCGGCAATGCTGATTGCTTGTCACCGTTGGTTTCCTTCTTGCGGCGTGAATAATGTAAGCCCCACATGACATGTTTTGTATGCTTCTGAGCAATAGTATTATTCTCAATTTGTATCCCTCAACCCTGGGTATTAATATGTATGCTGAAGCAAGTTGCTTGCCTATTTCATTTGAGGTGATAAAATTCCTGTCATCTTCTTTTCCTCAGTCCCTTGGTAACAAGAATTTAAGATGAACACTGATGCAAGCTGGTTGCGATTTGTCTAAGAAAATATCTTTGACACATTTATAGATGATGACTGACCCATCTTCATTTTGTGTTATGTAATGGTAGGATGGTCTCTGCTAAGGTATACGTCCATACAAATACCATTCAGTATTTTTTTTTCTTCTGACATTTTCTCATTGTGTTTATCGTCCAGACTTCCTCTTGTACATTATTTAGGCCTTCCTTTAGCAGAGTGCAATCTGATACTACCTCTGTTGATTTTTCTAGGGTCCATTTTCCTGTAAGCTTATTGATAATTGTAGGGCATTCACAGTAAATAAGAAAATTATGGCTTCTTTCCTCCAATGACCCTTTTAAGTGCAAACAACATGCCACATGTATTAAATGTAGTGAACGCTATCAGTAGTTAGAAGAACGGAACAACATCACTCTACACTATTATGGGTAATTTGGTATATTCTCAATGCTCCTTAATCCTTGTGCTTTGGGTCAAATAGACTCTAGAAAAAGAAATAGAGGAAGTGATAGATTAAACTTCTGTGTTAGAAGCTAGAAAGCAGAATTCATTACTCTGTAACAATGAAACAAATTGTATCATACAATGTCTCAAATGATGAGAGTTGTCATATATTTGGATCAAAATTTTCTTTGCAATTAGCTATATGATTTCATGTTTTTTATGTTTCTTAGCTTTATGATTCATGCATGATGGACCTCTTATGTCTTTCAGCATTTTTTTTACTGTAGAGTGTAGGCCTCTAAATAGATTGAACTAGGAAGTAAAAACCTTTGTGGTCCTAAATGATTATCAAGTCCATGTGTCATTATGTGCGCTTCTTTTGTGGGCACATTTGGCAAACAATATTAAGTCCTAAATTTTCAAGTACACGCTTCACTTAAGGCCATCTTTAACAAATAGTGGAGAACCTTTCAAACAGTGAAGTGACCTCCAAGCAGAGTGTCTATTGGTTTCGGATTTGGTTATATGTTTTTTAATCTGTATAAAGGATATGTTCAGTCTGAACATATTCTGTTTCTTCACGGTGCTGCAAAAAATTGATCTTTAGCCTTGGGCCCTTGGCATTAAGATGAAGATACCCCTCATGCTATGTGTTGCAAAACATTTTTATGATTATTAGTCCTTGTAATCTGAATTGCCAATCCTCCCAATTGGGATAATCTAACTCTAGTCAAGCTATAGCTTTTTGTTCATAAGGGTATCGTTGCATTCTGGGGTATGTATTTTCACCATTTCTAGAAGACGGGAAAAGTGGTGCCTTTCTTTGTAATAAAAAATCTTTTCCCTTCTTCAATAATATCCTTGTAAGAACTGGAATTGGCAAAATACAAAACAAAAGTGAAACCGAGTGTTTGATGAATAATGCAATGGCATAAACTATGATACAAGTAATAACTATTGCGAATTACTTTCTTGACAATTTGACAATCTGCCAAACTGGACCACTGTTTTGCTGTTAGTTTTCTTCACTGCCTGCTTTCTTGTTGCCTTTTGACTATTTGCGTAGTTGCACAATGGAGAAATTCACTTTTAGTAAACAGTAAATAATGATAATCTATAATGTTTTGTTAGTCTGGAAAGACGTACAAAAGTATTGATCCTGGGAAGCTAATATCGACAATAGTCAGTAGGTGTAGTAAATAGTTAGTGAGTACTACCTGTTATATTAAATTGATACTCCTGATTGTAAATTATTTTATGAGGTTCCACATCAGATCATATATCATTTTATCCAGAATGCACTCATAAGTGTGAATTGTGAAAATATGGACTGTTGCGATTGTAGAGCATTTTATTTAACATCATCATCTACCCTTTTAGCTATTACCTTTGGGAATGTGTTGGCATAGGTTTAGTTTATGTTTGCATTGACATGATTTTCCCCCAAATGCTACTTTGTTTTTGGTTGCTTAGTGAGATGACAGTTTCTACAAAGGGGGTCTGTAACATTATTGTAGGTCTTTTTGTTCTCTATAGAGAAGTATGAATGTTTGAAGTTTTCTTTGTATATTATCATGGTGACTGAAAGTCCCAAAAGAAACTTGTGTTACTATAATAGCCTAATAGGTAATACTCATATTGTACAATATCCCTAAGGCATAGGTAATACTCATATATGGCCATATGGGACAACGCCGAACTAAGGAATGCATATAAAATATTGTTCTGCACTTCTGCTTATACCCTTTCCAATCTGGTGATGTCAAATGATGTCTTGGGCTCTTGGCTACTCTTGTATTGATGTAAGATTGTGTAGAGCGCTGCTCTCTGTCAAGATTCTGTAGTGCTAGACTATTTAAGTCATGTTTACTTCAACATTGTAAATTAGACTGGCAACTAGACTTACTAGACCCTTGCATTTTTTTTGTTGAAAACCGTAGGGAGAGCCTTGCTGAAATATATATTAAGATATATATAAAATAGTTTACATGGTAATAAACAAAGTTCCACAGGAACTAAGGCACAGCCGAAAAACCTATGCAGCCTAACAAAACTGAAAATAACCAACTAACAACAGCTGAAAGTCATCAAGCAGATAGAGAATAGCAACCAAATCCTTTTTCCTTTCTTAATCAACTAATCCAGCTAGTCAAAGCTTCAGCCATGTGTTGGTGAAATCAGCCATGTGTTGGTGAAATCTAACCTTCAACCATCCCAAATCAACTAGTAACGATCTTTTCCTTCTGTTTTTTTTTTGTTAGGGGGAGCTTTTTCAAAAATACACTTGTTCCATGGCGTCCAGATAGTCCAACATCCCAAAGTGAACATCTCGTGAAAGAAAATTTTCCTATCACCAGCTTGTGGCTGTTCTAATTCAAGCATATAAAAAATATGCATCGATGTGTCCCAGCATATTTGAATCAGGTTCTTTGAAAAGAAGCTTTCGTGTTTACCTATTATGGCTGCTGATTTTCAATTTGAGATGCATGATTCCAACAAGTAGCAATTTTTTCTCTCATATCAGTACTGCTGGATCTTTGTCATGTATAGCAAAATTTTTGCCCACACTGTTGTTGGACAGTGCAAATGATGACTACCGATTAATCTTTTCCTGGGCATTTGCTTATGTATAAAGACAACGAAAGCCTTTTTGCTTGCTTGTACTGATTCATTAACTACGTTGCATTTCTTTTGGTCCTTTCGTCTATTATAGTTCCCCTTTAACTATAAGCATTACTTGCATTTATTTTGTTCTTTTACATTGGTCAACGTCTGGATCTCCTGGTTGTTCCGTTTGCTAGCCCACTGCTGTTTTACGTATGCTTTTTGGTTCTTGATATCTATGTGCCTAACGGATGCTCTGTTTGTTGTTGATGTGTACACTTGTCTCTGTGATCTGCACAACTGCACCTGTTGTAAACATTTTCTTTTACTTGTTGCCCACACAGCAGCAGCTTGTCTGTGCTCTGTATCACTGTCATGGAACTTTGTATGACGTGACATGATTTTCACTATTGTTTCTCTGTAACTGGATGTGTGCTTTCTGTCTGTTAGGCTGACAGTATATAATTTGGTACTAGTTATTCTGATTCCAGTTGGTCATCTATGTCTAGCCCGGTGTTTAGCTTAAACTACACCAGTATAGGGCTAAGCCGGCTTCCAATGGTATTCGGGGGCGTTTAAGTTCTACGGCGTGTACAAACGCAGGCTTTGAGTCTGTGGGGATCCCGGAGTTATCTCCGTAAGACCGAGACTAATCAAGGTTTTAGGGACATAACTCTAGATCTCCAGTAAATGGATTCTAACTTAACTCGAACCAAATGAGAGGCTTAACTAGTGTCAGAGCTCCAACGATTATGCGCGCCGCTCCTCTGCGAATACTACATGATTGTCGGTTCTTCAACAAGTCGAGCACTACACTTAGTGAGTTAAATAGGAAGCCACGAACAGCGAGTACGACTTATATTGGCTCCCAAGATCAGCGACCAATATAATCATACTCTCATACAACGTTGCTCACGTCCATACAACATTCATACATAAATAGTTCAAAAGACGTACAACAAAGTTCCAAGTTTACAACTAATACAAGTGGCCGACTGGCCAAATTTAAAGGAAAGTATTAAGTAGCAGCGGAAATAAGTAGATAAACCAAAAGACCAGCAGTGGTATGCCACACAACCCATCGGCAACCAACTGGGAGTTAAAGATAGCACACTACTCATCGGTGTCGTCTAAATCGACACCGACAAGCTCGTCGGTCTCATTATCTTCCTCACCTGTAAAAGCCAGCAAATATCTGGCTGAGTACAAAAGAGTACTCGCAAGTCTGACACAAATAAAAATGGTCATGCATAAGGTCATTCAAGGGAAGGCTCATATTGGCTTAATTTTTGCGAAAACGACGCAATACTGAACAACCTACACATACTAGTTTTTCAAGTGCCATTTCAAAATCAGATTTGAAGTAGAAGTAAAGCATATGAACAAGTGATGAATTCAATAATAAATGAATCATGCCAAAAACAAAGTGGCGGTCCACTTTGATACAACAAGCATGAATATAGCATATTTCCTATTTTACCCGTTCATGACAATACCAAGTTTACCCACAATTTTAATTCCAAGTCTAACAATAAGCAGCCACAAGTTTCAAGCGGTCGTCTATAACCGTGGACACGGCTATTCGAATAGATTTATACCCTGCAGGGGTGTACTACTTTACCCATACGATTTGATTAGCACGTAAGCCTCCGGATGCCTCTCGAATATAGCATACTTCCTATGGTATGCGGTAGGTAAATCAAGATATGGTCATTTTTGGCAAGAAGATCCCATTGAGCTAAGTCCCTCAACCCATGGCTCCTAGGAAATACAAGACGTTAACGTCTCCATTCTATCTCCTAGGAAACACAAGATGTTAACGCCCCCATCCTATCGGCCCAAAGGAACACGGGATTTCACGGTCCCATGCCCTCACAATTTCACCACCGTGGGACTCAACACAACAAAATCTTCTCCCTACTTAACCATACGGCTCCCAACCCGCGTGTGATAGCACGAATGCTGCTTGAACAGCAGGTACCCAAAGTTCGGTCCTTAATTGTCCAGACAAGCCAAACCACATACCCAATTCTCGTGCACAAAGCACCATCACTAACCAACACTTGTCCAGACCAAAAGCTCATTTAAAATGATAAAATTTAACTCATAAAACAGATACGAAGATCTGAAACAAAAGTATATAATAAGAGTTGTGTTTATCCCATAATTATCGGGTTATTCCCGACAACCAAACTACCGGTTCTAGACTTGCATGGCTAAACAACTCGAACAATATAACTTCACTCATCCTATCATAACATTTCAGTAATGGAATAATTCAAGGATAGCTACAATGACAACATAATAGGATATGCCTAACTATTCATCACAAAAATAGCGACATTATCAAAATAGCATGCAAGCAATTATCATTGCATCTACCCTAACAAATCTAGGATCAAATATGATGCAAAAAGAAAGTTTAAAGGATGCTTGCCTTGCTGGTAGAGCAATTGTTCACTCTCGGTAGCGTACGAGTCAATATCAATGAGCTCGGAATCTATATAAATTCAATACCGAATAAACATCGAGAAATACTCCAAAAATCAAAATGCTCAAAAATGCATGATTTTTCTACAGTAGCTAAGTCATGATTTTAAATGATTTTTGGTGAAAGAATTATCTCATTTTGATTTATTATATGAAAGTTATGGTGGTTTGAATTTTAGATTTCACTATGCCTTTAATCGCGCAATTTAATTATGAGGTGAAAATTTGTAGAGCAGTGGTGAGTACATGGATTATATGGGTAAATAGGCAATATTATTACAAGTTCAAAATAGTTGAGTTTTCTGCAAATGGAATTTTCATGATTTAGTTATGAATTTTTGAAGTTATCAGCATTTTCTTTTGTAAAGATAATAGTGTTAATAGCTCATTTTCCAAAATCATGCTCTCTGCAACAGAGACAAGTTTGAAACCAATTTTAATATAAAGTTCATTAAAAACAAAAATTATCAAAAGTGGTTTCACTCAATTTGGAGTTATAATGATTTAGTTATGCATTTTAGAAGTTAATACAATTTTTTAGTGTGAAATTTAACAGATTTCGAATTTTATAGTGTATTTCATACTTTTCTTACCGAGCCACGCGCTAGCCCAGGTCACTGACCAGCGGGACCAGTGAATAGTGTGCTTTCTAGTTTAACTCAAATTTAAATTCAGCTCCGACGTGTGGGACCCGTCGTCAGCGGCACGGTCCAATGGACTTGGTCCACGCGCCCATGTGCATGATGCACGGGGCTTAAGGGCTAGGCCCACCCGTCAGCCACTGTGGTATTAGACTTAACGTCCCTGCTTTCCGTGCATGGGTCCCGCATGTAAGCGGTTGTTTACCTTGTTAAGACGACGCCAAAAAGCTAATGATTATCATTTAACGCCTAATCCTCTTGCTACGATCGTTGTCCGAGTGCGACAGCGGTTTTGTGTCCCGCGCTTCACGGCGGCTCGCCGCTGCTGTGTGCCTGCGCGGCGTCGGCAAGGGCTGGGATAGTCGTGCAATAGCATTGCGCACCTAAAGTGGTGGTTACAATGCACGAGGTGGACTACACGCGGCTAGTCGGCGTTGAGCGACGGCGCTCAAAGCGGCAAAAGCAAAAGCGAGACGTGGAGCTCCGCGATGACATTCAAGCGTGTGCCAAGACCCTAGGGACTAAGAAAACTACGGCGATAAAGGGTTCTTGGGAAGCTTGGAATAGTGAAACTCTGCCGTGCGGGAGAAGATGACGACGGCGGCGGCTTAACGCGAAAATGGTGCTCAGAGCAAGATGGAGCAAAATGAGTGCTCGGAAAAGCTTGGGAACCTAAGAGGGTGCTATAGGAGCAAGTAATTGGACAATGTCTTACCGAACAAGGTGGGAGATGAAGGGTTTGAACCTTGGCGAAAGAGCCAAAACTTGATTCACCGGAAACACATCGTGTAATAAAGGAGCGAGTTGAGGTTTTGATCAATGACCTAAAGCATAAGCGGTGGCGCGGTGGATTGAGGATAATACCTTCAAGATTTGAAAATGGCAAGGTGAGCTCCTCGCGTGCGCTCGGGCGTGGTGGAGCACGAAGGTGAACCGAGGCTACAAGCATGAACAAGAACTGAGCTTAGCAAAATGGAGAAGGCATGGAACAAAGAAAGAATGGCATCACCGGTGGAAAGCTTACCCAAGCGAGGAGTTGGTACGAGCTTCCCTCTCCTCGGTCAACAAAGGAGAAGTGAGGAAGAAGGAGGGGTTGCGAGGGTGTTATGCACGAAGTTGGCGGGATGGAGGCGGTGTGAGGTGAAAAAGCTCCGGGTAGGCCAGCGGCGTGGCGGATTGACGGCGTCGAGTTTCCGTTACGGCGCGTCGGGCGTCGCGGTCGCGTGGCGTGGAGCTCTGCGCGAGTCGAGGATGAAGCCGACATCTCGGGCCCACCGTGTTAGCGAGACAAAGCGCGCGCGAACGCAAGATGATCGGTTCGATGCGCGCCATTGGATCTCGGTGGGCGGCTTGATTGAGGGTGATCGGATGGTCGGAAGGAGTGCGCGACACGGGCCATCGATCACGGATCCTACGGTCCGTGTCGTCGGTGCATTTAGTTGGTTCGTGAGACGACTCGCGAGTCGGACTTCGAGCCCGATGAACGATAGCGACCGATTAGGGTTTTAGGCTTTGACGTGATTTAAAACACTTCCTCTACTTTGACCAGGGGCTTAAAAATAGAAATAAAATTTATAAAATCATGAAATAATTTCTGGGTGTTCCTGGGAAGCCTAGTGTCCATAAAAATTATTAAACCCTACTGTTCATAATATATTTTGTAATATATAAATTCAAACTTAGACAAGGTATTTTAATGGTGTTGGAATTTTCTTAGGGTTAAGATCAGTCCCAAAAATTTGAAAAAATTATATTAATTCGTGATAATTAATATAGTATTTGAATAAATTATTTACAGTGATACTTTAGTAGCATTTATTTCAGTTTTTAGTTTGGAGTTCAATTTAAATTGTATGTTTCAAATGTATTTTCAGATTTTCCAAGTACAATATGTAATTAAAAAGTTTCAAAACATGATGCATGCTAATGAGATGCATAATAATCCTCTTTATTAGTTTGGGGATGTGACAGAGTCCACCAAGTCGCATATAAACGCCGGCCTAGTTGGAATCAACGGTTGCATTTATAACCCCGGCAGCCGGGTTTATACGTCCGGGATTACTTTCTCGGCGCATGATTTGCCGGGATTACTTTCTCGGCGCATGATTTGCCATTGATGTGCAATTGATAATTTGCTACTCTCAAACTCACTGACTTGTGGCTCTGAAAATTATAGGGGTGTCTATAGACGCCCTAGGAAGTCGGACGTGTTGTAGTGTACATCTAAATGCTTAAGATATGGTAAGTATATACTCCCGAATTTTAATGCATTACGTAGATATGGTAATATCAGTTAGAATTTTTGCAGGTATTAGCGTAATTTTGTTTGGTATTTACAAAAATAGGCCCACCTAATTTTTTTTTGGCAAAAGTAGCGTCCGACTGCACATACACCGTGCGGCGGCCGCCATAGCCTGCCACACAAGTCGCTTCCGCACGGCCACCATGCGGTGTGGCTGCCGCACGGCCGCCGTGCGGTCGCGTTGGCGGCCGCCACGTAGGTTAGGGTTAGGGTTTGGCAGATTAGGTTTTCTTCTCTATTCGTTCCACTTTTAAAATATAGCAAATGACTTCAAAACAATATGAAATTTTATGTGAATGCTCTCGACACAGTGTACTTTTTTTTGTGTAATTTTCTATATAAATTTACTCTTTCTGATTTTACCTCGCAATTTTATTTAAGTGTACTGATTTATCTCGACACGTGTCAACCCCTCCCCCTCCCGCACAGCCCCCCTCCGGTGGCCACCTTTTCAACCGTCTATGATATTACTACCAAAATCTTGTAGTCGCCCTTCGCTCATTCCAATTGTGTGTCTCTAACACGGCTCATTCTTAGATTCCGATACTAACTCACCAACAAATCGTGGATGATGTTCTTTAATAATGTACAATATGTTGCTTTCTACAGATGTGCAAGGCATATTAGGGTTTGCAATGTACGTTTTTATACAGATAATTGTCGACATTTCAAGCGTTACAAACATTACATTAAACACACGTGGGTTTATTACAATCGGGATGTAGGAGGAGGGGTATTATCACATGTAACTCGATCAAATGGGATACTCTTTGTTTATTTATCGATTTAATATGGATGATGTTGTTTAATACTGTATTGTACGACATGCTAGATAAGGTTGTGCATGAACCAATTGAGGGAAATATGTAGCATGCGGATCATATAACGATGTACCGTAACCTCCGACTCGTGTGCGTTTCAAAGGCTACGGTATATCATTATATGATCCGCACGCCACACATTTCCCTCAGTTGGTTCATGCATAATGTTATCTAGCCTGTAGTACAATACAATATTAAATAATATCATCCATAGAAAACAGATAAATTAACAAAGAGCGTCCTATAGCATAAAAAAATAGGTTTGTGCAACTAGTCTCCGCGGCAATCTCTTTTCTTGCTGAGCTCACCTCATCACATAGTACCGCCTTCGATGCATGTTCAGGGCACAAAATATGACTATTATCCTATAACATAAAAAATAGACATGTTAGAATATTACAGTAGTGATGAGAAATAGGGAATTTTGACGCAAGATTGATTTCTGACTCTAAGTTCATAACAATAAGAACTAAGAAGACTTCAACAGATCACCTCTGACTTGATAGATGCAAATGATTCGATTGTATTACCTGACTGATTCTAAATGAATGGCAGAAAGCACATCCATCCTCAAATAAGTTGATTGGTGTTTGCAGTATCTTCAAGCCAGTAGCACCTTCGTTGTCTTCCTACGACATAACAAAAACATAGCAAGGATGTCAGTGCACCGTACAATGAAGAATGTAGCAAGGATGCAAATTACACATAACTCGTAAAAGTTTCATTGTACATCAGAAAACAAGGCTGAGAAAACATTATATTACAACACCAAATAACGTCCATATGAGCTTGGTCTGTTGGGACAATCCTTCGCTGAGTGCCCAGGGGTCTTGCATATCCTGCACTTGCTTATGCGGCTAATACTGGTACGTTGACTGGCATCCATATCATTCCTTCGTATGTCCCGTACATGGACTCGATGACCTTCTGCTTGGCTCATCGGATCTTGCCGTAGCTAGCTGGATAGCCAACACGATTGGCGACTTCCGACATCGCGACTTAGGGAGATGGACACATCCGCGCAACTAGGTGATTGATGAGATTTGCCATATATCGAAAGTCACGTTACGATCTTTGTCGTGAGGATCGCTAAGCTCGCAAGTGTGGTCGGTCACCGCCTTGACCGCGAATCTGAGCGAGGATCTTTGCTCGGTGAGCACCGACCTGCTAGGGCGACCTTCCACTACGCATCTCACTGCGTAATGTCCGGGTTGGACCGGTGCACTTTCGGTTCACACGGCTGATGAACAAGGCGTACCGTGCTATAGCTTGTTGCACGACCTCCTTGCTAGGGAAGCGGTGCCCTACTAAGAGGGTCTCAACATCAAACCCCAATGGGAACCTCCTTCTTACAGCAGTACAAGCGAACGCACTGCGACATTATCAAGTCTCGATGCCACACAAGGCACCTCCGATGACACAATTCCCCTAGTTGGACCACCGACCTGGTGTGCGTCATCGTCACTACCATCCGAGCTTGGGTCGACGTCCTCATCGGACTCCAACGCGAGAACCTGGTCTGGTAGATACTCATGGAAGTCAATGCAGGCCGATCACCATGATTCCGCCCCCTCATTTGGCACAAAATTATGCGCGGGACAATCCTTTGAGGCATCACATTCCGTGCTACCGTCTTTAGGCCCGGGCTACGCTTGCCCGCTTGTAGAGGCCCCAGCATCATCAAGGTGGCCCGAGGCTCTGGGTACGAAATTCACATATACCATTAGTCTCCCGTAAATGGCCGCCTTAGGCTGGGAGGCAATCTGCATGTACTAGCTCTACACTACGCTTTCAGCCACCTTAACGAGCTCCCACACATCATTTGTGCAAGCGATCCCCTTGATCATGACTATTTAATTACCACTAAACTAACTATTTGCAACTGATTAATTACCACTACATAAATTACGAGTAGTTTATTCGCACTAATTTAATATGCGGGACTGATAACCACTAAACTAATTTTGACTAACTAATTAATTACCAGCGAACTAACTAATTACCTCTAAACTAATTAATTACTAGTAAACTAACTAATTCATAACTGATTAATAACCAATACACTAACTAATTATGGTAATAACGACAAAAGCATTCGACAAATTACTTGTCATTCGTAGTAAGCTATAAAAAAACCGAGTGACAAGCAGCAAGCAAATGCTTGATCTCCACAACGAGAAGAGAAACACAATTGGGATGAGTGAAGAGCGACGGTGATATCTCAGTATTTATAGTTGAGCGAAGGAGGAGCTGCTACATTGACGCCGGGAATTTGAATCACGTTGTCTCGCGCACTACGAGGAAGAGGGGACAACGCGAGAGTCGTGGATGTGTAAAGGACAGAGGATGGATGGTTGGAAATGTGGCCAACGAAGTGGGCCATGTGGGAGGGGGAGAGCAGGGCTAGCGGGAGGGGCAAAGGGTAACACGTGGCGGGATAAAATGATTACACTTAAATGGAATTGCGAGGTAAAATCAGAATAAGAAAAATTATGAAAAAATTACACAAGAAAGTACACGTGTTACGAGCATTCACGTAAAATTTCATCATTTTAGGAACTAATTTGCTATATTTTTAAAATGCTATGAAATTCATGGATTATTAGTTGAAACCTAACCTAATCTAACCTAACCCACTTGGTGGCGTTAGGGTGACCGCCGGACGCGGTCGTGCGGCGAAACCACCACACGGCGGCCATGCGGCAACGCCGCGCATGATAGTCATGCGAGCGGTTTGCGTGTCATCTTTGTGGTGGCGCATGCATGCATGCAGATGCGATAGGGCGCTAGTTTTGCCAAAAAAAATTAGGCCTAACTAATTTTGTAAATATGAAACGAAATTACTCTAATATTGGCAAAAATTCTATCAGTTATCTACGTATAATTAAACGATCTATACTAACAATACTAACTGCAATAGTTCCAAAACTAATTACTAGTTGTAACAAGCGGGTAATACACCTAGTGTTTTGTCGTAGATACACATCTAGACAGTAGATTTGTAGGCACTTCCGGTTGGTTACGTCGACCCCTAGGAGTGTGTAGGTGGGGAACGAAGCGTAAGCATGTATGGGGATCACTCAACTTATATTACTCAAGAGTGAAATGATGCACAAGTAGCCTCCTCCCTTATATTACAATGGGGTCCTATTTATAGGATGAGGGGTGAGAAGATCAAGTTACATAAATAACCCTGATTTTAGGGTAACCCTACGGGTAGCCTTGTCTTTTTCGATCGGGTGAGGCCACCCATCTTGGGCCCACGGTTGGTGTTACACGTCTTTGGCTGCATAAAGGGCTTTACACTTGCTAGCTACGTGAGGGCTTTACACTTGCCAGTGCGTGAGGGACTTGGTTCTGAAGCGAGGCCACGCCGTATTGTCATTGTTTAGCGTCACTACCATGCAATGTTGCTAGCCCTTTGTAGACGTTGACATCTTTCAATACAGATCTTCATGCTCCACACTTCCACTCATACTATATAAGAAATAAACATGATTTAATGTCGAGTTTTTGGTCGAAATGGTGTTTTTTTTGGCGTATTAGCAAAATTGGCACTTGTTGCGTGGAATTTGCGAAATGTCGCCTCCACCGCACGGTCACCACGGGACGAGCGGCGAGCCAACATGTAACCACTCCGCATGCCCGTGCTGGATGAGCCAAAACATACGGCCACCATGCGTGGCCCTTTTCCAGGATTTTCCTCAAAAATTCATTTAATTATACTTTTTGTAGGAATTTTTAAATATAGCCAAGTAGCTCCAAACATTATTAAATTTTTGTGGAGACACGGACATAGTGTACTTGGTTTTGTAACTTTTCTATAATTTTATCCATTATTAATTTTTCTCAAAAAATTCATTTAAGTATACTGTTTGTGGGAATTTTTTAATATATAAAATGAGGTCAAAACATTATAATTTTTTTAAGGCTCCTTACACAGTGTACTTGATTGTGTATTTTTTTCTATAATTTTATATGTTCAGAAATTGTCTCTAAAATTAAGGGTTTAGGTCTCAAAAATTAGGATTTTAGGTTTTGAAAATTAGGGTTTCATGATTTCATGCGACTTGGAATGTGGGAAGTTTAGTACCACATAGCTACTCTAGGTAAGATACACTCTTAAGAGACACTCATTAAGGGTTTAGGCCACGTTAGGTCTCCTCCTCGCACATTTGTGCATGCATGCCGCTTGTCCCCCTTGCCCGCGGTGCTATGCCTCGACAATGCCTCCGGAATTCCCGACACCAACGGTTCGAGTGAAGCTTTCATGTATCATCTTACTCATTAGCTTTCATGCATCATCTTACTCGATCATTAGCTCAAAGGCACGATCAAAGTCACCCCCTTTTACACTACCCATCAATCAGAATAGTGTATGCGTCTTGTGTTTGGCACTAGCCCATCTTGATGCATCCTAAAGCGCATCTTTGGTCACGCCATGACGTGCGGAATGGCAAAAACACTGTCATGCCACTGTCCCCAGCGTGGCCTAACCTGCCAACACATCCGGAATTCCCGACACCAATGCAGCGACTTCCCCTAGGAATTCTCGGATGGGATGCGAAGGGCCTAGTGAACCATTTGTTTAGTTCCTTGGTACAAGCCTACTTACTTAGTACAAGCCTAGTTCACCACGCAAGCTCTTAGTGAACCATTTGTTTAGTTCCTTGGTACAAGCCTAGTTATTGATTACACAAGACCGAAGTCACGGATGACACGTGATGCCAATATCGCAGGAATAAAATGAAATGTATTCAAAAGATTGACAATAAATCAAAACAATCATCCATTAAATATAACATGCTATTTGGTACGATTAAATGATGGCATTTCCATTTACATGCAATTGGGATGGGGTGCGTTGGCAAGTTAGGCCATGCGGGATAGTGACATAACGAGTGTTTTGCCATGCCGCACATCATGGTGTGACCAAAGATGCACTTTAGGATGCTTGGCAAGAGCGGTGCCAAACACAACACGCATACATCGTGTTTGATTGATGGGTAGCGTAAAGAGGCAACTTTGATCGTGTCTTTGAGCTAATGAGTAAGATGATGCATGAAAGCTAATGAGTATGATGATGCATGAAAGCTTCACTTGAAGCATTGGCGCCGTGAATTCTGGAGACGTTGTCGAGGCGCAGCACTGCGGGCAAAGGGGGATAGCGGCGGCAGGCAGCGGATGTGTGGAGGAGGGAGGCCAGGTGGTGCCCTAAACCCTTAATGAGTGTTTGTTAACTAGAGTAGTCATGTGGTACTAAACTTCCCACGTTCTAAGTCACATGAAATCATGAAACCTTAATTTCTGAAACCTAAAATCCTAATTTTCGAGACCTAAACCCATAATTTTTTAGACATTTTGAACATATAAAATTCTAGAAAAATTACACAATCAAGTCCTTTCTTTAAAGAGCCTTCAAAAACAATTTCATAATGTTTGGACCTCATTTTCTTTATTAAAAAAAATCCCTACAAACAATATACGTAAATGACTTTTCGAGAAAAATTTAGAATGGATAAAATTATGAAAAAATTACACAAGCAAATACACTGTATTGAGAGGCTCCACAAAACATTTAATATTTTTTTGGAGCTCATTTATTATATTTAAAAATTCCTACAAAAATTATACTTAAATACATTTTTGAGAAAATTCCTAGAAAAGGGCCACCGCATGGTAGCCGTGTAGTTTTGGGCGCCATAGTGCTCCACCGCACGGGTGGCCGTGTGATGCTGCATCCACTGCATGGTGGCCATGCGGTTTAGGCTAATCCGCACGGCGACCACGCAGTAGCGGTTATGTGTTGGTTCACCGTTCGTCCCACGTGGTGATCGTGCGGTGGAGGAGATATTTCTGCAAATTCCGCGTGACGAATGACATTTTTACAAATACACCGGTAAAAAACGCCAATTCGGCCAAAAACTTTTTAATGTCCTGGTGGGTAGCTACCTACCGGATATACAGGGTTGGCTTTTGCTTCAAAATTCGTGCATTTCTTCTTCTTATCAATTTGAAAGAATTTTAACTGAAAATTCTCACTTCCACCTCAAACATTTCAAATTTCAACTCAATATTGTGCCGGACACTATCAAGTCATTTTTTTTCTGTTTCTTCTCAACTCCTTGAGGACACATTAGAACATACGGAAATGAATGCATAGTTTTCCTCCTTGTTTTCTCATCGAAATTGGGGATAAGGTCCACCACTTATATGACCACACATGTCATAGATCTAAGGAACATGAACCCTATAATTTAGTTTACCAAAGAAGATTCACATTGATAGGATGATTACATATGTTTCTTCCACATCAATCCCGACATCCAAATCGTCACAAGCTAGCAAAATAACATTGTTAATTGGATTTGCCAACACTAATGCTTTTGGGGATAATTGTGATTTGACATGATCCCCTATTTACATGTATTTTACCACCATATAGTGGAATATGGCAAGTATAATATTACATACATACGCATGTCCAGGTGGATTATACGAGCATCGTCATATGTAAACATCACCATTATTAACCGGTGTGTATATATATATATAGTGCAACTAAAGTGATTATATATATGTATTTTTTTCTACTTGTATCTCACAACGTAGAGAGTATCTTGCGTAACTGAGGGTATGTACATATAGTATACGAGTATATAAGATCACCTAGGTGGTATTTACACTTTTCCAGGGGTCGTATGTATAATTTATTTAAACATCCTCCTGAATATGAAGGTATTTACAAAATACGCTAAAAAGTATGGACTTCCTTGCAAATTCTTAATGTGGTTCACGTTGGAAGATCTTATCTTATCTTATAATTATTTTTTGAGCAATGGAAAACTAATTTATACTACTGGAAATTCAGATTACCTGTTAAATCATAGTTCCTTTTTATAATAACCGCACCGTATGCACTTTTATAGTTCTCTAGAATATAAAATTGAGGTGCAATTAGCTCGCAGAACACATAAGCTTTGGTTAGCATTTCACTGTCCTGAGTCATAACCGCACTGACGAAGTAACCCAAGGGCTGCCCCTAATATAAGAAAAAAAGAGAACAAATTTGGGAAAAAGAATGTTTAGGAACATCATTAGTAGACAGAATGGTGCGCTTGTGAGAATCGACCTAGCAGCATCATTTGAATCCACGATATAGTGCAAAAGTCCTATTTAGATTTATACAAAAGTATTATAGAACCAACTTGATGTTGATAACATTACTAAAAAACACCCATATATAAATATGAAATGCATATCGCACTTTAGAAAAGTAACAGTGGGAACCAATATTTCAACCCAAAAAAAAATCAATTTGTTCACCGATAGATGGGAGGATTAGAAAAGTAACAGTGAAAATACTAGACGGAAGTACAGGCTCTTATGGATATCACCTATGAAGTGCAATAAAAAGAAGAACATAGAAAAAAACAAGCAAGGTGACGAGGGGAGCATAGGAGTAGTTTTTGCCCTAAATAACAATGTTGGCCCTGTTAATAACAAATCTGGTTGCCGGCGTATCGTAATACCAAAAATAGCACCACGGACATGCCAACGGCCGAGATGTGTCCACATCCGTGCCTCCTATGCACGGATTCCATCTTCACCTTACATCTTGCGCCCGAACTCACCTCGTCCCGCCACGTGGTTAGTAGCATGTTTTCCTTGGTTTTGGAAATCTTTGAACCTGACTAGACCACACTTTGTGTGGGCGGACTGACCATACATGGCATAACGAGTAGATTCTGTAGCATTGATTACTACAGAAGTTACCGTTATACAGTGGCCCGGTCTGACCGGCTCATTGCCTACGGTCTGACCGACCCAGTTGCTTTTTTGCACATATTCTCTTTTAACGGCTAGTTTTTGAGGATAGGTGTATAAATACCCCTTGTGGTAGGTTGTGAGACAGGTGCTGGTGATATATTGCCGGGAGCCAAAAATACGATTCAGGAACCCTCTGTGTATTCTGAACTAGTCCCAGATCAGTAGCTAGCTCACATAGGAGCCAGTGATGAAATATCATACATGTATTCGATTTAACTAAAGAGATCTCAAAATAACAAATAATAATAATAACTGGACCTTAAAGTCAATGCTTACCTAACTTGCCATGTAGGGCTAAAGAAACAAATAAACTCTTGTAGCAGAACGGGAAAACTTGGAAAGGCCAATCAACATGCCCACTGTCGGGACCCAAAATTACGATTCTAAAACCCTTTGTGTATACTGCACTAGTCCAGGATCACGCTAGTGCACACAGTGTCAACATAGGTAAATATCGATCCACACAAGCGATAAATAAAGTAAACGATTAGTTTGAATAACAAATAAGGGTTTTGACCTTATGGTCGAGTTTACACTTATTAAGCCACGCAGGGCTAACAGAGAATAAAACAGCAGCGGAACGAAAATAACTCCAGCGTAGATCCCACCAATTCACCACAGGCAACCGACTGGGATCCAGACCTTAACGATCAACAACCTTCGGCGAACTCCTCGAAAGCAAGTGTAGACTCTTCCTCGTCTGTAGGTTTGGGCGCAAATTTTTCAACAAGCGTGAGTACACAACCGTACTCGCAAATCATACCACAGAATGCAATTTTATAGATGCAGGCTTATTCCAAAGAAAAGGCTTATGTGGTTCTTTTGCATAAAAGCAACATTTGCAATTGAATACGAATAATAGATTGAAAGCATAATTCAAAACAAATAGACAATATTAATTTAACAGTTGTTTCCACAAAGACACACAGCTAAACAGATTATTGCACATAGCCATATGATTGAGGTCACACAGCTCCCATCCCAATATTTTATGAAAACTACCCCTCGTGTGAAATCCCCGAGCATGTCCATGACCGCGGACACGGCTATTCAAATAGATTGATTTAACACTCTGCAGAGGTTGTACACTTTACCCACAAGATACAACTAGTGTAGCAAGCACTAATCGTAACAAAACAGTTCGGAAACTTCATCTCAAACATTGACATTCCCGATGTGCTTTCCGCTATACCACTCACATAGAATTAGTATAACACACACATTTGGGCGGGGATCGCGGCGAATCCGTCCCGCGATGTAACCACTCGATAGTCACACCTCCACCACACACACCTAATCTATCCACACGAACATCAATGCGAGAATCCATAACCTACTAAGTTAGGCCCGTCCCATACCGGGCATGTGGTCGTCTGATGAAGCTTAGTTCAATGGCGCACAAAGTTAAGTCCTTAATTGACCAAGGCAAGACTTCCATATTCTAACTAAGTCACAAAGATTATCAAACCCAAGCACACAGCTTCCACCATATCACACAGCTTCCACCACTTGCCTCCGTCTAAATCCTTTACCACTCAGTTGGTTTTAGTGCAACACATGCCATCACGAAGTAATAACACATAGCACACAGTTTTACACAAAGTTCCATAGTCACTTAGTCATATTTAATATTTGCAACTTACATGAGAAGTGAGACTCGTAGCATGGCTAAACAATTGTACTCGCATCTAACCAACCCACGTTGGTGCTACAATAATACCAACTAATAAACCAATCTAGGGTGACAAGGAATTATGGCATACAAAGTCAAGGGGTGATAACAATTTGGATAATAACTATGCCCAAAGTATTTAAATACATAATTGAAGTAGACTGCAATACTTTAACACAAAGTAATTTGAAAACTGGGTTCAAGATGATCAAAGGTATGACTTGCCTTGGAAAAGGTCTATGCACTAGTCTTGATCTTGGGTTGCTCCTTCTTCAACGAAATTCCCCGACGAATCGATGTCTACTCGCAAACGAAATAAGAAAAAAAAACAAATAAATAACAGAGGCAAAACAAGCTCTAAAAAATAAATAAAAATCTCAAATAAATAGAACTCAAATTTAGATAAATTTAGAAATTTGAATGGGCTCAATCGGAGTTAGGATGCAAAAGTTATGAGCTCTGGAAGTTTTAAATCTAAAAGAAACCCTAATTTAGATTTTATGGAATTTCTGAATTATTTCTCTAAAGAAAAATCGGATTATTGCGCAATGTTGACGTCAGCGAGGAATTTCGGAAATTAAAAGAAACAAAGAAAATCTTGACATGTGGGACCCACATGTCGAGACCAACTCACGGTAGACTAGGTCTCAGAGCCTCGGAGATACAGGCGGGGTGGATGCCACGCGGCGCTGCCTTGGTGCTTGACGCGCGCCACGCGAGTGACACGCAGCGCTGCCGTTGAGTGGACGCCGACGCGATCGCCACATCGAGGACCGCGCGGCGACGGCTCGGGAACCAACGGCAGCGGCGAGCAGCGGCTCCTCACCGGCGGTGAGTGGTACCGACGTGTAGCTCTCGCTATTGCGAACCTGTTGAGGTAGGTCTGGGTGGTCGGGAATGATGGAGACGACCGGCGGCGAGGGTTGAGCGGCGGAGCTCCTCGGCTGTTGTCGGATCGAGCCTCCGGTGAGGTCTAGGTGGCGTGGGTGGTCTCTTGTCGGGACCCAAAATTACGATTCTGGAACCTTCTGTGTATACTGCACTAGTCCAGGATCACGCTAGTGCACACAGTGTTAACATAGGTAAATATCGATCCACACAAGCGATAAATAAAGTAAACGATTAGTTTGAATAACAAATAAGGGTTTTGACCTTATGGTCGAGTTTACACTTATTAAGCCACGCAGGGCTAACAGAAAATAAAACAGCAGCGGAACGGAAATAACTCCAGCGTAGATCCCACCAATTCACCACAGGCAACCGACTGGGATCCAGACCTTACGATCAACACCCTTCGGCGAACTCTTCCTCGAAAGCAAGTGTAGACTCCTCCTCGTCTGTAGGTTTGGGCGCAAATTTTTCAACAAGCGTGAGTACACAACCGTACTCGCAAATCATACCACAGAATACAATTTATAGATGCAGGCTTATTCCAAAGAAAAGGCTTCTGTGGTTCTTTTGCATAAAAGCAACATTTGCAATTGAATACGAATAATAGATTGAAACGCAGTTCAAAACAATTAGTCAGTATTAATTTAACAGTTGTTTCCACAAAGACACAAAGCTAAACAGATTATTTCACATAGCCATATGATTGAGGTCACACAGCTCCCATCCCAACATTTTATGAAAACTACCCCTCGTGTGAAATCCTCGAGCATGTCCATGACCATGAGAGCGACTATTCGAATAGATTGTTTAACACTCTGCAGAGGTTGTACAATTTACCCACAAGATACAACTAGTGTAGCAAGCACTAATCAAAACAAAACGGTTCAGAAACTTCATCTCAACATTGACACTCCCGATGTGCTTACAAACCGCTATGCGAACCCAAATGAAGCGCTTTGGCATAACACACACATTTGGGCGGGGAAGCGGCGAACCGTCCCGCGATGCAACCACTAAGTAGTCACACCTCCACCTGTCACACACCTAACCTATCCACACGAACATCAATGCGAGAATCCATAACACTAAGTTAGGCCCGTCCCATACGGGCATGTGGTCGTCTGATGAGATCAGTTCAATGGCGCACAAAGTTAAGTCCTTAATTGACCAAGGCAAGACTTCCATGTTCTAACTAAGTCACAAAGATTATCATTCCCATCACAACGCATGCCGTATCACACAACTTCCACCACTTGCCTCGGTTTAAATCCTTTACCACCCGGTTGGTTTTAGTGCAACACATGCCATCACGAGTAATAACACATAGCACTGCAGTTTTACGAGTTCCATAGTCACTTAGTCATATTAATAATTGCAACTTACGAGATGTGGGACTCGTAGCATGGCTAAGCAATTGTACTCGCATCTAACCAACCCACGTTGGTGCTATAATAATACCAACTAATAAACCAATCTAGGGTAACAAGGAATTATGACATACAAGGCCAAGGGGTGATAACAAATTGGATAATAACTATGCCCAAAGTATTTAAATAAATAGTTAAAGTAGAATGCAATAATTTAACATAAAGTAATTTGAAAACTGGGTTCAAGATGATCAAAGGTATGACTTGCCTTGGTAAAGGTCTATGGACTGGTCTTGATCTTGGGGTGCTCCTTCTTCAACGAAAATCCCCGACGAATCGACGTCTACTCGCAAACGAGGCAAAAACAAACAAAACACATAAATAACAGAGGCAAAACAAGCTCCAAAAATTAAATAAAAATCTCAAATAAATAGAGCTCGAATTTAGATAAATTTAGAAATTTGAATGGGCTCAATCGGAGTTAGGATGCAAAATTTATGGGCTTTGGAAGATTGGAAATCTAAAAGAAACCCTAATTTGGATTTTCTGGATTTTCCCGAATTATTTTTCTAAAGAAAAATTGGATTATTGCGCAATGATGATGTCAGCAAAGAATTTCGGAGATAAAAGAAATAAAAAGAATTTACTGACATGTGGGACCCACATGTCAGTCTCACGGTCCACGGTAGACTAAGTCTACCGAACCGGCTCACGGGATTAAGTTTGGACCGCCACGCGCACGCCCACGCGGATGCTGACGGGCTCCACGCGGCTGCGATGAGGGCGTTGGGCTGAGGTGGCTAGCGGAGGTGGCAGTGACGTGGACGACAACAAGATCGGCGGCGCTCGGATCCCTACGGTCTCGGCGAACGGCGGCTCGCCGGCGGCGACGGGTGGTACAAGGAGGTAGAGGGTGAGATGGGGATCACAACGGTGGTCTCACGCGTGCTTGGGGACAACCCAGATGACCGGCGGCGACGATTAGGAGGAGATTGGGCCACGGGCGCGACGGATCTGGGGCTCTGGTGGACTTGCGGCGAAACCGAGGTCACCAGGAGGTAGCCCTCGATCTTGCGAACTTGGAGGAGGCAACGACGAGGCTTGAGCGGCTTTGACGGCGACGAACGAGCTCAACGGCGTTGCGGCCGCACAAACGTTTCTTCGGCGATTTCCGGCGGCTAGGGTTCCGAGCTAGGGCGCTGGGGGCTGGGGAAGGGATGTGGAAGCCGAGGGGTGACCCTCCTTTTATACTCGGCCGCCAGGAGGAGTCCGTGACGGAGACGGCGAAGATGAATCCGTGCGTCGGCGAGGATAAGGAAAGAGGAGTCCGGGAGGTTGACGACGCTGACGCGGCAGGCGGGGTCCACATGGCGGCGGGTGTGGCTCGGACCAGGCCGCGTCGCACACGGCTTCGCGGACGCCGACAGGTGGGACCGGGAACGCGCGCGGGAGGAGAGAGGAGGGGATGCGGGTTGCGGGGTTCTGGGCCGAAAGCGGCGGGGAAAATGGGTCGGGGTGGAAAGGATTGGGCCGGAGGTTTAGGAATATGAATGGGTTTAGGCCCAAGGAAATATCTGAGATTAATAATAGCTTTTATATTTTAGAAAATACCAGAAATTCAAATAAGCAATAGAAAATAGCAAATAAACTCAGAAAAATTCTAGAAACATCTAGAAAATATATCTGAGCACATAGAACCCAAATAAAATAGTTTTGGCTAATGTTCATGTTGGGATTATTCACATTAAATATTTTTTATTAGAAAGTCCAATATTAAGCTTTTGAATTTAAATTCAAATAAATCCAAATGGTGAATTTTCTCCTCTGAACTATTAAAAGATTTTTAAGCTCGAAAAATTGGGATGTTACATCTGGAGGTAGCCAGTGTGGCGATGATGGCGGTGCACTCCACGAGGGCAGGGTGTCACTGGTGGCGGCGCAATTCGAAGAAGAACGCCGGCGGCGACAAAACCCTAAAGCTCGAGTTGCGGCGGCGCTAGGGCTTAAGCGGCGCAATAGGTTGGGGGGTTCTGGTGCGGACGTCAATGCGACCCGGGTGCCTTTATAGGGGCGGGAGGGCTAGGGCGGCGTCGGTGGCGAACCCTAAAAGAGTCGAGATGAACTCGCGAGAAATTGGAGATAGAAACGGAAACGGGATACAATTTTGATTCGGAAGGATGCGGGGAGATAGAGGATAAGATTCTACGCGTTTTCTAGAAGGGGTTCTGTTAGAAATCTCGCGTTGTCGTACGGGACTCGGAGATCGGCAATGGCGGACAAGCGGCCGTTCGTGAGGAAGAAGCGTGCGAGGGCGAAGGCTCGGCGTGTGGGGCCCACACGTCGTGGTCTGGCGGCGCGTGCAGGGTGAGCTTCGCTAGGAGATGGGCGACACAGAAGAGATGGGCCGGAAGAAAGGAATTCGGCCCGAGAGGATTTTCCGAGATTTTAATAGCTTTTCTATTTTAGAAAATACCAGAAAATCAAATAAGCAATAGAAAATAGCAAATGAACTCAGAAAAATTCTAGAAAAATATAGAAAATATATCTGAGCACATAGAACCCAAATAAAATAGTTTTGGCTAATGTTCATGTTGGGATTATTCATATTAAATATTTTTAATTGGAAAGTCCAATATTAAGCTTTTGAATTTAAATTCAAATAAATCCAAATGGTGAATTTTCTCCCTACTAACTATTAAAAGATTTTTAAAACTCAGAAAATTGGGATGTTACACCCACAGGCAATCGAGTGAAGAACGCATCATAATTCGTAAAGCCTTTATGGTACTCCTTGGCGAGGAACTCCTAAACAGCTTGGTACTCTTCAACTGAGTAGTAGAATTTGAAGCTTTGAGCACATAAAGTACTCAACAAGTTGTAGAAAAATAGTATACAAATAGTATCCATGCAAGGCTTGAACAAATGTTGGATGTATGGTTCTTTTGCAGAAAGCAGTATTAACGATAAATAGAGTAAATAGACTGAAATACATAATTAATAATAATAATAAATAAATAAATAAACAACTATTTTGAAACAACCAGTGAACTTCCCATTAACTTCCAAACACAAACCACCATTGTGAATTTCCCATTCACCAAACGAACATTATATTCATCAAGTGAACTTCTCATTCACATTCCGATATATTTTATAAAGAAATTCTACCTCTCATGTGAAATCCTCGGACATGTCCATAACCGAGGATGCAGCTATTCGAATAGATTAAAATACTCTGTAGAGGTTGTATATGTGAGGACCCCCGAGATCGGATCCGTATCAAGCTAAGTGATTACGCCGTAACGCAACACTTAACTTGAGACGCACACGATTCTGAGTGACTCGGATATGTGTCACATGCTAGCTCCCAAGGATCAGTGGCTAACATGCACATATCCAAATACAACATTGCAATCACATCCATACACAATCGTACAAGAGAATAGAAACTTTGATACATCTTCAACATATAGAACCTTATGGTCCCAATTTTACATAAGAGGGCCAATCGGCCAAATCTAATTAACACAAATAAATTGCAGCGGAAGATAAACTTAAAATAAAAGGAATAACCGAGTTGGTATGCCCACAATCCCACAAGCAACCAAGCGGAGTTAAAGCCGTTGCACGTCGTTCTCACTGAACAAATAGACACTTTGTTAGAGTACAAAGTTGTACTCATGAGACTTTCAAAAGAAATAAGGATGCATGTGAGTATCAAAGGAAGGCTACTAAACTAGTCAATTTTAGCATAAAGCAAGTTTTGCATATAGATAACATTAAAGATTCTAACTTGCCATTGGTGAAACATTTAGAAAACATTTCTATAGCGTAAGTAATGATCGACAATGGTATAACCTCCAAATATAATTAACACACGAACATCTCATTAGTGGCACGAATCATTCCTCAACAAAATTAGCAGCGAACTACGCGTTCATGAAATCATTTCAGATTGGAACAACTAACAATAAGGACATAACAATCCCAACCATAACCCAAACTTAATTTTCGAAAGCTAAGCTGTGCCTACTTTCCCACAAGTGTTGTCCATAACCTAGGGCGAGGCTATTCGAATAGATTTAGTTACTCTGCGAGTTGTGCGACTTTACCCACACGATATGCATTCCTCTTAATGTCGGCCAATGCACTCTTCCATAGGAGTGTGGCGAGGTAGCATAACGAGGCCTTTACAATGTTATGTCCTAACTATCAACCCACCCGAGGCAATCCGTGGGAGTCAAAATGCCTCCTAACCACAGGTGAACCTCGTTACGTAAGTAAGTCTCTCTCACCAAGAGACCCTTAAGAGCAAGTAAGGCGACCCTTAACATGCCCCGCGAGATTGACAAGAGAACAATTACATACATAACAATAACAATTGTCAATCCCATTGTGTTTTGATAGCTAACACATAACAAATTATTAAGCCAAGCCTTCGCCATTATCGGCGTGTGGTTGCACGTAAGACTTGGTTTATCACACCACGACCGGTCCTTAAACACTCGAGCGGGGCTACACAATTCCATAACAACAACAACAACAAAGTTTCATGATCACCCTACACCGTCAAGTTAAGAACATAAAACCCATGCCCAACAAGTTCACAAACCCAAGATGCGAATATCTGGACACATCCCTCAAATCCAACATAATCCAATCCATAAAATCCTCAAATTTCATTAGGATTCAATTCAATTCACTGGCCGATGGACTAGCTCCATCAACCGCTCTCGGCTACGACTACTAGCATGGCTAAGCATCGTTCTACAAACTAGTAAACAATCCCATATAACATATAACCTTAGTCATTCAAGGTAAAAGGGTAATCAACATTCAAAGGAGGGCTAATGCAGCAATTAGGAGACTAACTACTTCTACCCATAAACATATATTTCAAAATAGCATGCAATTGCGATAATAAAACTCACACAAAACTTTTAAAAACCACTGGGAGCAATATGATCAAGAGGAGGGTGCTAGCACCTTTGTTGGTACCACTTGTTCAATCTCAGGTAACACTCATATTGATCTCACGAATATAACGATATCATCGAAAACCTAACGAAAGACGATATTACAATAAATATCAAATAAAGCCAAAAAAATTCAAATGCTCTAAAATGCATGAAATATATACAGCAGGTAGTTCATGATTTTATATGAATTTAGGTGAAAGATTCATCTCATTTGGATTTAGTATGTGAAAGTTATAGCAATTTGAAAATCAGTTTGGAGAAAAATGCTGGAAAAATCAGGTTCTGTTACTATTCATCTGGATTTTACTGTTTTCACACAAATTTCTAGAATAGTGGTGGGGATAAGGATTACATGGTTGTAAAGATAATAAAGAGTTATGTTCAATAAAAATTGAATCACCCCATTTGGAGTTCAAATGAATTTCTTATGAATTGTTGAAGTTAATTCGATTTCTAGTGTAAAAACAATTCTTTACCGAATTTAATTCCAAATCCAAATTTTTCTGTGACAGTAACATATTAAAAATATATTCCAAACTAAACTACAATGACAATGGAAACCAACAAAATTGGTTTCACTCAATTTGGAGTGGATTTGAATTAGTTACAAAATGTTGAAAGTTTAAACCAATCATTTCATAAACTATCTCACTGACCTAGTGCTCAAATGTTATTATCATAACCAAGGCCTAGGACCTACTGTTATTTTCACTATCCTCATTCCTCCTTACTGTTCACATATATTGAACATTGAGATGAATTCTCTCTTTTGAAGTATTGTTAAACTTCTCACCAATTGAATTTCTTTCAAATAGGCTAATTAATCGAACAAAACTTTTTTGCATTCAAAAGACAGCAGCTTACTGTTGTTTCCATAGATTGTCTTCTCTGTTAGATTAAGGTCCAATTGAATCAATAAACTTGTCAAGTACTAGCATTAGAAAAGACACTACAATTCTTCTCAAATGCACCCTAATCACATTCTCTGCTCAACACTTCAGAAAAAGGAAAGTGCTGCTTTGAGGTTTTGTTAACTAATCTCCTCACTTAATTCAAATATTCCATTTGCTAATTACAATTAAATATGAAACAGTAGAGGCAATGCCATGCTTAATATGATGATGCAAGATGCACAAGTAATATCGAAACGCGGTACGCGATTTAACACTAAAGATTTTACGCGCGAACACTTTGTGCCCTCGATCGCGCATCGCATGCATGCATGCCCATCGAGTGCATGCGCCGCCATAGCCTTCGACCGAGCTCGGCGTGCTCCGGCGGAGCCTCCACGCTGCCATCTTCGCGCCTCGGCGTCATCCCTTTGATTGCCGTTGTCGCCTCGCGCCCACCGTCGTCCTCGCCGGTTGCGCGCTCCTTTAGCACGCCGCATGCATGTTGTCGCGGGCTACGCCGCCAGGCGGCACCGTGCTGTGCCGACGCCATGCCGCTAGGAGCTATCGACATGAGCATGCGACACGCCGCCACCGCCGCTGCGCTCGAGCTCGGCCACCTCCGCCTTGGCCGCTGCATGCATGGCTTCGGCCTCCTCGACGTCGCTATGTACTCGACACCACCTTGCCTCGCTCGGGACGCCACATGCAACGCTGCTCGACCTCACCTCAGCTCACCGAGCCGAGCCGCTAGCCAATGCCACGCCCGGATGCTGCAAACCGGGCCACCGCCGTGCTCTCGACCGCTCCTCCGCGTCGCCTTCTTCGCACCGGCTGCTGCGGCGTGGCGCGCCTCGGATGTTGGTGCTGCGCGCACCTCGGCTATCACATCGCCATGTAGCATGGAGCCGCCACACGCATGGCGCCCGTCTGCCACTCCAAGCTCCGGCCGCATGCATGGCAGCAGCTCTAATCTCCCCCTTCCTCGCCTACAAACCACACAAATGCTCATGCATGCGAAATCTAATCGGAGAAATGGGTTGCTTTCGTGACCAAGGTGGCAGTGGTATGACATGCACTGGTTGATTCTTGGTCCTTGGTGGTGATTTAGAGGAGAGAATGGGGAGCTTGAGTTTGTGTTCATGAAAGAATGGAGGGCTTTGTTGTGCAGGAGGAAGAAGAAAGAAAGTGACAGGAACTAAATGAAATAGCGGAAAATGGCAGTGGGAGAAGGGTGCTTGGTTGGAGTTAAAGAAATGGGGAAGATAGGGTTGGTGGGCATGAGACCAATTGGGAAATGGACAGAGTAGGAGAAGAAGAAATGTCGATCTGACATTGTGTTTGATTAGGAAAAAGGCGATGGTATGGTTGTCTTGTGTTCGGTTGGGGCAAGGAACCAAAAGCAAAGGGTTGTGGGAGGAAAAGCGATTGCAATGAGTGAATACATAAACAAAAGATGGCATGGGGTGGTTGTGTGAGGGCTCTGTTGGTGGGCGGAAATGCATTGGGTGGTGTTCGACTTGGGGACATGAAATGGCGGGGTGGGGTTGAGTTCGGTTGGGAGTGGACAATATTTTTCCAGATTTTGTAGAAGGGCTGAAGGAGTTTAGTGAATTTTTAGGCATAGCTGCCAAACTCCAAAATTCACAAAAATTTTAGGGTAGGAAGAGGACACACTGAATATTATGTGGTAAAATTTCTAGGATTTTCCATGTAATATATTTTTCTCTATGATGATTTTAAGTTCTAGTTTTTTGTTGGTTGTGTGCTTGGGAAGAGTAAAGAAATGAATGGATGGGAGTGGTGCTGCATAAAAAAAATGGGGAAGGTGGTGTGGGCTGTCAGGTTAGGCAATGAAATGGCAGGGGATGGCTGGACATGACAGTGTAGATGTATGGTTTTGACTGATATTTGATTTGTTTGTTTAAAATAGCAAATTAATTCGAAAAATTGTGAAATTTTGAAGGTGAATTACTTAGTTGTTCCAGAACCTAGGAAAAATATTTCTAGGCACTGTTCACAAGAGTTGTTGTTTGAAAGAGAAATGGGTTAGAGAAATAGCAGGGAAAAGAATAGATACGCGAACATTTCATCTGCTACTTCTTTTCTCCTCTCGCGTAATCACTCAAACTGCCATGCATGCGAAAACAGATTGCAGAAATGGGTTGGTTGTGCGATGACGATCGCGGTGGTATGACATGCATGGCTTGGTTTTGAGTCTTTAGATGAGATTTGAAGGAGAAGCGAAAGGAGTTAGCGGTCATGCAGCGTTTCACTGCGATCGGTCGAATCGGAAAATAAAAATAATGATACTAATCGTGCATAATGACATGATTTTTGTGATACATGCAAAACAAGAAATCAAAATAATTAAATTAAAATGTAGTCTTTCAAACCATTGATTTAATATTTGATTATTATTACTTGAAGTGAGAAAATTGCAAAACATGCATTAATTAATTTCTCAATTTATATTTAGAATAATTATGATGAGTTTAGATTTTTAATTATAAATTTTCATTACCATTTGTTTTATTTACCTATTAGGTTTGTGTTTTAAATTCAATTTCAAAATTAAAATGCAATTCAAATAGAGAACCAAATAACCTCCAAAATTTTTAGAACAATTTCAAACAAGCATATCAGAGAAGATAGAATGCAACTAAAATATTCCCATACTTGAAACCTTTTAGTTTTGCCCCAACTTCAATTTGAGCTTTTGAATTGGAGGAGTATTGGTTTTCTAGGTTTAAATTCTAGTCTTTTAAAAATCAAGGGATTCCCAACATAGGGTTTACACTAAGTTTCAATATCTTGTCAAAATTTTATTTAGTTTTAGAAAATTTATTTATAGGATTTGGAAAACCAGGTTTCAACCTAATTGTTTTGCTACAAAATTTTTTAAAGCGTCCAAAATTTCACAAATGCACATTAGATGCTTAACTAATCCAACTTAGGGATTTTAGGGACGTTACAGTATACTTTACCCACAAGATACAATTAACTCATCATGTCTGCATGACTCGCCATACGGAAGTATGCGATTGAGCAATCATAACAAAACCTTTCGAAAATTTCATCTCAACAATTGACTCTCCTGTTGTGCATACTGTCACCCCAACCTCATCGTTGGTTTGACGCACACCGTTGGACCTGGAGACGATAACCTCGCCTATAGATGTGACATTAGAAAGGGTGCACACCTCCACCCATATACTTCCTGAGAAGTCAATGCCAAAATTCCATAACTTACTAAGTTAAGTGCATCCCATACGAGGCATGTGGTTGTACGAAGAGGCCCAGTTCAATGGCGTACAAGATTAAGTCCTTGACAAATTACTCAGGCGAGTCTACCATAAACCCACAATGTGCTCATCGCACCCTCTTTACTTCACGATAGCTCGCCCGAGCAAAAATCATTTTGTTCAACCAAGACCCATGACATACCCTGACATGGCACACCAATTTTAATAAAAGTGGCTAACCACCATGATGCCATATTTTATTAAGTCAAAATTAATCATTATGACACATGTGATCATGAACCCATCGCAACTAAGCTTGACTAGGCATTAATACGATACCCATGTTGGTGATACAAATATATCCAACTAAAATTAACCATCTTATGGTGACAATGGATATATGGGATTCAGATGTTCAATGGAGGCATAATGATAACAAGTGATAGCTAATCCCAAAATAATTTGTATAAAGATATCATGCAATTGATATAAAACAATATACTTTTGAAATCATATGTTCAATATGATCAAAGGACTACGACTTGCCTTGGCTTTGGCTCTGTTCAGTTACCACACTTGGATCTTCAAAGTTTGCTTCTGCTTCTGCCCTTGAAATAGATCATCTAACGAGAGAGAAAACAACATGCGAAACACAAATAAATACAAAATAAATTCAAATAAAATTCAAAAATAGTGAAACCAACTCTAAAAGAAAGAGCTCAATTTTAGATGAATTTAGGAATTTGAATGGACTGAATCGGAGTTCGAACGAAGGAGAACGAACTCTCAAAAGATTAAAATTCACATGAAATGATAAAATCAGAATTTCAGGATTTAGGGACATTTTTTCTAAAGGAAAAATAATTTGCTGCATCATGCCAACATCATCAGGGTTTTCAGCTAAAAAGAAAAAGAAAGAAAATAGAAAATCTTTTGACATGTGGGACCCACATGCAAGAGATTGGGCTTATGTGGACTGAGTCCACGACTTTTGGGTCTATGGTTTGAGATGCTGGTCTGCCAGTTGGCAATGACTAGGATGCCACATGGGCAAGGATGCCGATTTGGAGGTTCAGCTGGCGGTTGAAGTGGTGATGAGATGGAGGTTCACATGGTAGAGAGAATTTAAGGCAAAGTAGAGAATAGCTCTGGTCGGCGGCATTGACAGCGACCTCGACGAAGAACGGCAACAAGCGAACGCCGGGAAGTGGCAAAACGAAATGCCAAGGACTTGGTGATGCTCTCGGTGAAGTTGGCTCGGCAAATCTAATGATGAGACGGTGGCACTGGCGACGTTGGCGGCAATGAAGAGCTCAGGCGTAGCGGCTTTGGGGAAACAAGGTTGCCTGAGGAGAAGTAGGGTGAGCACCGATTTGGCGAAGGCATGAGGATCACAGAGGGAACCTCGGGGTGGCTGGAGAACAAGTGAAACAGCGGCAAGAAGGACTTGACCAGTGAAGATGGAGAAGTGTGGTGGCGGTGTCTCGGCGACGAGGAAGCAAAGAGAGAGGTGGGGATTGGATGAGTGGAGCATATAACGCAAGGTGACGAACATAGAAGGGACAGGAGCTCACTAGTGGGATAGATCATGTGATTGCCGATTATCGGTGCTTGGGAAGAACATGGCAACGACAATTTGATGGTTCTCCAGAGAAGATGGTGGCGTCACAACATAGAACACGAGCTTGCGATTCCAATGGAGGTGATGACATACCTGGAGATGCTCTGTCGACGACCGCTTGACGGAGGTGTGGCGAGGAAGGAGCTTCAGTGGCCGCTTCATTCTCCAGCCGAAGGGATATGGGTAGGCTACGCTAGTAGCAATTCAAAAAACTACCATGTAAACTAGGAAGCCAAGCAAGTAGATGATCACAAATCATTACCACCAGACACGTAGTGCAGCAGAAGAAGAGTCAGAGCAGCCTGGTCCAACGAAGAGCACGTCGATATATTGGTCGTAGTCGATCGTCCAGCGCCCTTGTGAGTTGATCGTCTCCTCCAGCAACCTTTAAAGTTCCTTGTGAAGATCGTGGATCGTCCTCAAGTGCAACAGCAACCGCAATAGCACCTCTACGGTATCCTCATGTCTAGGGAAGGAACAATCGTACGCTAGTGTGCTAACACCAAGTCGCATGGTGGGGCTCTCAGGAAGATGGCGGCTAGGGTTTTGGTGGAGTAACTCACGTTTCTCGCATCATCCCAATAGCCTCAAGCATCTCCTTATATAGTGCCCATGACGGATCCTATATGAACATGTTTTGTTCCAACCCATTAAGTGTGTGACCCGTTAGGTTTATGCATAGTCGGTTGTAACTTGGAAACCCTTTCCGACCACGAGTCATAGCTAGCGGTCCCTAGCAGGACATAACGATTCCCGAATACACACAAATTTTATCAGATGAACCTTAATGCAACATGATCTACGACCAGGTCCTCATCACTTATGACCAGCTCGTATCTCGTCATGACCAGTCCGTATTTAAGTATGACCAGTTCGTAACTCCTTACAACCAGTTAGTACTTAAGTACAACTAGTCTGAAACTGTGTACAACTAGTTCGTATTTAGTCTCGACCAGGTCATAACTCTTTACGATCAGGTTTCAACCACTCTGTGATTATGTTCGACCAGTCTAGAACTAGCTCGTATCTCCATACGACCAGTCTATAACTGATCGAACTAAGAGACCTACTCATGTATTCTTCCTTTGCCTTACGATATCTGGTTTGAACTCCAGGTGAGATTTTTTTCATCCATGGACTGTTCAATACTTTCTCGATCGAGTGTCGGATAACCTTATGTGGTCGAACTCTTCTACCACTGGTGGCATGGCCATGCACTAACTTTATCCAACCACTTCGAGGGTCCAGAGACATCTCTCCTGTTATGTTAGGAGGACAAATCCCATATCTGATCAGTCATATCCCTCCGTATGTTTCATAGCATACCTGAAAGATACCTTTATAACTACCCAGTTATGAGTAGCGTTTGGCAACCCTTAAGAGTGCTATTACACATGTAGGGAACCATGCTGATCTCAGGTCTAAGAATTATACATTATCATTGCTTGAGACCAACTAATGACACATAGAACCATAACAATCTCAGTAGTGTCTCAAGGTGAGTCTATCCAACCCCATATTCTCTAACATATGTTCATATTATTGATTAGATATCCCTATATCTATGACCAGTGAAACATGATCATCAATCAATACTTGTGCTAGTCGTAGAGTCACTGGTGTTCCGACTAGTGACATCCGACCAGGGATACCATTTAGAACGACATCATATAAGTTAAAGAGCTTCACCAACAAGTCACATACTTGTTAATATTTATAACCAATGATTCATTCAAGGAACAGAATAACATTTATTCAATAACTCATAAATATAGACGTGATAAAATCATCTCTATAATTGCCTCTAGGGCATATCACCAACACCGGTGGCACTGTGCGTTCGTGCAAGACATGGACTGAAGAGTCCAGGAGGAGGACGATACTAGCCTACGGGGTCCATCGACAGAGAAAGAAAACCAAAAGGAAAAGCTGGCTCGACTGGGCTTTTGGCTAGTGCACAGCTCGAGTCCGAAAGGAGGGCGGGTCAGGAATTGAGCAGGCCGGGCGAAGCAAAAGAGAAAAGGAAACCAGGCCAAATGAAAAAGCGGTGGGCTAAGAAATGAGAAATGGATTGGGCCGAAGGAAAAGATTGAGCCTGAGAGATAAACTCATAATTTTAGAGATTTTTGAATTTAGGAAAAAGAGATAAATAAATCTGAGCTCAAACAAATGGTAGATAAATCCCAAAAATTCCTAGAAAATTCCAAATTTTTTTGTGGAACATCAGGAACTCAAATAAAACAACTTTTAATTTAATTGAAGTTTAAATTATTCATATTAAATCTTTTTGATTTCTGAAAATTTAATTTAAGCTTTGACTTTAACAAAAAAATCCAAATGGTTTTTTTTGTTTTTTTTAACTTCAAAAACAGACCAAATTTTGGGATGTTACAAATCTACACCCCTCGTTAAAAGGAATCTTGTTCCTGAGATTCGGGCTGACTAAAGAATAGGTTCAAAACAAACCTTGCTCACTCTGCCAAAAGATTTCTCTTACGAGTGAAACAAAGCTGCAACTGACGTGGAGCTAACTTAAAGACTTACCAGAAGTGACATTCTGAACTAGTTGAACTTTTTTCACGGTGACGTGGTTCAATCGTCCTCATGCTGAAGTTGACGGAGTCCTGGTAGCTTGATTTGGAGTTGTGACATTCCTCTTCCTACCCCTGGCAAATAAGCTCTAGCTGGCATAGCTCCCAAGTTGAAAGGAATTGGTGTTGGCCCTTGCTTTGTTTCATGGGCGATTATGAGCATAATGACCTTTCTCGAGTCACATAAAGCAAATGACTTCTGAGAGTGGACTATCTGTTTGTGAAGCTTGCTTCCGTGGGCAATTGCTAGCATAGTGACCAATCTCACGATAGTTGAAACAGGTGATTCCTACAGCATGAGAGGAGTTCTTCTGTGATGGCCCTGCTGTAGGTGTTATTGTCTTGATTAGAATAGCTTTTGGAATGCTGCCTGGGGTGATCGCTAAGCGTCTTTGTGGGTATTTATTGGTAAAATGTCCCATATCATGACAACTGAAGCATTGTATTTGTAACACCCTGGCTATCCGGAAGCCAAGATGTCACCTAAAACATCTAACATACATCCATAATGCGGAAGAATTTGAAACAAGTATATCAACTAAAGACAGCATTAAGTTAAACAGGATATGATGAAGGTATCCTTCCTTCACCTTTTAAGTTATTTAATTCTGATCATCAATAAAGAAGGTTCACACGCAGTAATAAATCAACATCCATGTGGAGAAGGTATCCTTCCTTCACCAATTATAATTTAATTATTACAGTTCATCATTAACGAATGTAAGATAGAACTAAATTTAATCTTGAACATGAATAGGATGATGTGAACGAGTAGTGCGTGTCTACTCCTCCCAAGTGAGCCAACATCGGGGTTACCTAAAATAAACAAACAACGCAAGAGTGAGTCCATGACTCAAAGCAAGTACTGATGAAAGAGAAAGAACACATATACAAACAGACATCACCATTTAAGAATGCGAACCTTGCATCGAGTGAACACTTATGAAAACATGAAATGAATGAATGCAATCAAGGATGGACTGCACACATGCATATACGGTATAGTGAGTGACACACCGTCGGTGTTCATTTAAGCCCGCACCTTAACAAAAGTGCGGGATCCAAGTCCTATATGAAGAACGTTTCATATAGGTGTCCAAAGTCGCCCATACCGGAATTGATGGGTCTTACGTGCCCATACTTTGGAATTGATGGGTCTTTCAATCCACTCCGTGGGCGGGACATGACAATGTCCAAATTTGCCCACATTGGAATGGTGGGACTTACAATCCACTCCCGTGGACATAACATGAATAAAAGGATGCATGATATGAACATGAACAGTGATAATACCATCTCTCAATATATACTCCACATAATGAAAGAACATAACCAATTCAAAGATCTCGGGTAACACAATATGTCACACTATATTCATGAAAACATTCACAATCACAACACTCAAAAGCAACAAAGTACTTGCCTTCCGCGTTGCGTGCGTTAGCAGCAACGATGGCGCTCCCAAACCCGTAGCCTCGTGGCTAAACAATTAAATAACCGAAATAAGAACAACATAGAATCCAACCCGAATTAAAAGTCTACAATACCCCCTTGAACTCCCAAGGAATCGCCATAAAACCTAATCGAAAAACAGTCGCAACCCAAAACGTGTCGGGACAGCAGCACGAAAATGACAGTAGTTAATGACATGGGACTCGAAATGAGATGAGTCCAGATCCTACCTCATCTTAACGAACATATCTATAACATTCAAGTTGATGAGATTTCCCAATTCGGCCAATAAACTTCTCTAATAAAGAAAACAAAACAGCAGCACAACTTCTGTCTGAACAAACAGGACAGCAATACTAAAACAACCATAACTTTTAATCTACTACTCCGAATTGAGCGTTCTTTAACAATATGAAAAGGTTATGAAATTATCTACAATAACCTAGTTGGCACGACATTCAAATTTTGCCTTTAACAAAAAGTGGCACACGGGTCAAAACTAAAGATAGAAACTGACATACAATCTGGACAAACTGATATACAATCTGGACAGTCACAATGAAAAGTGCATAACTTTTGATCTATAACTCCAAATGAAGTGTTCTTTATCAATCCTGAAAGCTAGTGATATCACCTTCAAAATTTGTTATGGGCAAGACCTCTGAATCACCCTCAGGCCATAAATCAACCTATACAGAGACTGCTAATTCTCGTCAGGATTCTGGACAGCAGATAGTAAATCTATCATAACTTTTGACTCGAAAGTCGGAATGAGGTGATCTTGGTGGCCACCGAAAGCTAAGAACAAGACCTACAACTCTCCAGGAGACCCAAACTCCTGATTCGGCCTCTAAAGTCACGAAACAGTCCACGCAACATTCTGGTCAGAAACGAATTCTGCTCGCAGTAATACGTTCTAACCAAATATGCATCAAATCGCCTCTACCACTAATCAAAAGACGAGGGTCGGCATCCGATACCTTTGCAGCAACCAGGAAGTAGGCGGAAGACCCTCGGAGAAGATGATCTCCTCCTTCTCACCTCTTTTGCCCCAAGCAAGGTGCTGTCCTCCTCAATTTCCTTGCGCAACCGGCAGCGGAGAAGGTCCAAGGCAGGTTGGGAGGCAAACCAGCAGGACCAGCAACCAAGGAGGATGGGGCGACTCCTAGGGGCGGGGCGTGAGGGGAAGAGAGGAGGGGTGGAAGGCGGCGGCCATAGGAGGGAGGAGTGGGAAAACCGGGAGAGGTGGGGAGGTGCTAGGTTTGAGGCCCCTTTGTCGGCCACAAGATGGGCCTTTGGGCCCATCTCTAGTGCGGCTGCTCCCTCATGGGCCCCATGGCTGCCCCTCCACCCATAAGGCCTTCTCTTGGGTCTGGCGGCCAAAGGCCCAGCCCAAAATCTGAAGAACAAAGTAAACGCGGAGATTTCTTCTTTAATTTGAACTCAATTTAAATCCGCATTGTTTTTCTTACCAAACGAAACGGGATATTACATTCTACCCCCTCAATGTGATTCGACCCGAATCTAAACGCACTTAAGCGAAAGAACAACCACGCAGTGAGAACGAACAACGGTAACCACGCACTGCTGTGAACAACGCCGCTAAAGCTCACACACGCCAAACTCGAACTTCCCAAGTAGCCTCACTCGAACCGATGGGACCACAACATAAGGACGTAACACGACGCCCGATCTAACACTCAACCCGGCGCTTCTGTACACTCATCTGACAAAACTCAAGGTAAGTTCTCACTGATAGTTAACGGCGCAACCAAACCTCCAACTCAGATCCCCGTACTCACTCAACACGAGAACACACAAGACGTTACGTACTCGCACATGGACTCGTGGATACCCGGCGATACGCCAACTAGCGAAAATAACCCAATGTATCTTGGGTTAACCTTCCCAAAGATACCGAACCACACAACATGCACAACGAACACGGAACTCTTGTTCCGCCTCTCAATTAAACTCTTTTACCAAGAAACACATCCGAATAAGAAAGATTCACATCACAACTATACGCTACCAACCGAGTAATCAAGAGTAAAATCCAGAAATCATAGTTTCATCAAGAAAACCTTTCCACTTTCCAAGTGGCAATTTGCAAAAAACGTCACGAAAGCCAAAGGGGAGATCACTTGAATGCTCAAACCAAATACTTCTTTTGTTTTGCCTGAATTGGAAAGAAGCAAGCATGCCAACACAACACCAACTCACAATGCGTAAGACACCATCCAACAACATAAAGCTCAAATGAGTAACAAGAAAACGCTTCAATACCCAAGGAAACATCCTTTTCTCAATTCCTCTTTTAGGAATAAAATTTCTCTCGACATTGGAATTAATTCATCGCATACCACAGGCTCAAACCTCTTAATTTAACATCCTCAAATTAGGCTTAAACCGAAATACATCATCCACACCTTTGTGGAGAGACTCTATTGATTCCATCAACACTCGACCACTCCTTCAATCGATGACATTAATTTGATAGAAGGCACCAAAGCCCTCAAAACCCATGCAATCTCATCACCTCCAACTTTCAAGAATATCACATCGAATTTTCAAGACACCCGCCATGAACTACAACAAAAGGGTTCTATCGACAATCATTCCACTACTCAGAGTACTCAGCTTTTCTATCTCCTCTACACTAATCTTTGGGTGACCAAAAGTTTAGCATGAAAACGAAAGCCCAAATTTAACCTCCGAGACCTCTACAACGAATTCCTCTTATAACAAATAGTGAAATCATCGGATTAAATCTCTATGATTCCCACAATTCCGACATACTCACTCATTGACATCATCAGGAATCACTCATACCACATCGCGATACTTTCAATAGTGTTACTGTATAAAATTGATTACGATTTCCGTACATTTGATAATCCCCAACATTTCAACATGAACCAAGGTTCTGGAACTACACTATACCATAGGTCTTACTTAGTCGAACAATATACGATTTTACCTCGAAACCAAACATTCCATCTGAATCAACTTCCTCCAAGAGATTCAGTCAAAACCAACTCATCTTCTATTACTACTCCAATAGTGGGTAGCAAAAACTCACCCCTACAATCACTTAACCACCACCAAACAAACATCAACTTACGAGTTGTAAAACTTACAAAGACAAAACGGTTGATCCTTTCTCAAAAGAAAGAGGCGAATAAGAACAAATTTCACCACACAGAAAATGTTACTGCTCACAGTGAGCACAAAACCAAAAGAAATAACTGTAATAAAGATCCGAAAACGAAAGTTGAGTTCACAATGAGGGCACGCATCCTCTAAAAGGGAATAGCAAATAACCACTAATAAGAAAAATGACATTGCGATTGAACCTCGACAACTCTTGAGTGAAAAGAGTAAAAGTTTATGAACAATTCGAATAACTACAAGTTACAAAACTTGACTCAAATTCTCAAATATTCCTCTGCACTCTTTCCCTTAACACTGAAATTAATTCTTTGACTAACATCGCTTGCCACAACGCACAAGATAAGATCTTTAGTCCAAACCACAAGGACTAATTAAGAACCAATGAAATTCTTCAATACGTCATATTTGTTCGTAACAGTTCAACTACACAAGAAACATGAGATCCAAATAATCTCACCACCAAACTCAAACATTTCCAATTACAGATTTCGCAAACGCAAGTAGATTATTCTCTCTTAAAGGAACCAACATAAGTTCTTTAATTGCAACCTCACGTTGCCAACTCGGACCAAAGAGCCTTTAAAATTAAATCACACAAATCTCTTAAGAAGCAACAGACAATCCAATACCTTAATTTATTTAAAATAATTTTAGCTACGGATGATTCATGGGCTCAAAGAAAATATCACTAAAGCTAAACTTGAATTATTCTCATCCAACGATATCACCAAAGCGATCAAATTACTATAGGTATTAACATCAATTTCACAACAACAATTAGAAAACACTTCAAAAGACCCACGTGAAAAGAATGAATTGATTCTTTCTCAAAAGAAGAGACAAATGGAAACGATTTTCACCAACTAGAAAACTCATCCACCACTCAGACCGAACATGGGACCAAGAGAAGAAACCAATTAAGCAATGAACTCACAGAACATAAGTGGAGTCCACGGTTGAACGCATAAGCCTCACAAGAATAGAATATCGAACCTTATCGATAAGAACAAATAAGTATTCAAAATTGAAGCACTTGCATCACTGAAGAACCATTATAACTTTGCAACATAACGTTACTCGATAAGCTTCATTTACCACATAAAAGCATGAACCCTCAAAAGATCATGAACATAAAACTTGAAATTTGATCATTTAGAGAATATCACCATAGGTGATCAAATTACTACGAGAATTAACCTCATTCTCACAATTTTGACGATTTAATAACATCGACAACATACACCAAGATCGAGAATCATCAAACTTTATTACTCCATCCTAAAACTTCCCAAAGGGAATACAACCACAAGGTTGAAACAAATTTATTATAACAAGATTATGCTAAGCAATATCAATATCACAAGGCACGATAGCAAAGACTACTTACGAAATTAATCTACTCAACTATTGGTGTTGCTTAGCACCTTCTTCAAAGCTCATTAACAATCGATGATGGTATTTATCATGTGTGTACATACAGACTAATTCCATTTGCAACCACATAACCATATGTAAACATAGATTCATATTTCACCTTTGTTCGTAAATCATTTCAAAACATGATTAAAGATTCACTAACATAATTTTCCATAAACAAGGTTTCATGAATCGATACACCAAAGACCCATCCGGTCCTTCATACAAGTTTCAACAATTTTAACATACTAGAAGTAGATAAATCTAGCTCTTATGTAAGATCTATAGGTTCGAATGGATATGGATGAGTCTTTATTTAACATACACCATGAATCAAATACAAGGATATTTCAATTTAATCAATTTCACTCTCATGGATGGTAGTTAAGAATAACTGATTTGCACCATGCTAATAACCCAACTTGATAACGATATCGTAACAATCTATTCGCTTAGTTATAACTTCTCATTTTAAGCATGACAAGACATCACAAAAGGATTCTAACACCTTATCGCAAAGAAAAGAGAGACTTCAAACCTCAACGCTCAAGTAATCCAAAAGAAACGCATAAAGCCAAAGCTTTCCGTGCAAACGAACTTACAGCAGAAACTCTCACTAACCAAGCTATCAAACGAGTAAATGAGTCATTCTTTTCAATGAGAAAGAAGGAGCAACCAAGAAAACATCAATCTTGCCAATTGACAACGATCATAAGTAGTAAAGCAACTCAACAAATGAAAAGCAATAATTGTTTCAGAGAACCAAGAGGGATCTATGGAAAACCATAACTATCATGGACCACAAACCCCGAGAAATTCATCAACCACCACAGACAAGAATTGCCAAATTCGAAATGAAAGAAGAGAACAACTTTCTAAAGTAACTCATACTTAGTACCAAACGATGATACTGGGTAACTACTCCTCTAACCACGATCGCGAACGTGGTGTAACTCGTGAATCCTGAGTAACAACCACGACCTCCACTTCTTATCATCCGATAACAACACGCTTCACCAAAATACTCAACTATGAATATATAGGATCATCTCATGACAATCATATTATTAGTTCATAGATATTGAATATCATAGCGCATCATATATTACCAACAAGGATGATAGTACGTAGCAATTCAACAATTGCTCAACAAAATGAAACATAACAACAGATAATGCGAAAGCAATGTAATTCCTAACCCCACCTATCGCGTACAAGTGTGTCAATTTAATATTTTTTCTATTAACCACGGACCTAAAGCCCGCTCGATACCAACGTAACACCGGCTATCCTAAGCCAAGATGTCACCTAAAACATCTAACATACATCCATAATGCGGAAGAATTTGAAACAAGTATATCAACTAAAGACATCATTAAGTTAAACAGATATGATGAAGGTATCCTTCCTTCACCTTTTAAGTTATTTAATTCTGATCATCAATAAAGAAGGTTCACACGCAGTAATAAATCAACATCCATGTGGAGAAGGTATCCTTCCTTCACCAATTATAATTTAATTATTACAGTTCATCATTAACGAATGTAAGATAGAACTAAATTTAATCTTGAACATGAATAGGATGATGTGAACGAGTAGTGCGTGTCTACTCCCTCCCAAGTGAGCCAACATCGTGGGTTACCTAAAATAAACAAACAACGCAAGAGTGAGTCCATGACTCGGCAAGTACAAATGAAAGAGAAAGAACACATATACAAACAGACATCACCATTTAAGAATGCGAACCTTGCATCGAGTGAACACTTATGAAAACATGAAATGAATGAATGCAATCAAGGATGGACTGCACACATGCATATACCAGATAGTGAGTGACACACCCGTCGGTGTTCATTAAGCCCGCACCTTAACAAAAGTGCGGGGATCCAAGTCCTATATGAAGAACGTTTCATATAGGTGTCCAAAGCTGCCCATACTGGAATTGATGGGTCTTACGTGCCCATACCGAATTGATGGGTCTTTCAATCCACTCCGTGGACGGGACATGACAATGTCCAAATTTGCCCACATTGGAATGGTGGGACTTACAATCCACTCCGTGGACATAACATGAATAAAAGGATGCATGATATGAACATGAACAGTGATAATACCATCTCTCAAGATATACTCCACATAATGAAAGAACATAACCAATTCAAGCATCTCGGTAACACAATATGTCACACTATATTCATGAAAACATTCACAATCACAACACTCAAAAGCAACAAAGTACTTGCCTTCAGCGTTGCGACAAGTTAGCGTGCAACGATGGCGCTCCCAAACCCGTAGCCTCGTGGCCTAAACAATTAAATAACCGAAATAAGAACAACATAGAATCCAACCCGAATTAAAAGTCTACAATACCCCCTTGAACTCCCAAGGAATCGCCATAAAACCTAATCAAAAACAGTGCAACCCAAAACGTGTCGGGACAGCAGCACGAAAATGACAGTAGTTAATGACATGGGACTCGAAATGAGATGAGTCCAGATCCTACCTCATCTTAACGAACATATCTATAACATTCAAGTTGATGAGATTTCCAATTCGGCCAATAAACTTCTCTAATAAAGAAAACAAAACAGCAGCACAACTTCTGTCCGAACAAACAGGACAGCAATACTAAAACAACCATAACTTTTAATCTACTACTCCGAATTGAGCGTTCTTTAACAATATGAAAAGGTTATGAAATTATCTACAATAACCTAGTTGGCACGACATTCAAATTTTGCCTTTAACAAAAAGTGGCACACGGGTCAAAACTAAAGATAGAAACCGACATACAATCTGGACAAACTGATATACAATCTGACAGTCACAATGAAAAGTGCATAACTTTTGATCTATAACTCCAAATGAAGTGTTCTTTATCAATCCTGAAAGCTAGTGATATCACCTTCAAAATTTGTTATGGGCAAGACCTCTGAATCACCCTCGTGCCATAAATCAACCTATACAGACTGCTAATTCTCGTCAGGATTCTGGACAGCAGATAGTAAATCTATCATAACTTTTGACTCGAAAGTCGGAATGAGGTGATCTTGGCGGCCACCGAAAGCTAAGAACAAGACCTACAACTCTCCAGGAGACCCAAACTCCTGATTCGGCCTCTAAAGTCACGAAACAGTCCACGCAACATTCTGGTCAGAAACGAATTCTGCTCGCAGTAATACGTTCTAACCAAATATGCATCAAATCGCCTCTACCACTAATCAAAAGACGAGGGTCGGCATCCGATACCTTTGCAGCAACCAGGAAGTAGGCGGAAGACCTCGGAGAAGATGATCTCCTCCTTCTCACCTCTTTGCCCCAAGCAAGGTGCTGTCCTCCTCAATTTCCTTGCGCAACCGGCAGCGGGAGAAGGTCCGGACGGCAGGTTGGGGAGGCAAACCAGCAGGGACCAGCAACCAAGGAGGATGGGGGCGACTCCTAGGGGCAGGGGCGTGAGGGGGAAGAGAGGAGGGTGGAAGGGGCCGGCGGCCATAGGAGGGAGGGAGTGGGAAATCGGGAGAGGTGGGGAGGTGCTAGGGTTTGAGGCCCCCTTTGGCGGGCCACAAGATGGGCCTTTGGGCCCATCTCTAGTGCGGCTGCTCCCTCATGGGCCCCATGGCTGCCCCTCCACCCATAAGGCCTTCTCTTGGTCTCACTGCCAAAGGCCCGTGCCCAAAATCGAAGAACAAAGTAAACGCCGAGATTTCTTCTTTAATTTGAACTCGAATTTAAATCCGCATTGTTTTTCTTACCAAACGAAACGGGATATTACAGATATCGCTTTGATGTCTTATTCTTTTGAGGTTGGCCACCATTGTTGTCGCTGAATAACTGCACCAATGGATGTAGTGCTGATCCTGGAGTCACATGAATGTGGTTGTTGTTGGTGCCTGGTTGATCAGGTTCATCATGTTGACTAGGGCTTCAGTAGTCTGATTCTATCGATTTATCATACTGTTCATGTTTTGCATCATTGCATTCATGAGTTGAGTCTGAGCTACTAGAAATTGTCCCATGTTTGGATCTGCGGCTCCAGGTACTAGTGACTGTCCATTGACATTGGCATCATCCGACTGAGTACGACTTGACATGTTGTAAGTATCAACCATCTGTGACGATCCTCCATAGGTTTAGTAGGTAAGATAGAAAGCAATGTAGATGCGACGGAATAGCAAAATAGACGAGATAGAACAAAATAGAGAAGATGAAAACAACTTAAGTAGGGGAAATTAGATTATACCCAAGAGCAAAAGACAAAGAAGAAATAGTTGGAACGCTATGAAAGAACAAATAACTCTTCAAATTAAAGCCTTAGTGTGACTACAACATAATGCTCGACAGCAAAACTACAGCTATGACTTACACACAACCCAAATAAAACCTATTGCAACAATGATCTAAAAACGCTACTAAAGACTCTTCAGAAACAACTGGAACGAGGCGACGAAGATACTCCTGACGATTGCGCTTAGTGAACAAATTCCTAGCGCATGTGTTGTATTAGGTGGTGGATTGTATATCTATTGAGCTTAAACACTTGATTAGTTTAAGTGAGCATCTTCGACTTGTTACTCTTGGTGTTTGCCGACACCTAGACGATTTAGAGGAGTTGCGCCGGTGATCTTCTCAAAGAAGGTTGTGAGAAGATCCGGGTGTTTGTGAGTGGCTTAGTGCTTGCCATCTCTGGAGTGGAGAAAGAGCAACCCCGAGTGAATTCGAAGTGTTGGCTTAATTTGTGGAGCTGATCCAATTCGTTTGGGCTTACCTCAACGTGGACTAGGGAAACCAGCAAGTTTTCGATCACCACGGGAAAAAGTTCAAGTGTTCTTGTGGTTTGTTTTTCTTGAGCTTATCCTTGTTGCAATTTTCATTTATAGAATTAAAATTGCTTACTTGTATTTGTATGTTTGCCATCTGTGTCAATAGTCTTAGCTTGTTGGTTCATATAGTCAAGACTAGTTGATTTAGGTTTTAATTAAGCTAAAACGGGTTGATTTATAATTACGCATAAAACTCGGTTTTAGTCAAAAGATTTTTAAACTGCCTATTCACCTCCCCCTCTAGTCAGCCTTCTCGATCTTACACCCACCGTCATTATCTGCACCATCGTCATTGCCTTTGCGTGATCTACACGTCGTGCCCCTCAACACCGCCAGAGCATCACCGCCGTCAACACCCGAAGCTCACCGCCATCATTTTCCTCGTGGTCGACCAACCCCTCGTGCCATCTCACCACAAAGGTGTGCACCGAGTTCGCCTTGATGCTCTCTTCGCATTGGTACCCTCACCGGCTGACCAATCACCGCCGTTCGCCGGAACCCAAGGGTTCCGAGCAACGCCACTGCTCAGGGCCAACGTGGTAGCCTCGTGGGGACCATGTCAGCTCCACATCACCCTCTTTTGGCCCAGTCAGCACCCACGTGGCACACTGCGCTAGCGCACGCAAGGATCTACACTATTCTGTGAACCAAGTCCACCGTGCACTTTTGACTTTTCGTGGACTGGGTCTATAGACCTTGGGTCCGCATGTAAGTGAAAGAAAAAAGGTTTTCCTGTAGAAAATAAATCGGTTCGAAAAGAAATTTGGTGATCACATCATGCTGATGCAATAATTTAGAATTTCTAGTAGAAAGATAATTCGGGAAATTCAAAATAGTAATTCCTTTTTCTTTTTCTTAGGTTTAAATCTTTCGAGAACCCGTTCTTCTTCATACGAACTCCGATTGAACCCATTCAAATTTCTAAATTTATCTAAATTTAAGATCTACCTTCCTGAGATTTTTATTTAATTTTGGGAGTTTTTTTTATCTCTCTGTTTTGTATTTATTTGGTTATTTGTCTTCATTTGTGAGTAGACGTTGATACTTCGGGAGTTTTCGAAGGTGGAGAAGTCGATCAAGCTCAAGACCAGTACCAAGACTTGTTCCAAGGAAAGTTGTACCTTTGACCATGTTGAACCCAGTTTTTCAAAATTATTTTGATTCAAATTATTGCATTTTACTTTAAATATTTATTTAAATATTTTGGGATTAGCTATATACCATTTGATTATATCCACCTTGCCTATTGTATTTACATGATATTTTGTCACCCTAGTTTGGTTAATTATTAGTTAGTATTATCATAGCACTAATGTGGGTTGGTTAGTTACAAATAGTTTGCTTAGCCATACAACTAGTCATGTATATCATTTGAGTTGCAAATATAAACTTGACTAAGTGATTATGGAATTTGTGTAAAAATGTGTGCAATATGCTGTTACTTGATGATGGCATGGGTTGCACTTAACAAACATGGTGGGAAAAGATTTAGATTGAGGTGAGTGGATAGAAATGTGTTATGGTGGAGTTGTATGCGTTTGGTTAAAATATGAACATGATAGTTGGTAGTAATTGGCAGTCTCACCTTGGTCAATTAAGAACTTAACTTTGTGTGCCATTGAACTGAGCCACAATTGTACAACCACATGCCTCATGGGATGGACCTAACCTAGTAAGCTATAGAGTCTTGATGTTGACTACTCAGGTAGATAGTTTAAGCTGTGTGCAGGGTGGAGGTGTGTTTCTACCTATGTGGCAACTCACATCGATGGACAATTCGCTGCTTCCTGGTCCAATGATGTGCGATGGACTAACTACCTGTGTGGCGGTTGGTGTCGGCAGTAAGCATAACGGGAGTGTCAATTGTTGAGATAAAGTTTCAAAAAGGTTTTATGATTAGTGCCAGCTACATTAGTTATACCGTGTGGGTAAAATGTACTACCTCTGCAGAGTGCTAAACAATCTATTTGAATAGTTGCGTCCGCGGTCATGGACATGCTCGGAGATTTCACACAAGGGGTAGATTTTCATAAAACAATTGGGAATGGATAGTTGTGTGGGATAACTTATGTAACTGTGTGAAAAAATTGATTAGGTTATGAAAGCTTTGTAAAAATACTTGTTAAAATTATTACTATTTATTTGTTTTGAATTACGCTTTCAATCTATTATTTGTATTCAATTGCAAATGCTGCTTCATTGCAAAATAGCCATAGAAGCCATTTCCTTTCGAATAAATCATCATCTATAATTGCATTCTGTGGTACAACTTGTTGAGTACTCAGAGTACTCATTCTTGCTGCAATCATTTAGCTAAAGTGGAGGAATCATCGTCTGATTTTGAGGAGGAGGTTTACGAGGATGGTGATTGTTAGGTCTTGATTCCAATCGGTTGCCTGTGGCGAGTCAATGGGTATCCTCTGGAGTTGTTTTCGTTCCACCGCGCTTTCTTTATTCATTCGTCACCTGTGTGGCTCAAAAATTGTAAACTCGACTATAAGGTCAAAACTGCGATTCATTATTCAAATTACTCGTTTATTCTTATATTCGCCTAGTGTGAAATGATATTAATCTATGTTGACACTGTGTGCACTAGTGTGATTCTGAACTAATACATTATACACAAAGGGTCCAAATTTACATATTTAGATCCCGACAGTAACCAATTCTAATTTTTTACCGGGGGCCATTGATATCATCGGTTATCTCGATTTTTTTTAAAATTTTCGAATGATTTCGGTCGAAAATTTCAAACCAAATTTTGAAATTTAAAAAATGGTGGAAAATCGGCAAAAATTGGTTGAAAAAATCGGACAAATGTCGGCCAAAAAATTGGTGGCAACAAAATGCAATGAAGTTGATTCTAAGTACAAACGTGCTTGGATCACAAAGAGATGCCACGCGTCGAGCTCGACCGCGTCCATGGCCAAGGTGGTAGTCCAAGGTCTATCGTGCGCGCGATGTCCACACCCGTCCCATCACCGTCAAGACCATCGGGAAGCCGCACCACCCGTGCTCGCCCGAGGCCGCCGCAGCGCGTTGGTCCGTGGAGCAGAGGTCACCGCTCCGCCACATGCATGGCCACTCGCATGTCGTGCGCCTCCTCGATGTCCCGCTCTCCCGCTCCACCGTCTACCTCGTGCTCGAGCTCTCCCACGACGAAAGCCTCCTCTCGACGACCACGGTCACTCGGATGAGCCCGCCGCGTGCTACCTCTTCATGCAGCTCGCCTCGGCCACGCGCACATGGACGCCCGTGGCGTGTTCCACCATGATGTCAAGCCGAGAACCTCCCGCTCAACAAGCACGAAGACTAGAGGAGTAGATGAGGAAGGAGTCATGATTTTTTTTGAGCCGCCATTGGGGAAGGGGAATGATGGAGGAATGGTGCTATGAGTCTGTGACCTACGGAAAATAATAGAGTAGGCCACGTCGGCTAATTTGGGCTCATGATGAATTCAAGATGGGCCAAAATTTTGAGCCCGATTTGGATTCATGCCGGGTCCAGATCGCGCAATAGATGCTCAACTTGTCATACAATGGCCTTGCCGAGCGATCGAATTTTTCAATTTAACTTTTTTCGTTAAAACTCCACATTTAAACCCTCGCCGTCTTATTTCGATTTTGGACCCGGGGTCGACGCCGTGACTCACGGCCGCCGAAGCAACACGCCGGCGCCATGACTCATGGCGCCGAGGTACCGCACCGCCACCGTGGCGCGGCGTGAGTCATGCTCGCGTGGCGGTACCTCGGCGCCATGAGTCATGGCGCCGAGCAGTGTTAGCTCGGCGCCGTGAGTCACGGCGCACCGGGTCCAAAATCGAAAATAAGACGGCGGTATAAATGTGAGTTTTAACGAAAAAGGGTTAAATTGAAAAATTCAGCGAGCGATCTCGTGTCGATCGGCGCATCGCCGATCTCGAGGTGCTCGACGTTTGTCGAACCACCTCTCGAGCAATCCCGAGGACCCCAACACCTCGGGAATGCGTGCTCGTCGCTCGTATACATATGCTAAAGGTGTTAGATTAATCTGTTATTTTGTATTTGCTACATGTTAGATGTGTTCACGTGTTAGTTCATTGTAAATGTAGTTGAGTTAGTGCACATGAGTTAGTTTAGGAGTCACTAGAATGTTGCATGCAGGAAGCCATGATTAGTAGCTATATGTGTGTGTGCACGTTGTGACTTGCTTGCATGTAGTGAGTTAGTTGGATTAGTGCCTGAGTGAATAGTCGTGCCATGCATGGATGGCATCAAATGTAGGAAGGTAGTTTGCATGCATTAGAAGTAGTCTTCATGATCATAGACATGCGCATGCATGCACGATAAGAATTAGTGGGTTGTTACTTCAACTTAAGTGAGTTGTTAGCATTTGTATTTAACTGGTATTTTGGAGCCTTGTACGTGATATGGAGTATGGAATGAAGAAAATGGTCCTAGTGAGTTGCGATGCCACCAAGTGAAAGTCTTCCTCTTTGTGATAACCATGTGTGAATTTTTTCCGGAGGTGGGCCAACAATTGGTATCGAGCGGGGTTGTGCAGCATTGAGAGGAGTCGGCGCCGTGATCGGGCATCCGCACGGCGACGCATGAATGCGCATCCGGCGCGCGATCGCACGGGCCGCACGGCAACCGCAAGTGCACAAAAGGGCGCGCAGTGGTGCGGTGTAGTGTGCGATGGCGCGCGCGCGCGCGCGGCACGACGGGTTGTTTTAAGCTCATTTGGCCTCCATGCACAAGTACATAAAAGAGTGACGGGCTGTTTCAAGCTCATTTGGCCATCATTGCCCCTACCGATTACACGCTAATTACTTTAATGAGAACTAGCAGGTTGACTCGCGCATTTGCGCAGCTAGATTTGTTTTAAAGTTTGTAGTGACAAATGATATAACTTAGATGCTTTAGAATATATTTACGTATCTTGTAGCTATTTAGATTTTTAAGATATCATAAATATTAGAAAATGACAATAGAAACTTGAAGGAAAATGCAAGTTAAGTAACATAATTGAAGTATGAGCTTTCATGGAAAAAAAATCATGAGTATAATAAGTTAACCACTCTCCATTATGTATACATCATGTAGTTGCATGCCCTTAACTCTTTTCTAAAATGTTTGCATGCACATGTACCTCTGTTAATCTCAAGCAATACATTGATTATTTGTGCAACAAAATTATCTTATTAGTTTACAAGGTATTAGAGTACATTGCCCACATATACTGCGATGCACCATGGACGACCTACCTTGAACTTATCTTCCCTTACGTCGATTGCCCCACCGAACCGTGTCTTTTGTCTGTTCTCCCTGTCACAATTTTTTTGCTCAATCTCCAAGAGCAAGCCCAATTCTTGATCGATATCTCTTAACTGCTACCATTCCTAATGCAATACTCTACCACATAGTTATCTTCTACTTCTCTCCAATTATCGCTTAATGATGGCCATTGTGATATTGAAGAATCTAGACCCGCCATTATGCGTTAATGGGGTTTTGGTTATTAATGACAAATCTATCTATAAGACTAACACTCTTTCTGATACATCTATTGTTTAGTCTCAATTGGATTTAAAGATCAAAGAGGTATGCATTCGACAACATCTTATTATATCTTGCTGCATTCCTTGGATCCATTATATAGGTTGAACTTCACCAAAAAGGAAAACTTGTATATGTGCATATATTTTATTTACACACTCGTGTATGCACACATTTAGGGGGAGTTCAAACATATATCTTGTGGTTTCATTAGTATTGATCCATATTCCTTTGTCCACATATATTAAGGATCTTTACCTTGAAATATATCCTTGAATATATGCAACTTGTGTAGTTCGTATATATTCGTATGGGCATATGAGACTTGCATAGTTCATATACTCATATCCTTGAATGTATGCAACTTGTGTAGTTCAGATATATTCATATGGGCATATGAGACTTATGGAGTTCATATATGCTCATGTATTTTTGAGTATACATAACTTATGTAGTTTATATATACTCATACTAATTACATTCAATTACTTGTTATTGAAGTGGTTATCATAAATTACCAAAGAGGAAAGATTGTGGTATCTTATCCCAACCATTATGAGTTAATGATATGATGTGGTAATTAATGATAATCATATTGTGGAACTAACGCTTCTCCTTGAGATGGATAAATAGGTTATGTTCCGTGTGATTGAAGACTTCGGATGATGTCATGAGTTGATCGTCATCAAGTCAAGTTTATGAAGAAAAAGAATATCGTCATATGTTGATGATATCAAGAGAAGAACATCATCATGGGTTGATGATATTGAAGTGAAGAGCTTGGAGTAAAGGAGATGATCATGAGTTGATCATCAAGACAAGAAGAATCCATCATGTGTTGATGGAAGTCAAGTGAAGAGTACATCATGAGTTGATGTATGTCAAGACTTCAAGCAAGGATATGCGTCATCAAGCTTCAAGTGGTTGCGCAAGGAAAAGGTATGACTAGATAGGGCTAAGGATTTGTTCCTAGTCTTTTACCGGTCTCGGTGTTTGGTTGGAGACCGGATTGCTAGTATAGGTTGCCGTACTATTAAGAGGGGTCTTAATTAGTAACTTGAGTTAGTTATGTGTTGACAGCTCATTATCTTTGCTCTAGCTCAACTTAACATGTTGCCTATATTTGCGAATGTGTTTTGCAAATGGTTGTGGCTCATGGTTATTCCTTGTAGCATGTGACTTTTGTTTGCGAATACGTTTTGCAAACGGTTTAAGTCCATGTACCTTATTCCTTGTGGTGATGATTCTAAAAGTCGGCAAAATGTGTTTTTGCAACTTGTTGAGAATCTAGCTTTCATCTTTTATGTACATGTTGCATCAATTTGGCAAATATGTTTTGCAAATTGAGTTGAGGCAAATGTACAAAGTCTGTTTTCAGTCTTGTTGATCACGCGGTCCGATCGACCGCCTCGTAGCGATCGACCGCCATGGGTTGGGCGATCGACCGATTTTCGTGTGCATCGTCAGAAGAAAGCGGTACTACCGGAGTGCGGTAGTACCGGGAGTTTGAAACGGTACTACCGGAGTGCGGTAGTACCGGGAGTTTGAAACGGTACTACCGGAGTGCGGTAGTACCGATATTTGTTTGGAGGTATGTATTTTCCAGAAGAGATGTTTTCTGGTTTTGCTCGGTGCTCAGTTGAGCGGTCTGACCGGCCCCTCTGGCGGTCTGACCGGCGTGAGCGGTCTGACCGGCCATTGGTTGGCGGTCAGACCGATTGTGAGTCCAACGGCTAGTTTTATAGCCGTTGGCGGTTGGGCGGTCTGACCGGTTTTGTCCAGATTCTCTGGAATCTTTTCTCAACGGCTAGTTTTTGTGTGTGGGCTATAAATACCCACCTTGGCTGTGTGAGAATAAGTTGCTGGTGCCCCATTGAGTTTCTTTGAGCTAAGAGCAAGCCTCTCATACTCTTGTGTGCATGTGTTGCATTTAGTGAGTGATTGAGAGCAAACCCTAAGTGCATGTGTTGCATTAGGTTGTGGATTGCTTATCCATAGAGCTTTGGCACTTGATTGGTTCAAGTGAAAGTTGAGTCTTGTTACTCTTGGTGTTTGCCGACACCTAGACGGCGTGGAGGCGTTGTGCGTCGGTGATCTTCTCAAGTGAAGCTTGTGAGAAGACCCGGGCGATTTGTGAGTGGCTTGGTGCTCGCCATCTTTGGAGCGGAGTAAGAGCAACCCTAGTGGATTGGGGTGATAAGTTCAAGTTGGAGTCGGTTCAAGCGGTTGAACTCACTTACAGGTGTTGGTTCAGTTGGAACCGGTCCAAGTGGTTTGGACTTACCTCGGAGGTGTTGCCTCGCGTTTTGGAGCCGATCCAAAAGGTTGAACTTACCTCAACGTGGATTAGGGGAGACCGGCAAGTCTTCGATCACCACGGGAAAAATATCGCCATGTCAAATTGTGGTTTGCATTTTTGAGCTTTACCTTATTGCAATTTACATTCATATAATTAAGTTGCTCATCTATTGTGTATGAATGATTGCCTAGCTATGTGCCATTTACATTGCCTAAATTGAATTGCTCACAAGTTCATGCTCAATTGTTTATTATCATTAGACTTGCATTGTTGGTGCACTTAGTTGAACCTAGTTGCTTTAGGCTTTAATTGTGCTAAACCAAATTGTTATTTAGCTTCCGCATTAGAATTCGGTTTTAACGCATAGAAGTTTTAAAACGCCTATTCACCCCCCTCTAGTCGGCCTCCTCGATCTTACAAGTGGTATCAGAGCTTGGTCTCTCATTTATTAGACTTAACCGTCTAGAGAGTAAAGGATGGCGACTAGAGATTTAGTGCACCTAGGTGAAGCACCTAAATTTGATGGCACAAATTATGCACATTGGAAAATCCGCATGTCATGTTATTTTAAGGCCATGGGCCTAAATATATGGCGGATTGTAGATGTTGGATTTTCTCCTCCATTGGATAGTCTTGATCCAACAATTGAGGAAGAGAAATGCTTACATCTCGACGCTCAAGCAATTAACGTTTTATTTAGTGCTTTGAGTGTAGATGTGTTCAATGAAGTATGTGATCTCAAGAATGCTCATGAGATGTGGACACAATTACAATGCCATTATGAAATGTCCACTTCCACAAGTGATGATTGCATACAAGAATGGATGTCGGGAGAAGAATGCTCAATTTCTAGCTCCGACGATGATGAGACATCAACTCCATCCACTTCGCCTCATTGCTTTATGGCTAAAGGTAATAAGAAGGTAAATAATTATGATGATAATAATCCTTCTTATGATGAGTTGATGGATATGCTAGAAGAGTTTAATGAGTATATAGGAGAAGAGAAATCTAAATACAAAGTTTTGAAGAAAGAACATGTCTTACTTCAAAATAATTATGATGTTCTAAAAGATGAACATGAAAAGCTCCTCCTAAATGAATATACTAGTTCTAAGGTGGATATAGGTGTAACATGTAATCTAATAGATGATTTGCCATGCATAGCTCCTATTTATTGCAATTCATCTAAAGCTAACATATCCACATCTTGTGATGATTTAATTGACATGCCTTGTAGCACTTGTGAAAATACGTCTATTTCCTCTATGCTTGTTGAAACTAATCTTGTAGAGGAAAACAAAAGACTCAAGGCCTCACAAATTTGAAAAATGACTTGGTAGAAGCCACAAAGGGAAGGCCACTCTTGATGATATCTTGAGCAAGCAACGAAGCTCAAGTGATAAGAGTGGAATCGGCTTCACTCCCTTGAAGAAAAGGGAGAATAGCAAGATGAGACATAATCAAAGACACAACAAGAACATCAAGTGCTTTGATTGTCATCAAAAGGGTCACCTCTCCTCAAAATGTCCTAATAAGGAAGATTACAAGAGAGGACTTGGCTTCATCGAAATGAAAAAGGTGAAGTTCATCCCAAAGCAAAAAGGAAAGAAATACTCAAATATCAAATGCTTTGGATGTTATGAAAAGGGACACATTGCTTCCGTGTGCCCTAACAAGATCAAGGATATCAAATGCTTTGATTGCAATGAGAAGGGTCACTTTGCCTCCAAGTGCCCTATCAAGAAAATGGACAAGAGAGGACTTGGTCTCACCGCCAAGAAGAAGGTGAAGAGTCACCCAAAGCAAAATAGAGATCAATTCAAAATTATCAAGTGCTTTGGATGCAAGAAGTTTGGACACATTGCCTCGGTGTGTCCAAATCAAAAGGATGTCAAGCCAAGACATTCAAGTAAGAGGCAAGCCTACAATGAGCAAGAAAAGAAGACATCAGGGGGAAGCAAAAGCCCTACTTGCTACAATTGCCGGGAGAAAGGACATTTTAGTAAGGAATGTCCCAAAGGTATCTCTCCTAAGCCAATTATTTATAATGATCATTATGTGCTTAGGAAGGATAAGAATGGTAATGTGTTTGCTAGAATTGTTAGTTCACCTAAGACTATTATTAAAAGGGCTATTTGGGTGCCCAAAAGTATTGTGACTAACATTCAGAGACCCAACCAAGTATTGGGTACCAAATACGCTTAAAAGCTTAATAGGTACTTGGAGATGCATTGGAGGTTTGGTGTATTCATGAAAAGGTGAATTCCACCTTATGTCAATATTGGAGCCAAGCTTGAGGATAATCATATCATATCATAAGCCAATGCCATTTCGGTAACAAGTATTTACTTTGAAGTATCTAGACCCTTTACCTTGTGTAGGTTGCATTCATAAAAATCTTATAAAAAGGGTTGTTCTTGCTCTTGTGCTATATCTTTATTATTGAAATATTGAGCAAGATGGTTGTGGCACATTATGGGGGAGTGCTAAATCATTTACATGTATATCACGTCCCAAAATGTGCCCAAATTAATTAAGTGCTAATATTGATTTTCAAAATCGAACCATTTAGCCAAAAGTCAAAAATTTGAAATTATTAATATATCCTTTGAAAAATTATTTGCAAAATGTATACAAATGCATTTCAAAGGTTTACCAAAGGATTTGGTTCAAGAAAAACATATTTTAAGTGAAAATGAGTTTCTACCCAAAATTCTAGATCATAGAATCTTATTTTTGACATAAACTAGATTTTTGTGTAAAATCTATTATAAAAGGAATTTGATCTTCGTCTCAAAAGGAAAACCCTAGAGTTGGTTATTCTAAACACTTTTCGTATTCAAATGATTTCCAAAAGATCAACTCATCAAAAGTTATTTGATTTTGAAACTCATCCGAAATACTAGTTTGACCTAAGTGGTCACTTTCTAGCACTTAAGTGAGTTTAGCCATTTGAGCCTAAATTATTCACATAAATAGGTCCATGATGGTATTTATGACTCATACATGCAATTGGATGCTATAGAATACTTCAAATGCTCAATTTGGTTCTTTTTGTGAAAGTTCTCGAAAATACAATTTCATTTGCAAAAACTAAAATTTAGTTTATAAAATTATTTGAGAATTGAATTTTAAAGGGCTATATAAGTTGCAAATGCTCCAAAGTTATTTGTTTGATTGATTGTGTGAAAATTTGGAGCAAATTACAACAACTCTCTAAAATCTCAAAATCCAGTACTGTCATACCCTGTTTTTAGTCGGGAAAGAAAGATTTTAATCGGGGAACTCCGGAAAGCTTAAAACTTTCAGTTTTCGGAGTTTTTAGGGTCGTGGGCCTCTGGGAAGCCTTCCCACCCCTTGGCCGGCCATGGGCCTAGGCCCATGCGCCTCCCCTCTAAACCCTAACCAGCCCCTTTTCCTTCCCCCTTGGCCGAACCCCCTCCCCTTTGGCGCCACCCCTCCCTTCCTCCTCTCTTCCCCTCATGCCCTGCCCCTAGGAGTCGCCCCAACCTCCATTGGTGCTGCTCCTGCTGGTTTGCCTCCCGAATCTTCCTTCGGACCTTCTCCGCTACCGGTTGCGCAGGAGTGGAGGAGGACAGCAGCTCGCTTGGGGCAAAAGAGGTGAAAAGGAGGAAGAGCTTCTTCGCCAAGGATCCTTCTACCTACTCCTGGTTGTAGCAAGGGTAACGATGCGATCCTCGTGGTTTGATAGTTGGTAGAAGAGATTTGGATACGTTTTTGTTTAGGCAAACTTGCTGAAATTTAGAAACTGATTCTGTCCAGTACGTTGTAGAGGGTGTTTCGGTTTTTTTTAGGCAGAATCTGAAGGTTTGGTCTCCTAGAGATATCTAGGTCTTGTTCTTACGTTTCAGTGGCCGCCGAGTTCACTCAAATCCGAGGTCCGAGTCAAAAGTTATGATAGAATTAGTCTTGACTGTCCAGAATCCTGACGAGATTCTGCAGTCAATTTGTAAATTGTATAAGAAATTGTTATTCACAGATTTTGAACTTGGTGTCTCCTAGAAAATTGAAGTATCCTGTCAGGTTTAGATGGCCACTGAGTTTACTTGATTCCGAGTTATGGGTCAAAAGATATGTCTGTTTTAACAGTCGCTGCCAGAAACCTGACGTGATTAATCTGTCTGTATATTTTCTATATTATGATAGAGAAGTTGGAAGAATCTGAAAGTTCACCCAACTAGTTTATTGTAGGTAATTCGATAACCTTTTCAGATTGGTAAAGAACGCTCAATTCGGAGTTGTAACACAGAAGTTATGATCAACTGAATATTTCTGCTGATTTTTGGTAGGCTGAATCTGTGCTGAATGTTCAAACAATTATTAGCCTATTAATTTGACCAAATTGGTTTGTCGCGTCAACTAGAGTTTTGTAGTTAGACCAGTTAAGAATCTACAGAAATTGGGTTTGCTATTTTTCGACTTCTAGGCTGTGAGTTATGTTAGTCCCGTGTTGCTGTCCAGGATTTTTCTTATTGGACAGACTCCGCTGTTTTTCAGTCTATGCGATATAGGATTTAATTGACTCTAATAGAAGTAAAATAGAACACCGACTAGTTGAGCTGGGTATCATGTATACTTATTAAGTTATTTCGTTGGTTTAGGCGGCGGAACTTGGGTATAAGAGCGCCGTTGCGGATAACGCCGCAACGCTGTGAAGGCAAGTACCATGTTTATTTGGATGTTTGTGCATTGTGGTTTTTAGCATGAGTTGTTTTGGTAACTTGTGAGACATGTGAAATGAATCATTCATGCCTTGTTCAATATATTGAGTTCATGAATAGAAGTGATGTTATGGTATATTTCATTTAATTGTTGCATGCATTCATTGACATTTGACGTCCACGGGAGTGGATGAGAACCACCATCAATTCCAAGATGGTTGGATAAGACCCATTAATTCCAATATGGGCAATGTTGGACACCGTATGAAACGTTCTTCATACGGAAGTGGATCCGCATTTTTGTTAAGATGCGGGCTTGAGTGATCACCGACGGTGTTCACCGCTATACCGATATCTGCGTGTGTGCAGTCCATTCCTTGATTTGAGCATTCATATCATGTATTCATAAGTAATCCAGTGTGTTATGATCGAACCCATTGATGTTATGTGTGATCTTCAATGAATGAATGTTTTCTTAATCATTGTACTTGCTGAGTCATGGACTCACTCTTGCTTTGTTTGTTTATTTCTAGGTGATCGTTGATGAAGTTCACTTGGGAGGAGTAGATGAGCACTACTCGAATAATGCACTTCACATTAGACTCATTACTATAATAAATAATGATTCTCTTTTGTCATCTTTTGGTTTGTAATAAATAAATTTAGTCATGGATGGTATCTTTATGATCAATGAGAACTTAGATGAGAACTTTAAGTCATATGGTTATTTGTTATCTTAGCTCATTATCGTTGATTCATGTTTAGATCTTAGAATTGGATTTCATGACTAGTTTATGATTACTTGTGTGTTTTGTTGTGTGGAACCTCCAGTATCCTCGTATACAAAGGAGGTTCTCACAAATTTAGTATTTCACTTAGGGTAGTTGCATTCCGTGCTCGTCTTTGAGTTGGGGTGTTACTGATTGGTATCGAGCGGGCTTTAGGTCCGTGGTTAAAATAAAATTATTAAATTGACACACCGTACCTGATAGGTTGGGTTGGGCAATTCGTTGTTTCCGCAATTTTCTTGTTGTTATGATTTATTTGTTGTGCAACCGTTGTTCGATTTGGTCTTTGTTCGTTGTGTTGTCCTTAGATGGCGAGAGGTAGAGGCCGTGGCGTCCCGCCATCCGTGGTCGCGATGCGTGGGCGTGGTCCGTTGTTTAGCGCAACGCCCGAAGAGGCCTTTGGTGGGGTTAATGAGGAGGTTGCCTCACCGCTCAACCACCGTGGAAGCTCAAGCTGCGCCGGCGCGATGCTCGAGCGGTGTCGGCGATTATTCGTAATCTTCAAAGGGAGAACGAGCAGCTCGCTGGCAGTGCGGCGGCTTATCCTGCTGCTCTGTTGCTCGCGATCGCCGTGGATCTTCTTCTTTGCCGCCATGGCAGTCCGGTTGTTGCGCGATTCCACCGAGACTAGGATGAGTCTTCGTGAGTGGATGACGCCGGTGAACACGCTTGATGGGGCGGTACCCAGTTCAGCAGCAGATTGGCTCGGTACATGGAGCGTCGATTCGAGCATTGGAGATGAACTCGGCGCAAAGGTTCGTTTGTGGCCTTTCAACCGAGGGTCAAGCGATATCCGGTGGGAAGGGTTTCATGCGCTAGGACCCGGTGCAGGACGATTACTTGGGAAGTTTTGTGGCGCGTTGAGCCAAATACTATCCGGATTCTTTTATTGAGAAGATGGAGCGGTCATTGCTAGTGTTGACTCAAGGCAATAGGTCGATTCTGAGTGCGAGATGGAGTTCAACAACTGCACGCTGCGCTTTGTACCAGTGTGGCGGTGATGACTTGGAGAAGGCCAAGAGGTTTCGCGGGGTCTCCTTCAGAGTATCGTCGATCTTGGGAGCCTCGGTTTTGCGTGATTTCAAGACTTGTGGTTGAGCAGGCTAGAGGATAGAGCAGAGAGGAATTCTCCTTCGCAGAAGCAAGCGGTGGGGCACTACTTACTGGTGGTTCCGTGGTGGCGAAGAGGAGTTTTGGTGGTGGAGGTGGGTCCTCTCGGCCTACTTCAAGAGGTTTCAGGGCCGCCCATCTCGTCCGGCTCAGCAGGCGATCTTTTCTTGGCGCCACGTTTTCTTCTTCCACACCTCGATGCGCCCATTCTGTCAAGGTATGAAATGTTTTAAGTGTGGAGAGGGCATCGTGCGTCGAATGTTCTTTCAGAGGACTTGTCGTCGGTGTGGTCGAGAGGCCACAAGCTTTCGCTTGTAGCGAATCCGCAAGTATCATCAAGTGGGAAGCGCGATTCAGCGTCGTCCTCTAGTACTCCTCGGAGCTCGGTTCGCACTCTGGTTGCACCTTTTGTGCCTGATTCTCACCAGATGGGTTTCACCGCAGCTCAGCTCTGCGCCTCGACCGGGTTCTTCGGAACCTCGCTCCATCTGCTCGCCCTCGTTCTCACTGCTGCAGTTCCTGCCCTCCTCTCAGGCGTTGGTGCGTCCTCTCCTCCGGCACCTTGGGAGTCACGCCATGCCCACCCACGACACCGTGGGCATACGATGTGGTGACAGTACTTTATTAGTTGATTCACATGAGGCTTTCGTTCTGCTTGATTCAGGGCTACTTATTCTTTGTGTCCTTAGATTTTGTTAAAAGGGCGGGTTTGAGTTTGCAATCTATTTCGAATCTGTGGTGGTGGTTCCAGAGGTCTTATTTCCAGCTCTACAGATTTGTCCTGGTCAGTACTATCACTATAGAAGATGAAAATTTCATTGCCAATCTCATGGTGATTCGATTATCACCTTTGATGTTATCTTGGGTATGGATTGGCTATTCTTTTACCGTGCCAAGATTTGTTGTTTTTGGAAGACGGTGACTTTGCAGCTCCGTCGGAGAGGAACTAGTGTTTGAGGCGGTGCGCCGCTTGATTCCTGTGTGTGTTGGCTAGTCTGCTTTCCTAGTCGTCCGAGCCTCGAACATTGGGTTGCTTTGGTCTCTTAGCGAAAGTCTCGAATCTCCACTTCGTATTGAAGATATTCGGTGGTGAATGAATTTCTGACGTGTTTCTGTGGAGCTTCTGGTATGCCTCGAGCGTGAAGTGGAATTCGGATAGATCTTGTTCGAACCCGACCTATTTCGATGTCTCCATACCGTTTGGCACGACCATTCCGGGAGGAGTTGAAAAAGCAAGCTGGATGATTTGCTATCCAAAGGTATGATTCGGCGTAGTGTATCGCCGTGGGAGCTCTGCTCTGTTCACTAAGAAGAAGGACGGTAGTTGGCGTATGTGTGTGGACTACGGGCTCTTAATCAAGCAAGCAGTAAAGAATAAATATCCGTTGCCCGTATTGAAGATCTCTTTGATCGGTTGAAGGAGCTAAAATATTTTCCAAAATTGACCTTGATCGAGTTATAATCGATTCGAGTTCATGAGCAAGATATTGAGAAGACGACTTTCTCTACAAGGTATGGTCATTATGAGTATAAGGTTATGTCATTTGGACTAACTAATGCTCTGCAGATTTTCATGGAAGCCATGAATAGTATGTTGCACCCTTTCCTTGATGATTTCGTCGTAGTATTCATTGATGACATCTTGATTTATTCCAAAGCGGAAGAGGAACATGCTCGGATTTGAGGTTGGTAATGGAGACCTTGAGAGTGAACCAATTCTATGCCAAGTTGAAGAAATGTGAATTCGGATTTACGAAGTTGGGTTTCGGGCCATGTAATCAATCAAGAGGGCATTTACGTCGATCCAAGTAAGATTTCAACGATGGTGGAATGGAAGAGACCAACCAATGTAAAAGAAGTGAGGAGTTTTCTGGTTTGGTGGTTACTACCGGCGTTTCAGTGGAGGGTTTCTCTACCATTGCTAGACCAATGTCTCGGTTGACACGAAAGGTGTCAAGTTTCGATGGACGGATGCGTGTGAACGAAGCTTCAGTACTTTGAAGGATAGATTGGTGACCGCCCCAATTCTCACCCTTCCGAACCGGGAAGCGGTTCACTATTTATTCGAATGCGTCTAGAGTTGGGTGGGTTGTGTACTTATGCGGGATGGTAAGGTGATTGCCTATGCGTCTCGGCGGTGAAGAAACATGAACAGAACTATCCTACTCATGATCTAGAGCTTGCAGCGAGTAATGCGGCTTTAAAGATCTGCGCCATTATTTGTATGGCGAATCTTGTGACATTTTCACCGATCACAAGAGTCCAAATACATCTTTACCCAGAAAGATTTAAACCTGAGGCAGAGGAGATGGTTGGAGTTGATAAAGGACTATGATCTCACCATTCAGTATCATCCGGGCAAGGCAAATGTTGTAGCCGATGCCCTGAGTCGCAAGGCGACACCTCCTACCCTCAGTTGTCTCATCGCTGATTTTGAGCGTATGGAAATATCTTTTGCTTTGCGAGTACCGCCGAGACCGAGACCGGTTGCTTCTTGAGTCGATCATTCGAGCAGTACGGAAGCACAACAAAGATGATCAAATGCTCCAGCGTGTGAGGAAGCGCCTAGATGAAGGCAAGCAAGGCCATTTTGGTATAGATGATTCTGGTACTTTGCGATTTAAAGGTCGCCTTTGTGTGCCACAGGAGGCACAGATTAAAGATGAGATTCTAAAGGAAGCCCACCGTACCCCGTATACTGTACATCCAGGTGAGACCAAAATGTACAAAGATTTGAAGAAGAATTTCTGGTGGAAGAGAATGAAAGTCGATATTGCGCAGATGTGGCCTCGTGTGGGATCTGCCAGCGGGTTAAGGCTGAACATAAGCGACCGGCAGGATTGTTGCAACCTTTAGAGGTTCCGGTGTGGCCATGGGATGACATCTCCATGGATTTTGTGGTTGGTTTACCTCGCACTCAGCGAGGAAGGATGCTATATGGGTGATAGTGGATCGGTTCAATGAAGTCGCACATTTCATTCCTATTCGAACCACCAGTCTGCGAGCGATTTGGCTCCACTTTATGTGCGAGAGATAGTGCGGTTGCACGGGTGCCAAAGACTATTGTTTCGACCGAGATGCCAAATTTGTTTCAAGTTTTGGGAGAGTTTGCGAGTGCTTTGGGCACGCAACTCCGTCTTAGTATCGCATTCCACCCTCGCACAGATGGTCATGCAGCGTACAATTCAAACCTTAGAAGATATGCTCAGTGTTGTGTTTTATCTGGAAGGGTGGTTGGGAAGATCACGGCTTTGGCGAGTTCGCCTATAATAATAGTTATCACTCCAGATTCGAGCTGCACCATTTGAAGTCCTTTATGGGCGGAAATGCAGATCTCCGTTGTGTTGGGATGCGGTGGGAGAGAGGACGGTTTTGGGTCCGAGAATGGGTTCAAGAAAGCTGTAGCTAGAGTGGCCGAGTTAGAAGGAACTTGTTAGCTGCTCAGAGAGCGGAAAAGCTACGCAGATGTCGAGGCGAGAATTGGAGTTCAATGTGGTGACGAGGTCCTTCGAGAGTATCGCCTACCAAAGGCGTGAGTGCGTTCGGTACTAAAGGGAAGCTTAGCCCAAGGTACATCGGACCGTTTCGGTTATGGCAAGAGTTGGAAATTTGGCTTACCGTTTGGATCTTCCAGTCTATGAGAGGATTCATAATGTGTTTCATGTGTCCATGTTGAGGAAGTTCTTATTTGACCCCGAGCATGCAATTCCAATGGAGCCGTTGAGCATTGAACAGGACCTTACTTTTGAGTCCCGACGGTGAAAATTCGAAGAATCGAGCGGGTTTTGAGGAATAAAACTTTGAAGTATGTAAAGATCCTTTGGTCTCATCAAACGAGAGAGAAGCCACTTGGGAATGGAGTCTGCATGCGCGAGCAATATCCGAACCTATTTGTAGTTGGTGCGTGTTAAATCTTGTTTTCAATTCCTTAGACTTCGCTCTTGTGTCCGTTGCGTGAGTAGAATTAGGGTCGAATCATTGGGGGTAGAATGTCATACCTGTTTTTAGTCGGAAAGAAAGATTTTAATCGGGAACTCGGAAAGCTTAAAACTTTCAGTTTTGGAGTTTTTAGGTCGTGGGCCTCTGGAAGCCTTCCCACCCCTTGGCCGGCCATGGGCCTGGGCCCATGCGCCTCCCCTCTAAACCCTAACCAGCCCCTTTCCTTCCCCCTTGGCGAACCCCCTCCCCTTTGGCGCCACCCCTCCTTCCTCCTCTCTTCCCCTCATGCCCTGCCCCTAGGAGTCGCCCCAACCTCCATTGGTGCTGCTCCTGCTGGTTTGCCTCCCGATCTTCCTTGGACCTTCTCCCGCTACCGGTTGCAAGGAGTGGAGGAGGACAGCAGCTCGCTTGGGGCAAAAGAGGTGAAAAGGAGGAAGAGCTTCTTCGCCAGGATCCTTCTACCTACTCCTGGTTGTAGCAAGGGTAACGATGCCAATCCTCGTGGTTTGATAGTTGGTAGAAGAGATTTGGATACGTTTTTGTTTAGGCAGACTTGCTGAAATTTAGAAACTGATTCTGTCCAGTACGTTGTAGAGGGTGTTTCGGGTTTTTTTAGGCAGAATCTGAAGGTTTGGTCTCCTAGAGATATCTAGGTCTTGTTCTTACGTTTCAGTGGCCGCCGAGTTCACTCAAATCCGAGGTCCGAGTCAAAGTTATGATAGAATTAGTCTTGACTGTCCAGAATCCTGACGAGATTCTGCAGTCAATTTGTAAATTGTATAAGAAATTGTTATTCACAGATTTTGAACTTGGTGTCTCCTAGAAAATTGAAGTATCCCCTGTCAGGTTTAGATGGCCACTGAGTTTACTTGATTCCGAGTTATGGGTCAAAAGATATGTCTGTTTTAACAGTCGCTGCCAGAAACCTGACGTGATTAATCTGTCTGTATATTTTCTATATTATGATAGAGAAGTTGGAAGAATCTGAAAGTTCACCCAACTAGTTTATTGTAGGTAATTCGATAACCTTTTCAGATTGGTAAAGAACGCTCAATTCGGAGTTGTAACACAGAAGTTATGATCAACTGAATATTTCTGCTGATTTTTGGTAGGCTGAATCTGTGCTGAATGTTCAAACAATTATTAGCCTATTAATTTGACCAAATTGGTTTGTCGCGTCAACTAGAGTTTTGTAGTTAGACCAGTTAAGAATCTACAGAAATTGGGTTTGCTATTTTTCGACTTCTAGGCTGTGAGTTATGTTAGTCCCGTGTTGCTGTCCAGGATTTTTCTTATTGGACAGACTCCGCTGTTTTTCAGTCTATGCGATATAGGATTTAATTGACTCTAATAGAAGTAAAATAGAACACCGACTAGTTGAGCTGGGTATCATGTATACTTATTAAGTTATTTCGTTGGTTTAGGCGGCGGAACCGGGTATAAGAGCGCCTTCGTTGCGAGATAACGCTTCGCAACGCGGAAGGCAAGTACCATGTTTATTTGGATGTTTGTGCATTGTGGTTTTTAGCATGAGTTGTTTTGGTAACTTGTGAGACATGTGAAATGAATCATTCATGCCTTGTTCAATATATTGAGTTCATGAATAGAAGTGATGTTATGGTATATTTCATTTAATTGTTGCATGCATTCATTGACATTTGACGTCCACGGAGTGGATGAGAACCACCATCAATTCCAAGATGGTTGGATAAGACCCATTAATTCCAATATGGGCAATGTTGGACACCGTATGAAACGTTCTTCATACGGAAGTGGATCCCGCATTTTTGTTAAGATGCGGGCTTGAGTGATCACCGACGGTGTTCACCGCTATCTGCGATATCTGCGTGTGTGCAGTCCATTCCTTGATTTGAGCATTCATATCATGTATTCATAAGTAATCCAATGTGTTATGATCGAACCCATTGATGTTATGTGTGATCTTCAATGAATGAATGTTTTTCTTAATCATTGTACTTGCTGAGTCATGGACTCACTCTTGCTTTGTTTGTTTATTTCTAGGTGATCGTTGATGAAGTTCACTTGGGAGGAGTAGATGAGCACTACTCGAATAATGCACTTCACATTAGACTCATTACTATAATAAATAATGATTCTCTTTGTCATCTTTTGGTTTGTAATAAATAAATTTAGTCATGGATGGTATCTTTATGATCAATGAGAACTTAGATGAGAACTTTAAGTCATATGGTTATTTGTTATCTTAGCTCATTATCGTTGATTCATGTTTAGATCTTAGAATTGGATTTCATGACTAGTTTATGATTACTTGTGTGTTTTTGTTGTGTGGAACCTCCAGTATCCTCGTATACAAAGGAGGTTCTGCCGAAATTTAGTATTTCAGCTTAGGGTAGTTGCATTCCAGGCTCGTCTTTGAGTTGGTGTTACAAGCATCGAATCGTTTGTCGATTTGAGTCTTTCACGGCCGACCGGCCGTCCAAGCGGTCGGACCGATGAAATCAGTCGAACCGCCATGCCTAGCGGTCTGACCGGTTTTGCGTGAAGTCCTTAATACTTCACCCGAACAGCAGTTTTCCTCACTTCCTCTCCAAACCGAAAAACCTCTCTTCTCTCTGTTGCTCTCGGCTGGTTTTTCCTCTCCGGCTCGGATCTCCCTCTCCGGCCATCTTCTTGGATCTGCAAGTTACTCAAGGAGATCTCCCTCACCCTCTCTACTCCTTGTTCAATCGGTTTGCATTTTGGTTGGTTTTACTAACCGAAAAATGAAAACCTAGGTGAAGGGTGAATTTTGAAATCCGGCTATTTGCTCATCAATTCCTTCAAGGATCTCTATCCCTTGATTCTCCTCTTCACTCCTAGCCGGTAATCACTCCTTTCCTTACTTGCATTTTACCCACATTGCAAATTTCCCCAAATTTCTAGGGTTTGACATGTATGTCCCCAAATTCATTTGAATGGTGGAAAATTATTGATATGCAAGTATGTTAGGACTGTATTAACAACCACTCATAATGCCATTGCACAAAAATTGGATATTTTGGATTTTTCCAAAATTGGTATCATTTGTCACTAGCGGTCGACCGCCAGCAAGTCGCGATCCGACCGTTTTTCCAGCGGTCCGACCAGGCAGGCAGCGATCCGACCACTGTGACAATGAGCGATGGATGAAATGGCTTTATGATTGCTTGGTAATTCATTCTTTGAAACTCCTTTGATATTCTTTGCTATCTTATCTCAGTGACTATGCCGGTCAAGAGGACTACGTCTCGCCCTGCACCTCCTTCCTCTTCTAGAGATGAACAAATGGAGGATGTAGACGAAGAAGTTGGAGAAGAAGAAGAAAGTGCAAGTGATGACAACAGTGACAATAACAGCAGTGACAATGAGTATGAGGATGATGATGATGATGAGGATGATAATGAAGATGTTTATTGGACTTGATGTGTCTACTATTAAGAGTGAACAATATACTATTTTGAGGCACATTAATCAGTTCAGATTTCCTAGAAATGCAACCATGGGTATGTTCCACACTTTATTTCAACAGCATGTCTATCAGATAATCTATGCTAAGAAAAAGTTTGCTAATCATCGATTTGTAAAGTGGAGCTATATTGGCAAGAATCCAGTCTATAATGGTCTGCTTAGATTGTTTAGAGCTGTCAGATTGGAATCATTAGTCTCTTTACAATGCAACTTTCATGCAAAAGCCATCAGACAGTTTTATGCAACAGTCTATGTTTCTCCTGATCATGATTATCTTGAATGGATGACTGGACATCAAAAATTGGAAGCTACCAAGGATGATTTTATAAGTGCCCTGAGTCTAGGAGATTCAAGTGGTCTAAAGGTACATCTTCAGGAATCTCTTGACCTCACTCAGGTAGATGAGTTCTATGATCAAGGAAATCTTTATGCACGTGGAAAGGTAACTGGACTTCTTGCCATTCCCAGTGTTATTAATAGGATCATGAGAGCATCATTCTTTCCTAGAGTGGAAATAATGATGAGATACATGGACGTGCACGAATGTGATTAAGTATATTATAGATGGCACGAGATTTGATGTGATGGACCTGATCATTAGAGAGATTGCTACCTCTAAGGGAGACAAGACCAAGAGCATTTATTTTGCTCCCTATATAATGAAGCTCATTCAGAGTAAGATTGATTTTGATCAGGACTATGATATGGAGCATAAGGAGTACAGACCTAGAGATGCTCCTCCTCCTCAGGTGCCCCCTCCACCTCCTCTTCAGCATCCAGGGCAGGGATCATCCTCTCAGGGACCTCCAGGACAGCAGGGTCCTCAGGAGCAGGATGCAATACTGGCAGCTATCGTGCACCTTCATACGAGCATGGATGCTAGGTTTGATCGCATGGATGCGAGATATGATAAGATGCATGCAGAGACTACAGCTAGGTTGGAGACTTTGGACTTGAGGGTCAGTCGTATGGATGCGAGACTCTCAGAGTATCATCAACAGCATGTACCAGTTGTTTATCAGAGGTTTGGGAGTCGTCGTCATACATCTTCACGCATTCAGCAGGACGATCTTTCATCCACATCAGCTGCTGCCCCATCTTCGACAGAGGGTCCTCCATCTTAGTTGTTCTATCTTTTCATATGTAGGTCAATAGACCTTGTTTTGTGGGATAAGCTCTTTATTGTTATCTTTTGTTATTTGTTATGAGCTTATTGTACCCTGTGATAATCGTTAATTGCTATCAGACTCTTGGATATGTGAATGTTAATGTTATGGATTATTGTTTCTTATCCTTGTCTAAGCTATGTTGTTATTGAATCCTTATTGTTGTTGCATGAATATTCTTATCTCGATTATAAATTGTCATGCTTCCTTGGATTCATTGTTTAGAGAAAACTCCGTCAAAATTTTATAAAATCTTCTTGTGCATATATTCCTTTCAGATCTTAAATGCACATGTTTAGGGGGAGTTTTTATCTCTGTTTGGTTCTTGGTTGCAGAAATTTTCAAAATTCTCTTAAGAACCCAATCTGTCTTTAAAAGGGAAGAATGTTTATTTGATCTAAATAAAATGCCTTCTCTTGCCAAGCTCTTGTTTATGCAAAATCTTTCAATTGGTTTAAGGTTGATTTAAGTTTTTGGTGATTAATGCCAAAAGGGGGAGAATGATGGATCAATATCTTTCCACATTTGGTTGTGTATCAAATATTTTACATGTCTCCTTCGGATGCTTTAAGAATACATTATATGCATGATTTACATTCAATAGCTTAAATACTCAATATATGTTGATAATATCCAAATGTTGCTATTGATAAAGGATTTGTCATCAATTACCAAAAAGGGGGAGATTGAAGAATCTATACCCGCCATTATGCGTTAATGGGGTTTTGGTTATTAATGACAAATCTATCTATAAGACTAACACTCTTTCTGATACATCTATTGTTTAGTCTCAATTAGATTTAAAGATCAAAGAGGTATGCATTCGACAACATCTTATTATATCTTGCTGCATTCCTTGGATCCATTATATAGGTTGAACTTCACCAAAAAGGAAAACTTGTATATGTGCATATGTTTTATTTACACACTCGTGTATGCACACATTTAGGGGGAGTTCAATCTATATCTTGTGGTTTCATTAGTATTGATCCATATTCCTTTGTCCACATATATTAAAGATCTTTACCTTGAAATATATCCTTGAATATATGCAACTTGTGTAGTTCGTATATATTTGTATGGGCATATGAGACTTGCATAGTTCATATACTCATATCCTTGAATGTATGCAACTTGTGTAGTTCGTATATATTCATATGGGCATATGAGACTTGCGGAGTTCATATATGCTCATGTATTTTTTGAGTATACATAACTTATGTAGTTTATATATACTCATACCAATTACATTCAATTACTTGCTATTGAAGTGGTTATCATAAATTACCAAAGAGGGAAAGATTGTGGTATCTTGTCCCAACCATTATGAGTTAATGGTATGATGTGGTAATTAATGATAATCATATTGTGGAACTAACGTTTCTCCTTGAGATGGATAAATAGGTTATGTTCCGTGTGATTGAAGACTTCGGATGATGTCATGAGTTGATCGTCATCAAGTCAAGTTTATGAAGAAAAAGAATATCGTCATATGTTGATGATATCAAGAGAAGAACATCATCATGGGTTGATGATATTGAAGTGAAGAGCTTGGAGTAAAGGAGATGATCATGAGTTGATCATCAAGACAAGAAGAATCCATCATGTGTTGATGGAAGTCAAGTGAAGAGTACATCATGAGTTGATGTATGTCAAGACTTGAAGCAAGGATATGCGTCATCAAGCTTCAAGTGGTTGCGCAAGGAAAAGGTATGACTAGATAGGGCTAAGGATTTGTTCCTAGTCTTTTACCGGTCTCGGTGTTTGGTTGGAGACCGGATTGCTAGTATAGGTTGCCGTACTATTAAGAGGGGTCTTAATTAGTAACTTGAGTTAGTCATGTGTTGATAGCTCATTATGTTTGCTCTAGCTCAACTTAACATGTTGCCTATATTTGCGAATGTGTTTTGCAAATGGTTGTGGCTCATGGTTATTCCTTGTAGCATGTGACTTTTGTTTGCGAATGCGTTTTGCAAACGGTTTAAGTCCATGTACCTTATTCCTTGTGGCGATGATTCTAAAAGTCGGCAAAATGTGTTTTTGCAACTTGTTGAGAATCTAGCTTTCATCTTTTATGTACATGTTGCATCAATTTGGCAAATATGTTTTGCAAATTGAGTTGAGGCAAATGTACAAAGTGCATTCGATCTTCTTTATTCTTTGCGGTCCGACGCCTCTGTAGCGATCGGCCGGTGTGCGATCGACCGCCATGGGTTGGCGATCGACCGATTTTCGTGTGTATGCCGTCGTAGAAACGGTACTACCGAATCGGTAGTACCGGGAGTTTGAAAGCGGTACTACGGAGTGCGGTAATACCGATATTTGTTTGGAGGTATGTATTTTCGAAGAGATGTTTTCGGTTTTGCTCGGTGCTCGATTGAGCGGTCGGCCGGCCTCTCGCGGCGTCGGCCGGCGTGAGCGATCGACCGCCATTGGTTGGCGGTCAGACCGATTGTGAGTCCAACGGCTAGTTTTATAGCCGTTGGCGGTTGGGCGATCGACGGTTTTGTCAGATTCTCGGAATCTTTTCTCAACGGCTAGTTTTTGTGTGTGGGCTATAAATACCCACCTTGGCTGTGTGAGAATAAGTTGCTGGTGCCCCATTGAGTTTCTTTGAGCTAAGAGCAAGCCTCTCATACTCTTGTGTGCATGTGTTGCATTTAGTGAGTTGATGTATGTGTTGATAGCTCATTATGTTTGCTCTAGCTCAACTTAACATGTTGCCTATATTTGCGAATGTGTTTTGCAAATGGTTGTGGCTCATGGTTATTCCTTGTAGCATGTGACTTTTGTTTGCGAATACGTTTTGCAAACGGTTTAAGTCCATGTACCTTATTCCTTGTGGTGATGATTCTAAAAGTCGGCAAAATGTGTTTTTGCAACTTGTTGAGAATCTAGCTTTCATCTTTTATGTACATGTTGCATCAATTTGGCAAATATGTTTTGCAAATTGAGTTGAGGCAAATGTACAAAGTCATTTTCGAGTCTTGTTTGGCTCTTGGCGGTCGACCGCCTCAGTAGCGATCGACCGCCATGGGTTGGGCGATCGACCGATTTTCGTGTGTCTTGGCCGTAAGCGGTACTACGGAGTGCGGTAGTACCGAGTTTAAGCAGTACTACCGGAGTGCGGTAGTACGGGAGTTTAAGCGGTACTACGAGTGCGTGTAATGCGATATTTGTTTGGCGGTATGTATTTTCCGAAGAGATGTTTTCGGTTTTGCTCGGTGCTTTCGATTGAGCGATCGACCGCCCTCTAGCGATCGACGGCGTGAGCGTCGACCGCCATTGGTTGGCGGTCGGACCGATTGTGAGTCAACGGCTAGTTTTATAGCCGTTGGCGCTTAAAGCGATCGGCCGGCCATTAGTTAGCGGATCGGCGGTTTGTCGAATTCTCTGGAATCTTTTCTCAACGGTTAGTTTTTGTGTGTGGGCTACAAATACCCACCTTGGCTGTGTGAGAATAAGTTCTTTGGTGCCCCATTGAGTTTCTTTGAGCTAAGAGCAAGCCTCTCATACTCTTGTGTGCATGTGTTGCACTTAGTGAGTGATTGAGAGCAAACCCTAAGTGCATGTGTTGCATTAGGTTGTGGATTGCTTATCCATAGAGCTTTGGCACTTGATTGGTTCAAGTGAAAGTTGAGTCTTGTTACTCTTGGTGTTTGCCGACACCTAGGCAGCGTGGAGGCGTTGTGCGTCGGTGATCTTCTCAAGTGAAGCTTGTGAGAAGACCGGGCAATTTGTGAGTGGCTTGGTGCTCGCCATCTCGGAGCGGAGTAAGAGCAACCCTAGTGGATTGGGGTGATAAGTTCAAGTTGGAGTCGGTTCAAGCGGTTGAACTCACTTACAGTGTTGGTTCGGTTGGAACCGGTCCAAGTGGTTTGGACTTACCTCGGAGGTGTTGCCTCGCGTTTTGGAGCCGATCCAAAAGGTTGAACTTACCTCAACGTGGATTAGGGGAGACCGGCAAGTCTTCGATCACCACGGGAAAAATATCGCGTGTCAAATTGTGGTTTGCATTTTTGAGCTTTACCTTATTGCAATTTACATTCATATAATTAAGTTGCTCATCTATTGTGTATGAATGATTGCCTAGCTATGTGCCATTTACATTGCCTAAATTGAATTGCTCACAAGTTCATGCTCAATTGTTTATTATCATTAGACTTGCATTGTTGGTGCACTTAGTTGTACCTAGTTGCTTTAGGCTTTAATTGTGCTAAACCAAATTGTTATTTAGCTTCCGCATTAGAATTCGGTTTTAACGCATAGAAGTTTTAAAACGCCTATTCACCCCCCTCTAGTCGGCCTCCTCGATCTTACATATATCTACACGTATATACGTGCAAATATCATTGATATCTCCCGAGACACCCGTCGCACTCTCTCTAGTGGCCCTAAGCCTATTCCTTACTATTGCGTTATCTCTACTCCGAGCTCTTTGCTCCTTTGTTTATGTACGCCCATGCTTCTATTTGTAGGATGCATGGATGTATATACACATGTACAATGTTATGCATGCCCGATGTCTTCTTCTCCTATATCGGTCACTCCTCTTCTTCTACATTGTCCAACTCAACGATGTGGCTTCCTCACTAACTGCGACGACCTCCCATCTTCACTGATGTCGGTATGTTTGTCTTAGTCGTTGTCTAACGTTAGTGAGAATCTGCTCGCCAACGTTAGTGACGTCGTGTCACTCACCAACGATGGCATGCTCCTAGCTACCCAATGGTCACATATCATTTATAGCTCATTTTTAATCCAAAGTTTCATCTCCTCTCTGCTATGTCTTCCCCATTATCGAATTTCTTTGGCCATAGACTTCTTCAACAATGCCGATGCTCGCCATTCATCATCATAGCACTTGGCTCCTTTGACTCCGGTTTTTCTTTTCAATGGCTCCAACGAGCAGCACAACATTGTCCTTGTTGAACAACTAAGGTGAGCAATATGGAATTGTTATCATCTTCATCGCCATTGCCTCGGCTATACATTTCCTTGTAGATCAATATCTTCTTGTAGGACAGATCGAGGCCATTGCACTCTTTCGTGGTCTCATCCGACACCATTCACGATATCCTCATTATAACTTATATTTAATTTACTCAAAATTTTAGTAATTAAGAGATTTTACATTGGAATTCGTATGGAAATCAAATTACAATTTTTTTGATTTGTTGTCCCTAATTTCAATTATTTTTTGTTGGAATCTTTAAATTAATCCAATTGTTAATTTTTATGTTGAATTATGGTTATTTATAGATTTTACTTCAGAATTCGCATCAAAATCAAAATGCTAGTTTTATTTTATTTTTATTCCAAAATAAATTTATTTTTTGTTGAAATTACTATACTAATCCAATTGGTATTTTTGGTTTAATTTTTATTCTGAGTTATATTTATTTAGGATTTTACTTAGGGATTCGTATGGAAATAAAATTGATGAGGTTTTTTGTTCTGGATTTTATTTATTTAAGTATTTTACTTTGGAATTCATATGGAAATCAAATTGAAAATTTTATTTTATTTTTTATCTCAATTTTTAATTATTTTTTGTTGGAATTTGTATACTAATCCAATTGCTATTTAAAAAATATATATTAAGAATTATAATTATTACTGATTTTACTTTGGAATTTGTATCAAAATCAATTTGCTAATTTTATTTTATTTTTTATTCCGAATCTCTGTTATTTTTTGTTGGAATTTGTATACTGATCCGATTACTATTTTTTTTTTAAAAAAATATATATTGCAAATTATGTTTATCTAGTGATTTTACTTAGGAATTCAGGTCAAAATGAAATTGCTAATTTTATTTTATTTTTTATTATGAATTTTAGTTATTTTTGAAGTGTACTTGACATGAACTCTTATTTCTATATTGTACTTGATATGGACTTTTTCGTTTAATCTAGATCGTTATAATCTGAACCCACCATAATCAACGATGTAGATGTTTATCATTTTTCACCGATTAACATGGAAATTTCTAGCCTTTGAGAGAGAATATGGTGGCTTCATTTTCTATCGCTTTAATAATATAATAGATAACCATTGTTCTCTATGTTCTTGGGACAAGGTACTCTTTAGTGTGACTATTGGAGTACTCAGATCCGAAGCATACAAGTATTCGATAAGCAACTGAGTCAAGGTTACATGGTTTCCAAAGAATTTATAGATAGGAATTGGAGATACACAGTTTTCAGAGAAGTTACAGGTAGGAGTTGGTGTTGTACTTCCAATGAAGGGAAGTAAATAGGGGTAAGATCGTAACAAACACTATTCATTTACCACTCTTTGGTATGTGCCATCAGGGCCAAAACGTCAAGTGTGTTTGGTTGGATGCATGAGGTGTTGACTGCATATGTGGATGCAATAGATGGTGGAAAAAAATGTTATCATGGCTTGGCTTTAGTTTTGTCTTAATATATTCTAATAGCACTTATTTACTTTAATACTACCTAATATGCACTAATCAATGTTTAATAACATCATTAGCAGAGCCTGCATATGGAGAAACAGAGAAATTGGACATTTATGTGGAGCCTGACCAGAGGCACTTTTTGTATCTGCTGAACCAGGTTGCTTTATGAGGGCAAACCATCCAAACATGCGAAACAAAAAAGATTCTGCACCTGTGCAGCCTGGTCCAAGGTGACGCACCCAACCAATTAGGGCTATAAATGAGTCGAGCCGAACCAGCTCAAGCCAGACTCATCCAAGCTCGGTCTTAACTACGGCTCGACTCGTTTAGTAAACGAACCAAAAATCATGCTTGGCTCTGCTTGAAAGGTGGCTTGTGACGGCTTGAAAGGTAACGGGGAATTGGTAAGCCTCGGCGTCATCTCCCTCTTGTCCATAGATGACAGCCTCCATGTGCCATTTGACATGGTTCCCAAAGTAGACTCAATGTCCCTCGAAGAAGGCGCACCTCTAGTACTGTAGGTATCATAGTAACTCTGCCAAGTGGTCAACCCAAAGACCCATCTTCTTGCCGTGGGTGATCATGGTTTCAACACCTACAAGGAATTTGAAGAGGAGTGGGAAGAGATTAGCAAATTGGTTTGATAAAGTAAATGAAAGTGAGACAAGAATGAGACACTAGGAGTGAGAACACGACAGTAGTACCCTATATTTTTTGTAAAGGATTATAAATAAACAAAAATACCCAGAGTTTTGGGCACCTAGGTAGCTTCAAATGAAAATATCCATAACTACAAAGTTGTCAATCTCGTTGAGAGGTATGATGTCGACTATTGGATTACCTCAATAGAGCTTTGTACAAGAAAGTTATGGCTTCCAAAAAGATTTATGCATGCAACAACCAAATAGAGAACATTTCGGGAAGTAATACGGTCGTACCCGACCGTATTAGTGACCGTATCACCCCGTGGCACATGGAAATGGCCCTAGACAGCCCATTTCAAAGCCGATTCAAGCGCGGATTGTTTTGGGAGGTTTCTTGTGACTTAAGGAAGGTTTCTTGAGCATGGAAACCACCCACCAACCAAGGCATTTGATTCCACAAGATTTGGAAGGAGTTGGAGGTCCACATGCTGCTATTTAAGGTCACCCAAGAGGGCAGCTGGCCCTAGCTCGCCCCCACACAAGGGACGATGCCCCCAAAGGTATTCTCCCATCATCTCCACGACATCAAGACAGAGAGGCCACCACCAAGGGCACTGGCCCTAGGCTGGGCACCACCGACGCCTTCTCATTCGCCGCATTCGCCACTAATGACCTCCATCACCATCTCGACCGTAAGCCATCATCTTTATCACCTTAGGGAGTCCTTGGACAGCACAATACTACAAAATAGGCTATACTGGATGCCTCATCATAGACAGTTCCTTTGGAACCATTTGTATTGAACTTATCATAGATGGTTCCTTTGGAACCGTCTGTGATATGGAACTATCACAGACAGTTCCTTTGGAACCATTTGTATTGAACTTATCATAGATGGTTCCTTTGGAACCGTGCGTGATATGGAACTATCACGAGCGATTTTTAAATAGAACCGTCGTGATAATTCCTGACGGTTCTAAACAAGAACCGCTCAGCGATAATATCATCCATCACGAGATGTTTTTAAATAGAACTGTCAGGATAATTCACGACGATTCTAAACAAAACCGTGCAGTGATAGTCCCGTATCACGTATGGTTTGTAATAAGAACTGCTATGCGTGATATGCAAGCATTATAAATACCTGGTCCCGACAGACCCCTACCCATTCCCATTTGATCCAGCACCCCTGCTGCCTTCTCCCCTATTGCGCCACCTTAGAGAGGAGAAGGAAGGGAAGGAAGGAGGCAGGGAGGAGAAGGAAAGGAGGAAGCTAGCTAAAGAGAGGAGGAAGGGAGGAGAAGGAGAGGAAGAAGAAAGGGAGGAGTTTCTCATGGGATATTTGGGATTTTCGTCATGAGTTCTGTGCGTAACGATTTGTAACCCTTTATATTTGCTCTAGGTTAATCGCTAATCAATTTTAGTATGTTTGGTCAATAGAAACAGTACTTGCGGTTTATTAATCTAATTTAACACTAATTTATTACGTGCGTAGCATAAATGGACTGAAACTGGATGTACGGTGTGTAATAGCCCAAAAATCCATAAATGCAAAAAATATGGGATTTTTAAAACTTTTTATATGATAACTAATGTCATTCTCCTTGAATGCATTTTCAAGTCTTATTTGGATTGCATCATATTTTCTTGCCGCCATAAATGGCACAAAGACTAGAGAATTCTAAGATATGGGAATACCAATACTATGTAGACCACACTAAAGACCCGTAGCCCATTCTTTTCCCATGCTTACTGTTCCTCCGACCAGCCGTTGGGCAAATTCGGTGCGGCTAGACCCCCTTTGACTAAAAACGGGCACCGAGTGAGACCAGGCATGTGCACTAGCGGGAGCTGTCACACGACCATTATGAACCATCACTCCGCTGCACTATGCTGCCAACCCTATCAAATCACCAATCATCCCTCCTTGTCGGGCCATACTAACTGCATCCACTACTACAGAAGACATCATCACAGATGGTTTAGAACCGTCATCACAGACGGTTTTCGAACCATCTGAATTTTTACGTCTGTGATAACAGGTGTTATCACAGACGGTTTTTGAGCTGTCTGTGATAAGGCACAACATAAACGGTTCTATTTATGAACCGTTTGTGATATGCGTATATCATAAACAGTTCTATTTACCAACCGTCTGTGATGTAACAGATAGTACAGATGGTTTGAACCATCTGTGATATACGCATATCACAGATGGTTTGTAAATAGAACCGCCTGTGATAGTATCCCTTCACAGACGATTTGATCGTTAAACTATTTGTGATAGTATCCCTTCACAGACGGTTTGATTGTTAATCCGTCTGTGATAGTGTCCCTTCATAGACGGTTTAACAATCAAACCGTCTATGATAGTTGTTTAAACCTAACTAATTTTTTTGATATTCAGCTAGCCTCAGGAATTGCTAGCCATGCCCTCTAAAAACAACAAGCAGGCAGAAAATAGATACATCACAGATGAATCAATATGATTCATTTAGAACTCAAAATCAATTACAAAAGAATATGTATCAAGTATTGTCGCTAGAGTTACAATTGAATTACATCTACTCAAAGTGAATTACAATTGAATATATTGTTCGAAGGTCGTTCAGTGTTGTCGATGGAGTGAAACTCTCTGTCGGTGTTAATGATCTGCGTCTTGATGAAGCCGCAGAGCCTCCCTCGAACCTTCGAGATCTCACTCATAATGAGTGCATCTAAATCTATGTTCAAGCCCTGTCACTAGCAGGTATAAAGTAGTAAGCATATATATTTAAATTTATAATTAGGAAATAATTATTACGAGATTGACAAACCTCGGGATCCTTCAACTTAGCACTCATGATTTGCTGCATATGATGACAAACGTAGAATGCACATTCTTCTTGTTTTTGCTGGTGGCACTGCAAAAATAGAATTACATATATAGGTATAGTCAGTTCGAGACGAAATATTACAAAGTATGATATAGGATTATTGTGTTGTAGTGTGGTGCTCGATCCCTTGTATGACCCTCCCTCAGCAACATAGGCGATGAATGACCTACATGTTTCCAATAGTTATCCTCGGCCATTTCAAACGAAGGAAGACTCCATAGAGTTATGTATGGAGGAAATGAGCATACCTGTCGAGTATTCCTTGCACAAGGGTGAAGTCGTGGGTTTTGTTGAGTAGGTAATCAAGGTATATTACTTTGTTTCTCTTTGGTATAATGACTAAAAGGATCCAGTGGTACCTACTCATGTATGTAGCTATAGTTATTAAACCTAAGTTCGTGCTGTGTATAAAGTACAAATGAAATTTGTATAGCAAGTAGTGAAGCACTTACTTCTGATTGTAGGGCACTATTATGTAGTCCTTGTCGTCTTGAGCATGCAATCCTGTCGTTATATATTTCACGACGTAGGATACATCTGCTATGATGGTTTGCTCAGAGACCACGTGTGGGTCGAGGAAACCCACCGGTTCTTTCAATTGTCAGGCATTTTTCATCATGTATCTATACATAAGCAATGTGTTGTTATATTAATGGTATTACATGAATGTAGAACTTGATTGTATACACTTATAGTATCCAACATCATAGAAGTGAGGTATTAAGGGTTTTGAGGTTGAATAGGTCGAATAAGTCGTCGAAGCCCACGACGAAGGGGGCTGACTCATGGAAGAAATGCTCCTTCGTGTATCTGATGGTGATTCCAGTATCACACCCCTTCTCATTGGTCTTCTGCATGTACCAAGCATGCAAAGACTGGCAACTTATTCCAGTGCGGGCTAATACTGTGTCGGTGGCCAACGGACTTCCGAGGGAGTATTTCCCAGGCTTGGGAGGTGCCTTAACGTTCTGCAATTTTGATTTGGCATGAACGACTTGGCCGCTATACGTCTTCCTGTGAGACGACTCGGGAACTAATACGATGACATGCTTTTCTTGTTCCTTCGACGTCTTCTCCATGGGAACCGATGAGGTAGGCTTCTGAAGCAAAAGTTGAGGTGGAGTCATTGAGGGTCCTGTTGGAGAGGCATGGTCAGGTCGAGATGGTTGAGGTGGAGTCATCAAGAGTCCTGTTGGAGAGGCCTTCTGAATCGAAGGTTGAGGCGGCACTGCAGGGTCCAGGGCGATGTCCTTCTTGGGCCATTGGATAAAAGAGTACACGGTATCCCTTAGTGTTCTGATGTCTTCGTTCGGCCGAATCTCCAATGGGATGGCCTTGAAATTGTCATGTATCATGTCCACGGACCCTAAGCGTAACCACGCCAACCGGGCACCGTGCTACACCGTCCTTTCTTGGCATGGATCGTCATCCCCGCCACCTCAATAGACATGGACCCAACCATCCTCACTTGGAGCATGCGGTGTCGCCTCCTACAAAATGATCGCAATTAGCTAAGGCGTCCTATAGGCAAGGTAGTTAGAATCGCGATCCTACTCTTAGAATCTTACGATTCTCACGAACCCACGACGACTGTCGATCCAAATCGCACCGTGAATCGAATCGGGTAGAATCGTGGTAGAGTCGCGATCCAAATCGTAGAATCGTAGAATCGTGTAGAATCGCAGTAAAGTCGTGGTAGAGTCGTTTGGACAAAAGAAATTGCATTTTTGCAATTTTTTTATTTTTAGAGGTCATGGTTTCTTTGATATTTTGTTTTAGAGCAAAATTTGTTGATATTAATTTACGAGAATGAAACTATAAATATCGGTATGGTAATGCTAGTACAAATATCTATATTATGACATGAGTAATGTTGAGCTTGATAATGATAAGCTATTTTTATTCTGTATGTCTAGTGCTTTTAAGGAACATGCAAGTGTTGCAATTAGATATTGATTTACAAAAGTTGTGAACATTTCTCATGTAATTGTAGTAAACTAGTCATGGTCATTGGTTGTTCTCTGTAGTTCGAACTATATCACCTATCATGTCGATTACCATTATGATTTTACATTTGTGCGATAAAAGTGCTTTGTCCCTTTTTGAATTATAAGTAAGTGGTAAACCATATAAGAATCATACAAACTTATAGTATAGGTATTAAATATATGTATTTTTATAATTCGTAGAATCGCGATTCTACGATTCGATCTCGATTGATCCTACAGGAGGCATATCGATCCAACTTAGGATCTCGACTCTGACTACCTTGCCTATAGGTCTATCTTTGGAGCATTCCAGATATGTACATTACCTTGATGTCGTCGTTAGGTAATTAGACATCGTCATGTTCAGAATTTTGTGTGGACACGATGCTACTCAGATGTTGTGGAGGACTAGATCCCAAAATAGCGAGGGCAGCTTATGACTGGTTGAGGAGTTGATTAACTTGAGCCTACAATCTTGTTAGCTGTCCTTGAAATCTTGCAGTAAGCACCTGTTCCAACCGGTCGTCTTGGTCAGCCTTGGATCTCTTCTTACTCCTATACGTGCAGTAGTCGTCTGCGAATCCATCCCTCCAAGGTACGTAAACCCCAATGCCTCGCGTGTGCCTTGGGTGCTCCTTGTTTCCTAGGGCTATAGATAGTATATCCTTCTCCCTGTATATTTCGAAGGAGCCTTCAGAACATGTGGAAGTCAATGCTTGCTGCAAGAGGTAATCATGTTATTATAGACATTATGAAGTTATGGACTTATTAACAACTAGGTAGTTTGACATATCTTACCAGACGTTGGGACACTTCCTGGTCTTCTGGGTTTGTGAAAGAGATGCCGCCTAAAGATGTGGCGGATACCCTCCCTCTTAACCAGGTTCGAGCGCGCTCGTTTGTGATCTCAGCAAATGGCCCTGTTGCATTCTCGTCCTCCGTCGCCCATTACTCCTTTTTACTCGCGTACCTAGCGGTGCCGAGTTTGTAGGGGTGAGTGTTTTGTGCCTAGAGAGCCTTGTGCGCTGCACTTTGCTCCTGAAATTCGGGTGTCGTCTTCATTTGCACAAAAGTGTCCCATATATCTCGCGATAAGAATTTATACTTCGTGAAGGGCATCTGACCCGTGTTCACATACTTTGTGACAAGTGTGCTCTTGAAGGTCCTCCATGCGTGTCCCATCGCGAGCAACGCCTGCCATTGAATGCGTGCCTGGTCTGCTTCTGGGATAGTGAACAATTTTGAAATTTCTGTCCACAACTCGCCTCTCCGATCTTTCGACAGAGTGTCCCAGCTTAGTATGGTGATGGGGACCCGTTCCCTTCCAAGTATCCCGCAGATGGTCCAGAATCTCGCCGCTACTTTCTTGGGACCCACAAGGACCCAACCGTCACTGACCTCCGTGATGGTCCGTGATGGACCTATGCATTTTTGATGCTCCATCTCGCGTATGTACCACTTTGCTTCGAGATCCAGACACATTCGGCGACATCGATGAGGGCGGCGAAGACGGTGCGGACGCCATCTCGCTTACTTGCTATCTAACACAAATGAACAAAGGAGATCATATTGAACCTCAGAAGCCACCAGTACACACAATGGATGAGAAATATGTAAAACTTCATAAGGATACCATATACAGATAAGGAATACAAATGTAAATCCTCCACGACATTTAAGCTGAATGAAAAGCAAAACATATACCACATGTATATGTAGGAAATCAGCATAAAGCTCAAATAATTGATGATATTGAGTGCTCTCAGAAGGTGAGATACAAACGAATTAAACTTTGCTATCTCAACCCTTTAGTCTATACTCTTCATAAATTAGATAAGAACACTAAAATTCAGATTTTGAGCTCTATCCAATGCTTAACTAGACCGATGAACAATCACATGTATAAGAAGTTCAAATTGATACTTTCTGTCAACCATAGATCACCAAGAACCATCAATATCCACTACTGCAATCCACATAAGACTATAACAAGACTAACTGATTTATTACTTCAAACCACTATAGAAGTACTGGAAGTTCTAAATACAATTTGACAACAGCAGGCAAACTGGTGATTACTTTGACAGCAACAAGCAATCTTGTAGAGCTCAAAATTGAACTAGTAATTCTACCAATTTCAGAATTAGACCATTTCAATCATAGAGCAATATTAAGCCCACAAAATCCACTTTGATATGTCTCACAGAGCATGAAACAAAATAGAATAGCCCACACAGCATACTAGCATAAGTATCTTTAGTTCCCATGATCATGAAGAGAGAAACCAGAATCCCACAATCAAATCAAGGTCCAGATCACAAAATCCCATCTGCAAGGCATCCACCATCTCTAGTTCCCATTACACTAGATTTGAGAGAACTTAGAAGAGAAGGGAAACACACTGTTGGCCACTGGAGAGGAGGGAAGCTAAAGGACCGGAGGAGGTGCTGGAGTCGGCGGCGCGAGGGAGGACCGGAGGAGGCGCTGGAGTTGGTGGTGCGAGGGAGGACCGGAGGAGGCACTGGAGCTGGCGGCGCGAGGGAGGACTGGAGGAGGCGCTGAGCTGGTGGCGCGAGAGAGGACCAGAGGAGGCGCTGGAGTCGGCGGCGCGAGGGAGGACCGAAGGAGGCGCTGGAGCCGGCGGCGCGAGGGAGGACCAGAGTAGGTGCTGGAGCCGACGACGTGTGGGAGGACCGGACGAGACGTACCTTGGGTGGGAGCGGGGGCAAGCGAAAAAGCAAGAGCAAGGGGCTAAGGGTGCAAGGGAGGTGAACGGGCAAGAGTAAGCGCGAGTGACCAGTAAGGGCGCAAACCCTAGCAGTTCCCGCCTAATAAAGGGATATCATAGACGGTTCTATTGTCGAACCGTCTATGATATGGTCTCAAGTTCTATGTATTGAACATATATATAACACATTTTCACATATTAGTAATATATATTTGCTAAAACCGCTAATTTTCTGGCAAGTAGTTCAACACCTCTGTAAAGAAATTGGCATACTCATGCCTAATCCTGTAGTCATCGCTGCAGAAGACGGTGTAGTCGTCCCACCCTTCCACGCTGTAGTTGGTGCTCGTGCATCGGTGGCTGTCCTCCGACAGCACCCACACCCGACCTAGTGGCACAACCATCTTCTTTCATGCCACCGCATGGACCATGTCCGTGGTGAGTCTCTGGCACTACCTACACTCCCGGTTGGTCCTCTTGGCCATCTCGCACTTGCCGCTGGCCGGCTCGTCCTTGACTTGCTTGATGTAGTGTTTCCCAACGTCGCGTGTCTCGTTAGCCATGTAGAGGAGGAGGCCGAGCACGTAGGCTGTGGCCTTATGGCCAGCAACGGCCGCTAGTTCAAGGAACACAAGGCCGCACTGCATGTCTTGGGGCGCAAAGACAAGCGCAAGGTCGATGATGAAGTAGGCCTCTGGGTTGCCAGTGTCGGCCAGGTTGTTGATGACGGTGAGGTAGCACTCATTGTCCCGCAACTTCATCGCCTCCTCCCACTCTAGCGCCACGCACCTCCCCACGATGCGCTTCTTGGACGCCTTGTACATGGCCTTGCAACTAATTAAAATTCAAGACGTACAACAGAATCTTAAGAAAATAATTAATTACTCTATAAGAGAAAATTAAAAGGCCAAATTAAGGTACATGGCTTGTAGGCTGTAGAGGTTAGCCCTGGGCTGAGGAGAGCTTGCGGCCACGAGGTTGACGATGTGGACAATGACATCATTAGGAAGAGCTAGGACGACGATCACCGACCTCCTCGCCAGCTTGGTCTAGCAGTCATGCTCCGCGTGCTCACCATGGTGTACGTATTCAATACCATGCGTGCTCACCATGGCGCGTGATGATCATTCTTATAAAACATCAAAGAGATGCATTGTACATAATGTCACACGAGATGAAGATATGCATCATATCGCGTCGGTGCAGCGAGACGAAGAGACGATATCACGAGCGGTTCTTTTTTGATCCGTCTATGATTATGACAATATCACGATGGTTCCACAATAGAACCACTGTAGCTAGTTCCAAGTCATGAGTTGGATAATTAAGTTCATGAGGTCTCAATTGTGTTGATGCATAGGCCACTACCTTGCCTCTTGCATAAGAACACAACCGAGTCCTGACGAAGCATCGCAATAGATATCAAGCTCGTGGACATCGGAAAAACGAACCGAGCCGAGGTCAATCTCATCTTGGGTTCATGGAAGCTCTTCTCACAATCAGTCAGCGGACCACTCATATTTCTTGTCATTCTTGAGCAACTCCATCATCTGTTTCGCGATCTTGGAGAAATTCTCGATAAAGCGATGATAGTAGCCCGCTAAACTGAGAAAACTCCTCACGTCGATCACCGACTTGGGCTGACCCCATGAGAGTACATCGTTGACCTTGCTAGAATCCACAGCTATGCCTCCTAATGAAAGAACATGGCCCAAGAATGCCACTTCTTCCAACCAAAACTCGCACTTGTTGAACTTCGCATAAAGCCTGTGCTCATGCAGTTTTTGTAACACTAGCTTCAGATGTTCAGTATGCTCTTCATCATTCTTCAAGTAGATAAGAATATCGTCAATGAAGACCACCACAAACTTGTCCAAATACTCCATGAACACCATATTTATAAGATTCATGAACAAGGCAGGAGCATTCGTCAAGCTGAAAGACATGACGGTGTACTCATACAACCCATAACAAGTACAGGAAGCCATCTTCGGAATATCCTCACATATGATCCAGACTTGGTGATAGCCCAATCTCAAATCAATCTTGGAGAATACCCGAGCTCCGGTCAATTGATCGAAAAGGTCATCAATCTGACGCAACGGGTACTTGTTCTTTACTGTCACTTCATTAAGCGGGTAGTAATCGACGCACATCCATGGAGTATTGTCCTTCTTCTTCACAAAGATCGTGGGACAGCCCCACTGTGATGAGTTGGGGCAGATGAAACCCTTCTCTTGAAGCGCACCAAGTTGCTTCTTCAACTCCTCCAATTCATTTAGAGGCATCCGGTATGGCCTTTTCGAAATCGGGGCGGTACCAGGCAGAAACTCGACGATGAATTTGATGTCTCTGACTGGAGGTATCTGAAGCAATTCTTCGGGAAATACATCAACGAAGTGTAATACCCCAACTATCATTTTGAGAGTGCAATAAAAATTGAGAGAGAATTAAGGGAAATAAGATAGAAAATTTAGAATTTTAGGAGAGGAATGGGCCGCCAACTCATATTCAAGAGGAGAGGAGCCGACCATAGTGGCCCAAGGCACATGAGTGTGCTGGCAGCCCATTAGAAGGCAAGGGAGGGGGAACCAAACCCTAGCCACTCTATGCTACAGCAGCTGCCACGCTACAGTACCTCCACCTCCTGCTGTTGCTCCTCTCCCCGGTGCCATCCTCCCTGCTGCCGGCCATTGGGAAGGAGAAGGAAGAGATGGAAGGAAAAGAGGAGAAGAAGAGGAGAGGAGCATTCTCGTGGAGGAATTTGGTGGACATGCGTGTCTTAAGGGTAATCTCGAGTCCTTGTGGTTTAATTTAATAATTCCCTATGGATCAAATGTCATATTTAGAGTCGTTTACCCTGCTGCGATTAGATTTAGAATTCTATCCATTATTTGTGCGTTAGTTATGGCATAGTTAGATTCCGAATTGAAGTATTTTGCCTCCTAGAGATTTGTGGGGCTCATTCTCAGCTTTTAATAGGTTCAAAGATCACCCAAATCAGAGTTGTGGTTTAAAAGTTACCTTGATTTTACTGCTGCTGTCCAGGAATCTTGACGAGAATCAGCAGACGTCTTGTTTATTAATTAAGATTTTGTAAAAGGCCAATTCAAGGATGTTGCCCAAAACATTTTTGTAGTTAATTCCATTAGCTTTCAGGATTGATAAAGGACACCCTTTTTGGATCTGTAGAACAAAAGTTGTGTACGTTTCAATTTTACTGTCCAGAACGTATATCAGATTTTGACAGTAATTTTGAGTTGTGGGCTAAAATTTGTTGAAGGCATAATCTGAGGATCGGTCCAACTAGTCTTTTGAAGTTCATATTCTTAGCTTTTGAAATTGATAGAAAAATTAATATTTGGTTCAACCAATCAAAAGTTATAACATTTCTTGTGCTGCTGTATTTTTTGCCTGACATATTATAGTTCTAGAGTTTCATCTATTTTTTAGACACATAAATTGGCCAATTTAGAAAGTCTTGCCAACTAGGTTATTGTAGAGGATTTCATTATCTTTCCAGAGGATCTAATAAATGCCTTTTCAAGTTTCTGAGAGCAAGTTATAAAGTTTTTAATACTGCTGTCCAGTATAGCTTCCTGTTAGCATGTTTTCTACTTTGAGTAGATCAAGTTGGTAATACCGCTGAGCATTATACCTTCATGATGGATTGATAATGTGAGTTTAATTTGCATCATGGCATTCATTTCTGTACCTCGGACTACATGGTAGCCTTGGATTGTTCCTTTGAAATCGCCGTCATGCATTGGACGGGCATTGGATCCCCGTCATGCATTGGACGGGCTTGGGTCCCCACACTCGTGGAGTGTGGGCATGAGGTCGCTGTGCCTGAGGGCACATGCTTGAGTATGCATCGACGAATGCACTACTCTGCATTACCGGTAACGGCAAAGAAGTTGAAGAAAGAGTGTAATATCCCGATGGGTGAAGCACTAGAAGTCAGAAGGGAGAATCGGTTCGGGAGATTATTTAACGGAATGTCGGGAGGGACCAATTGGAAAGATTACAGTGCTGCAGTTGTAGAGGGGGAAAAGAGCAATTTAGCGGCAACTTGGGCTAGAGCCCATGGCCCAAGAGGGGCCCAAGGGGTGGCCGGCCATAGCCTAAGGGGGGGCGCCACTCCCTTCCCAAACCCTAGCCGACCCCTCCCTCCCCTTTCCTCCCCACACCCCAACCGGCCGCCACCCCTCCACCTCTCCACCTCCCTCCACCCTCCCTTGCGCACCTCTCCACCTCCCCACCACCTCCATTGCTGCTGGCCAAGGAGGAGAAGGAGCTCCATTGCAGCCGGCCAAGGAGGAAGAAGAAGGAGAAAAGAAGAGAAGGAGGAAGAAGGAGAGGGAGAAGAGAAGGAAGAGAGGAGAAGGATGTTCGTCTTGGGCTGATCATCGTCGTTCAAAGACGTCGTCAAGGGTAACGAGACGTTCTTGTAGGTAATGATGAACCCGGGTTCGATTTGTCGGCCCGATCTTTCGATGAGAACGATAGGTTCGGTGGCGTCGCCAACTCTCACGATCCCGCTACGAACACGCAAGGCTCGAAACCACGCAATCGCTGAATCGTTCGACAGTCGTTATCAACCGCGGCACGAATACCCGGTTGACGACCACGAAGTCGATTCTGCATACACCAAGAAGCACGCAAGAACAAGATTAAGCAATCTGAAATTGCAAATAGGAATTAAAGTATTGAATTGAGTTGGGATTCTGAATAAGGATCTTAATTGGGTGGTCTAGCCGACACACGCAAAGATTCAAGTTGCAAACGAAGGCAAACTAAATATAAACAAAATCAGAAAACTAGAGGGGTGCGGCCTCCTTAAATAGGAGATGAGGAGCCACACATCTAATAGCACCAATGAGGTGGGACTAAACTCGTGGGTTACTGTTCACGTGAACAGTAACCACGCCTCAGTGGCCCGATGACGATGGGCCAAGTTCAAGATGATTACAAGGCCCGATTGGCCCAAACAAGTGATATGACATCTTCTTTTGATGATTGCGATCAGTTCAGAAGGAATTTTAAGATGAGGCCGGATCCGTTGGAAAGAGGACGAAATAAGCTTTCAATCAAGTACTGTGGGCATACGGACTCGGATGTGAAAGTTATGCCTGTTTTAAGTTGGTGTTGTCGTTGATTTCGGAGGCTGGACTTGTTGTGGTAGCTGCGGTACCCCCTTGCCTTCGTTCTGAGTAGAATAACATCACTAGACTTAGGTAGCAATCCATCCTCAATGGAACAATTATAAACTCCTAGAAACGAAGTTACCTGATAATTCAGTCGGCGAGCTTGTGCTCTAGTAATTGGTCCTTGCATATCAAGTTGAAGAGTAGACGCAGTAGGGATGGTTGTATCAATGGAAAGGATGTCCTCATCATCCTCCCCTTCTTGAATTGGAGTCGTCCTCGACTCAAGATCATCTTCTTCTCCCAAGTAGGGCTTCAAATCTGCAATGTTAAATGTGGGACTAACCCCAAAATCTGCAGGCAGATCAAGTTTATATGCATTATCATTAATCTTTTCAACACTTTAAATGGACCATCGCTCTAGGCATCAATTTTGACTTTCTCAAATCAGGGAACCTATCTTTGCGCAAATGCAACCAAACAAGATCTCCAGGTTCGAATGTTATGTCTTTTCTACCCTGACTACCCGCAAGTTTATATTGTGCGTTCATTCGCTCTATATTCTCTTTAGTTGTCTCATGTATCTTCAGAATCAGTTTAGCACGTTGTGTAGCATCAATGTTTACCTTTTCCGAAGATGGTAGAGGTAATAAATCAATAGGAGCGCGAGGCATAAAGCCATATACTACCTGAAAAGGGCACATCTTTGTGGTTGAATGCTGCGAACGGTTGTAAGCAAACTCCACATGAGGTAAGCATTCTTCCCACATCTTCAAGTTTTTCTTCAAAACAGCCCTCAACATAGTGGACAATGTCCCATTGACAACTTCGGTTTGTCCATCTGTTTGGGGATGACAGAAGTAGAAAACAACAACTTTGTCCCCAATTTAGCCCATAGTGTCCTCCAAAAGTGACTCGAAACTTCAGATCACGATCGGATACAATTGTATTGGGCATTCCATGTAGTCGAACAATTTCTTTGAAAATAAATCAGCAACATTTGTAGCATCATCGCTCTTATGACAAGGTATGAAATGCGCCATCTTCGAAAACCTATCCACGACAACAAAAATACTGTCCCTCCCCCGTTTTGTTCTAGGCAGTCCTAAAACAAAATCCATAGAAATATCTTCCCAAGGTATGCTAGGAACAGGAAGAGGCATATATAAACCATGTGGATTAAGACGTGACTTAGCTTTGTGGCATGTAGTGCAGCGAGACACATAGCGCTCAACGTCGCGCCTCAACTTAGGCCAATAGAAGTGATCGGTTAAAACATCCTCCGTCTTCTTGACACCAAAATGTCCCATGAGTCCTCCTCCATGCGCCTCCTGTAACAACAAAAGACGAACGGAGCTAGCTGGAATGCATAGCTTGTTAGCACGAACAAAAATCCATCATTCACAACAAATTTATTCCAGCCTTTGCCTTCTTTACAATTCTGAAATATATCTTTAAAATCAGCATCATGCACATATTGCGCTTTAATTGTCTCTAAACCAAAGATTCGGAAATCAAGTTGAGATAACATAGTATAACGACGAGATAAAGCATCAAGCAATAACATTATCCTTCCCTTTCTTGTGCTTAATGACATATGGAAACGACTCAATGAACTCAACCCATTTAGCATGTCTACGGTTCGATTTGATTGACTACGAATGTGCTTTAACGATTCATGATCAGAATGTATGACAAATTCTTTGGACCATAAATAATGTTGCCATGTCTCTAATGTCCGAACTAAAGCATATAATTCTTTATCATAAGTAGAATAATTCAAACTAGGTCCACTCAATTTCTCGCTGAAATACGCAACAGGTTTACCTTCTTGAATAAGCACACCTCCAAGTCCAATCCCACTAGCATCACATTCAAGCTCAAAAGTCTTACCAAAATCAGGAAGTTGGAGAAGTGGTGCATGTGTCAGCTTATCTTTCAGAATCTGAAATGATTGTTCTTGTGTAGGGCCCCGTATAAAAGGAACGCCTTTCTTTGTAAGCTCATTCATCGGTGCGGCAATGGTGCTGAAATCTTTGACAAAACGTCGATAAAATCCAGCAAGTCCGAGAAAACTCCGTACTTGTGTGACCGTGTTAGGAGTCGGCCAACTCTGTACAGCTTCGATCTTGGCTTGATCAACCTCAATACCCTGTGGAGTAACAACATAGCCAAGAAACGATACTCGATCTGTGCAAAAGGTGCACTTCTCAAGGTTACCAAATAAACGTGCATCACGTAGAGCATTAAAAACAGCACGCAAGTGTCCAAGATGGTTCTCTAATGTTTTGCTATAGATCAATATGTCATCAAAATATACCACCACAAATTTGCCAATGAAAACACGCAAAACTTCATTCATTAATCTCATGAAAGTACTAGGTGCATTAGTTAAACCAAATGGCATCACTAACCACTCATATAATCCAAACTTAGTTTTGAAAGCTGTTTTCCATTCATCGCCTAACTGCATGCGAATTTGGTGATATCCACTACGCAAATCAACTTTAGAGAACACAGTAGAACCACTTAATTCATCAAGCATGTCATCTAGCCTAGGAATTGGATGACGATATCGAATAGTAATATTATTGATAGCTCTACAGTCAACACACATACGCCATGATCCATCTTTCTTAGGTACCAAAATCACAGGGATAACACAAGGACTAAGGCTTTCGCGTACGTACCCTTTGTCAAGCAAGTCTTGCACTTGACGCTGAATTTCCTTAGTCTCTTCGGGATTAGTTCTATATGGCGCACGGTTGGGAAGCGAGGCTCCTGGAATTAAATCAATTTGATGCTCAATCCCCCGAATTGGAGGCAGCCCCGGGGGTATGTCACTTGGAAACACATTAGCAAACTCCTGTAAAACATGAGCAACAGCAGAAGGCAAAGAAGGAGGCATATCCTCAAAAGAAAACAAGGCTTCTTTGCACACTAAAATATAACAATCAGATTTGCTATCCTCCATCTCACAAATATCAGACGTTGTAGCAAGTAAAACAGAACCTTTTAATTTAATTTCACCTTGCCTAGCACTAGGTTCTTTTTGTAACACCCTAACTCAACAATGAGCCTGGAATGCTACTGAGGTAACCTTACACAAATCTAAGCTAGACAATTTACTAAAATTCGGCAGAATCTCCTTTGTATTTCTCACTTCACATGGGTTTCAACAGCTAAAAGAGAACTATAACGAAACATTGCAATATTCAAGATCATCAATAAGTTCTCGTGAATTTGCTAATCAACCAACAAGTCCTCAAGCATCCAACTAAGCTAATCATCATTATTACAATTAATCCAATGCGAAATATAATCATGACAAATCCTTGAACAATAGCTTATTTATTAAGGCATGGTATGAGAATTAAAGCACATGGCCGTGTGCGTAAACATAATGCTACTCACTCCCATGCATGCTGCGCTTGAATTGGGTACCTAAAACAAAGAAAGAAAGCAAGAGTGAGTCCACAGACTCAGCAAGTACATAAATAAAAAGTCACATAAGTCAAATCATAACATCCGCATCCACATTCAGGAGAACATCATTAAATCATTCACATGCGTATGCAATGCTCAAGGATTCCTTTTCTTTATCTCTTTTGCATTTTACTGTAATGCAAAGTATGCAACCGCCGCAGATATTTCCATGCTCGCAGGCGCGCACGCACAGGGACCAATTGCCCAATACTCCGCAAGTATTGGGACCTCAAGCCCACACTCCACAAGTGTGGGGACCTCAAGCCCGTCACATTCATGACGGGACCTCAAAGATGTGCATGCTTGGTCATCACAAGACCAGCCTCAACATGATATCACTATGCATATGCACCATCTCTTTTCATCATCATAGAAACAAAGGCAATAAACAACATCCATGAATAAAGCATACTTGTCAACAACCCTACGACACAAACATGCTTCAAACACATACTCATGCCCAAGCAATCACAAACAAAGTACCAACGATGCACTTGCCTCAACCGTGCGTGAACAAAGGACGTGAAGAGGGTGCCGCCCGAACCAGTCCCCCACCTAAACATTCAATTAAGAAATGCTAAGACAGCAATAAAGGACCACTCAAACCATAAAAGTAAACACGAACTCACAAAAGTTCCTTTAGCGCGAACCCAACCCCAGTTTCTAGATGTCGCTTTGTCCCCTCTGTGGACAGTCATGTTCTAAAATTCATATCTTTTCGTACAGAGCTCCAAATTAGGTGTTCTTGGACTTCATTGAAAGGTTATCAAATTCCCCAACTAAACCTAGTTGGTGGGCCTTCCTGTTTCGGCCATCTACTATCCCTAACATGCGAAATAACAGAACATCGTTTTCACGTCAGGTTCTCTGGACAGTACACTAAATTGATCATAACTTTCAGCTCGTTTGTCCAAATTTCGCGTTCTTGTGCTTCCCTGAAAGCTACGACAATTATCTACAACTTTCGTTATACTGAGATCCTCTAATTCTCTCGTTATCTGATCGAACAAGTCAGATTACTAAAACCTGTCAAACTACTGACAGACTCGCAGAACAGTTGCACTAATAAATTCATAACGTTTGCTACAGAGGTCCAAAAAATACGATCTAGCACTTCATTGAAAGCTAGTGACGTCCTCTACAACTTTCTAGGAGATGACCAAGACTGAATCCGCACTTAACCACACCAAAACGTCCCTCTAATGCAATCTGTCCTGAGACGACAGAATTACCGCAAGGAACAATTAAGCGCTAACACATCTAAACGAGGGAAAACGAGGTTACCCTTGACGAACCGATCGCCGGGCACGAAGAGCACCCACTAGCGAACTCTCCCCAAAGATGGGCCCGCTCTCACCTTCTTCCTCCTCCAACAGCTGGCCACCTCCAGCAATCTCCTTCTTCTTGGCCAATCGATCTCCCGGGTGATCGCCTTCTTCCTCCAATTGGTGCGTGCACTGTTCATGGTACTGTAGCGGCGGCGGGTACTGTAGCACGTCGTGCTACAGTAACTCATCTAGGTTTCCTCCTCTCTTTATTAGTAGCCAGCCCTCATGGGCCTAAATGCTTGTGGTGAAAGCCCATAGCCCAAGTTGTCGAAATTATGCATAAATCCTCTCTAATCTCCTGTTAAAACACTTTTCTAATTGGTCCTTGTCTCTAATTTATTTCTTCTCTCTCGAATACATTTGGGGTATTACATTCTACCCCCCTTAAATGGAATTCGACCCCGAATTCTGCTCACACTTAACGCCAAAGAATAACCACAGCTAAGAACATACTGACATTACCACATACCTGCAGTGAATAATTCTGGATTCTGATCGCGCATGTGAGACTCCAATTCCCAAGTCGTCTTACTCTCAAAATTATGGAACCACGACACCTTGATGCAACTGACGTGTTACGCCTTATTACTCGCCCCATCCTTTCAAGAGTCACTCAACGGATATCACCGAGGGCACGCCTTATCGTGGGTCACCGGCCCAACGAATCTTCACACTCGAATGGCTCCAAAGATTCTCGTAACACCGCTCACCCAACACGTTATATTCCTGCTCCATAACTCGAGACGGTCCTAGTGAATGGCTTCCTTCCGAAGTCCCCGTAACTTCCAGAACAACCAAATATACGTTAGGCTATCTATCTCTTCGGGTCCAAACCACCAAACTTGCATGTAACTTATAGAACTCTTGTTCCATCTCTCAGTCGACCTCTTCATCATAATAAGGAGATCCTCCATTACGCAGGATGCACAACAAGATTTATTTTAATCAAACTTTAATAAGCGATTCAACCAAAAACAAAGGATTCACCATGTCATTCCAACTTTCCTCCAAAACACGCAAATCCAAAATCGAAGATTCCTCATGAAAACCTTTTCACATTCCAACAAGTTAGTTTGCAAATGAACACCACCTTAGCCAAAAAGAAATCACTCGAATGCTCAATCAAACACTTCATTTATTTTCCGAACCGAAAGAACCACCTTGCCAACATATAGTCAACTCAAATTGTACGTGTTCTCCGTCATAAAACCCAACTCAACCAAGAACCAATAGAGCACTTCTTTACTCAAGAAAACATTCTTTTCTCGGATGTTATGTTAAGAAATAACCTTTTTCCAAATCATGGGTTTCCAAATCATCATACTAACCCCTTTCTCTTAATCGACAATCCTAAACGATCCTCAAACCAAAAGAATAACTTTTCTTATTTAGAGGGACTCTACTAATCTACAAAAGGATTTTCTAGTCCACTCCTATACCAAGGAATTATTTTGAAAAAAAGTTCTATTATCTCAATAAAGATTTTTCACCCACAACCACATCATCTCATTCTATTAAAGATAATCAACTTCAAATTCTCAGCACACAAACTCCTTTACTTTACCCAAAGTATTCTATCAAAGATGAACACACTATTCAAAATTCGCTTCTATCCATCTACCTCTACACTTAATATTGGGTCTCCAAGTTCCTAACGTAAAATGCAAAGCCCAAAATCAACCTCCAAGTCTCCTCATCGTGGATTTTTTTAGTATATTTGATAGGAAATTCTCAAATTCATTTACTAAAATTTCACACAGCTCAACTATAACTTCAATCATTAATATCCATATTCCTCACTAATCAAGTAACTGCCCCAAGGCGGTTTATTTCACCAATCTTAGACTTTCTCTAATCCACACCAATCCAATTCAGTTACACAACCACAATATACACGTCGCAAAACCATAACCGATTGATCAAGATTCAAACATACTCAATCACTAACGTCGATAAATAAATATATTCTTTGACCAAGATATCCTTGGAAATAATTTAACTCTCATAGGTCATACATCGACAACAACTCCACAACCCTTGTTGTCTCTTTAATTGCCGTAATGTTTAGTTTACTCGCTAATTTCCTCTCATTAAACCACATCCCGATAAATCATCTACCCAACCTCGCAGTTAATTATCCAATCACGATACTCTAATAAATTTATCAGATCTCATACTTTCAATAATCCCCTCATTCTAGCATGAACAAAAGTCCTTGGATTATAATTTGCCATAGGTTCCCTACTTGTAGCACTAATCAATTGTATTCCAATGACAAACATTCCTAGAATGCTCGATACCAATCGTAACACCCTAACTCAACAATGAGCCCGAATGCTACCGAGGTAACCTTACACAAATCTAAGCTAGACAATTTACTAAAATTCTACAGAATCTCCTTTGTATTTCTCACTTCACATGGGTTTCAATGCTTAAAGAGAACTATAACGAAACATTGCAATATTCAAGATCATCAATAAGTTCTCAGGAATTTGCTAATCAACTGAACAAGTCCTCAAGCATCCAACTAAGCTAATCATCATTATTACAATTAATCCAATGCAGAAATATAATCATGACAAATCCTTGAACAATAGCTTATTTATTAAGGCATGGTATGAGAATTAAAGCACATGGCCGTGTGCGTGTAAACATAATGCTACTCACTCCCATGCATGCTGCGCTTGAATTGGGTACCTAAAACAGCAAAGAAAGCAAGAGTGAGTCCACAGACTCAGCAAGTACATAAATAAAAAAAGTCACATAAGTCAAATCATAACATCCGCATCCACATTCAGGAGAACATCATTAAATCATTCACATGCGTATGCAATGCTCAAGGATTCCTTTTCTTTATCTCTTTTTGCATTTTACCGGTAATGCAAAGTATGCAACCGTCGCCAGATACTTCCATGCTCAGGCGCAGCACGCACAGGACCAATTGCCCAATACTCCGCAAGTATTGGGACCTCAAGCCCACACTCCACAAGTGTGGGGATCTCAAGCCCGTCACATTCATGACGGGACCTCAAAGATGTTATAAGTCAAACCAATTCACCTTCTCTGCTTTTTCACATAGACCGGTTCCCAAAATCTCACCACTATCATAAACTTGTTCACTACCAACCAATCACCATAATACACTCTATGAGACTTGGCAACACAAGAAGGTTAAATCCTTTCTCAAAGGGAAGAATCAAACAAATACAAGTCTCCACACGCAAGAAAACCTCGCTCGTCGGAGAGGGCACGAGACCAAGAGAAATACCAAATAGTAATGATCTCGGAAACAAAACATGAGTCCACAATGAGGGCACATGTCCTCAAGAAAGAATTTTTTTAAAAACTCCATAAATCATAATAAAATATTGCTATGGAAACCCAAGAAACTCTTAAGTCAGAATGACAAAAGTTACAGATTTCAATTCGTGAACTCCAACCTCAAATACTTATGGTACTCATTTTCCACAACAAATAAAGCAATTCTCTTTATTACATCATTACTTGTCAACCCAAACATGAAGTGTCTTTAAAACTGAATCACATTAATCACTTAGAAACTAGTTAGAACCTTCCAAAATGTCACATTATTCAAACTAATTTTATCTACTGCATAAATCATGAACTCTCAAAGGATCACGAATGCAAAACTCCAAACATTTCATTTATCCAATATTACGAAAAGCAATCAACTTACTTTCTCTCTAGAAGAATCATCACCACTCCAACGCGTCACAATCTCTTGTAGACCATGCTACTAACATCAAGAATAATTCACTCTTAACAATGTTTGTTAACGTCAACTCTTCCTTTATAAAGTCCCTAAAGGCTTAACCAAAAAGTTACATATCCCTTTATCATCTCATCCTTAATTGAGTGTATTCCAAATTCTTACACTCTCACTACAACAACCACTCTATTTTAGAGGGAACCTACTACACAATCTAAAAGGTTACACCAAAACCCCTTCATCAACAACATGCTATTATCCAACAATTTCACCATCGCAAACCTCTTTTAACAAGGGCTTGCACCACAATACAACCTCACGGAACACATGTAAATAAATCACTTTTAAATTTCAACCTGCTCCTATTCAAATACTCTCACTACTTTAGTATACACTAATTCCAATCTAGAGGCTATCATAAATCATTGATGATCATTCAATCATGGACGAATTGATGGTCCTTTCTCTATTTGTATTCCCACGAGCTTAAATAAGATCACAAATAGCCCATTAAAGAAAATTCTATATTATCATCTATTAAGACAATGGTCGAACACATCATTATATTTCTCTTCCAACACGCTTAGATTAATCCATTGAGACCAAAATAATCTAGCAAGTTTAGCAAACTAAACGATTCTAATAATCAACCTTTTCACCATGTTCCACACTTCTAAATAACTCTTTTGATTCTAATTAAGTGTGGTCATGCTCCCGATCACTGATTCATCAAGGACTACTAGAGGACAACGTCAATTTGATCGATTTCACCCTGTGGACACTCGTTAGGATTTATCAAGCACTACGCTACTGCACCCACCTTGATAACTCATATCATATCCATCAATTTCTTTGATTATAACCTCTGCCTTAACCACGAGAAGACATTGCTAAAGGGTTTAATATTTTCTTTCATAAACAAGAACCATTCAACTTCTACACTCAAAATACCCAAAGAAACTTTATTGAGTCAAAGCTTCCACACACTAAAAGACTTGCAAGAGGAAACTTTCATTAACCAAAACATCCAAATAATAAATGGGTCATGTTTCCGACAAGAAAGACAAATCTCCAATATAAAGGTCAATATTGACAACTAACCAAGTCCACCAGCCGCAATACTAACTCAACAGTTGGGAAAATAGTAATTGCTTTAACGGTCAAATTAAGCCAATGAAAACACATCAATCCTTCTCAACGAAACCCACCAACCGCAATGAACCATTGACCCAAAGAAATTCATCAATCACTACTAGACAAGAGTTGACCAAATTCGAACTCACTAAGCGAACAAATTTCTAAAGATACTCACTATCGACGCCTATACTAAGACATCCGAGGTAACTACTTCCCTGTTCTCATACCACAAAAGATGGCGTGACATGGTAAAGCCTGGCCACAACCACGACCTCAACCTCTCAACATGCGCTACCATCACTCATACTAATCATAGAATCATATTATAAGTATACAAGGTTATCTCATAACAGAATCATCAATACAATATAATGTGCGTAAATGCAATGCTTGACCCATCCCATCCTACTGCACAAGTGTGTCAAGTTTTTAAGTTCATTAACCATTACAAAATGTTAGTAATTTAAATTGCCTAAGTTGTAAATCCAATCACCACGGACCTACACTCGCTCGATACCAACTGTAACACCCTAACTCAACAATGAGCCCGAATGCTACCGAGGTAACCTTACACAAATCTAAGCTAGACAATTTACTAAAATTCGCAGAATCTCCTTTGTATTTCTCACTTCACATGGGTTTCAACAGTTAAAAGAGAACTATAACGAAACATTGCAATATTCAAGATCATCAATAAGTTCTCAGGAATTTGCTAATCAACTGAACAAGTCCTCAAGCATCCAACTAAGCTAATCATCATTATTACAATTAATCCAATGCGAAATATAATCATGACAAATCCTTGAACAATAGCTTATTTATTAAGGCATGGTATGAGAATTAAAGCACATGGCCGTGTGCGTGTAAACATAATGCTACTCACTCCCATGCATGCCGCGCTTGAATTGGGTACCTAAACAAAGAAAGAAAGCAAGAGTGAGTCCACGCACTCAGCAAGTACATAAATAAAAAGTCACATAAGTCAAATCATAACATCCGCATCCACATTCGTGAGAACATCATTAAATCATTCACATGCGTATGCAATGCTCAAGGATTCCTTTTCTTTATCTCTTTTGCATTTTACCGGTAATGCAAAGTATGCAACCGTCACAGATACCCATGCTCAGGCGCCGCACGCACAGGACCAATTGCCCAATACTCCGCAAGTATTGGGACCTCAAGCCCACACTCCACAAGTGTGGGGACCTCAAGCCCGTCACATTCATGACGGGACCTCAAAGATGTGCATGCTTGGTCATCACAAGACCAGCCTCAACATGATATCACTATGCATATGCACCATCTCTTTTCATCATCATAGAAACAAAGGCAATAAACAACATCCATGAATAAAGCATACTTGTCAACAACCCTACGACACAAACATGCTTCAAACACATACTCATGCCCAAGCAATCACAAACAAAGTACCAACGATGCACTTGCCTCAACCGTGCGTGAACAAAGGACGTGAAGAGGGTGCCGCCTCGAACCAGTCCCCACCTAAACATTCAATTAAGAAATGCTAAGACAGCAATAAAGGACCACTCAAACCATAAAAGTAAACACGAACTCACAAAAGTTCCTTTAGCGAACCCAACCCCAGTTTCTAGATGTCGCTTGTCCCCTCTGTGGACAGTCATGTTCTAAAATTCATATCTTTTCGTACAGAGTTCCAAATTATGTGTTCTTGGACTTCATTGAAAGGTTATCAAATTCCCCAACTAAACCTAGTTGGTGGGCCTTCCTGTTTCGGCCATCTACTATCCCTAACATGCGAAATAACAGAACATCGTTTTCACGTCAGGTTCTCTGGACAGTACACTAAATTGATCATAACTTTCAGCTCGTTTGTCCAAATTTCGCGTTCTTGTGCTTCCCTGAAAGCTACGACAATTATCTACAACTTTCGTTATACTGAGATCCTCTAATTCTCTCGTTATCTGATCGAACAAGTCAGATTACTAAAACCTGTCAAACTACTGACAGACTCGCAGAACAGTTGCACTAATAAATTCATAACGTTTGCTACAGAGGTCCAAAAAATACGATCTAGCACTTCATTGAAAGCTAGTGACGTCCTCTACAACTTTCTAGGAGATGACCAAGACTGAATCCGCACTTAACCACACCAAAACGTCCTCTAATGCAATCTGTCCTGAGACGACAGAATTACCGGCAAGGAACAATTAAGCGCTAACACATCTAAACGAGGGGAAAACGAGGTTACCCTTGACGAACCGATCGCCGGGCACGAAGAGCACCCACTAGCGAACTCTCCCCCCAAAGATGGGCCCGTTCCCCTCACCTTCTTCCTCCTCCAACAGCTGGCCACCTCCAGCAATCTCCTTCTTCTTGGCCAATCGATCTCCCGGGTGATCGCCTTCTTCCTCCAATTGGTGCGTGCACTGTTCATGGTACTGTAGCGGTGGCGGTACTGTAGCACGTCGTGCTACAGTAACTCATCTAGGGTTTCCCTCCTCTCTTTATTAGTAGCCAGCCCCTCATGGGCCTAAATGCTGTGGGCTGAAAGCCCATAGCCCAAGTTGTCGAAATTATGCATAAATCCCCCTCTAATCTCCTGTTAAAACACTTTTCTAATTGGTCCTTGTCTCTAATTTATTTCTTCTCTCTCGAATACATTTGGGGTATTACACTTTTTTCTTCGGGTGCACCAGTTCTTTAGCTACAATCTGATTTTCGCTTTTGCTACTCTCCTTTTCTCTATTAGCTCTCTCTATTTCACCCTTTAGAATAGCATCAGGAGACATGGGTAGCAACGTTATTTTCTTTTCATTAAACATGAGAGTATACGTATTAGTTCTACCATGATGCACCGTATCTCTATCATATTGCCAAGGTCTACCTAACAACAAAGAACATGCTTGCATAGGTACTACATCGCAATCAACATAATCATGATAGGAACCAATAGAAAAGTGTACTCTCACAATGCGGGTTACCTTCAGCTTACCACAATTGTTGAACCATTGAATGTAATATGGACGAGGGTGCTGTTCTGTGGTCAATGCAAGCTTCTCAACCATGTCCATACTCGCCAAATTATTGCAACTTCCTCCATCAATTATCACACGACATGAACGCTCTTTGATGACAAGCTTTGTTTGGAAGAGATTGTGGCGTTGATTCTGCTTCAAAGACGCTCCATTTGTACACTAAGTACACGCTTCACGATAAGGCTTAAATATTTATCCGCAATTTCAGCACCATATTGTTCCTCTTCTCGCTCGATTCTTGGTCATCACTGCGGTTAGTTGCAAGCATAGCATATTCTTCCTCAATGTCACTAGTGAAGTGTACTCACCAAGATCCTTTATCAAGAGAGCTCGCTTGCTAGGGCAATCCCGCATCATGTGTCCATAGCCCTTGCAACGATGACATTGTGTTTCGTGCTCTACCCGTTGAAGCCATCAAGATGAACGTGTGCGTGGGCTTGTACCATGCTCTTGCTTGTTTCCGGTGCACGTGATGGTCTAGTGGAAGTAGATGGACGCCGATCGCCTGAGGAGTGTGTAGGTGCGGTGTTCGGTGGAGGGGTAAAGGATGCTCTTGATTGCCCTTGAGTTGTGCGACTGCAAAAGAACTCGCAGTTTCCTTTGTTCCGGCTTGACGCCCTCAGACTCTCTTTCACTTTACAAGCAAGATGAAACAAGCGAGTGATACAATTGTATTCCTTATAATCAAGTATGTCCCGAATGTCACGGTTTAAACCACCCAAAAATCTAGCAATCTTAGCATCTTCAGCTTTCTTCTAACCCACAACGCAAAGAAACCACTTTGCAATTCTTGATAATAATCCTCTCGTAACTACTACCTTGTCTTAAGCGTTGCAATTTATTAAGCAAATCACGGAATAATATGAAGGCACAAATCTAGCTCTCATAGCTCTCTTCTGAACATCCCGAAATTTCCAAAATGCAAAAATACGAGATTTTTAAAACTTTTTGTATGATTATCTCGTTGTCGCTCGCTTTGTCTCGCAATTTGTGGGTTATTTGATCTGCATTTCTTTTGCTAGCACAACTGTTATGAAATAAAAACCATAATTAGAAACCCTAGAAACATAAAATTGTAAAGTAAAAGAATCGATACAATTAAGTCATCATAATAAAATTAACTTAAACATTGCCCCAGTAAAATATTACTAAAAATAAATCCTAGGTCAAAGACCGCTCGTAACCTAAAATCTCCGAATTTATTTCGCTAACCCTAAATCCAAATCCTAACCCACGTATTGTTCCTCCGACCGACCACTTCGCCACTCGAACCGGCCGAGCCGTTCGCACTGCGACGCCGCGACGCATGTGTGCCACGCCGAGCCGCTCCTCGCCACCCATGCCGCTCTCCTCTCTCCCGAAGACACCTCGAACCTCCTCGCCACGCTGCGCTCGCCGCCGCCTGCCGCCAAAGACGCCCTCAAATCCACTGTCCATACCGGCCGAGCGACACCGCCGCTCGCCACCACCGAGTGCATCGCCCCACCGGCAGCCATCTTCTACGATCCGCCCAAGCTCGCGCATGCAACTCGCCAAAGAAACCACCGCCACGCCCGGATTTTTTTGATCACGCTTATAGTTCGCCTTGGCTTCACCCATGCAATCGCCGCCGACCCTCCACGCGTCTCGCCTGCCGACCGATCGTCATGCATGCTCGCCAAGATCACACTCGGTCACCACCGCTTTGGTCTTGAGCCACACCGAGTATCACCGCATAGAAAAGGTGGTGCCGCTGCCGCCTCAAGAACTCCGTCGCATTCCTCTCGCTTGCCACCACCTTTTCCCCAACCGCCGCCTCCCAACTTTCCCCATCTCCAAGGTCTTGGCCTCTCCCCACCGAGCTCCCTCCTCCTCGCCGCCGGCCGCCACCCCGTCTTGCTGAGCTCCACCGCCATCTCGCCTCGGCTCCGCCCGCCTTCTCCCACCGACCGGCTGCTCCACCGCCGCTTTCCCACCGAAGCGGCGCGCCTCCCATGCCGGCTCCTTCCCTGCATCCGCCCCATCCACCCCGACTCCTCCTCCTTTGGCGTCTCGGCAAGCTCCGGCCGCCTCGAGCCGTGCCTCCTCGCCTTCCCACCGAGCGGCCTCCCACCGCCTCCCCATGCCGGCCTTCCCACCGAGCTATCCTCCTCCGGTGACCCTCGCTGCCTCTCGCTACTCTCCCGGCTCCACCGCCCTCGCCCGCTTGTTGCCGCCGCCTCGCGCTTCTGAGCCCGAGCGCCGTTGCCCTCGGTGTCTCCTCCTCCGCACCCACGGTGACCCTCCGCGCCGCTCGTGGTCCAAGCCGCCAGCTTGCTCGCCACTCCTCGCCGCCGACAAGTGCTCATTGCGAGGCCACCGCCGACCGCTCAAGCCGCGCCACCGCCGCCGCCGCTCCCATTGGCCGCAGCCACCGACCTCCTCAAGCCGTGAAGCCACCGTCACCGGGATTGCCTCGACACCTCGGTCCCGCTTTTGTCATCGCAGCCGCCGCCATCGCTTCCACCGCCGACGACGACCACCGCTCCAAACCGACCAACCTCCCCGGCCGTGTGTCCTCAACTCCTCGTGTTTATTTCTCTTCCACCGCTAGATGTTCGTAAATGCTAATTGATCTTGTAATTGATGCCGAACCACCGTAAAACAACCATATGATGCTAACAAACTTTGTAGTCATTAATTAAGTCACTCAAGTGAGATAACAAATCAAGTTTTGGGTTTTAGGTAGTAGCACTTCATTTCAAAGAAAACCTTGTATTGCCTGTTGGATGAACTATTATGGGAATCAAAATCATCGCTTTGTCTTTAGGCTTATGGCTTGGTTATTACAGAGTTAGAAATGTTAGTAATTCTAATAGCCTTTTGAACACTTAAGTCGTTAGGAGCCAAACTATTTGAAAACCAATGTGGATGTTTGAGTTAAGTGAGAAGAGTAGGTTAGCAACATCACCAAACAAAGAAAATCCTGTTTATACCATGTGAGCAGAGAAGGAGAAATTTTGAATTGTCGAGCATCCACTTGTAAGGTAAACCACTCATCGCTAACCAATTTTGTGAGTGCTACTTAGGCCACTCTAATGGATTAACAAAATGAAAATTGAAATAACAGTGAGCTCGTAAACCTATTAGATGACTAATTGATTACTCAAAAGCATTGTTTAAGTGAATATTCAAATTAGCTAACCACCACTCTTGCTCAGATTTGAATCATCACTCTGAGCTGGCTGATTTAACAGAAGCATGTTTTGATGAAAATCTGTTTGGGCATTAAATCTTGTAGCCATCTTTAGGCCACTCAAATAGGTTGACAAACCTGAAGCTTTTAGGTAGTAGTACTTCATCTCATCAATACTTTGTTTTGTCTGTTGAAAGACTACAGGTGTTCATATCTGGCAATAGGCTAATGACCTTCCATTACAAGTACTTAGGAAGTTAGTGATTCCTTTAGCTCTCAGTGTTTGTAAGTAACTCTGTGTGTATGATTGGCTTTTGGCGATTAGCTAGGTAATTAGAAGGTCAGTTAAGTTGTTAATGATTAGCTGACAATGGAGTCCACCTATGAAGATTAGGGTTGTTTAGTAGTTGAATGACAAAGAGATTCCTTGATTGGAATAGTAGTGATTAATGTAGGTTTTAGCCAAGCCTTAGCCATGATTCTACTCCTCTGTAGTCCTCTCAGTGCGTGTATGATTACTTGTAGTTGGTTGGCAAGTGAACCCCTTTTGGTTTGGTGGTTAGTTGGTGAGGATTAGTAGAAGGGTTGAGTTTAGTTAGCCGATAGTGCAATATCGTAGGGTCATCTCAATAAACTTTTGGTAGTTATCAAGGCATGGTTGTTGGTATCGATGAGCAATAAGCTCACTGGATTAGTTTAGTATATGCTCGACTTTTGGAGCCACCTAGGTTAATTAGCTATTTTAGGGCATGTCGGTAGGGTAGGCTAAATAGTTAGTTAACCTCGGTGTGAGTGTGCCTCTAGCAAGATGCAACTACAGATGATAGTCGTGCACACCATCACCATCAAAATCTCTGAGAAGGAGAGCATATAAGAGGATTGGATTGATTTTGACTGTATGATTATCGTGGAAATAAGTGAGTTTGGAAAGAACAATCGTAGAAATCCTAGCTAATTTAAATAATCTCGAATCATCTAATTTGTTGTTCCTAAATTCATGATCTATCTTCGTGTTTTTATTTGTTGGTTATCCCGCATGCTCGTATTTATTCGCTTTTTCGCTTTGGCGCTTTTACCGTTAGATGGCGTTGTTTACGAGAGTGATCCTCTCGCAAAGAAGTCAATTATCTCAAACAAAGCAAAGGCAAGCGCTTGATCATATCCAGCTTCATTCCCATTATTTTCAAGTCTAATATTTTGTTTAACTTGTATGTATGCATGCTTTTGTGTCAAAGTAATTTTGTCGATTAGAGGTAGTTAATCCCATTGCATTGTTGCTCAAATTGTTCACCCTTGCCACTACCTTAGGAATATTATTCTCACCGTGAATTAGAGCCCTGAATGATTTAGGGCCTTTTATTTGTCTTTGCGATATGATGCTTAGGAATGCTTAGATACCGGTAGAATTGGGCTGTTATCGACTTAGTCAGTAACCTTGATCACACAAAATTATTATAACTTTACCTTTTCACCTTTGTGCTATGATATTTGTGAAAACTAAAAATAAAACAAAATGATTTGGACTTGGGCACAATGGTAAGTTGGTGTGCTTTTGGGTGTGACTGAAAGGTGCCCGAGTCAATTAAGGACCGAGTTACTTGCGCCACCGATCGAGCATTTTTGCGTGCTAACCACACTAGAGTATATGGGACCTCTCTTGACCTAGTACTTTGGCGTGTATTGGCTCCGGTCGCAGGGGTCGCAGGAGGGACGGAGGTGGGAGCATGGTAGTTGTCCAAAAGCTTTATCCCGAGTGGTAGTTGTCTTTTCGGCTTTACCATGTAAGCGTATGGATTTCTATCCATACGAGCGCTCGTAGTTGATACACAATATTGGAAAACGTCATGTTAGACTTAGCCGCGCTCGCATACCAAAGGAAGTATGCTAACCGTGGTCGTGGAAAGGCGGTCTAAAGTGTGGGTACATTGGTACACCCTGCAGGGTTAAAACTATTCGAATAGCCTCGCCCTAGGTTATGGACACGCCGGATACGCCCGTGAGAACTAGACTACAACATTTAATTAAAACTTGATGGGTTGGTATGAACGGTGTTCATACTATTGTTGTGATGGCCATTGGGTTGGTCATCTCCGTGATGTCTTTTGTTACTACTTCATCATCGTCGTTATTTCGCAAATAAAATTTGAATTGTTAAACCGCCTTCAAAACTATTACATTATTGCAAAAGAAAATTTGCTTTCGCTAAAAGTAAGTCCAGAGCCCTCCACTTAAATAAAGCTTGCATGTAGTTAAATTATAGTTCATACCCTTACACGTCGGTCTTGCGAGTACAAAAACAATTTTTGTACTCAGTTGCTTTGCTTAATGTTTTTGTTGCAGAGGAAGAAGGTGAGCCCCAAGGGTTTCCCTTTTGTGAGAAGTGCTGCGGGTTTGACGACTAGCTTGGCGGCCCGGTTGGTTGCCTTGTGGGTAAAGGCACACTAATTGGCTATTTTATTTATCGCCATCTTATGGCTTTTGCTTCCGCTGTGTAGATTGTTATTTATCTTGTAAGTTCATTCTGTTGTATTAATTGTAGTTTTATTATTGTAACCTCTCGTGTATGGATTTGATGCATAATTTTGTGTAGAGGTGTGTATACTGCAGTTCTGGGAAGTATACATGTCTCGAGGCTTGGTTTATTTGTTTTGTGATGCTAGGGCCAGATGATTGGGTAAGCATTACAAACCAAATAAACTGGGGTCCTCACAAAGTTGGTATCAGAGTCAGGTCGACTGTAGAAACCCTAGCTTGGTCGTCATTAGATATTTTGAAAAACTTATTTTCAAAATGACAAGTGGATTATGAAAGCTTAAGTAAGTTCTCGATTTTACTCCTTACCTATCTTAGCTCGCTCATCTTGCCTTATTCTTGTTAAGTTTTCAAAAGTTGTTCCCTCTCTTCTCCTTTCAAAGTTAGTTGATTATCTGTTAAATTTGGTCTGGGAATAATGAGTGTTAAAACACGGCGTTGGTTGTGAAGAGTTGAAGCACTCATCTCGAGCTCGGATACAGGATCCGACAGCAAACACAAGTTTCGGATCATGAGCACTTAGTTCGTCGTTAAGGTTAAAAATGAGATGTTAAAATCAACTAAAACTCATGGGATTAAAAGGGTAAGATGTGATATTAGATGGCTAGTGCCTAATGCACCCTTATATGGTTTTTGGCCATGCCTTTTAGATGCGTTAGAACTTGAGTCGTGTTCTAAAATGCTATCATCCTAAACGATTGCTCGTTCGTTCAATACGAGTTAGTCGTACTGGGAAGCAAATCTTTTGCTTTGTGATTTTGCACTGGTCTCATGCTTTCGTACAAACATTTGGAGTTCATTTCTTGTTATGTGTTTGTAATCGGGTTAGGGTAATGTCAATTTCTCCTAGACGATGCCTTATTGCGATATTAGGATTAAATTAGGGTTTATTCAGAGAATATATCTACACCCTAATGATACTAAGCTTGTAGACGCTAGATTTTGTAACCACTTGCCCTCCTTGTTCCAAATAGTTGCACATCGCCTACGGACGGCATGTATAGCAACTATGTCGGAACCTTTTTGAGTAGTTAGTACATGTTAGAATTAAATTGCATACCCATTGCCACTCCCTTACCTTATGTCCATTCTTTCCTCAACTTATCTTTCATGTACCAAATATTTAAGGGGTAGCAGATACCTCAAAATACTTGTTAGACATCTTGGTTCTCATACTTTGATCATGCATATAGTTTCTAAATTAAGTCAAGCATGTCATGTTAATCAAGTCGTATAGAACAAGAAGCATGTAGGCATACATGTGAGCATTTGCACTCTCACTAATCAAAATTTAAAATTTGTCAGGACTAATTTGCACACATGCATCCTCGTGCATTCATCCTGCAATTCCTATCCCACCAAGCAAATAGAACTAGAGAGGTGAGATTAAGCGAGACCACCTTAAAATCTTACTTACTTTCTTTTCTCGCATCAATCTCGTGCGATACTAGATTACCATCTAACCAGCTTTTTCCGTTCTATTGACCGATGCCTCTTTCGGTCGATCGAGTGGAGCCGAGTCTTTCATACTACCGTAAGACGACGTGAAGCATGATGTCAAATTATCTCGCGAATCAAGAAAGGAAAGGTTAAACAAAGCAATGGAAAGGAAAATGTGTCAAGAACGCCAGATACCGTATCATGATTTTCCAAAGACTATCTCTCAAGGAAATCAAGACAATGATGGTGCATTTCGCTTAGAGTTGAAAGGAACCACCTAGAAAACACATAACAGATGGACATTAGAAATCCTTCAACAAAGTTTCCTCTTTAGCACCTAAAGCTTCAAGAACCTCTCCGATTCGGTTGAGTTCGCTCACATCGAAATCAAGTATGACCACGTGACCAAACCCACCTAGGTTGCCACACCTTTCGCTCCTACTTCCGACTCACCGGAATCTCGGACGAGATTCAGTTTAAGGGGGGTAGATTTGTAACATCCCGAAATTTCCAAAATGCAAAAATACGAGATTTTTAAAACTTTTTGTATGATTATCTGTTGTCGTTCAGTTTGTCTGCAATTTGTGGGTTATTTGATCTGCATTTCTTTTGCTAGCACAACTGTTATGAAATAAAAACCCTAATTAGAAACCCTAGAAACATAAAATTGTAAAGTAAAAGAATCAGATACAATTAAGTCATCATAATAAAATTAACTTAAACATTGCCCTGTAAAATATTACTAAAAATAAATCCTAGGTCAAAGACCTGTTCAGAACCTAAAATCTCCGAATTTATTTCGCTAACCCTAAATCCAAATCCTAACCCACGTATTGTTCCTCCGACCGGACCACTTCGCCACTCGAAGTCCGCCGAGCCGCCGCACTGCGACGCCGCGCGCATGTGTGCCACGCCGAGCCGCCGCCCTCGCCACCCATGCCGCTCTCTCTCTCTCCCGAAGACGACCTCGAACCTCTCGCCACGTTGCGCCCGCCGCCGCCGTCGCCGCCAAGACGCCTCAAATCCATTGTCCATACCGCCGAGCGACACCGCCGCTCGCCACCACCGAGTGCATCGCCCCACCGGCAGCCATCTTCTACGATCCGCCCAAGCTCGCGCATGCAACTCGCCAAAGAAACCACCGCCACGCCCGATTTTTGATCGCGCTTATAGTTCGCCTTCGCTTCACCCATGCAATCGCTTTCGCCGGCCGACCCCTCCACGCGCCGCCGCCGACCGATCGTCATGCATGCTCGCCAGCATCACACTCGGTCACCACCGCCTTGGTCTTGAGCCACACCGAGAGTATCACCCTGGCATAGAAAAGGCTGGTGCCGCTGCTGCCTCAGCAACTCCGTCGCATTCCTCTGCTTGCCACCACCTTTTCCCCAAATCCGGCTGCCTCCCAACTTTCCCCATCTCCAAGGTCTTGGCCTCTCCCACCGAGCTCCTCCTCTCCTCTCGCCGGCCGCCACCCCGGCGCCGAGCTCCACCGGCCATCTGCCCTCGGCTCCGCCCGCCTTCTCCCCACCGACCGGCTGCTCCACTGCCGCCGCCTTCCCCACCGAGCGGCGCGGCCTCCCCATGCCGGCTCCTTCCCCAGATCCGGCCCCATCCACCCCGACTCCTCCCTCCTTTGGCGTCTCAAGAAGCTCCGGCCGCCTCGAGCCGTGCCTCCTCGCCTTCCCACCGAGCGGCCTCCCATCGCCTCCCCATGCCGGCCTTCCCACCGAAGCTCTCCTCCGGTGACTCCTCTGCTGCCTCTCGCTACCTCCCGGCTCCACCGCCTCGCCTCGCTTGTTGCCGCCGCCCGCGCGCTTGAGCCCGAGCGCCGTGCCCCGGTGTCTCCTCCGGCACCCCACGGTGACCCTCCGCGCCGCCGTGGTCCAAGCCGCCCGCTTGCTCGCCACTCCCGCCGCCGACAAGTGCTCGCTGCGAGGCCACCGCCGACCGCCTCAAGCCGCGCCACCGCGCGCCGCCGGCTCCCATTGGCCAGCCAGCCACCGACCTCCTCAAGCCGTGAAGCCACCGTCTGCTGGGATTGCCTCGACACTCGGTCCGTTTTGTCATCGCGAGCGCGCCATCGCTTCCACCGCCGATTTACCGACCACCGCTCCAAACCGACCCAACCTCCCCGTGCCGGTCCCCGAACTCCCTGTGTTTATTTCTCTTCCACCGCTAGATGTTCGAAATGCTAATTGATCTTGTAATTGATGCCGGAACCACCGGTAAAACAACCATATGATGCTAACAAACTTTGTAGTCATAATTAAGTCACTCAAGTGAGATAACAAATCAAGTTTTGGGTTTTAGGTAGTAGCACTTCATTTCAAAGAAACCTTGTATTGCCTGTTGGATGAACTATTATGGGAATCAAAATCATCGCTTTGTCTTTAGGCTTATGGCTTGGTTATTACAAAGAGTTAGAAATGTTAGTAATTCTAATAGCCTTTTGAACACTTAAGTCGTTAGGAGCCAAACTATTTGAAAACCAATGTGGATGTTTGAGTTAAGTGAGAAGAGTAGGTTAGCAACATCACCAAACAAAGAAAATCTGTTTATACCATGTGAGCAGAGAAGGAGAAATTTTGAATTGTCGAGCATCCACTTGTAAGGTAAACCACTCATCTGCTAACCAATTTTGTGAGTGCTACTTAGGCCACTCTAATGGATTAACAAAACAGAAAATTGAAATAACAAAGTGAGCTCAGAAACCTATTAGATGACTAATTGATTACTCAAAAGCATTGTTTAAGTGAATATTCAAATTAGCTAACCACCACTCTTGCTCGATTTGAATCATCACTCGAAATGGCTGATTTAATGTAAGCATGTTTTGATGAAAATCTGTTTGGGCATTAAATCTTGTAGCCATCTTTAGGCCACTCAAATAGGTTGACAAACTGAAGCTTTTAGGTAGTAGTACTTCATCTCATCAATACTTTGTTTTGTCTGTTGAAAGACTACAGTGTTCATATCGGCAATAGGCTAATGACCTTCCATTACAAGTACTTAGGAAGTTAGTGATTCCTTTAGCTCTCGGTGTTTGTAAGTAACTCGTGTGTATGATTGGCTTTTGGCGATTAGCTAGGTAATTAGAAGGTCGATTAAGTTGTTAATGATTAGTCGACAATGGAGTCCACCTATGAAGATTAGGGTTGTTTAGTAGTTGAATGACAGCAGATTCCTTGATTGGAATAGTAGTGATTAATGTAGGTTTTAGCCAAGCCTTAGCCATGATTCTACTCCTCTGTAGTCCTCTGTATGTGTATGATTACTTGTAGTTGGTTGGCGTGAACCCCTTTTGGTTTGGTGGTTAGTTGGTGAGGATTAGTAGAAGGGTTGAGTTTAGTTAGCCGATAGTGCAATATCGTAGGGTCATCTCAATAAACTTTTGGTAGTTATCAAGGCATGGTTGTTGGTATCGGTGAGCAATAAGCTCACTGGATTAGTTTAGTATATGCCTGACTTTTGGAGCCACCTAGGTTAATTAGCTATTTTAGGGCATGTCGGTAGGGTAGGCTAAATAGTTAGTTAACCTCAGTGTGTGAGTGTGCCTCTAGCAAGATGCAACTACAGATGATAGTCGTGCACACCATCACCATCAAAATCTGCTGGAGAAGGAGAGCATATAAGAGGATTGGATTGATTTTGACTGTATGATTATCGTGGAAATAAGTGAGTTTGGAAAGAACAATCAGTAGAAATCCTAGCTAATTTAAATAATCTCCGAATCATCTAATTTGTTGTTCCTAAATTCATGATCTATCTTCTGTGTTTTTATTTGTTGGTTATCCTGTTGGCGTTCTGGTATTTATTCGCTGTTTTTCGCTTTGGCAGTTTTTACCGTTAGATGGCGTTGTTTACGAGAGTGATCCTCTGCAGCAAGTCAATTATCTCAAACAAAGCAAAGGCAAGCAGTTTGATCATATCCAGTTCATTCCCATTATTTTCAAGTCTAATATTTTGTTTAACTTGTATGTATGCATGCTTTTGTGTCAAAGTAATTTTGTCGATTAGAGGTAGTTAATCCCATTGCATTGTTGCCCTGAAATTGTTCACCCTTGCCACTACCTTAGGAATATTATTCTCACTGGTGAATTAGAGCCCGGTGAATGATTTAGGGCCTTTTATTTGTCTTTGCGATATGATGCTTAGGAATGCTTAGATACCGGTAGAATTGGGCGGTTATCGACTTAGTCGGTAACCTTGATCACACAAAATTATTATAACTTTACCTTTTCAGCCTTTGTGCTATGATATTTGTGAAAACTAAAAATAAAACAAAATGATTTGGACTTGGGCACAATGGTAAGTTGGTGTGCTTTTGGGTGTGACTGGAAAGGTGCCCGAGTCAATTAAGGACCGAGTTACTTGCGCCACCGTACTGAGCATTTTTGCGTGCTAACCACACTAGAGTATATGGGACCTCTCTTGACCTAGTACTTTGGCGTGTATTGGCTCCGGGTCGCAGGGGGTCGCAGGAGGGACGGAGGTGGGAGCATGGTAGTTGTCCGAAAAGCTTTATCCTGAGTGGGTAGTTGTCTTTTCGGCTTTACCATGTAAGCGTATGGATTTCTATCCATACGAGCGGCTCGTAGTTGATACACAATATTGGAAAACGTCATGTTAGACTTAGCCGTGCCTGCATACCAAAGGAAGTATGCTAACCGTGGCTGGTGGAAAGGCGGTCTAAAGTGTGGGTACATTGGTACACCCCTGCAGGGTTAAAACTATTCGAATAGCCTCGTCCTAGGTTATGGACACGCTCGGATACGCCCCGTGAGAACTAGACTACAACATTTAATTAAAACTTGACGGGTTGGTATGAACGGGTGTTCATACTATTGTTGTGATGGCCATTGGGTTGGTCATCTCCAGGATGTCTTTTTGTTACTACTTCATCATCACGCTGTTATTTCTGCAAATAAAATTTGAATTGTTAAAACTGCCTTCAAAACTATTACATTATTGCAAAAGAAAATTTGCTTTCGCTAAAAGTAAGTCCAGAGCCCTCCACTTAAATAAAGCTTGCATGTAGTTAAATTATAGTTCTCATTACCCTTACACGTCGGTCTTGCAGTACAAAAACAATTTTTGTACTCGGTTGCTTTGCTTAATGTTTTTGTTGCAGAGGAAGAAGGTGAGCCCCAAGGGTTTCCCTTTTGTGAGAAGTGTCATGGGTTTGACGACTAGCTTAGCGGCCGGTTGGTTGCCTTGTGGGTAAAGGCACACTAATTGGCTATTTTATTTATCGCCATCTTATGGCTTTTGCTTCCATTGTGTAGATTGTTATTTATCTTGTAAGTTCATTCATTTGTATTAATTGTAGTTTTATTATTGTAACCTCTCGTGTATGGATTTGATGCATAATTTTGTGTAGAGGTGTGTATACTGCAGTTCTGGGAAGTATACATGTCTCGAGGCTTGGTTTATTTGTTTTGTGATGCTAGGGCCAGATGATTGGGTAAGCATTACAAACCAAATAAACTGGGGTCCTCACATCTTCATAGCATCCCAAGTTCTAGGTATGTTTCGTTCATTACGGCACAATTCATTCCACCAAATAGAAGCAAAATCGGTGAACTCACTAGTAGCAGCTCTAACCCTTTTATTGTCAGGAAATTCATGGCATGCAAATTTTTGGTCTACGACTAACTCCCATGTGAGGTAAGCATCAGGATCATATTTACCAAAAAAGGAGGCATAGTGAATTTAATTTTACCAAGGGAATCATTACGGTCACGCACCTCACGTGGTGGATCTCTTCTCATACCTTGTCGATTGAAACGTCGTTGTCGGTGATCACGATCATTGATGGGATTGAAACCACCATCGGACTCCGTATCAGCGACATATGGGTTCGCTTCATCTTCTACCTCATCGGCCCATGATCTATGAACAGATGGGTTACGGCGTGGTTGTGCAATGCCGACGAAGAACGGGGTGGCAGCAGGAGGTGGCGTTCTCAAGTCGCTCCACACGTGCAAAGAAGTGCGCAAGATCGATATTGGTGCGATCGAGAACGCCTCAATACGCTCCGAATGTTGATTCAATAAGCGTGAAAAACGTTGCATGATGTCTTCCGTGCGAGGCGTGAGGGGTGCATTGTCCTCAGCGTAGGGCCTGCTATGCTCCCCTTGTGACCCTGAACCTGCCATCGTTAGTAGAAAACAAAGAACAGATCACAATGTATATGTCCCTATGAACTACTAGGTTCTGGAACTCAAAGTCACTCACTCTCAAGCTTTTACCAAGCTCTTACAAGATCTTACAATGCAGCAAGAAAGTGGTACAACCGGTGGCTGGTTCGTGATACTCTCACTTGCGATTAGCCCAACGATTGCGAGGCACGGTACCTGCTGAGTTAGTAGGAAGTGGAGCTCGGAAGGCTAGTATGTAGCAAAGGAATAGCAATTATTCAATTTAGTATGCAAAGTTGAAAAGTAGTTCAAAGTACTAGTCACAAGTGCTGATTCTACTCTAAACCAAGCCTAGCTAGAGCAACTCACAAGAACGACTAGTAGCAACAACGGAGGACTAGCACAAAACTCCAACACAAGCGAGCAATGGATGAATGATGCCCAATCGAACAAGGAAATAATGTCAAGAAAAGGAGGCGACTCAGATTTTTTCTTCTTCTTCACTTTTTTTTCTCCTTTCTTTCTACTCTTTCTTCTCTTTTTCTTTCTTTCTTTCTTTTTTTTTTCTTCTCTTTCTTTTTTTTTAACCTCAGAACACCACGGGGCCTGAAAACATGAAATTTTCAGGTTGCTACAGTAAACAAAATCGATTTTTTTACTGTAGCAAAGGGGAAAAAAAACCCCGGGTCTTCTCTTCTTTCTTTCTTTTTTTTTTTGTTTTTTTTTCCTCTCCTTTTTTTTTTATACTCCACCGAGCTCTTTGAAATTACTAGAACCGTCCAAAAGCAAAACCACAGCAGGCTTTTTCCACAGGAGAGCTGCGGCGGCTCGGCTCCCCAGCTTCGGCGTCGGCGGTGGTTTGGCGGCGGCGCGCCTCTCGAACGGCGCGCGCCTCTCGAGCGAGCGCGCGTCCGCGGTACAAAGGGAGCGGGATGTGGCGGCGCTGTCCGGCGCGGTGGTCGGCGGAACCGCGAAGCGAAGCGCAGGACCGCGAGGTAGCGGCGGCGCGCGCGCAGAAGGCGGCGGCGCGGATGTGGTCGGTGCGGCGGCGGCAGCGGCGCTTGGTGGAGTCGGTGGCGGATGGCGGCGGTGGCTGCTCGAAGCTGCGGTGGCGGCACGCACCGCAATGCAGCGGCGGCGCGGCGCGGGCGGCGCGCGATGGCGCGGCGTCTCCCATCGGCGACGGCGCGGCGTGCGGCTCCGAGCGGTGTCGACCAAACGCGCGCGGCGTCCGCGGCGACTCCCCTTCAACAACGGTCGCGGTCTGTGTGGATCCGAAGATGAGCGGCAGCGGTGGTAGCTCCCCCGAGTGGCTCCGGCCTGGAAGGAGCTGGCGGCACGGCGGCTCGCCGTGCGGCAGCGTCGCCCGAAGTGGCGGCGGCCTGATTAGAAATTGATCTGCTAGTTTTGTTGTTCTTCAAATCTTCTTCAAACCATGATCGATTGATTGGGGACACTGATGTTGCTTGAATTCTTGTGGTTGATTATTGCACTCTGGCCGAAAGACGTTGATCGCCCGTGCGGATCGAGCGAGGCGAGGTCCAAGAGAAAATTGCTTGACTGACACGACCCAATCTGCTAATTTGACCCAAACGACAGAGAACCGAATCGGATCCGCAGAACACACGCGCTCGACGATGGTGGTAGATCAAACTGCTACTACTTTTTTTTTAATGCTTCACAACCTTTGTGGCCTGACGGCGGCAGAAGCCCTGATGAAAGATGATCCAACTGATGTTTGCGGCAGGGGGGTGACGAACTAGCGATCGATAAGAAACCCTAAACCTAGACCAATCTAGACAGGAAACCAGCACAAATGACTCGACGATGCAACGACAATTCAACAACGCAAACTAAAAGAAAAAATTGCAAAGCCACAAATTGGTTTGGATGATAAGAACTAACCCTAATTTTTTTTGGCTATTTGGATTGTAGGAAAGAAAAAATTCTCACCGATGAACTGTAGCTCTGATACCACCTGATGAACCCGAAGGTTCGATTTGTTGGCCCGATCTTTCGATGAGAACGATAGGTTCGGTAGGCGTCGCTCAACTCTCACGATCCTGGCTACGAACACGCAAGGCTCGAAACCACGCAATCGCTGAACTGTTCGACAAGTCGTTATCAACCGTGCACGAATACCCGGTTGACCTGACCACGAAGGTCGATTCCTGCATACACCGAAGAAGCACGCAAGAACAAGATTAAGCAATCTGAAATTGCAAATAGGAATTAAAGTATTGAATTGAGTTGGGATTCTGAATAAGGATCTTAATTGGGTGGTCTAGCCGACACACGCAAAAGATTCAAGTTGCAACGAAGGCAAACTAAACATAAACAAAATCCGAGAAAACTAGAGGGGGTGCGGCCTCCTTAAATAGGAGATGAGGAGCCACACATCTAATAGCACCAATGAGGTGGGACTAAACTCGTGGGTTACTGTTCACGTGAACAGTAACCACACCTCAGTGGCCCGGCGACGATGGGCCAAGTTCAGTATGATTACAAGGCCCAGATTGGCCCAAACAAGTGATATGACGTCTTCTTTTGATGATTGCGATCAGTTCAGAAGGAATTTTAAGATGAGGCCGGATCCGTTGGAAAGAGGACGAAATAAGCTTTCAATCAAGTACTCGTGGGCCGCCAACGGACTCCGGATGTGAAAGTTATGCCTGTTTTAAGTTGGTGTTGTCAGGCTGATTTCGGAGGCCTGGACTTGTTGTGGTAGTTGCGGTACCCCCCTTGCCTTCGTTCCTGAGTAGAATAACATCACTAGACTTAGGTAGCAATCCATCCTCAATGGAACAATTATAAACTCCTAGAAACGGTTACGATAATTCGATCGCGAGCTTGTGCTCTAGTAATTGGTCCTTGCATATCAAGTTGAAGAGTAGACGCAGTAGGGATGGTTGTATCAATGGAAAGGATGTCCTCATCAGGTAATTAGTCTTGGAAGAGTTTTTTTGGTAGTCTTTGGTTAGATGGCATTCGGCCTGCTGTTTTGCAGTTTTCGTCCAGTGGCTTGCGTGGTTAATTTCATGTGGTTAGAGGATGAATCTGGAGTTTTGGTCTCCTAGAGAGTTGTAGGTTATTGTCTTAGCTTTCAGTGGCCGCCAAGTTCACTCAAATAAGATTAACGGTTAGAGAGTTATGATTTTTCTAAGACTGCTGTTCCACTGCTCTGTCAGTAATTAGGCAGTTTGTAGAAAACCGATTAACAGTGATGGTTAAAGTGGAAATCTGAGAACCCCAGTATAACGAAAGTTGTAGATAATCCTTCCAGCTTTCAGGAAAACTAAATATCATGGAATTAGGACGAACGTAGAGAAAGTTATGATAATTTCATTATTGCTGTCCAGAGACCCGACACGAGAATAGATACTCTGTTGTTTAGTTTGGTAGGGCTAGTAAAGGGCCGAATAAGAGAACCTCACCAACTAGGTTTAGAAGGGGAATTCAATAACCTTTTCAGATTGTCCAAGATCACTCTATTTGGATTTCTGTACATTTAGTTATGATTTTTCGAAGGGGGCTGTTCTCTGGAAAAGAAATCTGACAGCCAGCATTAGAGTTGGGGATTGCGTTTAGTGGACGATGTACTCATTTTGTGTTTATGGTTTTGTTATTAGACCTTTATGGTAGCCTTAGCTTGTCTCAATTGTATGTCCAGGTGTGGGTTTGGCTCCGGGAGCAGTACCTTATTCCCGACATCCACCTTCGCATGGTTGAGGCAAGTGCATTGTTGATTGATTGTCTGGCTATATTGTGTGTTATTTGATATATGGTTGCATAGCAAGATGGCATATTTTGATGAATGTTTAAGTATGGTTATTGCTCAAATGATGCTTATGCTTACTATGGTTCAATGTTGTTGTCTTTTGGTAAAATTGATATTGAATGAGAGATGAGCATTTGCATATTGAGAGCATATTGAGGCTTGGTCATGCGGTGACCAAGTATGTTTCCCTTTGAGAACCCCGTCATGAATGAGACGGGCCCGAGATCCCCTCACTCGTGGAGTGTGGGCTTGAGGTCCCCGTTACTTGCGGAGTAACGAGTAATTGGTCCCTGTGCGTGCGCGCACAGGCATGGGTATGCGGCGGCGGTCGCATACTCAGACACGTGTAATGCACACGAAGTTAAAGATAAAGGTTCCTTGAGCATTGCATTTGCATATGAGATGTTTTAATGTTGATCTCCTTTATATGTATGTTGATGTTATAGTTTCTTTATGTACTTGCCGAGTCTGTGGACTCACTCTTGTTTTTATTGTTGTTTTAGGTACCGAGCCAAGAATGACATGCATGGGGAAGTAGACGCTAGTCACACACATACCACATGAACTAAATAAAGTTGAATGATCTTCAGAACGGGATTGACTTTAGATTATTATGTTTTGTCTTATGCAATGGATTAATGTAATAATGATGAGTAGTGGATCTTTATATCTCTCTAGTTATGTTGGATTCTTAGCATGTCATTGATTATCTTTTAATGTCTTTGGATGAAAGTTTTAATTACTATTTGAATAAACTGTGTGTTGGAACCTCCGTGTAATTAACTTTACAAGGGAGGTTCTTGTAACATCCCAAATTTTGGGCTTGTGTTTCAAATGTAAGAAAATGAGCAGAAATTAAAACTTTTTCTTACATCATGTATTTCCTGTTGTGCCAATCAATTCTTGTTCAAAGAATTATGGAATTACATTGTCACAAGTCTTGTTGATCCAAATCTTGCTATTCCAAAAACAATCTTGTCAAATCTTATGATCATCCTCTAAAAATATTTTTCCTAAGTCTCTGTGATGGTATGTGACCCCTCTGAAAAATCTCACAATTTTTAGAAATTGTTTGAAAATTTTTAGAGGCAGTCAAACCTGTTTGACTCTTAGTCAAACATTAAAACAGAGCCTTGCAGAATTTTTGGAGATTTATTCGCAGCATACAAATCTCTGAAAATTTTACACAAGGTTAATATCTGAGTTAGCAAGCTCCTGTAAAATTTTCATAATTTTTGGAGTTATTTTGCTACCTCAAATAAATCTTTCAGAGTCTCTGTTCTTTTTCAAAGTCAAACTTGGTTTCTTGTTGCTTGGGTTCGAGTCGGACTCGTGCTCGAGCCACTTGATTCGGTCCATCAACTAAACGCGCCGAGCCACTCTTTAAACGCGCAATCGATCTCGTCCGTTAGATCTAAATCGCACGGCCGCGGCGCGTGTATCACCGGACCTTCCGGTTGCAAGTCCGAATGTCGGCCGATAGATCCCCATCCAACCGTTGAGATTTCCGAAGCCTTCGGACCCTCGGTTGCATTTTTGAATCGAGCCGTTGGATTAAGATCCAACGCCGCGCACTGCTCGTTGTAAATAGAGTTTGCGACGTGGGGCAATCCGAGCCGTTCGTTTCTAATCGTAGGGCTCGCAGCCTCCCGTTGTGTTTTAAAGCCCGTGGCGTGGCACTATCTCGACCATTCGTGTCTCATCCAACGGTACAGAATCGCCCGAGCTTTGCGCTGGTCATCTTCAACCTCCCGCCGTGCGCGAAAACAAGGCAAGGCATGGTGAGGTCATTTCTTGCTCCCTAAAGCCACCCTAGCCGACGTGTAGTGGTATGGGCGGTACATTGAACTAGGCCATGCCCTAATACACGTCTTCACCTCTTTTCCTTGTCGGCGCGCCTTGTGTTTTGTGTTTGCCGCGAGAGAGGAGTGGTGCAAACCCTAACACTTTCATGACTTTATAAGCACCCTCAATGCCTCTGGTATGTCTTTAGACCACCACCAAGCTTCACTCACGGTGTGGGAGCTTAATACCTCGAAAATGGCAAACCGCCATGGTTGACCGTGGAGCTCCATTGGTGTTCTTGGTGTTCCAGTGGTCCTCCTTCATGTTTCTTTGCCCTAACCTTATCTATTTACTTCCTTGAACATTTCCCCTCACTTAATTTTGGATTTGATTCTCAGGAATTGTCCAATTTGGGGTTTGTTCAAATTCGGCCGATTTTGGTCATCTTCTTCCTCAGCTCAGGTGAGTGCTCCCTTTTCTAATTACTTGCTCATGTAGCCTCTGTGAACCTTAATAAAGCTATACTGATGCTTTGGGATCACTCATTTGGCTCAGGGGGTCATTTTCAATCTTTCTTCTTCGTGTCCGGCGAGCTTCCACCGTGATCAAGCATCTCCGGCCATCTTTGAAGCTTCTCGTCGCTAAGGTAGCTTCTTATTAGTCCTTAGAAGCTTTGGCACCCGCATCCTAGGCTTGCAGTGGAGCTCATCGCAATTTTCGTGTTTAGCAGTAAGCTCCCATTTTCGTTTTTCCGGCTAGCCGGCGTTCTAGTCCTTCGCCGCCGGTGAGAATGCTACCCCTAGATTCTTTGTGCTATTGCGGATCCATTTTGGTCCTTGATGGGCGCCGCCGCGGCCAGTGTCGCCGGCGATTTGCCGTGGAAGCCACTCGGATTTTGCCGGCGAGGAGCTCCCGTTTTCGTCAGCTCATTAGGACACATTAATTACCAATCATTAGTATTATCTGTGTCTTAATCGTTATTGTTGAACCACTGACTTGTGGGCCCAACATCCTTTAATCGCTCTCTGGATCAATCCCGCACTGTTCCGACATCATTAATATCTAATCATTGCTTAATTAAAGGAGTTGGCATTTAATCGCCGTTAATTAACCTGCGGATCATTGATGGTGGGCGAGGGGTTAGAATCAAATCTCGGCTGATCATTAGAGTCTAATTAATGTCAATCATTAGAATCATTAATTTGGTCTTAACCGCCCCTTAGTCGACTTGTGGGCCGGTGCATCGTGCACGTGGGTTAAATCGTTGCGGTCGTGACTCGTAGTCACTGACATGCGGTCCCAATCGTCAGTACCTCTTTTTGAACTGCGATCATTATCCACCGTTCATTTTTAGATCTGCGGCCTAGATCTTGTATGCGTTCGGACCCTCCGGTTCCCCTCATCATCCTGGACCGTCCATCTCGCGATCTGCGGCTGAGATCATGTGTGCAATCGGACCTTCCGGTTAGATGTGGGTTCTAAGCCGTTCATCTTTAGATCTGCGGTCGTGGTTCACCGAGGCAACCGCATCGTCCGGTTGCATGCACTCGTTTGGGCCGTTGGATCTTGATCCAACGGTGGACCCCGATTAGGTTTGGCGCGCGTGCGCTATTTCCAGCGTGCGTGGGCTGTTGGATTTTAAATCTACGGCCCACGGGCGTCCACGTCGTTTTCTTTGTTTTGGGTTGTTCTGTATTTCGGTAAGTATTTATTTAACGACTGAAAATGATGTAAAACTTTAGAAACTCGAACTAATTCATTTTAGCTACTTTTTAGTTAATTCCAATCGTAATAAATTATGTTATCACTTTAGCTTATTATAAAAATGGATTTAAGCATGTTCGATGAGTGTAAAATTGTATAACTAGGAATAACTTGATTTGTCATTTTGAATATTCCGAAAATGAATAAAACTTTAGAAAATGCATATCTTGCTCTGTATGTCCTAAATGAATGATTCCAACCTTGATAAATTTGTTATTAACCCAATGTTAATATAAAAATGATGGTAGGTCCAAGATTATATGAAACCTTGATTAATGAGTAGTACCTATTTTTAGCATTTAGAAAATTCGGAAGACTTATAAAATGCACAAGTAATTCTCTGTAAATGCAAAATATATTTGATAAATTCTAGAAAACCCTCTGTTAGTATACTTCTCTGTAAAATTAGTTTTGAACATATTTATGCTCTGGAAAGTGCATTATGCCAATTTTGCATCTTAGAAAAATCATAACTAAATCACTTTAACTCCAAATGACCTGAAATTTTATATGGGTTACCTCTATACCAGTAGGTAGCTACCATAAAAATTCCAGCTTCAAAATCTCCTAGAAAATATTTTTGCTACAGTGCTAATTATGGTAAAATGTATTTTTATGCATTGTCTTTTGCACCACAAATCCAAATTAGGTTTTTCCAGTTTCTATGTCTAGGTATATTCGTATTCTACCTTATGTGTAAATTTAATCGCATTTGGTTAAGTTTTGCTTGCTCTTTGTTTATTTGTGGCTCGTCTTATTGGTTGTTCTTGGTTCTTTTGCCTTCGCTTAGGATTCGACATTTGCGGTAATCCCAGAACGATCCTCCGCAACCAATTGAGCAACAAAGCAAGAAGGCAAGCAGTTTGATCATGTTAATCCCAGTATTTTAAGTATTTATGTTGATTACAAATTCTATGTATGCATTGCTACTTTGTTTTAATAGTTGGCCTAGTAGATGCATTTCCTTAGCAAATGATTATCCTCTACTACCATGAGCCTAGGTTACTTGCTGTGATTTAGAGTTCGTGGATGAGCTCTTGTCACTTAGTAGTTGCGAATTAATTGCTTAGCCATGCTTAGCCGGTAGAAATGGGCGGTTATCGACTTGTCGATAACCTTGATCACACAAAACTTATTATGATTTATGATTTCCACCTTGTGCCATGTCTACTTGTGAAAACTAAAACTAAAAGCAAAATGATTTAGACTTGGGCACAATGGTATGTTGGTGTGATTCTCGGGTGTGGTGGAATGGTGCCTAAGTCAACAAGGACCGAACATCTTGTTACACTAAACCAAGCATTTTAGCGTGCTAACCACACTAGAGGGTATGGGACCTCTCTTGACTTAGTACTTTGGCGTGTATTGGCTCCGGTCGCAGGAGGGATGGTGTTGGGAGCATTGTAGTGTCAGAAAGACTTCACCGGGATGGGATTTGTTGTCTTTCGCTTGCAATGTAAGCGTATGGTGTTTCTACCCATACGGCGGCTCGTAGTTAATACACAATATTGGAAAGCGTCTCGTAGGACTTAGCGTGTCGGCATACCTACGGAAGTGTGCTTTTGGCTTAAAGGCGATCTCAAGTGTGGGTACATTGGTACACCCCTGCAGGTTAAAACTATTCGAATAGCCTCGTCTAGGTTATGGACACGCTTGGGGAGGTCTTTCAAGAGTTAGACTACAACCTTTTAAATTAAAACTTGATGGGTGGTACGAATCGGGATTTGTGCTATGTTGTGGTGACTATTGGGATAGTCACTTCAGTGGTTACTTGTATGTATCTGTACTTCATGTTACTTTGATAACTAAGCAGATTTGCAAACTTGCTTTGAAAATGTATTACATTATTGCAAATAAAATTGGCTTCATGCAAAATGAGACATACAACCTCCACCTAAATGAGCAGCATGTAGTATATGAATAGGTGCGCTAATCCACACGTCGATCTTGCGGGTACAAAGACAATCTTTGTACTTTCGGTTGCTATGTTAATTGTTTTGTTGCAGAGGAGGAAGGTGAGCAGAAGGGCCTCACTTTGTGAGCTGTGTTGTGGTAGCTTGGGCGACTAGCTTGGCGGCCCTGATCGGTTGCCTTGTGGGTGTGTGGCTAACCGGTGGACTTTTGTTCTAGCCATCTTATGGCACATTTTGCTTCATTGTCATTCTTGTATATTATTCTATTTGGCGGTCGGCTCTCTTTTGTAATAACTTTACTTTATGTCGTTGTTGAACTTAGTGATGTATGTGTATGGAATTGATGTATAATTTTGTGATGATGTGCATATGCTGCAGTGGGAGCATATGTCCATCGAGGCTTAGAATGTTTAATTAGTAATGCTAGAACCATTTGGAGGTTAAGTGTTACTAGTTAAACATTCCGGGTCCTCACAGTTCTGCCGAAATTTATTAGGATTGTCTAGTTTAGAATTACTAGAGTTTGTTTAGTAGCATTCCAGGCTCATGACGGGCTGGGGTGTTACAGTTGGTATCAGAGCGGGCTATAGGTCCGTGGTATATGAAAAGTTAAATTTGACACACTATGCACAGTAGGTGGGAATGGGTTAATGCATTGCATTACGCTACTATTGAGTTTTTGATTTCTCTTGTGTGATAGCTACTAGTTAGGCTATACTTGTGGTCCCAGTTGTTGTAAGTGCTTATTGTTTGATTGTTTTGCTGTGATGTTTAGGTATGGCAAGGGGTGGAGGCCGAGTTTGTGGTCGTGGCCGGCAGGGAGCCGGGCGAGGCCAGGCATCGCCCCCGCCAGAAGTTCAGAATTCCGTAGTTGGAGAAGCTAGCCATGTGGAATCAGAGGAAGAGGTTGCTTGAATGCAGACAGAGAACCAGGCATCACCGGTGCGCTGTTGTCGCTCTGTGGTGGCCTCGGCTGCACTGCGGTGTATGCCATGGGATTACACGATGGAACGCGTTGGTGGACACCTTCGACGGTCGAGCACGCGGTTGACGCAGCTAACTGGCTGCGGCACATGGAGAGGCACTTCGGAGCTCTGGGAATGACCTCGGAAATGAGGGCTCAGTTCGTGGCTTTCCAATTGAAGGGGCAGGCGGATATCTGGTGGGAAGGAGTCACGATGGCGGACACGGCTCATGGACGATTACACAGGAACATTTTGTTGAGCATTTCAGGAAGAGGTTTTATCCAGCTTCATATGTGGAGCGAATGGAAGTCTCTTTGCAGAACTTCAAGCAGGGTAAGATGACAGTGACAGAGTATGAAGCGGGTTTTAACAACCTGGTTCGTTTTGTTCCAGCTGTGGCCACAAATGATGAAGAAAAAGCCAAGAGGTTTCGCAGGGGCTCGGGCAAGAGTTCCGCAGTATTGAGAGCATTGGAGTTGCGGATTTCAGTTCTGGTCGAACAAGCCGGGGGCATGGGCGGAGATGCGGCTTGGTGAGGGACCCCAGAGCGGAAGGCGTTGTGGTTTCGAGGGTGCAGTGGCGGCGAAAAGGGGTTTTAGCGGTGGGGTGGGACCTTCCGAGGCCCACTTCCAAGAGGTTCAAAGGGCGCGAAATCATTCAAGACCAAGTTCACGAGGGCACGATCTTCTTCCACCTCGTGGCGTCGATGTAGCTGCACCTAGGTTACGTCCGTCCCAGGCGGGCATGAAGTGCTTCAAGTGCGGCGGCGAGCATAGAGCTTCAGTGCGGTGGTTGGGTCTTGCCGCCATTGTGGTCGGGAGGGCCATAAGGCATTGGTTTGTCGGCGGAATCCCGCGGTATCATCAAGTGGGAACTTTGTTCGATGTCGGTGCACGCAAGAGCTTCTTCTCGAGGGTCGGTTCGGATGTTAGCGGCTACTCCTACTCCTACTTGGGCACCACCACGGCTTACCTTCCCGCACTGGAGGAGCACCACCACGAGGTATTTTTGGCCACCCCCTGTGGCCCCATTTCCGATAGTGGCGCCTTGGCACCTCCAGAGCCCGTACCACCGTGCAGTGGTGTCGGGCCCCTACCGCCCCAGCAGCCCAGCCTCTCCTACGCTATGCCGACGGCAGAGAGTCGGTGAGTCGTCCCGATGTGGTGACAGCACGCTCTTGGTGGATTCATGAGAGGCACTTGTTCTATTTGATTCGGGGCTACCTTTTCTTTTGTATCACTAGATTTTGTTAGTAAGAAGAATTTGAGTTTGCGACCAATAGCTCGATCGATTCTAGTTAATTCTCCCGGGAATTCTCTCTAGCTCTACAGATTTGTCCTGGTTGTGTGATTTCGTTAGATGGAGAAGAATTCATTGCTAATCTGATGGTTATGAAGATGGAGCCGTTTGATGTTATCTTGGGGATGGACTGGTTGCATAATTACCGTCTTTGTCATTTCCTGTTTTTGGAAGACAATAACCCTGCAAGCTCCGTCTGGGCAGGAGATAGTATTCCAATGTAGCGCTCCATCTCACTCGCTTTTTGTGATGGCTAGCCTTTTTCCCGGTGGCCGTACGGCGAAGAATGAGTTTCTTTTGTCTCTAGTGGAGAAGCCGAGTTCATCCAGCGTGCGAGAAGATATTTTGGTCGTTCGGGAGTTCTGGATGTTTTTCAAAGAGCTACCAGGGATGCCACCACCTCGTCCGTAGAGTTCAAATTGATTTGGTACGGTGCGCCCGACTGTCTCTATGACCCTTACGGTTGGCCCGTCCATTCCGGGAGGAACTAAAGAAGCGAGTTGGATGATTTAAAAGCAAAGGATCTTATTCGTCCCAAGTGTGTCTCCATGGGAGCCCTGTTCTTTTACCAAGAAGAAGGATGGTAGTTGGCGCATGTGTATTGATTATCGTGCTCTTAACTGACTAACCATCAAGAATAAGTATCCTCCGCCTGCATAGAAGATCTATTTGATCGGTTGAGAGGGCCAAGGTATTCTCAAAGATTGACCTTCAATCAGGTTATAATCAAATTCTGTTCGAGAGGAGGATATTGAGAAGACGGCATTCTCCACAAGGTATGGGCATTTTGAATTTAAAGTTATGTCTTTTGGACTAACGACGCCCGCCGCTTTCATGGAGACTATGAGCAGGATGTTGCATGAGTACTGGATGATTTTGTGGTTGTCTTTATTGATGATATTTTGATATATTCAAAGACCGGTGAACATGGGCGACACACGAGGCTTGTGTTGGAGGCTAAGGGAGCATAAGTTTTATGCCAAACGAAAAAGTGCGAGTTTTGGATGTGCAAGTGGGGTTTTGGGGCATGTCATCAATGACAAGGGATCACGATTGATCCAAGTAAGATTTCTCTGATGGTAGAATGGAAGACGCCAACTAATGTCAAAGAAGTGAGAAGCTTCCTCGGCATGGCGGGATACTATCGGCGTTTTGTGCGAGATTTCTCCATTATTGCCAAACCTTTATCCGGACTCACGCGAAGGATGTGAAGTTTAGGTGGGGCGATGATCGTGGCGTAGCTTCCAAACCCTTAAGGAAAAGTTGGTGGCCTTTGTCCTTACACTTCCCGAGCACGGGAGCGATTTACGGTGTACTACGATCGTCTCGGATTGGGTTGGGTTGTGTCCTTATGCAGGGAAGAGAAGGTGATAGCTTATGCGTCGAGGCACCAAGAAGCATGAGCAAATTACCCAACTCATGATTTAGAGTTGGCGGTGTAGTGTTTGCCACTGAAGCTTTGGAGACACTATCTCGTATGGTGAGGGTTGTGATGTTTATACGCACCACAAGAGTCTTAAGTATATTTTCACACAGAAAGATTTGAATTTAAGGCAGCGCAGGTGGCTGGAACTGATTAAAGATTATGACCTATCTATTCAGTACCATCCTGGCAAGGCAAACGTAGTGGCTGATGCTCTGAGTCGCAAGGCGGCGCCTGCAACATTGGATTATCTCATTGCTGACTTTGACCGTATGGGTATATCATTTTGCTATCACGGGGCTCGCGTGTTGAAACAAAGGCGATCTTGAGTCGGCCATTCCGAGCGGTGCAGAAGCACTGTGAGGTGATCAGTTTTTGCAGAGGGTCGAAAGCGTTTGGACATGGGCAAAGTCGAGGATTTCAGTTTGGATGGAGTCCAGGTGTTGCGATTTAAAGGCGCCTTTGTGTGCCACAAAGGCGGAAGTCAAAGGTGAAATTGAGGAGGCTCATCAGACTCCATTACACGGTACATCCGGCGAGACAAAGATGTACCGCGACTTGAAGCAGACCTTTTGGTGGAAAAGGATGAAGGTAGACATTGCCAACTATGTAGCCTCCTGTGGGGTTTGTCAGCAAGTGAAGGCAGAGCACAAGCGTCCTGCAGGATTATTGCAGCTATTAGAGGTCCCCAATGGCCTTGGGATGATATCTCTATGGACTTTGTTGTTGCGTTGCCTCGTTCACGCGAGGTAAGGATGCGGTTTGGGTTATAGTGGATCGATTCAACAAATCTGCACATTTTATTCCCATCCGCATACGACCAATTCGGCTAGTGACACGGCTCCTATCTATGTGCGGAAATTGTAAGATTGCATGGAGTACCAAAGACCATCATTTCGATGAGGACGCCAAGTTCGTGTCAAGTTCAGGAGAGTTTGTAGAGTGCAATGGGCACACAACTCCGTCTAAGTCTGACTTTCCATCCTCAAGCAGATGGGCGATCGAGCGCACTATTCGACCTTGGAGGACATGTTGCGGTCTGTGTCCCGTCTGGAAGGGTAGCTGGGAGGATCAATTGCCTTTAGCAGAGTTTGCGTACAACAACAGCTATCATTCAAGCATAAAAGCCGCTCCGTTCGAGGTTTTGTATGGGCGTAAGTGCAGGTCACCACTTTGCTGGGAAGCCGTGGGTGAGAAAGCGCTTTTAGGTCCGATTGGGTACAAAGGCGTAAGCGAGTGGCTCTGTGAGCCAGAACCTATTAGCGGCTCGCGAGCGACAGAAAAAGTTATGCGACGTGAGGAGAAGAGAATTGGAATTTGAAGTGGGGGATCAGGTGCTCTTGAAAGTGTCCCCCACTAAAGGTGTGGTGAGGTTCGGTACCAGAGGGAAGCTTAGCCCAAGGTACATAGGACCATTCACGATCTTGGCTCGAATCGGGAAGCTGGCTTATCGTTTAGATCTGCCAGAGTCTATGCGTGGAGTGCACAATGTTTTTCATGTGTCCATGTTGAGGAAGTACTTGAGAGACCCGGAACATCTCATTGCATTAGAACCCATAACAATTGAGCGGACTGTCCCTTTGAGTCCAAACCAGGTCACTGCGGAAGATCGAGAAAAGAGTTGAGAACAAAACCTGAAGTATGTCAAGGTGCTTTGGTCGCAGGTGAAAGGGAGGCCACTTGGGAATCGAGTCTCGCATGCGCGAGCTTTATCGAACTTGTTCACCTCGGTGTGTTCTTTTGTTGCTTAGTTTCGATTTCGGTTTTAACTCGTGAAGTGGGCGTTTAGATTCGGGTCGAATCTGTTAAGAGGTAGAATGTAATATCCGATGGGTGAAGCACTAGAAGTGAGAAGGGAGAATCGGTTCGGAGATTATTTAACGGAATGTCGGGAGGACCAATTGGAAAGATTGCAGTCTGCAGTTGTAGAGGGGAAAAGAGCAATTTAGCGGCAACTTGGGCTAGAGCCCATGGCCCAAGAGGGCCCAAGGGTGGCGGCCATAGCCTGGGGGGCTCCACCCCTTCCCAAACCCTAGCCGACCCCCTCCCTCCCCCTTTCCTCCCACACCCCAACCGCGCCACCCCTCTCCGACTCTCCACCTCCTCCACCTTGTGGGCTCCCGGGTTATTGGAAATGTACTTAATTAAATTCATCTGTAACATGATTATTAATGAAGGAACAATGATCCCCTTAATTAAAGATCATGCTAAAGGTATAAATTCAACAAGTAACAATTCCAATAAACAGATCCGGATATATATATATCTCACAATGGTTCCCAGGATCAATGACCATTGCATATATATATCCTTTAACAACATTGCATCATACACATACAAGTCGTACATTTGCATAATTAAACATAAGTTTACAACATTCGGGTTTAGTACTACAATATAGAGTGACTTGGTCACTACAACATATTCAACAGCGGAAGCAAAATAAACTGAAAAAAAAATCCACCAATGGCCTCATCCACATGAGCAATTGCGTGGAGGAAAGAAATAGCGTTACTCGTTAGCGTCACCCTGATCGGCGCTAACGGGTACTTCATAAAGGAAACCGTCCTCACCTGCAACAATAGGTGATAGCACCTTGAGTACGGAAGGTACTCAGCAAGTCTTACACAAACTAATTAAAGAAAGTGGTTATTAGAGCCTATTCAAAGGAGTAGAGTTTTTACATGCATAAGGTTACAACAGGAAGGTATAAAGGTTCAAATTTGCATAAAGCGATACATCTTAACCTACAAAGGCTAACTTTTGACAAAGCAATTTAATAAATCAAAGTTTGCTTAGAACGATAAGTAAATGACATAAAAGTAACATGATGCGAGTGCATGATTCCTCATGCAAACCGAAAATAAACCCAAACCAGATTTTTGAAAATCAAAACTTCTATACAGTGACATCAATTCAAGTTATCGTCCATGACCGTGGACACGGCTATTCGAGCAGTTTATACCTGCGGGTGTACATCTTTACCCACATGACTTAGCTAGCCCGTTGCCTTGGATGCCTCCGAATGATGACATACTTCCTTTTGGTATGCCGACCGGGAAACTAAGATTTGGTATTTTCAACAAGCCAACACTATTGAGTTGGACCCCATGTGAACCGATCCCGCAAACAACGATCGATAGCATCCGCTAACCGGGCACACATGTTGCGTCGATGTGCCGATCCAAACAATTTAATGTGAATTGGGTTCCCTACCCATAGTAGAATGCTATCGGCACCATTAAGGTATCGATATGCGGCGAGGCACATATCGCCTCACCTCCTAAGAACATCGATCACGACATACAAGCTCACATGGCATAAAACGCAGGTCCTCGGACCAAAGCATCTATGCCATACAAGGTCAATACACATATCCTTACTCTCTGTTTCCAACTCAATAGTCTCAACATTTTACTTAACCAAACAGCGCCCATACACTTGCATGTGGAAGTGCGTGGGAGACTTGAACCAATAGTCGAGTTCGGTCCTTAATTAACCGGACAAGTCCACCACAAAACCCAATCTCGTGCACAAAAGCACCATCACTAGCTTCCTCTTGTCCAGATCGGTTTGAATTTCAAATACAAGAGTGATTTAAAGAAAGCTGGACAAAGAGTTTAAAATAACAATAGTTCGATTGTGATTCCCATGTTTGACAAGATATGCTTGTCAAACTCTAAAATCTCTAGGCGCATGTCTAAGCTAAAACTAAAAATATAGCTTATGATATACAGATTACTATGCTAGGGTTAAGTGTATGGTGACAATTGAGGTAATCCATCATGTTTGGTCATAGCTAACTACCCACAGATCACATTTTGTATTTTCGAAAAATAGCATGCAGATATCACTGGATTTGTAAAAGCTATTGTACAAAATTTGGGATCAATATGGTGCAAAGAGGATGCTTGCCTTGGTAGTAGTATATACATTGCGAGTTGATGTTACGAGGTAGATTCAAAAACTTCAAATGAACCAGATTCTATAGAAAGCAAATAAATCCAATAAATGCCAACTGATGAAGAAGCTCAAAATGAAGGAAACTGCATGATCAATTTGGAAATGCATGATTACAGACATGCTTAAGCCATAACTACCCATATTAGTGATAATAACCCATAATATAGCTTCTTGTTTTCAAAAGACAGAAACTAGAGTTTAGTGCAAAGTCGATTTGATTTGAAAAGAGCCAAAAGAGACTGATTGCAAGTTTGGAAAAGGAATATAGAACATGCAAAAGTTCATAAATGAAACTTAGCATGATCTTTTAGGGTAATTAATATCCCAAACCAACCTTAGTCTAACCTAACTAGTTAGATTACATCAACTAAGAAGAAATTCATTTTTGTCGGTTAAGCGACAAAAAGAATCGAGACAGATCTCAACTAGAAGTCAAAATAGATGATGACAAGAATTGAAAGATCAACTTGTCATGCTGCTAGGTTTAGTCAAAACCTAAATAAGATGGTAAGTTGATAAGAAGAACCCTAGGTTTTGAAAATGACATGGAAAACCGAAAGGTATAATATCAACTTTTCGGTTTGAAGCAAGTTGAAGCTACGATGCTTAAAAGAATGATTCACAGGAGCTTCTTAAGTCCTTAAGATGCTCAAGATATCATAACTAGGGTTTTGGCTTACGGTATAGGAAAGATACCAAGATTACGAAAACTCAAAGTTGATCGACAGAGAGATAAATTACGATTTAACTTTGCAAAAGATATCAAATCTTTAATGCAAGGTAAAACAAGTGCTAAGGATGGATAAGCAAAGGATAGGAGCAAAATCCCATCAAGCGACAAGGAAGAAAGTGAGCTTGATGGTCAACAATGGTTCTGACTCAAAAGCTAGGGTTTATATATAAGGGAGTTGAGCTACGGGACAATTGGGAAAAGTCTAGAGCTTGATGAGGTGTCCATTTAGGGCTAATTATCCCAAAAATTAGTTGCAAAAACTTTGGGATAAACCTCTCCTTGATTTCAGAGAGCTGCGCAGAGAGACGAGGAAGATGATAAGAACCATCGACATGTGGGTCCCATTGGCGATCCACGGCCGCACCTCACAAAGGCTCAAGCGAATGTCACCGTCCGATTGGAAATGGGTATTGTGATAAATAGAGAGATTAAATGATTTGAATCGGTACGATTAATATGGACCGCACGATCTAGATCGGTTGATCGAGATCTAATCGAAATCCCAAAGGGTGCGGGCTCGCTTTCAAAGAGAGACGCGTTGGATTAAAATCCAACGATCGATTAAAGGATACGTCGCCGCCCGCTTAGATGCGATGGCACAACACCGTTGGATCGATTTCTACGGTCGGGATGGAAAATTGAACGGATGGTCCGATTGCATACACTCATGTGGACCTTACGATTGAAATCCAACGATCCACCGATTTTGGGCTTTAAAGGCCCACGGTAAAAAGGAGCGTAGTAGGATTGAAATCCAAAGGCCCGCATAAACGCGCCTCGATTTCAAATTGGAATAAGCGGCGCCGTTAGATCAATAATGAATGGCTGCGATCGTGAGGGGATCCGAGTCGTCGAATGCATACACCAATCTGGACCACACGATGAAGATCCAATGGCCCGAGGAGTGCGGGCTTTATAACACGCGGTAAAGGAAAAGCGTGGATTTGAATCTAACGGCTCGGATAAAAGCGCCTTTAAGTTTAAAACGAAAAGGGTGCGCTTGGATCGAGAATGAGCGGTGGAGATTGAAAAGGGATCCGGAGTTGTCCGATTGCACACTGCGATCTCGCTCGTTAGATCAAGATCCAACGGCGGAGATTAAGATGGACACGTGGGCGGCTCGCGGGTGTTATAACCGCCCGTTCGATTGAAGATCAACGGCTCATATCACGCGTGGAGTTTTGGGCTTGCGCCCGAACGTGACCGAGCGAGACCAATTGCACTTGGTTGGACCCAACCACATGAGACCGAGTCGCTACTGATTGCAAGGGTTTAGGTTTAGACCGTTTAGTTGACCAAACCTTATTCAAATATTTAAAAGGTTTGACTGGCTTTTAAAAATAGCAAATAAATTTATAAAATCATGAAATTTTTATTGGAAGCTCTTTGGGATAACATATTTCCCAGATAAATTTTATAAACCACATTTTCACTTTGTAAAATACATAAATATTTATTTCAGGCGAAAATATTTATTTAAAGACAATAAATTTTCTTTAAGCCCAAATAATTTCTAAAATGCAACAAAAATATTTTTAGCCAAGATAATTTATCTAGACTTTAATAAAAATACTTACCAGTCATAATACAAGTTTTATCTTGTATTCCTTTAAGACTTCAAATGGTTCTTTAGGGTTTTGGCTAAAAGGAAGGTTTTTAATTTGTAACATGCTGCCCAAAGTGTAGAAATGAACAGTAATGTTATGAACAGTACCTCATTACTGTTCATAAAGCATTTTATTACTGTTTATAAACTTGGGGCTCTTACAAACCTACCCCCCTTAAGAAAATCTCGTCCCCGAGATTTGGAACAAGTTTAAGATTAGAAAGGAGTGAAATAGAAATGATTTATGAGGAACTTCAACATCTTTGTCTTGGTTTCCTTCAATGATAACAAAGAAGAAATTTACATAACAACATAGTGTTATCATTACATCTTTGTTTACATTGCTTTGTTTAAACTTTCCTTTCTTGATTCAAGGAAAGTACTAAACAACAAAAGATGGGGGTGCTCAATGCATCGATCTTGGCGCTCCCAAGTGGCTTCATCCTCGGAATGATTAGCCCATCGAATTTTCAAGAACTTGACAATGACGATTTCTTGTCCTGTGTTCCATTGTGTCGAGGATACGCTGGTTGTTCTTGATAGGAAAGATCGAGTTGGAGATTAAGATGCTCATAGCGATTGCCTCAATAGGAACACGAAGGCATTTCTTCAATTGAGACACATGAAAAGTATCATGCATTCTGAGAGTGATTCGTAGTTCCAATTGATAAGCTCTGACTCCTCGCTTGGCAATTATTCGGAAGGTCCGATATAACGAGGTGCGAGCTTTCCTTTTACAAAGCGATGAGTACCCTTCATAGGTGACACTTTAAGATAGATATGGTCATCCACCTCAAAGCTCAATTCACGACGGCGATGATCGGCATAGCTCTTACGGCGAGGTATGCGGTTTTCAAACAATCTCGAATCGAGATTTAACTTGCTCTTCTGCTTCCTTTACCAAGTCTGGACCATAGAATGACCTTTCACCAGACTCAGACCAATTCAATGGAGTCCTACAAGCTCTCCCATACAAGGCTTCAAAAGGTGACATTTGAATACTTGCTTGGTAGCTATTATTGTAGGAAAATTCCACATATGGCAAAGATTTCTCCCAGTCTTTGCTATAAGATAGCACATAGGCTCGAAGAAGATCTTCCATTACTTGATTCACTCTTTCAGTTTGACCACTAGTTTGAGGATGATAAGCAGTACTGAAAGAGAGTTCAGTCCCCATAGCCTGATGAAGGCTATTCCAAAAATGAGAAGTGAACTGAGGACCACGGTTAGAAACAATGACCTTAGGAACACCATGAAGACAAACAATTCTAGCAATATAAAGCTCTGCTAGTTGCTTGCCATTGAAATCGGTCCTGACCGGAATAAAATGGGCCACTTTAGTTAAACGGTCAATGATTACCCAAATGGCATCAGACCCTTTGGAAGTCTTGGGAAGACCAGTCACAAAATCCATACCGATCTCTTCCCACTTCCACTGTGGAATAGGCAAAGGCTGAAGGGTACCAGCTGGCTTCAGATGTTCAGCTTTAACCCTTTGACAAATATCACATTCAAAGAACATCTTGAGCAATTTGCCTTTTCATTTGACTCCACCAAAATGTTTTCTTTAAATCTTGATACATCTTGGTACTCCCAGGATGTAGAGAAAACTTGGAATTATGAGCCTCTCTAAGAATTAGACTTCTTAGATGGGGATCGTGAGTACTACCAAACGATTGCGATATCGAATCATACCGCGATCATCTTGAGAAAACTTCGTTGGCTTTACCTTTCATGTTTTCCTTAATTTCGCTACCTCGGCATCGATTTACTCGGGCCTCCAAAATCTGAGATTCTAATGTCGGCTCCACATGTAATGCAGCGAGGAAACTGCTCCCACCAATTCAAGACTTAAGCGTAAAAATCAGCACACAAGTCTTTTCGGCGGTAGAGAGGATATGCGATTGCATTGTGACTTTCTCGCTTAAAGCGTCTGCCACAACATTGGCTTTACGGGATGATAATGAATACCCATGTCGTAGTCCTTGATCGGTTCAAGCCATCTTCTTTGTCTCATATTCAAGTCGATTGAGTGAATATGTACTTGAGCTTTATGATGCGTATAGATCTCACAGCGATTACCTAGAAGGTAATGCCGCCAAATCTTCAATGCATGGACCACGGCGACCAATTCTAAATCATGAGTACGATAATTAACTTCATGAGGCGCAATCTAGGGATGCATATGCCACAACTCGGCCTTCTTGCATAAGCACACGACCAAGTCCATGGCGAGATGCATCGCAATAAATATCGAAGCTCTTAAGAACATCCTAAGAGTAAGAATGGAGCTTTAGTCAAGAGGGTTCTCGAAGCAAAACACTCTTCACATTTAGTGACCATTCAAATTTCTTCTCTTTACTGCAAGAGCCGAGTCGAGGTCTAGCAATTTTGGAGAAATTTTCAATGAACTGCAGTAATAACCATAAGTCCAAGAAAACTTGGATCTCTCGGGACACTTTTGGGAGGCTTCCAATTCAGCACATCTTGTACCTTGCTTGGATCAACTGCAATGCCTCCTTGGATAACACATGCCCCAAAAATGCAACCTCTACGAGCGAAAGCACACTTGCTTTGAACTTAGCATATAATCGATGCCGACGAAGTGTTTCCAACACAAGTCGCAAATGTTGTTCATGGTTTTTATCGGACTTGGAATAAATAAGGATGTCGTCAATGAACATGACAACGAACTTATCCAAGAATTCCATGAACACCGAATTCATAAGATTCATGAAATAAGTCGAGCATTGGTCGACCAAAGGACATAACGATATACTGCATACAAGCGTAACGAGTAGAAAAAGCTGTTTTAGGAATGTCCTCGGCTCTAACCTTGATTTGATGATAACCCGACCTCAAATCAATCTTTGAAAAGACTCGAGCACCAACCAAGCGATCAAAAGATCATCAATTCGAGCGAGAGGATATTTGTTTTGATGGTGACCTCATTTAACGGACGGTAATCCACACATCCGTAAAGTGTTGTCTTTCTTTTGACAAAGATTGCTGGGCATCCCCAAGGTGAGGAGCTCGGTCGAATAAATCCTTTGTCGAGCAAGTCTCCGAGTTGCTTCTTCATTTCCACCAACTCATTGTGAGGCATTCGATCACGGACTCACGGATATCGGGCGATGCCGAGAACGAGTTCAATAACAAACTCCACTTCCGATCCGTGGCAAACCGGGAAGGTCTTCAGAAAAACATCAACATACTCGCGACAATTGGTACTAACTCCAAATAAGGAGTGGTATCAACTCGGTGAGCACAAAGACGAGCCAATTGCTTTGGAATGGTAAACAACTTGAATACCGTGCGCATTGGTCATAGAAATAGACCGTTGGGAACAATTGATTTGACCACTGGTTCTTGGACACCAATCCATACCCAAAATGACGTCCAACCCTTTAGAGTCAATCACAATTAGATTTGCTAAAAACTTTACCCCAAGGATTGTTATGTTGACCCCATCAGATCGATCGGTTTTAAAGACCGACCAGTGATTGAATAATAAAAGATGGTTGGAGGGTATGCATGTCTAAGCGGTGTTGAGCAACAAAATGATTGCTAACAAAAGAATGAGATGCTCGAGTCAAATAAAGCATGGCAGGATTGAAATTAACTAGGAGCATACCCATAACAACTTCAGGTGTATCAGCCGCCTCTTGAGCAGTGATCTGGTTCACATGCCCACGGACTGGAGCCGGATCAGCCTTGATAGGGGGCCTCTGCGAAGGGGCTGGCCGCATGAGCATCGGATAGGGTCGAGCAGAGGCAATCCTTGCTGCTTTGCCACACACTTGTTGGCATAATGCCCCGGACGACCACAAAGAAAACAGATAACCCCTGGGTTAACATTGTTAATAGGACGGGGCTGATTTCCACTTGGTCCTGACTGATTGGTGGGAGGAGATGAACGAGGGGCAAACACCGCTGGCCTTGGTGAAAATGGAGCTGGTGCTCATGGTGGTCTAGACAACCACATACGAGGCCTTGGTGAGCTGCCACCAGGAATAAACTGAGAAGTCCGCTGTCGCTTGCATGACTCCTCCAACGCCTTGCTCTTACTCTCGGCCACAATTGCTTTATTGACCAAATGAGAGAAATTTCTGAAGTCATGCAAAGCCACCGCCATCTGCAGTTCTTGAGATAGCCCATTCAAGAACCGGTTTCGACGGCGAAGGTCGATCGAAGCGTCATCGAGGGCATATCCGCAAGGAAGTTGAACTCATGAAGATATTCGGTCCTGGACTTTCGCCCTTGCTTGAGGCGAGAAATTCTTGTTGCTTGATCATGATTACTCCCTTAGGAATATGAGCTTGCGAAAGCCTCCACGAACTCATCCCAAGTAGGGACATGTCCAAAGAGTGAATGGCAAGAAGATTATCCCACCATATGCTAGCCGCCCATCGGTGATAAGCGGCAAAAGAACCTTTTCCCTCTCGGAACATTGAGCAATCAAAAGCTTCTTCTCAATGGTCCGGCCAATCCTCGCCTTCCATAGGATCACGAGAATCGAGAACACCGGCGGGTTAGTCATTGAAAGTCGACAAGATCGCCTGCACATGGTGGCCTCTGCTCGACGATCGATGCAATCGAGAAGAAGTATTACGCGCAATCTGCTCCAAGATGCGCGTCTGGTCCATCCGGTTGCGCTCAATTTGCATGAGCACATCGGCCATCGAAGGTGGTGGAGGAAGCTCCTCTTCCTGGGGACCACCTTGCGGACCCTGAGAACTGGAGGGTTCAGTCGGCCCTCCCTGAGAATGAGGCATGGGAGTCGACATGCCCCTCCCTTGTTGCGCTTGCGCGAGGTAGTAGGTCTGTCATCCTGTTACCACACCATGGTTAACAACACAACAAGGACATACTCGGCAAACACAAACAAGGTTGCAATTAGAAAAGAAACAAACAGTGTACATATAATGCATCATGTTATGTTATGCATTCAAGTTAACACCAAACCAGAAACTTCATATATATACAACAAAAATTTCGGTTCTAGTCTTACATTATAGTCGGCCATAATGTCAGATTACAAACCGAAAGTTAAACTTACATACTTTGTACAAAATACTACTGCCCTATTACATACAATTTATTTAAGGGCAACTACTAGACTAAAAGACACTCAACCACGAGGATTCATCGTCGAGGTGCTAGCGTAGAGATCCCGGTTAAAGTTCACCGGAAACTCATTCAAAAGATGAGCTCCAGGGGAACCAGTATCAACAGGATCCAACGGGCTAATGAGTCGCCTCGGGGAACCCATCAACATCTTCAGCTCGAGTCTCCTTGACCAAGTACCAACCGCTCATCTATAGGCAAAAAGACAAGATAAGAAGCAATTCACTTTTAAATAAACCAACAGAAAGTTGGGCAAGAAGTGACATTAAGGAGGATAAGGAATAAAAGATGTCATACTTAAGCTTTCAAAATTATACTACTACTTGAAATAGTTTTATTAGAAGACTCTCTAACAACTTCGGCCATGCTACTTCTAACCTACAGGCAACGTATGCTCGATACTAACGCTGGGCTCCCGGGTTATTGAAATGTACTTAATTAAATTCATACAAGAACATGATTATTAATGAAGGAACAGATCTTGTCCCTTAATTAAAGATCATGCTAAAGGTATAAATTCAACAAGTAACAATTCCAATAAGCAGATCCCGGATATATATATATCTCACAATGGTTCCTAGGATCAATGACCATTGCATATATATATCCTTTAACAACATTGCATCATACACATACAAGTCGTACATTTGCATAATTAAACATAAGTTTACAACATTCGGTTTAGTACTACAATATAGAGTGACTTGGTCACTACAACATATTCAACAATGGAAGCAAAATAAACTGAAAAAATCCACCAATGGCCTCATCCACCATGAGCAATTGCGTGGAGGAAAGAAATAGCGTTACTCGTTAGCGTCACCACGATCGGCGCTAACGGTGCTTCATAAAGGAAACCGTCCTCACTGCAACAATAGGTGATAGCACCTTGAGTGCGGAAGGTACTCAAGAAGTCTTACACAAACTAATTAAAGAAAGTGGTTATTAGAGCCTATTCAAAGGAGTAGAGTTTTTACATGCATAAGGTTACAACAGGAAGGTATAAAGGTTCAAATTTGCATAAAGCGATACATCTTAACCTACAAAGGCTAACTTTTGACAAAGCAATTTAATAAATCAAAGTTTGCTTAGAACAGTAAGTAAATGACATAAAAGTAAGCGATGCGAGTGCATGATTCCTCATGCAAACCGAAAATAAACCCAAACCAGATTTTTGAAAATCAAAACTTCTATCTGGTGACATCAATTCAAGTTATCGTCCATGACCGTGGACACGGCTATTCGAACAGTTTATACCCTGCAGGGGTGTACATCTTTACCCACATGACTTAGCTAGCCCGTTGCCTTCGGATGCCTCCGAATGATGACATACTTCCTTTGGTATGCCGACCGGGGAAACTAAGATTTGGTATTTTTCAACAAGCCAACACTATTGAGTTGGACCCCCATGTGTGAACTGATCCCGCTTAAACAACGACTGATAGCATCTGCTTAACCGGGGCACACATGTTGCGTCAGTAATGCCGATCCAAACAATTTAATGCGAATTGGGTTCCCTACCCATAGTAGAATGCTATCGGCACCATTAAGGTATCGTATATGCGACGAGGCACATATACGCCCTCACCCTCCTAAGAACATCTGATACTGACATACAAGCTCACATGGCATAAAACGCAGTCCTCAGACCAAAGCATCTATGCCATACAAGGTCAATACACATATCCTTACTCTCCTGTTTCCAACTCAATAGTCTCAACATTTTACTTAACCAAACAGCGCCCATACACTGCATGTGGAAGTACGTGGGAGACTTGAACTGAATGGTCAGAGTTCGGTCCTTAATTAACCGGACAAGTCCACCACAAACCCAATCTCGTGCACAAAAGCACCATCACTAGCTTCCTCTTGTCCGCATCAATTTGAATTTCAAATACAAGACTGATTTAAAGAAACTGGACAAAGAGTTTAAAATAACAATAGTTCAGTTGTGATTCCCATGTTTGACAAGATATGCTTGTCAAACTCTAAAATCTCTAGACTGCATGTCTAAGCTAAAACTAAAAATATAGCTTATGATATACAGTACTATGCTAGGGTTAAGTGTATGGTGACAATTGAGGTAATCCATCATGTTTGGTCATAGCTAACTACCCACGATCACATTTTGTATTTTCAAAAAAATAGCATGCACAGATATCCTTTGATTTGTAAAAGCTATTGTACAAAATTTGGGATCAATATGGTGCAAAGAGGATGCTTGCCTTGGTAGTAGTATACTACATTGCGAGTTCAGATCGATCGAGGTAGATTCAAAACTTCAAATGAACGATTCTATAGAAAGCAAATAAATCCAATAAATGCCAAATCGTGATAAGCTCAAAATGATGGAAAGCGGCATGATCAATTTGAAATGCATGATTACAGCATGCTTAAGCCATAACTACCCATATTAGTGATAATAACCCATAATATAGCTTCTTGTTTTCAAAAGACGAAACTAGAGTTTAGTGCAAAGTCGATTTGATTTGAAAAGAGTGAAAACAGACAGATTGCAAGTTTGGAAAAGGAATATAGAACATGCAAAAGTTCATAAATGAAACTTAGCATGATCTTTTAGGGTAATTAATATCCCAAACCAACCTTAGTCTAACCCTACTAGTTAGATTACATCAACTAAGAAGAAATTCATTTTTGTCGGTTAAGCGAGCAAAAGAATCGAGACAGATCTCAACTAGAAGTCAAAATAGATGATGACAAGAATTGAAAGATCAACTTGTCATGCTGCTAGGGTTTAGTCAAAACCTAAATAAGATGGTAAGTTGACAAGAAGAACCCTAGGTTTTGAAAATGACATGGAAAACCGAAAGGTATAATATCAACTTTTGGTTTGAAGCAAGTTGAAGCTACGATGCTTAAAAGAATGATTCACGAGAGCTTCTTAAGTCCTTAAGATGCTCAAGATATCATAACTAGGGTTTTGGCTTACCAAAGATAGGAAAGATACCAAGATTACGAAAACTCAAAGTTGATCGACAGAGAGATAAATTCGATTTAACTTTGCAAAAGATATCAAATCTTTAATGCAAGGTAAAACCGATTAAGGATGGATAAGCAAAGGATAGGAGCAAAATCCTTTGGGCGGCAAGGAAGAAAGTGAGCTTGGTGGTCAACAATGGCTGCGACTCAAAAGCTAGGGTTTATATATAAGGGAGTTGAGCTACAGGACAATTGGGAAAAGTCTAGAGCTTGATGAGGTGTCCATTTAGGGCTAATTATCCCAAAATTAGTTGCAAAACTTTGGGATAAACCTCTCCTTGATTTCGAGAGAGAGCGCGCAGAGAGACGAGGAAGATGATAAGAACCATCGACATGTGGGTCCCACTGCGATCCACGACGTGCGCCTCACAAAGGCTCAAACGAATGTCAGCCGTCCGATTGGAAATGGGCGGCTGTGATAAATAGAGAGATTAAATGATTTGAATCGGTACCAGTTAATATGGACCGCACGATCTAGATCGGTTGATCGAGATCTAATCGAAATCCCAAAGGGCTGCGGGGCTCCGCTTTCAAAGAGAGACGTTGGATTAAAATCCAACGATCGATTAAAAGGATACACGTCGCCCCGTTTAGATGCGATGGCACAACACCGTTGGATCTGATTTCTACGGTCAGGATGGAAAATTGAACCGGATGGTCCGATTGCATACACTCATGTGGACCTTACGATTGAAATCCAACGATCCACCGATTTTGGGCTTTAAAGGCCCACGGTCAAAAAGGCGCCAGTAGGTTGAAATCCAAAGGCCCGCATAAACGCGCGCCTCTGATTTCAAATTGGAATAAGCGACGCCGTTAGATCAATAATGAATGGCTGCGATCGTGAGGGGATCCGGAGTCGTCCGAATGCATACACCAATCTGGACCACACGATGAAGATCCAACGGCCAGAGGAGTGCGGGCTTTATAACACGCGGTAAAAAGGAAAAGCCGTAGGATTTGAATCTAACGGCTCGGATAAAAGCGCGCTTTAAGTTTAAAGCGAAAAGGGTGCGCTTGTTGGATCGAGAATGAGCGGTGGAGATTGAAAAGGGATCGGAGTTGTCCGGTGCACACACATCGATCTCGCTCGTTAGATCAAGATCCAACGGCGGAGATTAATATGGACACGTGGGCGGCTCGCGGGTGTTATAGCTTCGGATTCGATTGAAGATCAACGGCTCATATCACGCGTGGAGTTTTGGGCTTGCGCGAGCGTGACGAGCTGGACCAATTGCACTTGGTTGGACCCAACCACATGAGACCGAGTCGCTACGATGCAAGGGTTTAGGTTTAGACCGGTTTAGTTGACCAAACCTTATTCAAATATTTAAAAGGTTTGACTGGCTTTTAAAAATAGCAAATAAATTTATAAAATCATGAAATTTTTATCGAAGCTACTGGGATAACATATTTCCCAGATAAATTTTATAAACCACATTTTCACTTTGTAAAATACATAAATATTTATTTCAGGCCAAAAATATTTATTTAAAGACAATAAATTTTTGTTTAAGCCCAAATAATTTCTAAAAATGCAACAAAAATATTTTTAGCCAAGATAATTTATCTAGGCTTTAATAAAAATACTTACCAGTCATAATACAAGTTTTATCTTGTATTCCTTTAAGACTTCAAATGGTTCTTTAGGGTTTTGGCTAAAAAGGAAGGTTTTTAATTTGTAACATGCTGCCCAAAGTGTAGAAATGAACAGTAATGTTATGAACAGTACCTCATTACTGTTCATAAAGCATTTTATTACTGTTTATAAACTTGGGGCTATTACATCCACCCTCCCTTGCGCACCTCTCCACCTCCCCACCACCTCCATTGCTGCTGGCCAAGGAGGAGAAGGAGCTCCATTGCAGCCGGCCAAGGAGGAAGAAGAAGGAGAAAAGAAGAGAAGGAGGAAGAAGGAGAGGGAGAAGAGAAGGAAGAGAGGAGAAGGAGGTTCGTCTTCGGGGCTGATCATCGTCGTTCAGCACGTCGTCAAGGGTAACGAGACGTTCTTGTAGGGTAATTAGTCTTGGAAGAGTTTTTTTGGTAGTCTTTGGTTAGATGGCATTCGGCCTGCTGTTTTGCAGTTTTCGTCCAGTGGCTTGCGGGGTAAATTTCATGTGGTTAGAGGATGAATCTGGAGTTTTGGTCTCCTAGAGAGTTGTAGGTTATTGTCTTAGATTTCAGTGGCCGCCAAGTTCACTCAAATCCGATTAACGGTTAGAGAGTTATGATTTTTCTAAGACTGCTGTTCCACTGCTCTGTCAGTAATTAGGTAGTTTGTAGAAAACCGATTAACAGTGATGGTTAAAGTGGAAATCTGAGAACCCCAGTATAACGAAAGTTGTAGATAATCCTTCCAGATTTCAGGAAAACTAAAGATCATGGAATTAGGACGAAAGTAGAGAAAGTTATGATAATTTCATTATTGCTGTCCAGAGACCCGACGCGAGAATGGATACTCTGTTGTTTAGTTTGGTAGGGCTAGTAAAGGGCCGAATAAGAGAACCTCACCAACTAGGTTTAGAAGGGGAATTCAATAACCTTTTCAGATTGTCCAAGATCACTCCATTTGGATTTCTGTACATTTAGTTATGATTTTTCGAAGGGGGCTGTTCTCTGGAAAAGAAATCTGACAGCCAGCATTAGAGTTGGGGATTGCGTTTAGTGGACGATGTACTCATTTTGTGTTTATGGTTTTGTTATTAGACCTTTATGGTAGCCTTAGCTTGTCTCAATTGTATGTCCAGGTGTGGGTTTGGCTCGGGGCAGTACCTTATTCCGACATCCACCTTATGCACGGTTGAGGCAAGTGCATTGTTGATTGATTATGCGGCTATATTGTGTGTTATTTGATATATGGTTGCATAGCAAGATGGCATATTTTGATGAATGTTTAAGTATGGTTATTGCTCAAATGATGTTTATGCTTACTATGGTTCAATGTTGTTGTCTTTTGGTAAAATTGATATTGAATGGGAGATGAGCATTTGCATATTGAGAGCATATTGAGGCTTGGTCTGCGGTGACCAAGTATGTTTCCTTGAGAACCCGTCATGAATGAGGCGGGCCGAGATCCTCACTCGTGGAGTGTGGGCTTGAGGTCCCGTTACTTCGGAGTAACGGGCAATGGTCCTCTGTGCGTGCGGCGCCAAGACAGCATGGGCATCTTGGGCGGCGGTCGCATACTCTGCATTACCGGTGTAATGCACACAGAAAGTTAAAGATAAAGGTTCCTTGAGCATTGCATTTGCATATGAGATGTTTTAATGTTGATCTCCTTTATATGTATGTTGATGTTATAGTTTCTTTATGTACTTGCTGAGTCTGTGGACTCACTCTTGTTTTTATTGTTGTTTTAGGTACCCGAGCCAAGAATGACATGCATGGGGGGAAGTAGACTGCTAGTCACACACATACCACATGAACTAAATAAAGTTGAATGATCTTCAGAACGGGATTGACTTTAGATTATTATGTTTTGTCTTATGCAATGGATTAATGTAATAATGATGAGTAGTGGATCTTTATATCTCTCTAGTTATGTTGGATTCTTAGCATGTCATTGATTATCTTTTGATGTCTTTGGATGAAAGTTTTAATTACTATTTGAATAAACTGTGTGTTGGAACCTCCGTGTAATTAACTTTACAAGGGAGGTTCTGCCGAAATTTATTAGGATTGTCTAGTTTAGAATTACTAGAGTTTGTTTAGTAGCATTCCAGGCTCATGACGGGCTGGGGTGTTACAAAGAGTATTCTTGACATATGCATTGCATACACGCATAAGAGGTGGATTTGTTATCCATTGCTGATGTTCATAAAGAGAATTGGTATCCTCATTGTCTGGTTATGAGGTTATATTTTATTACTGTTGTATTTTGCTGAGTCGTGGACTCACTCTTGCTGTGTTGTGCTTTATAGGTACCTCTCGAGGCAACGACATGCATGGGAAGGGGTAGACTTGCTGCAGCTCACGATTTTACAATCCATGACAAATAAACTAGATTGTTCATCTAAACTTCGAATTTATGATAATTCTTTAGATTTAGACTGTGACCACACTTCGTGGTGGATGTTCTATTTGTGTTCATGGATGTTCTATATATGCTCCTAAACCATGTTATTTGAGTTCATGTAATTCTATTTGATGGATTAAAATGATTGATTGGATTATTCTATCATCGTCGTAGTTTTGCTGATCATTGATGCTTTAGATGTATCTATTTGAATACTGGTTGCCTTAGTGTAGCAAATGTTGGATTGTCTTAGGATAGTTTGATAAAGAGAAGGCATCATGATTGATTTATACTAAATTGATAGATTAAATTCTTGTTATTGATTAATGGTAGATTGTGCTAGTTCTTTATTATTGGCATTATTTCATTCATTCATGAATGTTTGGTTGATTGTTTTTTAAGATGTTGAAATTAATTGGTTCATTAGAGTAGTTTGGTAGCATTCTAGGCTCTATGTTGAGCTGGGGTGTTACAGTTGGTATCAGAGCATGCTTTAGGTCCGTGGTGAATAGGTTGATAACTTAGGTAAACTTAATTGGTTAAAATTTGCGAATGGTTAGGTACACTGGTGCACAATAGGATGGGAATGGGCAAAGCATTGCATTTAGAATTCCGTTATGTCGCATTGATGATTTCTAATATGTGGTGATAGTCAAGGTCAAGGGGTAGATATTATGGTTGTGGCCTTGGGATTTGCCAGGTTACACCACCGTTTGTGATATGAAATCAGTGAAGTGTTACCCTTACCATAGTTTTAGGTGTTGAGGGTGAATTTCTTTAGAAATGTTGTTTCTCTTCTTGAGTTTGATTCGGCCAGTGCAGGTATAGTTGCGAATGATGAATTTGCTTGGGAGATTAGTTTCATGGTAGTTGTTGGGATTTCACTTGTTCTTTATTTGGGTTATGGAGTAATTATTGGCTCTTCCGACTATTAAGTAGCTCTTGCTACTTATGAACATTAATCAATGGCGAGATTGAAATTTCCATGGTTGCTTCCATTCTTTCCTATTGGAAAACATGACACGTTTATTCGTTTGATATTTTGGACAAAGAAATATTCCTATTGCAAGTTCCTTAACATGTGGAAGCTTTGGCTTTATGTATTTCTTTTGATATTACTTCAAGTGTTAAAATGTAATGCCTCTTTTTCTAAAAAAGTTAAAATCCTTTTGCGACGTCTTACTATGTTTAACGAGAAGTGGTAAACATAGAAGTTCATTGTTAAGGTATAAGTTAACAAGTCGGATCTGTACCGTGGTGCATGATTAGTCTTAACCCAAATCCTTGGGGTTGAATTTGATAAACTTGATGTTGTCATAGAGTAATTACCTAATGAGTAGTGACTAAGAGAATGTCTATCCCTAAATAGAGTCAGAAGAGTATTTACAAGTATAGAACATTGAAGAGCTAGTTTGATCACTATGGGTGATAATTTTGGTAAGCTTTTTGGGTAGATTGGATTTGCGGATCTCAACGTGTTAGTCTAATGTAACACCCACCCCACTGAGCACGGAATGCTACAAAACTAGCACAATAACATTTTACATTGAAACAATTCTCTAAAATCCAATGAACCTCCTTTGTTTAGTTACTAAATGGAGGTCCCAACATTTAAATATAACATAGTCAAATAATCCAACCTCCAGCATAAACAAGAGATAACCAAAACTATGCTAATCATCACTACAACATCCATAGCATGCTAAACAACTAAAGCATAAACAAAATGACATTCATAATCCTCTAATCAACTCTATTACAAATTATTCCAAGCATAGTGAGTAATCATAAGAAATTCTTTATGCAATTACTCAACTACTAATTTATCAATCTATTAATCCAAATGTGAGTAGTTCGTGCAATTGTGCAACCACTTCTATTCCCTCCCATGCATGCCGTTCTTGTAAAGGGTACCTAAAAACACAACAACAGCAAGAGTGAGTCCAAAGACCCAGCAAGTACATTAAATGGCAACAATAACATAGACTATTGTAATCATCAACATCCATATATCATCTCAATTATAAACAAGACATGCTCATACTATGCAAGATGCTCAAGTGCACTTTCTCTTTCTCTTTAACTTTTGCATTTTACCGGTAATGCAAAGTATGCAACCGTCGCTGCATACCCATGCCTGTGCTCGCAAGCATAGGGACCAATTGCCCATTTCTCCGCAAGTAATGGGGACCTCAAGCCTACACTCCGCAAGTGTGGGGACCATAAGCCCATCGTTTTCACGATGGGGACCTCTTTTCAAAGCCCACATTTCATGAATGTGGGGACCTCAAGCCCGTCATCTACATGACGGGGACCTCAACTGTATGTACTTGGTCACTACGTGACCAAGGTGCCTAGATGCTCTCAACATGCGTATGTACTAGAATGTAACTTTCAACAACTAGTAAAAGCACGAGTACATACCACATCTCAATCACTGAATAACATGTAGAGCATTATCACATACAAAATTACTCTTTAATCACAAACATGCCATAACCAAGTCTCATTCATATATATCACACTATCATCCATGTATGACTAGTACAGGAAAGACACAACCAATTTCAGCAATCAAACATAAATATTCTACAACCCGAATACTTGCAACCCGATCCTTCATCATAGTCATTTTATCAAACCAGTACTTGTAAGTATTGGGTACTTCAAAGTTGTGCATACTTGTTCCTCACAAGACCAAGTCTAAGTATGAAATCAATATGCACAAGCACCAACACTATTCATCATCAGAGTACCAAAAGCAATAACGACATTCATGTAAGGCATAACCATACTTCGAACATCCACCATTCTTGAAACAATCAGCAATCAAGCAATCTTGCTATGCTATCATATATCGAAAAGCACACAAACATGGCCAATCAATCACACCCATACAACAGACAATGCACTTGCCTCAACCGTGCGGGAACGAAGGATGCGAAGAGGGTGCCGCCTCCGGAACCAGTCCCCCACCTAAAAACCATTTAGGAGAATGCTAAGATAACAGTAATGGACCACTCAACCCAAAAGAGTAAACCCGAACTCGCAAAAGCTTGAAACGCGATCCCAACTCCAATTTCCTATAAGCTAATCTGTCCCCTCTGGAAATAGTCGCGTTCTAAAATTCGTATCTTTTAGTACAATAGTCCAAATGAGGTGATCTTGGACTTCATTGAAAGGTTATCAAATTCTCCAACTAAACCTAGTTGGTAAGCCTTCCTGATTCGGCCAACTACTACCACTATCAAGCCAAATAACAGAACAACATTTTCTCGCCAGGTTCTCTGGACAGTACACTAAAACCATCATAACTTTTAGCTCGTTTGTCCAAATTTCGTGTTCTTGCCCTTCCCTGAAAGATACGACAATTATCTACAACTTTCGTTATACTGAGCTCCTCAAATTCGCCCTTTAACAGATCGAACAAGACAGATTACTAAAACCCATCAGATTACCGATAGATTCGCAGAACAGTCCCACCAATAAATTCATAACTTTTGCTACAGAGGTCCAAATATCGTGATCTAGTACTTCATCGAAAGCTAGCGACGTCCTCTACAATTTTCTAGGAGACATCCGGACCTGATTCTTCCCTTAGACTACTCAAAAACGTCGCCCAACCCACTCTGCTCCAACCAATCAGATTACCGATAAAACTTAATAATCAAATAATCGACTAATCGGAAGGGGATCGTGTCTTACCCTCGAAGAACCGCTGAAGATAACGCACCGAGGTCGTGATCTCTCCCCTTTCCTTTCTTCTCCCCGCACTCCTTCTTCTCCCTTCTTCTTGATCGGTGACCACGATGGAGATCTCCCCCCTTCTCTTCTTGGACAGCACCAATGGAGGGGAAGGTTGGAGGATGAATGCTACAGCACCATGGTGCTACGGTGTACGTGCTACAGGAGGAGGAGCAAGGAGGGATAGGAGGCGGCCAAAGGGGAGGAGGAGGAGGAGTGGGGCAGCTAGGGTTTGGGGAAGGTGCCTCCCCCTTGGCCGGCCACCTATGGGCCTCATGGGCGAAGCCCGAGCCAGGTTGCGTGATTTTACAAAAAACCCCTTCTCCTTCCTTGTTTTGATGTTTTGCTGAAGGAAACATTCTCCCGATTTAATTATTCCTTCCTGATTTAATTATTCTCTCCCGACTAATTCCTTTCAAATACTTTTGGGGCATTACATTCTACCCCTTAAGCAATTCGACCGAATTCTAACCACGCTAAGCCAGAAATATAATCACCGCTAAAATCTTACTAACATTGCCACGAACCTGCACAAACACACCAAACTCTTGATCCTTGTATCAGTCGATCTCTTCACTTTGACAACGAGCACATCTTTTAACCAGGGACGCACAACATTCCCGACTGAGACCATAAGAGTCTTAATGCAACCAACTCAAAACCATCTTCTCTTAGAAGAGACTAATCCAAAATCAATGGGTTTGACAAGAAAACTTTTTCACTTTTCAAGTAGGCAGTTTAGGAATAAATGCCACACAAGCCAAAAACGAAATCACTCGAATACCAAATTAACCATTTTTTTTTAACTGGAAGGAATCACACATACCGGCAAGAATCAACTCAATTTGTAATTGACATGAGTCATAACCACATAATTCAAGTAAGAACTAAGAGAATATCTCTCTATCCAAGATCAACTTCTTTTTAAGAATTTATCTTTCTATTAAACCATAGGATCCCAAATTATCGCATAACACATTAACTCATTTATCTTAAATGGGCATCCTCAAAGCTATGTTCATGTGAGGACCCTAGTTTACTTGGCTTGTAATGCTTAACCAACCACCTGGTCCTAGCATCACAAATCAAATAAACTAAGCCTCGAGACATGCATACTTCCCAGAACTGCAGTATGCACACCTCTTCACAAAATTATGCATCAACCCCATTCTAAACATAGAGTCCAAACATCACAGCATTAAACAGAAGACAATAAAGAAGAGTTATTACAACAAAGGCCGACCGGCCAGAATACAACATGTACTAATTAAACAGCGGAAGCAAAAGTGCCATAAGATGGCTATAAACAAAGCCAATCAGTGTGCCTTAGCCCACAAGGCAACCAACCAGACCCGTCAAGCTAGTCGTCCCGAACCGCACATCTCACGAGTAAGGCCCTTGGGCTCACACCTCCTCTGCAACAAAAATATTAAGCAAAGCATATGAGTACAAAAATTGTTTTGTACTGCATAGACCAACGTCTTGGACTAGCGAGCCTATACATATACTACATGCGGGATTATCTGGTGGAGGCCATATGTTTCATTTGCATAAAGCCAACTTTATTTGCAATAATGTAATCTGATTTAAAGGCAAGTTTGCAATTCATTTTTACTGTTGAAATAACTGCGAATTAAAGATAGATACAAGTAATCACTGAAGTGACTATCCCAATAGTCACCACAACATAACACGAATCCAGATTCGTACCACCCTCAAGTTTTAGTTAAAGGTTGTAGTCTAGTTCTTGGGGCGTGTCAGCGTGTCCATAACCTAGGGCGAGGCTATTCGAATAGTTTTAACCTGCGGGGTGTACCAATGTACCACACTTGAGATCGCCCTTAAGCCAAAGCACACTTCGAAGGTATCTTTGCACGGCTAAGTCCTACGAGCGCTTTCCAATATTGTGTATTAACTACGAGCCGCCGTATGGATAGAAATCCATCTGTTGACATGGTAAAGCCGAAAAGACAACTACCCACTCGGGATAAAGCTTTTGGACAACTACCATGCTCCCAACACCATCCCTCCTGCGACCTCCTGCGACCGGGCCAATACGCCAAAGTACTAAGTCAAGAGGTCCCATATAGTCTAGTGTGGTTAGCACGCAAAATGCTCGACGGTGGCGCAAGTAACTCGGTCCTTAAATGACTTGGGCACCTTTCGGTCACACCCAAAAGCACACCATCTTACCATTGTGCCCAAGTCCAAATCATTTTGTTTTCATTTTTAGTTTTACAATTAAGCATAGCAAAATGCTAAAACATAAAGTTGTAATAATTTTGTGTGATCAAGGTTACCGACTAAGTCGATAACCACCCAGTTCTACCGATAGCTAAGCATGTCTAAGCAAATTGACCCGGATCTACTAAGTGACAAGAGATCATCCAACGATCTCTAATCACAGCAAATAACCTAGGCTCAGGTAGTAGAGGAATATCATTTACCTACAGATTATGCAACTAAAGGGCCCACTAACCATATTTTAACACAAAGTAGCAATGCATACATACAAGTTGCAAACAAAATATTAGTTTGAATATAAAGGGATTAACATTATCAAACTGCTTGCCTGGTTGGTGTTGCTCAATATGCTGCTGAGGCTCACTCTCGATATTACCAGACTCGTCGCAATCTATCGATTTAACAAAAACGACAAATAAGAACAAGTAACACCCATGATAACCAAGAATTCAATTTAATCCAAAGAGCACAAATTTCACACAGCAGCTAGAGCATGATTTTACAAAATTTTAGAAACAGAGAACAATATTTTTGGAGTTATGAAGAATTTTCTAAGTTTAACAATACATAAAAGCATCATTTAATTATTTATCAAAATTTAAGAACAGAGACATATCTAAAACTTATTCTGATAAATAGTACATTAAAAATGAAAATTTACAAAATTGGATTCACTCGATTTGGATAAAAATTGAAATAGATATGCATTTTCTAAGTTTAAAAGAATTAACAGTATAAAAGCAATACATTTCAGAATATCAAAAAGCTCGAATTACTTTTCCTCTGGTGTTGCCGATCCAGGGTCACTGACCGATGGGGCTGAGAGAGAACCGCTAACTAGGTCAAACTTGACTCAGTCGGCGCCAACGGCGACGACGAACGCGGATTTGGAGGATACGCCTGCTATCACCAGAAACGAATTTTGCTACTTTACGCAAGACCTTAACGGTAGAGAGGACCCACATGTCATGGACTCAAGGAACAAATTACGACGATTAAGACTTTTAAACGCACTTAGCTCGGAGGTCCACAAGTTAGTGGTACAAACTAAAGGATGATCAACGCTAATGAAGGAGGATTAAACCTAAAGTTGCGGTGTCTCACCGAGCGATCACGAGGGCGGCGCGGCCGCAAACAAATCTAGCAAACGGTAGGTCTTAGGGCGAATGGGTTATACAGACTTAGGCGTGTGTCGGCATACCTTGGAAGTGTGCTTTGGCTTAAAGGCGGTGCGAAGTGTGGGTACGATGGTACACCTGCGGGGTTAAAACTATTCGAATAGCCTCGTCTAGGTGATGGACACGCTTGGGTAAGCTTTTCAAGAGTTAGACTACAACCTTTTAATTAAAATTTGTGGGTGGTGCGAATCGAGGATTCGTGCTATGTTAATGGTGACTATTGGGATAGTCACTTCAGTGATTACTTGTATCTATCTTTATTTACGTTATTTCAACACTAAAAATGAATTGAAAATTTGCTTTCTAAGCTGTATTACATTATTGCAAATAAATTTGGCTTTGTGCAAATGAAACATATGGCCTCTACGAGATAAGCTGCATGTAGCATATGAATAGGTCTGCTAGCTCACCGTCGTCTAGCGGGTACAAAAACAATTTTTGTACTCACCGCTTTGCTTAATGTTTTGTTGCAGAGGAAGAAGGTGAGCCCCAAGGGCCTCACTTCTGTGAGTTGTGCTGTCGCTTCGTGTTTGACGACTAGGCTTGGCGGTCCGGTCAGATGCCTTGTGGGTTGAAGGCACGCTGATTGGCTTGGTTTATAGCCATCTTATGGCACTTTGGCTTCCGCTGTCTATCTTCTGATATTTGTGTATCTTTTGGCCGGTCGGCCCTGGTCTGTAATAATCTACTGTTGTTTACCTCCTGCTTATTAGTGTAATGTTTGGACTCTATGTTTGGAATGTAGTTGATGCATAATTTTGTGGCGAGGTGTGTATACTGCATTCTGGGAAGTATACATATCTCGAGGCTCGGTTTATTTGATTTGTGATGCTAGGGCCAGGTGGTTGGTTAAGCATTACAAGCCAAATAAATTGGGGTCCTCACAGAGTTCTCGTTAATAGATGCCTCCAAGGAGAGCAGCCGCGGGTCGTGGGCATGGTCGTGGCCCAGCGCCAGCGCCAGCACCACCACCACCACCACCTCCTGAGCATCCCACACTTGCCCAAGTAATGGCTCAGCAAACCCAGCTGTTGCAAGCAATGGCAGCTGGTCAGCAAGCTGGAGTGGCCAGCCATGGGTCTAGGCTTGGGGAATTTATGCGCACAAAGCCTCCTGTCTTCGCTAGCGTAAATGAGCCACTTGAAGCTGAAGATTGGCTTCGTACTATTGAGAAGATGACCTTGGCTCGGTGTTGCGAGGAAGACAAGGTAGTGTATGCAACACACCAACTCAGGGGACCAGCTGCCGATTGGTGGGAAAATTATATGGCAGCCAGAGTCAAAGAAGAACCTGCACCTACAACTGGAGGAGTTGGATGCGCTACCGCAGTAGCCGCACCCAAAGTGGGATGGGCTGAGTTTTAGAAAGCCTTCAGAAGAAACTTCATACTCGCAAGTGTTATGCGCATGAAGAGGAATGAATTCAGGACCCTAAAGCAAGGCAACTCCTCAGTCACGGAGTATCTCACTCGGTTCAATCAGTTGACTCGTTATGCTCAGAATGACATAATAGATGAAGAAGAGAAGATCAACTGCTTCATGGAAGGGTTGCGTGATGGGCTACGAGTGTAGTTGATCGTTCATGATTTCCAAGACTTCCAACACCTGATCAACAAGGCATTGATCCTAGAAAATGAACGCAAGACATTCAAAGCCAACTGCAAGTGGAAGATGGGGACATCACGGGGCCAACACATAGCCCACGACCAGTCTAGGCACCCCTTCACATAGTGGCTCTCAGTCGACCAGTCTACCACGGTCCTCAGCTTCAGCAAATCGGCCCGGTGGTGCCTCATATGCCACCCCGGTCCGACCGAGCCAACATCAGCAGACCTGCACACTGCCTATCAGCTAGTTGTGCTTCAACCGCAACGAACCCGAGCACTTCACCCGAAACTGCCCACGTAAGACCCTCACCCCTGTCAAGTTTAATGTTGGGAGTACCCCAGCACGAGTGCCGCACACCCCCGGGACAACAGCAAGAGGAAGGCCCGTGACTACATCAGCACCTAGAACCACCTCGTTCTACGGGCAAGGTCGGGTGAATCACATCACTATTGAGGAAGCAAAAGAGGCACCGGATGTACAGATGGGTACGTTCTCAGTTAATTCCTCGCTAGCTCGTGTTCTCTTTTATTCTGGAGCATTGCATTCTTTCATCTCTAGCAAGTTTGTGGATCATTGGCATTTGCCAACCTTCGCGCTCAAGAAACCTTTGGAGCTTAGCTCCCCTGGGGGACTATTAGGGGCCAAATTAGTAAGCCCTAGGGTGGAAATTCGGTTCGAGGGAATAGTGTTTCCAACGAACTTCATGGTGTTGCAAGCCCAGACCCTGGGCGTCATCCTCGGGATGGATTGGCTAGCCAAGTATCAAGGGGTGATAGACTGCACCAATAGAACAGTAAGCCTTACCAAAGGACCCAACATGGTGGTCGTAGTCAAGTTAGACAACCCCTTCCAATGGAAAAGGGTAGTCTTCTCTGCCATAGGCGTTCCTCTAGAGGGAATGCTAGTGGTGCAGGAATACCCTGATGTCTTTCTAGAAGAATTGACAAGGGGACCACTTGATCGTGATATAGAGTTTGTCATATAATTAATGTCGACGATAATGCCTATGTCCAAGAGACCTTATAGAATGGTAGTGAATGAACTCGAGGAGCTGAAGAAGCAAATCCGAGAGTTACAGGAGAAAGGGTTTATTAGGCCAAGCTCTTCGCCATGGGGATCTCCTGTACTGTTCGTGAAGAAGACGAATGGCAGCATGTAGATGTGTGTAGATTACCAGTCCCTGAATGAGGTAACCATAAAAAAAAGAATCTGTTGCCTAGGATCAACGATCTATTTGATCAGCTGAAGAGGGCAACGAAGTTTTCCAAAATAGATCTGTGTTCAGGGTACCACCAGTTGAAAATCAGATCTGAAGACATCCCCAAGATAGTCTTCTCTACTCGATACAGCCTCTATGAGTTCACAGTTGTACCACTTGGATTAACCAATGCCTCGGCCTACTTCATGAATCTAATGAACAAGGTATTCATGGAGTATCTAGATAGATTCATGGTAGTATTCATTGATGACATCCTCATCTACTCCAAGGATGCTGAAGAACATGCCCAACACTTGAGATTGGTGTTGGAAACACTTAGTTGGCACCAGCTGTATGCCAAGTACAGCAAGTGTGAGTTCTGGTTATCAGATGTCAGCTTCCTGGGTCATGTGATATCTGCAAACAAAATAGCCATGGATCCGGCAAAGGTGGAAGCTGTCATTGAGTGGCAACCACCTACCTCAGTGACTGAAGTCCGAAGTTTCCTCAGATTGGTGGGATACTACTGCCGATTCATTGAGGGATTTTGCAAAATTGCACGACCCCTCACTCAACTGCTAAAGAAAGAAAGGAAGTTTGAATGGACCGAAGGGTGTGAAAGGAGTTTCCAAGCCCTAAAAGTCCACTTAACCTCTACCCCGATTCTGGTCCTCCCTGATATCCATAAAGATTTCAAGGTATATTATGATGCCTCTCATCAAGGGCTAGGCAGTGTGCTGATGCAAGACAAGAAGGTGATAGCCTATGCATCTCGATAGCTTCGACGACATGAAGAAAATTATCCTACTCATGATTTGGAATTGGCGTCGGTAGTGCATGCATTGAAAATATGGCGCAACTACCTCATCAGGAACCATTCCAACATTTACATAGATCATAAGAGCCTCAAATACATCTTCACCCAGTCAGATCTTAACATAAGGCAACGAAGATGGCTGGAACTCATTAAGGACTATGATTTGAACTTTCACTACCACTCGGGCAAGGTCAACGAGGTGGCTGAAGCACTGAGCTGGAAGTCTTACTGTAACCACATTGTGACCCATGAACGGCAGCCTTCCCTCTTTGAAGAATTTGAGAAGCTCAACATAGAAATAGTGCCATAAGGGAGCCTCTCTGCCTTGGTTGTGCACCCAACCTTAGAGGAAAAGATCAAGGCTGTGCAATTGGGAAACATCAATACAAAGAGGATCCAACAACTGGTGGAACAACGAGTACTGTAGCGCTACGACCACTCGGTCGCTACAACTACGCAACCTGCTACGAGTACTGAGCATCCACGAATACTGTGGTGCTACAAGCACTGTAGCGCACAACCACAGTTCGACCACTAAGTTTCAACCACCCAGTTCGACAACCTATATTAACAACTGTGTTTCGACCACACAGTTCGACCATTCATTCTCGACCACACAGTTTCGACCACTATATTTCGACCACTCAGTTCGACCACTCAGCTCGACCACTCAGCTCAACCACTGAGTTTCGACCATAGAGTTCGACTACTCTGTTTTGACCACACAGTTCGACCACACAGTTTCGACCACTGTATCTCGACCACACGGTTTGACCACTGAGATTCGACAACTTTGTTTTGACCCCTGTATTTCGACCACATAATTCGACCACCCATTCTCAACCACTGTTTCGACCACACAGTTCCTATCAGTCATTTCGACCACTGTGTTCCGACCACACAGTTTTAACCACTCATTTCGATCACTCTCTCGATCACTATGTTTCGACCACACAGTCATCGACCACTGTGTCTCAACCACACAGTTCGCCCACTCGAGTTCGACCACTAAGTTTTGATCACTGAGCCTTGACCACTAAGTCTTCAACTATACTGGTCTAATACTTCTGATTTATGACCTTGAATTATTTAGAGTTCATCGAATGTTTGAAAGCGCTTTGCATTCGTATGTGCTTATTTGCCTTTTGATTGTCTTTGCGTATATTGAAGCTGAGGCGACCGAAGAACCATCAATTGACCAGGACCAAGATTAGTAGTACTCTAAGCAACGTGAGTCAACACTTTGATCATATTGCACCTATCCTTTGCAAATTATGTTACTTTAAATTATAAAATTGCACTGCTATGATTTATGCAACTATATTTGGTCTAGTCGTAGCTAATGCCTTAACCATAATTGTGTATAAACTTCCGATCCCTGAACTTGGACACTATCCTTTGTCACCCTAGAATTAATGGATTACATACTAGTTAATTAGTCTGTATCTAAGTGTCATGCTTAGCCTTGCTTAGATACATTGTCATCTGGGCATTACATTGCCTGACAAACACTCTTTCAATATGAAAACTGGATTTGGGAAGTCGAGGCTGGGAGGCTGGCTAGTATGTTGGACTAAAGGATTATTTTCAAAACAAATAAAACCTAAAAAATAGATTTCGACTTGGGCGGATGGAAAGAGGGGCTGGTCCCGTGGGCACGAGAGGATGTTGGTATGTGGATGTGCTACCCAAGTCAATTAAGTACTGAATCTGATGATGACCTCTCATGTAAAAATAGTGTGACCACAAGTCTATAATGAGTACAACGTGGCTGACTAATTTTCTCTCCTCAGTGTGGCTTCACCATCGGAGGAATGTGGTGTGGGTAAAGGGGAAAGAAACCACTAGGAAACCACACGACGCAAGAGGGGGCCTCCTGGAAGAGCTTGGCACTGGGTGGTGGAAACCTTAGCGGGAGGAGTTGTGTCGAGGTTGAGAATTGTAAAGGCCTTGTGATAATCTCCCCTTGATTCACATGTCCAAGGAAACGTGTGCACTTACCAAGATGATTATCTCTTGTGGATAAAGCGTGCGAACTCTGCAAAGTAAGAAAACTATTTGGATAGCTATGCTCACGGTCAAGAGCGGTGCTAAGAACTTGCTTGATATAGCTTTCTTTTTTCTAAAAAACAATTTGTGGATGGGATGGAAAGATGGGGTGGGACCCGAGGGTTTGAAAAGGCACAGTGCAGGACCAATGGTAATTCTGGGATAGCCTGAGCATTGAGTGGATGGAGCCATTCAATGGTATATGAGGTTGGACCTCCACTAGTACTTTACAACAAAAACTCATTTTATAAAACTTGTGTTAGTAAAATGCTAAGTCTCAGGTTTTGGCTACTAGTTACCTTATTACAAACTGGTGGCTTTATGCAAATAAAAGAAATATATGTGCATGTCTTACATGGAATGGGTTGTTTTCTTTATTGTTGGAAGCATGGGATTGGTTGATAATTTGATAAGTAATTGAAAGTCACATTTATGTTCTATGTTTTGAACACAAATGCCGTGACAAGACACATAAGATGAACTGATAGTAATAGCCTTGATAATGTTTGTCTTAAATCAACTAAATTTTGATGAAGCTCGTAGCCCCTTCAATATTAATGGTATTTGTGCCTTAGTCATGTGCTTCGTGCATAATTTTTGTTATTAAGTTCTAATCATACTCCTTACGTATATTTTTGGAAAACAAGTTATCATGGCATAGCCCTTGCTGATAAGATTATTCTACACAAAAAGTAGTATGACAATTCGATGAGTTATAGAATGATTATGATGGTTATTGTATTTTGGTTTTGAAGTTCAATGCACATGTTGTCTTAGTAGTATGGTAAAATATTGCCATCTTTCTAACAATGTAGCTAACACACGAACAATTATTAAAAAATGATTTGCCAAATCACATTTGAAGAGGTCCTAGTTAGGGAGGCAGCAGTTAGCCTTTATTAGTCCTTTAGTAGTATGATTGATCTATACCTACAAAAAGATTTCTTTTGGGAAAGTGTATAGTTAGTGTTTTTATCTATTCTCTTGATTGTGTGCCCAGTATGTTTTAACGATGCTTATGCATTGAAATGTGCAATTATGTATCTATCTAGAACTCTTGACATGTGCAATTATGTATTTCTCGAGTTAGGATTTAAATTGCCTTAAGATTGACATAAAATATGTTTCCAAGGGAAATTATCTTCGAAAATACCTAGTGGATTTCAACTTGCATTCCATTTTATTTAAACTCTTAGCGTTTTGAATTCTAAAATTTTAGTTCGTTACGTATGTAACTTATATAGATAGCAAGTAAGCGAGATGGCGTTTGCAAATCTTCGCTTGTTTGTCATCGACGTCACCGAATGCATCTAGATCTTTGAGGAAAGTGGTACGTAAGCGGGATGGCAGAGGAATATCGAAATTGCCTGCAGACCGAATGACCATCACGGAGGTTAGTGACGTTGGGGTCCCTCTGAGTCCCAAGAAAGCAGCGACGAGATTCTGAACCATTTGTGAGATACTTGGAAGGGAATGGGTCAGCATCACCACACCAAGCTAGAAGTATCTGACGGACATACGGAAAGGCGAGCTGTGGACAGAAATTTCAAGCCCGTTCACTATCCCAGAAGTACACCAGGCACGTAAGGAATGGTAGGCATTGCTTGCTATGGGACGCGTGGAGGACCTTCAAGAGCATGCTTGTCACGAAGTATGTGAACACAGGTCAAACGCCCTTTATAATGTATAAATTCTTGTCGTAGGATATATGGGACGCCTTTGTGCGGATGAAGACGACGGCCGAATTTCAAGAGCAAAGTGCGACGCACAAGGCTCTCCAGACACAAAACACTCACCCCCACAAACTCAGCACCGCTGGGTACACGGGTAAAACCACGCAATGGACGGTGGAGGATGAGAATGCAACTCGACCATTTGCTGAGATCACAAACGAGCGCACTCAAAGCTGGTTAAGAGTGAGGGCATCAGCGACGTCTTCGGGCAGCATCTCTTTCACAAACTCGGTAGACAAGGAAGTGTCCCAACGCCTGGTAAATATGTTGAACTACCGAGTTGTTAATAAGTCCATAACTTTATAGTGTCTATAATAACATGATGACCTCTTGCAGCAAGCATTGACTTCCGCATCTTCCCAAGGCTCCTTCGAAGTAGATAGGGAGAAGGATATAGTATCTATGGCCCTGGGAAACAAGGAGCACCTAGGTCGCACGCTAGGCATTGGGGTGTACGTACCTTGGATGGATGGATTCGCAGACAACTACTGCACGTATAGGAGTAGGAAGAGATCCAAGGCCGAGCATGATGACCGGTTGGAATAGGTGCTTACTGCAAAATTTCAAAGACAGATAACAAGATTGCAGGATCAAATGAATCAAATCTTCAACCAATCGCAAGCCACCCCCGCTATTTTGGGAGCCAGTCCTCTTCAACATTGGAGTAGCGTCTAGTCCACGTAAAATTCTAAACATGACGACGTCCAATTAACTATCGACGACATCAAGGTAATGTACATCTCTGGAATGCTCCAAAGATAGACCTACAGTACGCCTTAGATAATTGTGTATTGTTTCGTAGGAGCCGACGCCCTGCAAGATCCAAGTGAGGATGATTGGGTCCATTTCTATTGAGGCTAGGCGGGGGATGGTGTATCCATGCCAGGAAGGGACAATGCAGCATAGTGCCCAGGTGGCGCAGGGTTACGCTAGGGTCTAGGTGGACATGGTACATGATAATTTCATGGTCATCCCACTAGAGATTCGCCCAAACAAAGACATCAGAACACTAGAAGTTGCTAGGTACACTTTTATCCAGTGGCCCAAGAAGGACATCGCCCTGGACCCTGCAATGGCGCCATCTCGACATGACCATGCCTCTCCAACATGACCCTTGATGACTCCACCTCAACCTTCGCTTCAGAAGGCCGCCTCATTGGTTCCCGTGGAGAAGACACCTGTAACAGCCCAAATTTCAAATTCCAATTGAAAATAAAGTTTAAGTATTTTTGTGGATTTTTCTAAAATTTTTAAAAGCTCTTACTTAATCAATTTGAAGCTAAACAAATTTATTTGTAAAAGATATTACCAAATAATAGTTGGAAATATTTTATTTAAGTCCTAAATACTCTAGAGAATTTCTGTGAATTTTCTCATAATTTCTAGACCTAATTTACTATTTTCTAAAGCCTAATTGAATTATCAGCATTTAATTAATTAGAAAATCAAAAGAAAATCCTAAATAGGTTTTGGGCCGAAACTCCCTCGGTCCATCCCTTTTCCCGTGCGCGCGTAGCCCACTCGGCCCGCTCCACCCGTGCCACCCCCTCTCACTGATATGGGCCCACCTGTCAGCCTCTCCCCCTCTCTCACACTTGCGCCGCATCGGCCTTTATCAGCCGTTGGATCGAAATCCAATGGCCAAAACTCAATGAGACGTTGGGGCAACCGAACACACCCCCTGGTCTTGCACCGTTAGATCTAGATCCAACGGCCCACGTGCATCAGTAACTTAACTACTCCCCGCACACCCTCGAGCTATCACGACCGTTGGATTAAAATCCAACAGCTACGCATCTACCCAACTTACCGATTCACGCCGCATTGTCCACCGTTGGATCAAAATAGGACGGCCCAACGTCGTCGTCTTCGTTTCCATCTTCTTCCTCGCCTCTTTCCTTTTTCTCGCGCCGCGTCCGCCATGGCCGATTCCAAAAAGCTTCCATATGCGCCCGAATCAGGCCGCATCTCCGAAATCATCGCACACATTAAAATCCCCGCATCACGCCGCGTCCATCACGGCCCTTTCTTTCCTTTCTCTCGCAGCGAATCCACGATTTTGCTCCGCCGTGTCGCGCGGACCTTCTTGCGCCCTACGCCGCCTCGGCCACGCCTGCGCCCTATATAAAGGAGCCCCGGGTGCGCCTTGGTCACTGCATCCCAACGCCGCCCCCCACGTAGCCCATTTCCCCCTCAGCCCGCGAAATTTTGAAGAACTTTGCCCGCGACCAAAGCTTCTTCAATCTTCGACTCCACCGCCGCCGAGGCCGCTCCGTCCCTATCATCTACACCAGATGCTTCATGACGCCACCGCGAACCCGGTGCGCTCACCCACATCGCTGGAGAACCCCTGGAACATCTACTTCGTCGACGACCACGAGCCGCCGCAGCTAAACCCCTTGTCGTCGCCGATCCTTCAGCACCCCTCCGCCGCAAGGTATACCAGAATGATCAGTGTAGTATCCCCGTTCATATGCGCACCTCCATTTGGCTCGCTGTGGCACCACGCGCCGGCGAGCCCGACGTAACAGCCCTAACTTAGGGTTTGTATTTCAAATGTAAATTATGAGGAGAAATAAAAACTTTTGGTGCCTCATGAATTTTCCCTAGCAATTTCCAATTTTTAGAATGTAATTCTTGTGATTGGAAATTGTTGTCAGCAAATTTTAGCTTTCAAACTTGTGATCATCCTCTGAAACTATTTTTCCTGTCATCTTGATCATCCTATCTACCTCCCTGAATTATTTCACAATTTTTAGATTTTATTTGCTATTTCAAATGGCCAAGTCAACCTAGTTTGAAAACTGGTCAAACTTCATTCAGCAGCTTGTGAATTTTATTGGGAGAAATCTAGTGCATAAAAATTCCTGGAAAAATTTCACAAGATTTTCCTCTGTTCCAGTAAGCTCCATAAAAATTTCAGAATTTTTGGAGCTCAGAGCTACCTCTAAAAATTCCCCAAACCCTCTCTGTCTTTCTAATTCAAATCTGGAAACATTGTTTGTCGGGCCCGAACCCCACTTGGGCTCGAATCCGACCGCACCTAATGGACTCGGTCGCACCGCCTGGTTGCATCGCGCGAGCTGAAGGCTATCAGTAGTCAGATGAAGATCGCACGGTCCTCATTGTTTGTCTCGTCGACTGTCAGAATGCATACATTGATCTCGGCGTCCATCCTAGATCCAACGGTCGACATTTTCTTGATCGAGCGAGACCAAATCGTTGAACCACACTTGGTCCGACTCGCACCGCTTCGCTGCTGTCGCTGACATGTGGGCCATCCTTGTCAGGTTCTTCCTCGCCGACTCCATGCCTCGGGAGCTCGGCGGCGCTTCGCGCATGCGTGCCACGCGACTCGTCGCTTGCAGGGGGGCGTGTGCGCCTCGAGGATCGCTCAAGTCCATCTACCTCCTAGGGTCATCCATTCCTTCTCGACCATTCTTACGCCCTCTCGCCCATTTCTTAGCTTGTAGGAGAAGAAACCGAGGCGGCACCACCACCTCACTGTCGTTTGAGCAACAAATACCCGCCGTCGTGTTCCTCTTGCCTCGCGCCTCCATTTTGCCCATTCGGATCCTTGGCGTCCGATTGTATCGCCGGAGCTAGTTCATCGTCTCGCCTCGGCGCTCACTCAGTGAACTCAAATTGCGTTCGGTGAGTTTCTAGCCGTCACCTAGTCCCTTAGGATCGCATCACTGTGCCGAGTCTAAGCTGTGACTTTGTTTCATGCTTTGATGCATCAGGCGGTGCGACCCCTTCTTCTCAAGTTCGGTGATTACGCGCGCGGTGTTTCCGGCCACTCGTGCTCCATCGTCGTCTTGATCGTGGCGAAACCTTCACGAGTCAAGGCGGCTAAGCTGTGCGCACCTTCCGTAACTTCTCGAAGCTCTTGGCGTCTTCTCGCGGAGGCGCATCTTCTTCTCGCCTCCGATCGTCGCAAGCTCAACTCGGTGACCATCGGACCCAGCGTCGCCACCTGCAGGTTCGCGAAGTCTCTGTGAACCCTAAGGTATCACTCACTCATTTTGAAACTCATTTGGTTTGCGAGATCCGCTGCGCGCCGCGCCGTCTCTGTCTTGCGCGGGTGAACCGCCGGTGATGTTTTAGTTTAGCTCTAATCGCGTCTAGTTTGAGCCTCTGACTTGTGCTGCCCTCTCTGTTAAATCACGTTTAGAAATCCTTTAATCCAACCGTTATGTTTTCTCTTAGTCAACGCCATGTGGGTCCATCTTTGTCGATTAGGGTTGTGTAGCTCGTAATCGTTTTCTCAGCCGGTAGCGTATTTCTCTGTGAGAGTATGTTAGGTTTGCACTTTGGTAGCGAGCGTATTCTCGAAATCGCCAGCGTCTGCTCAACTGGCGATCGATCTGTATCGTCACGACCTTCCGCGGGCCCGCCTGTCGATGTCCGGGGCTAGCTGGTTGCGGTAGAAAAGATTTAAATGCTTTGGTATTTAAATGCTTTTACATTGCACTATTAATTCAATTAAACTTAGAAAATGCATAACTAATTCAATTTTTATCCAAATTGCATGAAACCAGTCTTTGTTAATTTTCATTTTAAATGTACTATTTACTAAAATTAGTGTCAACCTTGTCCCTGTATCAAAAATCAGTTAATTAATTTAATGTTGTAGAATGTAATCTCCAAATTAGAAAATGTATATCTCTTTCAATAATTGTCCAAACTCAATGAACCCAATTCAGTAAAATTTCATTTTCAGTATACTAATTATCGGGATAGGTTTTGAATCTGTTTCTGTTCATGAAAGTTGGTTAAGTAATTAACTAGTGTCTTGTTGTGTTTTTAGCTTAGAAAATTCATAGAAAGTTCTTAATAACTTAAAATGAATTGTTCTGCATTTCTAAAATTTTGTTATGTCATGCTTAAATTTGCTGTGTGAGTTTTGGCATGTTTGGTGATATTGTATGTTTGAGTTTTGTCGGTGTTATTCGTTCTTATTTCTTTGTTATTTGATCGATTGTTGAGGCCGACATTTGCGGTAACCACGAGAGCGATCCTCTACAACAGGTTGAGCATTACGAGCAACGCATGCCAGAATAAGCAGTTTGATCATGTTTATCGGTATTTTAAAGTCTAATATTTTGTTTCAAGCTGTATGTATGCATCGCTTAATTTGTGTTAAATTGGTTAGTTAATCCTTTAGATGCATAATCTGTAGGCAAATGATCATCCTCTACTACAGAGCCTAGGTTATTTGCGGTGATTAGAGATCATTGGATGATTTCTTGTCACTTAGTAGATTCGATTTCAGTTTGCTTAGACATGCTTAGTATCGGTAGAAATGGGCGGTTATCGACTTAGTCGGTAACCTTGATCACACAAAATTTACTACAACTTTATGTTTCACATTTTTGCTATGTTTAATTGCAAAATTAAAAATGAAAACAAAAATGATTTAGACTTGGGCACAATGGTAAGGCGGTGTGATCATTGGGTGTATTGGAAAGGTGCAGAGTCGATTAAGGACAGAGTTACTTGCGCCACCGTCTTGAGCATTTTTGCGTGCTAACCACACTAGAGTATATGGGACCTCTCTTGACCTAGTACTTTGGCGTGTATTGGCTCAGGGTCGTAGGAGGTCGCGGGGAAGGATGGAGGTGGGAGCATGGTAGTTGTCAGAAAAGCTTTATCTGAGTGGGTAGTTGTCTTTTCGGCTTTACCATGTAGCGTATGGATTTCTATCCATACGAGCGGCTCGTAGTTGATACACAATATTGGAAAAAGTCTCGTAGGACTTAGCGTGCAGGCATACCTTGGAGTGTGCTTTGGCTTAAAGGCGATGCAAGTGTGGGTACATTGGTACACCTGCGAGGTTAAAACTATTCGAATAGCCTCGTCTAGGTTATGGACACGCTCGGATCGCCCGTAAGAACTAGACTACAACATTTTAAATTAAAACTTCTTTGGGTGGTACGAATGCGGGATTCGTGCTATTGTTGTTGTGACTATTGGGATAGTCACTTCTAGGTTGTTTTTCTTTACTCTTTTGTAATTATTACCTTCTTGTTATTTCAGCATTAAAAATAAATTGCAAACTTGCCTTCAAACGTATTACATTATTGCAAATGAAAATTGGCTTTATGCAAATGAAACATATGGCCTCCACCAAATAAGCTTTGCATGTAGCATATGAGCAGTGCGCTAGTTCACACGTCGAGTCTTGCGGGTACAAAGACAATCTTTGTACTCGGTGCTTTGCTTAATGTTTTTGTTGCGAGAGGAAGAAGGTGAGCCCCAAGGGCCTCACTTACGTGAGTGTGTTGCCGTTTCGTGGGCGACTAGACTTGGCGGTCGGTCGGATGCCTTGTGGGTTGGAGCACGCACGATTGGCTTTGTTTATAGCCATCTTATGGCACTTTGCTTCATTGTCGTTCTTGTCTATTTGTGTATCTTGTGGCACATCGGCCTTGTCTTTAATAGCTCTGCTATTTGTTTATGTTTCGTTTGGTAGTGTGGTGTTTGGACTCTATGTTTGGAATGGAGTTGATGTCTAATTTTGTAGAGGTGTGTATCTTGCTTTGCAGGAAGTATACATATCTCGAGATCGATTATTTGATTTGTGATGCTAGGACCGGTGGTTGGTTAAGCATTACAAGCCAAATAAATTGGGGTCCTCACAAAGTTGGTATCGAGCCATTCGACCGTAGTAACAAGCATAGTCGTCCTTAGGATATTTTAGAAAAGCTTATTTTCAAATTATAAAAAGGTTTATGAAAACCTAGGCAGATTCTCAGATTTTACTCCTTACCTATCTTAGCTTTCTACTCTCACCTTACTCTAATTTGAGTTTAAAACTGGGTTTCTCTCTTTCCTTTCAAAAGATAGTTACTACCGGTGGAATCAGTCTTTGGGAGAACCATAGAGAATTAGTCTAATTAAAATTTGTGGGAGCATAAGGGTAAGATATGTATGAGTTTGCTAAGTGTCTGATTTTTGTCAATTGGTTTTGTAACTTAAAAGTCTTGTGTTTGTTTTGTGCTATTAGTAAGTAATTTGCAGTGGGTTATCGACTTCGTGTTTTAGGCTATTGTTAACTTGCCTTAGTGAAACAGGATGGCGGGAGAAACAGCGTGGCGATCGCGGTGGTCATGATGAGGAGCTTCCCCCTCCTCAGACCATGGTGAGGTTCTCGCTCGGTCGGCGAAACCGCATGGACGGACACGCATCTTGGAGGTTATTGCTAGGAATACCTCCACTCCTGGCTGTGGTGGCGACCACGGACTCGCGAGGACTTGAGTTCCTCCGTGCGCGACCGCCGACTTTCTCCGCTCGAGGACCCTCTCGATGCGGATGATTGGCTGCGCATGGTTGACCAGCTCAACATAGCTCGATGTCGAGCCGCAGGATAAGGCACTCTTCGCGTACCACCGGCTTGAGGCGCGGCACTCTCATGGTGGGAGAACTATCTCGCCATGTAGCCCGCGAACGCGTGGTCGCATGGGAGGAGTTCGGATCGACTTTTCGTCGGGCCCACATCCCGATGGCACGATGAAGGCGAAGAAGAAGAATTCCTCGCGCTCAAGCAAGAGGCGCAAATGCTGTGACGGAGTATTTATCGAGTTTAATCACTTGGCTCGTTATGCTCGGGAGGTGGCCTCGAGATGAGGCTAGCGAGAGAAGTTTATGGATGGCTTGTCAGGAGGCTGCGGGACAAGCTATCTGTTGTGGACTTGTCGACTTTGAGGCCTTGGTAGATAAGGCCATTGTTGCGAGCATAAGGCAAAGCGTGGCGAGTCCCGCAGCGCAAATGGGAGGCACATCGGTCTACTCACGCCCGACCTCGTTCGTCCTCGGTGGGCGGCACGAGGCTCGTCCTTTTGCTCCACGGTGCGAGGACATTTGCACCAGCTCCTCGCCCACCGCGGCGTGTTTGACCACGTCGCCTCGATCGGCCGCCGAGCGACCTCCGCAATCCGGCGGCGAGGTTACTTGTTTCATTGCCACAACAAGGGCCACTCGCCCAGCGCTTGCCCTCAGTGTTGCGATGCGCCCTCGTCCTAATGGAGGGCGCGGCGGGAGTGGTCATCCACGACGAGAAGATGATCCGAAGCCCGAGTGCGGCGTGGTCGAGTCAACCACCTTTCGGTGAGGAGGCTCGGGGCGCGGATGTCGTGATGGGTACACTTCTTGTCAATTCGTCCTGCTGCGGTATTATTTGATTACGGGCATCGCATTCTTTATTTCAAGATCATTTGCTGCTGCTAGTGGTCTTCCTTTGTGTTCCTTTAGAGATTCCTTTACTCATTCGCTCTCGGGTTCGAAATGAGAGGCGATATGGAATGCGCGGTGTTCCTATTGAAGTCAAAGGGTAGGATTTTTGGCAAATCTTATTACCTTTCGATTCAGCGATGCGGATGTGATTCTTGGCATGGATTGGTTGTCCCAACACTTGGGGCAAATCGGTGTGCGGGAAGATTGTCTATCTCACGACCTTTCGAGTGGCGGTCGGATTTTCGGCCCAGCGACTGAGGCCACATCTATGTGCATTAGAGGGCTTGACCTTGCGGTCGGGATGTTCCCATAGTATCGACTTTGAGGATGTTTTTCTGATGATTTACAGGATGCCTCGGTTCGAGACCTTGAGTTTGTCATTGAGTTGCTTTGCCCGATGCCGCCCGATTTGAAGCGCGTGTCGGATGCCTCCCAATGAATGGAGGAATTGAAGAAGCAATTAGGTGAGCTTCAAGCAAAGGGTTTCATCGTCCAGTTCATCTCCTTGGGGTTGTCGGTGATCTTTGTGAAGAAGGCGGACAAGACTTTGCGCATGTGTGTTGATTACCGTCCTCTCAATGAGGTGACGGTGAAGAACAAATATCCTTTGCCCGCATTGATGATCTTTTCGACCGGTTATGCGAGCTCGGTGTTCTCCAAGATTGACTGAGATTGGGATATCATCAAGTCGGATCGAGTGAGATATTCGAAGCGGCTTTCACTACTCGTTATGGTCTCTACGAGTATACCGTCATGTCTTCGGTCTAACCAATGCTCGACTTTGTTCATGAACCTTATGAATTCGGTGTTCATGGGTATTTGGATAAATTTGTGGTGGTCTTCATTGATGATATTCTTATCTATTCCAAGGCGAAGAAGAGCATCTTGAGCATCTGAAGATTGTTTTGGGCAAATTGCGGGAGCACGGCTATATCACGAGTTCGACAAATCACGAGTTAGGTTGAAGGAAGTGGCATTCTTGGGCCATGTTCTTTCAGTGGAGGCATATTGTGGATCCCAAGGGTCGGCGATGTTCTATCTTGAGGTCATTGGTCGATCCAGCGATGTGCGGAGTTTTCTCGGTTTAGCGGGCTACTCTGCCGCTTTATCGAAATTTCTCCAAAATCGCTAAGCCGATGTTGAATTGCTCAAGAAGGACAAGAACTTTGTGTGGTCTCTGCTTGTGATGAGAGCTTTCGGGAGCTCAAGCGGCGATTGACTTGCGCCAGATCCTTACTCTTCACGATATCCACAAGAGCTTCGATATTTATTGCGATGCCTCTCGCGAGGCTCGGTGTGTCCTTATGCGGGAAGGCAAGGCGGTTGCATATGCATCGAGCGATTGAGACCTCATGAGCTCAACTATCCCACCCATGATTTAGAGCTTGCTGCGATGGTTCATGCACTCAAGATTTGGCGGCATTATTTGATCGGAAACGTTGTGAGGTGTATTCGATCACAAGAGCTTGAAGTACTTGTTCCTCGGCGGATCTGAACCTCGAGCGAGGAGATGGTGGAATTGATCAAAGATTATGACATGGGTATTGATATCATCACAGCAAGGCCAATGTCGTCGATGCCTTTGGCGAAAGGTGTCTTGCAATACCTTGATGATCCAAACAACGACTGCACTTCTTGCGGAATTTCAGCGTCTCAACTTGGGTTTGGTTGAGCATGGCTCCCTTGCTGCCTTGATTGTGCAACCAACCTTGGTGGATCAAATCAAGTCAGCACAGCAATCAGATGTTGGTGTGGGTAAAATCAAGCAGAATATCAAGGATGGATCAGCCAAATATTTCACGAGAAGATGAGCACGATGTTGTATGGTTTGGGCGCGTCTCGTGGTTCCAAAGGTTCCCGAGTTGCGGGATTTGATTCTCGGGAGGCCCATGATTCGCCTCTGTCCATCCATCCGGGGCCACCAAAATGTCGAAGATCTGCGTCGAAGTGCGGTGGACTCGCATGAAGCGAGATTGCGAGTTCGTTGCGGATGTGACATATGTTGTCGTGTCAAGGCGAGCATCGGCGTCGGCCAGTCTTCTTGACCCTTGCCTATACGGAGTGGAAGTGGGATTACGCAGGCATGGATTTTATCAGCGGATCTGCCCGTACTCTGCGGGAAGGATGCATTATGGGTTATCATTGATCGATTGGCGAAGGTGGCCCATTTCCTTCGATCGCGATCGAAGATTGATGTGAATCGGCTAGCGGATCTTTACATATCGCATTGTGATGCGCATGGTGTGCCACGAGCGATAGTGTCGGATCGTGGTTCTCTTTTCACTTCGATTTTAGCACGATCTGCGGAGGCCATGGGTACCGTCTTACTTCGGCCGCCTACCATCCTCGGTGATGGTCGATTGAGCGAGTCAATCGGTGCTTGAAGATATGCTCGTGCTTGTGTTCTTTCTATGGAAAGAATTGGGAGAAAGTGCCTACCGCTTGCGAATTCTCCTACAACAACGGCTTCGAGCTAGTCTCGGTATGGCACCATTTGAGGCCTTGTATGGGCGGCGCTGCGAAACACCGTTGAACCCAGTGGCGGTGAAAGGCGGTTCTTTGGTCGAATTCAATCAATGAGGTGAAAGCCAAGTGCGATTGATCCGTGGCGATTGCGCGTGCTTCGATCCGAACAAAAGAGCTATGCGGTCGGCGTCGTCGTGGTGAGTTTCGGCCAATGACTTTGTGTATCTCAAAGTCTCACCTCTGAAGGTCATCGTCATTTCGGTGTCAAGGGCAAATTGGCTCCTCGGTATGTCGGACCCTACCGCATCATCGATAGAGTGGGAGCTGTTGCTTACAAGTTAGACTTGCCGGCTACACTTGAGGGGTGCATGATGTTTTCCATGTATCGCAATTGAAGAAGTGCCTCGTGTTCCAGTTGAGAAGCGCCATTGGAAAATATCGATGTGCATGAAGATCTATCTTATCGTGGCGCCCCATTCGTATCCTCGAAGAAGTGAGCAGCAGAACAAGGAACCGTGTGATCAAGTTCCTTAAAGTTCGGTGGTCGAACCACTCAGGATGAAGCCACTTGGGAGCGGGAAGATCGTCTCAGGCGATTACAGTCCTTCTTCTCCCGGTGATCAAAATCTCGGGCGAGATTCTGTAAGGGGAGATTTGTAACAGCCCTAACTTAGGGTTTGTATTTCAAACTTATGAGGAGAAATAAAAACTTTTGGTGCCTCATGAAATCATTTGAGAGTTTCTACAATTTTCCCTAGCAATTTCCAATTTTAGAATGTAATTCTTGTGATTGGAAATTGTTGTCAAACAAATTTTAGCTTTCAAACTTGTGATCATCCTCTGAAACTATTTTCCTGTCATCTTGATCATCCTATCTACCTCCCTGAATTATTTCACAATTTTAGATTTTATTTGCTATTTCAAATGGCCAAGTCAACCTAGTTTGAAAACTGGTCAAACTTACATTCAGCAGCTTGTGAATTTTATTGGGAGAAATCTAGTGCATAAAAATTCCTGGAAAAATTTCAAAGGTTGTCCTCTGTTCCAGTAAGCTCCCATAAAAATTTCGGAATTTTTGGAGCTCAGGAGCTACCTCTAAAATTCCCCAAACCCTCTCTGTCTTTCTAATTCAAATCTGGAAACAACTTGTTTGTCGGGCCCGAACCCCACTTGGGCTCGAATCCGACCGCACCTAATGGACTCGGTCGCACAGCCTGGTTGCACCGCGCGAGCCCGAAGGCTATCGGCCGTCAGATGAAGATCGCCACGGTCCTCATTGTTTGTCTCGTCGACTGTCCAGAATGCATACATTGATCTCGGCCGTCCATCCTAGATCCAGCGGTCGACATTTTCTTGATCGAGCCGGACAAATCGTTGAACCACACTTGGTCAGACTACGCGCCGCCGGCTATTGCATCGGCGACATGTGGGCCATCCTTGTCGAGTTCTTCCTCGCCGACTCCATTGCCTCTGAGCTCATTGGCGCTCAGCGCATGCGTGCCACGCAGCTCGTCGCTTGCAGCGGGGCGCGTGTCGCCTCGAGGATCGCTGAAGTCCATCTACCTCCTAGGTCGTCCATTCCTTCGCAGACCATTCTTACGCCCTCTCGCCCATTTCTTAGCCCGGTAGGAGAAGAAACCGAGGCGGCACCACCACCTCAACGTCGTTCGAGCAGCGACCCGCCGTCGTGTTCCTCTTGCCTCGCCGCCTCCATTTTGCCCATTCGGATCCTTGGCGTCGGTGTATCGCGGGGCTGTTCATCGTCTCGCCTCGGCGCTCGGCTCGTGAACTCAAATTGCGTTCGGTGAGTTTCTAACCGTCACCTAGTCCCTTAGGATCGCATCACATGGCGAGTCTACTGTGACTTTGTTTCATGCTTTGATGCATCAGGCGGTGCGACCCCTTCTTCTCAAGTTCGGTGATTCGCGCGCGGTGTTTTCGGCCACTTCAGTGCTCCATCGTGCGTCTTGATTGTGGCGAAACCTTCACGGAGTCAAGCCGGGGCGGTGCGCACCTTCTGTAGCTTCTCGAAGCTCTTAGCGTCTTCTCGCGGAGGCGCATCTTCTTCTCACCTCGTGCGTCGCAAGCTCAACTCCGGTGACCATCGGACCCCGCGTCGCCACCTCTGGGTTCGCGAAGTCTCTGTGAACCCGAAGGTATCACTCACTCGTTTTGAAACTCATTGGTTTGCGAGATCCACTGCGCGGCCGCGCGTCTCTGTGCGCGCCGGTGAACCGCCGGTGATGTTTTAGTTTAGCTCTAATCGCGTCTAGTTTGAGCCTCTGACTTGTGGGCCCTCTCTGTTAAATCGCGTTTAGAAATCCTTTAATCCAACCGTTATGTTTTCTCTTAGTCACTGCCATGTGGGTCCATGCTGTCAGTTAGGGTTGTGTAGCTCTGTGTCGTTTTCTCGTCCGGTGGCGTATTTCTCTATGAGAGTATGTTAGGTTTGCACTTTGGTAAGCCGCGTCACCTTGGCGAGCGATGCATTACAGTCGGCACCTTTCGCGCGGGCCCGCCTGTCAGTGTCTGGGGCTAGCTGGTTGCCGGTAGAAAAAGATTTAAATGCTTTGGTATTTCTGAAATGCTTTTCTGTTGCACTGTTAATTCAATTAAACTTAGAAAATGCATAACTAATTCAATTTTTATCCAAATTGCATGAAACCAGTGCTGTTAATTTTCATTTTAAATGTACTATTTACTAAAATTAGTGTCAACCTTGTCCCTGTATCAAAAATCTGTTAATTAATTTAATGTTGTAGAATGTAATCTCCAAATTAGAAAATGTATATCTCTTTCAATAATTGTCCAAACTCAATGAACCCAATTCTGTAAAATTTCATTTTCAGTATACTAATTATCAGGATAGGTTTTAGATACTGTTTCTGTTCATGAAAGTTGGTTAAGTAATTAACTAGTGTCTTGTTGTGTTTTTAGCTTAGAAAATTCATAGAAAGTTCTTAATAACTTAAAATGAATTGTTCTCTGTTTCTAAAATTTTGTTATGTCATGCTTAGGCTGCTGTGTGAGTTTTGGCATGTTTTGGTGATATTGTATGTTTGAGTTTTGTCGGTGTTATTCGTTCTTATTTGCTGTTATTTGATCGATCGTTAGGCTTCGACATTTGCGGTAACCCTGAGAGCGATCCTCTGCAACAGGTTGAGCATTCTGAGCAACAGCGGCCAGAGCGGTTTGATCATGTTTATCGAGTATTTTAAAGTCTAATGTTTTGTTTCAAGCGTATGTATGCATCGCTTAATTTGTGTTAAATTGGTTAGTTAATCCTTTATGTTTCACATTTTTGCTATGTTTAATTGCAAAATTAAAAATGAAAACAAAAATGATTTAGACTTGGGCACAATGGTAAGGCTGGTGTGATCATTGGGTGTATTGTGTGAGGACCCAGTTTATTTGGCTTGTAATGTAACCAACCACTTGGTCCTAGCGGCACAAATCAAATAAAGCGATCCTCGAGATATGTATACTTCCCGAGCGATATACACACCTCGGTACAAAATTAGACATCAACTCCATTCCAAACATAGAGTCCAAACACTACACTACCAAGCGGAAGATAAACAAATAGTAGAGTTATTACGGACAAAGGCCGACAGGCCACAAGGTACACAAATAAACAAGAGCGACAGTGAAGCAAAAAGTGCCATAAGATGGCTATAAACAAAGCCAATCGGCGTGCCTCCGACCCACAAGGCATCGGCCCGGACCGCCAAGTCTAGTCGTCCACGAAGCGGCAACACGACTCACGTAGTGAGGCCCTTGGGGCTCACCTTCTTCCTCTGCAACAAAAACATTAAACAAAGCACACAGTACAAAGATTGTCTTTGTACCGCAAGACAGACGTGTGAACTAGCGGACCTATTCATATGCTACATGCGAGGCTTGTTTAGTGGAGGCCATATGTTTCATTTGCATAAAGCCAACTTTCATTTGCAATAATATAATACCGTTTTAAAGGCAAGTTTGCAATTCATTTATAAGATTGAAATAACGATAAGGATATTAATAACAAAAGCGAAAGATAAACAACCTAGAAGTGACTATCCCAATAGTCACCCCAACAATAACGAATCCCAGATTCGTACCACCCATCAAGTTTTAATTTAAATGTTGTAGTCTAGTTCTTACGGGCGTATCAGAGCGTGTCCATAACCTGGGGCGAGGCTATTGAATAGTTTTAACCTGCGGGGTGTACCAATGTACCCACACTTGGACCGCCTTTAAGCCAAAGCACACTTCGAAGGTATCTTTGCACAGCTAAGTCCTCGAGACTTTTTCCAATATTGTGTATTAACTCTGGAGCGCTCGTATGGATAGAAACCCATACGCTTACATGGTAAAGCCGAAAAGACAACTACCCACTCGGGATAAAGCTTTTGGACAACTACCATGCTCCCACCTCCATCCCTCCTGCGACCTCCTGCGACCGGAGCCAATACACGCTAAAGTACTAGGTCAAGAGAGGTCCATATACTCTGATGTGGTTGCACGCAAAATGCTCGATGCGGTGGCGCAAGTAACTCGGTCCTTAAGCGGCTGGGCACCTTTCGATCACACCCAGAGATCACACCAGTCTTACCATTGTGCCCAAGTCTAAATCATTTTGTTTTCATTTTTAATTTTGCAATTAAACATAGCGAAATGCTAAAACATAAAGTTATAGTAAATTTTGTGTGATCAAGGTTACTGACTAAAGTCGATAACCACTTGATTCTACCGATAGCTAAGCATGTCTAAGCAAGTTGACCGGATCTACTAAGTGATAAGAGATCATCCAACGATCTCTAATCACGACAAATAACCTAGGCTCGGGTAGTAGAGATCAATATTTTGTCTACAGGATATGCAACTACTGATTTAACTAATCAATTTAACACAAATTAAGCAATGCATACATACAATTGAAACAAAATATTAGACTTTAAAATCTTGGGATTATCATGATCAAAGCGCTTGCTGTTCTTTGTTGCTCAAGTTGTTGCGGAGGAGTCGTTCTCGGGGTTACCGCAAATATCGAATCTAACGATTGAACAAAGCAATGAATAAGAGCGAATAACACGACCAAACTCAAACATACAACAATAACAAAACACACTAAACTTTTCACAGCAGCCTAAGCATGATATAACAAAATTTGAAAAGAGAGAACAATTCATTTTAAGTTATTAAGAATTTTCTATGAATTTCCTAAGCTAAAAACACAATGAGTCACTAGTTAATTACTTAACAAATTTTCATGAGCAGAAACAGTATCTAAAACCTAACCTGATAATTAGCACACTAAAAATGAAAATTTACAGAGTTGGTTTCTTTGGATTTGGACAATTATTGAAAAGATATGAATTTCTAACTTGGAAAAATACATAAAACACCATTTAATTAATTAACAGATTTTGCTATAGAGACAAGGTTGAGACTAATTTTAATAAATAGCACAATTAAAATAAAAATGAACAGCACTGGTTTCATGCGATTTGGATTAAAATTGAATTAGTTATGCATTTTACAAGTTTAATTGAATTAATAGTGCAACAGAAAAGCATTACAGATTTACTAAAGCATTTAATCCTTTTTCTACCCACAACCAACTAGCCCCGGACAGCGGCCGTGGGCGAAGGTCTTGGCGGACGGCGATGCGCGCTGAAGGTGGCGTCGGCGTGATTCGAGAATCGTCTTTGACATATCAAAGTGTACTTCTAACATATACTCACGGATAAATCGTTTCCAAACAAAGAAAGCGTATCGCCAAGGTTACACACCCACTAACTAACACATGGACCCACATGGCGGTGACTCGAAGAACAAATAACGGTTGGATTAAAGGATTTCCTAAGCGATTAACGAGAGGGCCCACAAGTCGAGAGACTCAAACTAGGCATGATTGGTGCTAAACTTAAACATCACCGGCGGTTCATCGCGCGCCTGAGAGGCAGGCGCGGCGCGCGCGAGTGGATCTCGCAAACGGTGAGTTTCAAAGCGAGTGAGTGATACCTTGGTGCCACGAGACTTCGCGAACCCGGAGGTGGCGGCGCGGTCGATGGTCACCGGAGATGAGCTCACGGCGGCGGAGCGGAGAAGAAGTGCGGTGCTCGTGGAGAGGCGCTGCGAGCCGAAGACCGGAAAGTGCGCCTCGGCCGCCTTGACTCGGGAAGGTTTCGCCCACGATCAAGGCGGCGATGGAGCACGAAATGGCGGAAGCGCGGCGGCGAAATCCGTGCTCGGAGAAGAAGAGTCGCACACCTCCACGATGCATCAAAAGCGGCGAGCCCGTGAGTATCGGTGAAGCATTGCGATCAAGTGGGATCAACGGCGAGGCTTGAGACTCACGAGCATAAGCGATCTCACGGGCCGAGGCGGCGGAGGTGGAGACGGCGATACCACCCACGGTGATTCAGGGGCGCCAGGACCGGGATGGGCAAAATGGGCGGCGGCGCGTGGATCACGGTGGAAGCGGTCGCGGGCTCAAGGCGGCGCTAATTGCGTGGCTGCTCTCGGGTTTTCTCGGCCGAAACTAAAAGATGGACGGAGAAAGCACGAAATAGGGTAGAAAGAAATGAATGAGCACGGTGGGTAGATGAGACCCGGCGACACGCCACAACGGACACGCGTCCACGAGGTGGCGGCGGCGAGGGCGTGGCGAGCATGCGCTAACGGCGCGAGCTCGGTGAGATGCGGAGAAGGCGAGGCGATCTTGGCGGTGGGGTCCACGGCGGCCAGCCAGCGGTGCGAACCGGTGGTTTGACTTGATCGACAACGCCGGCCGTTGGATCTCGAAATGGGCGGTGAGATTGGTGTATGCATTGGACGGTCGGTTGCGCGCGCGGCGTGGATCGTTCGATTTGCATCGGACGGTCACGATCGATTGGACTCGGGCGGTGCGATTAGTTGTGCGACGAGTCCATTAGTGCGGTCGGACTCGAGCCCAAGTGTGGTTGGGCCCGACAAGCGATGTTTTAGAATTCGATTTAAAAGCGAGAAGTTTTGGGAAATCTTTGGAGATAGCTCGAGGCTCCAAAAATTTCAGAAATTTTTATGGAAGCTAACTGGAATAGAGGACCACCTTGTGAAATTTTCCAGGAGTTTTCATGCACTAGATTTCTCCCAATAAAATTCACAAGCTGCTGAGCAGTTTGACCAGATTTCAAACTAGGTTGACTTGGCCATTTGAAATAGCAAATAAAATCTAAAAATTGTGAAATAATTCAGGAGGTAGATAGGATGATCAAGATGATAGGAAAAATAATTTCAGAGGATGATCACAAGTTTGAAAGCCAAGAATTTCTTGACAACAATTTCCATTCACAAGAATTTAATTCTAAAAATGGAAATTGCTAGGAAAAATTGGAAAACTACCAAATGATTTGATGAGACAACAAAAGTTTTATTTCTCCTCATAATTTTACATTTGAAATACAAACCTAAGTTAGGGCTGTTACAAATCTCCCCCTTACAGGGAATCTACTTAGAGATTACGATCACTAGGGAAGAAGGATGGGTGTCTGCTCGGAGGCGATCTTCCCGCTCCCAAGTGGCTTCATCCTCGGAGTGGTTTGACCACTGAACTTTAAGGAACTTGATCACATGGTTCCTTGTTCTGCGTTCGACTTCTTCGAGGATCTGACGGGCGCTCACGATAAGGCAGATCTTCTGCACATCGATATTTTCCAATGGTGTTTCCTCAGCGGAACACGGAGGCACTTCTTCAATTGCGACACATGGAAAATATCATGCACCCTCAAGTGTAGGTGGCAAGTCTAACTTGTAAGCAGCGACCCACTCTATCGATGATGCGGTAGGGCGGGCATGCAGAGGCCAATTTGCCCTTGGCCGAAGCAGCGATGACCTTTGGTGAGACTTTGAGATACACAAAGTCGTTGGTGGAAACTCAACTCACGGCGGCGCCGATCTGCGCATAGCTCTTACGCTGGGTGAGCCACACACAAGTGCTCACGAATCAGCGCACTTGACTTTCGGCCTCATTGATGGAATCGGATCAAGAAGCGCCTTTCACGATTTCGACGGTTCAACGGTGTTCTGCGGCGCCGTCCATACAAAGCCTCAAATGGTGCCATCACAGAGACTAGCTGGAAGACGTTGTTGTAGGAGAATTCGGCAGCGGTAGGCACTTCTCCCAATTCTTTCCATAGGAAAGAACACAAGCACGAGCATATCTTCAAGCACGATTGGCGCTCTCGTCGACCATCGATCACGAGGATGATAGGTGAAATTTGAGCGAAGGCGGTACCCATGGCCTCCTGCGGTGTGCCAAAATCGGAAGTGAAAAGAGAACCACGATCGACACTATCGTTCGTGGCACACCATGCGAACTCACAATGCGGGATATGTAAAGATCCGCTGGTGATTCACATCAATTTTCGATCGCCTTTGGAAGGAAATGGGCCACCTTCGTCAATCGATCAATGATAACCCATAATGCATCCTTCCGCGAGATGCAGGCGGACCGGTGATAAAATCCATGCCTCTGAATCCACTTCCATTACGGTATAGGCAAGGGTGAAGAAGACCATTGGGCCGATGCTCGGCCTTGACGCGGCAACATATGTCACATCGGCCACGAACACGGCAATCTCGCGCTTCATGCGAGTCCACGAAATCTCTGCGCAGATCTTGGTACATTTTGGTGGCCGGGATGGATGGACAAAGGCGAATCATGGGCCTCTGAAGAATCAAATCCATAACTCTGGGACCTTTGGGACCACAAGCGCTGCCCAAACCATACGACACCGTGCTCATCTTAGAAACACTGGCTATCCCATCCTTGATATTCGCTTGATCGGTTCACACCGACATCATTCTTTGTCTTTGCCTTGACTTGATCCACCAAGGTTGGTCGCACAACCAAGGCGACAAGGGAACCATGTTCAACAAACCCAAGTTGAGGCAGAAACTCGCAAGAAGTGCGAGTTCTTGCTCTTGGATCATCAGTCTTGCAATACACCTTTCGGCTAAGTGCATCGGCAACTACATTGGCCTTGCCGGGATGATCTTGAATACCCATGTCATAATCTTTGATCAATTCTAGCCATCTCCTCTGCTGAGGTTGAGATCTGGTGAGTGAATAAGTATTTCAAACTCTTGTGGTGGAATACACCTCACGTGATTCTGATCGGATAATGCGCCAAATCTTGAGTGCATGAACCACATGACCAACTCTAAATCATGGGTGGGATAATTGAGCTCGTGAGGTCTCAAGCTGCTGGATGCATAGGCAAGCGCCTTGCCTTCTGCATAAGAACGCATCAAGTCCACGGCGAGAGGCATCGCAACAAATATCGAAGCTCTTGTGGATATCGGGAAGAGTAAGGCTGGAGTGAAGTCAATCATTGTTTGAGCTCACAAAGCTCCCATCACAAGCGAGGACCACACAAACTTCTTGTCCTTCTTGAGCAATTCGGTCATCGGCTTGGCGATCTTGGAGAAGTTCTCGATAAAGCGGTAGTAGCCCGCTAAGCCGAAAACTCCGCACATCGGTGGCCCGACTTGGCTGCCCCAAGATAGAACATCGGCCCGACCTTCGGGATCCACGACTATGCCTCGGTGAAAGAACATGGCCCAAGAATGCCACTTCCTTCAACGAACTCACATTTCTTTGAACTTCGCATATAGTGGTGTTCTGCAATTTGCCCAAAACAATCTTGGATGCTCGGCATGCTCTGCTTGATCTTGGAATAAATAAGAATATCATCAATGAAGACCACCACAAATTGGTCCAAAAACTCCATGAATCTTGAATTCATTAAGTTCATGAACAAAGTGGAGCATTGGTTAAGCCAAAAGACATGGCGGTGTACTCGTCTGACCCATAACGAGTAGTGGCCGTCTTGAATATCCTCGAGTCGATCGACTGATGATACCCCATTCTCAAATCAATCTTTGAGAACACACAGGCTCGATCGGTGATCGAGCAGATCATCGATGTGGGGCAAAGGATATTTGTTCTTCACCGTCACCTCATTGAGAGGGCGGTAATCAACACATGCGCAAAGTCTTGTCCTTCTTCTTCACAAAGATCACCGGACAACCCCAAGGAGATGGCTGGGACGGATGAAACCCTTTGCTTGGAGCTCACCAAGCTGCTTCTTCAATTCTTCTAGCTCATTGGGAGGCATTCGATCGGCGCCTTGAAATCGGGCGATGCAGGCAGCAACTCGATGACAAACTCAGGTCTCGAGCGGAGGCATCTGAGGCAAGTCTTGGGAAAGACATCCCCAAAGTCGGATACTATGGGAACATCCACGAATGCGCAAGGTGGCTTAGCCTCTAATACACATAGATGTGGCCCACAAGGCTGCGGCGAAAATCCGACTGCTGCTTTGAAGAGTGGTGAGATAGACAATCTTCCTAGCACAATCGATCTGCCGCAAGTGTTGGGACAACCAATCCATGCCAAGAATCACATCGGACTTCGCTGAATCCAGCGAGAATAAGGTTTGCCAAAACCCCACTCCTCGACTATGATAGGAACATCCAGGCAGAAGATCGGCTCCCATTTCCGACCCGGAGAGCGGATGAGCAAAGAACTCCCAAAGGAACACGCGAAGACCACTAACGGCGGCAAATGATCTTGAAATAAAAGAATCGATGCTCGAAATCAAATAATCTGCGGCGGGGCGAAAATTAACAAAAGTGTACCAATCACGACATCGGCGCCTCTGAGCCTCCTCGGTGAAAGGTGGTTGACTCGACCATTGCTGCTGCCACAGGTCTTGAATAATCTTACAGTCGGTGGGTGACCACTCCTGCCGCGTCCTCCATTAGGGCGAGGGCTGCTGCAACACTACGAGGCGAGCATTCGCATAATGGCCCTTGTTGTGGCAGCGAAAACAAGTAACCTCGGCGCGCCGGATTACGGAGGCCGCTCTGCTCTTGGATCGCGGCGCGCGTGGTGGCTCACGGCTGCGGTGGGCGAGAGCTGGTGCGAGATGGCCTCGGCGCGGTGGAGCAAAAGAAGCGGGCCAGTGCTGGCCCAACCCAGGGGCAGTGAGGTGGTGTGAGTAGGCGATCGCCTCCCATTTGCGCTTGCGGGACTCGCCAGCGCCTTTGCCTTATGCTCGGCAACAATGGCCTTATCTGCAAGGCACGAAAGTCGGAGAAGTCCACAATAGATAGCTTGTCCTGCGGCTCCTCGGACAAGCCATCCATAAACTTCTCTGCTAGCCTCATCGAGGCCACCTCCTGGAGCATAACGAGCGGATGATTGAACTCGTACAAGTACTCAGTCCGCAGATTTGCGCCCTTGCTTGGCGCGCGAGAATTCTTTCTTTTTGACTTCATCGGGCCATGCGGGATGTGGGCTGACGAAAGGCGACACGAACTCCTCCCACGCGACCACATGGCCCGGTGTGCATGGCGAGTAGTTCTCCCACCATGAGTCTTTGCGCCCTCAAGCGGTGGGGCGCGAAGAGTGCCTTATCCTGCGCTGGCAGCGAGCTATGTTGAGCTTTCGCTCAACCATGCGCGACCAATCATCCGCATCGAGAGGTCCTCGAGGCGGGAGAAAGTCGGCGGCTGCGTGCGGAGGAACTCTGCAAGTCCCGCGAGTGCGGTGGCGCCACCACCGGCGGAGTGGAGGTATTCCTAGCAATAACCTCCAAGATGCGCGTCGGTCCATGCGGTTTCGCTCGATCGGCGAGAACCTCGACCATGGTCGGAGGAGGGGAAGCTCCTCATCATGACCAGCCTGCTGGCGCGCGCGTTCTCCGGCCATCTGTTTCACTAAGACAAGTTAACAATAGCCGGAACACAAAGTCGACAATCCTTTGCAAATAACACTAACACACAAAACAAACACAAGACTTTTAAGTTACAAAACCAATTGACAAAAATCGGACACTTAGCAAACTCATATATATCTTACCCTTATACCCCACAAATTTTAATTAGACTAATTCTCTATGGTTCTCCCAAAAGTGATTCTCAGGTAGTAACTATCTTTTGAAAGGAAAGAGAGAAACCAAGTTTTAAACATCAAATTAGAGTAAGATGAGAGTAGAAGGCTAAGATAGGTAAGGAGTAAAATCTGAGAATCTGCCTAGGCTTTCATAAACCCTTTTTATACTTTGAAATTAAGCTTTTTCAAAATATCCTAAAGACGACTATGCTTGGGTTGCTACGGTCAGAATGGCTCTGATACCAACTTTGTGAGGACCCCAGTTTATTTGGCTTGTAATGCTTAACCAACCCCTGGTCCTAGCGGCACAAATCAAATAAAGCTGATCCTCGAGATATGTATACTTCCCGAGCGATATACACACTCGGTACAAAATTAGACATCAACTCCATTCCAAACATAGAGTCCAAACACTACACTACCAAGCGGAAGATAAACAAATAGTAGAGTTATTACAGACAAAGGCCAACAGGCCACAAGGTACACAAATAAACAAGAACGACAGTGAAGCAAAAGTGCCATAAGATGGCTATAAACAAAGCCAATCGTGCCTCCAACCCACAAGGCATCGGCCGGGACCGCCAAGTCTAGTCGTCCACGAAAGCGGCAACACGACTCACGAGTGAGGCCCTTGGGGCTCACCTTCTTCCTCTACAACAAAACATTAAGCAAAGCACACAGTACAAAGATTGTCTTTGTACCGCAAAACGGCGTGTGAACTAGCGGACCTATTCATATGCTACATGCGGGCTTGTTTAGTGGAGGCCATATGTTTCATTTGCATAAAGCCAACTTTCATTTGCAATAATATAATACCGTTTTAAAGGCAAGTTTGCAATTCATTTATAAGATTGAAATAACGATGAGGATATTAATAACAAAAAGCGAAAGATAAACAACCTAGAAGTGACTATCCCAATAGTCACCCCAACAATAACACGAATCCCGATTCGTACCACCCATCAAGTTTTAATATAAATGTTGTAGTCTAGTTCTTACGGGCGTATCCGAGCGTGTCCATAACCTAGGGCGAGGCTATTCGAATAGTTTTAACCTGCGGGGTGTACCAATGTACCCACACTTGGCCGCCTTTAAGCCAAAGCACACTTAGAAGGTATCTTTGTACAACTAAGTCCTCGAGACTTTTTCCAATATTGTGTATTATCTACGAGCCGCTCGTATGGATAGAAACCCATACGCTTACATGGTAAAGCCGAAAAGACAACTACCCACTCGGGATAAAGCTTTTGGACAACTACCATGCTCCCACCTCCATCCCTCCTGCGACCTCCTGCGACCGGGCCAATACACGCCAAAGTACTAGGTCAAGAGAGGTCCATATACTCTAGTGTGGTTATACGCAAAATGCTCGATCGGTGGCGCAAGTAACTTTCGGTCCTTAAGCGGCTCGGGCACCTTTCGATCACACCCAACAGATCACACCGTCTTACCATTGTGCCCAAGTCTAAATCATTTTTGTTTTCATTTTTAATTTTGCAATTAAACATAGCGAAAATGCTAAAACATAAAGTTATAGTAAATTTTGTGTGATCAAGGTTCTGACTAAAGTCGATAACCTTGATTCTCTGATAGCTAAGCATGTCTAAGCAAGTTGACCGGATCTACTAAGTGATAAGAGATCATCCAGCGATCTCTAATCACGACAAATAACCTAGGCTCGGTAGTAGAGATCAATATTTTGTCTACGGGATATGCGACTACTGATTTAACTAATCAATTTAACACAAATTAAGCAATGCATACATACAATTTGAAACAAAATATTAGACTTTAAAATCTGGGATTATCATGATCAAAGCGCTTGCTGTTCTTGTTGCTCAAGTTATTCGGAGGGTCGTTCTCGGGGTTACCGCAAATATCGAATCTAACGATTGAACAAAGCGAATAAGAGCGAATAACACCGACCAAACTCAAACATACAACAATAACAAAACACACTAAACTTTTCACACAGCCTAAGCATGATATAACAAAATTTGAAAAGCAGAGAACAATTCATTTTAAGTTATTAAGAATTTTCTATGAATTTCCTAAGCTAAAAACACAATGAGTCACTAGTTAATTACTTAACAAATTTTCATGAACAGAAACAGTATCTAAAACCTAACCTGATAATTAGCACACTAAAAATGAAAATTTACTGAGTTGGTTTCTTTGGATTTGGACAATTATTGAAAAGATATGAATTTCCTAACTTGGAAAAATACATAAAACACCATTTAATTAATTAACAGATTTTTGCTACAGAGACAAGGTTGAGACTAATTTTAATAAATAGCACAATTAAAATAAAAATGAACAAAGACTGGTTTCATGCGATTTGGATTAAAATTGAATTAGTTATGCATTTTACAAGTTTAATTGAATTAATAGTGCAATGAAAAAGCATTACTGATTTACTAAAGCATTTAATCCTTTTTCTACCCACACCAACTAGCCCCGCACAACGGCGGGCCCGAAAAGTCTTGACGGGAGACAGGTGCCGCGCGAAGGTGGCGTCGAAGCGTATTACGAGAATCGTCTTTGACATATCAAAGTGTACTTCTAACATATACTCACGGATAAATCGTTTCCAAGCGGAAAAGCGTATCGCCAAGGTTACACACCACTAGCGGCAAATGGACCCACATGGCGGTGACTCGGAGAACAAATAACGGTTGGATTAAAGGATTTCCTAAGCGCGATTAACGAGAGGGCCCACAAGTCGAGACTCAAACTAGGCATGATTAGTGCTAAACTTAAACATCACGGCGGTTCACGGCGCGCCTGAGCAGGGCGCGGCGCGCGGTGGATCTCAAAAACGGTGAGTTTCAAAGCGAGTGAGTGATACCTTCGGGTGCCACAGAGACTTCGCGAACCCGGAGGTGGCGGCGCTGGGTCCGATGGTCACCGGAGATGAGCTCACGACGGCGGAGGCGGAGAAGAAAGTGCGGTGCTCGTGGAAGGACGCTGCGAGCTTCGAAGACCCGGAAAGTGCGCCTCGGCCGCCTTGACTCGGGAAGGTTTCGCCCACGATCAAGGCGGCGATGGAGCACGGAAATGGCGGAAGCGCGCGGCGGCGAAATACCGTGCTCGGAGAAGAAGAGTCGCACACCTCCACGATGCATCAAAGGCGGCGAGCCCACCGTGAGTATCGGTGAAGCATTGCGATCAAGTGGGATCAACCGAGGCTTGAGACTCACGAGCATAAGCGATCTCACGGGCCGAGGCGCGGAGGTGAGGCGGCGATACCACCACAGTGATTCACGGGCGCCAAGGACCGGGATGGGCAAAATGGGCGGCGTCGGCGTGGATCACGGTGGTGCGATCGCGAGCTCAAGGCGGCGCTAATTGGCGGCGCCGCTCGGGTTTTTCTCGTGAAACTAAAAGATGGGCGGAGAAAGCACGAGAATAGGGTAGAGAAGAAATGAATGAGCACGGTGGGTAGATGAGACCCGGCGACACGCCACAACGGACAGCGTCCACGAGGTGGCGGCGGCGAGGGCGTGGCGAGCATGCGCTGCTGCCGCGAGCTCCGGTGAGATGCGGAGAAGACGAGGCGATCTTGGCGGTGGGGTCCACGGCGGATCGGCGAAGCGGTGCGAACCGGTGGTTTGACTTGATCGGCAGCGCCGCCGCCGTTGGATCACGAAATGGGCGGTGAGATTGGTGTATGCATTGGACGAGTCGGTTGCGCGCGCGGCGTGGATCGTTCGATTTGCATCGGACGGTCACGATCGATTGGACTCGGGCGGTGCGATTAGTTGGCGGCGAAGAGTCCATTAGTGCGGTCGGACTCGAGCCCAAGTGTGGTTCGGGCGACAAGCAGTTTTGAGTTCGATTTATTAGGCGAGAGAAGTTTTGGAAATCTTTGGAGATAGCTCGGGGCTCCAAAAATTTCGAAATTTTATGGAAGCTAAGCTGGAACAGAGGACCACCTTGTGAAATTTTTCCAGGAGTTTTCATGCACTAGATTTCTCCCAATAAAATTCACAAGCTCTTTGAGCAGTTTGACCAGATTTCAAACTAGGTTGACTTGGCCATTTGAAATAGCAAATAAAATCTAAAAATTGGGAAATAATTCAGGGAGGTAGATAGGATGATCAAGATGATAGGAAAAATAATTTCAGAGGACGATCACAAGTTTGAAAGCCAGAATTTCTTGACAAAAATTTCCATTCACAAGAATTTAATTCTAGAAAATGGAAATTGCTAGGAAAAAATTTGGAAAACTACCAAATGATTTGATGAGACAACAAAAGTTTTATTTCTCCTCATAATTTTACATTTGAAATACAAACCCTAAGTTAGGGCTGTTACAGACTGGAAAGGTGCCCGAGTCAGTTAAGGACCGAGTTACTTGCACCACCGTACTGAGCATTTTTGCGTGCTAACCACACTAAAGTATATGGGACCTCTCTTGACCTAGTACTTTGGCGTGTATTGGCTCCGGTCGCGGGAGGGATGGAGGTGGGAGCATGGTAGTTGTCAAAAGCTTTATCTGAGTAGGTAGTTGTCTTTTCGGCTTTACCATGTAGCGTATGGATTTCTATCCATACTGAGCGGCTCGTAGTTGATACACAATATTGGAAAAAGTCTCGTAGGACTTAGCCGTGCCGACATACCTTCGGAAGTGTGCTTTGGCTTAAAGCGATGCAAGTGTGGGTACATTGGTACACCTGCGAGGTTAAAACTATTCGAATAGCCTCGTCCTAGGTTTTGGACACGCTCGGATCGCCGTAAGAACTAGACTACAACATTTTAAATTAAAACTTCTTTGGGTGGTACGAATGCGGGATTCGTGCTATTGTTGTGGTGACTATTGGGATAGTCACTTCTAGGTTGTTTTTCTTTACTCTTTTGTAATTATTACCTACATCATATTTCAGACATTAAAAATAAATTGCAAACTTGCCTTCAAACTGTATTACATTATTGCAAATGAAAATTGGCTTTATGCAAATGAAACATATGGCCTCCACCAAATAAGCTGCATGTAGCATATGAGCAGTCCGCTAGTTCACACGTCGGTCTTGCGGTACAAAGATAATCTTTGTACTCGGTGCTTTGCTTAATGTTTTTGTTGCGAGAGGAAGAAGGTGAGCCCCAAGGGCCTCACTTACGTGAGTCAGTGTTGCCGTTTCGTGGGCGACTAGACTTGGCGGTCGGTCGGATGCCTTGTGGGTTGGAGGCACGCGATTGGCTTTGTTTATAGCCATCTTATGACACTTTTGCTTCATTGTCGTTCTTGTCTATTTGTGTATCTTGTGGCACATCGGCCTTGTGCGTAATAGCTCTGCTATTTGTTTATCTTCGTTTGGTAGTGTGGTGTTTGGACTCTATGTTTGGAATGGAGTTGATGTCTAATTTTGTAACGAGGTGTGTATCTTGCTTTACGAAGTATACATATCTCGAGATCAGTTTATTTGATTTGTGATGCTAGGACCAGGTGGTTGGTTAAGCATTACAAGCCAAATAAATTGGGGTCCTCACACCCGAGCCCTAACGCTGCCACTCACTGGAGCCTACGTGGCTCGGCCACATCATGGCCGGGTCAGCGCCACCTCACCCCTTTGCCCATGTGGTAGCCCACGTGGCGGCCACCTTAGTAGTTGTGCCGGCACACGCACACCCGCGCACACTGTGCGATGGACCGAGTCCACCGTGGACGTTGGTCGAGCCGTGGGCCTAGTCCATTGACCGCGGGCCCACATGTTAGTGAAGGAAATTTATTTCCTTTACGAAAATAATTCGGCCGAAAAATCCTTTATCAGCCGATGGCATCAGCATTGCGCAATAAATAGATTTTCCAGTAGAAAAATAATTCGGGAAATTCAATTAAATTTTAGATTTAGGTTTTGAAATTCTAAAATTCATATCTTTTGCATCTGAACTCCAAATTGGGTGGTTCAAGTTGCAAAATTTGTATAAAATTATAATCTAGCTAAGTAAACCAAAATATTTCAATTTGGAGTTAATTTGAGTTGTCTTTTTGAATTTATTTGAATTTGAATTGAATTTATCGTATTTTCGTATAGACTAGCGACTGCTGGAGAGTTAGATCCTTCGACGATTTAGAGTTTCAAGACTTCAACAAAGGCAAGGTACACCATTGATCATATTGTTCCCAGTAATTTTAAAGTATTTAATTCCTGTTTTCAAATTACTATTGCATGCATATATTTATATAATTGTTTGAATGCCCTGTTTTTGTATATAGTTATCCCACTCTCCATTGTATGGCCAAATTGATCATTGAATATGAAAACCTTGCCACCGTTACGTAAAATACTATTAAAATTAATCTTATGCTTAGCCATGCTTAGATCACGCTTGTAAATTTGGGAAGGTTTAGTAAAATCTTTTACAAATTTGATTGAAATTTGTTACTGTGGTATTGTTTTACCACGAAAGGCTTGTAAAGAGGATTTTACTCTAAATAAAATAAAATAAGTTTGGACTTGGGCGAAATGGATGGATGGCGGGTTCAGATTTATGCACGCTTAACTGTTAGGATTAAGGCCTGTGGTATTATTCTAAGACGCCCAAGTCAATTGAGGACCGGTCTTTGAGCCGCTTTTTGCTATGCCTTACCGTACCACCACATGTCTTGTATGGGCAGGATTTTGCTAAATAATTTATGGCGTCTTAGTGTTATTTGTGCCATGTTGTATGTGTGGGCGTCGGTTAGACATTAGTTCCACCTAGCGCAAGAGGGGGCTCCCGGAGGATGGTTAGTCCAATGGTAGCGAAACCTTAGCGGGCATAAATACATTAAGGCATTGCATTGTAATGGCCTCATGATAATTGCTTAGTCACACGCCTTCGGAAGCGTGCTTTGGCCGACATTAAAAGCATATTATCTCGTGTGGGTAAAGCTGTACAAACTCTGCAGAGTAGAAACTATTCGAATAGCCGCGTCCGCGGTCATGGACATGCGAGCAAAGCCACTCTAAGTTAGACTTTGTTTTTGGTTTATAAAATGATTTCTTCAAATGATTTTAGGATGGTTAATCCTGTGGTAAAAATTGGGCGATTAGCCAAATGATAGGAGGGTATCCTTCACTATTCAATCAATGGAGGTTATCCACTATAAAACTGTCAATTTAACACTGATTTTGGTTATAATACACAAACTGGCCTTAGAAATTAATATGAGTATTTAACCGAAAAATGTTGTTTATGCGAAATGATCCCTCACAATATCCCTGGTTTACCTTATCCATGCATTATCTTTCAATATTGGGTGTAACATGCAAGCACGGAAGTTGTGCTTACTCTTGCTGAATAATCTTTATTCAGGAGAAGACCTCTATCAGGACGGTGAGGATCTTGATGACTAGGCTACGCCCCCAGACAATTGCCTGTGGCAAGTCGTGTGGTCTACTACTATTTTGTCTTCCGATGTGTTATTTCTTTTCTAATTGGCCTCAGGCCCTTTTGTAATAAACTCAGAAATTATTATTAATAAAGTACGTCATATGATTGTGCTATCACTTTTGTTTGACTGTGTACACTAAAAATCCTGGACTAGTGTATAAACACAGAGAATTCGGGATCCTTCGCTCCCAGGTTCGACAAAAGTGGTATCAGAGCCATCTCGACTGTAGGTTGTGGCCCCACAATTTCCCTAAGGAATTATTTTTGAAAACTAAAACTATTTTGAGTCTGTCCAGAGTCCTCTCTCAACCCTTCTCTTTAAAATGGTTACTAACTCATCTCTTTCTTGAAAAAATTGTAGATGGCTAAGATACCGGATGCCACCTCTCACGGAGTTATTGCTGGACAGTGGGCCGAGCTTCTTTGGGAGATGATGCAACACCTAGAGTACAAGAAGAGGCCAACATTCCAAGACTACAAGTACAAAGTAGGAGAACGCCGTCTTTGGAGGGTGGAGGTAGTGATTTACTCCGACCTCTCGCCAAACACAATCTTCGACATCTTCCACGCTCCGATCAGACACGATACCTTCGCCGATGGCATCCAGGATGAAGCAAGAGAGGCAGTCCGTCGACTCCGCCACATCTACGACCGCTACCTCATGGCACTGTGTTCCATTATTACGATGCATTGTGGGACCCTGTTTATTCGGCTTGTCTTGCTTAACCATCCACTTGGTCCTAACAAGACAAATCAAATAAACCAAGCCTCGAGATATGTATACTTCCCAGAATTGCAGTATACACACCCCATTACAAAATCATGCATCAATTCCATTCATACACATTGTAACATCCCAAATTCTGTACTTGTGTTTCAAATGTAAGAAAATGAGTAGAAATTAAAACTTTTTCTTACATCATGTATTTTCTGTGTGTACTAAACAATTATTGTACAGAGTATGGGAATACTAAGTCACAAGTCTGTTGATCATCTCCTTGGAAATATTTTTCCTAAGTTCTGGGTTGATATGTGACCCTCCGAAAATTTCACACTTTTGAGAAATTGATTGAATAGTTTTATGGGTCAGCCAAACTTGCTTGACTCATAGTCAAACCCTAGCTCAAAGCATTGTATAATTTCGGAGAAAAATGCTCAAAGACAAAACTCCTAAAAATTTTATACAAGGTCCAACTCGAGGTTAGCAAGCTAACACAAGATTTCATAGAATTTGGAGCTAGTTTGCTAGCTCTAAAAGTCCCTTCAAGATCCCGTTCCAATTTAAACCCTAAACCAGTCGCACCTCCGTGTCTTGGTCGCACCGGGCCGCTTGGCCGTGTCGGACTGGGCATTTGGACACAGGTGGTGGGCCGTTGGATTTTAAATCCGACGCTCAAAGACCTCCTCGGGTCCTTGTAAAGGACCTCCCACCCGCACGACTCCTCAAAGTTCTTTTACAAAGACAACCCTCGAGGGCCTCCCCAGACCTCCTTTGCACCTTTTGCAAAGACCACCTGGCGACCTCCTCGGCCTCCACGACCACCCCTAGCGCTGGGTGATCGTGGGGCCATCTCTCTTGAGATCTGCGGCTGCACCTCCCTAAGTGTTAGGACCTCTAATACTTGGCTCAAGATCCGAGCCCTTGGATTTCAATCCAACACCACGACCTCCTAGTGGGAGCTCAGGCCGATTTTAGCCGTTGAGCTCTTTTGACCTGGTCCTCTCACCGTCGGGTGGGCACTGGCATTATCAATTTTGTGCATGGCGGTGAGAGCAGTGCCTTGTCAACTCTAAGGTCGACAAACGGCTAGGTGTTGCCAACATTAAATGTCTGCAAACCTTTTGCTCAAAAGTCTCCCCGACAACCTACTCCCATCGGGCCAGTGTACTTGGGCTCAAGTGCTGCGGTGACTTTGCCATCCTTCCCACCGCTATATTTGAAGCTCAAGCTTCCTCTCATAGTTCCTTTAGTCACTCTCTTGCACCCTAGCTCATCTCGGTTCTCTTGTGCTCAAACACCCGAAAGCCATTGCCACCATTGTCGGACATTGGAGCTCTCCGACCTCCGAGCTTCGGTGGTTCAACATTGCAATAGTGGCGATCATCTTGTTCCCTTGGTCACCTCAAGCCTCCTAACTCGCTTTGTTTGACCTTCCACAGAGGTTGACAAGGTGGGCGCTTCTGATCGTGGTCGGGAGCTTCGTCTTCTTCATCTCGGCGACCTCCACCGTCACCGAGCTACGCGACCACTCCCGGTTCTCCTTCAATCCGGGTAGTACTTGGTTCAAAACCCGATCCCATTAGACCTCTTCGGTTTCGTTTTGGTCGCATTGGTCCCCTGCGGTTATCTCCTGTTAGCCGCCGGTTGGTGGTGCTTTCGGTGTAGCTTTGGCACCCTTAGGTTCTCCGTCCTATTTGGAGCTCATTCGTGCCTTTGGTTTCGCCGACGAGGTCCACATCGCCGTCGTGCAAGCGGCTATGCTGCCTTCGGGTTTTGTCGCTCAAAACCTCCCATTTCGTCACCTTCTTAGGACCACTTTAATGCTCAAATCATTGCTCATCATTGGTGCATTAATTGTGTCCTAATTTGTGCCGTGGAGTCATCATCGTGTAGGCCGTGGCCTTAGTCATTAAGTGTTCCGTTAGATTCATTTATGGTCAATCATTAGATGCATTAAGTGTCTTAGCCGCCACCGTCTAGAGATCTGCACCATTAAAACCACTCTAGGACCTCCTCGGGCTAATCTTAGCCGCCCCGACCTCTCCAAGTTCAGATCCGGGCCTTAGGATCTTTTCCGAAAAATCCTAAGTCTCTGGACCTCCACCATATAGAATCTGGCCGTTAAAGACCTCCGTAGGTTAAATCCCACCGCTAGGATCACCCTCCTCCTTGGGGTCCTCTTCGCAAAGGACCTCCTTGAGGTCCTCCTCGTGCGAAGGTCACCCCTGTCGCTTTTGTCAAAACCGCCCTCTCGGACCTCCTTGGGGTCCTCCTTGCAAAAGGTCCTTCCTTAGTCGTTTTCTAAACCACCTGAGCCACCCCACCAAGGTCCTCTTTTGCAAAAGACCACCTGGTCTTTTGTAAAGAAAACCTTCAAAACCACCCTGTGGTCCTCTTTACAAAGACCACCCTTGGTCTCTTTGTAAAGAGAACCTCATGACCTCCTCGTCTTTGGTCTTAACCATGAGGACCTCCCGCCTAGATCCGGACCACTCGGGACCTCTCCATGGAGATCCGAGCCATCCGATCTCTCTCTCTATAGCACCGTGTTGGAGGACCTCCCGAGGGACATCTCGACGTTAGGACCTCCTCGGTGAGATCCTAGCCGCCAAGACCTCCCGTTAAGCTCACCGCTTAGATCCTCTCCTCCGATCGGATCTAGACCGTTAAGACCTCCCTCGGAAATCTTAACCGTCCTGCACCTTCCCTTAGTGAGTTAGCCGTAGGACCTCCTCGTGGAGCTCGGGGCCGCGGATCCGGATCGACGCCACGACCTCCCTAGTCGCGAGACCTCCTTCGCGGGTCTTGTGCATCCAGATGGTCGGCCGTTGGATTCAATATCAGGCTAAGACCTCTCTAAGCGCGGCAAGGTCTTTGCGCCGAGAGCTCGTAAGTGGTTTTAGCATTCGAGATCGTGAGCCGTGCGATCTTTGATCAACGGCCCACGACCTCCCGCTTTTATGGGTTTTCCGATTTAGTCCGAGAAGCTTTTATTTGCACATATTAATTGTTTTAAACTTCAAAATTGCATAACTTTTTCTCCGTAGCTCCAAATTTAACCAACTAAAGTTCTATAAATGCATCTGTTAAAGTACTTTAGCTTAGTATAGGTTTTGCAAGAGTCTTTAATATCTAAATTAATCATGTCTTAGATTTAAAACTTAGAAAAATCATAACTAAATCATTTTAACTCCAAATGACCTGAAATTTTATATGGGTTACCACTATACCAGTAGGTAGCTACCATAAAGTTTCAGCTTCAAAATCTTTCTAGAAAATATTTTTGCTACAGTGCTAATTATGGCGAAATTAGGTTTTAGAGAATATCTTTTGCACCACAAATCCAAATTAAGTTTTTCAGTTTCTATGTCTAGGTATGTTCGTATTTTACCTTGTGTATAAATTTCGTCACATTTGGATAATTTTGCTTGCTCTTTTGTGTAAGTGTTGCTCGTCTTATTGGTTGTTTTAGCGCTTTAGCTTAGGATTCGATATTTGCGGTAATCCGAGAAACGACCCTCCGCAACAAATTGAGCAACATAAGCAGAGCAAGCAGATTTGATCATTTCCCATTAATCCCATTACTTTTAAAGTCTAATATTTTGTTTAACTTCTATGTATGCATTGCTATTTTGTTGTTAAATTGATTAGTTAGACCTCTAGTTGCATAATCTGTAGGTAATTAATTATCCTCTACTACGAGCCTAGGTTATTTCTTGTGATTAGAGTTCGTTGGATGAGCTCTGTCACTTAGTAGATTCGAATAAATATTGCTTAGCCATGCCTAGCATCGGTAGTATTGGCGATCATCGACTTAGTCGGTGATCTTGATCACACAAATACTTATATTATTCCATTATGTCCAACCCTTGTGTTTTACCATTTTGCAAATCAAAACTGAAAACAAAAATTATATCTTGGCTTGCACAATGGTATGTTGGGTGATCTGTTGGGTGTGACTGGAATGGTGCCTAAGTCCTAAGGACCGAAGTTACTTGTGCCATTGATCCAAGCAATTGTGCGTGCTACCCACGAGGGGATATGGAACCTCTCTTGACTAAGTACTTTGGGAGGTGTTAATTATGAGCTGGTCGGTGGGTGTGTTCTGTGTGTGTGTGTTTGTGGTGTTGGAGGAGCATTAGCGGACCGGTTAGGGTCTGTTTAATGTGTCTTTCTCCCGTAGGTTCACGGCTCTTAATTAGCATCGTCCATTGGAAAGCGTCTTGTTAGACTTAGCCATGCACGGTGCATACCAAAGGAAGTGTGCTAACCGTGGTTGGTGGAAAGCGGTCTATCGTGTGGGTACATTGGTACACCCTCGCAGGTTAAAACTATTCGAATAGCCTCGTCCTAGGTTATGGACACGCTGGTTATTTCCCACAAGAACTAGACTACAACCTTTTAAAAACTTAAACTTGACATGGGTGGTATGAAGGGGTACTTCATGCTATTGTTGTGGTGACTATGGGTTAGTCACTTCTAGGTTGGTGTTGTTCTCTATCTATGTTATTATTGTCTCTCTTTTATTTGAACAATAAAAGTTAATTGCAAACTTGCTTTGAATCTATTACCTTATTGTAAATGAAAACTTGCTTTATCTTGAAAATAAGTCCAAAGCCTCACCCACTTAAATAAAGCTTGCATGTAGTTAATTATAGTTCGTTATCTCACGTCGGTCTTGCAGTACAAAAACAAGTTTTGTACTCATCCGCTTTCTTAATATTAATTGTTGCAGAGGAAGAAGGTGAGCCCCAAGGGCCTCACTTTTGTGAGTTGTGTTATGCTTGTGTTTGGGACGATTAGCTTAGCGGTCGGTTGGTTGCCTTGTGGGTAAAGGCATACCGATTGGCTTTTGTTTATCGCCATCTTATGGCCATTTTGCTTCCATTGTGTATTTACTTATCTTTATGAATTTTGGCAGTCGGCCTCTCTTTGTAATAACTCTTTTATATTATCTATGTCTTTGATTTATTGCTTTGCTTGACTCTATGTGTATGAATGGAATTGATGCATGATTTTGTAGCGGGTGTGTATAATGCATTTAGGAAGTATACATATCTCGAGGCTTGGTTTGTTTGATTTGTACTGTTAGGACCTAGTGGATGGTTAAACAAGACAAGCCGAATAAACCGGGTCCTCACACACATAGAGCGAAGCAAAGCAACAACTGAAAGACATAGATAATATAAAAGAGTTATTACAAAGAGAGGCCGACCGCCAAAAGACATGCAAATAAGTAAATACACAATGAAGCAAATGGCCATAAGATGGCGATAAACAAAGCCAATCGGTGTGCCTTTACCCACAAGGCAACCAACCGACCGCTAAGCTAATCGTCCCAAACAAATACCACACAGCTACGCAAAAGTGAGGCCCTTGGGGCTCACCTTCTTCCTCTCAACAATTAATATTAAGCAGCGATGAGTACAAAACTTGTTTTTGTACTCGCAAGACTGACGTGTGAGATAACAGAACTATAATTAACTACATGCAAGCTTTATTTAAGTGGATGAGGCTCGACTTATTTTCAAAGATAAAGCAAGTTTTCATTTGCAATAGGGTAATAGATTCAAAGCAAGTTTGCAATTAACTTTTATTGTTCAAATAAAGAGAGACAATTATAGCAATAGATAAATGACAACACCAACCTAGAAGTGACTAACCCATAGTCACCACAACAATAGCATGAAGTACCCCTTCATACCACCCAGTCAAGTTTAAGTTTTTAAAAGGTTGTAGTCTAGTTCTGCACGACCTTACCAAGCATGTCCATAACCTAGGACGAGGCTATTCGAATAGTTTTAACCCCGCAGGGGTGTACCAATGTACCCACACGATAGACCGCCTTTCCACCACCACGGTTAGCACACTTCCTTTGGTATGCGTGCATGGCTAAGTCTAACAAGACGCTTTCCAATGGACGATGCTAATTAAGAGCAGAACCCACGGAGAAGGACACATTAGACGCCCTAACCGGTCCGCTAATGCTCCCTCCAAACACACACACAAGAACACACCCACCGACCAGCTCATAATTAGCACCTCCCAAAGTACTTAGTCAAGAGAGGTTCCATATCCCCTCGTGTGGTTAGCACGCACAAGCGCTGGCTTAGTGACACAAGTAACTCGGTCCTGGGGACTTAGGCACCATTCCAATCACGCCCAACAGATCACACCAACATACCATTGTGCCCAAGTCAAGATATAATTTTGTTTTCGCTTTTGATTTGCAAGATGGTAAAACACAAGGGTTGGACATAATGGAATAATAATAGCATTAGTGTGATCAAGATCACCGACTAAGTCGATGATCGCCCATTACTACCGATACTAGGCATGGCTAAGCAATATTTATCCGAATCTACTAAGTGACAAGAGCTCATCCAACGAACTCTAATCACAGCAATTAACCTAGGCTCGTGTAGTAAAGGATAATCATTTACCTACGATTATGCAACTAGAGGATTAACTAATCAATTTAACAACAAATTAGCAATGCATACATAGAAGTTAAACAAAATATTAGACTTTAAAAGTAATGGGATCAATGGAAATGATCAAACTGCTTGCCCGCTTGTTGTGGCTCAAATTGTTGCGGAGGGTCGTTCTCGGGTTACCGCAAATATCGAATCCTAAGCTTAAAGAGCGAAAACAACCAATAAGACGAGCAACGCTAATTGAAAGAGCAAGCAAAAATTATCCAAATGCAACGAAATTATACACAAGGTATAATAGGAATATACCTAGACATAGGAACTGGAAAACCTAATTTGGATTTGTGGTGCAAAAGATATTCTCTAAAAACCTATTTTCGGCCACAATTAGCACTGTAGCAAAAATATTTTCTAGAAAGATTTCGAAGCTGAAATTTTTATGGTGGCTTCCTACTGGTATAGTGATAACCCATATAAAATTTCAGGTCATTTGGAGTTATAATGAAAGAGTTATGATTTGTCTAAATTGTTTAGGGTATTAAACTAAAATATGATCCTTATGATTTCTAAAAACAGTAAAATTTGTGAAACCAATTTTCCTAGCAAATACACTATCAGGGGAAGTTAATACAATTGGATTCATACAAAAATGATCTATAGATTAAAAGTTATGCATTTTTCAAGTTTGCTAAAAGTTCTGAAAAACAGTATTATGTTCACTTGTTTACTCTTTTTGAAAATGGTTTTCCAAGTTTGGTCATGGTCTACAATTATTTTTATATTTAAGTTCAAGTTATAAGGAAGCTAACAAAATTGGAATCATCTAATTTGGAGCTAAGATGACAAAGATATGAAAATGACAAGACCCTAATGTGATACTGATTTCTGGACTTAGCACTTTCGGGACTTCACTAACACCCAGAGACGTGGGCGAATGAGAGCCGTTGATTTCAGATCGGACGATCACTAATGAGCCACGTCGCCCTGACGCTGCTGCTGCTCGTCCGACAACAGAGGAGTCCCCGGCCACGAACTTGCTCGGCTCGTCGCCGGCGAGGATCGCCATGGCGAAGCCGGCCAAGGGCCAAAATGGGACCCTAGCACTATTGCGCACCTAAAGGCAGCTGGGACTGCGCCGGAGGTGGACGGAGGCGGTGGTGCGATGCGACGGAGCGGAGGGAGTGCTACACGAAAGCGAAACAACGACAAGGCTAAGCTACGCACAAAGGACAGTGCAAAACTATGACGGGGTCCTACGGACTTAATGCGACCAACCGGAGCCCATATGGTAGCCGACGGCGAGCCGGAGGCTAACGGCGGCGGCGGCGCGACCGAAACAGGAAACCATGGCTAGGGTGCAGCAAAAACTAAACGGGGAAGAGCTTACGCTCACCAGGGGTTCACTGAAGATGATGACGGGGTTGCGGTGGACGGAGGATGAACGGAGCAGCCCGGCGACGAAGTCCGGCCGCGATGCGAAGAGCTTCACCGTGGAGGGTCAACTGGGCTGCTAGCAACACCGGGTGGTACCATGAGCTTCGCAATACCATAGAGAAGCTCCAGGAGGCAGGGATTGGGAAATGGGGTCTTACCGGCACCGGAGAAGAAAAGGGGGTGCTGGCGGCCGCGAGCTCCAAAACTCCAATCTCCGCTGCCTCTGAAGAGGAAACCCAAAATAGAGTGAGGGTTAAGCACCACAGAGGTAAGAGGATGCAACAGGAGCAAGGAGGGAGCCAGGGAACCACTGTGATACCGCCTTCACCGTGAGCTTGAAGCTCGCAATGGCGGCCGGCGGTTTCGGGTTTTAGAGCTCAAACACACACAGAGTACTAGCTCGAGTTGCGCAAAGGTGAAAGGGAGGTCAAGGAGGAGCAAGGGGCTTAAGCGAGCCGAGGGGAGCAGGGCACCGTTGGCGCCTCGGATGCGGTGCCTCTCACGGTCGTGACGAGCGACGGGAGCGCTTGAGCCATGGACTTGCGAGGCGGTGCACGGGCGCGCATTAAATGCACCGCAGAGACCCGCTGCGAGGTGACCCAGCCACGCGCTCTCCAACCACCGCCATGGCGCTGCCGACGCGAGCTCGGCGCTGCGCCGAAGCGAGAGGAAGGCGACGACCCACCGTCCGATTCGCATCCAACGGCTATCACGCGATCGCGTTGAAATGGCCGCGCACAAACGTCCACCGTCCGATGGAAATCCAACGGCCGAGAACCAAAGGGCAACCGGAGTTGTCCGAATGCATACACGAACGCGAGCCGTCCGATTGAGATCCAACGGTCAGAGCGCGCGCGCGATCGATCGCGCGGTATACAGCTTAGTTGACTCGACCGAGTCGGTTGGCTCGAGCCCGAGTCTGACCCGCGCCCGAGGAACAGTGCAAACCCATTAGAATTTGATTTTTGAGCTGAAACTTTTAGGGATTTAATTGAGGCATCAAATCAACTTCAAAATTTATGAAATTTTAACTTGAGCTTCCTGACCTTAGGGTTAACCTTCCATAAAATTTCAGAGATTTTTGTGCACTAGAATTTTCCCAAAAATTTCGGAAGGTTAAGACAGAGGTTTGACCAGGTTTGACTTGCCTCTAAAATATTTCAAATAATTTCCCAAAATTATGAAATAATTCAGAGGTGTTACCAAGCCACCCTAGAACCAGGAAAATTATTTCAAGGGTTTGACAAAAGATTTGACCAAGGAGGTTGTTGACTTGATAAATGAGGCCTTTGATTTTTAATTTTCCAAAATTCTTTTACAAGAATTTCAGAAAAGTTTCAAGAGTAAAAGGGTGTAAGAAAAGTTTTAATTTACCCTCAATTTCTTACATTTGAAACACAAGCCAAAATGGGGATGTTACAAACCTCCTCTTACAAAAATCTCGTCCGAGATTTGGTTCACTCGGAAAAGAATGAGGGTAGTCCAGACGAGACGATCTTATCGCTCCCAAGTAGCCTCATCCTCGGAATGGTTCGACCATCGAACTTTAAGGAACTTGATGGTCTTGTTCCTTATTCTTCGCCGGCCTCCTCGAGTATGCGAACAGGTGCTCGCGATAGGTCAAATCCTCCCGAACATCAAGAGTTTCCAACGAGCTTCCTCCGTTGGAACCCGAGGCACTTCTTTAGCCGGGACACATGGAACACATCATGTACCCCGCAAGTGCAGCAGTAACTCCAACTTGTAGGCAACAGCTCCTTCTTCTCGATAACACGGTATGGACCGACATATCGAGGAGCCAACTTGCCCTTGACACCAAAACGCTGTGACCCTTCGAGGAGAAACCTTGAGATAAACGAAGTCATTGGGCTCAAAGCTCAACTCACGACGACGGCGATCCGCATAGCTCTTTTGCTCGGATTGAGTCGTGCGTAGCGATCACGAATGAGTGGACTTGCCTCTCGGCCTCATTAATCGAGTCCGCCAAAGAAAGGTCTCTCACCGGTCTCGCACAGTTCAACGGGTTCTACACTTTCTCCCGTATAAGGCCTCAAATGGTGCCATGCCGAGACCGGCTTGGAAGTCTGTTGTTATAAGAAAACTCGGCGAATGGCAAGCACTTCTCCCAATGCTTCCCATAGGAAAGGACAGGCTCGCAAAGATGTCCTCCAAAACTTGGTTGACCCTCTCGATCCGACCATCTGCTTTGGGGTGAAATGCCGAGCCGAAGAAAGGCGAGTTCCCATAGCCTCTTGCGAGCTATGCCAAAATCGAGACGTGAACAATGAACCACGATCCGACACAATTGTCTTTGGTACACCATGCAAACTCACGATGCGGGCTATGTAGAGATCCGCCGTAAGACCTACTCGAAGGTCGGTCTTGACAGAAGAAAATGAGCCACCTTAGTCAACCGATCGATGACGACCGGATGGCATCATTCTTCTTTGGGGACCGGGTAGACCGGTGATAAAGTCCATCCCGACCAATCCCACTTCCACCCGGAATTGGTAAGGGTGGCGATCTGCCGATGCCGATGCTCGGCCTTGACACGACGACACACGCCGCACTCGCAACGAACCTTGCGATATCCTCTTCATTCGGGTCCACCAAAATCTCTTTGAGATCATGATACATCTTTGTGGCCCGGATGAATGGATAACGGAGAATCATGGGCTTCGCGAGGATCAACTCCCGCAACTCCATGTCCTTTGGAACCACGAGCGCTGCCGAACCTCACGACACCAAGCTCATCTACGGAGAAGCACTTGGTTGTTCCATTCTTGACATTTTCCTTGATGCGGGTCACTCCAACATCCGATCACGAAAGCGCACTTGATCCGATCCACCAAGGTTGGTTTGTACAACCAAGGCGCGAGGAACCATGCTCAACCAAACCCAAGTTGAGACGCTGAAACTCCTCTAGAAGAGGGGCGATGCTCTGAAGCAACAATGCATTGCAATGCGCTTTATGACTAAGCGCATCCGCAACGACATTGGCCTTGCCCTGATGGTAGTGAATACCCATGTCATAGTCCTGATCATCTCCAACCATCTCCTTTGCCCGAGGTTCAGATCTGGTTGGGTGAACAAATACTTTAAGCTTTTTGATCCGAATACACTTCGCAACGACACCGATTAGGTAATGTCGCCAAATCTTAAGTGCATGGATCACAGCCGCCAACTCAAGTCATGGGTAGGATAGTTGAGTTCATGAGGTCTCAATTGCCTTGATGCATAGGCCACTACCTTGCCTTCTTGCATAAGGACACAACCGAGGCCTCGACGAGAAGCGCCACAAAAGATATCGAGCTTCGACGACATCGGGAGAACAAGAACGGAGCGGTGGTCAATCGCTTTTAAGTGCTTGAAACTTTCCTCGCAATCAGCGGACCACGAGAACTTCTTGTCCTTCTTGAGCAACTCCGTCATAGGCTTCGCTATCTTGGAGAAGTTCTCGATAAAGCGGCGATAATATCCCGCTAAACCAAGAAAACTCCGAACTTCGTGACCGGTGGGTGACTCGAGAAAGCACGTCACGATCTTGCTAGGATCCACGACCACGCCTCCCGCCGAAAGAATATGGCCTAAGAAGGCTACTTCCTTTAACCGTAACGCACACTTGCCGAACTTCGCATACACCGGTGCTCACGGCTTGCCCAACACAAGCCTCAAATGCTCGGTGTGTTCTTCATCGCTCTTGGAGTAGATACGGATATCATCGATGAAGACCACAACGAACCTATCCAAATACTCCATGAACACCGAATTCATGAGGTTCATGAACAAGGTCGAGCATTGGTTAAGCGAATGACATGACGGTATACTCGCATGCCATAACGAGTAGAAAAAGCCGCTTTGGAATATCCTTAGGTCGAATCCAACTCGATGATATCCCACTCGCGATCAATCTTGAGAAAACTCGAGCTCGGTTAATTGATCGAAAAGGTCATCGATACGGGCAAAGGGTACTTGTTCTTTACCGTTACTTCATTAAGTGGACGGTAATCAACGCACATGCGCAGCCGCCTTGTCCTTTTTCGGACAAATATTGCCGAGCATCCCCAAGGAGATGAGCTAGGGCGGATGAAACCCTTCTCTTGAAGCTCACCCAATGCTTCTTCAACTCCACCAACTCAATTGGGTCCATCCTAAGGCCTCTTCGAGATCGGGCGTGCCGGAACCAACTCAATGACAAACTCGAGGTCTCGAATCGGTGGCATCCCCGGAAGGTCGTCGGGAAGACATCAACAAAGTCACATACCACCGGGACTTCACGAATATCTAGAGCTGGCTTCGCTTCGAGCGCGAAGAGATGCGGACCCTGCAGCTTCGGCGAAAAGCGAACCTGCTCGCCGGAAGGACTAGTGAGGTAGATGAGTCTCCTAGCGCAATCAATTTGTCCCATGTGCTGAGACAACCAATCCATGCCTAGGATTACATCTAAGCTCGCCGATCGAAGGAGGATAAGGTTTGCCAAGAATCCTACCCTTCTATCTCAACAGGACATCCCTACACTCGGACTCGACTCTCAACTCCGAACCGGAGAGCGAATGAGCAGCGGGACCAACAATGGAGTAAAGAAGACCTCCCACAAAGAAGAAAAGACTCGTAAACAAACGAATGAGATGCGCTCAATCAAATATCATCAGCGAGGGAAAGAGTTAACCGAAAGGGTACCCAACACGACGTCGGGTGCCTCCTGTGCCTCCTCCGCGGAGATGAGGTTGACGCGGCCACTACCCACGCCTTGGGTAGCGGGGACAACCTTCTGATCCTGGGGAGAACCACCTCCCTGCCCGCGTCCTCCATTAGGACGAGGCCGCTCCACCCCGTTAGGGCAACTATTGGCATAATGCCCTTCGTTGCACTAAAAGCAAGTGACCCCGCACCGGATTGCGGGGCCACTCGCTGGTTCGCAGCGCCGCGTGATCGGGCACGGCCGCGGAGGGCGAGGAGCCGTGCCGCGGCCTCGGTGGTAGTGAAGCCACGCAACGGCCCCCGGGTAGGCCCGACACGAGCGGGAGAGGCCGGCTGTGCGCACCGGCCGGGCCTCCCACTTGCGCTATGCGACTCGCCAGCCGCCTTGGCCTTGTGCTCAAGAACAATGGCCTTGTCCACCAAGGCCCGAAAGTCGACAAAGTCCACAATGGAGAGCCCGTCTTGCACTCCTCGCACAAACCCTCCATGAACTTCTCCTTGGCCTCATCGGTGGCCACCTCGGATGGAGCATAACGAGCCAAGTGATTGAACTCGCATGTACTCCATCACCGACTTACGCCCTTGCTTGAGCGCGAAACTCCTTCTTCTTGCCTTCATCAAGCCGGCAGGATGTGAGCTCGACGAACGCCGTCCGAACTCATCCCAAGAGACAGTGTGGCCGCGGGCTGCATGGCCAGCAGTTCTCCCACCGTGAGAGTGCCCCTCAAGCCGATGGGAGGCAAAGAGTGCTCGTCTGGTCTAGGCATCGAGCAACGCCGAGCTTACGCCAACTCGACGCAGCGTCATCTGCGCCCAATGGGTCCTCAGATCGAGAACGTGGGGCCGAGTGCGAAGAAACTCAGCAAGGCCCCACGAGATCGATGTCGCCCCTGCCCGATCCCGAGGCACCGGCCGTATGGAGGTGTTGCGCGCAATAACATCCAACAGACCCTCCGCCCTCTCGAACGGTTGCGCTGATCCAAGAAGGACCTCACCATGGTCTGAGGAGGCGGGAGCTCCTCATCCAAACCAAAGTCGCGACCACGGCGCTCACGAGTACCTCCACCATCCCGATTCAAGAAATTTAGGTTAGAAACCAAAGCACTAATACTAGAAGTTGATGAAAGCGAAAGCTAACGATTAGGGAATGAGATACCACCCTAACCGAAAGCCAAAACTGCAAGTAAACAAACTTTAAATGTTTCCAAAGAAGCTCCAAAACAGAAGGAAACTCCAAACCAAGCTCAACTTCTCAATGCCATTAACCCGTATTGAATGAACGAGTAATAGTGTGAGAAGATAAAAATTCAGCGCACTACAACAAGTTTAACAAGACTCATGAGCAAGGTTAAAGCGATAAACATACGTTAGATACTTAGCTAACTAGTATCACATCTTACCCTTTTATTCCCACAAGTTTTAGTTGATTAACCTCTCGTTTTCTACCCTATTTAGAAACCTTTGAGCTTGTTGTCCGGAAACTGAATGATCGCTGTCCAGATTTTGCATCCAAGCCTCCTAATTGAGATCTTCAACTTCGGAAGCTTCAAAACCTTGTAGAGGGCAGCTAACACTTCAATTTGGCAAACTCATTGGTCCCAAAACCCAATTAATCGATAACAACTATCTTTAGAGGGAAAGAGATGAAAACAACTTTTAAAACTCAAATTAGAGCAAGATGAGATTGAAAGCTAAGATAGGTAAGGAATAAAATCTGAAAACTTACTTAAGCTTTCATAAATCATTTGATACTTTGAAAATAAGGTTTCCAAAATATCCTAAGGACGACCAAGCTTGGTTACTACGGTCGAATGGCTCGATACCAACTTTGTGAGGACCCGGTTTATTCGGCTTGTACTGCTTAACCATCCACTTGGTCCTAACAAGACAAATCAAATAAACCAAGCCTCGAGATATGTATACTTCCCGCACTGCAGTATACACACCCGCTACAAAATCATGCATCAATTCCATTCATACACATAGAGCCAAGCAAAAGCAACAATCGAAAGACATAGATAATATAAAAGAGTTATTACAAAAGAGAGACCGACCGCCAAAAGACATGCAAATAAGTAAATACACAGTGAAGCAAAATGGCCATAAGATGGCGATAAACAAAAGCCAATCGGTGTGCCTTTACCCACAAGGCAACCAACCGACCGCCAAGCTAATCGTCCCAAACAACGCACAGAACATACTCACAAAAGTGAGGCCCTTGGGGCTCACCTTCTTCCTCTGCAACAATTAATATTAAGCAAAGCAGATGAGTACAAAACTTGTTTTTGTACTCGCAAGACTGACGTGTGAGATAACAGAACTATAATTAACTACATGCAAGCTTTATTTAAGTGGATGAGGCTCTGACTTATTTTCAGATAAAGCAAGTTTTCATTTGCAATAGGGTAATAGATTCAAAGCAAGTTTGCAATTAACTTTTATTGTTCAAATAAAGAGAGACAATTATAGCAATAGATAAATGACAACACTAACCTAGAAGTGACTAACCCATAGTCACCACAACAATAGCATGAAGTACCCTTCATACCACCCAGTCAAGTTTAAGTTTTTAAAAGGTTGTAGTCTAGTTCTTGCACGACCTTACCAAGCATGTCCATAACCTAGGACGAGGCTATTCGAATAGTTTTAACCTCGCAGGTGTACCAATGTACCCACACGATAGACCGCCTTTCCACCAGCCACGGTTAGCACACTTCCTTTGGTATGCAGGCATGGCTAAGTCTAACAAGACGCTTTCCAATGGACGATGCTAATTAAGAGCCGCAACCCACGGGAGAAGGACACATTAGACAGCCTAACCGGTCTGCTAATGCTCCCCTCCAAAACACACACACAAGAACACACCCACCGACCAGCTCATAATTAGCACCTCCCAAAGTACTTAGTCAAGAGAGGTTCCATATCCCCTCGTGTGGTTAGCACGCACAAGCGCTGGCTTAGTGACACAAGTAACTCGGTCCTTGGGGACTTAGGCACCATTCCAATCACGCCCAATGATCACACCAACATACCATTGTGCCCAAGTCAAGATATAATTTTTGTTTTCAGTTTTTGATTTGCAAGATGGTAAAACACAAGGGTTGGACATAATGGAATAATAATAGCATTAGTGTGATCAAGATCACCGACTAAGTCGATGATCGCCCATTACTACCGATACTAGGCATGGCTAAGCAATATTTATCCGAAATCTACTAAGTGACAAGAGCTCATCCAACGAACTCTAATCACATCAATTAACCTAGGCTCAGGTAGTAAAGGATAATCATTTACCTACAGATTATGCAACTAGAGGATTAACTAATCAATTTAACAACAAATTAGCAATGCATACATAGAAGTTAAACAAAATATTAGACTTTAAAAGTAATGAGATCAATGGGAAATGATCAAACTGCTTGCCTGCTTGTTGTGGCTCAAATTGTTGCGGAGGGTCGTTCTCGGGGTTACCGCAAATATCGAATCCTAAGCGAAAGAGCGAAAACAACCAATAAGACGAGCAACGCTTAATTGAAAGAGCAAGCAAAAATTATCCAAATGCAACGAAAATTATACACAAGGTATAATAGGAATATACCTAGACATAGGAACTGGAAAAACCTAATTTGGATTTGTGGTGCAAAAGATATTCTCTAAAAACCTATTTTCGGCCACAATTAGCACTGTAGCAAAAATATTTTCTAGAAAGATTTCGAAGCTGAAATTTTTATGGTGGCTTCCTACTGGTATAGTGATAACCCATATAAAATTTCAGGTCCTTTGGAGTTATAATGAAAGAGTTATGATTTGTCTAAATTGTTTAGGGTATTAAACTAAAATATGATCCTTATGATTTCTAAAAACAGTAAAATTTGTGAAACCAATTTTCCTAGCAAATACACTATCAGGGAAGTTAATCCAATTGATTCATACAAAATGATCTATAGATTAAAAGTTATGCATTTTCCAAGTTTGCTAAAAGTTCTGAAAAACAGTATTATGTTCACTTGTTTACTATTTTTGAAAATGGTTTTCCAGGTTTGATCATGGTCTACAATTATTTTTATATTTAAGTTCAAGTTATAAGGAAGCTAACAAAATTGGAATCATCTAATTTGGAGCTAAGATGACAAAGATATGAAAATGACAAGACCCTAATGTGATACTGATTTCTGGACTTAGCACTTTCGGGACTTCACTAACACCCAGAGACGTGGGCGAATGAGAGCCGTTGATTTCAGATCGGACGATCACTAATGAGCCACGTCGCCCTGACGCTGCTGCTGCTCGTCCGACAACAGAGGAGTCCCCGGCCGCGAACTTGCTCGGCTCGTCGCCGGCGAGGATCGCCATGGCGAAGCCGGCCAAGGGCCAAAATGGGACCCTAGCACTATTGCGCACCTAAAGGCAGCTGGGACTGCACCGGAGGTGGACGGAGGCGGTGGTGCGATGCGACCGAGCGGAGGGAGTGCTACGGCCGAAAGCGAAAACAACGACAAGGCTAAGCTATGCACAAAAGGACAGGTGCAAAAACTATGACGGGGTCCTACGGACGTAATGCGACCAACCGAGCTCATATGGTAGCCGACGGCGAGCCGAGGCTAACGGCGGCAGCGCGCGACCAAACAGAAACCATGGCTAGGTGCAGCAAAACTAAACGGAAGAGCTTACGCCACCGGGGTTCATCAAGATGATGACGGGTTGCGGTGGACGGAGGATGAACGAGCAGCCCGGCGACGAAGTCCAATGGCGATGCGAAGAGCTTCACCGTGGAGGGTCAACTGGGCCAAGCTAGCAACACCGGTGGTACCATGAGCTCGCAATACCATATAGAAGCTCCAGGAGGCGAGGATTGGGAAATGGGGTCTTCCGGCACCGAGAAGAAAAGGGGGTGGCGACGCGAGCTCCAAAACTCCAATCTCCGCGGCCTCTGAAGAGGAAACCCAAAATAGAGTGAGGGTTAAGCACCACAGAGGTAAGAGGATGCAACAGGAGCAAGGAGGGAGCCAGGGAACCACTGTGATACCGCCTTCACCGTGAGCTTGAAGCTCGGCAATGGCGCCGGCGGTTTGGGGTTTTAGAGCTCAAACACACACAGAGTACTAGCTCGAAAGGCGCAAAGGTGAAAGGGAGGTCAAGGAGGGAGCAAGGGGGCTTAAGTAGCGAGGGGAGCAAGGCACCGTTGGCCGCCTCGGATGCCAGCGCCTCTCACGGTCGTGACGAGCGACGGGAGCAGTTGAGCCATGGACTTGCGAGGGCGGTGCACTGGCGCGCATTAAATGCACTGCAGAGACCCGTTGCGAGGTGACCCAGCCACGCGCCCAACCACCGCCATGGCGCTGCCGACGCGAGCTCGGCGCGCGCGGCGAAGCGAGAGGAAGGCGACGACACCACCGTCCGATTTGCATCCAACGGCTATCACGCGATCGCGTTGAAACGGCTGCGACAAACGCCCACCGTCCGATGGAAATCCAACGGCCGAGAACCAAAGGGCAACCGGAGTTGTCCGAATGCATACACGAACGCGAGCCGTCCGATTGAGATCCAACGGTCCAGAGCGCGCCGATCGATCGCGCAACAGACAGCTTAGTTGACTCGACCGAAGTCGGTTGGCTCGAGCCCAGTCCGACCCGCGCCGAGGAACAAAGCAAACCCATTAGAATTTGATTTTTGAGCTGAAACTTTGGGGATTTAATTGAGGCATCAAATCAACTTCAAAATTTATGAAATTTTAACTTGAGCTTCCTGACCTTAGGTTAACCTTCCATAAAATTTCCAGAGATTTTTGTGCACTGAATTTTCCCAAAATTTCCGAAGGTTAAGACAGAGGTTTGACCAAGGTTTGACTTGCCTCTAAAATATTTCAAATAATTTCCCAAAATTATGAAATAATTCAGAGGTGTTACCAAGCCACCCTAGAACCAGGGAAAATTATTTCCAAGGGTTTGACAAAAGATTTGACCAAGGAGGTTGTTGACTTGATAAATGAGGCCTTTGATTTTTAATTTTCCAAAATTCTTTTACAAGAATTTCAGAAAAGTTTCAAGAGTAAAAGGGTGTAAGAAAAGTTTTAATTTACCCTCAATTTCTTACATTTGAAACACAAGCCAAAATGGGGATGTTACATGCATCTTCTGACCAGACTCGACAACACCTTCCGCTCCGCCAAAGAAGAGGATTCCCCCGAGCTGACACGCCAAGTGGACTTGACGAAGGCATTAGACTATGCCTACGGGAACACATTGGAGAACTTGCGTACCACCCAGGATAGCTTGGAGTATGCGGAAGCGAGGCTGAAAGCAGAAGAAGCAGAGTTGGCTAGCTACAAGGCAGGCGAGGCTAGCTCTAATGAGATAGATTACACCCCTATCACCCGATAGCTATTTTTTTTCCTTTAGTCCGTGCCTTAGTTGCGAATTATGAGCTATCAAGTCCCTTTGTGATAGCCATAATCACTTAATAAAATAAATGAATAAAAGGACTATTTTAAAATTTTGGTTCTTCATTGTGTGTTTATTAGTTCTTGGGTTATTTTAGATTTATCCCCCGTAGAGCTTTCTTCCTATCTTTCTAAATCCTTGGAGGATCCAGCACATGGTGACTACCGCAGGACAGGCAGCGGTAGTGCCAGCAGCCAAGGGAATGATCAGGCTGATTATCAGGATAATCACATACCACAGCCACCACCACCACCGGCAGAAGGACTCGACTGGTGCCAGATGATGGCGAATCAAACTCCTTTGATCGACCTTCTCACCCAATCTCTACACAATGCTCAGAGTGCTCAAGCCGCCACCGCAGCAGTAGCAGCTCAAGCTCCACCCCCGCATAACCAAAGGATGACCATGTCTGAGTTCATGAGGATGCGTCCGCCGACTTTTTCAAGCAGCACAGAACCAATGGACGTTGATGATTGGCTCCGGGCCATTGGAAAGAAGCTGGACATCACCCAGTGCACCGATCGTGAGAGGGTCCTGTTTGCCTCTCACCAACTTAATGGTCCCTATAACATCCCAATTTTAGACTTGTGTTTCAAATGTAAGAAAATGAGTTGAAATTAAAACTTTTTCTTACATCTTGTATTCCCTGTATGCTTTGAACAATTGTTGTAAGAAGTTATAGAAATACAAAGTCACAAGTCTTTTGATCCAAAACCTTGTCTTCCAAAAACATTTATCTCAAATCTTGTGATCATCCTGTGGAGATATTTTTACTAAGTTCCTGGGATGGCATGTGACCCCTCTGAAAAATTTCACAATTTTTAGAAATTGTTTGAATATTTTTAGAAGGCAGTCAAACCTATTTGACTTTCAGTCAAACCTATTTGACTTTCAGTCAAACCTTGAACGAGAGCCTTGCGAAATTTTTGGAGAAAAATGCACAGCACAAAAACCTCTGAAACTTTTACACAAGGTTAATATCTGAGTTAGTAAGCTCCAGTAAACATTTCAGAATTTTTGGAGTTGTTTTTCTATCTCAAATAAATCCTCAAAGTCCCAGCTCAGCTTAAAAGCCAAAGTCTGATTTCACTGTTCGTTGGGTGCGAGTCAGACTCGGGCTCGAGCCACTTGACTTAGTGCAGTCAACTAACTGCACCCGGTCCGGCTTATAAACACGCATCCAATCTCAGCCATTGGATCCTAATCGTTCGGTCCATGTTCGCGTGAACATTCGGACCCCGCGATTGCGCCAACTCATTTGAACCGTTAGATCTTGATCCAACTGTCCAGATCGTCTGAGAACATTCGGACCTCCGAAGGACATATTTAATCGTGGCCGTTCATTTCTGATATAAGGGCTCGCGATCTCCTCTGTTATGTTCAACCTCAGCAACGTGGTGCGATATCAGCCGCCCGATCAAAATCCAAGGGCTCAAAATCGCCCGAGTCTTTTTCTGGTCATCTTCAACCTCTAGCCGTGCGTGAACAGAGGGAGGCATGGCTTGGGTCAAATCGTCCTCCCCGGCAATGTCTCCCTGGTCGGCATTAAGTGCTTGCAGGTGCTTTCGGCCGAGAGACACGCCCTACTCCTACATCTCCATCATCTTTCTTTTCGGTCCATGGTTGTGTCATGGACTTAGCTCACCTGTGGAGCTCATTTAGCTCAAACCCTAGTTTTCTAAGCTATTTAAGGTCCCCAAACCCTTCCTGGTACTCCTTTGCACCACCCTCAGCTCTTGCTCTGTGTGTTGAGCTCAAAACCACCAAAAACACCTAAATCGCCATTAATGGCCGTGGAGCTCTCTTGATGGCATTGGTGTTCAAGTGGTTCTTTTTCAAATGCTCTTGTACCCTTTTAAGCTCCTTACTACCCTAATCTTTTCCCCTCACTCAATTTTGGGTTTCATTCTCAGGATTTGACAAATTTCGGGTTTGTTCAAATTCGGCCAAAACCATCCCCTTTCTTCCTCAGCTCCGGTGAGTGCTCCATTTCTCAATTATTTGCTCATGAAGCTTCTATAGGCTCTATTGTAGCTATTATGACCACCCAGTGGTGTTCATTTTGCTCAGGTTGTCTTGTTCGTGTCATCTTCTTCAACTCCGGTGGGTTCTTTCGCTGTCAAAGCTCTCTGGCCACCTTTGAAGCCCTTCTTGATTAAGGTAGCTTCTAATTAGTCCCTAGATGCTTGGCACACGCTTCTTTGGACTGCTGTGAAGCTTTTCGTGCATTTTTGCTTTTAGCCGAGTTGGTCATCGTCGCTACTTTCCGGCTAGCCAGCGTTCTAGACCTTCATCGCCAGCGAGGTCACCGCCATCGGGATCGCAAGGCTATTGCGAATCCATTTTAGTCTTAAGGTTGCGCCGCCGTGGCCGGAGCAGCCGGCGGCAAGCCATTCTTTTCGCTCGGGTTTTGCCGGACGAAACTCCTGCTCTGCCGTTGTCGTTAAGACACAATTAATGGCCTAATCATTGTTAATCATGAGGGTTAATTAATATGTCTTAATCGTTATTGTGCCTCTAACCATGGGCCCACGATTAAAGTCCATACGGCGTTGGTTAATCTCGTTCGACATCATTAATGTTAATGATTATCTTTAATCACCGCCTTAACATTAATATGTCCGAAAATACCGTTTGTGCCGCTGGCAGGTCGGCCCCAACCCCTTAAATCCACCGCGGTACAAAATCTTTAGGACACATTAATTGCTAATCATCACTAATCATTGGGTTTTAGTAATTAATCGCTGTCCTAAGTGGTCCCTTGTCTCACTGACATGTGGATCCGCTCATTAAACCCCTCCCGACGCATTTAACTCACGTGGGTGAGTGCGTAGCGTTTTGATGACCGTGGACCGTCGATCTTGTGATCAACGGCCCAGATCTTTGGGACTTTCGGACACCCCGCCCCCGGTTTCCTAATCATTCTGGATCGTCCATCGCGCGATGAACGACTGAGATTCGTATGCTGTTCGGACTCCCCGAAGGGAAGCGCGTTCTGAGCAGCTCATCTCAAGATCTGCGTCGGTGGATGGCCGAGGCATTCGTGAGGTCCGAATGTGTCCATCCACGTGAGCCGTTGGATCTAGATCCAACGGTGGGCTCCTTTTGGAAACGCGCGCGCGCGCTATTCCGAGCGCGCACGGGCCGTTAGATTCCGATCAAAGGTCCATAGCCGGCCACGTCTTTTAGTTCTGATAAGTTTGTTTATATTTCGGTAGGCATTTATTTATCTACTGAAATTTGTATTAAGACTTTAGAAACTCATAACTAATTCATTTTAAATCCTTTTTAGATGTTTCCAACTGCATTAAACTCATGTTTTACTTTAGTTTAATTTAAAAAAACAGTTAGTCATGTTTTTACAGCAGAAAATGTTATAAGCATTATTAATTCGTTTCTGCCATTACTTAATGTTCTTGAAATTCAAGGAAAACTTAGAAAATGCATAACTAAATTGTTTTAATTCCTTTTTAGTTGATTCCAGTTGGGGTAAATTCATGATTAACTAAAGTCTAATCTAAAAATGCATTTTGGTAAGTTTCGATAACAGAAAGTTTTACAAACACTAATAACTTGATATCAGCCATTTTAGAATATTCTAGAAAATGGATTAAACCTTGTAAAATGCATATCTTTTTATGTATAATTCCAATTTGTGCAAAATCAATTTTTTAAATTCCTCATTAGTGTACTTTAATATAAAATAGGTTTTGAACATGGTTATATTTCAGTAAAGTAACTTGTGTAGGTTTACAACTTAGAAAAATCATAAGTAAATCTTTATAACTTCAAATTTAGTAAACTCACTTTGCGACATTAGATATCATAACCTACTTGTCATAAAAATTTCAGACCTTAGATCATTCTAGAAATTTTAGCCATGAACAAGCACTAATTAATTTAGTTGATTTAATAGGTCGAGAGAGTGTATTTTGGCTATAACTTTTTTACTAAATCCAAATTGCATGATTCTTGTTCCTAAAATTGTCTAAAATCATTCTCTAGTCTGTATGAATTTCATAAGATTTGGATGCTATTTTGTCGTTGGAGTTTATTTGATGTTCTTCGTTCTTATTGGTTTATCGCCTTTTCACGTTAGGTTCAAGATAATATTGATATTGATTCTCGAGCCACACCATCGACCAGACTCAAAGAAGGCAGCAGATGTAGCATCACTTGATCATGTTGTTCCTACTATTTTCAAATTCTAATATGTTGTTTGCAAATTTATGTACGCATTGCTATGTTGTTTTAACTATTGTTGATAGTTAACCCAATAGATGCATTATCGTGAGGCAAATGTTTATCCTCTACTACGAGCCTAGGTTTATCTTGCTGTGATTTTGGGTTCGTTGGATGGACCCTTATCACTTAGTAGTTTACGAGTTTGTTGCTTAGCCATGCATAGCTATCGGTAGAAATGGGCGGTTATCGACTTATCGATAACCTTGATTACACAAACTTATTATGATCTATATATTTCAGCCTTGTGCTATGTCTAAATTGCAAAACTAAAACTGAAAAACAAAACAATTTGGACTTGGGCACAATGGTAAGATGGTGTGATTTTTGGGTGTATCTGGAATGGTGCCCTAGTCATTTAAGGACCGAGTTACTTGCGCCACCGTTCTGAGCATTTTTGCGAGCTAACCACACTAGAGGGTATGGGACCTCTCTTGACTTAGTACTTTGACGTGTGTTAGCTACGAGTCGTAGGTGGGCATGGGTGTGTTGTGTTGTGGTAAAATGAGGTGATTTATTTGTGGGAGCATTGTAGTTGTCAAAAGAGCTTTACCTCGAGGGGTAGTTGTCTTTTTGGCTTTACAATGTAAGCGTATGGGTTTCTATCCACACGAGCGACTCGTAGTTGGTACATAATATTGGAAATATCTCGTAGGACTTAGCCGTGCAAAGATACCAAGGAAGTGTGCTAAATCATGTGGCTTAAAGGCGATGCAAGTGTGGGTACATTGGTACACCCTCGCAGGTTTTTGAACTATTCGAATAGCCTCGCCCTAGGTTATGGACACGCCGAAACGCCCGTGAGAACTAGACTACAACATTTTAATTAAAACTTGACGGGTGGCATGAATCAGGGATTCATGCTATGTGTGGTGGCTATTGGGTTAGTCACTTCTTGGTGGTTACTTGATAATTATTGTTACTCGCTGCTATTTAAATGCTTAAAAACTGAATTGTTAAATTGCTCTCAATCTATTACATTATTGCAAATGAAAATTCCTTAATGCGTCCAAATAACCATATAACCACTTCCTTCGATACAGCTTTCATGTAGCTATGTATAGGCTTGTTACTCGTAAGTCTTGCGAGTACATTATTGTACTCACCTGCATTGCTTATTATGTGCAGAGGAGGAAGATGAGCCCGAAGGGCCTCACTTTTGTGAGTTATGCTGTGGTAGTGTGTGGGGCGATTAGCTTGGCAGCCCGGTCGGTTGCCCTGTGGTGTTATGTGGCTAACCGGTCGATTTTGGTTTAAGCCATCTTATGGCACCTTTTGCTTCCGCTGATACTTAATACCTTGTCATTTGGCCGGTCGGCTGTTCTGTAATAACTTACTATTATGTATGTCTTTTGCTAGACTTGTTATATTATGTTGTATGGAATTGATGCATGCTTCTGTATGATGTATGTGTGCTGCAATTTCTGGGAAGCACATGTCCATCGAGACACGGTGTATTTCGTTTGTGATGCTAGAGTCAATGGAAGGCTAAGTATTACAAGCTAAATAAACCGGTAGGAATGATGACGCTGAAGAAGAAGAGTTCCATGCACTCCAACAGGGCAACCACATGGTGAACGAATACCTGCACTGATTCAATCAACTAGCCCGCTACGCCCAGCTGACGTAGCCAGAGACGAGGATCGACAGGAAAGGTTCCTAGAGGGACTAAATGATGACATCTCTGTCCAATTAATCTCCCAGAATTTCACCGACTTCCAGCAATTGGTGGACAAGGCGATCCGTTAGGAGGCCAAGCATTTGGAGATGGAGAACCACAAACGGAGGATGGCCGCTCAGAGGTTCAATGCGGGAGGTCTCCCCAAGCCCCGCTTCACCACACCCCAGCCACCGCAACGTGGGAAATTTCAATCTTCCACGTCCAGAAATCCAGCACCGCCACAACGCTCCAACATCTCTAGCTTCCGCAACACCTCATCTGGAGGGCAGTTTCAGCAGAAGCATTCCACTTCCTCGGCTTCAGGAGTTACTTCCTTCCACTGCAACGAGGCGTGGCATTATGGCAACAAATGCTCGAAAAGCATGTGAGGACCTGAATATTTAACTAGTAACACTTAACCTCCAAATGGTTCTAGCGTTACTAATTAAACATTCTAAGCCTCGATGGACATATGCTTCCTGCACTGCAGATATGCACATCATCACAAAATTACACATCATTTCCATACAACATACATCACTAAGTTCAATAACGACATACATAAGGTAAAGTTATTACAAAAGAGCCGACTGCCAAATAGAACAATATACAAGAAAGACAAATGAAGCAAAAGGTGCCATAAGATGGCTAGAACCAAAGTCGACCAGGTTAGCCACACCACCCACAAGGCAACCGACCGGCCGCCAAGCTAGACGACTCATAGCTACCACAAAGACAACTCACAAAAGTGAGGCCCTCATGCTCACCTTCTTCCTCTGCAACAATTACATTTAAGCAAGATAACCGAGTACACAAAGGTACTCGCAAGATCGACGTGTGGAATAGCACCTATTCATTAACTACATGCAAGCTTATTTAGGTGGAGGTTGTATGTCTCATTTTGCACAAAGCCAACTTTATTTGCAATAACGTAATACATTTAAAAGCAAGTTTACAAACCAATTTTAATGTTGAAGGTAACAGCGAAAATAATGATAAATACAAGCAACCACCTAGAAGTGACTATCCCAATAGCCACCACAACATAGCACTAATCCTCGATTCGTACTCACCCATTAAGTTTTAATTAAAAGGTTGTAGTCTAACTCTTGAAAGCTTACCCAAGCGTGTCCATAACCTAGACGAGGCTATTCGAATAGTTTTAACCCTACTGGTGTACCAATGTACCCACACTTGCATCGCCTTTAAGCCACAAAGCACACTTTCAAGGTATGCCGCACGGCTATGTCCTACGAGACGCTTTCCAATATTGTGCATTGACTACGAGCCGCTCGTATGGATAGAAACTCATACGCTTACATTGCAAGCGAAGACAACAAATCCCATCACGGGTGAAGTCTTTCTGACACTACAATGCTCCCAACACCATCCCTCCCGCGACTCCGCGACCGGCCAATACACTCCAAAGTACTAAGTCAAGAGAGGTCCCATACCCTCTAGTGTGGTTAGCACGCACAAATTGCTCTGATAATGTGTACTCACAAGATGTTCGGTCCTTAATTGACTCTGCACCATTCCAGCCACACCGAAAATCACACCATCTTACCATTGTGCCCAAGTCTAAATCATTTTGCTTTTCAGTTTTAGTTTTCATAAGTAGACATGGCACAAGGTGGAAATCATAAATCATAATAAGTTTTATATGATCAAGGTTATCGACAAGTCCATAACCGCCATTTCTACCTAAGCTAAGCATGGCTAAGCAATTAATTCAAGAAACTACTAAGTGACAAGAGCTCATCCACGAACCCTGAATCACAGCAATAACCTAGGCTCACGGTAGTAGAGGATAATCATTTGTCTTAAGGAAATGCATCTACTAGGTCAACTAGCGACAATAGTTTAACACAAACTAGCAATGCATACATAGAATTTGTAAACAACATAAATACTTAAAATACTAGAATTAACATGATCAAACTGCTTGCCTTGCTGGGATTGGTCTTGCTATAGAGGGGAGTGCTCAGGTTCAATAAATTCTTCGGAACCTAACGCGAAAAGGCGATAAAAACCGATAAGAACGAAGAACACCAAAAGGAACTCAACAGCAAAGAACATCCAAATCCCATGAAATTCCTACAACAGCTAGAGGTTGATTTTAGACAATTTTAGAAATAAGAAACACTTCATTTGGACTTAGTATGAAAAAGTTATGCCCTAAACAATTTCTCTGAGCCTGCAAAATCCTAATTAAATTAATTTCGGTTACTGTTCATGTTGAAAATTTCTAGAATGATCTGGAACTTGAAATTTTTATGGTAGGTAGATATGGTTATCCTAACAACAGCAAAACTGAGTTTGCACAATTTGGAGTTGAAATGAATTAGTTATTATTTTTCTAAGTTCTAAAACTAGTGAATCATTAATTTCAGTGGCAATGATCATATGAAGACCTATTCTATATTACAGTACATTCTTAGTGGGTTTTAACAAAACTTAGTTTGCTCAGTTTGGAGTTACAGAGAATAAGTTATGCATTTTACAAGTTTTCAATGAATTTCTAAACAACCATTTCATATTAAACAAGTTCTTGCAGTTTCTATCATTTTCTACTACATAACAGTGCCTAAATCCATTCTCAGATTAAAGTTCTTACTCTAACAGAGCTACAGCAACTGGAATCATTCAAAAAGAAGCTAAAATGACAAAGTTATGCACTTTTGAAATTTGAAATAATAAAAGACTTAGAAAATTTGAGCTCTCGGAGGTCCAAATGAACTGAAGACAAAGGAGAGGTCGTGGGCCGCCGATCCTTCATCGCACGCCACGGACTCAAGCACAATGCACAAAAGACCTCCTCCCGATCGGGAGGTCCGGACCGTTGAGATCTGATCCAACGGCCACGACATGCATGCATGCACAACGCGACGCAAAGGAGGTCCACGCGCTTAATCAGAGGTCGTGGACCGCCGACGAGATCCGCGGTCCCGAGCACTAGGGGTCCTAAGGGTAAACCTACGGAGGAGGTCCGACGGCTAAGATCTCACGGAGGAGGTCTTCAACGGTCTAGATCTCCAAAGGGAGGTCTTTAACGGACACGATCAAGTGAGGGAGGTCCTGGGCGATCAAGATCAAACGAGGGAGGTCCTGATCGGCTGGGATTCAACAGAGGAGGTCTTGGACGGCCAAGATCTACTCGGGGAGGTCCTAAGTGACAGGGTTTTAACGGAAGGAGATCTGGACGGCTCAGATAAGGCCTAGGGAGGTCCTGAACGGTCCAGATCGCCACGGAGGGAGGTCCTGAGACTAAGGATTTTGCAAAGGAGATCTAACGCTCAGATCTAACTCCGGTGAGGTCGTGAACGGCTAGGATTGAGCCTAAGAGGTCCTGAGCAGGGTTTTCTTTGTAAAAGGCCAGGGGTGGCTTTTTTACAAAGAGGACCCCGAGGGTGGTCTTTGCAAAATGATCGAGGGGAGATCTTTTTGCAAAGAGGACCTCGGTGGAGGTCCTGGGGGTGGTTTTGGCAAAATGACCAAGAGGAGGTCCTTTTGCGCAGGAGTGGTCCTAGCGGCTAGGATTTAACCGGGGTGGTCCTAGACGGTTAGGATCAACCCTAGGGGAGATCCTGGCACTAAGAGTTTTCGCGGACCAGGATCTAACAGCTAAGAGCTAATCCTAGGAGGTCTTGGGACTTAGAAATTTACATGGAAAACCCTCTACGGTACAGATCTGACTTGGGGGTGGTCTTAACGGCTGAGATTAAACTAGGGGGAGGTCCAGAGGCTTAAGCTTTTCGGAAAGGAGCCAAAGGCTCGGATCTAAACTAGGGTGGTCGTGGACGGCCACGATGAACCCGAGGAGGTCCTAAGACTTGTCGAAAATCCGACAAGGGATAGAGCACCGCGGTTTGTCCGCCGGCACACCGCCGACGACCACGGCCACGGCGGAGCTAACTGAAGGTACCAAAACGAGCGCAATACTATTGCGAATCTAACGGAGGCATCCTCGACGGCGGCGCAGGCCCAGAACGCCGGCGAGCCGGAGGAGGGCGGAGGGCAAGTTTTCGGCAAAACCGAAAACATGAAAAGGCTCGATACGACCTAACCTGACAAGTGCTCGAGCTCTAGGAGGCTAGAATGAACTTACCAGGGCCAAGATGAGGTCCAGAGGAGCTCGGAGGAGGTCCAGCGGCAGAGACCGCAGCCGGAGATGAGGAAGATAACGGCGACAATGCTCCTCGAGCAAACATAGATAGAAAGGGTGATGAGGAACACTTCGCGATGATCTTAGGAGGCTCCAGAACTGTGGAATCGAGTGGAGGAACCTCACCGAGATGGGGACGAAGGAGTGCCCTTACACCGCAACCCGCGAAATTTCCAATCCCGATCGCTCCCGTGGAAAAGAACCTGCAGGAGTTAGGGTCGACTTTGCGAAGACCGAGGTCTCGTGGAAATAAAGATCGTGGCAAGAGGACCACTGGGAACCTGTTGCCGATGGAGCTCACGCGCCGAAAATGGCGGAAATGAGCTCAAGGTGAGATTTAGCGCCAACCTTAGAGAACGGTTTGGGAGGGCGATCGGAGGTGGAAGAGACTTAGAGGGAAGCCTCTGAGGTGCTCATGTAGCTCAGAGTCGACCGAGCTAGAGGACAGAGGTTTAATGGCGATGGGACAAAAGGTTTCGCAGCAGCGCGAAAACGAGGGAAGGCAAGGGAGGCCGCCAGCACGACATGGGCAAAGCGAGGTTCGAGTCGTTGACGGCCCCACGATGCGACGGAGGCCTCAGATCGCCACCGCCTCGCCACACGCGCGCATTGCGATGAGAGGAGGACGAAGAAGAACGAAGAGATGGCGGGGTGGTTTGTGAGCGTTGGATTTTAAATCCAATGGCTCACCCACGAGGACCAGATCAAGCTCAAAGCGGCTCGTGACTTGACTCGAGCGAGCCCGACTTGAGCCGTAACTTCATTTTATGTTTTTGGAAGGGCTGCACTGAGAATTGTTTGAACTAGCAAAACAACTTCAAAAATCTTGAAATTTTACAGAGTTTGCTACTAAAGGATTGACCTTGAATAAAATTTTCAGAGGTTTTGGTGCCGTGGATTTTCCTCCAAAAATTTACCAAGGTGCTGGTCCAAGGTTTGACCAGATTTTGAATTGGGTTGACTTTCCTCCAACAACACTCAAACAATTTCTAAAAATTGTGGAATTTTTCAGAGGAGCCCCAAGCCAACCCAAGAATTTAGGAAAAATATTTCCAGGAGATTATCACAAGATGGAACAAGAATGTTTTTGAAGGATCAAGATTTGGATCAAAGACTTGTGACTTTGTATTTCCATAACTTCTTGTACAATAGTCATTTAGTACAAACAGAAATACAAGATGTAAGAAAAGTTTTAATTTCTACTCATTTTCTTACATTTGAAACACAAGCCTAAAATTGGGATGTTACAACTCTCCTCTTACAAGAATCTCGACCGAGATTCCGCTTACTGAGAAGAAGGATGGATAATCGCACGAAGGCGATCTTCTCGCTCCCAAGTTGCCTCATCTTCGTAATGGTTTGACCACCGAACCTTAAGGAACTTGATGACACGGTTCCTTGTTCTCCGCTTAGATTCCTCAAGAATATGAACAGATGCTCATGTAGGTCAAATTCTCCTGCATATCGAGAACCTCCAACGGAGTTTCCTCAGTTAGGACACGGAGGCACCTCTTCAGGTGTGACACATGGAACACATCATGCACACCCTCAAGCGTAGCTGGCAGCTCCAACCTGTATGCCACAGCCCCAACTCTCTCGATGATGCGATAAGGCCCAACATAGCAAGGAGCCAACTTGCCCTTGATGCCAAAACGCTGATGGCCCTTCAAGGGTAAGACTTTGAGATACACAAAGTCATTCGGATCAAAGCTCAACTCACGGCGAAGACGATCTGCATAGCTCTTCTGCCTGGACTGGGCCGTGCGCAGATGCTCGCGAATCAACTGGACCTGGCTTTCGGCCTCATTAATCGACTCGTCCGAAATCGCCGCCACCGCCTCGACCAGTTCAATGGGGTTCTACATCTCCTCCCATACAAGGCCTCAAACGGTACCATACCAAGACGGCTCGATAGCCGTTGTTGTAGGAGAACTCAAAGAAATGGTAGGCATTTCTCCCACTTCTTCCCATAGGAAAGAACACAAGCACGAGCATATCTTCCAACACTTGGTTGACTCGCCTGTCGACCATCACCTGGGATGATAAGTCAAATCAAAGTAAGGCGGTGCCCATAGCCTCTGCAATTTATGCCGTAAACGAGAGGTGAAAAGAGAACCACGATCCGACACAACCGTCGGGCACACCATGCGTGCACACAATGCGAGATACATAGAGATCCGCCAACCGATCGACACCGAGGTTGGTACGCACCGGCAGAAATGCGCCGCCTTTGTCAACCGATCAATGACAACCCATAAGGCATCCTTTCCAGAAGAAGTACGGGGCAACCCGGTGATGAAGTCCATGCCAACGGAATCCCACTTCCATTCTGGCACTGGCAAAGGCTGAAGAAGGCCTGCTGGACGCTGATGCTCGGCCTTCACACGACAGCAGACGTCGCACTCGGCAACGAACCTGGCAATCTCGCGCTTCATTCGGGTCCACCAAAATTTCTGACGAAGGTCCTGATACATCTTGGTTGCCCCAGGATGGATAGACAAAGGAGAGTCATGGGCTTCACGGAGAATCAAATCCCGCAATTCCACGACCTTAGGAACCACAAGACGCTGCCCAAACCACACAACGCCATGCTCATCCTCTGAAAAGCACTTGGCTATCCCATCCTTGATGTTCTGCTTGATTTGACTCACGCCAACATCTGACTGCTGTGCCGCTTTGATTTGGTCCACCAAGGTTGGCTGCACAACCAAGGTAGCAAGAGAACCGTGCTCGATCAAACCCAAATTGAGGCGCTGAAATTCTGAAATAAGGGTAGGCTGCTGCTCTTGGAGCATCAATATGTTGCAATACACCTTTCGACTAAGCGCATCTGCAACAACATTGGCCTTGCCCGGGTGATACTGAATACCCATATCATAGTCCTTGATCAATTCCAACCATCTCCTTTGCCTGAGGTTCAGATCTAGCTGAGTGAACAAGTACTTCAAGCTCTTGTGGTCAGAATACACCTCACAACGGTTACCAATCAGATAATGCTGCCAAATCTTGAGTGCATGAACCACAGCAGCTAATTCCAAGTCGTGAGTAGGATAGTTGAGTTCATGAGGCCTCAACTGCCTCGATGCATAGGCCACTACCTTGCCCCCGCCTGCATAAGAACACAACCAAGACCCTGACGAGAAGCATCACAATAGATATCAAAACTCTTGTGAATATCAGGAGAACAAGCATGGGCTGAAGTCAACCGCTTCTTGAGTTCCCGAAACTCACATCACAAGCAGAGACCACTCAAACTTCTTGTCTTTCTTGAGCAATTCGGTCATAGGCTTCGCAATCTTGGAGAAATTCTCGATAAAGCGCGATAGTAGCCACCAAACAAAGAAAACTCCGCACATCGGTGGACCGACTTGGCTGACCCCAAGATAGTACATCACCGACCTTGCTAGGATCTACACCACACCTCCTCACTGAAAGAACATGGCCCAAGAATGCCACTTCCTTCAACCAGAACTCGCACTTGCTGAACTTTGCCTACAGCTGGTGCTCGCGCAGCTTGACCAACACAAGCTTAAGATGCTCGGCATGCTCTTCTTCACTCTTGGAGTAGATAAGGATATCATCGATGAATACCACCACAAACCTATCCAAATAATCCATGAATACCGAGTTCATAAGGTTCATGAATAAAGCAGGAGCATTAGTCAAACCAAAAGACATGACGGTGTACTCGTAAAGACCATAACGAGTAGCAAACGTCGTCTTCGGAATATCCTCGGCCCTGATCCTGACTTGATGATAGCCCAATCTCAAGTCAATCTTGGAGAACACTTGTGCTCCAGTCAACTGATCAAAAAGGTCATCAATACGGGGCAAAGGATACTTGTTCTTCACCGTCACTTCATTAAGCGGACGGTAATCAACACACATACGCAGGATCTTGTCCTTCTTCTTCACAAAAATAACTGGACAACCCCAAGGAGATGAGCTAGGACGAATGAAACCCTTCTCTTGCAGCTCACCTAGTTGCTTCTTCAGCTCCTCCAACTCATTAGGAGGCATACGATCACGCCTCTTTGAAATAGGGCGATGCACTGCAGCAATTCTATCACTAACCTGTGTCTCGAACAAGAGGCATCCTGCATAAGTCTTCGTGAAAGACATCCGCGAAGTCACACACAGTGGGGACATTGCGAATCTCCAATGTTGTCTTTGCTTCAAGGGCATAAAGACGTGGCCTTTGCAACATGCGGTGAAAACCCAACCTGTTCACCAAGGGCTAGTGAGGTAGACAACCTTCCCGGCACAATCAATTTGCCCCAAGTGTTGGGACAACCAATCCATGCCAAGAATCACATCCAAGCGCGCGAATCGAGTAGGATAAGACTCGCCAAGAATCCCACTCCTTCGATGTGGATAGGAACGCCCCAAGACACTTGGTCGCTCTCATTTCCGAATCCGAGAGCGAATAGCAAAGTGGAACCCCAAAGGAACACAAAGGAGACCACTATCAACAACAAACGACTCGAAATAAAAGAATGCGAAGCTCTAGAGTCAAATAAAACCGTGAGCGGGACGTAAATTGACAAGAAGCGATCCAACACCACGCCGGTGCCTCTGCTCCTCCTCACCGAGGTATGGTTGACTCGGCCGCCCCAAGCCCGGGTCTTCGGTCGTGGGTGACCACTCCCTTGCCCGCCCCTCCATTAGGACGAGGGGCCACTACAGCCTTCTTAGGGCAACTACTCGCGAGTGAACCTTGTTGTGGCAATAGAAGCGGTGACGCCGGCCGCGGGGTTGCGTGAGCAACTCTTCGCCGATCGCAGCGCACGTGATCGAGCCACGCCTGGAGGACGTGGAGCGGTGCCGAAGGCCTCGACGGTGGTGAAGCCAAAGAACGGGCCACCGGCAGCCCAACTCGGGACGAATGAGGCCGCCTGCGGCACTGGCCGGCCTCCCACTTGCGCTATGGACTTGCCCACGCTCTCGCCTTGTGCTCGGCGACGATGGCCTTGTCCACCAAGGTCCGAAGTCCGAAGTCCACAATAGAGAACTTGTCCTCAAGCTCCTCGCACAAGCCCTCCATGAACTTCTCCCGCTGGCCTCATCGGTGGCCACCTCAGAGGAGCGCACTCGCGAGATGGTTGAACTCGTGGAGGTACTCGCCACGCATTTGCGCCTCGCTTGAGCGCAAGGAACTCCTTCTTTTCAGCTTCATCAGCCGACGGGAACATGGGCCCGACGAAAGCCGACCAACTCCTCCCACGAGACCACGTGTCCCGCAGGTCGCATGCGCGAGGAAGTTCTCCCACCATGAGAGTGTCGCACCCTCCACCGATGGGATGCGGTGCGCCCGCCTCGCTCCCGGCATCGAGCAACGTTGAGCTCGCTCAACTAGACGCAGCCTGCCGCGTCAAGGCCCAAGGGATCCTGACCGGAGAAGGTGGGAGATCGTGACCACCTCTGCATCCAGAGGCACTGCAGGGAGTGGAGGTCTTTCTCGCGATAACCTCCAACACCCTACGGTCCTCCGAACAATTGCGCTCGACCGCATGAGGACTTCCGCCATGGTCGGAGGAGGGGGAAGCTCCTCATCGGGACTACCTGGCTGGTTCCGACCACTACGTGTCCCTCCTACCATCCCGCTTCACTAAGACAAGTTAGCTACCAGCCCGAGGTCAAAAGGCAAAGAAATCCAAACTCAATTTAAAAGGGCTCAAGAATAACCACCAAGGAGCACAAGACTATAAGTCACCAAATCAACTCCCCGAAACGACTAACCCGTATGGAAGAATGAGTAATCGTTTGAGAAGACCCAAAATTTCAGAACTAAATTCTAGCTCAAAACAACCCAAAATCAAGGTGTAACCATCTAATAGAGTATAGGCATTTAGCTAATTTCATATCACTTCTTACCCTTTTACTCCCACAAGTTTTAATTGAATTAACCTCTCATTTCCTACCTCCTATACTAATTACTAGCTAGCTGTCCAAATTTCCTTTCTCCAAGCTCTCATGGTTCTCCCAAAACCAACTTAACCGATAAATAGCTAGCTTTTGAAAGGAAGAGAGGAACAACTTTTCCAAAACTTGATTAAGAGTAAGGTGAGATGAGCAAACTAAGACACGTAAGGAGTAAAATCAGAGAACTTACTTAAGTTCTGTAAGCCTTTTGAAAGTAAGTTTTCAAAATATCCTAGAGGCGACCAAGCTAGGGGTTTCACGGCCAAGATGGCTCGATACCAACTTTATGAGGACCCGAATATTTAACTAGTAACACTTAACCTCCAAATGGTTCTAGCCTTACTAATTAAACATTCTAAGTTCTCGATGGACATATGCTTCCTGCACTGCAAAGATATGCACATCATCACAAAATTACACATCATTTCCATACAACATACATCACTAAGTTCAATAACGACATACATAAGGTAAAGTTATTACAAAAGAGCCGACTGCCAAATAGAACAATATACAAGAAAGACAATGAAGCAAAGGTGCCATAAGATGGCTAGAACCAAAGTCGACCGGTTAGCCACACCACCCACAAGGCAACCGACCGCCGCCAAGGTAGACGCCTGCAGCTACCACAAAGACAACTCACAAAAGTGAGGGCCTCGAGCTCACCTTCTTCCTCTCGCAACAATTACATTTAAGCAAGATAACCGAGTACACAAAGGTACTCGCAAGGTCGACGTGTGGAATAGCAGCATCTATTCATAAACTACATGCAAGCTTATTTAGGTGGAGGTTGTATGTCTCATTTTGCACAAAGCCAACTTTATTTGCAATAACGTAATACATTTAAAAGCAAGTTTACAAACCAATTTTAATGTTGAAAGTAACAAATAAAATAATGATAAATACAAGCAACCACCTAGAAGTGACTATCCCAATAGCCACCACAACATAGCATGAATCCCTGATTCGTACCACCCATCAAGTTTTAATTAAAAAGGTTGTAGTCTAACTCTTCAAAGCTTACCCAAGCGTGTCCATAACCTAGGACGAGGCTATTCGAATAGTTTTAACCTGCAGGTGTACCAATGTACCCACACTTCATACCGCCTTTAAGCCACAAAGCACACTTCAAGGTATGCCGCACGGCTAAGTCCTACGAGACGCTTCCAATATTGTGCATTGACTACGAGCCGCTTGTATGGATAGAAACCCATACGCTACATTGGAAGCCGAAGATAACAAATCCCATCACGGTGAAGTCTTTCGGACACTACAATGCTCCCAACACCATCCTCCCGCGACTCCTGCGACCAAGCCAATACACTCCAAAGTACTAAGTCAAGAGAGGTCCCATACCCTCTAGTGTGGTTAGCACGCACAAATTGCTCTGATAATGTGTACTCACAAGATGTTCGGTCCTTAATTGACTCGGCACCATTCCACCACACCAAAATCACACCATCTTACCATTGTGCCCAAGTCTAAATCATTTTGCTTTTCAGTTTTAGTTTTCATAAGTAGACATGGCACAAGGTGAAAATCATAAATCATAATAAGTTTTATAGGATCAAGGTTATCGACAAGTCGATAACCGCCATTTCTACCTAAGCTAAGCATGGCTAAGCAATTAATTCAGAAACTACTAAGTGACAAGAGCTCATCCACGAACCCTGAATCACAGCAATAACCTAGGCTCACGGTAGTAGAGGATAATCATTTGTCTTAAGGAAATGCATCTACTAGGTCAACTAGCGACAATAGTTTAACACAAACTAGCAATGCATACATAGAATTTGTAAACAACATAAATACTTAAAATACTGGGATTAACATGATCAAACTGCTTGCCTTGCTGGGATTGGTCTTGCTGCAGAGGGGAGTGCTTAGGTTCAATAAATTCTTCGGAACCTAACGCGAAAAAGCGATAAAAACCGATAAGAACGAAGAACACCAAAAGGAACTCAACAGCAAAGAACATCCAAATCCCATGAAATTCCTACAGCAGCTAGAGGTTGATTTTAGACAATTTTAGAAATAAGAAACACTTCATTTGGACTTAGTATGAAAAAGTTATGCCCTAAACAATTTCTCTCAGCCTGCAAATCCTAATTAAATTAATTTCGGTTACTGTTCATGACGAAAATTTCTAGAATGATCTGGAACTTGAAATTTTTATGGTAGGTAGATATGGTTATCCTAACAACAGCAAAACTGAGTTTGCACAATTTGGTGTTGAAATGAATTAGTTATTATTTTTCTAAGTTCTAAAACTAGTGAATCATTAATTTCAGTGGCAATGATCATATGAAGACCTATTCTATATTACAGTACATTCTTAGTGGGTTTTAACAAAACTTAATTTGCTCAGTTTGGAGTTACAGAGAATAAGTTATGCATTTTACAAGTTTTCAATGAATTTCTAAACAACCATTTCATATTAAACAAGTTCTTGCAGTTTCTATCATTTTCTACTACATAACGGTGCCTAAATCCATTCTCAGATTAAAGTTCTTATCAGAATGAGCTACAAAGAATCGAATCATTCAAAAGAAGCTAAAATGACAAAGTTATGCACTTTTGAAATTTGAAACAATAAAAGACTTAGAAAATTTGAGCTCTCGGAGGTCCAAATGAACTGGAAGACAAAGGAGAGGTCGTGGGCGCCGATCCTTCATCGCACGACCACTGCACTCAAGCACAAATGCACAAAAGACCTCCTCCCGATCGGGAGGTCCGGACCGTTGAGATCTGATCCAACGGCCACGACTGCATGCATGCACCGACGCAAAGGAGGTCCACGCGCTTATCAGAGGTCGTGGACCGCCGACGAGATCCGCGGTCCCGAGCACTAGGGGAGGTCCTAAGGGTAAAGCTACGGAGGAGGTCCGGACGGCTAAGATCTCAAGAAGGAGGTCTTCAACGGTCTAGATCTCCAAAGGGAGGTCTTTAACGGACACGATCAAGTGAGGAGGTCCCGGCGATCAAGATCAAACGAGGAGGTCCCGATCGTCTCGGGATTCAACAGAGGAGGTCTTGGACGGCCAAGATCTACTCGGGAGGTCCTAAGTGATGTGGTTTTAACTAAGGAGATCCATGCGGCTCGAGATAAGGCCTAGGGAGGTCCCGAACGGTCCGGATCGCCACTGAGGAGGTCCTGAGACTAAGGATTTTGCAAAGGAGATCTAACGCTCAGATCTAACTCCGGCGAGGTCGTGAACGGCTAGGATTGAGCCTAAGAGGTCCTGAGCGGGGTTTTCTTTGTAAAAGGCCAGGGGTGGCTTTTTACAAAGAGGACCCCGAGGGTGGTCTTTGCAAAATGACCGAGGGGAGGTCTTTTTGCAAAGAGGACCTCGGTGGAGGTCCAGGGGGTGGTTTTGGCAAAATGACCAAGAGAAGGTCCTTTTGCGCAGGAGTGGTCCTAGCGGCTAGGATTTAACCGGGGTGGTCCTAGACGGTTAGGATCAACCCTAGGGGAGGTCCTCGCACTAAGAGTTTTCGCGGACCAGGATCTAACGGCTAAGAGCTAATCCTAGGAGGTCTTGGGACTTAGAAATTTACACGGAAAACCCTCTACGGTACAGATCTGACTTGGGGGTGGTCTTAACGGCTGAGATTAAACTAGGGGGAGGTCCAGAGGCTTAAGCTTTTCGGAAAGGAGCCAAAGGCTCGGATCTAAACTGGGGTGGTCGTGGACGGCCACGATGAACCCGAGGAGGTCCTAAGACTTGTCGAAAATCCGACAAGGGACAGAGCACCGCGGTTTGTCCGCCGGCACGCCGCCGACGACCACGGCCACGGCGGAGCTAACTGAAGGTACCAAAACGAGCGCAATACTATTGCGAATCTAACGGAGGCATCCTCGACGGCGGCGCAGGCCCAGAACGCCGGCGAGCCGGAGGAGGGCGGAGGGCAAGTTTTCGGCAAAACCGAAAACATGAAAAAGGCTCGATACGACCTAACCTGACAAGTGCTCGAGCTCTAGGAGGCTAGAATGAACTTACCAGGGCCAAGATGAGGTCCAGAGGAGCTCGGAGGAGGTCCAGTGGCGGAGACCGCAGCCGGAGATGAGGAAGATAACGGCGACAGCGGCTCCTGAGCAAACATAGATAGAAAGGGTGATGAGGAACACTTCGCGATGATCTTAGGAGGCTCCAGAACCAGGGAATCGAGTGGAGGAACCTCACCGGAGATGGGGACGAAGGAGTGCCCTTACGGCCGCAACCCGCGAAATCTCCAATCCCGACTGCTCCTGTGGAAAACAACCCAAGCAGGAGTTAGGGCCGACTTTGCGATGACCAGAGGTCTCTAGGGAAACAAAGATCAGGGCAAGAGGACCACTGGGAACCTGTTGCCGATGGAGCTCACGCGCGTAAATGGCGAAATGAGCTCATGGTGAGATTTGGCGCCAACCTTCAGAGAACGGTTTGGGAGGGCGACCGAGGTGGAAGAGACTTAGAGGGAAGTTCGGAGGTGCTCATGTAGCTTAGAGCCGACCGAGCTAGAGGACAGAGGTTTAATAGCGATGGGACAAAAGGTTTCGCAGCAAGGCGAGAAAATGAGGAAGGCAGGAGGTTAGCGCCGCACCGACATGGGCAAAGCGAGGTTCGAGCCTTTGACGGGCCCCACGATGCGACGGAGGCTCAGATCGCCACCGCCCTCGCTCACACGCGGGCGATGACGATGAGAGGAGGAAGAAGAAGAACGAAGAGATGGCGGGGTGGTTTGTGAGCGTTGGATTTTAAATCCAACGGCCACCCACGGAGGACCGAGATCAAGCTCTGTGCGGCTCGTGACTTGACTCGAGCGAGTCAATTGGTGGGTCGGACTCGGCTCGAGCCCGACTCAACCGTAACTTCATTTTTGGTTTTGGAAGGGCTGCACTGAGAATTGTTTGAACTAGCAAAACAACTTCAAAAAATCTTGAAATTTTTACAGGAGTTTGCCAGCTAAAGGATTGACCTTGAATAAAATTTGCAGAGGTTTTGGTGCTGTGGATTTTCCTCCAAAAATTTACCAAGGTGTTGGTCCAAGGTTTGACCAGATTTTGAATTGGGTTGACTTTCTTCCAATAGCACTCAAACAATTTCTAAAAATTGTGGAATTTTTCAGAGGAGCCCCAAGCCAACCCAAGAATTTAGGAAAAATATTTCCAGGAGATTATCACAAGATGGAACAAGAATGTTTTTTAAGGATCAAGATTTGGATCAAAGACTTGTGACTTTGTATTTCCATAACTTCTTGTACAATAGCTGTTCAGTACAAACAGGAAATACAAGATGTAAGAAAAAGTTTTAATTTCTACTCATTTTCTTACATTTGAAACACAAGCCTAAAATTGGGATGTTACAAAGCAGCAAGGTGTGACTCCAGTCAAGCTAACCTCAGGAGTTCCAGAAACCAGCAGCATCGCAAGGCCACCAGGCCAGTTCACCAAGGGTCGGGTGAACCATGTCACGGCAGAGGAGGCCCAGGAAGCACTAGATGTGGTTCTCGGTACGTTCCTTGTTAATTCAATATCAGCAACTCTCCTATTTGATTCTGGAGCTTCACATTCTTTCGTGTCAAATAAGTTTGTGGGAAAATATGGGTTACCTATATCCCCCTTAGCTACTCCCATGATAATCCATTCCCAGTGCTCTAAATGAGAACCGTTCTCTATGCCCAAATCTTACCCTCGAGATATCTGGAGTATCTTTCTTAGCTGACTTGATAGTCTTGCACTCCCAAGGTCTAGATGTAATTCTTGGAATGGACTGGCTAGCCAAAAACCACAGACAAATAGATTGTGCCAATAGGTCTATCACCCTCACCAATGAACAAGGATTATCAGTCGAATTCAAGCCCAAGACCCGCACCGAGGAAGTTCCATCCTCACCAGCCTGAAGGAAGTAAAACTTCAAGACATACTTGTAGCGCAGGAATACCCTGATGTCTTTCCCGACGAATTACCAGGCATGCCCCCGGATAGGGACATAATGTTCCTAATCGATCTAGTCCCCGGGACAGCTCCGATCTCGAAGTGGCCCTACAGAATGCCAGCCAACGAGTTAGCAGAGCTAAAGAAGCAAATTGAAGAATTACGAAGCAAAAGGTACATTCGACCCAGCTCTTCACCTTGGGGAGCACCAATACTATTTGTCAAGAAGAAAGACAATAGTATGAGAATGTGCGTTGACTACAGATCACTCAATGAGGTGACAATCAAGAACAAATACCCGTTACCCAGGATTGATGATCTTTTTGATCAGCTGAAGGGAGCAAGTGTCTTCTCGAAGATTGATCTGAGATCCGGTTATCACCAACTGAAGAGCAGACCAGAAGATATCCCCAAGATAGCTTTTACTACAAGATATGGACTGTACGAGTTTACAGTAATATCCTTTGGTTTGACGAACGCCCCTGCTTATTTCATGAATATGATGAACAAAGTGTTCATGGAATTCTTGGATAAGTTTGTGGTTGTCTTCATCGATGATATTCTCATCTACTCAAAGGATGAAGAAGAACATGAGAAACACCTCAGGATGATCCTGGACAAGCTCAGGGAGCACCAACTTTACGCCAAATTCAGCAAAACTGAATTTTGGCTAAGTCAAATGGCATGCCTTGGACATATTGTGTCAGCAGGAGGAATTACAGTAGATCCCGCCAAGGTTGAGGCAGTAATGGACTGGAAACAACCCGAATCAGTCACCGAGGTGAGAAGCTTCCTTGCACTAGCGGGTTATTACCGCAGGTTCATCGGTTTTTCTAAACTTGCAAGACCCATGACTCAACTTCTGAAGGAAGAAAAGAAGTTTGCATGGACAGGCGCTTGGGAAGAAAGTTTCCAGGAACTAAAGAAGAGGCTAGTCTCAGCACCGGTGTTAATTCTACCGACATCTGCAAGGATTTTGAGATATTCTGTGATGCATCCCATCAAGGCCTCGGATACGTACTGATGCAGGAAGGTAAAGTTGTGGCTTATGCGTCCCGGCAGTTGAGGCCGCACAAAGGGAATTATCTGACTCATGATCTTGAGTTGGCAGCAATTTTGCACGCTTTGAAGATTTGACGGCATTATCTCATTGGTAACCGCTGTGAGATTTTCACGGATCGTAAAAGCTTGAAATACATATTCACGCAGTCCGAACTCAATCTGCGACAGAGGAGATGGTTGGAGTTGATAAAGGATTACGACCTTGGAATTTATTATCATCCGGGCAAGGCCAACGTGGTGGCAGATGCCCTGAGTAGAAAGGCGTATTGCAACACCATCATGGTACAACAAAACCAGCCAGAGCTGTATGAAGAACTTAAGCACCTGAACCTAGAGATTGTCAACCAAGGTTGTGTGAACGCTCTGGAAGTACAACCGACTCTTTAAAATCAGATCAGAACAAAACAGCTAGAAGATGAAGACATTCAAGAAATCAAAAAGAATATGAGAAGAGGCAAAGCCCCAGGTTTCTCCAAGGACAAGCAAGGAACAGTGTGGCTTGGAGACCGCATCTGTGTACCCAATCAGCAGGAGATAAAAGATTCGATTCTGAAAGAAGGTCACGAATCGCCGTACTCCATTCATCCTAGAGGCACCAAAATGTACCAAGACCTAAAGGAGAAATATTGGTGGGTCAGCATGAAGCGTGAAATTGCTGAATTCGTCGCTCGTTGTGATGTTTGTCAGCGAGTTAAGGCAGAGCATCAACGACCTGCTGGTCTTTGCAACCATTACCAATTCCCGAGTGGAAGTGGGAAGAAGTTCGTATGGACTTCATCACCGGACTCTCTAGGACCCAATCAGGGTATGATTCCATCTAGGTAGTAATTGACCGGTTGACTAAAGTAGCTCACTTTATTCCAGTTAAGACCACATATAGAAGCGATTAGCTAGCAGAGTTATATATGGCCAGGATCGTCTGTTTACACGGAGTACCCAAGAAGATCGTGTTTGATAGAGGTTCCCAATTTACATCAAGATTTTGGCAGAGCCTGCATGAAGCTTTAGGAACCCGACTCAACTTCAGTACAGCCTACCATCCCCAGACCGATGGTCAGACGGAACGCATCAATCAAGTTCTTCAAGATATGCTTCGGGCCTGTGCCCTAGATTATGGAAAAGGTTGGGATAAGGATCTGCCATATGCAGAGTTCTCGTACAACAATAGCTACCAAGCCAGTTTGCAGATGGCTCCATTCGAAGCTTTGTATGGTAGGAAATGCCGAACTCCGCTCCTTTGGGATCAGGTGGGTGAACATCAGCTCTTTGGGCCTGAGTTGATCAAAGAAGCTGAAAGTAAAGTAAAGGCTATACAGGAACGTCTGAAAGTAACTCAATCCCGACAAAAGAGTTATGCTGATAACCGTCGGAGGGAATTAAACTTTGAGGTAGGAGATTTTGTCTATCTCAGAGTCACTCCACTCAGGGGAGTAAGGAGATTCCAGACGAAAGGTAAACTCGCACCTAGATATATCGGGCCATACAAGATCTTGGCAAGACGAGGAGAAGTAGCTTATCAACTGGAGCTACGAGCAACCTTGTCAGTAGTGCATAATGTCTTCCACGTATCACAGTTAAAGAAATATAATATAGGCTGTGACCTTCAAGAAGATCTCACCTATGTGGAGCGACCAATTAAGATTCTGCATGTCGTAGAATGTGTTACCAGAAGCAGAATTATCAGATCGTACAAGGTGCAGTGGAGTCACCATCCAGAAAGTGAAGCCACATGGCAGAAAGAAGAAGAAGAACTCAAGGCCAACTACCCTCATCTTTTTGCTAACCAAGTCTGAATCTCGGGGTCGAGATTCCCTTTAAGGGGGGTAGGTTTGTAATAGCCCAAATTTCAAATTCCAATTGAAAATAAAGTTTAAGTATTTTTGTGGTTTTTTCTGAAATTTTTAAAAGCTCTTACTTAATCAATTTGAATCTAAAAAAATTTATTTGCAAAAGATATTACCAAATAATAGTTGGAAATATTATATTTAAGTCCTAAATACTCCAGAGAATTTCTGTGAATTTTCTCATAATTTCTGGACCTAATTTACTATTTTCTAAAGCCTAATTGAATTATCAGCATTTAATTAATTAGAAAATCAAAAGAAAATCCTAAATAGGTTTGGGCCGAAACTCCCTCGGCCCATCCCTTTTCCCGTGCGCGCACAGCCCACTCGGCCCGCTCCACCCGCACCACCCCCTCTCACTGACAGCGGGGCCCACCTGTCAGCCTCTCCCTCTCTCTCACACTCGCGCCGCATCGGCCTTTATCAGCCGTTGGATCTAAATCCAACGGCCAGAACTCAATGAGACGTTCGGGCAACCGAGCACACCCCTGGTCTTGCACCGTTAAATCTAGATCCAACGGCCCATGTGCGTCAGTAACTTAACTACTCCCTACACACCCTCGATCTATCGTGACCGTTGGATTAAAATCCAAAGGCTGTGCATCTACCCAACTTACCGATTCACGCCGCATTGTCCACCATTGGATCAAAATCAGACGACCCAGCGTCGTCGTCTTCCTTTCCATCTTCTTCCTCGCCTCTTTCCTTTTTCTCGCGCCGCGTCCGCCATGGCCGATTCCGAAAAGCTTCCATATGCGCCCGAATCAAGCCGCATCTCCGAAATCATCGCGCGCATTAAAATCCCCGCATCACGTCGCGTCCATCACGGTCCTTTCTTTCTTCTCTCTCACCGCGAATCCACGATTTTGCTCCGCCGTGTCGCGCGGACCTTCTTGCGCCCTACGCCGCCTCGGCCACACCCGCGCCCTATATAAAGGAGCCCCGGGTGCGCCTTGTGTTGGAGATATGCCCTAGAGGCAATCATAGAAATGATGATATTTCGTTGTATCCATGATTTAATAAATGTTCCTTGAATATTGCCTTTGTGTTGATTAACAATTATGTGACTTGTTTGTGAAACTCTTTACTTGTATGGTTATTCTAAAGTTGTCCCTACTCGGAGTTCATGTGAGGACACACGTGAATGATGGATTAGCACATGTATCGGTTGATGACCATGTTTCACAGGTCATAGACATGGAGATGTCAAACCAATAATGTGGACACATGTTTAGAACATGGGGTTGGACCGACCCAACATGAGACAAAGCAATTATACTTATGGTTCTCTCTACACAATGTGTACGCCTTGTCCTTAGACCTAAGATTGTCGCATGTACTTGAGATGTGAATCGACCTACTTAGGGGCTATCAAACGCTACTCCGTAACTGGGTAGTTATAAAGGTAGCTTTCGGGTTTGTCATGAATCATGCTGCGAGGCATGGTCAGTCGAGATGGGATTTGCCCCTCTCTACCTAAGGGAGATATCTCTGGGCCCCTCGAGTGATCGGATCCAGAAATGCATGGCCATGCTACTTAAGGTTAAGAGTTAACCTAGTAAGGGATTCTGGATCACAGGATTGAGAAAGAGTGGTCAGCTTGGAGCTCGACCGAATATCATGAGGCAAAGGGATTGGCATGTACATAACGTTGTGATGGTTCGTCCGATATGATCTTTGTGTACGTTTAGGACTTGGCACGTCTTGCTAGAGGCCGCTACCAACTATTGACCAAGTATGTGTACCGCGTCATGTCTAAACATATGTGAACCTATAGAGTCACACACTTAAGGGGTTGAAGCCTAATTCGGATTGGATCCGAATTAGATCGGGCATTGAGTCCTAATGGGCCTCTATTCGTAGAAGCCCATTGTAAGGACGTCTATAAAGGAGGCGGGCGCGAGGATTGGGGATGAGTTTTTGTGACATCCTCAAACCCTAGCCGCCACCTCTCACGCCCTAGTCGCTCGCGCGGATCTAGTAGTTCGTGCGGCCGCTTCCTCCGTGCGTGTGGATACCGTAATGCCCCAAGTTTTTAATACAGTAATAATCTGCTTTATGAATAGTAATGGAATACTATTCATAGCATTACTGTTCACATTTAGTAATTTGGGTTATTGTTACAAATTAAAACCTTCCTTTTCTAGCCAAAACCCAAAACCTATTCAAGGTTTCAAAGAAAACACAAGTTAATGCTTGTGTTGTGACTGGAATTGTTTTTATTAAAGTGCTGATAAATTATCTTGGCTAAAAATATTTTTGTTGAAATTTTACAAGTTATTTTGACCTTGTAGAAAAATAGTTGATTTTAAATACACCTCTTCGGGTCAAAATAATTATCTATATATTTTACAAAGTGAAACTGTGATTTTGGAAATTTATTTCGGAAATATATCATCCCAGTAGCCTCCTGGAAAAATTTCATGATTTTACAAATTTATTTGCTATTTTTAAAAGCCAGTCAAACCTTTGAGCATTTGAATAGGTCTGGTCAACTAACATCGTCTCGAACCTAAACACTAGCAATTGTAGCGACTCGGACCCATAGGGTTGGGTCTAACCCTTTCATTTTCGTCCGGCTCGCCACGTTGGCGCGAGCCCAACCTCTCAAGATCGTGAGCCGTCGATCTTCCATCGAACGGGCAAGGCTGCGACGCGTCATGCGAGCTATCCACGTGTCGCCACCCTCCCACCGCTGGATCTTAATCGGGCGGTCAAGGCGGTGTATGCATTCTGACGACTCGGATCCTCTCACGATCTCCGCCGCCCATTCCGATCCAATCGCGCCGCTTTTCATTTTAAACTTAAAGCGCACATCCATCGTGGGCCTTTGGATCTAAATCCCACGGCGTTCCTTTTGACCGCGTGTGGTTAAGGCCCAAATTTGGTGGACCGTTGGATTCTAATCGAAGGGCCAGATTGTGTATGCATTCGCACCATCCGATCCCGTTAATCCCGACCGTAGAAATTCAATCGAGCGGTGCCGTGTCCTCCGCTTAAGGGCGTGTATCCTTTGAGATGGATCGTTGGATTTCAATCCAACGCCCTATTTGAATGTGAACTCCCAAATCCCATAGGTCCCTTTTAATCTCTATCCTTCATCCGAGATCGCACGGCTCGTATTAAAAGATGCCGATTAAAGTCTTTTAACTCCTCTATTTATCACACCGCCCATTTCTAATCGGACGGTTGTTGCTCTTCGCGATTTAGGAGCGCGCAGGGTGGGCGACATTGGGACCCACATGTCGGAAGGTTCTTGTCTTCTTCCTTGCCTCTGTGCGTCGCCGCCATCTCTGTAAACAGAGGAGAGGATATATCCAAAGATTATGCAACTAATTTTTGGATGTTTAGCCCTAAATGGACACCTCATCAAATCTAGACTCTTCTTCTTTGCCCTGTAGCTCAATCTCTATATATAACCCTAGCTTTTGAACTACTGCCATTGTTGACCACTGGAGCTTTTCACCTTCGTTCTTGTCCAGTGGAGTTTCTTGCTCCTTCAACTTGCTTATCCATCTTAAGCACTGGTTTCACCTAGTAATAAAGATTTGATATCTTTTGTAGGTTAAACCAGAGTTTATTTCTCTGTTGAGCAGAATCGGTTTTCAAAAAAAAACCTTCGGTGTTTATCTCATCCTGTTAAGCTACAACCTTGGTTCTTGCCATCTTAAGCACCTTAAGGACCTTAGAAGCTCATATGGATCATTCACTTGTACATCAGTAGCTCCAACTTTCTTTAAACTGAAAAGTTGTTGTTGTACCTTTCGGTCTTTCATATCGTTTTCAAGAATTAGAGTTTCTCCTGTCAACTTATTATCCTATGTAGGTTTCGACTGAACCCTAGTAGCATGATAAGTTGTTCTTTTAATCCTTGTTGCCATCTATTTGACTTGGCAGCAGAGGTTTGCCTCTGTCTTCTATTGTCGGCTCAACCGACAACTTGTGAAATCGTTGTAGTTTTTGTAATCTGGCCGAATAGGGTTAGATTAGGGTTTGCCTAGAATATTATCTACTCTAAAGATCAGACCAAGTTTCAATTTAACATCTTTTACTTAGTCTATTCATCGCTAACTCGAAAACTGCTTCTGTCCTGTTTCTGTTCTTTTCAAAATATGAAAACTGCAACTTTGGTTTAAACTCTAGTTTCTGATTATTTAAAAGTTGTATATGATAATATCGGTTATTATCATTATTAGGGTAGGTATGACTTAAGCATGCTGTTAAACATGCATTTCCAGATTGATCATACATATTTCTTTTATTCTGTACTTATTGTCGATTTTGGTATTTATTGGGCTTTAATGCTTCTTGTAGAATCTAGTTCTTCTGAAGCTTTTGATTCTATTCCTGAACAACCTGAGCCTGCACAAGAAGTTTATTATTATCAAGGCAAGCATCCTCTTTGCACCATGTTGATCCCAAATTTTCTACAATAGCTTTTCTAAATACAATGACATCATTTGCATGCTATTTTTCGGAAATACAAATATGAACCAGTATTAGTTAGTTATGACTTTGATTAATATTGTGGATTACCTTAATTATGACTATACACTCAACCTAGAGTAGTAATTGTATACTATAATGCATATTTTCAGATTTTGCTTAGACATGCGATCTAGCTAAGATTTAGTGTTTGACAAGATTAACTTGTCAAGCAGGAGCAACAAATGAATTTCGCTTATTTCAACTCTTTGTCGATTTCTTTAAATCGAATTGCATTTTACATTTAAATTGATCTGGACAAGAGGATGCTAGTGATGGTGCTTTTGTGCACGAGATTGGGAATTGTGGTGGACTTGTCCGGGTTAATTAAGGACTGAACTCTGATTGTTCAATTCAAGTTCCCTACGTACTTCCACGCGCAGTGTATGGGCGCTGTTTTGTTAAGTAAAGGGTTAAGACTATTGGGTTGGAAATAGGGGAGTAAGAATATGTGTATTGATCTTGTATGGCATAGATGCTTTGGTCAATAGACTGCGTTTATGCCATGTGAGCTTGTATGTCAATATCAGATATTCTTAGAAGGGTGAGGGCGTATATGAGCTCCGTCGCATGTACGTACCTTAAAGATGCCGATTGCAATCTAATATGGGCAGCGAACCCAGTTTGCATTACTTCTTATGGTTGGATCGGCATTCCTGACGCAACATGTGTGCCCCGGTTAGGCAGATGCTATCAGTCGTTGTTTAAGCGAGATCAGTTCACACATGGGTATCCAACTCAATAGTGTCAGCTTGTTGAAAAATACCAAATCTTAGTTTCCCCGGTCGGCATACCAAAGGAAGTATGTCATCATTCGGAGGCATCTGAAGGCAACGGGCTGGATAAGTCGTGTGGGTAAAGATGTACACCCCTGCAGGGTATTAAACTGTTCGAATAGCCGTGTCCATGGTCATGGACGATGACTTGAATTGATGTCACCTGTATAGATTTTTGATTTACAAATGTGGGTTCGGTTTTTGGTTTAGCATGAGAGAATTCATGCATTGTATGGTTTATCCTTATTCTTATTTACTTACTGTTTTAATCCAACTTTGATTTATGAAATTGCTTTATCAAAATCTAGTAATTGTAGGTTAAGGGGTATTGCTTTGTGCAAACTTTAACCATTAAACCTTCCTGTTGCAACCTTATGCATGTATAAATTCTACTCCTTTGTATAGGCTCTACTAAACACTTGCTTTTATTAGTTTGTGTAAGTCTTGCTGAGTACCTTCCGTACTCAAGGTGCTATAACCTATTGTTGCAGGTGAGGACGGTTACCTTTATGAAGTACCCGTTAGCGTCGATCAGGGTGACGCTAACGAGTAAAGCTACTTCTTTCCTCCACGCAATCGCCTGCGGGTGGATGGGGCCGTTGGTGGATTTTGAATTTTTATTTTGCTTCCGCTGTTAGACTTTTGAAGTGACCAAGTCACTTAAGTTTGTAGTAGTAAACCGAAAGTTGTAAACTTATGTTTAATTATGTAAATGTATGACCTGTATGTGTATGATGCAATGTTGTTAAAGGATATATGTGCAATGGTCGTTGATCACGGGAACCATTGTGAGACATATATCAGGAAACTCGAGTATTGGATCATTATTTATTAAACTTATACTTCTAGCATCATCATTAATGAAGGAGCAGCACTGTTCCTTGATTAAGAATTGTGATACAGTATAATTTTAATTAATCACTTTTCCAATACACCGGGTGTCCACAGATACCTTTGAAGGCGCTGCATCTGTAGCGTTGGGACGAACCACAAGAGAGGAGCTGCACGTGGGACGTCACGACGAGGACGAGGAAGTAGTATGACTACTCTGCCCCGACGTGCTGCATCAACTTAGTACGACTACTCTGCCCCGACATAATTGTCTTTTTGTCTATAGATGAGCGGGTGGTATTTGGTTAAAGAGACCCGAGCTGAAGAGGTAGATGGATTTCGGGCTTTGCTGCGGGACATGATGTGGCGAGCCAACTTCACTTACTAGCCGGAGTATGCCATTTATCGACGGGACCGAGGACCAGGGATGGAGGAGTACCGCGCCATCATCAACGTCATCACTAGGCATGTAGCCGGCAGTGTTCCCTACTGTGTCCAAGCACTTGCCACTTCCGAGTCTATGGCGGTTCAGGAAGCTGCTAGTAGGATGATGAGTCTTCTTCGTCATGATTTGACGGAGTTGTCTCAACCACCCTATGATCATTTCTCGAATCAAGGTCCTACTGCGGAAACGAGCATGTTCGATGAGATACAGTTTGGGGAAGACCCTCAGGTGCAACAGTTGGCGAGGATGGTCCGTATTATGGACCAGATCCATCGCTGCCTTGTGCGGGAGTTGTGGGAAACTCGGCATCGTCTTAATGAAGCCCAGGAGTACCTGCTACTTGGAGTCAACATGAATCGCGTCCTCGTAACGTGCTTTATGGTGACAACGAGATCTCCCCTATTCTTCTTTGCACCACCACTTTACCGACATCCGTAAGTCACGGGTGTGTTCTGTTTATGGGTCGGTCGTCAAGCCGGATGATCGCAGCTTTCTCGCACCTCGCGGATGCACCTCTGAGGTCATCAACCATACAGGTTCCCGAGGCGCCTTATTAACCCTTTGGATCCTATTAACACGGGTTCCCCTGGAGCTCATTTTCTGAATGAGTTTCCGGTGAACTTTAACCGTGATCTTTATGCTAGCACCTCGACGATGAACCCTCGTGGATAAGTGTCTTTTAGTTTAGTGGTTGCCCTTAAATAAATAAATGTAATAGGGCAGTAGTATTTTGTAAAGAATATGTAAGTTAGACCTTTGGTTTGTAAGATGACCTTTATGGCCAACTATTATGTTCGGCTGGGACCGAATCTCTTTTGCTGGATATATGAAGTTTATGGTTTTGGTGTTAATCTGAATGCATGACATAACATGATGCATTATATGTATAGTGTTTGTTTCTTTCCTAATTTCAATCTTGTTTGTGTTTGCCGAGTATATCCTTGTTATGTTGTTAACCATGATGTGGTAACAGATGACAGACCCACTACTCGTGCACAGACACAACAAGGGAAGGGTCTTTCAACTTCAGTGCCCCATTCTCAGGGAGGCGGTGAACCTTCCAGTTCTCATGGCCCGCAAGGTGGTCCCCAGGAAGAGGAGCTTCCTCCACCACCCTCCATGGCTGATGTGCTCATGCAAATTGGCGCAATCGAATGGATCGACGCGCGTGCAGCGATGCGCGCAATACTTCCTCCCATCTTGCACCGGCCGTCAGAGCAGGAGTTCATCAGGTGCAGGGCAGTCTTGCTGACTTCCAGCGGACTAACCCGCCAGTGTTCTCCAGCTCTCAAGATCCCATGGAAGCTGAGGACTCGCTTCGGACCATCGAGAAGAAGCTGATAATTGCTCAATGTTCTGAGAGGGAGAAGGTCCTTTTGCGCTTATCGGTGGATGGGGCACTAGTATCCGGTGGGACAATCTTACGGTCGCTCAACTTTCTTTGGGCATGTCCCTACTTGGGATGAGTTCATGGAGGCCTTTCGTGAAGCCCATATTCCTGAGGGAGTTATGATGATCAAACAACAGGACTTTCTCGCTCTCAAGCAAGGGCGAAAGTCAGTGACTGAGTATCTGCATGAGTTCAATTTCCTTGCCAGATATGCCCCTAATGATGTTTCGACTGACCTTCGTCGTCGGAACCGATTCTTGAATGGGCTATCTGAAGAATTGCAGATGGCTGTAGCTTTGCATGACTTTAGAAATTTCTCCCATCTGGTCAACAAAGCCATTGTTGCTGAAAGCAAGAGCAAGGCTTTGGAGGAGTCACGCAAGCGACAGAGGACTACTCAGTTCATTCCTAGTGGCAGTTCGCCAAGGCCTCGCATGTGGGTGCCTAGACCACCGTGAGTACCGGCTCCATTCTCACCAAGGCCGGCAGTGTTTGCCCCTCGTCCATCTTCTTCCACTAATCAACCAAGGCCTAGTGAAACCGCCAACAAATGTTATTCTTGTCGGTAGGAGTCATATGCTATCATTGTGGCGCCAGGCATTTCGCCAATCGTTGTTATGCCAAGGCGCAAGGGATACCACCTATTCAACCTTCTCCAGCTATTGTGCGTCCCACACCACCTTCCCCGACCGTGGTCAAGCCCGACCCTGTTCCGGTTCGAGGTCGCGTGAATCAGATTACTGCTGAGGAAGCGGCTGTCACTCCTGAAGTTGTCCTTGGTATGCTCCTACTTAATTTCAGCACTGCCGCTGTTTTATTTGATTCTGGAGCATCCCATTCATTTGTTAGTAGGCAGATTGCTACTCAACATCAATTAGTTGTGCATCATCTTCATCCACCCCATAGCATCCACTCACCTGGATCAGTCTTTTTGACTGATCAAGTCTGCCGCGATGTCAACATAAATATTGAAGGGGTAGATTTCTGGGCAGATTTGATTGTGATAGATTCTAAAGGGTTGGATGTTATTCTAGGAATGGATTGGTTATCTAAGAATCTTGGGCAAATTAATTGTGCCCAAAGATCCATTTCTTTAACTAATGAAAGCGGCACCTCAATCGTTTTTCAATCAAGGATAAGGGGTTCTTATCTTTGTGCTCACCAAGTTGATACCACTCCTTCTTTGGAGTCGGTACCAATTGTTTGTGAGTATGTTGATGTCTTTCCTGAAGACCTTCCCGGTTTGCCGCCAGATCGGGAAGTAGAGTTCGTAATTGAACTAGTTCCTGGAACTGCTCCTATATCTAGAAGTCCTTATCGAATGCCTGTCAACGAGTTGGTTGAATTAAAGAAGCAACTTGGAGAATTGCTTGACAAGGGATTCATTCGACCGAGTTCCTCACCTTGGGGATGCCCGGCTTTATTTGTCAAAAAGAAAGACAACACTTTGCGGATGTGTGTGGATTACCGTCCGTTGAATGAGGTCACTATCAAAAACAAGTATCCTCTGCCTCGAATTGATGATCTTTTTGATCAATTGGTTAGAGCCCGAGTCTTTTCAAAAATTGATTTGCGATCGGGCTATCATCAAATTAAGGTTCGAGCTGAGGAATTCCAAAAACAACTTTCTCTACTCGTTACGGTTTGTACGAGTATACTGTCATGTCCTTTGGTCTGACCAATGCTCCAGCATATTTCATGAATCTTATGAATTCGGTGTTCATGGATTTCTTGGATAAATTCGTTGTCGTGTTCATTGACGACATCCTTATTTATTCCAAGTCTGATAAGGACCATGAACAGCATTTGAGACTTGTGCTGGAAACACTTCGACGACATCGATTGTTTGCTAAATTTAGCAAGTGTGCTTTTTGGCTCAGGCAAGTTGCATTTTTGGGACATGTGTTATCTGAAGGAGGTATTGCTGTCGATCCAAGCAAGGTACAAGATGTACTGGATTGGAAACAACCCAAGAATGTTACTGATATCCGAAGTTTTCTTGGACTTGCGGGTTATTACCGTATGTTCATTGAAAATTTCTCCAAAATTGCAAGACCTTTAACTCAGCTCTTGAAGAAGGAGAAGAAATTCGAATGGTCAGCTAAGTGTGACGAGAGTTTTCGGCTTTTGAGAACTCTCTTGACTAAAGCTCCGCCTCACTCTTCACGATATTCATAAGAGCTTCGATATTTATTGCGATGCATCTCGCCATGGACTTGGTGTGTGCTTATGCAAGAAGGCGAGTTGTGGCATATGCATCTCGGCGATTGCGACCTCATGAAGTTAATTATCCTACTCATGATTTGGAATTGGTGCGTAGTCCATGCATTGAAGATTTGGCGACATTACCTTCTCGGTAATCGTTGTAAGATCTATACGGATCATAAAAGCCTGAAGTACATATTCACTCAAACTGATTTGAATATGAGGCAGAGACGATGGCTTGAATTGATCAGGGACTATGATATGGGTATTCATTATCACCCTGGCAAAGCCAATGTTGTGGCAGACGCTTTAAGCAGAAAGTCACAATGCAACTGCATGTCCTCTCTACCTGCGGCCAAGGATTTGTGTGCTGATTTTCGGCGCCTAAGTCTCGAAATGGTGAGAGAAGGTTTTCTCGCTACATTACAAGTGGAGCCTATATTAGAAACTCAGATTCTGGAGGCTCAGAAAACTGATGCCGAAGTGGCTGAGATCAAGGAAAATTTGAAGACACGTAAAGCCAACGAATTTTCTGAAGATGATCGCGGTATGATTCGATATCACAATCGTTTGGTAGTACCTGCAAACCCTCAATTAAGGAGTCTAATTCTCAGAGAGGCTCATAATTCCAAGTTTTCTTTGCATCCTAGTAGTACCAAGATGTATCAGGATTTAAAGAAGACATTTTGGTGGAGCCAAATGAAAAGGCAGATTACTCAGTATGTTGCTGAATGTGATATTTGCCAAAGGGTTAAAGCTGAACATCTAAAACCAGCCGGTACCCTTCAACCTTTGCCTATTCCACAGTGGAAGTGGGAAGAGATCGGTATGGATTTTGTTACCGGTCTTCCAAGAACTCCGAAAGGATCCGATGCTATTTGGGTAATCATTGACCGTTTAACGAAGGTGGCTCATTTTATCCCTATCAAAACCATCTTCGATGGCAAGTAGCTAGCAGAACTTTATATTGCTAGGATTGTTTGTCGACATGGTGTTCCCAAGGTTATTGTTTCTGACCGTGGCCCTCAGTTTACTTCCCATTTTTGGAATTGTCTTCATCAGGCTATGGGGACTGAACTCTCTTTCAGTACTGCTTATCATCCTCAAACTAGTGGTCAAACTGAGAGGGTGAATCAAGTAATGGAAGATCTTCTTCGAGCCTATGTGCTAGCCTATAGCAAAGACTGGGAGAAATCTTTGCCTTATGTGGAGTTTTCCAACAATAATAGCTACCAAGCAAGTATTCAAATGTCACCTTTTGAAGCCTTGTATGGGAGAGCTTGTAGGACTCCTTTGAATTGGTCCGAGTCTGGTGAAAGATCCTTCTATGGTCCAGACTTGGTGGTAGAAGCAGAAGAGCAAGTTCGTCTGATTCAAGATTGTTTGAAAACTGCTCAGTCTCGTCAGAAGAGCTATGCTGACCATCGTCGTCGTGAATTAAACTTTGAGGTAGATGATCACATCAATCTTAAAGTATCACCGATGAAGGGCACTCATCGTTTTCAGGTAAAAGGAAAGCTAGCACCTCGTTATATCGGACCATTCCGAATTATTGCAAAGTGAGGGGCTGTAGCTTATCAGTTAGAACTACCTGAATCCCTCTCTGCAGTGCATGATACTTTTCATGTGTCTCAATTGAAGAAATGCCTTCGTATTCCTATTGAGGCAACTGTTTATGAGCATCTTGATATCCAACCTGACCTTTCCTATCAAGAACGACCAGTGCGCATTCTTGACGAAAGGGAACGCATGACAAGAAATCGTACTGTCAAGTTCTTAAAAATTCAGTGGGCTAATCATTCTGTGGATGAAGCCACTTGGGAGCGCGAAGATCTGATGCGGATTGAGCACCCCCACCTCTTTGTTGTTTAGAGCTTGCCTTTGAATCAAGAAGGGCAGAACTGAACAATGCATTGTAAAAGAAGATGTAATAATAACACTATGTTATTATGTAAAATCTTCTTTACTATCTTTAAAGGAAATCAAGACAATGGGTGTTGAATTTCCATTAAAATCATTTTAATTTCACTTTGTTCCCTCTTCCCTCTTTTCTGAAATCTCGGGACGAGATTTTCTTAAGAAGTAGGTTTATAACACCCCAAGTTTTTAATACAAGATAATAATCGCTTTATGAGCAGTAATGGAATACATTTCATAGCATTCTTATTCACATTTAGTAATTTGGGTTATTGTTACAAATTAAAACCTTCCTTTTCTAGCCAAAACCCAAAACCTATTCAAGGTTTCAAAGAAAACACAAGTTAATGCTTGTGTTGTGACTGGGAATTGTTTTTATTAAAGTCTGGATAAATTATCTTGGCTAAAAAAAAATTTGTTGAAATTTTACAAGTTATTTTAACCTTGTAGAAAAATAGTTGATTTTAAATACACCTCTTCGGGTCAAAATAATTATCTATATATTTTACAAAGTGAAACTGTGATTTTAGAAATTTATTTGGGAAATATATCATCCCAGTAGCCTCCCGGAAAAATTTCACGATTTTACAAATTTATTTGCTATTTTTAAAAGCCCAGTCAAACCTTTGAGCATTTGAATAGGGTGCAGTCAATCGACTGTGCGAACCTAAACCCTAGCATCAGAGCGACTCAGACCCATAGGGTTGGGTCTAACCCTTTCATTTTGGTCCGGCTCAGTCACGTTCGGGCGCGAGCCCAACCCCCTCGCGCATTGTGAGCCGTCGATCTTCCATCGAACGGGCAAGGTTGCGACGTCATGCGAGCTATCCACGTGTGCGCCACCCTCCCCACCGTTGGATCTTAATCAGACGGTCAAGGGCGGTGTATGCATTCGGACGACTCCGGATCCTCTCACGATCTCCGCCGTCCATTCCCGATCCAACCGCGCCGCCTTTTCATTTTAAACTTAAAGGCGCGCATCCATCGTGGGCGTTTGGATCTAAATCCCACGGCGTTCCTTTTTGATCGCGTGTGGTTAAGGCCCAAATTTGGTGGACCGTTGGATTCTAATCGAAGGGCCCAGATTGTGTATGCGTTCGGACCATCGGATCGCGTTAATCCCGCCGTAGAAATTCAATCGAGCGGTGCCGCGTCCTCCGTTTAAGGCGGCGTGTATCCTTTGAGATGGATCGTTGGATTTCAATCCAACGCCCCTATTTGAATGTGAACTCCCGAAATCCCGTAGGGTCCCTTTTTAATCTCCATCCTTCATCCGAGATCGCACGGCTCGTATTAAAAGATGTCGATTAAAGTCTTTTAACTCCTCTATTTATCACAGCCACCCATTTCTAATCGGACGGTTGTTGCTCTTTCGCGATTTAGGAGGCGCGCGCGGCTATGGCTGACATTGGGACCCACATGTCGAGAGGTTCTTGTCTTCTTCCTTGCCTGCGTGCGTGCCGCCATCTCTGTAAGCAGAGGAGAGGATATATCCAAAGATTATGCAACTAATTTTTGGATCTTTAGCCCTAAATGGACACCTCATCAAATCTAGACTCTTCTTCTTTGCCCTGTAGCTCAATCTCTATATATAACCCTAGCTTTTGAACTGCTGCCATTGTTGACCACTGGAGCTTTTCACCTTCGTTCTTGTCGAGTGGAGTTTCTTGCTCCTTCAACTTGCTTATCCATCTTAAGCCTTTGGTTTCACCTAGTAATAAAGATTTGATATCTTTTGTAGGTTAAACCGAGTTTATTCTCTGTTGAGCGAATCGGTTTTCAAAAAACCTTGGTGTTTATCTCATCTGTTAAGCTACAACCTTGGTTCTTGCCATCTTAAGCACCTTAAGGAACTTAGAAGCTCATATGGATCATTCACTTGTACATCGGTAGCTCAACTTTCTTTAAACCGAAAAGTTCTTTGTTGTACCTTCGGTCTTTCATATCGTTTTCAAGAATTAGAGTTTCTCTGTCAACTTATTATCCTATGTAGGTTTATTGAACCCTAGTAGCATGATAAGTTGTTCTTTTAATCCTTGTTGCCATCTATTTGACTTGGCGTGAGGTTTGCCTCTGTCTTCTATTGTCGGCTCAACCAGGCAACTTGTGAAATCGTTGTAGTTTTTGTAATCTGGCGAATAGGGTTAGATTAGGGTTTGCCTAGAATATTATCTACTCTAAAGATCGGACCAAGTTTCAATTTAACATCTTTTACTTAGTCTATTCATCGCTAACTTTCAGCTATACATCTGTTTCTGTTCTTTTCAAAATCAAAACTGCAACTTTGGTTTAAACTCTAGTTTACGATTATTTAAAGTTGTATATGATAATATGGGTTATTATCATTATTAGGTAGGTATGACTTAAGCTTCTTTGTTAAACATGCATTTCAGTTGATCATACATATTTCTTTTATTACTGTACTTATTGTCGATTTTGGTATTTATTGGGCTTTATTGCTTCTTATAGAATCTGGTTCTTACAAGCTTTTGATTCTATTCTCGAACAACTTTGAGCTGCACAAGAAGTTTATTATTATCAAGGCAAGCATCCTCTTTGCACCATGTTGATCCCAAATTTTCTACAATAGCTTTTCTAAATACTGTGACATCATTTGCATGCTATTTTTCCTGAAATACAAATATGAACTGTATTAGTTAGTTATGACTGATTAATATTGTGGATTACCTTAATTATGACTATACACTCAACCTAGAGTAGTCTGTATACTATAATGCATATTTTCAGATTTTGCTTAGACATGCAGTCTAGCTAAGATTTAGTGTTTGACAAGATTAACTTGTCAAGCAGGAGCAACAAATGAATTTGATTATTTCAACTCTTTCTCGGTTTCTTTAAATCGAATTGCATTTTACATTTAAATTGATCTGGACAAGAGGATGCTAGTGATGGTGCTTTTGTGCACGAGATTGGGAATTGTGGTGGACTTGTCCGGGTTAATTAAGGACTGAACTCTGATTGTTCAATTCAAGTTCCCTACATACTTCCACGCGCAGATGTATGGTATTGTTGGTTAAGTAAAGGGTTAAGACTATTGGGTTGGAAATAGGGAGTAAGAATATGTGTATTGATCTTGTATGGCATAGATGCTTTGGTCAATAGACTGCGTTTATGCCATGTGAGCTTGTATGTCAATATCAGATGTTCTTAGAAGGGTGAGGCGTATATGTGCTCATCGCATGTACGTACCTTAAAGATGCCGATTGCAATCTAATATGGGCAGCGAACCGGTTTGCATTACTTCTTATGGTTGGATCGGCATTCTGAAGCAACATGTGTGCCCGGTTAGCGGATGCTATCGGTTGTTGTTTAACCGAGATCGGTTCACATGGGTATCCAACTCAATAGTGTTAGCTTGTTGAAAAATACCAAATCTTAGTTTCCCGGTCGGCATACCAAAGGAAGTATGTCATCATTCGGAGGCATCCAGAAGGCAACGGCCAGCTAAGTCGTGTGGTAAAGATGTACACCTGCAGGTATTAAAGCTGTTGAATAGCCGTGTCCACGGTCATGGGCGATGACTTGAATTGATGTCACTGTATAGATTTTTGATTTACAAATGTGGGTTCGGTTTGGTTTAGCATGAGAGAATTCATGCATTGTATGGTTTATCCTTATTCTTATTTACTTACTGTTTTAATCCAACTTTGATTTATGAAATTGCTTTATCAAAATCTAGTAATTGTAGGTTAAGGGGTATTGCTTTGTGCAAACTTTAACCATTAAACCTTCCTGTTGCAACCTTATGCATGTATAAATTCTACTCCTTTGTATAGGCTCTACTAAACACTTGCTTTTATTAGTTTGTGTAAGTCTTGTTGAGTACCTTCCGTACTCAAGGTGCTATAACCTATTGTTGCAGGTGAGGACGGTTACCTTTATGAAGTACCCGTTAGCGTCTATCAGGGTGACGCTAACGAGTAAAGCTACTTCTTTCCTCCACGCAATCGCCTGCGGTTGGATGGGGCCATTGGTGGATTTTGAATTTTTATTTTGCTTCCGCTGTTAGACTTTTGAAGTGACCAAGTCACTTAAGTTTGTAGTAGTAAACCGAAAGTTTTAAACTTATGTTTAATTATGTAAATGTATGACCTGTATGTGTATGATGCAATGTTGTTAAAGGATATATGTGCAATGGTGGTTGATCACAGGAACCATTGTGAGACATATATCAGAAACTGAGTATTGGATCAGTTATTTATTAAACTTATACTTCTAGCATCATCATTAATGAAGGAGCAGCACTGTTCCTTGATTAAGAATTGTGCTACGGTATAATTTTAATTAATCACTTTTCCAATACACCGGGTGTCCAGATACCTTTGAAGCGCTGCATCGTAGCGTTGGGGCGAACCGCAAGAGAGGAGCTGCGTGGGGCGTCCACGGCGAGGGCGAGGAAGTAGTATGACTACTCGCCCGACGTCTTGCATCAACTTAGTGCGACTACTCGCCCGACGTCTTTGCATCAACTTCCGCTTTGGCGTCTAGTGGTAAGACCGTGATCTATAAGCTGCGGTGATCTTGGTTTACGGGTAGAATTTTCTAATTGCGCTAGTGTATCCTACCGTTGCCCTTCACCTTGGTCACCGCATCCCAACGCCGCCACCCACGTAGCCCTTTACCCCTCGGCCGCGGATTTTGAAGAACCGCGGCGACCAGCTTCCTCAATCTTCAACTCGCCACCGCCGAGGCGCTCCGTCCACATCATCTACACGGAAGCCGTGGCGCCACCGCGAACCTTGCGCTCACCCACATCGCGGAGAACCCTAGAACATCTCCTTCGTCGACGACCCTGCGCCGCCGCTGCTAAACCCCACATCGCCGGCGGTCCTTGAGCACCCCTCCGCCGCAAGGTATACTGAGAATGATCGGTGTAGTCTCCTGTTCATACCGCGGCGGCGCGCCCGCTTCGAAGCGAGAAACCCCTCGACCCCTTATCCAGTGGGTGCGATTCTATGCATAACTTGTTTTTGCGGGATGTATGTGACAGTATGGCCTAATGTGTATGTGATGCATGTTTGTAATATTTTCATGACCTGCGTGTCGTGGGTTCGGCAACACGGCTGGAGCCATTGTGTTGTCAAAGTATTGTATTAATGGCTTGCATGCCGACTTGTGATGATTCCTTGTATCCATGTATTTTATTACTAGTTGTATGAGTAATAAGCTTATATTAGTACTCGGAGGACACATCACTTGGAGGATGGCACACATGAACCATGGAGATGGAGATCATCATGGTGGGCAGATTCTATGGCGATGGAGATCACCATGAGAAAATGGGCCATCTTGAGTCTGGCTGTGTGAATGCTATTCTGTTGTTTTACTCCTATGCATGTTTGAATGGTAGAAGTATAGCGATCCTCACAAAATGTTAAGTTAAACATATGCCCTCCCAACTAAACTTTACACCATCCCATGTCTTGTAAATTGATGGTGGGTCTATAAAATTAGGGCACCATCAACTTTCCTTGACTAGATGGGTTTTGTATCGGATACCTACATGCATAAGTTGGTGAACTTAACAAGGTTATCATAAAGGTTATGGGCCTTGGGGCATAAGGTTGGGCGCCGGGGCATAGAGATGTCACCCAACAACAAGAGTCATATAGAGATATGATTAGTAAGGTGTTGCTTACGAATTACCTTGTCTCTAAGCGGTGATGCAAAAGCTCACTAGTAGACTCGTTAATGCGGATCTTGAATCGCTAAGAATCAATAGAGGATGTTGATTTTAGTGGGAGTACATTCCATTAAATTTGTTTAATCTGATTTACTCTATCATGGTTTTATTTGTCTTAGTATTTTGCATTTCCTATTGTAGATCAATGGCATCTAGCAACCGCGCACACCCTTTTGCTGCGATCGATTCTTGAGAAAGAAAAATTAAATAGAACAAACTATTGGATTTGGTCAGTAACTCGAGAATTGTTCTCGGGCGGATAAAGGAAAACGTTAGACACCCCAATCCCGGAAGAGCACGCTAACAATGCATTGCTTCTTTGTTAAAGCGCCTACAAGAAAGCATGTGATGACTCTCTTGAGATTAGTTGTCTTATGCTTGCATGCATGGAACGACCTTCAAAAGCGGTTTGAGGATCGAAGCGTATGATATGATCATGGCGCTTAAGGACATGTTCGGACCACAGACCGGGGTGAGCGGTTCAATATCTCTAAGGCTTTTACGGAATACAAGTTAACGAAGGTGCACTGTAGGCCCACATGTGATCAAAATGGTTGGTTCTGATCGGACTTTGGATAAACCGTTTTCCAATTAGCCAAGTTGGCAATCGATTTCATTTAGCGTCTCTTCCACCTAGCTATGGACATTTCATTTGAACTACCATACGCATGGGGTGGAAAAGGGCCTTAATGAGCTTTGTGGGATGCCCAAAGCAACAAAGAGTGACATTAAGAAGTGTGCGGGGCCTAGCCATGTGATGGTTGTGAGAACAAGTCTAGCTTCAAGAAAAAGGGTAAGAAGCCATGGGCAAAGAATAAGGGCAAGGTTAAAGATATGATCTAAAGCCAACGCCTAAGCCTAATCTTTGGACTGGAGGCGAGACAGGTATGCTTCTATTGTAAAGAAACGCCTTTGGAAGAGAAGCGCAAGAAGTACATGGATTAGAGGAATGCAAGAAGAAGGTGGAAGTAAGACTTCCACCCATGGTACACTTGTCATAAATGTTTTAGATATTTTCTCGCTGATTCTCCTATTAAATCTTTGGTATTTGATACGGATCGATTGCTCACATTTGCAACTCGTCTGAGGCTAATAAGAAGTAGAGGAGTCGCAAGAGGTGAAGTTGATTTTCGCGTCGGAAATAAAGCAAGGGTTCTTTGCGTTGACCGTCGGCACCATGCAACTTCAGCTTCCTTCAAGATTTATTATGGAATTGAATAATTGTTATTATGTTCCTAGTATGAGTCGAAACATTTTATCCCCTCATGTTTGATGAGAGATGGTTATTCATTTGCAAGTAAAGACAATGGTTGTTTGATCTCTAAAAATGAAATGTTTGTGGCTTTAGCCCATTGTGAATGGGTTATTTATTTTAAATCTTGATGATCGCCTATCTTTAACATAAATGCTAAAAGACTTGACCTAATGATTTGAATCCCACCTATGTTTGGCATTGTCGTTTGGGTCACATAAGTGAAAAGCGCATGAAGAAGCTCCATCTTGATGGTCTTCTAACCGTTTGATTTTGAATCATACGAGACATGTGAAGCTTGTTTGCTTGGTAAGATGACCAAGTCACCTTTCAAAGGTTCTTTTGAGAGGCGTCGGACTTGTTGGAAATCATACATCTTGATGTATGTGGACCAATGAGCACGATTGCTAGAGGTGGATTTCATTACTTCACAACTTTCATCGATGATTTTAGTAGATATGGCTATGTGTACTTAATGAAACATAAATCGAAACTTTTGAAAAGTTCAAAGAGTTCGGAATGAAGTTGAAAATCAACGTGCCAAGAAAATTAAGGCTCTGCGATCGATCGTGGTGGCGAGTATTTGAGTCATGAATTTAGCAATCATCGAAGAGTTGTGGAATTGTTCCACAGCTAACACCGCCGAGCAGCCTCAAAGAAGCGGGGTATTCGAGCGCATAATCGGACCTTGTTGGACATGGTTCGATCGATGATGAACGATCGGATCTACCATTATCCTTTTGGGGTTACGCTCTAGAAAGCGGCGCTTTCACACTTAATAAGTACCGTCTAAATTCGTAGTTAAGACACCATATGAGATATAAACTAGGAAGATTCACGGTTTGTCTTTTCTAAAGATTTGGGGATGTGAGGCATTTGTCAGCGACTCTGATCGGACAAGCTCACACCCAAGTCGGATAAATGCATTTTAGTGGGATATCAGAAGAAACCTTTGGATATTACTTCTACAACCGACTAGAGGGCAAAGTGTTTGTCGCTCAGTGGTGTTTTCCTAGAAAGAGTTTCTCAATAGGAGACAAGTGGAAGAACAGTGCAGCTTGAAGAGGTTCAAGATGAACCAATCGGGCAAGACTCGACGAATGATGCCCATGTGGCGAGAACAAGTTGAGAACCCATGGCAAAGAAGCACCACCACCACGAAGGTCGGAAGGCTCCAATGCGCGAGATATGTTATTGTTAGACAATGATGAGCCTCGACCTATGCGGAAGCAATGATGGACCAGGACTACGAGAAATAGCATAGTGCCATGAGATCCGAGATAGCATCCATGGGAGACAATCAAGTTTGGAATTTGGTTGACCGCTTTGATGTTGTTAAAACCATAGAGTGCAAATGGATCTATAAAAGGAAGATTGATATGGATGGAAATGTTCATATCCATAAAGCTCGACTTGTCGCAAAGGTTTCGGCAAGTTCAAGGATTTGACTACGATGAGACCTTCTCACTGTAGCGATGCTTAAATCTATACGGATCATTCTAGCTATTCTTTGCATATTTCGACTATGAGATATGGCGGATGGATGTCAAAACGGCTTTCCTTAATGTAAATTTAACCGAGGGCGTGTATATGATACAACAGAGGTTTTGTCGATCAAACAATGCTAGAAAAGTATGCAAACTTCAAAAATCCATTTATGGATTGAAGCAAGTGTAATACTCCGAAAGTGTTACAACGTCTAGTCGGGAAAGTTTAATCGATCGGGAGAGAATCAAATGGAGTTTCGGGAAGGACCTTATAGAAGTTACTCAAATAAACAGCTTGAGAGGGGGGTTTATGCAACTGTCACCTCAATCTGGGCCTGGGCTTGGCCCATAGGGGCCCAAGTGTGGCCGGCCAAGGGGGGAGAACACCCCTTTTCTCCCCCCCCCCCCAAACCCTAGCCGCACCCTTCCCTCCCCCTTTCCTCTCCCACTCCCAACCGGCCGCCACCACCCCTCTCCACCTCTCCACCTCCCCTCCACCCTCCCTTGCGCCCCTCTATTTTCCCCCACCACCTCCATTGCTGCTGGCCAAGGAGGAGAAGGAGCTCCATTGCAGCCGGCCAAGGAAGAAGAAGAAGGAGAAAAGAAGAGAAGGAAGAAGAAGGAGAGGAGAAGAGAAGAAGAAGAAGAGGAGAAGAAGGGATCCATGGCGAGCGTGGTGGTCATCATCCCGCTGTGTGCTCTCTTCGTTTCGGCAAGGGTAACCCGTGGTTCTTTGCTTTAGGTCATTTTCTAGTTGTCTAATTTTCGGATGTCAGTTCGTCGATATTCTGCAGCAGTGAAGTTTGTCGGTTTTGATTAGTTTAGACGCACATTTGGGTCTGGGTGTCTCCTAGAAAGTTGTAGCTATCGTAGTTACCTTTCATTGCCGACAAGAATCAAGTCATTCGGACTTCGGTAGCCAAAGTTATGAATTTATTAGTATTTCTGTGTTTCTGGAGAGAAGCAGAATTGCTAGTGTTGGTTAACCTGATAGAAGCGCACATTTAGAGGGGTTTCCAGAGGGTCTCACCATAACACAAAATGAGGCTAATCCTCTTATCTTTCAGGAAAGCTAAAGATCACTGAATTCGGACGAACGTAGAGAAAGTTATGATAGTTTCTTTGTCGCTGTCCAGAAACCCGACGTGAAATGTTTGCTCTGATTAAATAGATTGGTAGGTCTGGTAGATGGCCGAATCAGAGGGTCTCCCCAACTAAGTTTATTTAGAAATTTTAATTACCTTTTCAGATTGTCCAAGATCATCCTATTTGGACTCCTGAGTAGAAAGTTATGAAGTTTTGAAGTCTGCTGTCCGCAGTGACCGATCGCTAGAAATTAGAAAAGCTAGACGTGATAAGAAGATTAGCGATTTCGATTGTAATGTGATGTATGATTTTGGTCCAGTATGCTATTCTTAGTTTGGGGTTATCTTCTTGTCCAGGTGGCGAGATCCCAAGGGCAGCACCCACTTCGCGTCCGCGTTCTCGCGCGGTTGAGGCAAGTATTCGGGTTTATGTGTAGTACTGGTTGCATGTCATGATTGAGTGGTGTATTGTTCAACATTGCCATGTGAATGTGTTGTGGAGATGATTTTAGTTGTGTTAATGCTTGCGAGTTATGTTTAAGGTTCCGTCATGATGCTATTGTTTACATACCCTAACTACATATTGAGTTATGATATTGGAAATATGATGTCGTAGTTCTTATGCATGTTGGAGCATTTTGAGACTTGGTCACGTGGTGACCAAGAGTACAATATTGAGTCCCTGTCATATGTAATGGCAGGCTTGAGGTCCCGCATTCATGGAATGTGGGCAATGAATCTGAGGTCCCGTCATTGTGATGACGGGCAAAGGTCCTATACATGTGATGTATAGGCTCTTGGTCCCTGTGCGGAGGAGCACGAGCAAGGGTATTCATTGACGGATGAATACCCGCATTACGGTAAAATGCGAAGCGAGATAAAGATCAAAGAGTGCATAGCATTATCATCATTTAAATATTTGAAATGTCTTAACGGTGTTGAATAAAGTTGTTTTTAGATGTTATGTCTTTATGAATGTTGCAACCTTGTTGATACTTCTTTGAGTCGTTTGGCTCACCCTTGCTTTGTCTTGTTATAGGTATACAGCAAGAACGTCATGCATGGGAGGAGTAGGCTTTGGAAAGCATGCACTACCTCACAACATTTATGCAATTGCTATTTAGTTTCACTTAGGAATAAATAGCGTGTGGAGACTATCTATGGATGTTTTATGATGTTGGTTGTTGAATTATTCATGGTTATGAGAATGATGTTAATTGTTTACAATCGAGCGATTATTTTATATGCATGAAAGACTTGGATTATAGAAATAATAATAAATGCCATGATCATCTGTTGATATCTCGATTTTGTTGTTCTTACAAAGGAAGTTCATCAAAAAATTATAGATTGTTCTAGTTAGTTTAATTCTTGTAGCATTCTAGGCTCATGTGGAGTAGGGTGTTCTGATTGGTATCGAGCGAAGTGTAGGTCCGTGGTTAGTGAAACATTAATTTTGACACACTAAGCCTGATGGGTGAGTTGGGTTTTGCATTGCATTTACGTTTAGTTGATATTATAGTTTGACTTGTGCTTTAGTTGGTGTTGTGCTTATTGTTTAAATTATTTTGTCATGTTTGTGATTGTTTAGAGATGGCAAGGGTGGAGGCCGTGGTCGTGGTCGTGGCCGCAGAGTGCCGAGCGAGGCGAGCAATGCCCCGCGGAGTTCGAACTCAGTAGGCTGGGAGGCTAGTCTGCGGGTCGGAGGAAGAGGTTGCATCCATGATGCAAGAGAATCGAGCCCGCCACGGTGCTGTCGTCGCTCCCATGGTGGCTCTGCGGCCGGCCTCTGCAGGCGTTGCCATGAGGTTGGACACCTTCGACGGGTCGCACGCTAGTTGATGCGCTAATAGGGCTGCGACACATGGAGAGGCATTTTGGAGCTCTAGGGATGACTTGAAATGAGGCGCGGTTTGTCGCCTTCCGGCTCAAGGGCAGCGGATATCTGGTGGGAAGGAGTCCTAACGACTAGGACTTACGCCCATGGTCGATTACTTAGGAGTTGTTTGTGGAGCAATTCGGAGGAGGTTTTATCTGCCTCGTTTGTGGAGAGGATGGAGGTTTCATTGCAAAGCTACAAGCGAGGCAAGATGACAGTGTCGGAATATGAGGCGGGTTTTAACAACTTTGTCCGCTTTGTTCGGCGGTGGCTCTTGGCAGAGGAGGAAGGCCAAGAGATTTCGTAGAGATTTGAGGCAGGAGTTTCGCCGAGTTTTGGGGCCTTTGGAGCTGCGTGACTTTAGCTCCACTGGTAGAGCAAGCTCGGGCATGGAACTTGAAATCTGACTTGGGGAAGATTTACTAGATACAGGAGGTACCATGGTCGGGAGGATGCGGTGGCGATCGAAAGAAGAGTTTTGGGGAGGAAGTGGGTCATCAGAAACGGTTTACAAGAAGTTCAAGGGCCCGAGAATTCTTTCAAGTCCAAGTCCGCAAGGCCACGGTCATCCTCTTCTTTTAGACCTTGGCGAGTGCTCCTAGATTGCGTCGGTTCAGGGCAAGGGATGAAGTGTTTCAAGTGTGGTAATGAGCATCGTGCTTGGAGTGTTCTTGGTCGGTTCTTGTCGCCCTTTGGTGGGAGGCCACAAGGCTTTGGTTTGTCGGCGAGAATCACGCGGTGTGATCAAGTAGGAGCGATCCAGCTGCCGGCACGAGCGGCGACTTCATCTCGGGGTTGATGCAGATGTTAGCGGCCACTCCTACTCGATCCTGGGTGGCCGCGATCTTATCTTCCTTATCACGGGTATTCCACCGCGGAGTACTTTTACACCGGTCCTGCGGCACCGTTTCGATTCTGGCGCCTTGACACCTCTGCTGCGCGCGCGCCCCATACCAGAGTCTTTGGGCTCCTTCCGCACCAAAGGCGATTTCTTATGCCATGCCGACGGCAGAGTGGCAGTCGTCCCGATGTGGTGGCAGTACGCTCTAGTGGACTCGGTGGAGGCATTTGTACTTTTGATTCGAGCTACTTTCTCTTTTGTATCGTTAGAGTTTGCTAGCGGGGCCAAGTTGAGTTTGCGTCTATAGCTCGGTCGATTTTAGTTAACTCTCACCGAATCCTTTCTAGCTCCACGATTTGTCACAGTTGTGTGATCTCCTTGGATGGGAAGAATTTATTGCTAATCTAATGGTCATGAAGATGGAGCCGTTTGATGTTATTCAGGTATGGATGGTTGCATAGCTATCGGCGGTTATATCTGTTTACGGAAAACTGATAACCTTGCGGGCACCTTCGCAGGCAGAGGTAGTATTTGAAGTGCCCTCTTACTCTCTTTGCGTCTTTGGCTGAGTCGTATCACGGTAGTCGAGCCGCGAAGAGTGGGTTTCTTTTATCTCTGGTGGGAAAGTCGAGTTCCTCTTTGATTGCAAATTAATTCCGGTGGTTCGAGAATTCTTAGATGTTTTCAGCGAGTTGCTAGGGATGCCCCACCACGTCCGGTGGAGTTCGAATTGATTTAGTCAGGGTGCCCGCCGGTTTCTATGACCCTCACCGTCAGCACGTCCTTTCCGGGAGGAACTAAAGAAGCAATTGGATGAATTAAGGCGAAGGATCTTATTCGACCTAGCATATCTCCGTGGGAGCTCGGTTTTATTTACAAAAAGAAGGATGGTAGTTGGCGCATGTGTTGATTCAGTGTACTCAACCAAGCGACCATCAAGAATAAATACCCTTTACTGTGTTGAAGATTTATTTGATCGGTTGAGAGGGCAAAGGTATTTTCAAAGATAGACCTTGATCGGGCTATAATCGATTCTGTCAGAAGAGGATATCGAGAAAATGGCGTTCTCTACAAGGTATGGGCACTTTGAATTTAAAGTTATGTCTTTTGGACTAACGAATGCCTCTTTGCTTTCATGGAGACTATGAGCGAGGATGTTGCATGAGTATTTGGATGATTTTGTCGTGCGTCTTTATTGATGATATCTTGATCTATTCAAAGACTGAAGTTGAGCATGGCGTCATCGAGGATGGTGTTGGAGGCGTTAAGAGAAAATAGATTTTATGCCAAGCTTAAAAAGTGCGAGTTACGGATATGCGAGGTGGGATTCTTGGGGCATGTTATAAATGATAAGGAATATCGGTTGATCCAAGTAAAATCTCCACGTGGTAGAATGGGGAAGGCGACTAACGTCAAAGAAGTGAGAAGCTTCCTTGGTATGGCGAGGCTATTATCGGCGTTTTGTGCGGATTTCTCCATAATTGCGAAACCGTTGTCGGACTCACGAGAAAGATGTGAAGTTTCGGTGGGATGAGGATTGTGAGCGCAGTTTTCTTATTTTGAAGGAAAAGCTAGTGATTTTTGTTCTCACTATTCTGGTAGGGAAGCGATTCACAATCTATTCGATGCTTCTCGAGTTGGGTTGGGTGTGTGCTCATGCAAGATGGTAAGGTTACGCTTATACGTCTAGGCGTTGAAGAAACATGAGCGAGAACTACCCAATACATGATTTAGAATTGGGCTGCGGTGGTGTTAGCCTTGAAGCTTTGGAGGCATTATCTCTATGGTGAGTCTTGTGATGTCTTTACGGATCACAAAGCACAAATACATCTTTACGCAGAGGACTGAATCTAAAGGCGAGAGAAGATGGTTAGAGGCGATCAAGGATTATGATCTCACGATTCGGTATCATCCGAGCAAAGCCAGCGTGGTGGTGATGCTCTTAGTCGCAAGCGACACGGTACGTGGATTGTCTAGTTGCGGATTTTGACCGCATGGGGATATCTTATTGCTATGCGAGTTCGGCTCATCTTGAGATCGATTGATTTTAGAGTCGACCATTCGGGCGTGTGCGGGAAGCTGTGAGTGACCTGTTATTGCAAAGAGTCGAGAGGCGTGCGAATTTGGGCAAGGAAGGAGATTTTAGTTTGGATGGGTGTGGAGCATTGCAATTCAAGGGACGATTATCGTGCCCTGAAGCGGGAGTTAAGGATGACATCTTAAAGGAGGCACATCGCACCATTATCTGTTCATCCGGGAGAGCGAAGATGTCTGCGTGATTTGAAGCGAAATTTCGGTGGAAAAGAATGAAAGTGGATATTGCCAATTATGTAGCCTCTTGTGGTGTTTGTCGGCAGTGAAGGTGAACATAAACGTCTGCGGGGTTATTGCGACCTTTGGAGGTACCCCAATGGCCATGGGATGATATTTCTATGGATTTTGTTGTTGCGTTGCCTCGTTCACCGCGAGGTAAGGATGCGATTTGGGTTATAGTGGATCGATTCAGCAAATGCACATTTTTTATTCCCATCCATACGACTAATTCAGCTAGTGATTTGGCTCCTATCTATTTGCGGGAGATTGTGAGATTGCATGGAGTGCCAAAGACCATCATTTCGGCGGGGATGCCAAGTTCGTATCCAAGTTTTGGGAGAGTTTGTAGAGTGCCTTGGGCACATAACTCCGCTTTGAGTCAGACTTTCCATCCTCGACATATAGGCGATCAGAGCGCACTATTCAAACCACGGAGGACATGTTGAGGTCATGTGTCTGTCTTGGAAAGGTAGTTGGGAGGATCAATTGCCATTGGCGAGTTTGCGTGCAATAACAGCTATCATTCGAGCATAAAGCCGCTCCATTTGAGGTTTTATATGGGCGTAAGTGCAGTCACCTCTTTCTTTGAGAAGCCGTGGGTGAGAAGGCGGTTTGGGACCGGTAGGTGCAAAAGCGGTTGAGCAGTGGCCTTGGTGAGACAGAATTTATTAGCGACTCAGCGACAGAAGAGTTATGCGGATGTGAGGAGAAGAGACTTAGAATTTGAAGTGGGAGATCAGGTGCTCCTCGAGTGTCCCCACTAAAGGTGTTGTCGAGTTCGGTACCAAAGGAAGCTTAGCAGAAGTGCGTTGGGCCATTCACGATCTTGGCTCGGATCGGAAGTTGGCATACCGCTTAGACCTACGGAGGCTATGTGAGGAGTGCATAACGTTTTCATGTGTTTATGTTGAGGAAGTTCCTTCGTGACCCGAGCATCATGTTTCATTAGAACCCTAACCATTGACCAGGATCGACATTTGAGTCTAAACCGGTGCAGTGCGGAAAGATCGAGAAAAGAGTTGAGAACAAAACTTTGAAATGCGTTAAGGTGCTTTGGTCACAGCGAGGCGAAAAGGAGGCCACTTGGGAGCTGAGTCTCATGCGTGAGCTTTATCGGATTTGTTCATCTCGGTCGTGCCACAGTTGCTAAGTTTCGATCTCGGTTTATTTCTTGAAGTTTGGAGTTTAGATTGAGGTCGAATCTGTTGAGGGGTAGAATGTAATACTCAAAAGTGTTACAACGTCTAGTCGGGAAAGTTTAATCGATCGGAGAGAATCAAATGGAGTTTGGGAAGGACCTTATAGAAGTTACTCAAATAAACAACTTGAGAGGGGGTTTATGCAATCTGTCACCTCAACTCAGGGCACTGGGCTTGGCCCATAGGGGCCCAAGTGTGGCCGGCCAAGGGGAGAACACCCTTTCTCCCCCAAACCCTAGCCGCACCCTTCCCTCCCCCTTTCCTCTCCCACTCCCAACCGGCCGCCACCACCTCTCCACCTCTCCACCTCACCTCCACCCTCCCTTGCCCCTCTCTTTTCCCCCACCACCTCCATTGCTGCTGGCCAAGGAGGAGAAGGAGCTCCATTGCAGCCGGCCAAGGAAGAAGAAGAAGGAGAAAAGAAGAGAGGGAAGAAGAAGGAGAGGAGAAGAGAAGAGAAGAAGAGGGAGAAGAAGGGATCCATGGCGGAGCGTGGTGGTCATCATCCCCGCTGTGTGCTCTCTTCGTTTCGGCAAGGGTAACCCGTGGTTCTTTGCTTTAGGTCATTTTCTAGTTGTCTAATTTTCGGATGTCAGTTCGTCGATATTCTGCAGCAGTGAAGTTTGTCGGTTTTGATTAGGTTAGAGGCAGATTTGGGTCTGGGTGTCTCCTAGAAAGTTGTATCTATCGTAGTTACCTTTCATTGCCGATAAGAATCAAGTCATTCGGACTTCGGTAGCCAAAGTTATGAATTTATTAGTATTTCTGTGTTTCTGGAGAGAAGCAGAATTGCTAGTGTTGGTTAACCTGATAGAAGCGCACATTTAGAGGGGTTTCCAGAGGGTCTCACCATAACGAAAAATGAGGCTAATCCTCTTAGCGTTCAGAAAAGCTAAAGATCACTGAATTCGGACGAACGTAGAGAAAGTTATGATAGTTTCTTTGTCGCTGTCCAGAAACCCGACGTGAAATGTTTGCTCTGATTAAATAGATTGGTAGGTCTGGTAGATGGCCGAATCAGAGGGTCCCCCCAACTAAGTTTATTTAGACATTTTAATTACCTTTTCAGATTGTCCAAGATCATCATATTTGGACTCCTGAGCAGAAAGTTATGAATTTTTGAAGTCTGCTGTCCGCAGTGACCGATCGCTAGAAATTAGAAAAGCTAGGCGTGATAAGAAGATTAGCGATTTCGATTGTAATGTGATGTATGATTTTGGTCAGTATGCTATTCTTAGTTTGGGGTTATCTTCTTGTCCAGGTGGCGAGATCCCAAGGGCAGCACCCACTTCAGCGTCCGCGTTCGCGGTTGAGGCAAGTATTCGAGTTTATGTGTAATCTTGGTTGCATGTCATGATTGAGTGGTGTATTGTTCAACATTGCCATGTGAATGTGTTGTGGAGATGATTTTAGTTGTGTTGATGCTTGCGAGTTATATTTAAGGTTCCTTCATGATGCTATTGTTTACATACCCGACTACATATTGAGTTATGATATTGGAAATATGATGTCGTAGTTCTTATGCATGTTGGAGCATTTTGAGACTTGGTCACGTGGTGACCAAGAGTACAATGTTGAGGTCCTGTCATATGTAATAGCAGGCTTGAGGTCCCCGCATTCATGGAATGTGGGCAATGGATCTGAGGTCCCGTCATTGTGATGACGGAAAGGTCCCTATACATGTGATGTATAGGCTCTTGGTCCACTGTGCGGAGGAGCACGAGCAAGGGTATTCATTGACGGATGAATACCCGCATTACTGGTAAAATGCGAAGCGAGATAAAGATCAAAGAGTGCATAGCATTATCATCATTTAAATATTTGAAATGTCTTAACGGTGTTGAATAAAGTTGTTTTTAGATGTTATGTCTTTATGAATGTTGCAACCTTGTTGATACTTGTTTGAGTCGTTTGGCTCACCCTTGCTTTGTCTTGTTATAGGTACTTACGGCAAGAACGTCATGCATGGGAGGGAGTAGGCATTGGAAAGCACGCACTACCTCACAACATTTATGCAATTGCTATTTAGTTTCACTTAGGAATAAATAACTGTGTGGAGACTATCTATGGATGTTTTATGATGTTGGTTGTTGAATTATTCATGGTTATGAGAATGATGTTAATTGTTTACAATTGAACGATTATTTTATATGCATGAAAGACTTGGATTATAGAAATAATAATAAATGCCATGATCATCTGTTGATATCTCGATTTTGTTGTTCTTACAAAGGAAGTTCTGTCAAAAAAATTATAGATTGTTCTAGTTAGTTTCATTCTTGTAGCATTCTAGGCTCATGTGGAGCTGGGGTGTTACAGCAAGCATCTCGGAGTTGGAATATTCGTTTTGATGAAGTGGTCAAAGGGTTTGACTTCATCAAAAACGAAGAAGAATCTTGTGTTTACAAGAAGGCAAGTGGGAGCTCGCTCGTATTTCTAATCTTATATGTAGATGACATATTACTGATTGGAAATGATATTCCTATGCTCGAGTCCGTTAAGACCTCACTGAAAAATAGTTTCTCAATGAAGGGCTTAGGGAAGCGGCATATATTTTGGGTATTAAGATCTATAGAGATAGATCAAAAGGCTAATAGGATTAAGCCAGTACTTACATTGACAAAGTGTTGAAACAGTTCAACATGGAGGAGGCAAAGAAAGGGTTCTTGCCCATGTCTCATGGCATAAATCTTGGCAAGACTCGGTGTCCTTCGACAAGCGATGGCGAGATCGCATGAGTAAGATTCCATATGCTTGGCCATTGGATCTATCATGTATGCTATGATATGTACTCGCCGAATGTTTCCTATGCTCTAAGTGTTACGAGCGATACCAGGTGATCTAGGTGAGAGTCCTTTGGGCAATGGTTAAAAACATCCTCAAGTATTTGAGAAGAACTAAGGATGTGTTCCTAGTCTACGGAGGTGAGGAAGAACTTCGTTGTAAATGGTTACACGATGCAAGCTTCCAAACCGACAAAGATGATTACAAATCGCAATCGGGTTTTGTGTTCCTTTTGAGCGGTGGTGCGGTAAGTTGGAAGAGTTCCAAGCGGGAGCTCGTTGCGACTCTACAACGGAGGCCGAGTACATTGCGGCTTCTGAAGCAGCAAAGGAAGGTGTTTGGATAAGGAAGTTCATAACTGAACTAAGTGTGGTTCCTAGTGTGTGTAGTCCTCTGGAACTTTACTGTGATAACAGTGGGGCCATTGCGCAAGGTAAGGAGCCGAGGAATCACCAAAAGAACAAACACATACTGCGGCGGTTTCATCTCATTCGAGAGATCCTCAATCGAGGAGATTTGAAGTTATGCAAAATACACACGGTTTGAATATTTCAAATCCTTTGTGAAAACCTCTCCCACGACCTAAGCATGAGGCGCACACAAGAGCTATGGGTATTAGATATCTTCTAGATTGACTCTAGTGCAAGTGGGAGACTGTTGGAGAGATGCCTAGAGGCAATCATAGAGATGATGATATTTTCGTTGTATCCATGATTTAATAAATGTTCCTTGAATATTGCCTTTGTGTTGATTAACAAGTATGTGACTTGTTTGTGAAACTCTTTACTTGTATGGTTATTCTAAAGTTGTCCCTAGTCGAGTTCATGTGAGGACACACGTGAATGATGGATTAGCACATGTATCGGTTGATGACCATGTTTCACGAGTCATAGACATGGAGATGTCAAACCAATAATGTGGACACATGTTTAGCACATGGGGTTGGACCGACCCAATATGAGACATAGCAATTATACTTATGGTTCTCTCTACACAATGTATGCGCCTTGTCCTTAGACCTAAGATTGTCGCATGTAATTGAGATGTGAATCGACCTACTTAGGGGCTATCAAGCGCTACTCAAATCGGGTAGTTATAAAGGTAGCTTTCGGGTTTGTCATGAATCATCTTTGCAGGTATGGTCGGTCGAGATGGGATTTGCCCTCTCTACACGAGGGAGATATCTCTGGGCCCCTCGGTGATCGGATCAAATGCATGGCCATGCTACTTAAGGTTAAGTTAACCTAGTAAGGGATTCGGATCACGGGATCGAGAAAGAGTGGTCACTTGGAGCTCGACCAGAATATCGTGAGGCAAAGGATTGGCATGTACATAACGTTGTGACGGTTCGTCGATATGATCTTTGTGTGCGTTTAGGAGTTGCACGTCTTGCTAGAGGCGCTACCAACTATTGATTAAGTATGTGTACTCGCGTCATGTCTAAACATCGTGAACCTATAGAGTCACACACTTAAGGGCGAAGCCTAATTCGGATTGGATCCGAATTAGGCGGGCATTGAGTCCTAATGGGCCTCTATTCGTAGAAGCCCATTGTAAGGGCGTCTATAAAAGGAGAGCGGCGCCACGAGATTGGGGATGAGTTTTTCGTGACATCCTCAAACCCTAGCGCCACCCTCCCACGCCCTAATCGCTCGTGCGGATCTAGTAGTTCGGCGTCGTCGCTTCCTCCGTGCGTGTGGATACCTTTGAAGGCGCCATACGTAACGTTGGGACGAACCGCAAGAGAGGAGGCATGCGTGGGGCGCCATGACAAGGGCGAGGAAGTAGTACGACTACCACCGCCCACGTCTTTTGCATCAACTTAGTGCGACTACTGCGCCTGACGTGTTGCATCAACTTCGCTTTGCTGCGCGTCTAGTGGTAAGGCCGTGATCTATAAGCTGCGGTGATCTTGGTTTACGGGTAGAATTTTTTAATTGGCGCTAGTGTAGCCTACCCGTTGCCCTTCACCTTGGTCACCGCATCCCAACGCCGCCACCCACGTAGCCCTTTACCACCACGCGGATTTTGAAGAACCGCTGCGACCAAAGCTTCCTCAATCTTCAACTCCGCCACCGCCGAGGCCGCTCCGTCCCTGTCATCTACACCAGAAGCTTCTTGATGCCACCGCGAACCTGGTGTGCTCACCCACATCGCCGGAGAACCCCTGGAACATCTCCTTCGTCGACGAGCCCGCACCGCCGCCGCTAAACCCCACGTCGCCAGCGGTACTTCAGCACCCCTCCGCCGCAAGGTATACCAGAATGATCAGTGTAGTCTCCCTGTTCATATGCGCGCCTCCATTTGGCTCGCCGTGGCACCACGCGCCGGCGAGCCCGAGCCCTAACGGTGCCGCTCACCGGGGCATATGTGGCTCAGCCACGTCATGGCCGTGTCAGCGCCACCTCACCACCCCCTTTGCCCATGTGGCAGCCCACGTGGCGGCCACCTCAGTGGTTGCGTCGGCACACGCACACCCGCGCGCAATGTGCAGTGGACCGAGTCCACTGTGGACGTTGGCCGAGCCGTGGGCCCGGTCCATTAACTGCGGGCCCACATGTCAGTGAAGGAAATTTATATCCTTTACGAAAATAATTCAACCGAAAAATCCTTTATCAGCCGATGGCGTCAGCATTGCGCAATAAATAGATTTTCCAGTAGAAAAATAATTCAGGAAATTCAATTAAATTTTAGATTTAGGTTTTGAACTTCTAAAATTCATATCTTTTGCATCGAAGTTCAAATTGGGTGGTTCAAGTTGCAAAATTTGTATAAAATTATAATCTAGCTAACTAAACCAAAATATTTCAATTTGGAGTTAATTTGAGTTGTCTTTTTTAAGTTATTTGAATTTGAATTGAATTTGTCGTATTTTCGCGTATAGACTTCGACTCCGGAGAGTTAGATCCTTCTGACGATTTAGAGTTTCAAGACTTCAACGAAGGGAAGTTACACCATTGATCATATTGTTCCCAGTAATTTTAAAGTATTTAATTCCTGTTTTCAAATTACTATTGCATGCATATGTTTATATAATTGTTTGAATGCCCTGTTTTTGTATATAGTTATCCCACTCTCCATTGTATGGCCAAATTGATCATTGAATATGAAAGCCTTGCCACCCTTAGGTAAAATACTATTAAAATTAATCTTATGCTTAGCCATGCTTAGATCACGCTTGTAAATTTGGGAAGGTTTAGTCACATCTTTTACAAATTTGATTGAAATTTGTTACTGTGGTATTGTTTTACCACGAAAGGCTTATAAAGAGGATTTTACTCTAAATAAAATAAAATGAGTTTGGACTTGGGCGAAATGGATGGATGGCGGGTGCAGATTTATGCACGGGCTTAATCTAGTTAGGATTAAGGCCCAGGGTATTATTCGGAAGATGCCCAAGTCAATTGAGGACCGGTCTTTAAGCCGCTTTTTGCTATGCCTTACCGTACCACCACATGTCTTGTATGGGCAGGATTTGGCTAAATAATTTGTGGCGTCTTAGTGTTATTTGTGCCATGTTGTATGTGTGGGCGTCGGTTAGACATTAGTTCCACCTGGCGCAAGAGGGGGCTCCCGGAGGATGGTTAGTCCAATGGTAGCGAAACCTTAGCGGGCATAAATACATTAAGGCATTGCATTGTAATGGCCTCATGATAATTGCTTAGTCACACGCCTTCGGAAGCGTGCTTTGGCCGACATTAAAAGCATATTATCTTGTAAGGGTAAAGTTGTACAAACTCTGCAGAGTAGAAACTATTCGAATAGCCGCGTCCACGGTCATGGACATGCTAGCAAAGCCACTCTAAGTTAGACTTTGTTTTTGGTTTATAAAATGATTTCATCAAATGATTTTAGGATGGTTAATCCTATTGTAAAAATTGGGCGGTTAGCCAAATGATAGGAGGGTATCCTTCACTATTCAATCAATGGAGGTTATCCACTCTAAAACTGTCAATTTAACACTGATGATTTACATTTCTTCTTATATGATGAATTGAGTCTGAATTTATTATGATTTTTTTCTTCAGAACATAATTAGTTCACCGTATTGCCGTATTTTGTTTGTATAGAATTTTATTTTTTGTTTTTGTTTTTGCTCAATCTCTCAAAGTATATGTTAGATTTTAAATTATGTGAAGGATAATTACAGTAACCAAAAACAAAAATTACATAAATAGTTTACTATAATTTATGTATAATGAAGTTGTAAATGAATTAAAATTTAAGCTTTTGAGTTGAGAAAATAGTTCTCGATCGAATCTTGTATAAACAGGACCCAAGACCGAGAGAGAGAGGCTGGGCGTGCGGTGTGCAAGCACATGAGCCCATGTGCCCGTGTTGGCCACGTGCGCAAGGAGGTGAGTGCGTGGAGTCCAACCGTGTGCTCACGGAAAGAGACCGCGTGGGAAGGAAGCCGGGAGTGCATGGGAGGGGCCGAGTCGGGAAGGAAACACGTGGAACTAGGAGTTATATTTGGCCAAGAATCAAGGAGCTAGCGTGTGCATCTACAACTCCTCAACAAATTTGTATAGGATCAATTGCGATCCTGCTTTCTTTTAATTCAGTTTATTTACAAAGTACCTTTATGTGTTTCCTTATCTAATCTGTTCTCACTCCAAAATATAGTGTCTTTGTATTTTCATAATGATTTCTTTTATTAGAGTGGCGTGTCCCTCCTCTCCAGAAGATCCCCATGCCGTCCTCCTTCCTCGTCTCGGTAGCTACCACCTCCTAACAATTCGTCCTCGTTACCCTCGCCTGGCCTCTCTTGCCTCCTCTATCTGGGCGATGAACCATAAACCTAACTCGTCGGAGACATCACGGTACCACGAATCTCAAGGCAAATAGGATGGATGGAAAATTTGAGTACTCCCAGCGTGAAAAACGCCTAAGTACTACTTAGCAATTTCCTTTGTTGTTTTGGTCTGTAATAGGGCAGAACTTAAGTAGCGTTGAACTCTTTTTCATCAGTTGGCAAAATGTTAGATGCTTGGTGTAGGGCCGGAAAGGTGACTAGAGGGGGGTGAATAGGAGCTTAACCAAAATTTTCTTTTAAGTATTAGATTCAACACAAATTTCACTCATATAGCTATGAGAGCTATGAAGATCAATAGAAAAACACAGTGGAAGACTTATGTTGAATTTCCTTCAAACCCCCAGAAGAAACAAACATAAACACAATTTTTCAGCTTGATGAACAGTGCTGATGAACAGGAGTGGTCAGACCAGCTACAAGCGATCGGGCCGATGCAGGCGGTCGGACCCGACTCTGATATTCAAAGACGATTTGAAATCGAAAATTGATCCAACTTTTGATCTACAACTCTAAACTTCATGAAACTTGAAAAATACCTTCCTAAGGATATTAGGAACCTATTCCAAGAACTGATTGAGAAGATCTACATTAAAGTTTTGATCTTTTTCAGTTTTACCGAAGGTGGGTTCAAAACCGAGCAAAAACAAAAAACACGATCTAAAACTTGCTCGTGAGAGATTGATGATCTTGAAGATCCTAGATGTATTCCCACACGTCACAGCAAGGTAGAAGAGGGCAAGAGATCAGCCAAAAACTCACGGATCAAAGAAAGACTCAAAATCATCAAATACAGAGAAGGAAGAACACAAAGAGACACATCGTTGGGAAATCATCCATAGATTGATTCATGATGTTGCAGGTTACAACCACTCCCTCAAGGAGGACAAGAGCTCAATCCATGAGCACACAATCAACTCATCTCCCTAGAACCCTAAGCCTCTCTCTTTCTCTCCAAGTCCCTAAAACCAAACTAGGGTTTACAAATGAAGTGCTTGGGGTGGCTTGTCCAAAGACACCCCACATGCATAGAGAGGCCTAGCTTCTAGAAGAGTTTCTCTAATGGGCTCCGTTAAGGCCCAACATGAGCAGGACATTTACGCACGCATTTTAAAGCACCAAAACCATCATCTCTTGACCTAAACCACTTCATCTTGCGCCGTCCCACGCGTGGTTTATGCCAATCCTAAAGCCGATATTTGGTGAAATTACCAAAATACCCCTTCGATCCTTCTCCATGGACCGAGTCCAATCCGTTCGAAGCAATCGCCTGCTCCGCCACGTGTAGGTTGATCAACGGCTCTCATCATGTCGGCAAGTCTCTCCCGTCCGGATTCCACCGGAAGCACCAAGGCACTTGCACCGACCCCCGCATCGTTTGATCAACCCGTCGCTCCGAACTGCCCGTTCGGTCAACCTCGTCCATTCGGCGCCACGCTTGAGTGTAACAGCCCTAAGTTAGGGTTTGTATTTCAAATGTAAATTATGAGGAGAAATAAAAACTTTTGTTGTCTCATCAAATCATTTGGAAGTTTTCCAAATTTTCCCTAGCAATTTCCATTTTCTAGAATTAAATTCTTGTGAATGGAAATTGTTGTCAGCAAATTCTTAGCCTTCAAACTTGTGATCATCCTCTGAAATTATTTTTCCTATCATCTTGATCATTCTATCTACCTCCCTGAATTATTTCGCATTTTTTAGATTTTATTTGCTATTTCAAATGGCCAAGTCAAACTAGTTTAAATTTCTGGTCAAACCCTAGGTCAGCAGCTTGTGAATTTTCTGCAGAACAATGTAGTGCATGAAAACTCTTGGAAACATTATGCAAGGTTGTTCTCTGCCTAGTTAGTTTCCATAAAAATTTCGGAATTTTTGGAGCTCGGGAGCTATCTCTAAAAATTCTCCAAACTCCTCACCTTTTAAAACTCAAATCGAAGTCACTATTCATCGAACTCGAACCGAGCCAGACTTAAGTTCGACAGCGCCACTCGGCGATCGCGCCAACTCGCTTGCGTCGCGAGTCTTTTAAGCTCGTGGCCGTCGATCACGGTCGCACGGTCCACGTTTGCGTATCTAATCGGATCGTCCTATTGCTCTATCGGATCTCGATCGTCGTGTAAGATCCAGCGGTCGATATGATCTTGATCGAGTTAAACCCACTCGTCGCACCGCGCGGACTCGACTCGAGCGCCCCTTCTCTCTCGCGAGAGCGGTCCCACTGCGGTCTTCCCGCCCGCGTCGTGCGCGGCTCCGCGCCGCTTCGCGCATGCACGCCGCCACCGTGAGGCCCACATGTGATCAAAATGGTTGGTTCTGATCGGACTTTGGATAAACTTGGTTTTCCAATTGGCCAAGAGTTGGCAAGCGATTTCATTTTAGCGTCTCTTCCACCTAGCTATGGGCATTTCATTTGAACTACCATATGCATGGGCGGATAAGGGCCTTAATGAGCTTTGTGGGATGCTCAAAGCAGAGATGACATTAAGAAGTGTGCAGGGGCCTAGCCATGTGATGGTGTCTGAGAACAAGTCTAGCTTCAAGAAAAGGGTAAGCCATGGCCAAAGAATAAGGGCAAGGTTAAAGATATGATCTGAAATAACGCCTAAGCCTAATCTTTGGACACAGGTGAGACAGTATGCTTCTATTGTAAAGCGCCCCTTTGGAAGAGAAACTACAAGAAGTACATGGATTAGATGAATGCAAGAAGAAGGTTGGAAGTAAGACTTCCACCCATGGTACACTTGTCATAAATGTTTTAGACATTTTCTCATGATTCTCCTATTAACTCTTGGGTATTTGATCACGGATCGGTTGCTCACATTTGCAACTCGATGCAGGGCTAATAAAGTAGAGAAGTCGCAAGAGGTGAAGTTGATTTTCGTCGGGAATAAAGCAAGGGTTCTTTGCGTTGGTATCGGCACCATGCAACCGGCTTCCTTCAAGATTTATTATGGAATTGAATAATTGTTATTATGTTCCTAGTATGAGTGAAACATTTTATCCCCTCATGTTTGATGAGAGATGGTTATTCATTTGCAAGTAAAGACAATGGTTGTTTGATCTCTAAAAATGGAATGTTTATGGCTTTAAGCCCATTGTGAATGGGTTATTTATTTTAAATCTTGATGATCGCCTATCTTTAACATAAATGCTAAAAGACTTCGACCTAATGATTTGAATCCCACCTATGTTTGGCATTGTCGTTTGGGTCACATAAGTGAAAAGCGCATGAAGAAGCTCCATCTTGATGGTCTTCTAACCGTTTGATTTTGAATCATACGAGACATGTGAAGCTTGTTTGCTTGGTAAGATGACCAAATCACCTTTCAAAGGTTCTTTTGAGAGGCGTCGGACTTGTTGGAAATCATACATCTTGATGTATGTGGACCAATGAAACACGATGTTGCTAGAGGTGGATTTCATTACTTCATAACTTTCATGATGATTTTAGTAGATATGGCTATGTCTACTTAATGAAGCATAAATCTGAAACTTTTGAAAAGTTCAAGAGTTCGAATGAGGTTGAAAATCAACGTGCCAAGAAAATTAAGGCTCTGCGATCGATCGTGGTGGCGAGTATTTGAGTCATGAATTTAGCAATCATCGAAGAGTTGCGGAATTGTTCCACGCTAACACCGCCTTGAGCGCCTCAAAGAAGCGGGGTATCAGGCGGCGTGTCGGACCTTGTTGGACATGGTTCGATCGATGATGAACGATCAGTTACCATTATCCTTTTGGGGTTACGCTCTAGAAAGCAGCGACTTTCACATTAATAAGTGCCGTCTAAATCCGTAGTTAAGACACCATATGAGATATGGGTAGGAAGAGTCCGCGGTTTGTCTTTTCTAAAGATTTGGGGATGTGAGGCGTTTGTCAGCGACTCTGATCGGACAAGCTCACACCCAAGTCGGATAAATGCATTTTTGTGGGATATCAGAAGAAACCTTTGGATATTACTTCTACAACCGACTAGAGGGCAAAGTGTTTGTCGCTCGAGTGGTGTTTTCCTAGAAAGAGTTTCTCAATAGGAGACAAGTGGAAGAACGGTGCGGCTTGAAGAGGTTCAAGATGAACCAATCGGGGAAGACTTCGGCGAATGAAGCCCATGTGGCGAGAACAAGTTGAGAACCCATGGCAAAGGAAGCACCACCACCACGAAGGTCGGAAGGCTCCGCAATGCGCGAGATATATTATTGTTAGACAATGATGAGCCTCGACCTATGCGGAAGCAATGATGGACCGGACTACGAGAAATGGCATAGTGCCATGAGATCAGAGATAGCATCCATGGGAGACAATCAAGTTTGGAATTTGGTTGACCACTTTGATGGTGTTAAAACCATAGAGTGCAAATGGATCTATAAAGGAAGATTGATATGGATGGAAATGTTCATATCCATAAAGCTCGACTTGTCGCAAAGGTTTCGGCAAGTTCAAGGAGTTGACTCTGATGAGACTTTCTCACTGTAGCGATGCTTAAATCAATACGGATCATTCTAGCTATTCTTTGCATATTTCGATTATGAGATATGGCGGATGGATGTCAAAACGGCTTTCCTTAATGGAAATTTAGCAGGGCGTGTATATGATACGGCCGAGGAGTTTGTCGATCAAACAATGCTAGAAAAGTATGCAAACTTCAAAAATCCATTTATGGATTGAAGCAAGCATCTCGGAGTTGGAACATTCGTTTTGATGAAGTGGTCAAAGGTTTGACTTCATAAAAAGCGAAGAAGAATCTTGTGTTTACAAGAAGACAAGTGGGAGCTCACTCGTATTTCTAATCTTATATGTAGATGACATATTGCGATTGGAAATGATATTCCTATGCTTTCGAGTCCGTTAAGACCTCACTTGAAAAATAGTTTCTCAATGAAGGACTTAGGAAGCGGCATATATTTTAGGTATTAAGATCTATAGAGATAGATCAAAAGGCTAATAGGATTAAGCAGTACTTACATTGACAAAGTGTTGAAACAGTTCAACATGGAGGAGGCAAAGAAAGGGTTCTTGCCCATGTCTCATGGCATAAATCTTGGCAAGACTCGGTGTCCTTCGACAAGCGATGGCGAGATCGCATGAGTAAGATTCCATATGCTTCGGCCATTGGATCTATCATGTATGCTATGATATGTACTCGCTTGAGATGTTTCCTATGCTCTAAGTGTTACGGCGAATACAGGTGATCGGTGAGAGTCACGGGCGGGTTAAAAACATCCTCAAGTATTTGAGAAGAACTAAGGATGTGTTCTAGTCTACGGAGGTGAGGAAGAACTTCGTTGTAAATGGTTACACCGATGCAAGCTTCCAAACCGACAAAGATGATTACAAATCGCAATCGGGTTTTGTGTTCCTTTTGAGCGGTGGTGCGGTAAGTTGGAAGAGTTCCAAGCGGGAGGCTGTGCGACTCTACAGCGGAGGCTGAGTACATTGCGGCTTGAGGCGGCAAAAGAAGGTGTTTGGATAACGAAGTTCATAAGCCCGAACTAGGTGTGGTTCCTAGTGCGTGCGATCCTCGGATCTTTCTTGTGATAACGGTGGGGCCATTGCGCAAGCCAAGGGCCGAGGAATCACCAAAAGAACAAACACATCTGCGGCGGTTTCATCTCATTCGAGAGATCCTTAATCGAGAGATTTAAAGATATGCAAAATACACACGCAGTTTGAATGTTTGAGATCCTTTGATGAAGCCTCTCCCAACCTAAGCATGAGGCGCACACAAGAGCTATGGGTATTAGATATCTTCTAGATTGACTCTAGTGCAAGTGGGAGGCTGTTGGAGATATGCCTAGAGGCAATCATATTGATGATGATATTTCATTGTATCCATGATTTAATAAATGTTCCTTGAATATTGCCTTTGTGTTGATTAACAAGTATGTGACTTGTTTGTGAAACTCTTTACTTGTATGGTTATTCTAAAGTTGTCCTAGTCGGAGTTCATGTGAGGACACACGTGAATGATGGATTAGCACATGTATCGGTTGATGACCATGTTTCACGAGTCATAGACATGGAGATGTCAAACCAATAATGTGGACACATGTTTAGAACATGGGGTTGGACCGACCCAACATGAGACATAGTAATTATTCTTATGGTTCTCTCTACACAATGTGTGCGCCTTGTCCTTAGACACGAGATTGTCGCATGTACTTGAGATGTGAATCGACCTACTTAGGGGCTATCAAGCGCTACTCGTGGCGGGTAGTTATAAAGGTAGCTTTCGGGTTTGTCATGAAGCATCTTTGCGAGGCATGGTCGATCGAGATGGGATTTGCCTCTCTACTACGAGAGATATCTACGGGCCTCGGTGATCGGATCCAGAAATGCATGGCCATGCTACTTAAGGTTAAGAGTTAACCTAGTAAGGGATTAGGATCACGAGGATCGAAAGAGTGGTCAGCTTGGAGCTCGTAGAATATCGTGAGGCAAAGGGATTGGCATGTACATAACGTTGTGATGGTTCGTCGATATGATCTTTACGTATGTTTAGGAGTTGCACGTCTTGCTAGAGGCGCTACCAACTATTGACCAAGTATGTGTACTCGCGTCATGTCTAAACATATGTGAACCATAGGGTCACACACTTAAGAAGTGAAGCCTAATTCGGATTGGATCCGAATTAGAGCTGGGCGATGAGTCATAATGGGCCTCTATTCGTAGAAGCCCATTATAAGGCGTCTATAAAGGAGGCGGCGGCGTTGGTTGAGGTTGAGTTTTTCGTGACATCCCCAAACCACGGCGCCACCCTCCCACGCCCTAATCGCTCGCGCGGATCTAGTAATCTGGCGTCGTCGCTTCCTCGTCGTGTGGATACCTTTGAAGGCCCGCATCTGTGGCGTTGGGACGAACCGCAAGAAAGGAGGCTGCGTGGGGCGCCACGGCGAGGGCGAGTAATGCGACTACTGCGCCGACGTCTTGCATCAACAGTGCGACTACTGCCCCGGCCAGCTGCATCAACTTCCGCTTGGCGTCTAGTGGTAAGACCGTGATCTATAAGCTGCGGTGATCTTGGTTTCTGGTAGAATTTTTAATTTGCGCTAGTGTAGCCTACCCGTATCCCTGATGGTATCGAGCGGTTCTTTGTCATGTTATAGGTTGGGTGATTTGCATATGGCGATATGTATATCGGTATGATCGATGTGATCGATTGTATAGTTACGGTAATGGATTGGTGCGTTTCCGTGATCATGCTTTAAGGTCGTGAAACAACATACCCTACGGTCGGATTCGCCATCGGGGTGACGGTGACACGTAAAACCGGTTGCGGCATGCGAAGATCAATATGATTGATCGAATCGGAACCTAGATTAATAATCGATGTCACGTGATCATCTTTGCTAAGGTCGTGAAACAACATACCCTACCGGTCGGATTAAGCCATCGGGGTGACGGTGACACGTAAAACGGTTGCGGCATCACGAAGATCAATATAATTGGTCGAATCGGAGCGATGAGTCGATTTGTGGTAAATATGATTTGCCGATCAAAATCCTATGTAAAAATTGCATAGATTGGATCATGCGCCCGCCGAACCCGCGAGAGAAACCCCTCGACCCCTATCAGGTAGATTGCGATTCTATGCATAAACTTGTTTTTGCGGGATGTATGTGACAGTATGGCCTAATGTGTATGTGATGCATGTTTGTAATATTTGCATGACTGCGTGTAATGGAGTGCGGCAACACAGTGGAGCCATTGTGTTGTCAAAGTATTGTATTAACGGCTGCGTGCTTGACTTGTGATGATTCCTAGTATCCATGTATTTTATTACTAGTGTTATGAGTAATAGCTTATAGTAGTGCTCGGAGGACACATCACTTGGAGGATGGCACACATGAACCATGGAGATGGAGATCATCATGGTGGAGCAATTCTATGGCGATGGAATCACCATGAGAAAATGGGCCATCTTGAGTCACAAGCGTGTGAATGTTATTCCTATTGTTTTACTCCTATGCATGTTTGAATGGTAGAAGTATAGTGATCCCTCACAAAATGTTAAGTTAAACATATGCCCTCCCAATTAAACTTTGCACCATCCCATGTCTTGTAAATTGATGGTGGGTCTATAAAATTAGGCACCATCAACTTTCCTTGACTAGATGGGTTTTGTATCGGATACTTACATGCATAAGGATTGGTGAACTTAACAAGGTTATCATAAAGGTTATGGGCCTTGGGGCATAAGGTTGGGCGCCGGGGCATAGAGATGTCACCCAACAACAAGAGTCATATAGAGATATGATTAGCAGGTGTTGCTTACGAATTACCTTGTCTCTAGCGGTGATGCAAAAGCTCACTAGTAGACTCGTTAATTGCGGATCTTGAATCGCTAAGAATCAGCAGAGGATGTTGATTTTAGTGGGAGTACATTCTATTAAATTTGTTTAATACGATTTACTCTATCATGGTTTTATTTGTCTTAGTATTTTGCATTTCCTATTGTAGATCAATGGCATCTAGCAACCACGCACCCTTTTGCTGCGATCGATTCTTGAGAAAGAGAAATTAAATGGAACAAACTATTGATTTGAGTCCGTAACTGAGAATTGTTCTCGGCGGATAAAAAGAAAACGTTCGGACACCCCAATCCGAAGAACACGCTAACAATGCGTCTGCTATTGTTAAAAATGCCTACAAGAAAGCATGTGATGACTCTCTTGAGATTAGTTGTCTTATGCTTGCATGCATGGAACTGACCTTCAAAAGCGGTTTGAGGATCGAAGCGTATGATATGATCATAGCGCAAGGACATATTCGGACCACGGCCGGGGCCAGCGGTTCAATGTCTCTAAGGCTTTTACGGAATGCAAGTTAACTTGAAGGTGCACCCGTAGGCCCATGTGATCAAAATGGTTGGTTCTGATCGGACTTTGGATAAACTTGGTTTTCCAATTGGCCAAGTTGGCAATCGATTTCATTTAGCGTCTCTTCCACCTAGCTATGGGCATTTCATTGAACTACCATATGCATGGGGCGGATAAGGGCCTTAATGAGCTTTGTGGGATGCTCAAAGCAGAGTGACATTAAGAAGTGTGCGGGCCTAGCCATGTGATGGTATGTGAGAACAAGTCTAGCTTCAAGAAAAAGGGTAAGCCATGGCCAAAGAATAAGGGCAAGGTTAAAGATATGATCTCGAAGCCAACGCCTAAGCCTAATCTTTGGACTGGAGTGAGACAGTATGCTTCTATTGTAAAGCGCCCTTTGGAAGAAAGCGCAAGAAGTACATGGATTAGATGAATGCAAGAAGAAGGTTTGGAAGTAAGACTTCACCCATGGTACACTTGTCATAAATGTTTTAGACATTTTCTCATGATTCTCCTATTAACTCTTGGGTATTTGATCTGGATCGGTTGCTCACATTTGCAACTCGATCACGAGGGCTAATAAGAAGTAGAGAGTCGCAAGAGGTGAAGTTGATTTTCGCGTCGGGAATAAAGCAAGGGTTCTTCGCGTTGGTTGTCGGCACCATGCAACTTCAGCTTCCTTCAAGATTTATTATGGAATTGAATAATTGTTATTATGTTCCTAGTATGAGTCGAAACATTTTATCCCCTCATGTTTGATGAGAGATGGTTATTCATTTGCAAGTAAAGACAATGGTTGTTTGATCTCTAAAAATGGAATGTTTATGGCTTTTAGCCCATTGTGAATGGGTTATTTATTTTAAATCTTGATGATCGCCTATCTTTAACATAAATGCTAAAGACTTGACCTAATGATTTGAATCCACCTATGTTTGGCATTGTCGTTTGGGTCACATAAGTGAAAAGCGCATGAAGAAGCTCCATCTTGATGGTCTTCTAACCGTTTGATTTTGAATCATACGAGACATGTGAAGCTTGTTTGCTTGGTAAGATGACCAAATCACCTTTCAAAGGTTCTTTTGAGAGGCGTCGGACTTGTTGGAAATCATACATCTTGATGTATGTGGACCAATGAGCACATTTGCTAGAGGTGGATTTCATTACTTCATAACTTTCATGATGATTTTAGTAGATATGGCTATGTCTACTTAATGAAGCATAAGTCTGAAACTTTTGAAAAGTTCAAGAGTTCGAATGAGGTTGAAAATCAACGTGCCAAGAAAATTAAGGCTCTGCGATCGATCGTGGTGGCGAGTATTTGAGTCATGAATTTAGCAATCATCGAAGAGTTGCGGAATTGTTCCACGCTAACACCGCGAGAACGCCTCAAAGAAGCGGGGTATCCGGGCGGCGTCGGACCTTGTTGGACATGGTTCGATCGATGATGAGCGATCAGATTTACCATTATCCTTTTGGGGTTACGCTCTAGAAACGCGGCTTTCACACTTAATAGGTACCGTCTAAATCCGTAGTTAAGACACCATATGAGATATGGGTAGGAAGAGTCACGGTTTGTCTTTTCTAAAGATTTGGGGATGTGAGGCGTTTGTCAGCGACTCTGATCGGACAAGCTCACACCCAAGTCGGATAAATGCATTTTTGTGGGATATCAGAAGAAACCTTTGGATATTACTTCTACAACCGACTAGAGGGCAAAGTGTTTGTCGCTCAGTGGTGTTTTCCTAGAAAAGAGTTTCTCAATAGGAGACAAGTGGAAGAACAGTGCTGACTTGAAGAGGTTCAAGATGAACCAATCGGGAAGACTCGACGAATGAAGCCCATGTGGCGAAACAAGTTGAGAACCCATGGCAAAGGAAGCACCACCACCACGAAGGTCGGAAAGGCTCCGCAATGCGCGAGATATATTATTGTTAGACAATGATGAGCCTACGACCTATCGGAAGCAATGATGGACCAGGACTACGAGAAATGGCATAGTGCCATGAGATCCGAGATAGCATCCATGGGAGACAATCAAGTTTGGAATTTGGTTGACCCGCTTTGATGGTGTTAAAACCATAGAGTGCAAATGGATCTATAAAGGAAGATTGATATGGATGGAAATGTTCATATCCATAAAGCTCGACTTGTCGCAAAGGTTTCGGCAAGTTCAAGGAGTTGACTACGATGAGACTTTCTCACTGTAGCGATGCTTAAATCAATACGGATCATTCTAGCTATTCTTGCATATTTCGATTATGAGATATGGCGGATGGATGTCAAAACGGCTTTCCTTAATGGAAATTTAACCGGGGCGTGTATATGATACGGCCGAGGGTTTTGTCGATCAAACAATGCTAGAAAAGTATGCAAACTTCAAAAATCCATTTATGGATTGAAGCAAGCATCTCGGAGTTGGAACATTCGTTTTGATGAAGTGGTCAAAGGGTTTGACTTCATAAAAGCGAAGAAGAATCTTGTGTTTACAAGAAGACAAGTGGGAGCTCACTCGTATTTCTAATCTTATATGTAGATGACATATTACTGATTGGAAATGATATTCCTATGCTCGAGTCCGTTAAGACCTCACCAAAAATAGTTTCTCAATGAAGGACTTAGGGAAGCGGCATATATTTTGGGTATTAAGATCTATAGAGATAGATCAAAAAGGCTAATAGGATTAAGCAGTACTTACATTGACAAAGTGTTGAAGCAGTTCAACATGGAGGAGGCAAAGAAAGGGTTCTTGCCCATGTCTCATGGCATAAATCTTGGCAAGACTCGGTGTCCTTCGACAAGCGATGGCGAGATCGCATGAGTAAGATTCCATATGCTTGGCCATTGGATCTATCATGTATGCTATGATATGTACTCGCCAGATGTTTCCTATGCTCTAAGTGTTCTGGCGAGATACGGTGATCGGTGAGAGTCATCGGACAGCGGTTAAAAACATCCTCAAGTATTTGAGAAGAACTAAGGATGTGTTCCTAGTCTGAGGTGAGGAAGAACTCGTTGTAAATGGTTACACCGATGCAAGCTTCCAAACCGACAAAGATGATTACAAATCGCAATCGGGTTTTGTGTTCCTTTTGAGCGGTGGTGCGGTAAGTTGGAAGAGTTCCAAGCGGGAGGCCGTTGCGACTCTACTGCGGAGGTGAGTACATTGCGGCACAGGCGGCAAAAGAAGGTGTTTGGATAACGAAGTTCATAAGCCCGAACTAGGTGTGGTTCCTAGTGCGTGCGATCCTGCGGATCTTTCTTGTGATATGATGGGGCCATTGCGCAAGCCAAGGGCCGAGGAATCACCAAAAGAACAAACACATCTGCGGCGGTTTCATCTCATTCGAGAGATCCTTAATCGAGAGATTTAAAGATATGCAAAATACACAGTTTGAATGTTTGAGATCCTTTGATGAAGCCTCTCCACGACCTAAGCATGAGGCGCACACAAGAGCTATGGGTATTAGATATCTTCTAGATTGACTCTAGTGCAAGTGGGAGACTGTTGGAGATATGCCTAGAGGCAATCATATTGATGATGATATTTCATTGTATCCATGATTTAATAAATGTTCCTTGAATATTGCCTTTGTGTTGATTAACAAGTATGTGACTTGTTTGTGAAACTCTTTACTTGTATGGTTATTCTAAAGTTGTCCCTAGTCGGAGTTCATGTGAGGACACACGTGAATGATGGATTAGCACATGTATCGGTTGATGACCATGTTTCACGGTCATAGACATGGAGATGTCAAACCAATAATGTGGACACATGTTTAGAACATGGGGTTGGACCGACCCAACATGAGACATAGTAATTATTCTTATGGTTCTCTCTACACAATGTATGCGCCTTGTCCTTAGACACGAGATTGTCGCATGTACTTGAGATGTGAATCGACCTACTTAGGGGCTATCAAGCGCTACTCAAATGGCAGGTAGTTATAAAGGTAGCTTTCGGGTTTGTCATGAAGCATCTTGCGAGGCATGGTCGATCGAGATGGGATTTGCCTCTCTACAGAGAGATATCTGGGCCTCGAGTGATCGGATCAAAATGCATGGCCATGCTACTTAAGGTTAAGAGTTAACCTAGTAAGGGATTAGGATCACGGGATCGAGAAAGAGTGGTCGCTTGGGCTCGACCGAATATCGTGAGGCAAAGGGATTGGCATGTACATAACGTTGTGATGGTTCGTCCGATATGATCTTTCACGTATGTTTAGGAGTTGTACGTCTTGCTAGAGGCCGCTACCAACTATTGACCAAGTATGTGTACTCGCGTCATGTCTAAACATATGTGAACCATAAGTCACACACTTGAAGGGTGAAGCCTAGTTCGGATTGGATCCGAATTAGATTGAGCATTGAGTCATAATGGGCCTCTATTCGTAGAAGCCCATTATAAGGACGTCTATAAAAGGAGGCGAGGCACGCTGGTTGAGGTTGAGTTTTTCGTGACATCCCCAAACCACGGCGCCACCCTCCCACGCCCTAGTCGCTCGCGCGATCTAGTAGTCAGGCGTCGTCGCTTCCTCCGTGCGTGTGGATACCTTTGAAGGCGCCGCATCGTGGCGTTGGGACGAACCGCAAGAAAGGAGCATGCGTGGGGCGCCACGACGAGGGCGAGAAGTAGTACGACTACTGCGCTTGACGTCTTGCATCAACTTGGTGCGACTACTGCTTTGCCGGACGCTGCGCATCAACTTCCGCACTGCGCGTCTAGTGGTAAGGCCGTGATCTATAAGCTGCGGTGATCTTGGTTTACTGGGTAGAATTTTTAATTTGCGCTAGTGTAGCCTACCCGTATCCCTCAACATCGCTGGACTCCACCTTCCTTCTCCGCTCACTCACCGTCCTCTCGTTCACCTCGGGCTCCTGCCGTGCGTTGGCCGCCTTGCGCCGCATGAGCTCGTCGCCGCCAGCCACTCCGACTACCCTCAGTCATCGGCAATTTCCCCGGTGAGTTCCTGGAGCCTCACTGATGCTCATGCGCGCACTAGTTTTCATCGTCTTCCTCTCTGGTGCAGTCGCACCTTGTCACCCCCACTGCCGGCCGCCGAGCTCCGTCGCCGCGCCGCCTCGGTGCATCTCCGGCTGCCTCGAGACCACCTTCAGCTTCAGCAGTTCTCCAGCAACCCATTTTGGCGTCGCCGGCCAGCGCGCCACTCCTTCGCGGCGGCGACTTCGAGTCCAGTGCGCCCGAGGTCCTCTGTTCTTCGGTTTGCCCTCTGTTTTTCAGCATCGGTGGGCCCACTCATAAAACCTGTTTATTAGTTGTTAATCATGTTTGTGATTGTTCATTAGTTCAAGCTCTTGTATGATCAAGTTTTGGGTTTGAGGTTAGAAGCAAGTAGTTGCTAGTCCCTGTATGTTTTTCTCTGTTGTCATATTGTGTTTCCTCTGTTGTCAGTTACTGAACTTGGTAGATTGGCTTGCTTTTCAAATTATGTTAGTGCTTGATGGTTCCCCTAGTAGTTGGTGTTAGCATGAATGAAGTCGTTTAGTTAATATTTATAGGTTTCATTTCTTGTGGCTTGTACGTTTAAGGAAGATGTAGTTGAACTAGTGTTGTCTCTGTACTTTTGATTTATCGGTGTAGTAAGATTTGGAGTAGTAGCATCTGAATTTTGATAACCTTACAATATGTTGGTATGATGCTTAGGTGTGTAGTAGCTGAAATGTTATTCAAACCCAAACTTAATTAGAAAATGTCTTAGCGTCTATTAGTTGATTGATGAGATAGTAATTGTCTTCTTGAAGCACATTGTAGGCCTAAATGAAGTCATATCAGTAATGGTGGCATTAGAATAGCTAGTTACTTCTTTTGTGTTATTCCGATGCTTAGTTAATAGATGTGCACACAATCACCATCAAAGTCTGTCGAAAGATTAAAACATATAAGAGGATTGATTTTGTGGTTAACTTGGTAAATAAGTGAGTGGGTAGATCTATCACATGGAAGCATGTCTAATTTGAAACATCTCTGTAGCAGCTATTTTGTTATTCCTTTTTGTGATGTTCTAGCTTCTGTGTATGAATTTGTGTTTGTATTTGAATGTTTGAGTTTTGCGGTGCTATTCGTTCTTATTATTGTTATTTGTTCAATCGTTAGGCTTCGACATTTGCGGTAACCACGAGCGATCCTCTGCAACGAGTTGAGCTTATTGAGCGTGCATGAACAAGCGGTTTGATCATGTTAATCCAGGTATTTTAAAATCTAATATTTTGTTTCAGCTGTATGTATGCATTGCTTAATTTGTGTTAAATGGATTAGTTAAATCCGTAGCTGCATATCCTGTAGGTGAAATATTGATCTCTACTACCTGAGCCTAGGTTACTTGGTGTGATTAGAGTTCGTTGGATGAACTCTTATCACTTAGTAGTTTACGTGTTCAGATGCTTAGCCATGCCTAGCTTCCGGTAGAACTGGGCGGTTATCGATTTTAGTCGGTGGCCTTGATCACACAAAAATTATTAAAACTTTATAGTTCAGCATTTTGCTATGTTACTTGTGAAAACTAAAAATGAAAACAAAATGATTTGGACTTGGGCACAACGGTATGATTGGTGTGATCTGTTGGGTGTGACTGGAATGGTGCCCGAGTCAGTTAAGGACCGAGTTACTTGCGCCACCGTACTGAGCAATTTGCGTGCTAACCACACTAGAGTATATGGGACCTCTCTTGACCTAGTACTTTGGCGTGTATTGGCTCAGGTCGCGGGAGGTCGCGGGAGGGATGGAGGTGGGAGCATGGTAGTTGTCCGAAAAGCTTTATCTGAGTGGGTAGTTGTCTTTTGGCTTTACCATGTAAGCGTATGGATTTCTATCCATACTGACGGCTCGTAGTTAATACACAATATTGGAAAAAGTCTCGTAGGACTTAGCCGTGCGACATACCTTGGAAGTGTGCTTTGGCTTAAAGGCGATGCGAGTGTGGGTACATTGGTACACCTGCGAGGTTCAAACTATTGAATAGCCTCGTCTAGGTTATGGACACGCTCGGATACGCCCGTAAGAACTAGACTACAACATTTAAATTAAAACTTGTTGGGTGAGTGCGAATCAGGGATTCGTGCTATTGTTGTGGTGACTATTGGGATAGTCACTTCTAGGTTGTTTATCTTTCTCTTTTGTTATTATTACCTTTCTTGTATTTCAACATTAAAATGAATTGCAAACTTGCCTTTAAAGCTGTATTACATTATTGCAAACAAATCGGCTTTGTGCAAATGAAACATATGGCCTCCACCAAACAAGCTGCATGTAGCATATGAATAGGTGCGCTAGTTCACACGTCGGTCTTGCGGGTACAAAGACAATCTTTGTACTCGGTGCTTTGCTTAATGTTTTGTTGCGAGAGGAAGAAGGTGAGCCCCTAGGGTCTCACTTACGTGAGTATGTGTTGCCGTTTCGTGGCGACGACTAGGCTTGGCGGTCGGTCGGATGCCTTGTGGGTGAAGGCACGCGATTGGTTTTGTTTATAGCCATCTTTTGGCGCTTTTGCTTCATTGTCGTTCTTGTTTATTTGTGTATCTTGTGGCACATCGGCCTTTATGCGTAATAACTCTACTATTTGTTTATCTTCCGTTTGGTAGTGTGATGTTTGGACTCTATGTTTGGAATGGAGTTGATGCATACTTTTGTGGGAGGTGTATCTTTGCTGCAGGAAGTATACATATCTCGAGTTTCGTTTATTTGATTTGTAATGCTAGGACCAGGTGGTTGGTTAAGCGTTACAAGCCAAATAAATTGGGGTCCTCACAAAGTTGGTATCGAGCCATTACGACCGTAGTAACCCAAGCATAGTCGTCCTTAGGATATTTTGAAAAAGCTTAATTTCAAAGTATAAAAGGGTTTATGAAAACCTAGGCAGATTCTCAGGTTTTACTCCTTATCTATCTTAGCCTTCTACTCTCATCTTACTCTAATTGGAGTTTAAAAACTTGGTTTCTCTCTTTCATTTCAAAAGATAGTTATGCGCCGGTTAAATTAGTTTTGGGAGAACCATGAAGTTTAATCCAACTAAAACTTGTGGGGATAATAGGGTAAGATGTAAAGTGAGTAGTTATGTGTCTGATTTTTGCTGGTTGGACTTTACCCTGTTTTGTGTTTGTTTTTGGACTGTTTTTAGTGAATTTTGGGCTTTCTTGCTCTTAGATTTGTTGCTAACTTGTCTTAGTAAGCGGGATGGCGGGAGAATGCGTGGCGATCAGTGGTGGTCATGATGAGGAGCTTCCCCCTCCTCAGACCATGGTGAGGTTCTCGCTCGGATCGAGCGAAACCGCATGGACGACGCGTATTTTGGAGGTTATTGCTAGGAATACCTCCACTCCCTGCCGGTGGTGGCGGGCACCGGACTCGCGGGGACTTGCGAGTTCCTCCGTGCGCGGCGCCGACTTTCTCCGCTCGAGGACCCTCGATGCGGATGATTGGCTGCGCATGGTTGGCGAAAGCTCAACATAGCTCGATGCGAGCACGGGATAAGGCACTCTTCGCGTCCCACCCGGCTGAGGGCGCGGCACTCTCATGGTGGGAGAACTATCTCGCCATGCGCCCGAGGCCATGTGGTCGCGTGGGAGGAGTTCGAGATCGACTTTCGTCGGGCCCACATCACGATGACTGATGAAGCGAAGAAGAAGGAGTTTCGCGCTCAAACAAGGGCGCAAGTCGTGGATCGAGTACCTCTCGAGTTTAATCATCGGCTCGTTATGCTCGGGTGAGGTGGCCTCTGATGAGGCCAAGCGGAGAAGTTTATGGATGGCTTGTCCGGGGAGCTGCAGGACAAGCTATCTATTGTGAACTTCTATGACTTTTAGGCCTTGGTAGATAAGGCCATTGTTGCTGAGCATAAGGCAAAGGCGCTGGGCGAGTCCCGCAAGCGTAAATGGGAGGCACATCAGTCTACTCACGCCAACCTCGCTCGTCCTCGGGCTGGATTAGCACCAGGGGCCCGTTCTTTTGCACCACCAGCACCGAGGCCATCAGCACAAGCTCTTCGTCCACCGCAGTCGTGTTTGACCACGTGCGCTGCGATCCAAAAGCAGAGTGGCCTCCGCAATCCGGCGGCGGGTTACTTGTTTTATTGCCACAACAAGGGCCATTACGCCACGCTTGCCCCGAGTGTTGCGTCGCCTCGTCTAATGGAGGACGCGGCGGAGTGGTCACCCACCTGACCAGAAGATCGTCCAGAAGACCCAGGGTGCGAGCAGCGGTTGAGTCAACCATCTTTCAGCTGAGGAGGCTCGAGGCGCGGATGTCGTGATGGGTGCACTTCTTGTCAATTATCGTCTGCTGCGGTATTATTTGATTACGAGCATCGCATTCTTTATTTCAAGATCATTTGCTGCTGCGGTGGTCTTCACTTGTGTTCCTTTGAGGTTCCTTTGCTCATTCGCTCTCCGGTCGGAGATGAGAGTCGGTTTAGAATGTCGAAATGTTCCTATCGAAGTCAAAGGAGTGGGATTCTTGGCAAATCTCATCTGCTCAATTCAATGCACGGATGTAATTCTTGGCATGGATTGGTTGTCCCAACACTTGGGACAGATCGATTGTGTCAAGAAGATGGTTTCTCACCAACCTTTACGGCGACAGGTTGGCTTTTCCCCGCACTGCAAGGGTCACTCTGTGTGCACTTGTAGCAAAGCCACTTTGAAGATTCGGAGGTTCCCACCGTTTGTGATTTTGAGGATGTATTTCGATGATTTACAGGATGCCTCGGTGCGAGACCTTGAGTTTGTCATTGAGTTGCTTTGCGATCTGCCCTATCTCGAAGCGCGTATCGGATGCCTCCCAATGAGCTAAAAGAATTGAAGAAGCGGCTTGGTGAGCTCCAAGCAAAGGGTTTCATCCGTCCCAGTTCATCTCCTTGGGGTTGTCCGGTGATCTTTGTGAAGAAGAAGGACAAGACTTTGCGCATGTGTGTTGATTACCGTCCGCTCAATGAAGTGGCGGTGAAGAACAAATATCCTTTGCCCGCATCGATGATCTTTTCGACCGGTTATGCGGAGCTCGGTGTTCTCCAAGATTGACTCGAGATTGGGATATCATCAAGTCGGATCGGTGAGGATATTCGAAGACGGCTTTCACTACTCGTTATGGTGCATGCAGGTATACCGTCATGTCTTTCGGCTTAACAATGCTCCAAAGATATTTCATGAACCTCATGAACTCGGTATTTATGGAATATTTGGATGAGTTCGTGGTGGTTTTCATTGATGATATTCGATCTATTCTAAGACTGACGAGCATGCCGAGCATTTGAAGATTGTTTTGGGCAAATTGCGGAGCACCACTATATCACGAAGTTCAACAAATGTGAGTTCGTTGAAGGAAGTGGCATTCTTGGGCCATGTTCTTTCACCGGAGGCGTAGTTGTGGATCCCAAAGAAGGTCGATGATGTTCTATCTTGGGGTCACCAAGTCGATCCACGAATGTGCGGAGTTTTCTCGGTTTAGCGGGCTACTACCGCTTTATCGAGAACTTCTCCAAGATCGCAAAGCCGATGGTGAATTGCTCAAGAAGGACAAGAAGTTTGTATGGTCCTCTGCTTGTGATGAGAGCTTTCAGGAGCTCAAACAGCGGTTGACTTCAGCTCCAGTTCTTACTCTTCCCGATGTCCACAAGGGCTTCGATATCTATTGTGATGCCTCTCGTCAGGGACTCGGATGCGTTCTTATGCAGGAAGGCAAAGCAGTTGCCCATGCATCTAGGCAGTTGAGACCTCATGAGCTCAACTATCCCACCCATGATTTAGAGCTTGCTGCTATGGTTCATGCACTCAAGATTTGGCGGCATTATTTGATCGGTAACCGCTGTGAGGTGTATTCCAATCACAAGAGCTTGAAATATTTGTTCACCCAGCCAGATCTGAACCTCAGGCAGAGAAGATGGTTGAAATTGATCAAACATTATGACATGGGTATTCAGTATCATCCTGGCAAGGCCAATGTGGTTGCTGATGCACTTAGCCGAAAGGTGTATTGCAATACTTTGATGGTCCAAGAGCAGCAACCTGCACTTCTTGCAGAATTTCAGCGTCTCAACTTGGGTTTGGTTGAGCATGGTTCCCTTGCTGCCCTGGTTGTGCAACCGACCTTGGTGGATCAAATCAAGGCAGCACAGCAATCAGATGATGGTGTGGGTAAAATCAAGCAGAACATCAAGATTGGATCAGCCAGGTGTTTCACAGAAGATGAGCACGGTGTTGTATGGTTTGGGCAGCGTCTTGTGGTCCCAAAGGTTCTAGAGTTACGGGATTTGATTCTCCATGAGGCCCATGATTCGCCTTTGTCTATCCATCCCGGGGCCACCAAAATGTACCAAGATCTGCGTCGAGATTACGGTGGACTCGCATGAAGCGAGATTGCGGGTTCGTTGCGGATCGGCGTATGTTGTCGTGTCAAGGCCGAGCATCAACGTCCGGCGGGTCTTCTTCAGCCCTTACCTATACCAGAGTGGAAGTGGGATTCTGTAGGCATAGATTTTATCACTGGTCTGCCCCGTACTCCTTCGGGGAAAGATGCTTTATGGGTTATCATTGATCGATTGACGAAGGTGGCTCACTTCCTTCCGGTGCGATCGAAGATTGATGTGAATAAGCTAGCGGATCTTTACATATCCCGCATTGTGAGCTTGCACGGCGTGCCACGAACGATTGTGTCAGATCGTGGCTCTCTGTTCACCTCTCGGTTTTGGCATAGTCTGCAGGAAGCCATGGGGACCCGTCTTTCTTTCAGCTCAGCCTATCATCCTCAGACTGATGGTCAGACGGAGCGCGTCAACTAGATGCTTGAAGATATGCTCCGTGCTTGTGTTGTTTCCTATGGAAAGAATTGGGAAAAGTGCCTACCGCTTGCCGAGTTCTCCTACAACAACAGCTTCCAGGCTAGTCTCGGTATGGCACCATTTGAGGCCTTGTATGGACGGCGCTGCAGAACACCGTTGAACTGGTCAGAAACTGGTGAAAGGCAGTTCTTTGGTCCACATTCCATCAATGAGGCTGAAAAACAAGTGCAGTTGATTCGTGAGCACTTGCGCGTAGCTCAGTCCAGGCAGAAGAGCTATGCGGACCGGCGTCGCCGTGAGTTGAGTTTCAAGCCCAATGACTTTGTGTATCTCAAAGTCTCACCTTTGAAGGGACATCAATGTTTCGGTGTCAAGGGCAAATTGGCTCCTCGGTATGTCGGACCCTACCGCATCATCGATAGAGTGGGAGCTGTTGCATACAATCTAGAATTGCTAGCTACACTCGAGGGAGTGCATGATGTTTTCCATGTATCGCAATTGAAGAAGTGCCTCCGTGTTCGATTGAGGAAACACCATTGGAAAATATCGATGTGCGGGAAGATCATCTTATCGTGGCGCCCGTTCGCATTCTCGAAGAAGCGAGCGAAGAACGAGGAACCGTGTGATCAAGTTCCTTAAAGTTCGTGGTCAAATCACTCCGAGGATGAAGCCACTTGGGAGCGGGAAGATCGTCTCCGAGCAGATTACCCGTCCTTCTTCTCCCAGCGATCAGAATCTCGGGGCGAGATTCCTGTAAGGGGGGGAGATTTGTAACAGCCCTAAGTTAGGGTTTGTATTTCAAATGTAAATTATGAGGAGAAATAAAAACTTTTGTTGTCTCATCAAATCATTTGGAAGTTTTCCAAATTTTCCCTAACAATTTCCATTTTCTAGAATTAAATTCTTGTGAATGGAAATTGTTGTCAGCAAATTCTTAGCCTTCAAACTTGTGATCATCCTCTGAAATTATTTTTCCTATCATCTTGATCATTCTATCTACCTCCCTGAATTATTTCGCATTTTTTAGATTTTATTTGCTATTTCAAATGGCCAAGTCAAACTAGTTTGAATTTCTGGTCAAACCCTAGGTCACCAGCTTGTGAATTTTCTGCAGAACAATGTATTGCATGAAAACTCTTGGAAAAATTATGCAAGGTTTTTATCTTCCCTAGTTAGTTCCCATAAAAATTTCGGAATTTTTGGAGCTCGGGAGCTATCTCTAAAAATTCTCCAAACTCCCTCAGCCTTTTAAAACTCAAATCTGAAGTCACTATTCATCAGGCTCGAACCCGAGCCCGACTTAAGTTCCGACCGCGCCACTCGGCTTGATCGCGCCAACTCGCTGCGTCGCCCGAGTCTTTTCGCTCGTGACCGTCCGATGCGGTCGCACGGTCCACGTTTATGTATCTAATCGGATCGTCCTATTGCTCTATCAGATCTCGATCGTCCGTGTAAGATCCAACGGTCGATATGATCTTGATCGAGTTAAACCCACTCGTCGCACCGCACCAGACTCCGACTCGAGCCGCCCCCTTCTCTCTCGCTGACAGAGCGGTCCCACCTGCAGGTCTTCCCCGCCACGTCGCTGCGCCAGCTCTCTCGCGCACCGCTCGCCCGCGCGCTCTCGCCGGCTTCGCCGCCCGCATGCACGCTGCCACCTCGCCTCACCGGTCTTTTCACCGCCCCACCGCCTCACCTCGCTGCCTCCGCCTGCTCCTACAAAAGCCACCGAGGGCCTTCCCTACCTCGTTTTCTTCTCCACTGCCTTTCTTCTCCACCGAGCTCTGAGAGCCGAGAGCGTCGCCGCGCCGCTTCCGAGCGTTTCAGCCGCTCCGGTGATCTCCGGTCATCGCCGATAGCGTCACGGTGTGCCTAGCATCCCATGGGCGAACCCCTCAAGCAATTGAGTCTCCGTCCTTTGTGGAGCGCGCTCCCTTCTTCTCAAGTCGGCCGAAACCGCCTCTTCCGCGCGCGTCTTCTCCGGTGAGCTCGGCTCGATTCTTCGCCGGTGAGCATCGCTGGACTCCACCTTCCTTCTCCGCTCACTCACACGTCCTCGTTCACCTCGGGCTCCTCTGTGGTTGACCGCCTTGCGCCGCGCGAGCTCTCATCGCCGGGCCACTCCGACTACCCTCCGTCATCGGGCAATTTCCCGGTGAGTTCACGGGCCTCACGATGCTCATGCGCGCACTAGTTTTCATCGTCTTCCTCTCAGTGCGATGCACCTTGTCACCCCACGCGCCGCCGAGCTCGTCGCCGCCGCCTCGGTGCATCTCCCGTTGCCTCGAGACCACCTTGACCAGCGGTTCTCCAACAACCCATTTTGGTCGTCCGCCGATCGCGCCGCCACTCCTTCGCCGGCGACGACTTCCAGTCCAGCGCCCGAGCTCCTCGTTCTTCGATTTTGCCCTCTTTGTTTCATCGTCGGTGGGGCCACTCCATAAAACCTGTTTATTAGTTGTTAATCATGTTTGTGATTGTTCATTAGTTCAAGCTCTTGTATGATCAAGTTTTGGGTTTGAGGTTAGAAGCAAGTAGTTGCTAGTCCTCATATGTTTTTCTCTGTTGTCATATTGTGTTTCCTCTGTTGTCGATTCATCGAACTTGGTAGATTGGCTTGCTTTTCAAATTATGTTAGTGCTTGATGGTTCCCCTAGTAGTTGGGGTTAGCATGAATGAAGTCGTTTAGTTAATATTTATAGGTTTCATTTCTTGTGGCTTGTACGTTTAAGGAAGATGTAGTTGAACTAGTGTTGTCTCTGTACTTTTGATTTATCAGTGTAGTAAGATTTGGAGTAGTAGCATGCTGAATTTTGATAACCTTACAATATGTTGGTATGATGCTTAGGTGTGTAGTAGCTGAAATGTTATTCAAACCCAAACTTAATTAGAAAATGTCTTAGCGTCTATTAGTTGATTGATGAGATAGTAATTGTCTTCTTGAAGCACATTGTAGGCCTAAATGAAGTCATATCAGTAATGGTGGCATTAGAATAGCTAGTTACTTCTTTTGTGTTATTCCGATGCTTAGTTAATAGATGTGCACACAATCACCATCAAAGTCTGTCGAAAGATTAAAACATATAAGAGGATTGATTTTGTGGTTAACTTGGTAAATAAGTGAGTGGGTAGATCTATCACATGGAAGCATGTCTAATTTGAAACATCTCTGTGTGACTATTTTGTTATTCCTTTTTGTGATGTTCTAGCTTCTGTGTATGAATTTGTGTTTGTATTTGAATGTTTGAGTTTTGCCGGTGCTATTCGTTCTTATTCGCTGTTATTTGTTCAATCGTTAGGCTTCGACATTTGCGGTAACCACGAGAACGATCCTCAAAGAGTTGAGCTTATTGAGCAAAGACACGCAAAAGCGATTTGATCATGTTAATCCCAGTATTTTAAAATCTAATATTTTGTTTCATCTGTATGTATGCATTGCTTAATTTGTGTTAAATGGATTAGTTAAATCCGTAGCTGCATATCCTGTAGGTGAAATATTGATCTCTACTACCTGAGCCTAGGTTACTTGCTGTGATTAGAGTTCGTTGGATGAACTCTTATCACTTAGTAGTTTACGTGTTCAGATGCTTAGCCATGCCTAGCTTCCGGTAGAACTGGGCGGTTATCGACTTTAGTCGGTGGCCTTGATCACACAAAAATTATTAAAACTTTATAGTTCAGCATTTTGCTATGTTACTTGTGAAAACTAAAAATGAAAACAAAATGATTTGGACTTGGGCACAATGGTATGATTGGTGTGATCTGTTGGGTGTGACTGGAATGGTGCCCGAGTCAGTTAAGGACCGAGTTACTTGCGCCACCGTACTGAGCAATTTGCGTGCTAACCACACTAGAGTATATGGGACCTCTCTTGACCTAGTACTTTGGCGTGTATTGGCTCGGTCGCAGGAGGTCGCAGGAGGATGGAGGTGGGAGCATGGTAGTTGTCCAAAAGCTTTATCCCGAGTGGGTAGTTGTCTTTCGGCTTTACCATGTAAGCGTATGGATTTCTATCCATACGAGCGCTCGTAGTTAATACACAATATTGGAAAAAGTCTCGTAGGACTTAGCTGTACGACATACCTTCGAAGTGTGCTTTGGCTTAAAGCGATGCAAGTGTGGGTACATTGGTACACCCCTGCAGGGTTCAAACTATTCGAATAGCCTCGTCCTAGGTTATGGACACGCTCGGATACGCCCCGTAAGAACTAGACTACAACATTTAAATTAAAACTTGTTGGGTGGTACGAATCTGGGATTCGTGCTATTGTTGTGGTGACTATTGGGATAGTCACTTCTAGGTTGTTTATCTTTCTCTTTTGTTATTATTACCTTTACTGTATTTCAACATTAAAAATGAATTGCAAACTTGCCTTTAAATCAGATTACATTATTGCAAACAAATCGCTTTGTGCAAATGAAACATATGGCCTCCACCAAACAAGCCTGCATGTAGCATATGAACAGTGCCGCTGGTTTCACACGTCGGTCTTGCGGGTACAAAGACAATCTTTGTACTCGGTGCTTTGCTTAATGTTTTGTTGCAGAGGAAGAAGGTGAGCCCTAGGGTCTCACTACGTGAGTTGTGTTCTTTGTTTAGTGAGCGGCGACTAGGCTTGGCGGTCGGTCGGATGCCTTGTGGGTGAAGGCACGATTGGCTTTGTTTATAGCCATCTTTTGGCGCTTTTGCTTCATTGTCGTTCTTGTTTATTTGTGTATCTTGTGGCACATCGGCCTTTATGCATAATAACTCTACTATTTGTTTATCTTCCGTTTGGTAGTGTGATGTTTGGACTCTATGTTTGGAATGGAGTTGATGCATACTTTTGTGGGAGGTGTGTATCTCGCTGCGGGAAGTATACATATCTCGAGGTTTCGGTTTATTTGATTTGTAATGCTAGGACCAGGTGGTTGGTTAAGCGTTACAAGCCAAATAAATTGGGGTCCTCACATTGAGTCACTTGACCTCACCCGGCATCCATGATCGTTCTAGACCTCAGCTCTCCAAGCTTAGTCCCGATCCTTTCGCCATTGACCGTCATTGACCTTCAAGACACCTACACAGCAATAGACAGAGAAATCGTCTCCGGGAACAAGTTCTTCACAACTTGACCCACGTTAGTGAAAACATGCAATATGCAACACATATGCAAAGATAAACATGGATATGACCAATCCCAAAATCACTTTCCCATTTAAATCAATGAACATCACAAAACCGGTCAGACCGCCATTCAATGGCGGTCGACGGCCATACTACTGATCCGACCGCTCCAGTACGGTCGGACCGCCTGAACTCGACGACCTTTGAACATTTGCCGAAAACACGAGAAATAGCAAACCAAAAATGCCATTGCCAATTGTAACATCATCTTGCTATCGTGCACATATCCTCATGATATCCACAATCTCCCCCTTGATGAACACATTGGCAATCTTCCAGAAAATGTAAGTTTTAAGATTGAAAACGAAAATACTCGTCGTTTTCGCGCAAAGGCACAACTTGGTCCATAAGCAAGAGAAAGCCATGGAAATGACCAAGCTGGCTTCAGAATAGTTAAGGCAAGTGAGATAAGGCAAAGGACAACAACAAAGCTTCAATTTCCAGAGAATCGCCAAAAATCTCACTTAAGGTCCATGTGAAAGAACAATTGTTCTATTTGACCTTCGATCATGGTGAGTATTTACGAATTGCAATTCAGATTCAGAAAAGGCAATAAAACCAAATGAATGCAAATGAGATGCTCCCACTCACAATGATCACCAATTGTCATGAAAGAACACTTTCTCCTAAGACTCCAAACAAAGACTAAAACAAGACATTTTTACCAATCTTTCTCCCCCTTTGACAATGTATTCAGCAAGAAACATGGAAGAAGATAGAGCATGAATGAAATGGAATGGCTGCAATTGTTTTTGTTTGTTTTTATTTTTAGCAACAGGAGCCATGAGAATTATCCAAGAAGACTAGACAAGTATTACATCAAGCCATATTATGTGAAGTAGCAATATTCCATCATGGCAAAACATATATAACAAGCTAAAGCCAACAGAGCAATAATCTGTGTGGAAATAAAAGCTTAGCATGTAAAGATATTGAAGATCATAGTTTAACTAAAGGTATCCAAAAGGGAGTCAAGCCATGTCTATAAGCAAAAAGGAGCCCAGAAATTAAACAAAGAGTCAATTTTGAGCATTCTGAGTGCAATTATACATCAATTTGTTCAAGCACGCGGAATTTTAGCACTTTGCTGAAAAACTTCAGGTTTTATCTTAGTAAAGCAAGTCCTGGACTAGGAGCCATCCACAACTGCCTCCTAAGCTTCGACCAAAAAATAATATTGTTTTATTAGCAATGTGCTAGATATCAAGCCTTGCCGCAACCATCCCAAGCTAGAAAGCTTAAGAGAGTGATCTGGGTCATCCAAAACTCCCCCTGAGTTCAAGCCTAGTACAGTGGCAAGCCGTCTCATGAGGAAGAATTGGTGATATCAGTTTTTTCGCACAGAAAAACTTATAATTTTTTCATTTGCTTGACTTAAGAATTTTCAGAGCTCATTTCAAAACTCATATCAGATTCAAGACTCAATTAAGCGTATATGACATGGCGTGAATCATAAGATGATCACTAGAGCAAAACTAGTCACAAAATTCAAGAAGTTATGTTTTGATTTAAATTGCTCACAAATAATAAAACTATCATGGCAAAAACTAAGCTACATATGAAAAACCATAACAGAAGTTTTTGCACACTAACACAAGACATGGCAAGGTATAAAGTATGAAATCAAGTCATACACGGATAATAATCAAAGCTCCATGAAATTATATTACAATGCAAGTTATAGAATTAAAAATGCATTATGATACAATGAATGCAAAAGGGCAAAACTCCCCCTCAAAACAGGCCAAGAGGACTAATAACCCTAACTCTCCCATAAAGTAGCAAAACGAGAAGAATCAAGAGCCTTAGTGAAAATATCGACAACTGCCGCTCGGACTCAACAAAATGAAGCACAACGTCACCTTTCTCAACATGGACTCTCGAAAATGAAATCGAATATCAATGTGCTTGGTCCTAGAGTGTTGCCTCGGGTTTTTGGCAATGTTGATGACACTAGTGTTGTCACGAGAAAGAGGAACACTATCCAAAAACAACCCATAGTCTCGCAAAGTAGACAAGATCCGAGAACATGAGAGCAATCGCTGCTGCAGCTACATACTCGGCCTCGACATTGGGTACGTGCAGTAAGACTTTTGAGAAGACCAAGAAATAAGAGATGTGCCCAAGAAATGACAAGTGCGGAAGTACTCTTCCTATCCACTCTACACCCCGCAAAATCAGCATCGAGAAAAAGCTCGAATCGAGAGAGCGAATCGAAGAAAACCGAGTCCTAAATCAAGAGTGTCTTGAGGTACTGAATATGCTGTTGCCTTTGCTTGACGATGAGAAGCACGAGGAAGCTCAAATCGAGCGCATGCACACACGAATTATATGTCGGCCTCGTGACTGTGAGGTGCAGGAGGAGCTAATCATGCTGCGGTACTCCTTCTGATCCACGGGCTCTCCATCCTCATTAGGGTCCAGCACGGTGGTTGTAGAAATGGGAGTAGACATTGGTCTACTACTTCCCATGTCGAAGCGCCGAAGAAGGTCCTTTGTATACTTACTCTGATGAATGAAGATGCCTTCTTTCAGTTGCTTGACTTGAAGACCAAGGAAGAAGGTCAATTCTCCCATCATGCTCATCTCGAACTCCCTGCTCATAGAATCTGAAAATCTGGACACCAAAGCATGAGAAGAACCACCGAATATGATATCATCCACATAAATCTGAACCAATAAAAAGTCACTGCCATGCCTGAGAGTGAACAAGGTTTTATCAACCATTCCCATTTTGAACTCATTATTAAGCAAGAAACTCTTAAGCCAATCATACCAAGCTCTAGGGGCTTGCTTCAATCCATACAAGGCTTTGGAGAGTTTAAAAATACAGTTTGGGAACTTGTGATTTTCAAAGCCAGGTGGTTGCTTGATATAGACCTCTTCTTCTATGAAACCATTAAGAAATGTACTTTTGACATCCATTTGAAAAAACTTAAAGCCCTTGGAAGAAGCAAAAGCTAGCAGTATGCGAATGGCTTCTAATCTAGCGACAGGAGCAAAGGTCTCTTCAAAGTCTAAGCCCTCTACCTGGGAATAACCATGAGCTACAAGCCTAGCCTTGTTGCGAACTACCAACCCATCCTCACTTTTCTTATTTTTGAAAATCCATTTTGTTCCAATTACATGAATATTAGGTGGAGGTTCAACTAAGGTCCAGACTTTGTTTCTTTCAAAATTTTCAAGTTCTTCATGTATGGCATTGACCCAAGAGGAATCAGATAAAGCATGGGTGACATCTCGGAGTTCAAAAGACGCGACAAAAGCAGAATGTGCATGAGAATCAGGATAAATAAACACAGGCGAGTGACTCGCTCATTTAGATCCCCAATCATCCGCTTTCGGCGGATGTCGTTCTTTGAATATGAAGAGGAGCTCACAGTGCGTATGGCCTCTACCTCATGAGCTGCGGAGGTAGGAGCAGAGCCACTCAGATCGTCGGTGAAGATAGGAGGAGGCTGCTCAGCTGAAGTTAGAGTAGTGGAAGCAGGCTCTCCAACCATCTCAGAAGAGACTTGAGGATGGATTGGGTCCTCATCCTCAGAGTCATCGTCGACGAAGATGCTTTCTCGAATATCAGAAACCTGTGTACCTGTAGCATCGGGTCTAGTACCAGGACTAGCCTCATCAAAAGTGACTTCGCAAGTCTCAAAAATTTTGTTAGTATCCAAATTAAATACACGATAGCCACGAGAATGAGCAGGATATCCAAGAAATATGCCATCAGAACATCTAGATTCAAATTTATCCAAATTGCCATGTTTAAGAATGAAACACTTGCAACCAAAAATCTTGAAATGAGAAACTTTAGGCCCATGACCAAATCTAAGCTCATAAGAAGTCTTGCCAATCACAGATCTCAAGAAAACCCTATTAGACACATAACAAGCAGTATAGATCGCCTCAGCCCAAAACCTCCTAGGTGTGGAATGTTCATCTAACAAGGTTCTAGCCATCTCTACCAGGGTTATGTTCTTCCTTTCTACAACTCCATTCTGCTGGGGAACTCTAGGAGAAGAGAACTCGATGCTCAATTCCCTATCGGTGAGAAAGTGGCAAAAGAAGAGTTCTTGAATTACATCCCATTGTCACTCCTAATGACTCTCAAAGCTCCGGAAGATCAACAGCTAGTCTAAGGACCAATTCTCTAAAAACCAAAAGCCTCATCCTTAGAAACCGAAAATAAACCCACGAATACACGGAGAAGTCATCCACAATCACAAGCACATACCATTTCCCACCGCAACCGAACTCTAGAAGGGCCAACAGATGTCTAAGTGCAAAAGTCGACTGGACCATCAGTCATCACTAAAGTAAGAGGTGGATGAGAAGCGAAGCCATCTTACCATGTCTACAGGAGCGCACACTAGGTCTCTATGACCTTCACCTAGGCAACCCTCTAATCAAATCCTTGCTCGACTCTAGTCAAGTGGTCAAAACCTATCTGTCCAAGTCTACGATGCCATAAGACTAGATCATGAGAAACAGAAGCTACAAGACATCTAGAACTGGAAGCAGAAGAGACACTGAAATCCGCACTAAAGATCCTCTCAAACCTAGTGATCCCAAAGACATGCTCACCGAGAGTCGAACTCTACACTCACCACTCTTAAACCTTACCTCGGACCCTCATCAAGCGGTGAGAAACAGATAGTAGATTATACCTCAGCTTACTTACCAAAGCGACGTCCTTAAGCATGAACTTGTTGTTGACACGCACTGTGCCCTTAGTCATCACGGTCCGGTAGAAGCATCCCCAAATGTGATCAACTCATTGCGGATGCACGTGTGAGGGGAGAACCATCTAGAATCTCGGTCATATGTCGAGAACATCCGAGTCAACAAGTCATATGTCCTCCTTCCTCGCACGACGGACCTACGAGCGTGTCGAGAAACATCCGTGCCTCGATCTTGGGGTTAGTGATAAAAGACTTGGGAATCCAGTACTGAGCCACACGATGCTTGGGAACACCAACAGAAGCAGCAATAAAATGGTTAGGAGAAAAATCATCAGAATGCACATGAGAAACACCTAGACCTCTCGAATCGACCTACCAAAGGTCGGTACTCCCCATGTCTAGATGCTACCCGTGGTCTCTCCCCATGATATCCTAAACCAGAACGCCTAGAACCTCCAAAGGAGTCAAAGAAGTCATCTACAAACCTAGGCCTTTGTCTAGTAGAAAAGACAGGCTGCCTGGCTCTAGAGACTACAGTAGGTAAAGGAACTCCTCTAATGGACCTCAAAGCACTCATCCTTCCTTTCCTCTCAATCTTAGCTCTACGGAAGCAGGACTCAACAATGTGGCCATCCTTCTTGCAGAAGGTGCAATGGTACTTGACCTTTTGAGGGGTCTGACCTGTTGATTTATAAGCACCTATCTTGCTAGAAGAGGTTTGGGCAAAACCTGCAGATCTAAAAACAATCTTAGATGGTTCAGGGGGTTCTACCTCAAACAAGCCACTCTCAACAGCTCTCGCAATCTTAGGTGAATGGTTCTTGGAATGCTCTATTGAATTAAAACCTAAGCCACTATTCTTCACACTCACCTTAGATTTATCAAGAATCATGTTGAGGTTCTTCTTCCCACCAGTGAATCTCTCAAGAGTATCTTTAAGGTAATCATTTTCTTTGGCTAGGTTCTTACATGTAGCACAATTACTAGACTTGATTGCCTCATCATACTCATCCTTGAGAATAGCTATCTCAACTTTCAAAGCCTCACAAGACACACAATAAGAATTCTTAATCCGATTCAACTGCTCCTTAAATTTATCTCTAAATACCTCTTGTATCTTATCTACATTTATTCCAACTTCAATACACAAGATACAACAAGAAGAGTCAATAGCTTTCTTGGATGCAGTCATGGACATGGATTTTTCAATTTTAGCTTTCTCCTCTAGAGTCTTGTTTAGAGCATCATTCACTATTGTGAGTTTAAGGCAATTTTCACATGATGCAGATCTAGAATAAAGAACCATTTCAGTCATCTCTTTCATTTTGACCTTATTGTCCTCACAATGAGAGCAAGTATGACTAGGATCAAATTTCTGCAATTCTTTTGTAGCGCTATTCAATTTTAATTTAAGCAAAGCACAATTTGAGCATGGTAAAGGAATAGCATCTATAGTAGTCACATCTAGAGCAATAGCATTTGTACAAGAAGGACTAGACTTGAGAGATTCAATTTCATCAAGAGCATCTTTTAATTGATTTGTAACAGATGAATGAGTAGTTTGTAGATTGGTCACCTCAAACATCAAGCTAAGACAAGATTCACAATTGTCAGCAGAATTAATAGATTTGAGTCTAACAACTTCTAGGTTCAAGTTATCAATCATGGTGTCCTGTTTCTTAATCTCTTTAGCTTGCTTCTTCATTTTCCGTTCAGCAACAACCAAAGCTCGTTTCATCTCACTCAAAGAAGGGCGTACCTCATCGGGATCGCTGAAAAGGTCGTCGTCGTTGGAGGAGTCGACGTCGTGGCTGTCCCTGGCCATGAAGCACATGCCGGTGAAATCCTGGGTCTTCTTCTTGCCATGGGAGTCATCCTCGTCGTCCTCCATCCCCGAGTCCACATCGCTCATATCAACACTCTCAAGAGCGGCAAGGACCCGGCTGACGAACTTGCGATAGTTGGGCTTCTTAGCTTTTGCATCCTTAGCTTGAGGACGCCTCCGAGAGTCCTTCTTCTCTTTACCCTTCAGCTTGGGGCATCTGGAGCGAATGTGGTTTGGCTCACCACACTCAAAGCAGGTGACAAGGCCTCCTCTCCTTCTATTCCTCACTTTGTTGTAAGCTCTCGAAAATCTAGTGGATAGGAGGGCTAAATCATCCTCAGGTATCCTCTCAAGTTGCTCATCGCTCATAGAGTACCAAGCAGATAAAGAAAAGCCAGAATCCAAGGAATCAGAAGAACTACCCTTAGATGGGTTGACGACTAAAACCATCGACTCTGTCTTGGGGAGACGTGAGATAAAGTCAATCTCATGCGTCTTCAACCTTGAGTAGAGCTTATTCATGGTAAGCTCACTCATGACAGTGTTGTCATTGATGGAAGTGATCTTCATCCCCCAGACTCTCACATCAAGAGCACCTAAGATCTGACGAGCATTCTCAGACTCAGTAAAAACAAGATCCACAATGCGAAGATCAGAAATAATCTTGGAGAACCTCCCCCACAGCTCATCTAAAGATTCACCAGGCCTTTGCTCGATCTTTGAGTATTCTTTCTTGAGTTGGTTCTGTCTCACTTCCTTGATCGCAGTAGAACCCTCGTGATAGTCACAAAGAGTCTTCCAGATCTCGTGAGCAGACCTCAAATGAGCCACACGCTCAAACTCAGATCGACTAAGCCCTTGAATCAGAAAGTTTCAAGCCTTGCTATTAGCCTCAACATCTGGAGTGATCACATCGTCATCGGCTGGGGCAACATATGGATTTTTGACCTTAAGCCAAATAGCACGCCCTTGAGCCTCGATGTAGGCTTGCATACGAACCTTCCAGTAAGCAAAATCAGATCCATCAAAGATATGAGGTTTGATTGAATACTTGTCAGTCGCCATGGCTCCAAAGACCGGTTAAGATCTATGAGAAGAGCTAACCAGGCTCTGATACCAATTGTAAGACCGGAAAGGCGACTAGAGGGGGGTGAATAGGAGCTCAACCAATTTTTTCTTTTAAGTATTAGATTCAATACAAATTTCACTCCTATAGCTATGAGAGCTATGAAGATCAATAGAAAAACACAGTGAAAGACTTATGTTGAATTTCCTTTAAACCCCCAGAAGAAACAATCAGAAACTGTCAATTTAACACTGATGATTTACATTTCTTCTTATATGATGAATTGAGTCTGAATTTATTATGATTTTTTTCTTCAGAACATAATTAGTTCACCGTATTGCCGTATTTTGTTTGTATAGAATTTTATTTTTTGTTTTTGTTTTTGCTCAATCTCTCAAAGTATATGTTAGATTTTAAATTATGTGAAGGATAATTACAGTAACCAAAAACAAAAATTACATAAATAGTTTACTATAATTTATGTATAATGAAGTTGTAAATGAATTAAAATTTAACTGTTTTGAGCTGAGAAAATAGTTCTCAGTCGAATCTTGTATAGACAGACCCAAGACCGAGAGAGAGAGCTGGGCGTGCAGTGTGCAAGCACATGAGCCCAAGTGCCCGTGTTGGCCACGTGCGCAAGGAGGTGAGTGCGTGGAGTCCAACCGTGTGGCTCACGGAAAGAGACCGCGTGGAAAGGAAACCGGGAGTGCATGGGAGGGACGCCGAGTCGGGAAGGAAACACGTGGAACTAGGAGTTATATTTGGCCAAGAATCAAGGGAGCTAGCGTGTGCATCTACAACTCCTCAACAAATTTGTATAGGATCAATTGCGATCCTGCTTTCTTTTTTAATTCAGTTTATTTACAAAGTACCTTTATGTGTTTCCTTATCTAATCCTGTTCTCACTCCAAAATATAGTGTGCTGTATTTTCATAATGATTTCTTTTTTATTCCGAGTGGCGCGTCCCTCCTCTCCGGTAAGATCCCCATGCCGTCCTCCTTCCTCGTCTCCGGTAGCTACCACCTCCTAACAATTCGTCCTCGTCACCCTCGCCGGCCTCTACTGCCCTCCCTCTATACGGGGGCAGTGAACCATAAACCTAACTCGTCGGAGACATCACCAGCTGCACGAATCTCAAGGCAAATAGGATGGATGGAAAATTTGAGTACTCCCAACGTGAAAAACTGCCTAAGTACTACTTAGCAATTTCCTTTGTTGTTTTGGTCTGTAATAGGGCAGAACTTAAGTAGCGTTGAACTCTTTTCATCAGTTGGCAAAATGTTAGATGCTTGGACAGTTTCCCACGTCTCTATATGTAAGACTTGTTATTTCCGTTGCTTAATGGAAAATTAGAAAGCGGGACGTACATGGTCTCCAAATCTAGAGACGCAAGATTTATTGAACAAAATGCAAGCAAGATGGAACCCCAGCACGTACGAGATCTCATTCTCAACATTGGTCTCATGCTAGCTTGGCGCCTTGGCCTACACCTCCCCATCCCACAGATCCTCGAGGGACTTGTAGGGCCCGTCGTCAGTGATGAACTCCCCTCCGGGGAGCCCCCTGTGCTGGGGGATCTGGCTGATCTTCTGCCTCTCATCGTCGGTGAGCTCCCAGTCAAGAATGTCAAGGTTCTCCTGCATCCTCTTCTCATTGTAGGTCTTCACCAACACACAGTCACCCTGCTCGTACACCCACCTCAGGCAAATCTGCACGATGAATTGATGTTTTATATATAGGCGTTTGTTGGGATTACGATCATGTGCATCTTCGGTATGCATGAAGAAGAAGAAGAAGAATAGTGTAAGTACGCCTGAACCTTGGATCGATGTTACTAAAAAGCAAAATGCCGGTCTAGCTCTGGGACACATAGCTAGCTAGCCAGTGGTTTAAATGTAAGGAGTTTCTCAATTCTCAGTTGCGCGCGGTTCCTAGAATCCAAGCTAGTAGAGGAATTGCGAATCCTCTAGGAAACACTGTAAATAACCGAGAGACAGTAGGTGAAAATCATCAGTAAAAATCTGACAGATAGTTATCAACTTTAAAACCAGCTGGGATTTCCTGGACTCGTTGGCCAGTAACCGATAGAGACGGGCTAGCTAGTCAGTTTTCACTATCGAGTTTAATTTAGGTACGATTTCAAAAGCTTAGATTAGATTGTTTACGAAAAGTGGGTAATACTCTTTTTCCCAAGAACTGGAACTCTAGCTAAACGAACCTCTATACACTTTCAAGTTTCAACGCGGTTACGCCAGCGCGTGCGTCATGTTGTCACGGGTCGAGGGAAGAATTCAAGTTGCATGTGGCTTTCAGATGAAGTTGAGGACATGCATGCCAACCTGCAGGGCACCCACCACGTACCTCTTTATCTGGCGTTAATTGCGCTCTACCTCTCTGTGTGCGCGCAATGTGTCGGCCTCGGCCAGGCCATGCTGTGCTGTGTTGCAATGTACCGAATCAATGGTGCCAAGGCTGGCTACAGTAGAGTTGCAGGTTACCTGTGCGACGGTTTTGCCCTTGGATGCGGCGATCTCGTGCAGGACCTCGCAGTCCATCACCGCCGCGCCGCCCCACGGCGCCCCCTTCGCCCCCAGCGGGGAGTAGCCGCACACCTCCACGGCCCTCCGCCGGCAAAACTCCCTCAGCTTCCCCTGCTGCCACACGGGGTTCACCTCCACCTGGTTCACCGCTGGCGGAACGGTTGCGGTGGAGAGGAGCCGCTCCAGCTTCCTGCAGGAGAAGTTGCTGACGCCGATGGCCCGGGCGAGCCCCAGCCGGTGGCACTCCTCCATGCCGCGCCACACCGCCGCCATGTCGAACGACAGCGCCAGCTCCTCCTTGGGGAACGGGAACTCGTACTTGCCCGGCCGCACGCTCGCCGGCCAGTGCACCAGGTACAGGTCCACGTACTCCATCCTCAGGTTCCGGAGCGTCTCTTTCATGGCCGGGACGACGCGGTCGGCGTGCGCATCGCTGCACCAGAGCTTGGAGGTGACGAAGACCTCGGCGCGGGAGCTGATGAGCCCGCGCCGGACGGCCTCCGCGACGGCCTCGCCGACGGGGCCCTCCGTCTGGTATAGCCTGGCCGTGTCGAAATGCCGGTACCCGAGCTCGATGGCGCGAAGGACGGCGGACTTGGACTCCTCCGTCGACGCGAACGGGTACGCCGCCGTGCCCATGCCGATGCGCGGCATCGACGGGAGCAGCGGGCTCGACGGCAGGACGCTCCCCATGTCCATGTCCGTGTCAGAACCGTCCAATAGGGTAGCAATTAGCAAAGGCACTGACATATATAGAAGCATCTCAATTATCTATCGGGCCCCACAAGGAAATACATCTACGGCCGTCCGATCAAAAACTGTAGCACGATCGTGCACATGGGACAGATGTTAACCAAATATACTGCATCTTTTTTTTTTACTCAACGTTTAGGCCATAGACACGGTTTCTAATACACGTCTGTTGTAAATAACATACAAAAAAATAAGAACGAAGACACTAATTTTACGTGGAAAAATTCTTTTGAGAAAACTGTAGACACACGAAGGTAATATCACTATATGAGAAGATATTTATAATAAACCTCCTACTCTTACCTATGGATTACAGAGATATATTTATAGTGGTTTATAATAAACCTCTGGCCACCTCCCCTCCCTCGGCCCCATCCTCCTCCGCCGCCTCATTTCCCTGCCGTCCTCCGCCCACCTCCACCTCCCCCTCACCCACCACCTCCTCCTCTCCCTCCCCTCCCCTCCCCGTCCCTCGACCTCTTCAACCTCCTCCTCCCCCCGCTTGCCTCCTCGCTCGACCCGTCCGCTGCCACCCGCCTCTTCTTCCACGACGTTGAAGGAGGGGCAGGGGAACTAAGGCCCTTTGTCTTCGACTCGGTGGTACCGAATGCAGCGGCAATGGCGCATGCACGGTGATGGCTCCAAGTTGGGCGAAGAGCTTCAACACGAGTTAGTGGAAAATGCTCAAGGGACCTCTAGGAAACTCATCGAGTGCTTGTTGACGGTGGGAGTGACTGGTGGTCGGCGACAAGAGTCGTGGCGATGCGGTGGGGTCCTCGTGGCGGCGGCGCTTTGTTGAAGTAGAGCTTCAACGGGACTTGGAGAAGGAAAAGGGAGCCGAGGAGATGCTCCGAAGCAAGGAATCACCGTAGGGCTTGCCAGGGATGGTGCGGCGGTGCAGGCGATGCTTTTGGCCATGGTTGGGGAAGACATTGTCGCCGGCACGATTCTGCAAAAGAACGATGGAATTAATAGAGGAGAAATAATGCCCAAGTTCTAGGACGCGTGCTGACACAGATGGAAGAGGAAGGGGATCATGGGGTGGGCCAGAACGGTGATAGGCGACCTCAGTGGTGCTCTTGTCGGAGCCGAGGATGATACGCATGGCCCGGTCGCTACAGGCACTTTCATAGGTAGCTCCCAAGGTAAAAAATGCGCCACATGGTGAGGCAATCATGGGCAGTGGAGGAACGCCATTGACAGGGGCGCTCAGAGCATCGTTGCCACATTCTCAGCGAGCTCTGAGCTGTCGCACGCGCGTGGAGATGAAGGCCTGGAGCCCGAAGGAGAGCGGTGCGAGTTGGTGGGTTTGGACCAAGTGCCGCGTCGGGCTTGATCGGTGCTGTTCGGACCGGGGCGTTAGGACCACACGATTGAGATTTGACGATCCGGATCACGCGTGAGTTCGGATAGTCCGAACGGCTGAATCAAAATGAGCCATTCGATCTTGATTTAACGGTCCAGATCGTGTTGGTCGTTCGGACGGTCCAAACGGCCCAACCGATCCGGACAGTCCGATGGAGATCGGACGGCGTGCGCGTGAGTTGGTCGGCTCAAACCCAAAGGTCCGATCGGACTCAAGTCAAGGTGCGGTTGAACCAACAGTGCTTGAGCCCGAGTTTAATTTCCACTTTGACCAACTACCAGCATATTTGACCAAGGCTTTAAAAATATAAATAAAATTCTAAAAATTCTGAAATAATTTAAAGTATTTGCTGGGATGACCTAGTACTCAAATAAAATCTTAAACCCCACTTTTCAAGATTTATTTGCTTAGTTTAAATTCAAATCTAGGATAGGTCATTGAGATTTGTTTGAATTTTCTGAGGGTTGAATTAAGTTCCAAAAATTTGGAAAAAAAATTATATTTATTCATGAAATTATTATAGTATTTGAATAAATTATTTTCATATGAGGATAAAAAGTTTTTATTTCTGTTTTCTTTTGGAGTTTTAAACTTAAGTTAGGGTTTCAATCTTTGATTAAGATTTTTCAAGTGCAATAGATGATGCAAATGTTTCAAAAATACTATGCATGTTAATGAGATTCACACTAATTACCATTAATTAAATTGGGGATGTTACACTTTGCCTTGCAATTTCAAAAGTTAAAATAATTTCCTTGCCTCAAATTCGGATTGGCAAAAAAATATATAAGTTAATTGTGTGCAAAACTATTTTCAAACTTGAATTTAAATTCAAATCAATTTCTAAACTCAATTCTTACAATTGTGGGAGGTGAACTCACCACCTTAGTGAGACGATTATCATATCCAACTTCATCCATCAAACTAAACAACATCTTGAACCAGAACCATCTTATGCAACCAATCAAACAAAATCTTGTATCATCCCATACAACCAACCAAACAGACTGGCTGCACCATCCCATACAGAACGATTCTATCCTACATGTACCATCTCATCCCATTCAACCTCATCCCACCAACCAAACGCACCCTAAAAAATTCCGTGTAGAAGTAGAGCTATGACTTGAAATAGGAAACAAAATTCGTATCACACTCAAACTCAATAATCTCCACTCCACTTTAAGACGAATTTCTCATGTAGTCAAATCAAAACACGACCTCTTGAAATAGATTAGCATGAACACCTTGTGCGTGAACGTCCATAAGACTCTTGAATGATATCAACTAATTCGAGAAAAGTCACACTTAGTGGTAGGAATTAGCGTTGTCACCATATTAGTTGGATTATTATGAGTACTTATCTTCGACTTTAATGTCACTTTGAGCAATGACACTGAATGTAATAATATCTAGTGTCAATGTGCTTGTTCTCTTATAAAACATCGATAACCTATAAGGAAAATAGCACTTTGATTGTCACAGAATATTGTAGTGCAAAATGTACTTCCACAAAGCTCAGCAAACAAACCTTTTAGTCAAACGTTTTCTTTGCAAGCTTTAGAAATAACCATATACTTGATTTACGTAGTGGACAAGGCAACATAGTCAAAGCTTACTTTCCAATTAACGACACATTCTCCAACGGTGAACATATAACCGTGAAGATATCTTCTCTTATCCAAATCGTAACCAACGATTCTATCTTTAGTGTTCCCAAACTGTAAACAAGCATCAAATGTGCCCCGTAAGTATATGAAAATCTATTGAACGGCTTTCCAGTGCTCTCTTTGCCAGAATTAGCTGTGTATCTACTAACAATACTAAATGATTGAGATAAATTAATGCGAGAACGTACCACGGCATATATAAATGAACCAATCAGACCGCATATGGAACTCTAGACATATACTCTACTTCATCATCTAACTGTGGATATGACGCCAAAGAAAGTTTGAAATGTGCAGCTAACAGAGTATTCACTAGTTTGGCCTTATGCACGTTGAAACGCGAAGAACTTTATCAATATACCCTTTCTAACTTAGGTATAAATTTTCAAACTATCTTTCTCAAATTCACCGCTCAATTGTGACTTTAACTTCGTAATTCATATCTTTATCTTTTGCAGCGATAAGCATACATCAGCGTATAGGAGCAATGAAATAGTTGAGCCATTAGCGATCTTCGTTCCGCCTATCCTCTTCGTTTGGGATGTTCTCAGTTCTCACGTGGTCGGGCTGTCCGAATCAGGATTTTTAAGAACGCCACGAGGAATGCGATGGTTTTATTAAAATGTACTCGTACAAGTTTGGCTTGTAAAAACCAGTATGATGTGCTAATAAGCACATGCCAATTTGGCGATTCTGGTACGTGCATGTGTTATAGAACTGCGAGATCGAGGTGGGAGAATCTCACGTACGTACGGCCCCTGATATATAACTGGATTCATATCCCACCAGCTGATCGATCTGGGTTGCATCTTGCATGCGGCGAGAACAATAACAGGACAATATTAATTGGCATGTAGTGTACCAAGGATCGACAAAAGATCAAAAGCTCACAGTTTGTTTGAGCCATTTGCAGCCGTCAGGATGGACGGGGCTAGCTCAAGTGGTGGTATATGAGATTTAGTTGCAGGTTATCCTCAGATGGTATATGACATATATGATCCTACTCTTCCTATTTACTAGCAAATAAAATAAAATAAAATAAAATTGGCCAACATTTTGGGTGCTGTACTATACTTATTCAAGGATATGCCAGCTAGAACATATTAAACTTCACAAAAAAAGGACATCAATTATATATTTGCCGTGTTTTCTCAGTTTGGTCAAAATTTGGAAGATTACCACCAGTTTTCCTGTACACAGTTTGGCACGTTAGAGTTATTCCAGCCATAAAATTGGCAGGATTGGACCTGAATAAAACCATGTCATGATGGGCCTTATTTTGGGTTCAGTTAGTAGTGTCGGGTGTTAGGCCCCAACACCATCGCCTATAAACATGCCATCTTCAAGCCGAATTTGGACCTAGGTGGGCTAGTTTTGGTTAGAATATAAAAACTGTGGCAGGTTGTAGATAGAAAATGGGTCATGTTGGTCCCACTCGCAGTGTCATGTTGGCTCCACCTAACATATATATATATGCTTGACGTGGCAAAGAGGACACACACTGCACTATATATGTACCTAGCTACTTGTTGAGCTTGGGAAAGCAAAACTACACCTGTCGCGTGATGGCGAAGTTGAAAGCCGTTTTCGTTTTGACCGGCCGGGGGAAACTAGCAGTATTGACTCGTGCCATCCAAATTAAGACACGGACGGAGGGCATGCACCACCTACGGAGACAGCGCGCGGTGGGTGGACGCCTGGGCGGCAGCGGCGGAAGGAAGTCAAACGAAAATGATCCCTATAGGTAACGTTACCATCGATAATTCAACGTACTCTATTAAAATTTACGATAATAAAGAATTAGCGATCAAAATACTTACTAAAACAAAAAAACTTACTGATAGTATTTGTCATCGTGAAGGAACTAAGAGCGAAACCACCGACAAAAGATACTTGACATTGGTGAAACATATCATCCAACTTCAATGGGCTATAACAAAAAAGAACAAAATAAATGAAAATTTTCAAGTAGCAAAACTACTCGGTCCGGTCAAATGAAAGTAAATACATTAGTACATTACCATTTAGTTTTTGCGTTCTTCCATGTTCACGCATGAAGCAACAAATAACGGCGTCATAGGCAACTTTCTTCATTTCATCTTTCTCCACACAACAAATTAGGCATCACTCAAAAAATCATCACCAATGCAATTGCGTAAATACGTTTTCACATTTTTTTTATCGCTGAAAAGCATCTCTCAACTGTAGCAGTGATGACATGCAATACTAGTACTAGCTTCAAAAGTCGATATAAACCAAAAGATATCAAATATGTTTCCTTGTATCCACCATTTGCCTGGATCAAATTGAATCTCATCTTTCTAGTTGACATCTTCTGGATGTGGGGAACCCACATCTCTATAGGGTGGTAGAATTGTAGGTGTATAAATCCATCCATTAAGATTCAAATTCTGATATCCAATTTTATGCATATGCGAGTACGCTTTTAGTAAAAAATTTCTTAGGCCACGAATTTATCCCCGGCCCATATCTTTCTAGACATGTGCTAAAGGTGTGCACTCGGGTTGTGCGTGTGATGTGCATGTGTGGTGTGTGCAGCTGCATCTTCCTTTCAATTAAAAAAAAAAGTAAATTCATAACATTAGTAGTACTATCTGGTATCCTCTGGAGGTGAATTCATTAGTAGAATTATCCGTAGCTTTCCAAGATGGTGCAGCGATCACCAGCAATGCTAATTTCGACGCGAATCATATATTTTTATAGCGCAGGCCAATTTATTATGCATGTTCCATCGATCGCGACGACCTTAGGCGCATTTAAACTTGTGTGAGCTTTGCTTACAAGTCGTCAAAGTACCAGTAGATAAAGAGAAATTATATTCAGACACATGGAAAATTTTATATGCAAAATTTTATGAACAAGTTAGTGTGTGCCAAAACTTTCAATAGATAAGATTTAGATGTTTGGTTATGTCCTGTCTCTCAATTGAAGTTGTAAGATAAGTACTAAGTAATTAATAGGTAAGGCAATAAGATTTAGAGGTTCAGAATAATAAAATATATTTTAATTATTTTATTTTTTATATAAAATGTCCAGGTAATGACAAAGTCGTTAAAATTAATAGTTCTAGCTGTAGCTCTGAATGATATTGAATCTAAACTGCGATTTAGACATTTACTAATCAAATTAGATGACAAATGACCAAATAACCACTCACATCACCCTTAAAATACATGTCACATTGAAATTTTTTTTTAATAGAATCAAATATAATATTAATTATACGATTCGAACTTAAAATATGATCAGTCTTCCATTCGATTCGAATTACGATTGTGATAACCTTGGCCTAGATGACCACGCCGGAAGAAGAGATGACACGTACACCTTTCTTGCAAATTGTGAGTGGCCGACGATGGCTGATACATCCGCAGAGCGTCTGAAAAGTAGAAAAGTAAAAAGGCGTGCTTTGACACTAGCTACTCTTTTTCTGAGAGGGACACTAGCTACTCAATTGCAATGATGCAAGCCGGCCCAAATAAACGCCCAGCGACTTTTAGCCGACTCCTGCTTTCAACATCTCTCTGCCTTCGGTGCTTGAAGTTACAACAACAATAATCTTTTAAAAAGTACTATTTTGTCAAACTTGATTTATATTTCAAAACAATCCGGACACATGAACCAAGCCGAGGGGAGGGACGGTAAGTCGCGTGCAGCTGGCTAGTTCATTGACTCTTCTTCACGCTAAGTTTTTCCTACGAGCACAAGGTAGACAGCAAGCACACACCACCACCACACACTAGTGCGCCTCTTTATTATACGTGTAAAATACGGAGATCATGAATAAATCATAACCTCGTAAAGTTCTTATAAAGTGAACACCAGGATTTGAATATTGATGGGTGAAATCGTATACCCATGACTCCATCACCCCATCAAGATGTGATTCCCCTCAAGCTAAGCTTTTTTATATTTGTTGTCCAAGAAATTTCATAACTCCATACTTAGTATTAGGGGTGAAATTCGGACCTAATTCATCACATGAAAAGAAATACAAATCTCAAAACATATCAAACAGATAAAAATTTGACTATTTTGATTAAAAAAAAACAGTCAAACATTGCTTAGCAAAACCGTAGTAATATCTTTTCCGTGTAGGAGATGTTTGGTCGCCGCTGCTGGAATGGGCGCCACGGACCGTTGCCCCGGCTTCGGCCGCCCTCGGTTGCTGCGAGATTGCGTTGCTTCACGCCACCGCTTGCCGTGGTCAAATAGATAGGGGATAACAGACAAGGCCCTCAACTACTAGCCGATGGGTAGGACCTCCGATTTACGGGGCCCACATTCCATACAGATGAAAGATGTGTACACCGTTGCTTTGTGACGTACTCACTCTAAGAAACATGAGAAAAAACCATGTCGTTTTCCTTCAACCCGTCCAAACGGGAACTTTTTTTTATTATTTATTTTTTTAAAAAAATTTATTTTAAAGTTAACCCTCGCAAACTTTATTTTCTATTCTGACCTCTTTGGTCACGCCACCACCCGTGACGTGACAAAACAACACTCTCACACCACAGGATAAGTTCCCAAAATAGCACTTTTTGTCACGTCACTGGTAGTGGCGTGACCAAACAACACTATCACCAGAAATAGGCTGGCGTGACAGTGTTGTTTTGTCACGCCACAGGTTAGAATTGGAAATAAAGTTCGCGATGGGTTAACTTTAAAATAAAATTAAAAAAGGATTAAATAAAAAAAAATCATCCAAACGGGCGTTTCTATATTTTTCCTGTGTAATCTGTTTTGTATCTGCATTCCAATCATATTCATGTGTTTTTCCTTTTCCCGCGTTCCAAAGAGAGGCCCTAGTTTTAATCTAGCGCATAATCGTCTTAATCATGCAAATAATGATAATTAAGCACATTAATCCATAAAACAAAATCAACGCCGCCCCTCACGACAATGGATCTTATGTGCATGTAGCGAGCTAGAACAGACAACCACAAAATTTGACAAATTTTAACACAGCTTGAGCTTGTTTGTGAATTTAGCCATGCACATGCATACGATGCTGAGGTATTTGTGCTTGCATAAATTGATATTATTGCGATTCCACGCCCTGAGAGAGTAGTTTTTTTTACTAACGTGCAACTAGAAAAAAAAAAGTAATAGTTAAGTATGTGTATTTTAGACTGTGCTGGTGCAATGCATGAAACAGGACATGAGCTAACTGATCACATCACTGCGCCTGTATATATGGCCGCTCAGCTGTGTAAATCAGATCTCTAGATTGCTAAGCTAGCGCGGATCTTATTCTTGCGTACACATGCCCATTTCTTCAAAGTATATATTTCATGCTGGCAACCAATTTTTTTTTTACCCCTCATTAATTAGGGTGCGCTCTGACTATCCGGCCGGGTGCACGTACGTGTCAGTTCAGTGCTGCAGGTCGGTTGGTTTCTTTGAAGCGTTCCAGGCGAAACAAATTTTGATTATACCGTTATATAATTGCGGAATTGCTATATAGCTTCCAATAATTTTCTGATGTTAAAATAGTTACTTTTCTGTTCGTTAGATCTGCTGTAAGATTCGTGTTGTTGAAGTGGTTATCTGGGTTCGAATCTAACCCGTTTTGGTATGCAACCCGGTATCGGTTTTGCTAAACAACATTCGGCAGTTTTCTTTTGTCAAAATAGTCGAATTTTCATCCGTCCGATATGCTTTGAGATTTGTACTTTTTCCCATCCGATGAATTGGGTCCGAATTTATTATGATTTTTTCTTTGGAATATAACGGGTTCACTGTATTGCCGTATTTTGTTGTTATACAATTTTATTTTTTGTCTTTGTTTTTGCTCAACCTCTCAAAGTACATGTGAGATTTTGAATCATGTGATGCAAATATGAGTTATTAAGATTTTCAAGAATAATTACAGTGACCAAGAACAAAAATTACATAAATAATTTAATGTAATTTATGTATAATAAAGTTATAAATGAACTAAAATTTGACTGTTTTGGGTTGACAAAACGGTCGAATCTTGTATAGACGGACTTCATGAATCCAATAAGTTTTGTGGATTGTATGTATGTGTATTTTGTATTATTAGTTGTTTAATCTAGTATTTTACTTTTTTTGATCCAACGGTTCAGAATGTGATGGTTTTTTTTTTACAGAGAAAACAATCGAATTCTGTTTAGATAGACGCATATATTTGACGCTATGTATATAAACGGACTCGAGGTGATCGATCTAGCTAAAGCGTGTTGGCCCAAAAAACCGAGGACAAACAACCGATCTAAAAAAACCAACACTCGGTAGAAGTTGACGTAGATGTTTTCACGTGATGCTCAACGAACGAGCACACATGCACACGTACTTAGGCAAAACTAGAAGATGTCCTCACGTGATTCAACGTATGAACACGCCGCTGGAAAAACTCTCGGTCTCACTGGAAGCAATACACGCTGGAGGTAAGAAACAATACAGTGTTTTCTGGTTTTTTCTTTCCTCTTGCTTCAATCAAAACAAATATGAATACACATACTTTTATAGACTACCTAATCAACTTGCTACCCAAGCCAAAAATATAAACATGGAAAGCCTGAACATGGAAAGCCTAACAAAGGAAATAAACTAATTTGATCTGATGCTGATTGCATTAAGATCCTAACACCCTATTAATTGGCAAGTCTAGATTAGTTCCCAACAATCCCCCCCCCCTAATCTAGACTCGTCGTTACTTCGATGTGTTCAACCGCACCGTCTTGCCGCACGCAGCAGCCTCCTTTTGCCACACAGTGGCATCTTGCGCGACACACGCGCCATTATCAGTCTCACACCGACTCACCTGGCATTGACATCACTTTGCCAGTTGTCGACGACGCACGTCGACTCCTTGTGACAGCTCCGTACCGCCATTCGTCGGCCTTAGCCGCAGCACACGTCAAGTGTAACGCCGGCACACAGCCGGCCTTGCCATGGCCGTGTAGACCTCTGTTGTCGTGTTCCTGGGCTATGGTGCTACAGCCGGCTCATCGCCGACACCCGCAGCCTCCACCTCGTATGGAGTCTGCCACTGTGCCACTTCTTGCCTCCACTCATGGAGTCTGTCATTGGTGCGTCCTTCATCGCCACACGAAGCACCAGGAACACATCGCGAGAACACTCGACACACGAGAATACTACACTCGACACACGAGAATCACTAAACTCGACATACGAGAAAAATACTCGACACACGAGAATCACCAAGCTCTGATACCAATTGTTGGCCCAAAAACCGAAGACAAACAGCCGACCTCAAAAAACCAACACTCGGTAGAAGTTGACGTAGATGTTTTCACGTGATGCACAACGAATGAGCACACATGCACACGTACTTGAGGCAAAACTAGAAGATGTCCTCGCGTGATTCAACGTATGAACACGCCGCTGGAAAAACTCTCGGTCTCACCGGAAGCAATACACGCTGGAGGTAAGAAACGATAGGAAGAGTTTTTTTGGCGCTGCCTGTGAACTCACGTGGCAGCGTTTTTTGGTTTTTTTCTTTCCTCTTGCTTCAATCAACACAAATATGATTACACGTCCTTTTATAGACTACCTAATCAATTTGCTACCTAAGCCAAAAATATAAACATGGAAAGCCTAAACATGAAAAGCCTAACAAAGGAAATAAACTAATTTGATTCGATGCTGATTGCATGAGGATCCTAACACCTTATTAATTGGTAAGTCTAGATTAGTTCCCAACAAAGCGCAGGCGCTCCTAGCTATAACCAACTCGTGTACGTCGCACGTTGGCATAGCAATATTACCTTGATATTGTTGCTTACATAAATATAATGGTGACCTTCACGACACGGCGGGGCACGCCGGAGCTGGTCGGGCCTGCACGGCGGACACCACACGAGACCAAGGCCCTCTCCGACGTCGACGACCAGCAGGCGCTGCGGTACTACGAGACCTTCGTGGAGTTCTTCCGCCTTAGCCGCCCTGCAGCCGCGGCCCAGAGGGCGCCGCCTTGCGACGCAGCGAAGGCCATCAAGGAGGCCCTCGCTGAGGCTCTCGTGCACTTCTACCCGATCGCCGGCCGTCTGCGGGAGCTCCCGGACGATGGCAAGCTGGTGGTGGACTGCACCGGGGAAGGGGTGGTGTTCGTGGAGGCGGACGCAGACGTCCGGCTGGAGGAGCTCGGCGAGCCGCTGGTGCCGCCGTACCCCTGCGAAGAGGAGCTCCTCTGCGACGCAGTCGACACGACCGACATCCTCGGCAAGCCGCTCTTCTTCCTGCAGGTAATATATGCATGCATGTGTACGTACTGCATGTCTGCATATATGCATGTATTGTATGTACAGACACTACCGGACACAGCCCCTTTGCCGAGTGCAAAAATCTTTGCCGAGTGCCAAATATCGCACTCGGCAAGAGCTATTTTGCCGAGTGCGACACTCGCAAAGAACTACACTCGGCAAAGCCCTCTTGCCGAGTGCCATGCACTCGCAAATATTAACACTGGTACATTCAACCTTTGCCGGTGCCGCACTCGCAAAGGGGCACTCGGCAAAGGCGGTCTGAGGTAACGGTTCCCGCCCGACGTCAAATTTTGCCGAGCGCTGGCCGTTTGGCACTCGGCAAAATAAATCTTTGCCGAGTGTCACACATACGACACTCGGCAAAGACCCACTTTGCCGAGTGCCTTGCCCTGGCACTCGGCAAAGAATTTTTTTATTTTTTATTTTGGCCTCCAAATTTTTTTTGCAGCCCTACTACAGTATCAGGTACTCTATGTTAGGATTTGGTACATTTTTTGTGGCTCTTTGTTATACTTAGTTAATTTATTTCATTTACTAGAATTATTTCGGAAAATGCAAATTTGAACTGCACGTGCATCGAATAATGGAATTTTATGATTCAAAAATGATAGTCATGTTATTGATCAGAGTGTGAGGTCAGATTCAGAACGGACCCAAATTTCGGACATCTTGTTGACTTAAACATGACCGTGAACTTGCGCTAAGTGTTTTTAAATTATATAAAAGCAAACAACGTCCAAAATTATGAAACTCGTGGAGATGTCATGATATCATATGTGGAGGCTGTGATAAAATTTGAGACGGTTTCGCACGTTATCACGTGACGATGCTTTCAAACCGTGACATCTCCAAGACAATGCTTATATCCTAGCCGAGATGTCCGGTTTGAAAGCATCGATGGCCCACAAGGGCAAGGCGACGTCCGACGCCTCCTTCAACTCGAGGACCCGCCCGAGGCGTACACTAACCCGGAAGCGCCCACACCCGCATCGCGAGTACACGCCGGCGGCAAGGTCGGTCCATGGGCGGACCATGATCCGAGCACCCGTGACTTTGATGGAGAGATCGCCGCGAGGGTGGGACAAGGCAAGAAGCATGGGCGGTTCGCTTGGCGACGCCTCATCGACACGGCCTCTACTCCATCTCTCTCCCGATCCGAGCACGAGCACGAGCGAGCCCGCCATACGCCCACGGCAGCATCACAGACAAAGACCGGTCGACGCACTCGAGGTTATTCATGTTTTACTCGTCGTACATTGATCTTTACACACCTTTATTAGCTTTGCATTATCAAACATTGGAGTAAAATATTGCAGGCCTTACCGAACAAGAAATGAGGCAACGTCTGAGTCGGAGGCCGAGCAGCAGAGAGATGTCGCCACCGAGACCGAGCGGGCGAGCGGCGTGCCCGCACGCAGAGGTCGCGGACATGATGGAGTTCCTACAAGGTCTTGGGCAACATACGGCTTCGCTATGCCGCTACCGGGCCGTTGGCTCAACCTCCGCCACGCGCGCGCATTGCAGCTACTCCTGTGAGTATGAAAGTTATTTGCTTTCGCTTGTGCTTTGCTTGTATGACCTCTACCTTCCTAGATTAGGTATCTAATGTAATCTTGTCTCACATGCAATCTCTTCTCCTTTGTGCAGCCTCAATCGGCGGGTTCGAATAATCCACCTCATGCGCCTCCGAATGATGGAGCTTTTCCTTCACCAACAGTCGCAGTGGCCACCTTCGAGATGAATGGTAGTTGTATTTTCATTTGTTGTTCACTTGGTGATGGACTTGTGATATACTTATGATGCACTTGTCGATCATTATGAACTTGTGGATTTGTTTGGATGGACTTGAGCACTTATTGTTATATATGTGATGGATGTGATAAATATGTGATGGATGAGATATATATGTGATGGATGTGATATATATGTGATGGATGAGATATATATGTGATGGATGTGATATATATGTGTTGGATCTGATATATGTTTGGATGGATTTGTTTGTCGATGGAATGTAAAAACAAATAAAAACGCAGTTTTAGGTCACTTTGCCGAGTGCAACACACGGCAATAGGTCCTTGCCGAGTGCCATGGTCATGGCACTCGCAAAGCCGGGAATGTGGGCACCTCAAAATCCCGCTTTTCGGCTTTGCCGAAAGTGCCATGACCATGGCACTTCGGCAAAGAATTTTTTTAAAAACTAAAACTTTGCCGAGTGCCAGCCTGCGGCACTCGGCAAAGAAGTTTCAAAAAAATTTTTAACAAGTTTGCCGAGTGCCAAGACCATCGCGACTTTCGGCAAAGAATTTTTTTTTAAAAAATTAAAACTTTGCCGAGTGCCATGACCATGACACTCGCAAAGGATTTTCAAAAAAATTTAAACTTTGCCGAGTGCCATGGCCAAGGCACTCGGCAAAGGATTTTCAAATTTTTTTCCCAAAACTTTGCCGAAGTGCCATAATTCCGACACTCGCAAAGACATTTTCAAAAAAATATCTTTGCCGAGTGCCTCCGGTTGGCACTCGTAAAGCGGCGTCATCAATCAGGCCACACGAATCGGGCCTTTTCTTTGCCGAGTCTCGACTGACACTCGTAAAGGCTTTGCCGAGTGCCCGAAATACACTCGCAAAGGATGTTTTGCCGATTAATTTTTTCCGAGTGCTCTTTGCCGAGTGTCGCGACTTCTCGCAAAGCCTTTGCCGAGTGCAAAGGGCTTTGCCTATGCCGAGGCACTCGCAAAGTGACCGAGTCCGTAGTGAGATATTTGAAGGGTTAAAATTCAATTGGAAACGCTCCATCAGCAGAAAGTAAAAGTGGCCTTCTTTTTCGTTCCAAATAGATGTTGTTTTGCACATCAATATTGATGGTCTCTAGTATTCACTAAACTATCTATATATAATAACAGTCTTGCTATTTTTAAGTCGTCTGAAATTTTCTTAAGTTTAAGTCACTTGTTTTGACCATTAGATTTGTGTAGAGATTGATGTATCATATAATTGGATATTGATCCAATAGATAAAAAAGATAACTTATGCTTAAGAAAATTTCAGTCACCTGACAGTCCCATATAATAACTACAAATAATCGGTGATATTCAATGTACTTTCTTCGCTTTAAAGGTATAGAAAATACCATAATAATCCTTAAATCACAAAAAAAATCACATATAGATATTATAACTGTCACAATTGTACAAATACAATAATATTTTTAAAGGTGTTAGAGTTATACAACAAATACAATGTTTCAATATCTAGCAGTGCCACTTTTATGTAACAAATATAAATACTCTTATCAATGTTAGTGGTCAATGTTTTTTTAAAAAAATTGATTGCACGTATTGTATTGTAGAACGACATCTCTTTTGTAACCGTTGCCGCAGCTTGCTATGACTATTCTTCGCCAAAGAAGAAGAAGAAGTAGCTATATATGTGGCGTCGTATTGAATTGCTTGAGCTTCCTTCACTGTGATTTTGGCAGGTGACCCGGCTAAAATGCGGAGGATTCATTATTGGTTTCCACATATGCCACAGCATTGCCGATGGTTTTGGCATGATCCAGTTCATGAGAGCCATAGCCGATCTGGCACGCGGTGAAGCACTCCCGAGCCCGCTGCCTGTGTGGGAGAGGGAGCTCCTGATGGCACGTGTTCCGATACCTCGCGGCACGCACTCGAGCCCGGCGTTCGAGGCACTCTGCAGTAGCCTCCCACTCGCAGGCGACAGCAGCGACGACAAGGACACGATGATGTCAACTCCACGGCAAGGCATGGCGACCCACTACTTCTTCTTCGGCGCAGGAGAGATAGCCGCTCTGCGAAGCCATGTCCCTGCCCACCTTGCCCAATCGACAAGCACCTTCGAGCTACTAACCGCAGTGACGTGGCGCTGCCGCACGCTGGCTCTGGGCTACGCGGCCAGCCAGGTCGTGCGCCTCGTGTTCACTCTGAACGCGCGTGGGAGGTGGAATGGTAGCCAGCTCAAGCTGCCTGTCCCGCGGGGGTATTTCGGGAACGCGCTCTTCTACTCGGTCGTCGACGCCAGCGCCGGCGAGCTGTGCGGGGGAGCGCTGGAGCACGCGCTTGAGCTCGTGCACAGGGCCAAGATCGGCGTGACGGAGGAGTACATGAGATCGATGGTGGACGCCATGGCGCTGCTGCGTGGGCAGCCCAAGAGGATGGACTGGACGTACGTGGTTTCTGACGTGCGGTGGATCGGCGAGGACGCGTTGGACTTTGGCTGGGCTGAGCGCGTCGGCGGTGGCATACCGGAGGCTGGGGACGCCATGTCGATTGAAGTGTGTGATTTCATGAGGTGCAGGAACGCCGACGGAGAGGACGCCACCGTGGTGCGGATGTACTTGCCGAGATCAGCGATGGGCAGCTTTGCCAAGGAGATCGCCCGTCTGTTGAACACACACGAATAGATACATCTCAGCTGAGCTTCAGATGTTGGGCTGCAATAATATAATGGCGCCTATACGCCTTGCATGAATATATACATGCATCATGTCGACGAACTCTACCGTATTTATGTTCGCAAACTTTATTGCTTTTCGGAATAACTGGATCAGCAGTCTTGGAATGGATAGTGTTGTGCTGATCTACATAGTTGTGAAGGAATGAAAAACTCTAGCAACATGCATGTGCTAATTAATTGCACTGTTGCAGTGATATTTGTGTAGCAGCAGTGTATGCCTTGAAAATTTTAGATGGGTACGTTTAATCATGTATGCATGAATGGAAATTTTACTTGTAGTTGTCGACTACATGTCCAGAATGAACAATCACCACAAACTTAAATCTTCTTCTCTGTCTTTCTCTCAAAACCAAAAGCAGAGGAGTGCACACAGTACAAATTTCTTGCTTAGGCCTCCTTTGTTCCATCTGTTAGCAGCCATGGAAATGGAAACAGCAGACGAGGAGAGGTCCCTGCTTCATCTCCATTCTCCTCATGTATTCTCTTCTCTTCACTTATCAAGCTATTATGTCTTCATGGCTGCCTCATATGAGGGGGAAAGGAAGGAATATGATCCTTCTTTGATCGAAGACATTGTGCTATTTTCAGTTGGCATGAATAAAGCATTGTCCATGACATACATAAAGGATGGTCCAAGTTTGATGTCCCACAAGAAATAAAAAGTAAACAAGGTGCCTATTTCTAACAAGAATACATGCTCTTTCCTTATGAGCTGGGAAAAAAAACAAGAAAGAGGAAGAATATGGTCCCTTGCCATCAAATTCTCCGCAATGATTTACAGTTTCAAATTGCAAAACTGAGACTTTTGGCGCTGTGACGCAGGATGTAGGTTCACAATATACAAGTGATGGATCAGTTGATATCAACGAACAGCCTGCTCTCAAGCACAACACAGGGAATTGGAGGGCGTGCTTCATGATCTTAGGTACCAGAGAGCAACGTATTTTTGCAACTAACCAACATCACTCTCAGACCGCTCCTGTTTTTCTCTCCTCCTACAAGTTAATTAACCGCATGAACACGTGCTTGGTCTTGAATTCTGTGAATGCAAGGCTCTTTGCAATCGCGAAGAAAATTTAGTGACCTATCTCACCACTGTTCTCCACGAAAGCAAAGTCACTGCAGCTAGAAATGTCTCAGCCTGGGTCGGCGCCTGCTTCCTGACACCATTTATTGGAGCCTTCTTGGCTGACACGTGTTGGGGAAGTGTTGGATCCGGATTTCGTAATCCAGAATCATCTGTGAAAATACTGTGCTATTCCCTGAATTAGTAACTAGCACTCACAGATACATCACTGAATCAAGTTATACATGGCGTAAAACCATATCATTCATCAATTTAGCACATCAAACTTTACATAGACCACGTCGGGTCGAGTTTTACAATAAGAACCGAATAGACCAAATTAATTACATTACAGAAATAGCGGAAGTGATAACGGAAGCAAAAGGGAGAGAGCACATATCTCAATAGGCAAGCGACTGGGGAAACTCGTGTACGTCCGATATTAACCAAAGATTAGGATAATATTGGATGCACGCTTCATCATCTCCTGGACTTCCAACTTCTAGATCCTCGTAGTAGTCGTAATCTTCAGGATTTCCTGCTTCTCAGGGTTTTGGGGGAGAGAGAGCGAGAATGAGCACAATTTCCGTGCTCGTGAGCCAACACACAATGCAATAATATACATGCAAGGCTTAACAAGGATGGCTCTGGTTCTTTTATTTGCTAAAGCAATGTTTTTAATTATCATAATTACAAAAATCTAACACTTAGCATTTTAACCAAATTGCATTTTATGAAAGAGAGTAATTGTGCAATATTAAATAATAGCAGAGGTTCCCTCCGTCGGAAACTCTACCTATACTTAATTTGATTGGAGCTACCTCTAATTATTAACATCATTGAGTCTGAAAACCCAGGGAAAATCCAATCTCAGGGCTAGGTGAGCCCGCCACATTTTCATGCCACCCATAAAGGTTTTTGAAATAGAATTAACTCAAGTTAAGTTCCCATATCCGCCTTTCACCGTAGGCACGGCTATTTAAACAGTTTATTACTCTGCAGAGGTTTTACACTTTACTCACAAGAGATAATCGTCTTGATATGTACACACATTTCTGTAGACATGTGAATCAAGGGGAGATCATCACAGGGCCTTTACAATGCATCTCTCAGTATTAGTTATACTTCGCTAAGGTTTCGTCCACGAAGGGTTACGCTCTTTTAGATCCATTAACCCTTACTCAGACCCCCACTTGCGCCATCTAACGACTTACGTCGCGCACCCCGACACCCTTCGCCACAAAGGCTAACGGCGTCGCGGATCATCTATCTGATGCAACTCGTACTGGTGGATACAAATTATTTAGTCAGGTTGTATTTTACAGACTTGTGGTTGCACTTGTTTTACACGGAAGGTTGTGACAAGATTAAGTCCTTAGGGTTATCTGGGTGGTTCATTCCACATTCTAATCCACAAAACAACAGTCCTTGGGCTACATTAGCACCCACTGTCGTACCAGCCACTTACCGTCCGCCTAGACAGGGTAATAGCAATTTAGGGTTTTTGATAAGTATAAACCAAATTATCACAACCATTTCAGTCATTTGCCACAATGAATGCCCAAAACCACATTCATGTTTAAAAGAGATGATGATTATGGCATTTAATGTCCGAGTACTTAAGCAAGATTAGCATGTCGCTTAAGTACAACCTATAACTAGTATTTACCATATAGTTACTAGGGTGACAAGGATTAATGGATTCAAATGTCAAGGATGGCATATTAAATAGTTAATCAACTAATGGGTATTTAACTACCTTAAGTTTTAACATATATTTGCTTAAAGAATTAAATTATGCAATTTGCTATTTTAAAATAATATAATTTGCATAAAATGTAGGCTGAATATGATCAAAGTATTGACTCGCCTGGGTTAAAGGCAAGAGGGTCTTGATATTCTTGTGCTTGATCGAAGTGGAGATCCTCTGTGTCTTCAAATCCTAATCGGACGAACGGACCGGAAAAAGGCATAGACAAGCAAAAAGAGAAAATAAATACAAATGAACAACAAATAAACTCCCGAAATAAACAAGACCTATGCCATTAGCAAGATCTTAAATTAACAAAATTTTAGAAACAAATTTTATAATTTTTGGAGTTACGACGAGGGAGAACGGGACTTCCGAAGGTTGAACTTGGAATTAAAAGAGAGAAAGAGGGGGAAATAGTGCCCGGCACAGTGCATGGACCAAGTCTACGCACCCTAGTCTGGGGGTACTGTTGTGGGTCCAATGGAAGAGAGAGGGAGAGGGGTTTAGAGCATGACAGTGGGCCCCATGGTCTTAAGACTCAGAGCAACACAACATCAACTCAATCCCCAATTCCTCTCTTTGGGTTACAGAGAGGGGGAGCAGAGCAGGGGCTCGGCGACTCAAGGTGGTGGCGGTGGGGAAGGAGAAGAAAGGAGGGGGATGGCATCCGCAGTGCCAGGGGCTTCTCGTGACGGGGTCGGCCGGGCGAGGCGCTCACCGGAGCGGTGATGCGGCAGCGAGGCGGCGCGGCCAAGGTGAGCTCTTCGGTTTTGCTTGCTTGGTTTTCTTGGTCAGGGAAGAAGGGGACAAGTGGAGCAAGGGAGGTGTCGAGGGGGGCTCTCTTATAGCCGATGGTGGGAGAGGGAGCCATTGAAGGGCTGGGGACGCATGGGGTGTCGGCGGGAGCAGAGGATCCGGGATGGGACAGGTAGGTGGGCTCAAGCGGGGTGACACGGCGCTGAGCGGGCACGAGAGGAGCAAGGACGCGGCGAGGACGGGCAGGTGATGGACGGGACACGAGCAACGACTTGCGCGGCCGACGTCGTGCAGCTGTGCGGGTGATGGGACCTACCGAGGATGGCACCGAAGTCGAGGATAGCAAGGGGAAGCTCGGGTGTGGGGTAAGGCAAGGGAGATGGCACGGGCGTCGCGGAGGGACAGAGCAGGTGAGGGAGTGACGGCTCTGACACGGGCAGGTGGTGAGTTGACAGGTGCGACGTGCTGGGCACAGGAGCAGGCATGCTACACGGGGCAGGCGGGGCACGAGGGTGGCAGGGAGCTGCGTGCGGGGTGGCAGGCGCATGGGAGCTTGGCGTACGCGGCCTCATGGCTTGCGGCCGGCTCAGCCAAGGGAGAAGAAGGTAGGGGAAGGGAACTAGGCTGGGCCGAAGGCCAGAAGGAGGAGGTGGGCTAGGGGAGGAGCTGCTGGGCTAGGTGGGCCAAGAAGGAAAGGGGGCCCACCCAGATGCAATGGGGCTGAGCCCAAAGAAAGGAGGAAGAGCTAGGAGAGAAAAGGGGTGTGAGGACCTCGGTTTATTTGGCTTGTAATGCTTAACCATCCACTTGGTCCTAGCATTAAAAATCAAATAAACCAAGCCTCGAGATATGTATACTTCCCAGAAATGCAGTATACATACCCCGTTACAAAATCATGCATCAATTCCATTCATTCACATAGAACCGAAGCACAGCGATAACCCAAAAGACATACATAATATCAAGTTATTACAAAAAAGGGGGCCAACCGGCCAAATGTCATACAAATATCTAAGTAAACAGCGGAAGCAAAAGTGCCATAAGATGGCGATAAACAAAAGCCAATCAGTGTGCCTCAAACCCACAAGACAACCAACCGGACCGCCAAGCTAGTCGTCTCAAAAACCGCACATCTCACAAAAGTGAGGCCCTTGGGGTCACCTTCTTCCTCTGCAACATATGCATTGAGCAAAGCAAATGAGTACAATAATGTACTCGCAAGACTGACGTGTGGACTCATAGACCTATACATATGCTACATGCAAGCTTATTTGAGTGGAGGTTGTATGGCTCATTTTTAGCACAAAGTAATCTTTATTTGCAATAAATGTAATACATTTTAAAAACAAGTTTACAATCTATTTTTATTGTTTAAATAACAACAAGAACAACATAATAACAATAGATAGATGACAACAACATCCTGGAAGTGACTAACCCAAAAGTCACCACAACAATAGCATGAATTACCCATTCATACCACCCATGTCAAGTTTTAAGTTTTTAAAAGGTTGTAGTCTAGTTCTTGCACGACCTTACCAAGCAATGTCCATAACCTAGGACGAGGCTATTCGAATAGTTTTAACCCTGTAGGGGTGTACCAATGTACCCACACGATAGACCGCCTTTCCACCAGCCACGGTTAGCATACTTCCTTGGGTATGCAGGCACGGCTGAGTCTAACGAGACATTTCCAATGAATGATGCTAATTAAGAGTCGCGACAACCCGAAGGGTAGGTGCACTGCCACCAGCGCAAAGAATCGCAGTGCTCTTCCCCTTATAAAAACAGTTTTAACTACCTGCGACCCCGAATTAACACCTCCCAAAGTACTTAGTCAAGAGAGGTCCCATATCCCTCTCGCGTGGTTAGCACGCAATAAGCGCTTAGCTTAGTGATACAAGTAACTCGGTCCTTGGGGACTTAGGTGTAACGTCCCAAGTTCTGGTTTGTGTTTCAAATGTAAGAAAATGAGTAGAATTTAAATTTTTTTCTTACATCATGTATTTCCTGTATGTTCTAAACAATTCTTGTACAAGAATTATGGAAATACAAAGTAACAAGTCTTTTGATCCAAAACCTTGTCTTCCAAAAACAATCTTGTCAAATCTTTTGATCATCTCCTGGAAACATTTTTCCAAGTTCTAGGGATGGTATGTGACCCTTCTGAAAAATTTCACAATTTTTAGAAATTGTTTGGATATTTTTAGAGGGCAGTCAAACCTGTTTGACTTTTAGTCAAAACCCTAAAACCAGGACCCTGCAGAATTTTTGGAGAAAATGCACTGCATAAAAACCTCTGAAAATTTTACACAAGATTAATATCTAAGTTAGCAAGCTCCTGTAAAAATTTCAGAATTTTTGGAGTTGTTTTGCTACCTCAAATAAATCCCCAAAGTCTCCGCTCAAATTAAAAACCCTAATTCTGGTTTCACTATTCCTCAGGTGCGAGCCAGTCTCGGGCCCAAGCCACATGACTTGGCTCAGTCAACTAGCCGCACTCGAGCCCGTTTTAAAACACGTGGGCGCTGTCATCCGTCAGATATCAATCGGACGGCCCTCGTTCGCGTGAATGTTCGGACCTCGCGATCGCGCCAACTCGTTTGGGCCGATAGATGTAGATCCAACCGTCCAGATGAATTGGGTTGTTCGGGTCACCCGGTCATCACATTCAATCGTGACCGTCCGTGTTAGATCCAATGGTCACGATCTTTCCTAGTGTCTTAAACCTCAAGAGCTTGAAGCGATCCTAGCCGTCCGTTTCTAATCCAACCGCCCACAACAGCCCTAGCCTTTCTCTGGTCATCTTCTTCCTCGCGCCGTGCGCAGCACAGGGAGAGGCATGGCCTGGTCACATCTTGTTCCCTCGTCAACGTCTCTCTCTGGTCAGGCATTTAGTACGTGCAGCTTGCTTTCGGCCGTAGGCATGCCCTACTCCTGCACCCCTATCATTTCTCTTTTGGTCCATGGTTGTGCCATGAGCCAAGTTCACCTGTGGAGCTTGTTCTTTCCCAAACCCTAATCTTCTAGCTTTATAAAGCTCCCCAAAACCCCTCCTGGTATTCCTTTACACCACCCCCTAGCTCCTTCTTTGTTTGTGGAGCTCAAAACACCAAAAACATCCAAACCGCCATTTTCGGCCGTGAAGCTCCTTTGTGGACTTGGGTCCTCCAGTGGTTCATTTTCATTTCTTCTTGTACCCTTTTGAACTCCTTATTCCCCTATGCATTTCCTCTAACTCAATTTTGGGTTTTATTCACAGGAATTGACCAATTTTGAGTTTGAATCATCTCGGCCGATTTTACCCCCTTTCTTCTCTAGCTCCGGTAAGGGCTCCTTTTCTCAATTAATTGTTCTTGGAGCTTCTCTAAGCTATAATAAAGCTATAATGATGATCTGGTATCACTCATTTTGCTTAGGGCATCTTTTTCATTTCATCTTCTTAAACTCCGTCGAGTTTCTCTGCTGTCCAAGCCTCTCCGGCCATCTTTGAAGCCCTTCTTGGTTGAGGTAGCTTCTTATTAGTCCCTAGACGCTGTGGCACACGCTTCTTTGGACAATGCGTAGCTTTTTGAGTCATTTTCGTTTTCGGCCGATTTTGTCACCGTCATTGTTTTCCGGCTCGCTGGCGTTCTAGGCCGTCGACGCCGTCGAGGTCACCTCCACTGGGTGCGCATCGTTATTGCGAACCCATTTTGGCACTTTGCGGGCACCGCCGTGGCCAGAGTCGCCGGCGGCAAGCCTTTGGTTGCGCTCGGTCTCGTTGTCAGACGCGAGCTGCGCAGTGCATTGTCGTTAAGACACCATTAAGTTCTAATCATTGCTAATCATCGGTTAATCATTAGTAATCATTGGGTTAGCAATTAAGGGTTGTCTTAACCGGGCCTTGGTGTCACTTACATGTGGGCCGCATCATTAAAATCCTCTCGGTGCGCTTAAAATCTCTCGTGCGTGAAAGTGTAGCACTACGAAGATCGTGGACCGTCGATCTCAAGATCAACGGCCCGGATCTTTTTGGACTTTTGGGTGCCCGAACGTTCCAAGTCGCTCTGGACCGCCCATTTTTAGATCTACGGCCCAGATCGCGGTGATGTTTGGACCACCAGGCTCCCAAATCGCGACGGGCCGTCCATCTCGCGATGAGCGGATGAGATGAGTGTGTCGTTCGGGTCACCCAAAGAACACCGCGCTCTGAGCCCTCCATCTTGAGATCTACGGTTGTGGCTGATCGTGGCGTTCGCGTCGCTCGAACGGCTCAATCCACGTGGACCGTTGGATTTAGATCCAACGGTGAGTTCCTTTGAGAATTGCGCGCGTGCGTTTTTCTCGATGCGTGTGGGCCGTTGGATTCCAAATCAAAGGCCCACGTTTGTCCACGTCGATCCCTTTTTGATAAGCTTTGTTTTATTTCGGTAAATCGTTATTTGTCAACTGAAAATTATATTAAAACTTTAGAAATTCATAACTAATTCATTTAAATCCTTTTTAGATGATTCAAGTGGGGTTAAATTCATGTTTAACTAAAGTTTAATATAAAAATGCATTTAGACTTTGTTCGGTGCCAGAAAATTTTGTAAATAATATTATCTTGTTTTCAGCCATTTTAGAATATTCCAGGAATTAAATTGAACCTTGTAAAATGCATATCTTTTTCTGTATACCTCCAAAATGTGCAAACTCAATCTTGTTAAATTCCTCTGTTAGCATACCATAATATGAAATAGGTTTTGATCATGATTTTATTTCTGAAAAGTAACATGTGCTAGATTTACAACTTAGAAAAATCATAAGTAATTCATTTTAACTCCAAATTGAGTAAACCCATCTTTGCTGACCTTAGGATGCTATTATCTACCTAGCATAAAAATTTCAGGTCTTAGATCATTCTAGAAATTTATGCCATGAACAGTACCAGTAATGAATTTCATTGGAATTAACAGGCCGAGAGAAATTGTTTTAGCTATAACTTTTGCATACTTAGTCCAAATGACTTGATTCTTGTTTCTAAATTCATTTAAAATCATACCATTGCTGTTGTGTAAATTTCATGAGATTTGGATAAATTTTTCTTTTGAGTTTCTTTTGGTGTTCTTCGTTCTTATTGATTTTATCGTATTTTTGCGTTAGGTTCCGAAGAAATTATTGATTACGTGAGTTATCCTCTGCAGCAAGAAAGTATTCTCGAGCAAGGCAAGCAGTGTAACATCATTTGATTATATTACTCCTATTACTTTTAAAGTCTAATATTTTGTTTGCAAAACCTAAGTATCCATGCTTTTTTGTGTGAAGATTTATTTTGTCGATTAGAGGTAGTGTGAGGACCCCAATTTATTTGGCTTGTAATGCTTAGCCAACCACCTGCCCTAGCATCACAAATCAAATAAATCGAGCCTCGAGATATGTATACTTCCTAGAAAGCAGTATACATACCTCACCACAAAATTATGCATCAACTCCATTCCAAACATAGAGTCCAAACATTACACTACTAAGCGAAGTAACAATAAGATTATTACAGACCGGGGCCGACCGCCAAAAGATACACAAATAAACAAGACAGACAATGAAGCAAAAGTGCCATAAGATGGCTATAAACAAAGCCAATCGGTGTGCCTTCAACCCACAAGGCATCTCGATCGACCGCCAAGCCTAGTCGCCAAACACGGCGGCAAAGACAACTCACGTAGTGAGGCCCTTGGGGCTCACCTTCTTCCTCTGCAACAAAAACATTAAGCAAAGCCGATGAGTACAAAGATTGTCTTTGTACTGCAAGACCGACGTGTGAACTAGCGACCTATTCATATGTTACATGCAAAGCTTATCCGTGGAGGCCATATGTTTCATTTGCATAAAGCCAACTTTATTTGCAATAATGTAATACGCTTTGAAGGCAAGTTTGCAATTCATTTTAATTAAAATAACAGTAAGGATAATAATAGCAAAAGGGGTAAAGATAAACAACCTAGAAGTGACTATCCCAATAGTCACCATTAACAATAGCACGAATCCCGCATTCGCACTCACCCGCCAAATTTTTAATTAAAAGGTTGTAGTCTAACTCTTGAAAAAGCTTACCCAAGCGTGTCCATCACCTAGGGCGAGACTATTCGAATAGTTTTAACCTGCAGGTGTACCATCGCATCCCACACTTCGCATCGCCTTTAAGCCAAAGCACACTTCAAGGTATGCTAGCACAACTAAGTCCTACGAGACTTTTTCCAATATTGTGTATTAACTACGAGCCGCTCGTATGGATAGAAATCCATACGCTTACATGGTAAAGCCGAAAAGACAACTACCTTTGCGGGGTAAAGCTTTTCGGACAACTACCATGTTCCCAACACCATCCCTCCTGCGACCTCCTGCGACCCGGAGTCAATACACGCCAGAGTACTAGGTCAAGAGATGTCCCATATACTCTAGTGTGGTTAGCACGCCGAAATGCCTGGATAACAGGTACTCACAAGATGTTCGGTCCTTAACTGACCCGGGCACCATTCCAGTCACACCCAAAGATCACACCATCTTACCATTGTGCTCGCGTCTAAATCGTTTTTGTTTTCAGTTTTAGTTTTGCAATTAACAAAGCATAAGCTGAAACATAAAAACAGAATAATAATTTTATAGATCAAGATCATCGACTAAGTCGATGATCGCCAAATCTACCGGTAGCTAAGCATGGCTAAGCAACTGAACTCGTAATCTACTAAGTGACAAGAGTTCATCCAACGAACTCTAATCACAGCAAATAACCTAGGCTCAGGTAGTAGAGATCAATATTTCACCTACAGGATATGCAGCTACGGATTTAACTAATCAATTTAACACAAATTAAGCAATGCATACATACAGCTGAAACAAAATATTAGACTTTAAAATACTGGGATTAACATGATCAAACTTCTTGCCCGCCACGCTCAATAGGCTCAACTCAAGGTGAGGATCACTCGATAACACCGTAACCGTCGCAATCTATCGATCGAGCAAAAGCAACGAATAAGAACAAATAACACCGACAAAACTCAAACATTCAAAACCATCTAATGAGCACAACATTCATACAGCAGCTAGAGCATGGCTTAACACAATTTTAGAAACAGAGAACAACTCATTTTAATTTGTTATGAATTTTCTAGGAATTTTTTAAGCTAACAATACACATAAAGCATCATTTAATTCTTTAACAAAATTTAAGAACAGAAACATATCTAAAACCTATCCTGATAATTAGTACACTAAAAATGAAAATTTACAAAATTGGATTTACTGGATTGGACAATTATTGAGATAGATATGAATTTTCTAATTTGGAATATACATAAAAACACCCTTTAATCAACTATCAGATTTTTGATACAGAGACAAAGCTGAAACCATTTTTAGTAAATAGCACATTTAAAATGAAAATTAATAGAACTGGTTTCATGCGATTTGAAGAAAAATTGAATTAGTTATGCATTTTCTAAGTTTAATTGAATTAACAGTGCAACAGAAAATACATTTCAGAAATACTAAAGCATTCAATACCTTTTCTACCGACAACGAGCTAGCCACGACATCGACAATGGGCTCGCATGAGCGCTACCATCAGACAACAAATTCACGATGGTGACGCCGGCGTATTCTAAGAATACATCTTCGCTTAGCAAAACGTAATCCTAACATACAAGCACGCAGAATTACGCTTTCTAACAAAGGAAACGTATTAACGAAGTTACACAATCCTTAACTGACAACCTGGGCCCGCATGGCAGCGACTCAGAGTATAACATAACGGTTGGATTAAATGATTTCCTAAACGCGATTAATCGAAGGGCCCACAAGTCAGCGACACATCTAAACAAAGATTAGCGCTAAACTAATTGCCACCGGCGGTTCACCGGCGCGCACGGGGACGGCGGCGCGGCCGCGCAGTGGATCTCGCGAACCAGAAGGTTTCAAGGTGAGTGAGCGATACCTTGAGGTCCACAAAGACTTCGCGAACACGGTGACGGTGACGCGGAGTCCGATGGTCGCTGGAGATGAGCTCACGACGGCCAGAGGCGGAGAAGAAAGCGCGGCCCTCGCAGAGATGACGCTACGGGCGACGAGAGGCTTCGGGAGTGCGCGCAACGGCTTCGCCTTGACTCCAGGAAGGTTATGCCCACGATCAAGACGACGATGGAGCACCGAGGTGGCCGGAATCGCTGCGGCAGCGAATCACCGTGCGCGGGGAAGAACTGGCCGCACGCCCTCAACGATGCGCCAAAGATGAAAATGAACCCACCGCGGCGATCGCGGAGAAATGCGATCATCGTGACCAAACTCGAGGCCAAAGACTCACCAGTCGTCAAACGATCATGGGCGAGATCACCGGAGGCGGAGACGACGACACCGCCCCTGGCGATTCACTGGACGACAAGGTGTAACATCCCCATTTTGGCTTGTGTTTCAAATGTAATAAAATGAGGGTAAATTAAAACTTTTCCTTCATCGTTTTACTCTTGAAACTTTTCTGAAATTCTTGTAAAGGAATTTTGGGAAATTCAAAATCACAAGCCTCATTTATCAAGTCAACAACCTCCTTGGTCAAATCTTTTGTCAAACCCTTGGAAATGATTTTCCCTGCTTCTAGGGTTGCTTGGTAACACCTCTGAATTATTTCATAATTTTTGGAAATTATTTGAAATATTTTAGAGGCAAGTCAAACCTTGGTCAAACCTCTGAAATCACCTTCTGGAATTTCTGGAGAAAATTTCAGTGCACAAAAATCTCTAAAATTTTTATGGAAGGTTAATCCTTAAGTCAGGAAGCTCCAGTTAAAATTTCATAAATTTTGGAGTTGATTTGATGCCTCAATTAAATCCCCAAAGTTTCAGGTTTAAAAATCAAACCCTAATCGTTTGCACTGCTCATTGACTCGAGCTCGCTCGCTCGAGTCACTTGACTCGACCGAGCCAACTAACCGCGCTCGCGCCAGCTCAACAGCGGCGCTATCACCGTTGGATCTCCATCGAACGGCTATCATTCGTAAGCATTCTGACAACTCCGCTGCCATCGATTCTCACCGTTGATCTCGATCCAACCGTCGCGGCCGCACTGGCTCACTTCGCTTTACGGTTAGCGATCGATCGTGGCCGCTCAAATCTCATCCGCGCCAACATCTAATGAGGTTGGGCTCAACCCACTAAAACACTTTGGACTCGAGCCGCTTTGTCGCCGATCGGTGGGCCCGCCGCGTCCGGGTCATCTTCCTCCTCCCACCGAGCGCGTGCGCACAGGCGCCATGGCAGGAGAGGAGGTGACTTGTCACCTCCTTGAGCCCTTTAAACGGCTAAATGCCGCCATGCATTAAATGCACACCGCTCCTCCTCCCTAAAGTCGCTCCTACCTACTCCGTCACACTCACGATGCCCATGGCGGGTAGGAACCCGACCCACCCGAGAGCTTGGGCTTAACCCTAGCTTGAGCTCCTTGAGCTATAAGTAGCTCCTGGCTCTCCTCGCCTCCCTTTCAAAACCCAGAGTCTTGCCAAGCATCCTTGGTGCTTTGTGAGCTCAAAACACCAAAAGCACCTAAACCGCCATTGTTGAGTCGGGCTCCTCCTGCAACCGTGCTCCATGGCGTTTCTTCCTCTCTTTCGCTTCACAGGTGCCTCTCACCTCCGGAACAAAACCCTAACTTAATTGTAGTTGCTTTTCACAGAGCACTCAATTTTGGGGAATTGTTCTTTCTACCGTGAGCACCCCTTCTTCCTCATCACCAGAAGAAGCTCTATTCTTCAATTCTTTACTCGGGGCTTCTTTGAGCTGTGTTGGAGCTAACCCGATGACGCGGTCGTGTTATCTTTGCTCGAGCACCTTCTCCGAGTTGTCTTCTCAAGTCCGCAACCTTCTTCGTCGCGAGCAACTCCGCCCATCCTCGACCTCCCCACCTCGTGTACCCTTCTAGTAGCCCCTAGAAGCTTGGGCACCATACCGAATGGTTTATTGCGAGCTTTGGTCATTAGGCATTTCGCCGCTTTGGTCGCCGCCGCCATCGCCGGCTAGCCGCTCGACACCGCCGATGGTGTGGGTGGTCCCGATGGGTGCGCAATGCTATTGCGGTTCCATTTGGCACTTAGCTCCCGCCGCGTGCTTGGGTCGCCGGCGACAAGCGGAGGGTGCCCTCGGTTTTGTTGTCGACGAAACGGCGGTGCCGTGAAATCGTTCGGACACGGAATGGCGTTCATTAATGATAATCATTGTTAATCATGAGTTAGTAATCATTAGCCGCCCTAAACCCACCTCCTCGCCGCTTGCATGTGGGCCCGCACATTTTAATCACCCCGCGCGCTAAACCACGTGTGCGTGGCCCACTGCCGCCGACCAGGCCCGCCATTTTCAAACCTCTCCACATGCGCGTGCGCGAAACCCGCATGTGACTTAGCGCCACCGACTGGGGCCCCTATTGTCGATGAGTCCCCGCTCAAATCGTGAACGCCCAATCAACCTCACCGCTCGATCTTGGATCTGTGGCGGGATCGTGGAGCAATTGATCGTCCGGCTCCTCAATCCCACCCTTCATCGCTGATCGACGGCCGTGATGGGCGGGCATCCGCCGGTCCGATTGCCATCTCGATCCGGATCTGTGGATCTTGATCCAACGGTGAGCCTCCGTGGGTGCCGTGGCGGTGTGTGCGGCGCTGCGCGCGCGCTGCGGCCGTTCGATCCGTGATCGACGGTCCATAATCAACCACGCTTTTCTTTCGTTAAGGGATATAATTTCTGTAAGCTTTATCTTTCCACTGAAAATGTTGTTAAAACTTTAGAAATTCATATCTTTTTCATTATAGATCCTTTTTGGGTGATTTCAGTAGTGTTAATTTTCTTTTAGGCTAGAGATTAATCTAGAAATGTTTCCAGGCCCTGTTAAGAACCAGAAATGTTGTGAATCGATTTTAGCCTTTTCAGCCTCTATTAAATATTCCAAAAATGCTATAAAAACTTAGAAAATCTATAACTTGTTCTCTGTAAGTCCAAATAGAGCGAACTAAATTTTGTTAATTTCCTTTAGGGATGAACTTTAGTGAAGGACCAGTTTGCTAGTGGTCTTTGCTACTGATATAAAGGATGTCCTAGTTTTAGAACTTAGAAAATCATAACTAATTGTTGTAACTTCAAATGACCTGAAAATTTATATGGATTATCACTATACCAGTAGGTAGCTACCATAAAATTTCAGCTCCAAAATATTTCTAGAAAATATTTTTGCTACAGTATTAATTATGGCTAAAAATAGGTTTTTAGAGAATATCTTTGCACCACAAATCCAAATTAGGTTTTTCCAGTTTCTATGTCTAGGTATATTCGTATTTTACCTTGTGTATAAATTTAGTCGCATTTGGATAATTTTGGCTTGCTCTTTTGTTTAAGTGTTGCTCGTCTTATTGGTTGTTTTCGCTCTTTCGCTTAGGATTCGACATTTGCGGTAACCCGAGAACGACCCTCCGCAACAAATTGAGCAACAAAGCAAAGTGCAAGCAGCTTGATCATTTCCCATTGATCCCATTACTTTTAAAGTCTAATATTTTGTTTAACTTCTATGTATGCATTGCTATTTTGTTGTTAAACCGATTAGTTAGACCTCTAGTTGCATAATCTGAGGTAAATGGTTATCCTCTACCACCGAGCCTAGGTTATTTGTCGTGGTTAGAGTTCGATGGATGAACTCTTATCACTTAGTAGATTACTTAATGAATATTGCTTAGCCATGGCTAGTTATCGGTAGTATTGGGCGATCATCGACTTAGTCGATGATCTTGATCACACAACTACTTATACTACTCCATTATGTCCAACCCTTGTGTTTTATTGATTTGCAAATCAAAACTCAAAACAAAACTATATCTTGACTTGGGCACAATGGTATGTTGATGTGATCCGTTGGGTGTGTGGAATGGTGCCTAAGTCCCCAAGGACCGAAAGTTACTTGTGTCACTAAGCCAAGCGCTTATTGCGTGCTAACCACACGAGGGGATATGGAACCTCTCTTGACTAAGTACTTTGGAAGGTGTTAATTATGAGCTGGTCGGTGGGTGTGTTCTTGTGTGTGTGTTTTGGAGGAGAGCATTAGCGCACCGGTTAGGCTGCCTAATGTGTCCTTCTCCCATGGGTTGCGGCTCTTAATTAGCATCGCCCATTGAAAGCGCCTTGTTAGACTTAGCCATGCCCGCATACCAAAGGAAGTGTGCTAACCGTGGTGGTGGAAAGGCGGTCTATCGTGTGGGTACATTGGTACACCCCGCAGGTTAAAACTATTCGAATAGCCTCGCCCCAGGTTATGGACATGCTTGGTATGGTCAGGCAGAACTAGACTACAACCTTTAAAAACTTAAACTTGACATGGGTGGTATGAAGGGTACTTCATGTTATTGTTGTGGTGACTATGGGATAGTCACTTCTAGGTTGGTGTTGTCATCTATCTATGGTTATAATTGTCTCTCTTTATTTGAACAATAAAAGTTAATTGCAAACTTGCTTTGAATCTATTACCTTATTGCAAATGGAAACTTGCTTTATGTCAAAACAAGTCCGAGCCTCACCCACTTAAATAAAGCTTGCATGTAGTTAATTATAGTTCTCGTTATCTCACACGTCGCCTTGCAGTACAAAAACAAGTTTTGTACTCATCGCTTTGCTTAATATTAATTGTTGCAGAGGAAGAAGGTGAGCCCCAAGGGCCTCACTTTTGTGAGTTGTGTTGCGCGCTGTCTGGGACGTTTAGCTTGGCGGTCCGGTTGGTTGCCTTGTGGGTAAAGGCACACCGATTGGCTTTTGTTTATCGCCATCTTATGACCATTTTGCTTCCGCTGTGTATTTACTTATTTGTATGACTTTTGGCCGGTCGGCCTCTCTTCTGTAATAACTCTCTTTATATTATCTATGTCTTTAAGTTGTTGCTTTTGCTTCGGCTCTATCTGTATGGATGGAATTGATGCATGATTTTGTAACGGGGTGTGTATACTGCAATTCTGGGAAGTATACATATCTCGAGGCTTGGTTTATTTGATTTGTACTGTTAGGACCAAGCCGAATAAACCGGGGTCCTCACAAAGTTGGTATCAGAGCCATTCCGACCGTAGTAACCCAAGCTTGATCGTCTTTAGGATATTTTGGAAAACTTAATTTCAAAGTATCAAATGATTTATGAAAGCTTAAGTAAGTTCTCAGATTTTATTCCTTACCTATCTTAGCTTTCTATCTCATCTCGCTCTAATTTGGGTTTTAAAAGTTGTTCTCCTTTCCTTCTCTCAAAAGATAGTCATTATCGTTTAAATTGGGTTTTGGGAACCAATGAGTTTGGCAAATTGAAGTGTTAGCCGCCTCTACAAGATTTTGAAGCTCCGGTTGAAGATTTCGGCTAGGAGGCTTGGATGCGAAATCTGGACAGCGAGCATTCAATTTCCGGACAGCAGGCTCAAAGGTTCTAAATAGGGTAGAAAATGAGAGGTTAATCAATTAAAACTTGTGGGAACAAAAGGGTAAGATGTGATACTAGTTAGCTAAGGATCTAACACCTATTTCGTTGATTTAACCTTGCTCTCGAGTTGTGTTAGACTTGTTGTAGTGTGCTGAAATTTTTATCTTCTCAAACCATTGCTCGTTCTTTCAATACGGGTTAATGGCATTGAGAAGTTGAGCTTGGTTTGGAGTTTCCTTGCTGTTTTGGAGCTTCTTTTGAAACATTTAAAGTTGTTACTTGCTGTTTTTTTTTTGCTTTCGGTTAGGGTGATGTCTCATTCCCCTAATCGTTAGCTTTTCGCTTTCATCAACTTCTAGTCTTAGTGTTTTGGTTGCTAACCTAAATTTCTTGAACCAGGATGGCTGGAGGTACTCGTAGCGGCCGTGGTCGCCACTGGTTTGATGAAGAGCTCCCGCCTCCTCAGACCATGGCCGAGGTCCTTCTTGGTCGAGCGCAACTGCTCAGAGGACGTGAGGGTCCCGCTGGATGTTATTGCGCGCAACACCTCCGCCCGACCGGTGCCTCGTGATCCGGCAGGAGCGACATCGCCTCGTGGGGTTTGGCCGAGTTTTCTTCGCACTCACCCCACGCTCTCAGTCCGAGGACCCATTGGACGCGGATGACTGGCTGCGCTGTTGAGCGTAAGCTCGACGTTGCTCGCTGCTCGACCAGACAGGCACTCTTTGCCTCCCATCAGCTTCAGGGGGCAGCACTCTCCTGGTGGGAGAACTTCTTGGCCATGCAGCCCGCCGGCCACACTGTCTCTTGGGATGAGTTCCGGACGGCGTTCCGTCGAGCTCACATCCCCGCCGGCTTGATGAAGCTAAAGAAGAAGGAGTTTCTTGCGCTCAAGCAAGGGCGTAAGTCAGTGATGGAGTACCTGTACGAGTTCAACCACTTGGCTCGTTATGCTCCATCTGAGGTGGCCACTGATGAGGCCAAGCAGGAGAAGTTCATGGAGGGCTTGTCTGAGGAGCTGCAAGACAAGCTCTCCATTGTGGACTTTGCTGACTTTCAGGCCTTGGTGGACAAGGCCATTGTTGCTGAGCACAAGGCCAAGGCGCTGGGCGAGTCCCGCAAGCGCAAGTGGGAGGCCCAGCGGTCTGCACAGGCCGGCCTCTCCCGTCCTCGTGTCGGGCCTACCCCAGGGGCCCGTTCTGTGGCTTCACTACCACCGAGGCCGCCAAAGACCAGCCCGCCCCGCAGCCGTGCCCCGCCACGTGCGCTGCGAACCAAGCAGGTGGCCCCGCAATCCGCCACGGGGTCACTTGCTTTTCATGCAACCGTAAGGGGCATTATGCCAATAGTTGCCCTAACAGATCGAGCGCCCTCGTCCTAATGGAGGACGCGGGCAGGAGGTGGTCCTCCCAGAATGTATGTTGTCCCCGCTACCCAAGGCGTGGGTAGTGGCCGCGTCAACCTCATCTCCGCGAGGAGGCATGTGAGGCACCGACGTGTGTTGGGTACCCTTTCGGCTAACTCTTTCCCCGCTACGCTTTGTTTGATTCAGCGCATCTCATTCGCTTGTTTCGAGTCTTTGCTGCTGTGGAGGTCTTCTTTTGCTCCATTGTTGGTCCCACTGCTCATTCGCCTCCCGGTTGGAGTTGAGAGTCGGGTCTGAGTGTAGGGATGTCCCTGTTGAGATAGAAGGGGTAGGATTCTTGGCAAACCTTATCCTCCTTCGATCGCGAGCTTAGATGTAATCCTAGGCATGGATTGGTTGTCTCAAAGACATGGGACAAATTGATTGCGCTAGGAGGCTTATCTACCTTACCATCCTTCCGGCGGCGAGTTCGATTTTATGGAAAGGCAGCGGTCCGCATCTCTTCGAGCTCGGCGGCCACTCTAGATATTAGTGATGTCCCAGGTGGTATGTGACTTTTTGATGTCTTCCCGACGACCTTCCGTGGATGCCACCATTCGAGACCTCGAGTTTGTCATTGAGTTGGTTCCTGCATCGCCCGATCTCGAAGAGGCCTTACGGATGGACCCAATTGAGTTGGTGGAGTTGAAGAAGCGCTTGGGTGAGCTTCAAGAGAAGGGTTTCATCCGCCTAGCTCATCTCTTGGGGATGCTCAGCAATCTTTGTCCCGAAAAGGACAAGACGCTGCGATGTGCGTTGATTACCGCCCACTTATTGAAGTAACAGTAAAGAACAAGTACCCTTTGCCCGTATCGACGATCTCTTCGATCAATTAACCGGAGCTCGAGTCTTCTCCAAGATTGATCTGAGAGTGGGATATCATCAGGTTCGGATTCGACCGAGGATATTCCAAAGACGCTTTTTCTACTCGTTATGGCTTGTACGAGTATACCGTCATGTCATTCGGCTTAACCAATGCTCCTACCTTGTTCATGAACCTCATGAATTCGGTATTCATGGAGTATTTGGATAGGTTTGTTGTGGTCTTCATCGATGATATCCTTATCTACTCCAAGAGCGATGAGGAACACACCGAGCATTTGAGGCTTGTGTTGGGCAGCCATGAGCACCACCGAGTGTATGCGGTTCAAGTGCGCTCGTTGAAGGAAGTAGCCTTCTTAGGCCATATTCTTTCTGGCAGAGGCGAGCCGTGGATCCTAGCAAGATCGGACGTGCTTTCTCGAGTCACCCACTTCGGTCACCGGGTTCGGAGTTTTCTTGGTTTAGCAGATATTATCGCCGCTTATCGAGAACTTCCAAGATAGCGGCCGGCGACGGAGTTGCTCAAGAAGGACAAGAAGTTCTCGTGGTCCGCTGATTGCGCAGGAAAGTTTCAAGCGCTTAAGAAGCGATTGACCACCGCCTCCGCTTCTTGTTCTCCCGATGTCCGCCGGCTTCGATATCTTTGTGACGCTTCGCCGAGGCCTCGGTTGTGTCCTTATGCAAGAAGGCAAGGTAGTGGCCTATGCATCAAGGCAATTGAGACCTCATGAACTCAACTATCCTACCCATGACTTGAGCTAGCCGCGTGATCCATGCACTTAAGATCCGCGACATTACTTAATCGGTAATCGTTGTGAAGTGTATTCGGATCACAAAAGCTTAAAGTATTTGTTCACCCAACCAGATCCGAACCTCGTGCAAAGGAGATGGTTGGAGTTGATCAAGGACTATGACATGGGTATTCACTACCATCCGGCAAGGCCAATGTCGCTATGCGGATGCGCTTAGTCGCAAAGCGCATTGCAATGCATTGTTGCTCCAAGGCCCTCAGCCCCCTCTTCTGGAGGAATTTCAGCGTCTCAACTTGGGTTTGGTTGAGCATGGTTCCCTCGCTGCCTTGGTTGTACAGCCAACCTTGGTGGATCGGATCAGTCCGCTCAAAGATCGGATGTTGGAGTAAACCGCATCAAGGAAAATGTCAAGAATGGAACAACAAGCGCTTCTCCGTAGATGAGCTTGATGTCTTGAGGTTCGCAACGCCGTGGTTCCAAAGGACATGGAGTTGCGGGATTTGATCCTCCGCGAAGCCCACGATTCTCCGTTATCTATTCATCCCGGGGCCACGAAGATGTACCAGGATCTTCGCCAGAGATTTTGGTGGACCCGAATGAAGAGGGAGATCGCAAGGTTCGTTGCCGAGTGCGACGTGTGTCGCTCATGTCAAGGCCGAACATCATCATGTCCACGACCGCTTCACCCGTTACAAATTCGGAGTGGAAGTGGATTCGGTCGGGATGGACTTTATCACCGGTCTACCCGGTCCCCAAAGAAGAATGATGCCATCCGGGTCGCCATCGATCGATTGACTAAGGTGGCTCATTTTCTTCCTGTCAAGACTGACCTTCGAGTGGGTCTCCTCGCAGAGCTCTACCTAGCCCGCATCGTGAGTTTGCATGGTGTGCCAAAGACAATTGTGTCAGATCGTGGTTCGTTGTTCACTTCGCGATTTTGGCATAGCCTACAAGAGGCTATGGGAACTCGCCTTTCTTTCAGCTCAGCGTTTCACCCCCAAACAGATGGTCAGACCGAGAGGGTCAACCAAGTATTGGAGGACATGCTTCGAGCTTGTGTCCTTTCCTATTGGAAGCATTGGGAGAAGTGCTTGCCATTCGCCGAGTTTTCTTATAACAACAGCTTCCAAGCCGCCTCTCGGATGGCACCATTTGAGGCCTTATACGGAGAAAGTGTAGGACCCGTTGAACTGGTCTCGAGATCGTGAGAGACCTTTCTTTGGCCCGACTCGATCAATGAAGCCGAGTCAAGTCCACTTGTTCGTGATCGTTGCGCATGCCTTAATCCAGCGAGAAGAGCTATGCGGATCGCCGCCGCCGTGAGTTGAGCTTTGAGCCCACCGACTTCGCTTATCTCAAGGTTTCTCCTCTAAAGGGTCACCAGCGTTTTGGTGTCAAGGGCGTTAGCTCCTCGATATGTCGGTCCATACCGTGTCATCGAAAGAAGGAGCCGCCGCCACAAGTTGGAGTTGCTGCTGCACTTGCGGGTACATGATGTGTTCCATGTGTCCCACCTAAGAAGTGCCTCCGTGTTCCAACAGAGGAAGCTCCGTTGGAAACTCTTGATGTTCAGGAGAATTTGACCTATCGCGAGCACCTGCTCGCATACTCGAGGAGGCCGAGCGAAGAACAAGGAACAAGACCATCAAGTTCCTTAAAGTTCATGGTCAAACCATTCCGAGGATGAGGCTACTTGGGAGCGAGAAGATCGCCTTCGCATGCACTACCCTCTTTCTTTTCCGAGTGAACCAAATCTCGGACGAGATTTTTGTAAGGGGAGGTTTGTAACATCCCCATTTTGGCTTGTGTTTCAAATGTAATAAAATGAGGGTAAATTAAAACTTTTCCTTCATCCTTTACTCTTGAAACTTTTCTCAAATTCTTGTAAAGGAATTTTGGGAAATTCAAAATCACAAGCCTCATTTATCAAGTCAACAACCTCCTTGGTCAAATCTTTTGTCAAACCCTTGGAAATGATTTTCCCTGGTTCTAGGGTTGCTTGGTAACACCTCTGAATTATTTCATAATTTTTGGAAATTATTTGAAATATTTTAGAGGCAAGTCAAACCTTGGTCAAACCTCTGAAATCACCTTCTGGAATTTCTGGAGAAAATTTCAGTGCACAAAAATCTCTAAAAATTTTATGGAAGGTTAATCCTTAAGTCAGGAAGCTCCAGTTAAAATTTCATAAATTTTGGAGTTGATTTGATGCCTCAATTAAATCCCCAAAGTTTCAGGTTTAAAAATCAAACCCTAACTGGTTTGCACTGTTCATTGGACTCGAGTCGGGCTCGCTCGAGTCACTTGACTCGACCGAAGCAACTAACCGCGCTCGCGCCAGTTCAACCGCGCGCTATCACCGTTGGATCTCCATCGAACGGCTCTCATTCGTAGGCATTCTGACAACTCCGGTTGCCATCGATTTCACCGTTGATCTCGATCCAACCGTCGCGGCCGCACTGGTTCACTTCGGGCTTTACGATTAGCGATCGCATCGTGGCCGTTCAAATCTCATCCGCGCCAGCATCTAATGAGGTTGGGCTCAACCCACTAAAACACTTTGGACTCGAGCCGCGAAAGCCGTGACCGGTGGCCCACTCGCGTCGCCGGTCATCTTCCTCCTCCCACCGATCGCGTGCCGCTCAGGCGCCATGGCGGGAGAGGAGGTGACTTGTCACCTCCTTGAGCCCTTTAAACGGCTAAATGCTGCCATGCATTAAATGCACACCGCTCCTCCTCCCTAAAGTCGCCTCCTACCGCTCCGTCACTCACGATGCCCATGGCGGGGTAGGAACCCAGTCCACCCGAGAGCTTGGGCTTAACCCTAGCTTGAGCTCCTTGAGCTATAAGTAGCTCCTGGCTCTCCTCGGTTCCTTTCAAACCCCAGTAGTCTTGCTAAGCATCCTGGTGCTTTGTGAGCTCAAAACACCAAAAGCACCTAAACCGCCATTGTTGAGTCGGGAGCTCCTGCAAACCGTGCTCCAGCATGCGTTCTTCCTCTCTTTTCGTTTCAGGTGTGTGCCTCTCACCTCCTGGAACAAAACCACTAACTTAATTGTAGTTGCTTTTCACAGAGCAACTCAATTTTGGGAATTGTTTTTTCGCCGTGAGCACCCCTTCTTCCTCATCACCGTGAAGAAGCTCTATTCTTCAATTCTTTACTCTGGGGGCTTCTTTGAGCTTGGTTAGAGCTAACCCGATGACGCTGTCGTGTTATCTTTGCTCAGAGCACCTTCTCCGAGTTGTCTTCTCCAAGTCCAGCAACCTTCTTCGTCGCCGGAGAACCTCCGTCCATCCTCGACCTCCCCACCCTCAGTACCTTCTAGTAGCCCTAGAAGCTTGGGCACCACGGAATGGTTTATTGCGGAGCTTTTGGTCATTAGGCATTTCGGCCGCTTTGGTCGCCGCTGCCATCGCTTCGGCTAGCCGCGCTCCGGGACACCGCCGATGGTGTGGGTGGTCCCGATGGGTGCGCAATGCTATTGCGGTTCCATTTGGCACTTAGCTCCCGCCGCGTGCCTTGGGTCGCGGCGACAAGCCGGAGGGTGTAACATCCCAAATTTTGGCTTGTGTTTCAAATGTAAGAAATTGAGGGTAAATTAAAACTTTTCCTTCATCCTTTTACTCTTGAAACTTTTCTGAAATTGTAAAGGAATTTTGGGAAATTCAAAATCAAAAGCCTCATTTATCAAGCCAACAACCTCCTTGGTGAAATCTGGTTTCAAACCCTTGAAATAATTTTTCTTGGTTCTAGGGTTGCTTGGTAACACCTCTGAATTATTTCATAATTTTTGGAAATTAATTGAAATATTTTAGAGGCAAGTCAAACCTTGGTCAAACCTCTGAAATCACCTTCGGAATTTCTTGAGAAAATTAAAGTGCTCCAAAATCTCTGGAAATTTTATGGAAGGTTGATCCCATTGTCAGCAAGCTCCGCTTAAAATTTCATAAATTTTGGAGTTGATTTGATGCCTCAATTAAATCCCCAAAGTTTCAGTTCAAAAATCAAAACCTAATGGGTTTGCATCGCTCATTGGACTCGAGTCGACTCGGGCTCGAGCCAACCGACTCGGTCGAGTCAACTAATCGCACGGCCGATCGATCGGCGCGCGCCACGCTCGACCGTTGATCTCAATCGGACGGCTCGCTCGTGTATGCATTCGACAACTCCGCTGCCCTTGGATTCGCAGCCGTTGGATTTCAATCGGCGGTCGACATTCGCCGATGCCGCTTTCAACGCGATCGCGTGATAGCCGTTGGATGCGAATCGGACGGCCGGTCGTCGCCGCCTTCCTCTCGCTATGCGACGCAGCCGCCGAGCTCGCGTCGCCAGCGCCATGGCGGTGGGGTGGTTGGAGCGCAAAGACCGGGTCACCTCGCAACGGGTCTCGCAGTGCATTCAATGCGCGCTGCACCGCCCGCTTAGTCGCCGCCTCACCGCCCCGCCGCCACGGCGATCGCAGCGCAGCGGGAACCCGAGGCGAGCAACGGTGCTCGTGCTCCTCAAGCCTACTTAAGCCCCTGGTCACCTTCGTTGGCTTCCTTTCCTCTCCCGCAGCCTCTCTCGCACCCTCCGAGCTTGAGCGAGCCCATAGCACCCAAATACCATTTCCGCCATTGCCGAGCTTGGAGCTCCTCGTCGACGGTGCTCCGGTGGCTCCTCGCCTCGATTCTTCCTCCTGCTCCTTCCTTTTACCTCGGTGGTGCTTAACCCCACTCCATTTCAAGTTGCTTCAACGGAGCGCCGAGATTTTGGATTCCCCAAATCGGCCGCGAGCACCTTTCTTCGCTCCGCCACGGTGAGTCCTCCTCCTTTCGATTCCTTGCTCGTAGCATCCTCGAGTCGCTTGGAATCCATCTTGATGACGCGGTGTGGTTGGTTTTGCTCAGCCGTCCGCTCCACGTCCGTCTTCCTCGTCCGTCGCGAGAACTTCGCCGCGGAGCTGCTCCGACCACCTCTGCACCTCCGCGTCGGTCGTAGCTCCTCGGTAGCCCCTAGATGCTCGCACCGCTTGAATGAACCGCCGCGAGCTCCTTGTCGCTTGTCGTCGTTGCCATCTTTTACCGCGCCGCTCCTCGCCCGTCGCGCCGCTCTCGTCCACCACCGCGGTGTGGGGTGGTACCGCAGGTGCGCAATGCTATTGCGCACCGTTGCTAGCATCCTCTCGCGCGCCGTGCCTTTGGTCGCCGGCGATTGGTCGGCCGGTTTCGGTCGCGTTGTCGGACGCGCGTGCCGCAGCGCGACGTGGCCCAACGTGGCGCCGCCCATCCTTAGATCTCGCGGTCGAGATTTCGTGTGTTCGTGCGGTGTCTTTGTAGCGTTGATTGTGAGCCGCCCATCTCACGATCGACGGTCCACGGCCAGCCCGCCGCGACGCACGCTGCCAAACGCAGCGTCGGCGTGGTTCAATCGGGATCGTTGGATCAAGATCAACGATCGGATTGCGAAGGCATTCGCTCGGTCGAATGCCATCATCATTTGGACCGTTGGATCTTGATCCAACGGTGAGCCTCGAGCGCTGTAGTGTGTGCTGTGCGCGCTGCGTGCGCGTGGCCGTCCGATCCAGATCGACGGTCCTATTCACCACGTCGTAATAGCCTTTATGAGTTTCCCAAAGCTTTATTTGCAAACCAAAAGGTATTAAACTTCAAAATACATAACTAGTTCATTTTAAACCCAAATCGGTTGATTCAAATTTTGTTAGCTTTAGATTGAGTTGTTCTTTAATTTAAAAATGAATAGGAGTTTAGTTCGCTCGAAAACAGATTTTAAAATTTGTTTAGAAATAGGTTCTACTTATTATTCTAAAATTAGCAATTAACTTGTAAATTGCATAACTAATTCTCTGAAAATCAAATTTTAGAGAAACCAATTTTGTTAGCTTCCCTAATACAGTACTAAATGATAAAATTGGTTTTAGGCAGGTTACTATGTTTAACAAGATTTCACATGCAATTTAAATTGGTTCCTTTTCATGACTTGACAAATCATAACTCTTTCAATATAACTCCAAATGACCTGAAATTTTATATGGGTTACCACTATATCAGTAGGTAGCTACCATAAAAGTTTTAGCTTCAAAATCTTTCTAGAAAATATTTTTGCTACAGATGCTATTATGGCGAAAATAGGTTTTTAGGAATATCTTTTGCACCACAAATCCAAATTAAGTTTTTCCAGTTTCTATGTCTAGGTATATTCGTATTCTACCTTGTGTAAAATTTCACGCATTTGGATAATTGTTGCTTGCTATTTCCATTTAAGTGTTGCTCGTCTTATTGGTTGTTTTCGCTCTTTCGCTTAGGATTCGATATTTATGTAACCCCGAGAACGACCCTCCGCAACAATTTGAGCCACAACAAGCAGGCAAGCAGTTTGATCATTTCCCATTGATCCCATTACTTTTAAAGTCTAATATTTTGTTTAACTTCTATGTATGCATTGCTATTTTGTTGTTAAATTGATTAGTTAACCCTCTAGTTGCATAATCTGAGGTAAATAATTATCCTCTACTACCGAGCCTAGGTTATTTGCTGTGGTTAGAGTTCGATGGATGAACTCTTATCACTTAGTAGATTTCGAATAAATATTGCTTAGCCATGCCTAGTATCGGTAGTATTGGGCGATCATCGACTTAGTCGGTGATCTTGATCACACAACTACTTATACTACTCCATTATGTCCAACCCTTGTGTTTTATTGATTTACAAATCAAAAACTGAAAACAAAACTATATCTTGACTTGGGCACAATGGTATGTTGATGTGATCTGTTGGGTGTGTGGAATGGTGCCTAAGTCCCCAAGGACCGAGTTACTTGTGTCACTAAGCCAGCGCTTATTGCGTGCTAACCACACGAGGGGATATGGAACCTCTCTTGACTAAGTACTTTGGGAGGTGTTAATTATGAGCTGGTTGGTGGGTGTGTTCTGTGTGTGGTGTTTGGAGGGGAGCATTAGCGCACCGGTTAGGGTGCCTAATGTGTCCTTCTCCGTGGAGTTGCGGCTCTTAATTAGCATCGCCCATTGGAAAGCGCCTTGTTAGACTTAGCCATGCCCGCATACCAAAGGAAGTGTGCTAACCGTGGTGGTGGAAAGGCGGTCTATCGTGTGGGTACATTGGTACACCCCGCAGGTTAAAACTATTCGAATAGCCTCGCCCTAGGTTATGGACATGCTTGGTAAGGTCGTGCAAGAACTAGACTACAACTTTTGAAAAACTTAAACTTGACATGGGTAGTATGAAGGGTACTTCATGCTATTGTTGTGGTGACTATGGGTTAGTCACTTCTAGGTTGGTGTTGTCATTTATCTATTGTTATTATTGTCTCTCTTTATTTGAACGATAAAAGTTAATTGCAAACTTGCTTTGAATCTATTACCCTATTGCAAATGAAAACTTGCTTTATGTCTTGAAAATAAGTCCAGAGCCTCATCCACTTAAATAAAGCTTGCATGTAGTTAATTATAGTTCTGTTATCTCACACGTCATTCTTGCAGTACAAAAACAAGTTTTGTACTCATCCGCTTGCTTAATATTAATTGTTGCAGAGGAAGAAGGTGAGCCCCAAGGGCCTCACTTTGTGAGTTGTGTTGCGCGCCGTCTGGGACGATTAGCTTGGCGGTCCGGTTGGTTGCCTTGTGGGTAAAGGCACACCGATTGGCTTTTGTTCATCGCCATCTTATGGCCATTTGCTTCCACTGTATTTACTTATCTTTATGAATTTTGGCCACGGCCTCTCTTGTGTAATAACTCTCTTTATATTATCTATGTCTTTCAGTTGTTGCTTTTGCTTCGGCTCTATGTGTATGAATGGAATTGATGCATGATTTTGTAACGGGGTGTGTATACTGCAATTCTGGGAAGTATACATATCTCGAGGCTTGGTTTATTTGATTTGTACTGTTAGGACCAAGTGGATGGTTAAACAGTACAAGCCGAATAAACCGGGGTCTTCACAAAGTTTGGTATCAGAGCCATTCCGACCGTAGTAACCCAAGCTTGGTCGTCCTTAGGATATTTTGAAAACCTTATTTTCAAAGTATCAAATGATTTATGAAAGCTTAAGTAAGTTCTCGGATTTTATTCCTTACCTATCTTAGCTTTCTTCTCTCGTCTTGCTCTAAATTGAGTTTTAAAAAGTGTTTTCCCCTTTCCTTCTCTCAAAAGATAGTCATTATCGATTAATTGGGTTTTGGGACCAATGAGCTTGGCAAATTGAAGTGTTAGCCGCCCTCTACAAGGTTTGAAGCTTCCGGTTGAAGATTTCAATTAGGAGGCTTGGATGCAAAATCTGACAGCGATCGCTCAATTTCCGGACAGCAAGCTCAAAGGTTCTAAATAGGGTAGAAAATGAGAGGATAATCAACTAAAAATATTGTGGGAATAAAAGGGTAAGAAGTGATACTAGTTAGCTAAGTATCTAACGTTATTTTTATCGCCTTAACCTTGCTTTTGAGTAATGTTAGATTTAAGGTAGTGTGCTGAAAATTTTTATCTTCTCACACCATTGCTCGTTCATTCAATACGGGTTGATGGCATTGGGAAGTTGAGCTTGGTTGAAGTTCCTTGCGGTTTTGGAGCTTTTTTGGAAACATTTAAAGTTTGCTTACTTGCTGTTTTTGGCTTTCGGTTAGGGTGATGTCTCATTCCCCTAATCGTTAGCTTTTCGCTTTCATCAACTTCTAATGTTGGTGCTTTGGTTTCTAACCTAAGTTTCTTAAAGCAGGAGGCACAGGAGGCACCCGACGTCGTGTTGGGTACCCTTTTGGTTAACTCTTTCCTTTCGCTTTGTTTGATTCAGCGCATCTCATTCGCTTGTTTCAGTCTTTGTCTGCTGGGGGGTCTCCTTTTTACTCCATTGTTGGTCCCGCTGCTCATTCGCTCTCCCGGTTCGGAGTTGAGAGCCGAGTCTGAGTGTAGGGATGTCCCTGTTGAGATAGAAGGGGTAGGATTCTTGGCAAACCTTATCCTCCTTCGATCGGCGAGCTTAGATGTAATCCTAGGCATGGATTGGTTGTCTCAGCACATGGGACAAATTGATTGCGCTAGGAGGCTCATCTACCTCACCATCCTTCCGCGAGCAGTTAGCTCGCCGCCAAAGCTGCAGGATCCGCATCTCTTCGCACTCGAAGCGAAGCCAGCTCTAGATATTAGTGAAGTCCCAGTGGTATGTGACTTTGTTGATGTCTTCCCCGACGACCTTCCAGGGATGCCACCAGTTCGAGACCTCGAGTTTGTCATTGAGTTGGTTCCTGCACGCTCCGATTTGAAGAGGCCTTCTGGATGGACCCAATCGAGTTGGTGGAGTTGAAGAAGCAGCTAGGTGAGCTTCAAGAGAAGGGTTTCATCCGCCTAGCTCATCTCCTTGGGGATGCTCACCATCTTTGTCCCGAAAGGACAAGACGTCGCGCATGTCGCGTGATTACCGTCCACTTAATGAAGTAACGGTGAAGAACAAGTACCCTTTGCCCGTATCGATGACCTTTTCGATCAATTAACCGGAGCTCGAGTTTTCTCAAGATTGATCTCGAGAGTGGGGTATCATCAGGTTCGAATTCGACCTGAGGATATTCCAAAGACGGCTTTTTCTACTCGTTATGGCTTGTACGAGTATACTGTCATGTCGTTCGCTTAACCAATGCCCCGCCTTGTTCATGAACCTCATGAATTCGGTGTTCATGGAGTATTTGGACAGTTCGTTGTGGTCTTCATCGATGATATCCTTATCTACTCCAAGAGCGATGAGGAACACACCGAGCATTTGAAGCTTGTGTTGGGCAAGCTTCGCGAGCACCAGCTGTATGCGAAGTTCAGCAAGTGCGCTTCGTTGAAGGAAGTAGCCTTCTTAGGCCATATTCTTTCGGCGGGGCGAGGCGTGGATCCTAGCAAGATCGGACGTGCTTTCTCGAGTCGACCTACTTCTACCACCGGGTTCGAGTTTTCTTGGTTTAGCGGGATATTATCGCCGCTTCATCGAAATTTCTCCAAGATAGCGGCCGATGACGGAGTTGCTCAAGAAGGACAAGAAGTTCTCGTGGTCCGCTGATTGCGAGGAAAGTTTCAAGCACTTAAAAGCGATTGACCACCGCTCCCGTTCTTGTTCTCCCGATGTCCGTAGAAGCTTCGATATCTTTTGTGACGCTTCTCGCCGAGGCCTCGGTTGTGTCCTTATGCAAGAAGGCAAGGTAGTGGCCTATGCATCAAGGCAATTGAGACCTCATGAACTCAACTACCCTACCCATGATCCGAGTTGGCGTGATCCATGCACTTAAGATTTGGCGACATTACCTAATCGGTAATCGTTGCGAAGTGTATTCGGATCACAAAGCTTAAAGTATTTGTTCACCCAACCAGATCTGAACCTCGTGCAAAGGAGATGGTTGGAGTTGATCAAAGACTATGACATGGGTATTCACTACCATCCGGCAAGGCCAATGTCGCTGCGGATGCGCTTAGTCGCAGCGCATTGCAATGCCTTGTTGCTTCAAGAGCCTCACCACCCTTCCGAGGAGTTCCAGCGTCTCAACTTGGGTTTAGTTGAGCATGGTTCCTCGCTTCTTGGTTGTACAACCAACCTTGGTGGATCGGATTAAGTCCGCCGTGATCGGATGTTGGAGTAAACCGCATCAAGGAAAATGTCAAGAAGGGAACAGCCAAGTGCTTCTCCGTAGATGAGCTTGGTGTCGTGAGGTTCGCAACGCCGTAGTTCCAAAGGACATGGAGTTGCGGGATTTGATCCTCCGCTGAAGCCCATGATTCTCCTTGTCCATTCATCCGGGCCACGAAGATGTACCGGGATCTTCGCCGAGATTTTGGTGGACCCAATGAAGAGGGAGATCGCAAGGTTTGTTGCCGAAAGTGCGACGTGTGTCGCCGTGTCAAGGCCGAGCATCGGCGCCACCGATTGCTTGATCCTTACCAATTCCGGAGTGGAAGTGGGATTCGGTCGGGATGGACTTTATCACCTGGTCTACCTCGGTCTCCAAAGAAGAATGATGCTATCCGGTCGTCATCGATCGATTGACTAAGGTGGCTCATTTTCTTCTGTCAAGACCGACCTTCGAGTAGGTCTTCGCGGATCTCTACATAGCCCGCATCGTGAGTTTGCATGGTGTACCAAAGACGATCGTGTCGATCGTGGTTCATTGCTCACGTCTCGATTTTGGCATAGCTCGCAAGAGGCTATGGGAACTCGCTTTTCTTCAAATCAAGATTTCACCCCAAACGATGGTCGGACCGAGAGGGTCAACCAAGTTTTGGAGGACATGTCGCGAGCTTGTGTCCTTTCCTATGGGAAGCATTGGGAGAAGTGCTTGCCATTCGCCGAGTTTTCTTACAACAACGCTTCCAAGCCGCCTCTCGGCATGGCACCATTTGAGGCCTTATACGGAAGAAAGTGTAGAACCCGTTGAACTGGTCCGAGACCGGTGAAAGACCTTTCTTTGGCCCGCTCGATTAATGAGGCCGAGAGTCAAGTCCACTCATTCGTGATCGCTTGCGCACGGCTCAATCCAGCGAGTAAGAGCTATGCGGATCGTCGTCGCCGTGAGTTAAGCTTTGAGCCCAATGACTTCGCTTATCTCAAGGTTTCTCCTCCAAGGGTCACCGCTTTTGGTGTCAAGGGCAAGTTAGCTCCTCGATATGTCGGTCCCTACCGTATTATCGAGAAGAAAGGAGTCGTCGCCACAAGTTGGAATTGCTGCTGCACTTGCGGGGTACATGATGTTTTCCATGTGTCCCGGCTAAAGAAGTGCCTCCGTGTTCCAACAGAGGAAGCTCGGTGGAGACTCTTGATGTTCGGAGGATTTGACCTATCGCGAGCACCTGCTCGCATACTCGAGGAGGCGAGCGAAGAACAAGGAACAAGACCATCAAGTTCCTTAAAGTTCAGTGGTCAAACCATTCGAGGATGAGGCTACTTGGGAGCGAGAAGATCGCCTCCGTGCACTACCCTCTTTCTTTTCCGAGTGAACCAAATCTCTGGACGAGATTTTTGTAAGGGGGAGGTTTGTAACATCCCAAATTTTGGCTTGTGTTTCAAATGTAAGAAATTGAGGGTAAATTAAAACTTTTCCTTCATCCTTTTACTCTTGAAACTTTTCTCAAATTGTGTAAAGGAATTTTGGGAAATTCAAAATCAAAAGCCTCATTTATCAAGCCAACAACCTCCTTGGTGAAATCTGGTTTCAAACCCTTGAAATAATTTTTCTTGGTTCTAGGTTGCTTGGTAACACCTCTGAATTATTTCATAATTTTTGGAAATTAATTGAAATATTTTAGAGGCAAGTCAAACCTTGGTCAAACCTCTGAAATCACCTTCTGGAATTTCTTGAGAAAATTAAAGTGCTCCAAAATCTCTGGAAATTTTATGGAAGGTTGATCCCATTGTCAGCAAGCTCCAGTTAAAATTTCATAAATTTTGGAGTTGATTTGATGCCTCAATTAAATCCCCAAAAGTTTCAGTTCAAAAATCAAAACCTAATGGGTTTGCACTGCTCATTGGACTCGAGTCAGACTCGGGCTCGAGCCAACCGACTCGGTCGAGTCAACTAACTGTACCGGCGCGATCGATCGGGCGCGCGCGCTCTGGACCGTTGGATCTCAATCGGACGGCTCGCGCTCGTGTATGCATTCGGACAACTCCGGTTGCCCTTGGATTCGCAGCCGTTGGATTTCAATCGGCGATCGACATTCGCCGATGCCGCTTCAACGCGATCGCGTGATAGCCGTTGGATGCGAATCGGACGGTGGTGTCGTCGCCTTCCTCTCGCTATGCGACGCAGCGCCAGAGCTCGCGTCGCAGCGCCATGGCGGTGGTTGGAGCGCGAGATCGGGTCACCTCGCAACGGTCTCGCGCGCATTCAATGCGCGCGCTGCACCGCCCGCTTAGTCGTCGCTCACCGCCCCGTCGCTCACGGCGATCGCAGCGCAGCGGGAACCCGAGGCGAGCAACGGTGCTCGTGCTCCTCAAGCCTACTTAAGCCCCCTGGTCACCTTCGTTGGCTTCCTTTCCTCTCCCCGCAGCTCTCTCTCGCACCCTCTGAGCTTGAGCGAGCCCATAGCACCCCAGCGCCCATTTCCGCCATTGCCGAGCTTGGAGCTCCTGTCGCCGACGGTGCTCCAGTGGCTCCTCGCCGATTCTTCCTCCTGCTCCTTCCTTTTACCTCGGTGGTGCTTAACCCCACTCCATTTCAGTTGCTTCAACGGAGCGCGAGATTTTGATTCCCCAAATCGGCCGCGAGCACCTTTCTTCGTCTCCAGCGCCGGTGAGTCCTCCTCCTTTCGATTCCTTGCTCTGGTAGCATCCTGGAGTCGTTTGGAATCCATCTTGATGACGCGGTGTGGTTGGTTTTGCTCGTGCCGCCCGCTCCACGCCGTCTTCCTCGGGTCCGTCGCAGAACTTCGCCGCCGGAGTGCCCGACCACCTCTGCACTCCGCGTCGCCGTAGCTCCTCGTAGCCCCTAGATGCTCGGGCACCGCTTGAATGAACTGCCGCGAGCTCTTGTCGCTTGTCGTCGTTGTTATCTTTTACCGCGCCGCCTCGCCGTCGCGCCGCCGCTCGTCCACCACCGTCGGTGTGGGTGGTACGGAGGGTGCGCAATGCTATTGCGCACCGTTGCTAGCATCCTCTCGCGCGCCGTGCAGCTTTGGTCGCCGGCGATTGGCCGCTAAGCTTTGGTCGCGTTGACGGACGCGTCGGTAGCGGCGCGACGTGGCCCAACGTCGCGCCGCCCATCCTTAGATCTGCGTCGAGATTTCGTGTGTTCATGCGGTGTCTTTGTGTAGCGTTGATTGTGAGCCGCCCATCTCACGATCGACGGTCCACACCGCCTTCCGCCGCCGCGCGTTTTCAAACGCGTCGGCGTGGTTCAATCTGGATCGTTGGATCGAAGATCAACGATCGGGATTGCGAAGGCATTCGTTCGGTCCAATGCCATCATCATTTGGACCGTTGGATCTTGATCCAACGGTGAGCCTCGATGAGCGCCGTGTGTGTCTTTGTGGCGCTGCCGTGCGCGTGGGCGTCCGATCCAGATCGACGGTCCCTATTCAACACGTCGTAATAGCCTTTATGAGTTTCCAAAAGCTTTATTTGCAAACCGAAAAGGTATTAAACTTCAAAATACATAACTAGTTCATTTTAAACCCAAATCGGTTGATTCAAATTTTGTTAGGTTTAGATTGAGTTGTTCTTTAATTTAAAAATGAATAGGAGTTTAGTTCGGCTCCAGAAAACAGATTTTAAAATTTGTTTAGAAATAGGTTCTACTTATTATTCTAAAATTAGCAATTAACTTGTAAATTGCATAACTAATTCTCTGAAAATCAAATTTTAGAGAAACCAATTTTGTTAGCTTCCCCTAATACAGTACTAAATGATAAAATTGGTTTTAGGCAGGTTACTATGTTTAACAAGATTTCACATGCAATTTAAATTGGTTCCTTTTCATGACTTGACAAATCATAACTCTTTCAATATAACTCCAAATGACCTGAAATTTTATATGGGTTACCACTATATCAGTAGGTAGCTACCATAAAAGTTTTAGCTTCAAAATCTTTCTAGAAAATATTTTTGCTACAGTGCTAATTATGGTCAGAAAATAGGTTTTTAGGGAATATCTTTTGCACCACAAATCCAAATTAAGTTTTTCCAGTTTCTATGTCTAGGTATATTCAGTATTCTACCTTGTGTGTAAATTTCATCGCATTTGGATAATTGTTGCTTGCTATTTCCATTTAAGTGTTGCTCGTCTTATTGGTTGTTTTCGCTCTTTCGCTTAGGATTCGATATTTGCGGTAACCCCGAGAACGACCCTCCGCAACAATTTGAGCCACAACAAGCGAACAAGCGGTTTGATCATTTCCATTGATCCCATTACTTTTAAAGTCTAATATTTTGTTTAACTTCTATGTATGCATTGCTATTTTGTTGTTAAATTGATTAGTTAACCCTCTAGTTGCATAATCTGTAGGTAAATAATTATCCTCTACTACCCGAGCCTAGGTTATTTGTCGTGGTTAGAGTTCATGGATGAACTCTTATCACTTAGTAGATTTCGAATAAATATTGCTTAGCCATGCCTAGTATCGGTAGTATTGGGCGATCATCGACTTAGTCGGTGATCTTGATCACACAACTACTTATACTACTCCATTATGTCCAACCCTTGTGTTTTATTGATTTACAAATCAAAAACCGAAAACAAAACTATATCTTGACTTGGGCACAATGGTATGTTGATGTGATCTGTTGGGTGTGTGGAATGGTGCCTAAGTCCCCAAGGACCGAGTTACTTGTGTCACTAAGCCAAGCGCTTATTGCGTGCTAACCACACGAGGGGGATATGGAACCTCTCTTGACTAAGTACTTTGGGAGGTGTTAATTATGAGCTGGTTGGTGGGTGTGTTCTTGTGTGTGGTGTTTGGAGGGGAGCATTAGCAGACCGGTTAGGCTGTCTAATGTGTCCTTCTCCCGTGGGTTGCGGCTCTTAATTAGCATCGTCCATTGGAAAGCGTCTTGTTAGACTTAGCCATGCCTGCATACCAAAGGAAGTGTGCTAACCGTGGCTGGTGGAAAGGCGGTCTATCGTGTGGGTACATTGGTACACCCCTGCAGGGTTAAAACTATTCGAATAGCCTCGTCCTAGGTTATGGACATGCTTGGTAAGGTCGTGCAAGAACTAGACTACAACTTTTTGAAAAACTTAAACTTGACATGGGTAGTATGAAGGGGTACTTCATGCTATTGTTGTGGTGACTATGGGTTAGTCACTTCTAGGTTGGTGTTGTCATTTATCTATTGTTATTATTGTCTCTCTTTTATTTGAACGATAAAAGTTAATTGCAAACTTGCTTTGAATCTATTACCCTATTGCAAATGAAAACTTGCTTTATGTGAAAATAAGTCCGAGCCTCATCCACTTAAATAAAGCTTGCATGTAGTTAATTATAGTTCTGTTATCTCACACGTCGGTCTTGCAGTACAAAAACAAGTTTTGTACTCATCCGCTTTGCTTAATATTAATTGTTGCAGAGGAAGAAGGTGAGCCCCAAGGGCCTCACTTTTGTGAGTTGTGTTGCGCGCTGTCAGGGCGATTAGCTTAGCGGTCCGGTTGGTTGCCTTGTGGGTAAAGGCACACCGATTGGCTTTTGTTCATCGCCATCTTATGGCCATTTTGCTTCCATTGTGTATTTACTTATCTTTATGAATTTTGGCAGTCGGCCTCTCTTGTGTAATAACTCTCTTTATATTATCTATGTCTTTCGCTTGTTGCTTTTGCTTGGCTCTATGTGTATGAATGGAATTGATGCATGATTTTGTAGCGGGGTGTATATCTGCAGTGGGAAGTATACATATCTCGAGGCTTGGTTTATTTGATTTGTACCGTTAGGACCAAGTGGATGGTTAAACAAGACAAGTTTAATAAACCGGGTCCTCATGAGGGTGCCCTCGGTTTTGTTGTCGGACGAAACGCGCGGTGCCGTAATATCGTTCGGACACGATAATGGCGTTCATTAATGATAATCATTGTTAATCATGGGTTAGTAATCATTAGCTGTCCTAAACCCACCTCCTCGATGCTGCATGTGGGCCCGCACATTTTAATCACCCCGTGCGCTAAACCACGTGTGCGTGGCCCACGGTCGCTGACCTGTGGGCCCGTCATTTTCAAACCCCTCCCTGTGCGCGTGCGTTTAAACCCGGCATGTGACTTAGCGTCACTGACCAGTGGGCCCCTATTGTCAGTAGTCCCTGTTCAAATCGTAAACGGCCCAATCAACCTCAGCCGTTCGATCTTGGATCCGTGGCCGGGATCGTGGGAGCAATTGGACTGTCCGAAGGCTCCCTCAATCCCAGCCCTTCATCGCTTGATCGACGGCCCAGGATGGGCGGGCATCCGCTCGGTCCGATTGCCATCTCGATCTGGACTGTTGGATCTTGATCCAACGGTGAGCCTCCGTGGGTGCTGTGCGCGCCGTGCGCGTGGGCCGTTCGATCCAGGATCGACGGTCCATAATCAACCACGTCTTTTCTTTCGGTTAAGGGATATAATTTCCTCGGTAAGCTTTATCTTTCCACTGAAAATGTTGTTAAAATTTTAGAAATTCATATCTTTTCATTATAGATCCTTTTGGGTGATTTGATAGTGTTAATTTTCTTTTAGGCTAGAGATTAATCTAGAAATGTTTTCCGCCTCTGTTAAGAACCGAGAAATGTTGTGAATCGATTTTAGCCTTTTCACCTCTATTAAATATTCCAAAATGCTATAAAAACTTAGAAAATCTATAACTTGTTCTCTGTAAGTCCAAATAGAGCGAACTAAATTTTGTTAATTTCCTTTAGGGATGAACTTTAGTGAAGGACCAGTTTGCTAGTGGTCTTTGCTACTGATATAAAGGATGTCCTAGTTTTAGAACTTAGAAAAATCATAACTAATTCGTTGTAACTTCAAATGACCTGAAAATTTATATGGATTATCACTATACCAGTAGGTAGCTACCATAAAAATTTCAGCTCCAAAATATTTCTAGAAAATATTTTTGCTACAATATTAATTATGGCTGAAAATAGGTTTTTAGAGAATATCTTTTGCACCACAAATCCAAATTAGGTTTTTCCAGTTTCTATGTCTAGGTATATTCGTATTTTACCTTGTGTATAAATTTAGTCGCATTTGGATAATTTTTGGCTTGCTCTTTTGTTTAAGTGTTGCTCGTCTTATTGATTGTTTTCGCTCTTTCGCTTAGGATTCGACATTTGCGGTAACCCCGAGAACGACCCTCCGCAACAAATTGAGCAACGACAAGCGAGCAAGCGGTTTGATCATTTCCCATTGATCCCATTACTTTTAAAGTCTAATATTTTGTTTAACTTCTATGTATGCATTGCTATTTTGTTGTTAAACCGATTAGTTAGACCTCTAGTTGCATAATCTGTAGGTAAATGGTTATCCTCTACCACCGAGCCTAGGTTATTTGTTTGTGGTTAGAGTTCGATGGATGAACTCTTATCACTTAGTAGATTACGAATGAATATTGCTTAGCCATGCCTAGTTATCGGTAGTATTGGGCGATCATCGACTTAGTCGATGATCTTGATCACACAACTACTTATACTACTCCATTATGTCCAACCCTTGTGTTTTATTGATTTACAAATCAAAAGCTGAAAACAAAACTATATCTTGACTTGGGCACAATGGTATGTTGATGTGATCCGTTGGGTGTGTGGAATGGTGCCTAAGTCCCCAAGGACCGAGTTACTTGTGTCACTAAGCCAGCGCTTGTGCGTGCTAACCACACGAGGGGATATGGAACCTCTCTGACTAAGTACTTTGGAAGGTGTTAATTATGAGCTGGTCGGTGGGTGTGTTCTTGTGTGTGTGTTTTGGAGGGGAGCATTAGCGACCGGTTGGGCTGTCTAATGTGTCCTTCTCCCGTGGGTTGCGCTCTTAATTAGCATCGTCCATTGGAAAGCGTCTTGTTAGACTTAGCCATGCTTGCATACCAAAGGAAGTGTGCTAACCGTGGTGGTGGAAAGGCGGTCTATCGTGTGGGTACATTGGTACACCTGCAGGGTTAAAACTATTCGAATAGCCTCGTCCTAGGTTATGGACATGCTTGGTAGGTCGTGCAAGAACTAGACTACAACCTTTTAAAAACTTAAACTTGACATGGGTGGTATGAAGGGTACTTCATGTTATTGTTGTGGTGACTATGGGATAGTCACTTCTAGGTTGGTGTTGTCATCTATCTATGGTTATAATTGTCTCTCTTTATTTGAACAATAAAAGTTAATTGCAAACTTGCTTTGAATCTATTACCTTATTGCAAATGGAAACTTGCTTTATCTTTGAAAACAAGTCGAGCCTCACCCACTTAAATAAAGCTTGCATGTAGTTAATTATAGTTACATTATCTCACACGTCGGTCTTGCAGTACAAAACAAGTTTTGTACTCATCGATTTGCTTAATATTAATTGTTGCAGAGGAAGAAGGTGAGCCCCAAGGGCCTCACTTTTGTGAGTTGTGTTGCGGCGCCGTGCGGGGACGTTTAGCTTGGCGGTCCGATTGGTTGCCTTGTGGGTAAAGGCACACCGATTGGCTTTTGTTTATCGCCATCTTATGGCCATTTTGCTTCCATTGTGTATTTACTTATTTGTATGACTTTTGGCCACGGCCTCTTTTTGTAATAACTCTCTTTATATTATCTATGTCTTTAAGTTGTTGCTTTTGCTTCGGCTCTATGTGTATGGATGGAATTGATGCATGATTTTGTAACGGGGTGTGTATACTGCAATTCTGGGAAGTATACATATCTCGAGGCTTGGTTTATTTGATTTGTATTGTTAGGACCAAGTGGATAGTTAAACAGTACAAGCCGAATAAACCGGGGTCCTCACACAAGGATCCGGGATGGGCAAAATGGAGGCGGTGATGATCAAGGAAGTCGAAGGTGGAGTTGCGGAAGCACGAGCGGCAACGAGGCGGTGGCGCTGCGCTCGGGTTTTTCTCCGGCCAAAGCTAAAAGATGGACGGAGAAGTCGCGAGAATGAATGCGCGGGAGAATGGATGACCACAGGGGGTAGATGGACTCCTGGCGATCCTCCGGAGGGGGACACGCGTCCACGACGTGGTAGCGACGAGCGTCGTGGCACACATGCGCGAGCGGCCGTGAGCTCCGGTGAGACGCGGAGAAGACGAGGCGGACGGACAGGGACCCACTCGCCGCCGGCGGTGAAAAGCGCGCGAGTCGGGTTAGTGCGGCACGACGAGATGGTCCGACTCGATCAAGAGAATACCGACCGTTGGATCTAAACGACGGTCGAGATCCTCAGATGCATTCGGACCGGCCGATTGCATGTGCGAACGTGGATCGTTCGATTTGCATCGGACGGTGGGAAACGATCGGGCTCGGGTGGTGCAGTTAGGCGGCGCGGCGAAACCAAGTGGCGCGGTCGGACTCGAGCCTGAGTTGAGTCCGAGCCCGAGGAACAGTAGTTCCAGAGTTTGAATTCAAAAGGCTGAGCAGGTTTGGGGAATTTTTAGAGATAGCTCCCGAGCTCCAAAAATTCTGAAATTTTTATGAGAGATTACTGGGACAGAGGACAACCTTGTGTAATTTTTCCATGAATTTTCATGCAATATTGCTCCCAAGAAAATTCACAAGCTGCTGTCCAGAGGTTTGACCAGATTTCTAAACTGGTTTGACTTGGCCATTTGAAATAGCAAACAAAATCTAAAAATTGTGAAATTTTTCAGGGAGGTAACTAGGATGGTCAAGATGATAGGAAAAATACTTGCAGAGGATGATCACAAGTTTAAGGTCAATAATTTTGTTGACAACCACTTCCATTCACTAGAATACAATTATAGAAAATGGAAATTGCTAGGGAAAAATGTAGAAACTTTCAAATGATTTCATGAGGCACCAAAAGTTTTTATTTCTCCTCATAATTTACATTTGAAATACAAACCCTAACTTAGGGTTGTTACAGGTAGCTAATCTCAGTGCATAGTTTCCCTGAAATTGTTCACCCCCGCCACTACCCTAGTTTATTATCCTCACTGGTGAATTAGAGCCCGGTGGATGATTTATGGTCTTTTTATTGTCCTTGCGATATGATGGTTAGCAATGCTTAGTTACCGGTAGAATTGGGCGGTTATCGACTTGTCGATAACCTTGATCACACAAAACTTATTATGACTTATGATTTCAGCCTTTGTGCTTTTGTTAATTCTGAAAAACTAAAACTGAAAATAAAATGATTTGGACTTGGGCACATTGGTACGTTGGTGTGAATTTGGGTGTGACTAGAATGGTGCCCGAGTCAACAAGGACCGAACATCTTGTTACACTAAACCAAGCATTTTAGCGTGCTAACCACGCTAGAGGGTATGAGACCTCTGTTGACTGAGTACTTTGGGAGGTGTTAATTACGGGTCGCAGGTGGTTAAAACTGTTTTTATAAGGGGGGAGCATCCGCAGTAGGTTGAGACATGGGCGGATGTATCCTACTCTTCTGGTTGTCGCGACTCTTAATTAGCATCATTCATTGGAAATGTCCCGTAGGACTTAGCCGTACCGGCATACCTTCGGAAGTGTGCTTCATCTAGTGGCAAAAAGGCGGTGAAGTGTGGGTACATTGGTACATCCCTGCAGGGTTTTGAACTATTCGAATAGCCCCGTCCTAGGTTATGGACACGCTTGGAAAGGTCTTTTAAGAGTTAGACTACAACCTTTTAAATTAAAACTTGACATGGGTGGTACGAATGGGTAATTTGTGCTATGGTTGTGATAGCTATTGGGTTAGTCATCTCCAGGATGTCTTTATGTTATTACTTATTGTCTCGCTGTTATTTATGCAAATAAAATTCAGATTGTCAAAATTGCCTTCAAACTATTACTTATTGCAAGTAAAACTTGCTTTATACTGAAAATTAACCTTGAGCCTTCTCCTTTGATTAAAGCTTGCATGTAGTAGTAACTAGGTTTGTTACCTGTAAGTCTTGCGAGTACATTTTTGTACTCATTTGCTTTGCTTAATTGTTGCAGAGGAAGAAGGTTGATCCCCAAGGGATTGACTTTGGTGAGTTTCGTTTCGGTATGGACGACTAGCTTGGCGGTCCTGTTGGTTGCCTTGTGGGTTATGGCTAACCAGTCGTATTTTGGTTAAAGCCATCTTATGGCACTTTTTGCTTCCGTTGTTATTGATACTTTGATGTCTTTTGGCCAGTCGGCTCTTTTGTAATAACATTATATTATGTATGTCTTTTGCTAGATTTGTTATATTGTGATGTATGGAATTGATGCATGCTTTTGTAAAGATGTATGTGTGCTGCATTTCTGGGAAGCACATGTCCATCGAGGCACGGGTTATTTTGTTTGTGTTGCTAGGGCCAATGAAAGGCTAAGTATTACAAGCTAAATAAACCGGGGTCTCACATTCGGCACCATTCCAATCACACCCAACAAATCACACCAACATACCATTGTACCCAAGTCAAGATATAATTTTTATTTTCAGTTTTTGATTTGCAAATTAGCAAAACACAAGGGTTGGACATAATGGAATGATACTGACATTTGTGTGATCAAGATCATCGACTAAGTCGATGATTGCCCAATACTACCGATAGCTAAGCATGGCTAAGCAATTTGAACCCGTAATCTACTAAGTGACAAAAGCCCATCCAACAAACTCTAATAATAGAAAATAACCTAGGCTCAGGTAGTAGAGGATAATCATTTACCTACAGATTATGCATCTAAAGGATTAACTAATCAATTTAATAACAAAATAAGCAATGCATACATACAAGTTGAAAACAATATATTTAGACTTGAAAATAATAGGATTAACATGATCAAACTGCTTGCCTGGTTGCTGCTACTCAAAATGTTGCTGAGGATCACTCTAAAGGTTAGCACAATCGTCGGAACCTAACGAAAGAGCGAAAAAGAATCGATAAGAATGAAGAATACGCAAAAGACTCAAAAGCCAACTTTCTCTAAATACTCTGAAAATTTTATAGAAGCAAGAGCATGATTTTTAAGGGATTTAGCAACAAGAACCAATTGATTTGGATTCTTAATGCAAAAGTTATTATTAAAACAAGGCAATTCGGCTGGAAAAGAAATAATTAAATTAAATTGAGGTTACTGTTCAAAAATAATTTTCTAGAAGGTTGGTGAACTTGACAATTTTATGATAGATAGCTACTGACATTTTAAGAATAACAAAAGTGGTTTCATCTTATTTGGAGCTAAAATGCATTTTCTATAATCTTTCAAAGACATAAAAATGAGCACAACAAAAATTCATAAGTAATTCTTTTAAAAATAGTAACATGTTCAAAACTAATTTTAACAGCAAGTTCATTAACAGAGGAAGCCAACAAAGTTGGATTCACTCGAAAAGGGTTTACAGAGAATTAGTTATGCATTTTTCAAGTTAAATGATTTTTTAATGCACAAAATAACCCTAAACAGGAATTAAATCTATTCTCATATTTTTCTGGAGCTAAACTAAGCTTAAAACAATTTTTAGATTAAAGTTTAGATAACAACAGAATTAACAAAATTGGAATCACCCGAAAAGGAATTATGTTGAATTAGTTATGACATTTTGAAATTTAATACAATTTTTAGTTGCAAAATAACTCTTACTGGGAAATAAATACTCTTTACCGAATTAATAATGGCGTGGCGCAATCTGGGCCGCTGATCCGGCAACGGACGACCCACGCGCACGGCCAACACAGCACATACGCGCACGCGCACCGTTGGATTTAGATCCAAAGGTCTAGATCAAGGTGACGTTCGGACCTCGCGAACGTCCCTTCAATCTGGGCCGTCGATCAAGCGATGGAGGGTCCACAGGGACCGGGATGATCGGGTGACCCGAACGGCCTAACAGATCAAGGCCGTTGATTTGGAAAAGGACGGTGCACCGTGATTGAAGTTCAAACACACCCCGGGAGAGAGAGAGAGAGAGAAAAAGACAGGGCCCCACATGTAAGTGACTATAGGCGACGGCTTAGGACATATTAATTGCTAACAATGATTAAGCATTTAATGGCGTCATTACTGTGCCTTAACGAAAATACGGCGCGGCCGTTTTCGTCCCGAGGGCGTTCTCCGGCGGCGGCGGCGGCGGGAACTAAGTGCCAAAATGGAACCGCAATAGCACAACGCACACACTGGGACCACCCACACCGTCGGCAGTGGCCCAGAACGGCGGCTAGCCGGCGATGAGCGGTGGTGACCAAAAAGGGAAGAAATGCGAAAATGATCAAAAGCTCTGCAACAATCCAGGTAAGCGGGTGCCATAGCTTCTAGGGGCTACTAGAAGGTTACATGGGCACTGGTGGAGCTCGGAGGTGGCCGGGGTTGCTCCGGCGACGAAGGAGGTTGCCGGCTCCGAGGAAGATAATGTGGAGAAGATGGCCTGAGCAACAATAGCAACACCAGGTCATCACAAAAGCTCCAAACTAGCTCCTAGATGCTCCATGAGCAAGGAATTGAAGAATGCAGGTCCTTACCGGCGATTGGGAAGAAGGGGGTGATTTTGTCCGCAAGAAAAAATCCCCAAAATTGAGCTGCTCCTGAGCAAGCAAACTACAATTAAGTTAGGGGTTTTGCTTAAGGTGATAAGAGGCTCAAGTTTGAGCAAAAAGATTGAGTGAAGAACCACTGGAGCACTGGGGTGGTGGAGCTTCTTGTCGGTCAACAAAGGTGGTTTTGTGTGTTTCTGTGAATTGAGCTCAACAAAGCACCGAGGATGCTTGGCAAGGCTACAAGGTGTTGAAAGGGAGTTGAGGGAGAGCTCAGTGGCTACTTATAGCCCAGGGTGCACGAGCTAGGGTTAGGGCCAGGCTCTCGGGTGGACTGGGTTCATGCCCTTGCCATGGGCAATGTGAGTGACGGGGGCAGGTGAAGCACGACTTTGGGGAGGAGACTCTGATGGGCATTAATTGTTTGCAGTAAAGAGCTATTGGGAGGTGACTTAGCTCTGCTCTCCCCACTGACCTCGCTCTGGCACAGACGCACGCGTGCGGCGGGAGGTAGAAGATGACCAGCGGGGGTGGCCCCACATGGCAGTGAAACAAAGCGGTTCGAGCCCAAAGCGTTTTAGTGGGTTGAGTCCAACCCTAAGGCATAGACCCAACGCTCTCAACGGTAGGATAGAAAATGGATGGCCCGGATTTAAAGTGGGGTTTGGAGGCCCCAACGTTTAGCGAAATCGTGGCCCTCAGATAAAAAACAAACGGCTGAGATTGATTGGGCCGAAAACGGCACAGACGATCGGGATTGTTGGATTGCAATCCAACGGTCGATAGCCCATGCGCCACTTAAACGCACCCGGTGCAATTAGTGGGTTAGGCTCAACCGATTGGGTTCGAGTCCGACTTGAACCCAAACAGGAAATAGATTTAGGGATTGAATTACACGCTGACTTTAAGGAATTTTTAGAGGTAGCAATTCAGCTCCAAAAATTTTAAAATTTTAACTGGAGGCTGCCGACTTTAGGATTAACCTAACATAAAATTTCCAGAGATCTTTATGCACTGCATTCTTCTTAAAAAAATTTAGAAGGCTTGTTCTAGGGTTTGACCTGCCTCCAAAAATTATCAAACAATTTCTAAAAATCCTGAGATAATTCAGAGGTGTCACAAAGCATGCCTAGAACCAAGGAAAATTATTTCCAGGGGTTTGACACAAGATTTTCACCCAGGAGGTTTTTGACTTTAGTCAATTAGGGACATTGATTTTTGATTTCCCCACAATTCCTTTACAAGAATTGTAGAATTGTTCCAGTACTTCAAAGTGCAAGAAAAAGTTTTAATTTTTGCACATTTTCTTACATTTGAAACACAAGTCCAGAATTGGGATGTTACAAGGGGCCCAAAATCCGAAAAGGAGAATTCATGTTTGAGTTTTGAATTCTGGAACTTCAAGCAGGTTTGAAACACAAACCTGAGCTAGAAGGAAGCTATAGATTTTGAAATTAATCGCTAATTTGAAAATCCAAAGACAAAGGGTAGTTACTATACATGTCCGAAAAATGGACCGTGACAGCCATACCCTCCTTAAACAGAATCTTGACCCCAAGATTCGAGCTACTCGGATTAGACAGAGAACGTACCTCTCATTAATCCTGATGCAGCTTGGGCTTCTGCGGCGATGACATGGTCGACATGGCCTTGACTTTGGCTTGGCGTGGAAGCGGCTTTGATGCTTGCGTGGTCTGATGACTTTCGCTTGGAGTTGAAGTCTTGCATCGAGCTGGTGTGGCTCTCAAGTTGTACTCCCTCGGGTGACTGCTGAGGGCACCTTCTAGCAAAGTGTCCTTTTTCTCCACAATTGAAACAACGAAGATGAGCTATCGGATTGGCGATTGTAGATAGTCTAGTAGGGTGAGGAGTGCGAAGAGCATTCCCATTTCCTTTCATTTCTACCGAGGCATTCTGACACTTCGGTGTAGTTTGGCTATTTTCCTTTAAGATCTGATATTGGTTGTCTTTGCCAACTTTACTTATGACGAGTCTCGCAGCGACTTGAAGACTTGTCCTTTGTAGTTCGATTGCCTTGGTCAGTATCGGATGCAGGAAACAGTCTTTGGGGCAGTGGTCTTGTCCTTCGTAGAGCAAGCACAAAACTTTAAGCATCGGGCATTCACCTGGCTGGTGATCCTCATCGCAGTTGGGGCAGCTTACACGGCATTGGTCTGCCTGGTGTCCTTTTTCTCCGCATCGTGTGCATGCTACTTACAACGGGGGCAGTAGGGTATTGGGCACATGTAGCAATAGTGTCTGTATTGCCCATATGGGAAGCATACTCCTCTTGCATCTTGTCATATTGGAGGACATAATTGGGTGACATGTCCTGTCTTGCCACATTTAGAGCAAGCATTTGGCGGAGCTTCTGGGTCTGGTAGAACTTCGACTGGTACAACTTGCGTTTTGCTGGGGCTCTTGACGAGTTCTTCACCAAGGTTGAGGTTGGTGGCGATGACATTCTTTGTTGGTCCTTCAAGATTTCGTTGGGGACATCTAGGCACATGGTGTCCTAGGTTGCCACAACAGAAATATTTGATCTCTTGATCTTGCTTCCTTTGGGGGGCATTTTTTGGCGAAGTGCCCGGTATTTCCGCAATAGAAGCAAGTGATAATCTTCGGGGGTTCTTTGGGTGTAGCAGCACTGTTGTCTTTAATGTGATAACTTCTTTCGGGTAATTCTTTAAGTTGATGGGTGGCAAGGTCCAATTTGTCGTCTTCTGCACAAGGTGTAAGGTGAAGCTTCTTCTTGGGGCATCTATTGGTGAAGTGCCCTTTTTCACCACAACTGAAGCAGTGAAGGTTAGCTACGGGGTTGATTGCTGCACGTTGTCCAGCGGAGTGAAGAGTGCGGAGATTATTTCCACTAGGACGCGGAGTTGCAACTGGAGCTCTTGGTGGCTGGGCTGCTAACTGTTTGAATGATGAGCTGCCGAGAAAGACTGACTGCTGGGGGTAGCTGTCTTGTGGCCTCTACACTGTCATCTTCTTGCGACTAGCACCACTCTCTTGGGTTGCTGCTCTCTTTGGTGCCATCTGAAGAGGGCAGAAGAGGTTAAGAACTAGAGGGGATATATGAGGGTTACTAGCCCTCTAGAGCACAACAGAAGAACTTCAAACTAATGAAGGAAAACAATCAAACACAATACAAAGCCTAGAATGGTTGTATTATATTGAGGGGGTTAGGTGTTACATGACTCCTGAAGCATAGCGTATAGGCTAGGCTAAGCCACGACACAAGATACAAACACAACATCTACTGACTGGGGTAAAAGAAGGAAAAAGGTGCTTGCAGACCAAAAGACTGCCTAGCAAGCACTACTAGCTAAACTAAGCTAACTACTCCTCAATCGGGTACTGACCACATGAGGTGTAGTTGCCCGGGGAGTAGGAACGGGAACGGTTGCGACTAAGGTCGAGCGACCAGGAACAAGAGCGAGAATGAGAAAGGCCGCATCCTCAATTGGAGTCTTCGATGTTGATGACGGGCGACGGACTTGGATGTCGCACGCTCTTGTGCGCAGCGATCCTTATGCAGGGTCCAAGACGTCTGGTCGGCACTGGGTCACTGAGGATGACGGCTGGTGTAGGAGGAGCTGGGGCGTGCATCACAGCGGCTACTACAACGGCGGTGTTCTCCTCATGTCGTAGATCTTTGGGTAGCATTCTCCCTCCTGGAGAAACAGGAAGGAATAGAAAGGTGACCTCAACAAGAGATCCTTATGCACCTGGCACAAGTGAGACGAGGCAAAGCGCGCTATGTTCTGAATGGTATTAGAACAGCGGCTCCTGGGACGCTCGGTCCGGAAGGTGTGAGCGATGAACTCAACCCCTAGGGAGCGAGACTCTTGATCCAGAACCTAGGTCTTCCAGCCTCTGAAGATGGGTTGGTGGTGAACCAAGATACTTCTTGAGTTTGCGGAGAAATACCGACAAACTTATCATCGTTCTCGCCGTGAGAGAAGAAATCCCACGGGCCATCAGACGACGATACGGTTATCTAAAAATTTTTAAAACAAAAGAGAGAGACAACAACGGAGTAGACTCACAACAGGAGGTAAGTAAAGAACTAAGAGGGATGAGTAAGAGAAATAATTATGCTATATTTTAACAAAAGCTTTTTGTTAGTTTTTGAAAATAAGACTCAAGTCCTTAGGCTCGACCAGTCTAGCTAAGGCTCCTACAGTCGTATGCTCTGATACCAACTCTGTCGGATCCGGATTTCGTAATCCAGAATCCTCTATGAAAATACTGTGCTATTCCCTAGATCAGTAGCTAGTACTCACAGATACATCACTGAATCAAGTCATACATGGAGTAAAACCATACCATTCATTAATATAGCACATCAGAGTTTACATAGACCGCGTCGGGTCGGGTTTTACAACAAAGGCCGAATAGGCTAAATTGATTACATTACAGAAGTAGCGGAAGTGACAACGGAAGCAAAAGGGTGAGAGCACATCTCTCCACAGGCAAGCGAGTGGGGAAACCCGTGTGCGTCCGATATTAACCAAAGATTTGGATAATATTGGATGCACGCAAGTAGCAACGGAGTCAACTGGACTGGGGCGAGACTAGAAAAACTAAAGACTATACTACGCTTCATCATCTCCTGGGCTTCCAACTTCTGGATCCTCGTAGTAGTCGTAATCTTCATAATTTCCTACTATTGAGGGTTTTGGGGGAGAGAGAGAGCGAGAATGAGCACAACTTCTGTGCTCGTGAGCCAACACACAATGCAATAATATACATGCAACGCTTAACAAGGATGGCTCTAGTTCTTTTATTTGCTAAAGCAATGTTTTCAATTATCATAATTACAAATTCCTAACACTTAGCATTTTAACCAAATTGCATTTTATTAAAGAGAGTAATTATGCAATATTAAATAACAGCAGAGGTTCCCTCCGTCGGAAACTCTACCTGTGCTTCATTTGATTGGAGCTACCTCCAATTATTAACATCACTGAGTCTGAAAACCCAGGGAAAATCCAATCTTAGGGCTAGGTGAGCCCACCACATTTTCATACCACCCACAAAGGTTTTTGAAATAGAACTAACTCAACTTAAGTTCCCATGTCCGCCTTTGACCGTAGGTACGGCTGTTTAAAACGTTTATTACTCTGCAGAGGTTGTACACTTTACCCACAAGAGATAATCGTCTTGATATGTACACATGTTTCTGTAGACATGTGAATCAAGGGGAGATCATCACAGGGCCTTTACAATGCATCCCTCAGTATTAGTTACACTTCGCTAAGGTTTCGTCAACGAAAGGTTACACTCTTTTAGATCCGTCAACCCTTACTCAGACCCCCTTCGCCATAAAGGCTTACGGCATCGCGGATCATCTATCTGATGCAACTCGTACTGGTGGATACAAATTATTTAACCAGGTTGTATTTTACAGACTTGTGGTTGCACTTGTTTTACATAGGAGGTCATGACAAGATTACGTCCTTAGGGTTGTCTAGGCGGTTCATTCCACATTCTAATCCATAAAACAACAGTCCTTGGGCTACATTAGCACGCACTGTCGTACCATCCACCTTACCCTCCGCCTAGACAGGTTAATAGCAATTTAGGGTTTTTGAGAAGTATAAACCCAATTATCACAACTATTTCAGTCATTTGCCCCCAATGACTGCCCAAAACCACATTCATGTTTAAAAGAGATGATGATGAGGACATTTAATGTCCTGGTACTTAAGCAAGACTAGCATGTCGTTTAAGTACAACCTATAACTAGTATTTACTATATAGTTACTAGGGTGACAAGGATTAATGTATTCAAATGTCAAGGATGACATATTAAATAGTTAATCAACCAATGGTATTTAACTACCTTAAGGTTTAACATACATTTGCTTAAAGAATTAAAGCATGCAATTTGCTATTTTAAAATAATATAATTTGCATAAAATGTAGGCCCAATATGATCAAAGTATTGACTCGCCTGGGTTAAAGGTAAGAGGGTCTTGATATTCTTGTGCTTGATCGAAGTGCAGATCCTCTGTGTCTTCAAATCCTAATCTGACTAACGACCGAAAATGCACAAACAAGCAAAAAGAGCAAATAAATACAAATGAACAACAAATGAACTCCCGAAATAAACAAGACCTATGCCATTAGCAAGATCTTGAATTAACAAAATTTTAGAAACAAATTTGATAATTTTTGGAGTTACGACGAGGGAGAACGGGACTTCCGAAGGTTGAATGTGGGAACCCCGGGGTTATCTCCTTAAGACCGAGACTAAGCAAGGCCTTAGGGACATAACCCGAATCTCCGGTGAATGAATTCCAACTTAACTCGGTCTAAGTGGAGACTCAACTCCATTCTAGAGCCCCGACGATCATGCGCGCTTCCTCGCTAGCACTACATGATTGTCGGTTCTCCAACAAGTCAAGCACTACACTTAGCGAGTTAAATAGGAATCCAAGAACAGCAGTATGACCTATATTGGCTCCCAAGATCAGTGACCAATATAATCATACCTCATTACAACGTTAGTCACATCCATACAACCATCATACATAAATAGTACAAAAGTTACAACACAGTCAAGAGTACAATTACATAAGGGCCGACCGCCAAATTTAACAAGTTTATAGCGGGCGAGTAAATAAGCCAAAGGACCAACAGCAGATGCCCACAACCCATCGGCAACCGATCGGGAGTTAGGAGATAGCATACTACTCGTCGGTGTCACCTAAGTCGACACCGCGAGCTCATCAACCTCAATATCGTCCTCACCGTAAAAGCCAAACACATCCGGGCCGAGTACCAAAGAGTACTCGCAAGTCTTACACAAATAAAAATAGTTATGCATAAGGTCATTCAAAGGAAGGCTCATATTGGCTTAGTTTTGCGAAAAGACGCAATAAAGGTACAACCTACACATACTAGTTTTTCAAGTGCCATTTCAAAATCAGATTTGAAGTAGAAGTAAAGCATGTGAATAAGTAATGCTCTAAGTAACAAATAACACATACAAATAACAAAGCGCTGCCCACTTTGATACAACAACAAGCATGAACATCCCATTCATGCTAATTACCGAGTTATAACCACGAGCTTTAATTTCAAGTCTAACAATAGTAACTCCCGAACTCAAGCGGTTGTCCATAACCGTGGACACGGCTATTCGAATAGATTGTACGCTGCGGTGTACTACTTTACCCACACGACTGACTAGCCCGTAAGCCTCCGGATAATGGCACACTTCCTTTGGTATCTTTGGCGGGAGAATCGAGATACACTGCGTTTCAAAGAAGAAAACCCTATTGCGCCAAGTCCCCATGTGAGATGTTTCGGTCTTAGTACAAGTAGCATATAGCACTTGCTAAGGGGCTCACATGTTATATTGGAAATACCGATGTAATGAAAAGGTAATTGGTGCTCCCTTGCACACTATAGAACATTGACATCGATTCCTAAGGGCAAATGATCAAACACAAATGCCCCTACACCACCATGAGACTTAACACAATAGAACCTTCCCCTACTTAACCGCATAACACCCATATATCACGCGTATGGTAGCACGTAAAGTACTTGAATCAACGACGTTACAAAGTTCGGTCCTTAATTGTCCGCACAAGTCCACCACATACCCAAATCTCGTGCATAAAGCACCATCACTAACCAACACTTGTCCAGACCAAAAGCTCATTTAAAATGACAAAATTTAACTTGTAAAACAGGTACGAAGATCTGAAACAAAAGTATATAATGAGGGTTGGGTTTATCCCATAGTTGTCGGGTTATTCCCGACAACCAACTACCGGTTCCAGACTTGCATGGCAAAGCAAACTCGAACAATATAACTTCACACCTCCTATCATAACATTTCAGCAATGGAATAATTCATGGATAGCCACAATGACAACATAATAGGATGTGTCTAACTATTCATCACAAAAATAGCGACATTATCAAAATAGCATGCGAGCATTTATCATTGCATCTATCCTAACAAAATTGGGATCAAATATGATGCAAAAAGAAAGTTCAAAGGATGCTTGCCTTGCAGGTAGCTAAGTTGTTCGCTCTCAGTTGCGTAGGAGTTGATATCAATAAGCTCGGTATCTAGATAAATATAACATCAAATAAATATCGAGACAACAACTCAAATACCAAAATGCTAAAAAATGCATGATTTTTCCACAGTAGTTAGGTCATGATTTTAGATGAGTCTAGGTAAAAGAATTATTCCATTCGGAGTTATGAATTGGAAGTTATGCTATTTTGAATTTCAGGTTTCGATATGTCCAATTTGAGTAATTTTAATTATGAAGTGAAATTTTGTAGGGTAGTGGTGATTACAAGGGTTACATGAGTAAATGGAAAATATTTTCACAAATTCGAAACAGTTGGGTTTGCTCCAATTGGAGTTTCCATGTTTTAGTTATTGATTTATAAAGTTATCAGCATTAATAATACAAAAATAATGTCTTTTAAGATCATCTTTCTCAAACTATACTTTCGTGATGAGGTAAGTTCGAAATCATTTTTATAATTAAGTTCACTGAAATGAAAATTATCAAAAGTGGTCTCACTGTTTTTGAAGTTTCCAATAATTACTTATGAATTTTTAAAGTTATCAATCATTTTTCTATTGTACAAATAATAGGATTAATGACTCATTTTCCAAAATAAAGCTCTACATGAGAGACAGGTCTGAAACTAATTTTAATATAAAGTTGATTGAATAAGAAAATTATCGAAGTGGTTCCATGCGATTTGGAGTTAATATGAAATAGTTATGCATTTTCAAAGTTAATACCAATTTTCAGTGCAAAATAATCGATTCCGAATTTCATAAAGCATTTACTACCTTTCATACGACCTTGCGCTAGCCGCACTCACGACGGCGGGACCGGGTCAAGATTTTGACTCGTCAACAAGACTCGGTCTCGACCGCAATAGGTTGAAGACGATTCTATAAAATACGCTTCCCAACTCCCCATCGCAATTCTACTTTGTGCCTTCAAAGAATACATTTTCTTTTTGTGAAAACGTACTGCTAAGAACTACGCATCCACTTAAACCGTACTAGGGGCCACGAGTCATAGACTCATTACTGATTAACTACGATCGTTAGCGCTAAACAAAACGCCGTACTACAGTACGTGCCGGACGAAAACGACAACGATGGCGCGCCGAGCTTGCCCGGCGCTGCTTCGAGCCGAGGTATAAGGCGGCGCAAACTGAAAGCTAGTATGGGGCCGCAATAGCCATGCGCATCTCCTGGTAGTGGTGGCGAGGTCCGAAATGGGCCGAAACGACGACTAGCCGGAGATGGGCGGAGCTAAACTTTACGGCATAAACGCCCGCCGGGATTCGATAGTGCATCAAGCAAACGAGCGCATGCTTAAGCTCCTAGGGGACAAGAGGAAGCTACCGAGTCGGAAAAGGACCGAGAGGCACCGAACTCGCCGACGACGCATGCGACCGGCGGCAAGAAAGAGAGGCTCACGATGTCACGGCAACCTGAGCAAAGAAATCAACAGTGGGTGATTGGAATAGGTAAAGGAGGTCCATAAGATGCTAATATTGAGGGGAATAGAAAAATAGCTCACCCAGCCGGAGATGGAGACGAAAAGGGGCAAAGTCGGCCAAAAAGGGGGAAAGTTCCAATTTCCGACAATCCTGGTGAGTCGTTAGTGCCAAAAGGTGAGGGGTTTTACTCCTTATAGTCTAGAACATGAGGTGACGCGCAAGAAATGAAGAAGTTCTTACTGGAGATGAAGATGGTGACAAAGGTTAGCCGCGGGCACGCTCCAGAGCCGGTGAGAACACGCTGGTGCCTTTGGATCTATAAGCAACGACAAGAGTTCAGATGAGCTAAAATGGACACGGCATGCAAGATAGAATAAAAAGGACTAGGTCTCGAGGACCTTACCGAAGAACAGAGCTCAAGTGAGCTTCCCTCTCCTCGGCGGCCAGAGGAGAAGTGAGGGAAGAAGAGGGGCTCCGAGGGGTATTAAGCTCGGGTGATGACGGGGGTGGAGGCGGCGTGAAAAGAGGGAGCTCCAGGAGTGGCCAACGGCAGCGGTGGAGTGACGGCGTCGAGTAGCCGTTCTGGCCCGTCGGAGAGTCACAGCCGCGTGGCAACGCGCTCGAGGAGCTCTGCCCAAGGAGGAAGACAGCTCGACAGCGGCCCGCTTTGCCGATGACTCACTGCGCGGAGCGAAGCGGGCGACGTGGCTCAATAAGGATCGCTCGATCAGACGGAAGGACGAGATTAGGGGACGCCCTGGGCGTCGAATGACGAGGAGATCCGAGCCGTTGATCCATGATCCAAGGGTTGCATGCGGAGGTGCAGCTAGTTGACTCCACCGAGTCAAGTGACCGAAGTCGGACTCGAGTCGCTCAACAAAGGCTCGAGTCTGAGTTTAGATTTGACTGAGATTTAACATGTTTTCCCTACTTTGACTGAGGCTTAGAAATAGAAATAAATTTCCAAAAATTATGAAATAATTTGTGGGGGTTCCTGGGATGATATAGTTCCCAGAAAATTATGAAACCCTACTGTTCATAATATAATTTGTGATATTTAAATTCAAATATGTTGTATGTCTATGAAGGTTGTTTGAATTTTTAATTAGGTTCAAACTAGTCTCAAAAATTTTGGAAAATTTATATTAATTCATGATAATTAATTTAGTATTTAAGTAAATTATTTCCAGATGATGATCACAACTTTTTATTACTGATTTGAGGTGAAATGTGAATTTTGATGTGTATGTTCACCTCAAATTTGATTTTTCAAGTGCAATATATTGTGGAAAAGTTTGAAATCAGTAATGCATGCTAATGAAATGCATATTAATGCATTTTAATTGTTGGGGCTGTGACATTGAACTTGGAATTAAAAGAGAGAGAGGGGGAAATGGTGCATGGCACAGTGCATGGACCAAGTCTATGCGCTCTGGTCCGGGGGTCCTGTAGTGGGCCCAATGGAAGAGAGAGGGAGAGGGGCTAAGAGCATGACAGTGGGCCCCATGGTCTTAAGACTCAGAGCAACACAACATCAACTCAATCCCCAATTCCTCTCTTCGGTTTACAGAGAGGGGGAGTAGAGAAGGGGCTCACCGACTCAAGGTGGTGGTGGCGGCGGCGCGAGTGGGGCGGTGGAGCGGGCCAAACGGGTCCCGAGAGGATGGTGGTCCCTTAGACAGCGGTGACAGCGCCAGAAAGGGACGGGTACGGCGACGGCGAGGCCAAGGGCGGTGGTGGGTGCACGGGTGTGGAGGCGCACGGGCAAGCCGGTGGCGCTGGGAAGGAGATGGCACATGCATGGGCGGTGCGAGGGTGTGGGGAAGCCAGAGGTGGAGCCAGGGTGGCTCGGGGGTGGCCGGGCGGTCCGGCGGCGGCGGTCGGGACAGAGAAGGAAGGAGCCACGGTGGCGGCGCATCTCGGCGTCAGGGAAGGAGAAGAAAGAAGGGGGATGGCATCCGCGGCGCTGGAGGCTTCTCGTGACGGGGTCGGTTGGGCGAGGCGGCGCGGCCAAGGTGAGCTCTTCAGTTTTCCTTGCTTGGTTTTCTTGCTCAGGGAGGAAGGGGACAAGTGGAGCAAGGGAGGTGTCGAGGGGGGGCTCTCTTATAGCCGATGGAGGGAGAGGGAGCCATTGAAGCGCTGGGGTGTACGAGGTGTCAGCGGGAGCGGAGGATCTGGGATGGGAGAGGGGCAGGTGGGCTCAAGCGGGGTGACGCGGCGCTAAGTGGGCACGAGCGGAGCAAGGACGCGGCGAGGGCGGGCAGGTGAGGGACGGGACACGAGCGACGACTTGCGCGGGCGGCGTCGTGCAGCCGTGTGGTGATGGGACCAGCCGAGGACGGCGTCGAAGTCGAGGATGGCAGGGGGAAGCTCTGGTGTGGGGGAAGGCAAGGGAGCTGGCACGGGCGTCGCGGAGGGACAGAACAGGTAAGGGAGTGATGGCTCTGACACAGGCAGGTGGTGAGCTGACGGGGGCGACATGCTGGGCACGGGAGCGGGCATGCTGCATGGGGCACGCGGAGCACGAGGGTGGTAGGGAGCTGCGTGCGGGGTGGCAGGCGCACGGGAGCTTTGCGCATGCGGCCGGCTCAGCCAGGGGAGAAGAAGGCAGGGGAAGGGAACTGGGCTGGGCCGAAGGTTGGAAGGAGGAGGTGGGCCAGGGGAGGAGCTGCTGGGCCGGGTGGGCCAAGAAGCAAAGGGGGCCGGCCCAGATGAAATGGGGCTGAGCCCAAAGAAAGGAGGAAGAGCTAGGAGAGAAAAGGGGCCCAAAATCCGAAAAGGAGAATTCAAGTCTGAATTTTGAATTCTGGAACTTCAAGGAGGTTTGAAACACAAACCTGAGCTAGAAGGAAGCTAGAGATTTCGAAATTAATCGCTAATTTGAAAATACGGATTGAAAATCCAAAGACAAAGGCACGTCCGAAAAATGGACCGTGACAGGAAGATACTGGACAGTTGTTGTTTTCCTCCCAGTTTACATCGTTGTAAGTACAAAACAGCTAAGTAATCTGATCTGCATTGTGTGTTACCGGAAACTCTGAGCACTTCCAATTTGTCAGGGAATGATCGTTCCGACAGTTTCAGCATCTTCCAACCGTGGAGATGTAGTTCATCATGCAGTGGTCTACCTATGTCAAGCCTTGGGAGTGGAGGGTGTCAAGCCTTGCATGTCAACCTGTGGGGCTGACCAGTTTGATAGCGCTGACCCAGAGGAGCTAGCGAAGAAGGGCTCCTTCTTCAACTGGTACTACTACTTGGTCAGCACCAGCTCCCTGTTGTCAGGCAAAGTGAGAGTTTGGTCGCAGGACAATGTTGGGTTGGGGTCAGCTTTGCAATCCCAACGGTGCTCATGGTCTCCAGTCTCGCAGTATTCGTTGCTGGCTTGAAGGTATATAGGTTTAGGAAACTGGGAGTAAGCCCACTCACGAGTTTCTCTGTCAGGTGGTCGTTGCGGTTGCGGCAATCAGGAAGTGGCATCTGCAATTGCCGGATGATAGATCACTAGAAGATTCAGCATACAAATCAATTCAGGTACTTAAATTATTGCACAATACAAGTCATATAGTCTAAATTTGACATCCGAAAACAATTCACTTGCTGTGAGCTGTGTCTTCTTTCAGCTAAAATGACGAACAAGAAATCTGCTACAGAACCATCTGTAAAAAATACATCTTTGAGCAAAATGTCACCTTAAAATGTAGAGCTGGCATAGAAGTTACCTCTTATAACTATGTGAATAATTCTTCAGGTTCCTTGACAAGGCTGCCGTTGTACTGCCCCCATCAGACAACACATGCATGGCACTGACGAGTTCATGCCTTCATGGAGGCTCTGCATGTTAGCTATAATCTTGACTTAATTGGTTTTTGCATGTAGCATTAGTGTTTATTTTGCATGCAGCACTAGTGGACACTAGTGACTAGAAACAGCAGTACTAGTGGGCACATTCGGTGTATGGAGTTACTAGTAGTGCATTAGAGCTATTAGTTGCTTGTAAGCCTCTTGTTACTCAGTATAAATAAGAGAATGAGAAAAACATAAAATGCTGAGAAGTTGGACAGCACAAAAAATTTGTGTCTCCTGTGTTCTCGCGTGAGTGTGTTCCAGCCTTCTGTTTGTGTGCGTTTTTGTCCAGGCCATTCGTGTGAGCCGGCGGTGCCAACACTGCACAGTGACACAAGTGGAGCTGAAGATGCTACTGCAGATGTCCCACATCTGGGCATCATTCGTGATCTTCTACGCTGTCTCTGGTCAGATATCTTCGGCATTTATCGAGCAGGGAATAGTCATGGACAACCATAACGGTTCTATTGAGTTGTATGTATCAACCAGTTCACCAAACAACTTAAGTTAATAAGGAAAAATGAATAATTCACTTATAATTCAACACTGCCCCTCATACTTCAATACTGCTCCTCACGTGTAGGCTTTCTCGGGCTTAAGAGGTGGAATAGAAGTGAGATATAATTATTTTTCTTTAATTGTGCTAACCGGATTTTGAACTTGAAATCTCTTGGCTATGATACTATATTAAGTTGTATGTATCAACTAGTTCACTCAAAATATTAAGCTAATAAATAAATACAGATAAATCACTTATACTTCAACGGGTCCGTTTGTAATCCCACCTGCATCCCTCTCCATCTTTGGTGTGTTCAGCGTCCTTATCTGGGTCCCCATCTACGAAACCGTGTTAGTGCCAATCGGGCGGCGCTTCACCGGCAAGGAAAAGGGCTTCTCGCAGTTGCAGCGCCTCGGAATTGGCCTTGCTCACCATGGTGTATTCAGCGTTGCTCGAGATGAAGAGGCTGGCAATTGTTGGAAATAATCTTGTATTAAGTTTTTTGAGTCCGTTTCAGTTTTTTAGATGGAGTCCGAGTCTGTACGTATCCGAGTCCTAGTCTTATTCCTTATGTTTGGCTGAGTCCTGCTAGTATATAAAGCAATGTAATAACGTGAGGGGTAGCAAGGCGATGTTACGTGAGGAGAAGAAAAGCAAGAGAGAAAAAAGGGCTGCATGCGGCAGCACCAAAATTTGTGTTTGTTTTTTTATCTTCGATTGGTTAGCTTGCCACCAGCGCATGTGCGTGTGTTCCAGCGACATCCAGAGAGCCATCGTGATTACATACTTGGTGCTTGTCCTTCGTGCATAGGAGTCATTGAAGGTGTGCTGATCCATTGCTAGAGGAGCTGTGCAGCCTAACGTGAAGAAAATGACCGAGCGCATAGTTTTTTTTTCCTGGAGCTGTTCCAACAGCAATCGCACAAGCCAGTTGCCTGACAGACCAGAATGTGCCCGTGCCGATGAGCATTCTGAGGCAGGCGCCATCATTCTTTCTCCATAGTGCAGCTTAGGTTTTCGCCAGCATCGGCATGGCGGAGTTTTTTACGACCAGGCCGCGGACGCCATGAGAAGCCTGTGCGCAGCACTCAGGCAGCTCGCGATTGTGTCCGGAGCGTACTTCAACACGTTCGTGTTTGGCGTTGTCGTGGTGGCCACAATGCGTGGTGGGGCGTCCGGGTAGATCCCGGACAACCTGAATGAAGGGCCGCATTTAGACTATTTCTTCCGGATGATGGCCGCTCTTAGCTTACTGAATTTGGCGCAGTTTGTGAACTGCTCCATGTGCGGATATCATGGGGATATGCTCACGATCTTAGAATGATAATACAATTGGCAATAGTGTTGAAGGTTTTGGAAACACTCGTTTTCAGCAAAGTTCAGGAAAAAAGGTAGTACCGGCAAGTAAGGAGCGGTACTACTGCAGCGCAGTATGACTGCAAGTGTGTGAGCGGTACTACCATAAGTCTTGTGTCCGAACGGGTGGTTCAATCGAACACTTTTAAAAGTGGTCCGAATGTTCACGAGGTGGATCGGACGGTCCAAACGAGTGGTCCGAACATTCGGTCCGAACGTTTCGAAAATTGGTACGACCACAAGTTGTTGGCGGTACTACTACAGTGTGGTATGACCGCAAGTGAGAAGCGGTACTACCATAGGTCGGTCGGTAGTACCGAAATGCATATGGCGGTACATAAATTCCAGAGAAGGCGTTTTTGGGAGTTTTGATCTTTCTAGAGTATCGGTAATACCGTAATTATGGAGCGGTACTACCACAGTCTGGTAGTTCCGTTGCTTACATAGTGGTATGACCGATTTTGTTTTGAGTGTCGGCCAACTTGGTGGAAATGATTGTAAGTTAGGTCAAGTTCATGGGTATCAGTGCATATGTGTTGCATGATGCATATTTTAACTAACGTGGGCCAAGTTGTGAGGAAATTATTCCCGGAATCGATTTCTTGACTATTGTTGTGTAGGAAGCTTGGTCATCAACGACGGTCAACGGTGAGGATGATCGAGACTAGGCTTGGAGAGCTGAGGTTCAGAACGATCGAGGATGCCGGGTGAAGTCAATGGACTCAAGCATGGTGTAGAATGGACAAGGATGACCGAACGGGCAGTTCGGTGCGACGGATTGCATCAAGCGGCGGCCTGGTGCATCGCTCATTGCGTAGTTTCGATTTTCTCGCTTCATCCGTAATCTTGCATCGCTCATTGCGGTATTCGATTTTACTATTTATCAGTGTGTTTTTTGTGCTTTTGGTTGTATACTTCGGGGTTTTGATTAGATTCAAAACAAGACTTCCGCTATGTTTGAATATTGATCTTTATAGCTTTTATAGCTATTGGAGTGAAAATTGAATTGAATCCTATCAAGGTGAAAAATAGGCCGAGCTTCTATTCACCCCCCTCTAGTCGACGTTTCGGTCCAACAAGTGGTATTAGAGCCCGGTTAGTTCAATCTTGATCTTAACCGGTCACTGAACTTGGCGATGGAGAAGTACTCCACCAAGCCGCATATCTTCGATAGGCTCGACTATGCCTATTGGAAGAATCGTATACGTGTCTTTCTTCAGAGCAAAGGACCAGCTATATGGGAGGTTGTTAGAGCTCCGCTCGTTCTGCCTAAGGTTGCTACGCCAGCTTCAACAGCCCTCTTGGCTAACAACCACAAGGCTGAGAACCTCTTATATGCTGGGCTTGGTAGATAGGAGTATGATAGGATTTGTCATCTTGAGACCGTGCACGAGATTTGGCACACCCTCGAAACCTACCATGAGGGTTCGTCCCAAATCAAGCAAGTACGCCAGATGGTCTTCAAGCGAGAGTACAACAAATTCGAGATACGTCCTGGAGAGAGCATCGATGATGTCTTTACTCGCTTTAACAAGGTGCTTAATCAATTGAGAGTAGTTGACATCGAGTACTCTCGGTCTGAGAATGCCACCCACCTCTTGGCTGCAATCAACACCAAGAAGTGGGAGATAAAGGCCACTACCATTGAGGAAAATATCAATCTCTCTAATCTTACTTTGGAGCTGCTCTATAGCAAGCTCAAGACTCATGAGATCAAGAGGGTTGATCCTCCCAAGATGGAGAATATGGCCTTGGTTGCTGACCCTCTCAAGAGAGTTTCTGATGGGTCTTCTGAGTCTTCTTCTGGATTCTCTTTTGTTTGTTTATCTGCAATTCCTGAAGAACTTGAGAGTTTTCCTGAGTCCGAGTTGGCCCTCTTGATTAAGAAGTTTACACGAGCTTATAACAATGTGAGAAACAAAAAGAGAGGTGGCCTTGTGAGTTGCTATGAGTGCGGAGAGCTTTATCACATCCGGACGAATTGCCCCAAGCTAAAGGGTAAGAGCAACCACAAGGAGAAAAAGCCAGCTTGGAAGAAGCCTCAAGGGAGCAAGCCCAAGTTTGATGCTGCCAAGCTAAAGAAGGCTGCTCACCGAGTTCTTGCCGCTCTTGGAGAACAATCATTGAGCGATGTGGACTCCGGGAGTAAGGAGGACAAGGAGGAGGGGCTTCCTCAAGACAAGAAGAAAGGAAAGGCCAAGGACTTCACCAGCATGGGCTTCATGGTCGACTCCATCGACGCCGATGACAACAATGAGGTACCTCCATCCTATGATGTTCTCTCTGCTAGATGCGACACCATTTTTGAGCAACTGCTTAGTCCGGATCAGGCTTTAGAGGTTACCATGGCTAGGAATAAGGACGTAGAGTCACAAGTTGAAAAATCTGATATTAGAACTTGTGAATGCTAAGAGTCTTGATGCTGATGAATATTCTTCCTGTCATGCTTTACACTCTGAATTTGCTAAATTACAATCTGCTCATGATGTTGCCTTGCACCAACTTGAAAATGGTAGGACTGAACTAATTGAAGTTAAATATGCTCCTTGTAAAAAATGTTTAGATTCTAGTAAGTTGGATGCTTCTGGTGCTGTCGAATCTAGATTTTGCTCTTTCTGCTTAGAATGTAAACATGAAGTAAAAGACATACTAGAAGCAGTTAGAGCTAGATATGCCAAGCTTAAGGATAGAATTGATTCTTCTACCTGTGCTTCATGTGAAGCTCTTAAGCTTGAAGTTACTATTTATAAGGAAAGACATGCTAAAGCCATTAAAGCCAAAACTTATGAATCATGTGTTAATCTTGGAAAAGAAAATGCTTACCTTGAGAAAACATTAGGAAAATTCTCTAAAGGTAAGAAACAGTTAAACATGATTCTTGACAAGTCCAAAACTCCTTATAAGAAGCAAGGGTTAGGATACAACTATGCCCAGGACAAATCCAAGCCAAATGTCATTCATGTCTTGGAGAATGGGTTACTTGAGATCAAAACCCATCCTACAATAACCACTTTCAAATCTGCAGGTTTTGTCCAAACATCTGTTGAGTCAAAAGGTGCTTCTCCCATGGTACTAAGTACCATTGCACCTATTGCAAGAAGGATGGGCATTTGGTTGAATTCTGTTGGCGTAGGTTGAAAAATGCTAAGAAAAATCTTGCTAGAATATCATCTCATCAACCTAAGAGCCTTCATGAGACATGGTTATTTAGAGAAGAAGAAACATGTACTAGGATTTGTTTCACATGCTCATCATCATGTTCCTAGATAGGATGTATCTCATGTTCATGTAACCATTGCTCATAATAGAACATCAAGTAGAATCGATGATAGCTTTTCTGCTTTGTATACTACTCATAGATGTGTGTCTCAATACTGGGTTCCTAAATCATGTTTAACTAACCCTAGTATTGAGACACATCGATCTTTTGTTCCTTGATTTTTAGGGTTACTGCGGAAGGAAGAACATGTAGTTTGTTGACTCCGGCTGTTCACGCCACATGACCAGAAACTCAAGATGATTCACTTCCTTCACGCGGTCGACGGGTGATGACTTCATCGCCTTTGGGCGGATTGAAGGAATGAGATCAATCAGGGTGAACGACAAATTCATCCTGAAGGATGTCGCCCTTGTGGACAAGCTCAGGTTCAACTTGCTTTCTGTCTCACAGCTTCTTGATGATGGCTATGAGACTAGATTTAAGAAAAATACTTGTCGGGTGCTTGATTCTGCTGGTGAGCTTGTTTTTGGGATTTCTAGAGTTGTTAGGATCTTTGGAGCTAATTTTTCTGTATCTCTTGCTGGTTCTCTTAAATGCTTGGTTACATCTTCTTCTGAGTTCTGGCTTTGGCACCGACGTTTGGAGCACATTGGTTTTGATCATCTGACACGAGTTAGCAACTTTGAGCTCATGAGAGGTTTGCCCAAATTGAAAGCTGTCAAGGATGCTGTATGTACGCCCTGTAGGCATAGCAAGCAAGTTGCCGCCTCACACCCTTCAGTGACTATGGTCATGACTGACGGACCAAAACAGTTGCTTCACATGGAACTGTTGGTCCTGCTAGGGTTCGGTTAATTGGTGGCAAATGGTACATTCTTGTCATAGTCGATGATTTTTCGAGATACTCTTGGGTGTTCTTTGTTGCTTCAAAGGATGAAGCTTTTGATCATTTTCATGATCTTGTTCTTCGTTTGGCTTCTGAACTTCCCGGTGCCCTGAGAGCGATTCAAAGTGACAATGGCACAGAATTCAAGAATGCCTCTTTTTGTGCTGAGCGTGGTATTGAGCATTAGTTCTCTTCTCCACACGTCCCTCAACAAAATAGCGTGGTGGAAAGGAAGAACAAAACCTTAGTCGAGATAGTTAGGACGATGCTAGATGAGTATAGCACTCCGAGGAGGTTTTGGGCCGAAGCTATTGCTATAGCTGCCATATTTCAAACCGTGTCTTCTTGAGACTGTCTTTGGGCAAGACTTCATATGAGCTTTGTTTTAGTAGAAAACCCTCTGTTTCTTATTTTTTAGTTTTTGAAGCTAAGTGTTTCATTCTCAAGACAGGAAACATAGATAAATTTGAATCAAGGACTTTTGATAGTTTATTTCTGGGTTATCCTACACATTTGAGGGGTTTTTGAGTTTTTAATGTTAAAACTAACCTTGTTCAGGAGACATGTAATGTCACTTTTGATGAGACTAGCCCTGGAGCTAAATCATACATTTCAGGTGACACACAAGTGACAGAGAGCATCTTTGTAGAGGAAGATGAGGATGAAGCTGATGTTTGTCTCCCGCCTGCTGCTACTACATCTCCTGATCCAATTGAAGAACCTGCCACTACTTCACCTTCAGTTGAGGATCCTACTACATCTTCATCATTAGCAGTACCTGTGGAGGTCGAAGAGATGCTATCTCCCCTAGGCGCTCCACTTCACATTCAGAAGTGTCATCCTCCGGATCAGATGATTGGTCATCTTCATGAGCAAGTCACTCGCTCTAGGTATCATGATCCCAGTCTCTACTCCCATTCTACATTTGTTGCTTCTTTCGAACCTCACGATATATCACATGATTTATCTAATGTGGTCTGGGTTAATGCCATGCATGAGGAGTTAGAGAACTTTGAGAGAAACGAGGTCTGGAACCTAGTAGAGCCTCCTAGTTATCATAATGTGATCGGAACCCGTTGGGTGTTCAAAAATAAACAAAGTGAGGATGGTTCTGTGGTTAGAAACAAGGCTAGATTGGTAGCTCAGGGTTTTAGCCAAGTTGAGGGGTTAGACTTTGATGAGACCTTTACTGCTGTTGCTAGATTGGAAGCCATTCGCATTCTTTTTGCATTTGCTACACGGCAATCAGCAAGTGCACGACCAGATGCGCAGATGGTGCGGTGCAGTGTGCGTTGGTGTGTACACAGCTGCGACGACACGACCAACACACTGCACCAAGTAGGGGCTGTTTTAAGCTCATTTAGCCTCCATGCATAAGTCCATAAAAGAGTGACGTTGGGGCTGTTTTAAGCTCATTTGGCCACTGTTGCCCCTACTGATTACATGCTAATTACTTTAATGACAATAACCGTTGTTCTCTATGTTCTTGGGACAAGGTACTCTTTAGTGTGACTATTGGAGTACTCAGATCCAAAGCATACAATTATTCGGTACGCAACCGAGTCAAGGTTACATAGTTTCCAAAGAATTTACAGATAGGAATTGGAGATACACAGTTTTCAGAGAAGTTACAGGTAGGAGTTGGTGTTGTACTTCCAATGAAGGGAAGTAAATAGGGGTAAGATCGTAACAAACACTATTCATTTACCACTCTTTGGTATGTGCCATCAAGGCCAAAACGTCAAGTGTGTTTGGTTGGATGAATGGGGTGTTGACCGCATGTGCGGATGCAATAGATGGTGGAAAAAATGTTATCATGGCTTGGCTTTATTTTTCTCTTAATGTATTCTAATAGCACTTATTTTACTTTAATACTACCTAATATGCACAAATCACTGCTTAATAACATCATTAGCAAAGCCTGCATACGGAGAAACAGAGAAATCGGACATTTCTGCGGAGCCTGGCCAGAGGCACTTATTGTATCTGCTGAACCAGGTTGCTTTATGAGGGCAAACCATCCAAACATGTGAAACAAAAAAGATTATGCATCTGTGCAGCCTAGTTCAAGGTGACACACCCAACCAATTAGGGTTGTAAATGAGTGTACCATCCCAATTTTCTGAGTCTTAAAAATCTTTTGAATAGTTAGTAGGGAGAAAATTCACCATTTGGTTTTTGTTTGAATTTAATTCAAAGCTTAACTTGAACTTTTAGTAACAAAACAGTTTAATGTGAATAATACCAACATGAACAATTATCAAAACTATTTTATTTGGGTTCTATGTGCTCAGATATATTTTCTAGAATTTTTTTGAGTTCATTTGCTATTTTCTATTGCTTATTTGAATTTCTAGTATTTTATAAAATAGAAAACTAATTAAAATATCAGTTAATGGATTGGGCTGAAACCCAACTCTATTCCACCTTCGGCCTAGTCCCCTATTCCCATGCGTGGCCCACCTAGTGGCCCATTCGCGCATCCGTGTCAGCCCGCTCGCCTGTGTCACTCTATGCCACTAACGTGTGGGCACGCATCTTCGTCGTCTTCGTCACACGCACGCTTTCGAGTCCGCCATGACTAGAGCTCGAGGCTCATACGACAATGAGACTTCCCTATTTAAAACCTCCCGAATTTTGCTACCAAATCGTATCTCTTTCTCTTCTGCACCTGTTCAAATCAAAACCCTATCCCGATTCCGTTCTATCTTCAAATTCAAACGAGTCCGAAGTTATCCTGATTTGTGGATTTCCAAACCCCGCATGCTCGAGCCCTATAAAAGGCACCTTGAGCTTTGCCCGCACCCCCGCATCTCGAACCCTCGGTAATTCCACCCCAACCGCCCTAGCGCCGCCTTGATTCGAGTTTTAGGGTTTGTCCACCGAAGCCCTAAGAACTTCAATTCCTCTGCCGCTGGTGACACCCTACCTCTGCGGAGCACACCGTCATGATCAGTGCCACCCAGGCTACCTTCAGCGTCCTACCCCGCCGCCAAGATCCCATCGGAGCCCAACCCCTGTAATACCCGATTATTCGATATCGAATGCTGTAAGATTAGAGAGGAAATAAGTTAAAATTCAGAATTTTAGGAGAAGTATGGGCCGCCAACCCATATTCGAGAAGAGGGGAGCCAGCCATAGTGGCCCAAGGCCCATGAGTGGGCCGGCAGCCCATTAGAAGGCAAGGGGAGGGGAGGGGACCAAACCTAGCCCCATTTGCTACAGTAGCCGCCGTGCTCAGTAGCCTCATGCTGCAGTGGCGCGTGCTCTGTGCCTCGCCGCTTGCTGCTCCTCCTCTCCCCGGCGCCATCTTTCCTGCTGCTTGTGGCCGACCGTGGGAAGAAGAAGAAGAGGAAGGAAGAGAGGATTGAAGGAGAATTTCTTCGTGGGATTTGATCAGCGATCTCCGATGGTTCTACAAGGGTAATGATCGATTTCCTCGCTGTTTAGGTTGTTTCGATGCTAATTCGATTAGTTTGATTGGATTGAATTGCTCCTGTTAGAATTTCAGTTCTGTCCTGAATGTTGCCTGGCCTGTTTCGTGATCTTAGAGGCCGAATTTGGGTTGTCCATCTCCTAGAGTTTTGTAGATATTGATCTTAGCTTTCGTGGCCGCCAAGAACACTGAATTCCGACTTTCGAGTCAAAAGTTATGATAGATTTACTATCTGCTGTCCAGAATCCTGACGAGAATTAGCAGTCTCTGTATAGGTTGATTTATGGCCTAGTTAGAGGGTGATTCAGAGGTCTTGCCCATAACAAATTTTGAAGGCGATATCACTAGCTTTCAGGATTGATAAAGAACACTTCATTTGGAGTTATAGATCAAAAGTTATGCACTTTTTTTGTGACTGTCCAGATTGTATGTCAGTCTGTCCAGTTTGTATGTCAGTTTCTATCTTTAATTTTGACCCGTGTGCCACTTTTTGTTAAAGACAATATATGAATGTCGTGCCAACTAGGTTATTGTAGATAATTTCTTAACCTTTTCAGATTGTTAAAGAACGTCCAATTTGGAGTTGTACAACAAAAGTTATGGATATTTTAATTTAGCCGATATTTCTGTCTATTAATTCGGTCAACAGATTTGAGCCGTGGGCCAATTTTATTAGAGGCAAAATATGAACTTTTGCCCAACCAGAGTATTGTAGATATGTCAGTTAAGAATCCATGGAAATTGGTCTCACCTCATTCCGAGTTCCAGACCAATAGATATGTCAATTACCGTGCTGCTGTCCAGAATTAAGTTATGTCAGAAATTGTTGATTTCATTTTAAGTTTTGTATTAATGACTAGAGTCATCGTGAAGCGAGTGTTTAGCATCGATTAGTAGTGTTGGGTATATTATGTCCTTATTGAAATTATTTTACTTGTTTAGGAGGTGAAGCCTCGGGTTTAGGAGTATCACCTTTGCCGACTAACGCGTCGCATCGTGGAAGGCAAGTACATTGCCACCCTTAATGATTGTGATTGATGAATGTTTATATGGTCATGCCGTGATTTGGTATGATACGAGAGAAGATGGATTGTCTATGTTCTTTCATATGTGTTGAATCCATGTTTTGTTATCATGTCTTTCAATATTCGTATTTCATTCTATGCATTCATTATGCATGTTTCATCCACGTAAAGTGGATTGCAAGTCCCACCATTCCAATGTGGGCGGTGTTGGACATTGTCATGTCCTCGCCCACGGAGTGGATTTGAAAGACCCATTAATTCCGAATGGGCATGTAAGACCCATTAACTCCAAGATGGGCAATGTTGGACACCCGTATGAAACGTTCTTCATACGGAAGTGGATCCCCGCATTTTTGTTAAGATGCGGGCTTGAGTGAACACCGACGGGTGTTTCATCGGGCTATACTGCGTATATGCATGTGTGCAGTCCATTCCTTTGATTTTGAGCATTCATATCATGTTTTCATTTGTAATCGGTTGTGATGTGATCGAACTCGATGATGAGTTTGTCTTATTCATATTGAATGATTATCTTATTGATAATCAGATTTGCCGAGTCATGGACTCACTCTTGCGTTGTTTGTTTATTTTAGGTAACTCGATGTTGGCTCTTGGGAGGAGTAGACACGCACTACTTGTTCACAACATCAAATTCATGTTCAAGTCTAAATTTTAGTTCCATATTTCATTCGTTAACGATGAACTGTAATAATTAAATTATAATTGGAGAAGGAAGGATACCTTCTCCACTGGATGTTGATTTATTATCTGCGTGAACCTTCTTTATTGATGTTCAGATTAAATAACTTAGAAGGTGAAGGAAGGATACCTTCACCATGTCCTGTTTATCTTAATGTCATCTTTAGTTGATATACTTGTCTCAAGTTCTTCCGCATTATGGATGTATGTTAGATGTTTTGGGTGACATCTTGGCTTCCGGACAGCTGTGGTGTTACTGCTTGGTATCGAGCGGGCTTTAGGTCCGTGGTTAATAGAAGAACATTAAAATGACACACTGTACACGATGAGGTGGGGTTGGGAATCTATTGCTTCCGCATTTCTATTGTTATGTTTCATTCGTTGAGCAATTGTTGAGTTGCTTTTGTATTATCTTTCTTATTGTTAATCTATGATCTACTATGATATTCATTATCTATGAACTAATACTTTGATTGTCGTGAGATGATCCCGCATATTCATAATTGAGTATTTTGGTGAAGCGTGTTGTTAACGGATGATAAGAAGTGGAGGTCGTGGTTGTTACTCTGGATTCACTGTGTTACACCAATCGTTCGCAGACGTGGTTAGAGGAGTAGTTACCAGTATCATCGCTTCGTACTAAGTATGAGTTACTTTAGAAAGTTGTTCTCTTCTTTCATTTCGAATTTGGCAATTCTTGTCCTGTGGTGGTTGATGAATTTCTCCTGGTTTGTGGTCCATGATAGTTATGGTTTTCCATAGATCCCTCTTGGTTCTCTCAAACAATTATTGCTTTTATTGTTGAGTTGCTTTTACTACTTATGATCGTTGTCAATTGGCAAGATTGATGTTTTCTTGGTTGCTCCTTCTTTCTCATTGAAAAAGAATGACTCATTTACTCATTTGATAACTTGATTAGTGAAGAGTTTTCCGCTGTAAGTTCGGTTGCTTGGGGAAAGCTTTGGCTTTATGTGTTTCTTTGGACTACTTGAGCGTTGAGGTTTGAAGTCTCTCTTTGTCAGAGTAAGGTGTTAGAATCCTTTTGTGATGTCTTGCCATGCTTAAATTGAGAATTTATGATTAAGCGAATAAATTGTTATGATATGAGTTACCAAGTTGGGTTATTAGCATAGTGCAAATCAATTACTCTTAACTACCATCCATGGAAGTGAAACCGATTAATTTGATATGTCCTTGTATTTGATTCATGGTGTATGTTAAATAAAGATCACAATATCTATTCGTAACCTATAGATCTTACATAAGAGCTAGATTTATCTATTTCCTAGTATGCTAAAATTGTTGAAACTTGTATAAAGTACCGGATGGGTGGTGTATCGACTCATGAAACCTTGTTTATAGGAAATTATGTTAGTGAATCTTTAATCATGTTTTGAAATGATTTCTAACAAAGGTGAAATGTGAATATATGTTTATAAATGGTTATGTGATTGCAAATAGAATTAGTACCGTATGTATACGCGTGGTTAGTACAATCATCATTTGTTAATGAGCTGAAGAAAGTGTTGAGCAACACCAACAATTGAGTAGATGAATTTCGTAAGTAGTCTTTGTTAGCGTGCCTTGTGATATTGTTATTGCTTAGCATAAACTTGTTATGATAAATTTGTTTCAACCTTGTGGTTTGTGTTCCTTTGGGAAGTTTTAGGATGGAGTAATAAAGTTTGATGATTCTTGGTACTATGTATGTTGTCGATGTTATTAAATAGTCAAAGATGTGAATATTTCAAGTTTAGCTGTGATATTTTCTTTGAGCTCTTAAATCATCTGCAATCAAATTATTTTAAATAAATTAAGGTATTGGATTGTCCTGTTGCTTCTTAAGAGATTTGTGTGGTTTAACTCTAAAGGCTCTTTGGTTTGAGTTGGCAACGCGAGGTTGCAACCAAAGAAGTTATGTTGGTTCCTTTAAGAGGAGAATAATCTACTTGCTTTTCGCAAATCTCAGAATTGGAAATGTTTCGAGTTTGGTGGCCGAGATTATTTGGATCTCATGTTTCTTGTGTAGTTGAACTGCTTGAATAAATATAACGATGGAAGAATTTTTATTGGTTCTTAATTAGTCCTTGTGGTTTGGACTAAAGACCTTATCTTGTTCTTTGTGGCAAAGTGATGTTAGTCAAAGAATTAAGTACAGTGTTAAAGGAGAGAGTGCATTATGAATATTTGAGAATTTGAGTCAAGTTTTGTAACTGGTAGTTATTTGAATTGTTCATAAACTTTTTGCTCTTTTCACTCAAGGGTTGTCAAGTTTCAATCGCAATGTCATTTCTCTTAGTGGTGGTTATTTGCTAATTCCTTTTCGAGGGATGCGTGCCCTCTGCTGTGAACTCAACTTTCGTTTTTTTAGATCTTCGTTACCAGATTATTTCTCTTGGTTTCGTGCTCACTGTGAGCAGCAACATTTTCCTATGTGGTGAAATTTTTCCTTGTTCGTCTCTTTCTTTTGAGAAAGGATCAACAGTTTTATGTTGCAAAGCTTTTCAAAGCGTAAGTTGTCATTTGTTTGGTGGTGGTTAAGTAATTGTAGGGGTGAGATTTTGCTACCAAGCTATTGGAGGAGTAATAGAAGAGGAGTTGGTTTTGACCTAAACCTCTTGGAGGAAGTTGATTCGAGATGGAATGTATGGTTTTGAAGTAAAGTTGTATAATGTTCGACTAAGTAGGACCTATGGTATAGTGTAGTTCCAGAACCTTGGTTCATGTTGAAATGTTGGGGATTATCAAATGTATGGAAACTGTAATCAAATTTTATAGAGTAACACTATTGAAGTATCGCGATGTTGTATGAGTGATTCCTAATGATGTCAATGAGTGAGTATGTCGGAATTGTGGGGATCTTAGAGATTTAATCTGAGGATTTCATTATTTGTTATAAGAGGAATTTATTGTACGAGACTTGGAGGTCGAATTTGAGCTTTGCACTTTTTGCTAGACCTTGGGTCGCTCGATGATCGTGTAGAGAAAGGGAATTACATGCGTCTCTGAGCAAAGAGGATGTTCATTGATAGAACCCTTGATGAAGTATATGATTATGTGTGCTGAGGATTCCGACGTGTTATTCCTGAAAGTTGGAGGTGATGAGAGTGTATGGGGTTTTTTTTAGGTGCTTTGGTGCCTTCTATCAAATTATTGTCATCGATTGAATGAGTTATCTAGAGTATTCAAAGGGAATCAATAGGGTCTCTACAACGGTGTGGAAGATGTATTTCGCTTAAGCCTAACTTGAGGATGTTAAATGAAGATGGTTGAGACCGTGGGTATGCGATGAATTGAATTCCAAGGTTGGAGAGATGTTTTATTCCAAAAAGTGAAACTAAGGAAAAAAAATGTCTTCTTGATTAGTGAAGCGTTTTCTTAATTCTCGCTTGAGCTTTGTGCTGTTGACCAATGTCTTTCGTAAGTCGAGTTTGACTCGATTTTGGTATGTGGTTCCTATCGATTCAGAAGAATAAGGAAGTTCTGATTTGGGCATTTAAAATGATTTCTCCTTTGGTTTTCGTGACGTTTATTCGCAAATTGCCACTTGGAAAGTGGAAAGGTTTTCTTGATGAAATTCTGATTTTTGGATTTTACTCTTCAAGACTAGATTGGTAACGATAGTTGTGATGTGAATTTTTCTTATTCGGATGTGTTTTGGCGGTAAAAGAGTTTGCTTAAAAAGAATTCGATTGTATGTTTCCTGTTAAAGAGGGTGATCCTTGTTCGTGAAGAGTTCAATGGAGAGGTGGAACAAGATTTCCGTGCTCTATGTGCTTGTTGTGTGGTTCGACTTCAAGGAGAAGGTTAACTTGTGTTCATTGGGTTGTTTTCGATAGCTGTGCGCTTCGCTAAGACCGCCTCGGATTCCTACACGTTGTACTCACTTTTGGTTTCATTTGGTGTGGAGTGAGTACCGGAGATCCGGAGTTTGTTATTCGTTAACAACGCTGACCATCGAGTAGGATCTACCTTCGAGTCTCGTCCGATGAGTATAGTGGAAGTGTCGGACGAGTGTTAAGACGACGTCGATTTGCGTCAAGATGTTGTGGTGTCCTCATCCGAGAAAGAGGCCACTTAGGAGCTGGAGGCTCGCATGCACGAGCATTATTCGGATTTGTTCATATCGAGTACATGTTACCCGTTATTAATTTTTAGTTGCAACCGACCTTCGTAGAGTCGGTGTGAGGATTTAGTCGAATCCTATTTAAGGGGGTAGAATGTAATACCCGATTATTCGATATCGAATGCTGTAAGATTAGAGAGGAAATAAGTTAAAATTCAGAATTTTAGGAGAAGTATGGGCCGCCAACCCATATTCGAGAAGAGGAGCAGCCATAGTGGCCCAAGGCCCATGAGTGGGCGGCAGCCCATTAGAAGGCAAGGGAGGAGGGGACCAAACCTAGCCCCATTTGCTACAGTAGCCGCCGTGCTACAGTAGCCCGTGCTACAGATAGCGGCGTACAGTGCCTCGCCGCTTGCTGCTCCTCCTCTCCCGGCGCCATCTTTCCTGCTGCTTGTGGCCGACCGTGGGAAGAAGAAGAAGAGGAAGGAAGAGAGGATTGAAGGAGAATTTCTTCGTGGGATTTGATCAGCGATCTCCGATGGTTCTACAAGGGTAATGATCGATTTCCTCGCTGTTTAGGTTGTTTCAGATCTGAATCGATTAGTTTGATTGGATTGAATTGCTCCGTTAGAATTTCAGTTCTGTCCTGAATGTTGCCTGGCCTGTTTCGTGATCTTAGAGGCCGAATTTGGGTTGTCCATCTCCTAGAGTTTTGTAGATATTGATCTTAGCTTTCGGTGGCCAAGAACACTGAATTCCGACTTCGAGTCAAAAGTTATGATAGATTTACTATCTGCTGTCCAGAATCCTGACGAGAATTAGCAGTCTCTGTATAGGTTGATTTATGGCCTAGTTAGAGGGTGATTCAGAGGTCTTGCCCATAACAAATTTTGAAGGCGATATCACTAGCTTTCAGGATTGATAAAGAACACTTCATTTGGAGTTATAGATCAAAAGTTATGCACTTTTCTTTGTGACTGTCCAGATTGTATGTCAGTCTGTCCAGTTTGTATGTCAGTTTCTATCTTTAATTTTGACCCGTGTGCCACTTTTTGTTAAAGACAATATATGAATGTCGTGCCAACTAGGTTATTGTAGATAATTTCTTAACCTTTTCAGATTGTTAAAGAACGTCCAATTTGGAGTTGTACAACAAAAGTTATGGATATTTTAATTTAGCCGATATTTCTGTCTATTAATTCGGTCAACAGATTTGAGCCGTGGGCCAAATTTTATTAGAGGCAAAATATGAACTTTTGCCCAACCAGAGTATTGTAGATATGTCAGTTAAGAATCCATGGAAATTGGTCTCACCTCATTCCGAGTTCCAGACCAATAGATATGTCAATTACCGTGCTGCTGTCCAGAATTAAGTTATGTCAGAAATTGTTGATTTCATTTTAAGTTTTGTATTAATGACTAGAGTCATCGGGAAGCGATGTTTAGCATCGATTAGTAGTGTTGGGTATATTATGTCCTTATTGAAATTATTTTACTTGTTTAGGAGGTGAAGCCTCGGGTTTAGGAGTATCACCTTGCCGACTAACGCGTCGCATCGTGGAAGGCAAGTACATTGCCACCCTTAATGATTGTGATTGATGAATGTTTATATGGTCATCTTTGTGATTTGGTATGATACAGAGAAGATGGATTGTCTATGTTCTTTCATATGTGTTGAATCCATGTTTTGTTATCATGTCTTTCAATATTCAGTATTTCATTCTATGCATTCATTATGCATGTTTCATCCACGAAAGTGGATTGCAAGTCCCACCATTCCAATGTGGGCGGTGTTGGACATTGTCATGTCCCGCCCACGGAGTGGATTTGAAAGACCCATTAATTCCGGAATGGGCATGTAAGACCCATTAACTCCAAGATGGGCAATGTTGGACACCGTATGAAACGTTCTTCATACGGGAAGTGGATCCGCATTTTTGTTAAGATGCGGGCTTGAGTGAACACCGACGGTGTTTCACCGCTATACCGTATATGCATGTGTGCAGTCCATTCCTTTGATTTTGAGCATTCATATCATGTTTTCATTTGTAATCGGTTGTGATGTGATCGAACGATGATGAGTTTGTCTTATTCATATTGAATGATTATCTTATTGATAATCGTACTTGCTGAGTCATGGACTCACTCTTGCGTTGTTTGTTTATTTTAGGTAACCCCGATGTTGGCTCTTGGGAGGAGTAGACACGCACTACTTGTTCACAACATCAAATTCATGTTCAAGTCTAAATTTTAGTTCCATATTTCATTCAGTTAACGATGAACTGTAATAATTAAATTATAATTGGAGAAGGAAGGATACCTTCTCCACCGGATGTTGATTTATTACTGCGTGAACCTTCTTTATTGATGTTCAGTATTAAATAACTTAGAAGGTGGAGGAAGGATACCTTCACCATGTCCTCATTTATCTTAATCTCGTCTTTAGTTGATATACTTGTCTCAAGTTCTTCCGCATTATGGATGTATGTTAGATGTTTTGGGTGACATCTTGGCTTCCGGATAGCCAGGGTGTTACAACCCCGGCAAGAACCGTGCTTCGTGCTTTGCTCCGGCCATAATTCCGACCAGCTCCGATGGTCTTCTGTGCCAAAATCGGTACCAATATGTGCGCAATATCCCTCTCTACCCAATGCAACACCCACCCTCGCTGGTAAGCCATCGTTCACCATTGTTAGGCGAAACCAGAAACGTCGCCGCCGGTCTAATGTCACAAGTTGACGTGTCGGCCACTTGCATCGCCAGATCAGCGCCCGCGTCTGCATGTCATCCCACGTGTCACCACGTTAGCCACCACGTGTGCGCGTCCACCAAACCCTAGATCCAATGGCTCGGTAGACTTAGTCCACTGTGAGCCGAGCCGCTGACTTGTGGGTCCCACATGTCAGGAATTCCTTTTATTTGTTTTAATTCTGGAATTCTGAGGGCTGACATCATCATTGTGCAATAATTTGATTTTTGTGCTAAAGAATATTTTAGAAATTCTGATAATTCCAATTTAGGGTATTTTCTTTAGATTCAAAATTCCAAAGCCTATATCTTTTGCATCCGAACTCCGATTGAGCCCATTCAAATTTCTAAATCTATCTAAATTTGAGATCTATTTTTCTGAGATTTTTATTTAATTTTTGGAGTTGGTTTTCTTCACTGTTTTAGTTTTTTTTTCTCGTTTGCGAGTAGACATTGATACTTCAGTCAATTTTAGAGAAGGAGTTCACCAAGACCTGTACCTGGATTTATTCCAAGGCAAGTCATACCTTTGATCATATTGAATCCTAGTTTTCAAAACTATATTGATTCAAATTATTGCATGTACTTCAAATATTTATTTAAATACTTTTGGGTTTAGCTATTAATCCAAATTGTTATATCCACCTTGCTTATTGATATGTCATAATCGTTTGTCACCCTAGATTGGTTCATTATTTAGTTGGTATTATCATAGCACCAACATAGGTTAGTTAGTCTGAGTAGATTGCTTAGCCATACCACGAGTCATCATCTCATGTGAGTTGCAATTATAAACGACTAATTAACTATGGGTGTGTGATAAAACCGTGTACTATGTGCTATTACTCGTTGATGGCATATGTTGCATAACCAACAGGTGGAAAGAATTTGACCGAGGCAAGTGGTGGATCTTTGTGTAAATGGGGAATATTAATCTGTATGGTATAGTTAGAATTTGGAAGTCTTGCCTCGATCAATTAAGGACTTATCATTATGCGCAATTGAACTGAGCCTTACTGTACAACTATATGCCTGATGGGACGGGTCTAACTTAGTAAGTGATGGATTCTCGACATTGACTACATAGGTAGTAGGTTAGGCTGTGTTGCATGGGTGGAGGTGTGTACCGATATGGTAGGGTCACATCTATGGGTGGTTCGCCGTCTCCAGGTCCAACAGTATGCGTCGTGCCAAACCGTTGTGGTAGGGTTGGTATGATGGTAAAACACATGAGGAGTGTTAATGCTTGAGATAAAGTTGCTAAAAGGTTTTGTTATGATCAGTGTAGGCCACACTGGTTATATCGTGTGGGTAAAGTGTACAACCTCTGCAGAGTGTTAATCAATCTATTCGAATAGCCGCGTCCGCGGTCCTGGACAATGCTCGGGGATTTCTGACGAGGGGTAGATTTTTATAAAACTTTGGGAAAGGATAGTTGTATGACTTAACTCATGTGGCTGTGTGAATTAATCTATTAGCTTTGTGTCTATGTGAAAACAACTTTTAAATTATTATTATCTATTTGTTTTGAATTATGTTTTCAGTCCATTATTGTATTCAATTGCAAATATTGCACTTCTGGAAAAGAACCACATAAGCCATTTCCTTTGGAATAAACCTGTATCTATACATTGCATTCTGTGGTATGTCTTGTGAGTACAGTTGCGTACTGATACTTGCTAAATCAATTCAATAGAAGTGGAGGAGTCATCGCTTGCCTTTGAGGAGGAGTTCGTCGAAGGTGCTGATCGTTAGGTCATTGATCCCAGTCGGTTGCCTGTGGCAAATTGATGGGATTCCGCTGGAGTTTATTTTGTTCCGCTGCTTATTTCTTTATTGCTAGCCCTGCGTGGTTTAATAAATGTAAACTCGACCATAAGGTCAAAACTATTATTTGTTATTCAAATTACTCATTTATGTTATTATTCGCTTGTGTGGATCGCTATTCATCTATGTTGACACTGTGTGCACTAGAGTAATCCTGGACTAGTGCATTATACACAGAGGGTCCAGAATTGCATTTTTGGGTCTCGACAATGAGTCGAGTCGAACCGAGCTGGCTCAAACCAGACTCATCCAAGCTCAGTCTTAACTATGGCTCGACTCATTTAGCAAACGAACCAAAAATCATGCTTGGCTCAGCTTGAAAGGTAGCTTGTGACGGCTTGAAAGGTAACGGGGAATCGGTAAGCCTGGGTGTCATCTCCCTCTCGTCCATATATGTAGGCTCGGCCAAGCTCATTTGAATAGTAGGCTCGGCTCGGCTCATTTCCGTCATGAGCCAGGATACTAGCTTGGCTCGGCTCGGAAGATGGCTCGAGCCCAAACCAAGCAGTTATCCGCCAGTCCCTCACCACCTCAGACTCAGACCACCTATGCTCGGCACATCCACGTTGACCACATCCACACCTGACCACCCCACGACGCCGCACCTCCTCCCCCATCTAGACAAGAATGGAGAAGGACAGAAGGCCACTGGCGCTCCTCCTCCCTTCCGCCTCAGTGTTCACCCCAGCCCCAAGGTATTGAGTACCGATCCTTCACAGTTCACACGCAATCCACACCCAAAGCATCTTAATTCAGTAAAAATCAAGGAATACAATCCATGATGCAAGAATCAGCCAATACCAAGAATGAGAAGCTCTTGGCAACGCTGTGGAGTACGCGTTATGAAGTCTGGGGTGTGCACCGACGTCGTTGAGACATCGAGCATGGGAACCCGAGGAGGAATCGATCCAGCGGTGGCGTCGGTACGTGGGCCTTGGGCGCATTGCTTTTGGTGGTTTCCTCGGGGAGGTCGGTAGCGCGTCGGCTTGGCATTGGACGAAACGGCAATGGCGGTGATGTCCTGGCCATGCGAGATGGCGAAGGAGAGAAGAACGGGAGGAGGTGATGCGAAAGGAGGAGCGGCGCCAGCTCGGAGGCCCGAGGCAGCAACGCAGACGACCGGAGCGGGGAGGACGAGGGGCGACAACGGGGGGCCAGAGGTGGTAGGCCAGACGACGGGGCGATCGGGCGAGGAGGATGGGGGATTCGGGATTTTGGGGGCTTTGGTTAGGATTTTGGGGGAACGATAGAGACTCAGGAGGATTGAGTGGTAAAGGAAGCAAATGAGCTAAATGAGCTGGCCGAGCCGCTCGCAAGCAGCTTGAACTCGGCTCGAAAAAATTGCTAGCCAGGAGTTGAGCTTGGCTTGGTTTGATAATTCCCGAGCCCGAGCCGAGTCGAGCCAAGCTGGCTCATGAGCTATTTTTCCGGCCCTACATAAATGACATCCTCCATGCGCCATTTGACATGGTTCCTATAGTAGACTCAATGTCCCTCGAAGAAGGTGCGCCTCTGGTACTGTAGGTATCGTAGTAACTCTACCAAGCGGTCAACCGAAAGACCCATCTTCTTGCCGTGGGTGATCACGGTTTCAACATCTACAAGGAATTTGAAGAGGAGTGGGAAGAGATAAGCAAATTGGTTTGATAAATTAAATGAAAGTGAGACAAGAATGAGACACTAGGAGTGAGAACATGACAATAGTTTGGGGTGGTTTCTTATGACTTAAGGAAGGTTTCTTGAGCATGGAAACAACCCACCAACCAAGGGATTTAATTCCACTAGATTTGGAGGGAGTTGGAGGTCAACATGCTGCTATTTAAGGTCACCCAAGAGGGCAGCTAGCCCTAGCTCGCCCCCACACAGGGGATGACCCCCCAAGGTATTCTCCCATGATCTCCATGACACCAAGACAGAGAGGATGCCGCTAAGGGCACTGGCCCTAGGCTGGGCACCACTGACGCCTTCTCATTCACCGCATTCGCCACCGATGACCTCCATTACCATCTCGACCAGGAGCCATCATCTTCATCACCTTAGGGAGTCCCTGGACAGCACCATATCCATCATGTTTTCATATTTATTCATTCATCTCATTGCATTGTGTGAAAGGCTAGTAGATTGTAATACCCGTTATTGTGATGTACAAGTTGTCATGTTGCATATTTATTCATTGTGTTCATGGTTGTATTTACTATGCATGGTTAATTAGATTGTTCTTAGGCTATTGTAATGGTGTGAATTAGGGTTTACATTATTACAAATGTTACCATAGATCAACTCCTTAGTGCCGATTGTGACTGCAGTGTATATCAGGTAAACCATGGAGGGCTTGTACCGCTAGATGAGATGGGGATGAAAGGTAGTAGGGTGACAAGCTATACCTAATTCCTTATATCGTTGATGCCGGGGATTATGGAGATCCATTCACTTAAGGCTGTAGCCCGGGGTCCATGATAAGTTTGTCCTTAAATCCATTGTCTATCTTTCATATTTGCATTTTTATTATTTCAGTATGATTTATTATTTAATCACCTACGCTTAAACTCAAAGAACATCCCCATATTGGCTCTCATGGGTTCAATAACCTAGGTATACTTATGAGGGAAAGTGCTTGTTGACACCGCTTTTGTCATTAATTTAAAATATGAATAAATGTTATGAAAATTTCAAATTTCAAATAAATAAATTACATTGACGACTAAAATCGGTTACAATATAAACAACTAATGGTTGTGAATTATTTTAAAATGATAATCTCTATAACATACATGGATAAGAAAATAAAATGTCAGTGTACCTAAATATTTAGGAATGTTTAATATCATGCCATCATATTTGATACGGCCTTAAGGGCTGCACAAACTCTGGTTAGTGTTTCTAGTTCACAAATTGAAGTTAATTATGATCTTAGTGTTGTTTTGTCTAGTGGCGGAGCCAAGATTTTGACGATGGGGGTGCGAACTTAAGACACATCCATTGCAACACAAGTTCAAATAACATAGTATATAAGTTCAAATGTGTCAAATTACATGTTCGCACTATAACCAACATCACAAAATGTTTTAGAAAATTACTTAATTACAACTTGATATGACGTTCCTTCATACTTTGAAAGCGATTGATGATAGCATCATAACTAACTTGTAGAAAAAATTCACACTCAATGTACGTAACTAAGCAATCATTCAAGTATTGTTCACCTATGCTATTTCTTAGCTTGTTCTTCATATGATTCATTGCTGAAAATAACCTCTCTACACTTGCAGTAGCCACAGGAAGGATCAACACCAATTTGAGCAGAAAATAAACAAGTTTATAATAATTATGCTTTTTTTTTGTCTCAACAAGTTTAATAGAGAGCCCACAGAGATTCTTCACTTCTCGAAACCTTGTATCTTGATGCATATTAGTGATAAACATATTAAGTTGCAAAGAAAGTTGGATCAAATCTGTGTTTGAGAAATGTTTAGGCTAAAACTTAGCAAGTTTAAGAACTTTATCCTTATCATATAAAGCAAATGAATAAGCAGGATACAAAGATGCCATACAAATGAATCAAGAGACAAGCGATTAATGAGCCAAATTTCAAATTCCAGTTGAAAATAAAACTTAATTATTTTTGTGGAATTTTCTGAAATTTTTAAAAGCTTTTACTTAATTAACGTAAAGCTAAACAAATTTATTTGCAAAATATATTACCAAATAATAGTTGAAAATATTTTATTTAAATCCAAAATACCCCAAAGAATTTCTATTAATTTTCTCATAATTTTTGGACCTAATCTACTATTTTCTAAAGCATAATTGATTTAACTGGATTTAATTAATTAGAAAATCAAAAGAAAACCTCAAACAGTCAATGGGCCGAAACCCTAGCTGGCCCAATCTTCTTTTCGTGTGCGCGCAGCCCAAAACGGGCCACTCTCCTGCGCTTAAACCCCGCCAGCGTTGGATCTAAATCCTAAGATTCTCATACACCCGCCACTTTCCTATTTCCCGCATGCGCTCCGCGCCATCAGATTCAAATCGGACGGTTCGAGCTCCCACCGCGTGGACCATTCGATTAAAATCGAACGCGCCCACGTCATCTCCTTCCTTTCCTTCTTCAACCTCGCCGACTTCCATCTGTGCGCTGTGCCCGCCATTGCTGCTTTTCGAAAACCTTCCTTAGACGCTCGGATCCGGCTGCATCTCCCAAAATGACGCGCGCATTTAAAACTCGGATCCTCTCCGTATCCGACACGACCCTCACCTTCCATCCCAGCGCCCTAAATCCCCTAACTCTTTTCGCGGACCCGCGCGAACCTTCTTGGGTGATACGCTACCTCGGCCGCTCCCTCACCCTATAAAAGGGCGCACCAGGACCGCCTCAACCTCCACACCTCAAAACCACCACCCATTGCTCACCTCTCGCCCATAGCGCGCGGAATTGAAGTCTCTCATCGGCGGTGACGCCGTTCTTCTCCGATTCAGCGCCTCATTGGCGCTCACCGCCTCGTGCGTCCCCCGTTGGCACCACCTCGTCGTTGCGAAGCCGGAGCCACCAACCATTCACCGCAAGCACCGCCGGAACCTTTACTTCGCCGTGTACCGAGAACCCGCCGCCCCTCATCGACTCATCGCTGGCCACCTTGTCACGCCCCTCCGTCGCAAGGTAGCGCACTAGCTTCAGTACCACACCAGCTTCATTTTGCGCGCACCCATTTAGCTTAGCGCAGCGTAAAACGCCAGCGAGCCACACACCGGAAAGTCGCCGGCCTTGGGCCTACGTGGCTTGGCCACGCACATGCCACCGTGGCGCCACCTCACCGCCATGTGGGCACCACGTCGCCGAATCTGTTCGCGTGGCGCCGCGTCAGCGCTATCCTCCCGAGCCAAAAGCCCGTGGGCTTAGTCCACATAGACCGTGTCTATGACACGTAGGGCCCACACGTCAGGGAATTAATTTAATTCCTTTAAAATCCCAAAAATCACAGCGCTGACATCAGCCTTGTGCAGTAAATAGCTTTTCCTTTAGAAAAATAAATCGGGAAATTCATTTAATTTGCAGATTTAGATTTAAAACGTCAATAATTCATATCTTTTGCATCGGAACTCCAAATTGGGTGATTCAAGTTGAAAAATTTGTATAAAATTATTATCTAGCTAACTAAACCAAAATGGTTCAATTTGGAGTTGTCTTTTTGAATTTATTTGAATTTAAATTAAATTTATCGTATTTTTGGCAATAGACTTCGACGACCCCGGAGAGTTTGACCATCCCAAGGACCTAGATTTTCAGGACGTCAACGAAGGCAACTTATACCATTGATCATGTTGTTCCCAGTATTTTAAATTTATTTAATTCTATTTTTAAATTACTTAATGCATGCATATATTTATACAATTATCTCAATGCCCTGTTTTTATATATAGTCATTCCAATCTTCATTGTATGGCCAATTTGAGTATTGAACATGAATGCCTTGTCACCATTAGACCAAATGCTACTAAAATTAGTCATATGCTTAGCCATACTTAGATCACACTTATGAATTTGGGAAGGTTTAGCCAAATCTTTCAACACTTGTTTTAAATTTGGCACTGTGGTATTGTTTTACCACAAAAGGTTTATAAAGAGGGTTTTACTCTAAATAAAATAAAAAATGGGTTTGGACTTGGGCGAAATGGAAGATTGGTGGGTGCAGGTTTATGCACGGCTTAATCTGGTTAAGGTTAAGGCCTAGGGTTTTATTTGGAAGACGCCCGAGTCAGTTAAGGACCAGTCTTTGAGCGTATTTTGCTACGCCTTACCGTACCACCACATGTCTGGAATGGGACAGATTTGGCTAAATAATTTGTGGCGTCTTAGTGTTATTTGTGCTATGTTGTTTGTGTGGGGGTTGGTTAGACATTAGTCCCACCTGGCGTAAGAGGGGGCTCCCGGAGGATGGTTAGTCTAATGGTAGCAAAACCTTAGCGGGCACAAATACAATAAGGCACTGCATTGTAAAGGCCTCATGATAATTGCTTAGTCATACACCTTCGGAAGCGTGCATTGGCTGACATTAAAAGCAAATTATCTCGTGTGGGTAAAGCTGTACAAACTCTGCAGAGTAGAAAACTATTTGAATAGCCGCGTCCGCGGTCATGGACATGCTAGCAAAGCCACTCTATGTTAGATTTTGTTTTGGTTTTTAAAATGTTTACAACAGATGAATTTAGGATGGTTAATCCTATGGTAAAAATTGGACGATTAGCCAAGTGATAGGAGGATATCCTTCACCTTTCATAATGGAGGTTATCCACTATAAAATTGTCATTTAAAATCTGGTTTTAGATATAGTATAAAAATTTGCCTTGAAATTAATATGTGTATTTAACTTGAAAATGTTGTTATGCAAAATAAACCACCAATATCCTTTGTCTACTTTATGCATGCATTACCTTTCAATATTGGGTGTAACTTGCAAGCACGGAAGTTGTGCTTACTCTTCTGAATAATCTTTATTCAGGAGAAGACGTCTATCAGGACGGTGAGGATCTTGACGACTAGGCCTGCGCCCCTAGACGATTGCATGTGGCAAGTCGTGTGGTCTACTACTACCTTTGCTTTCCGCTGTGTTATTTATCTATTTGGCCTCAGGCACCTTTTGTAATAAACTCTCAGTTATTATTAATAAAGTGCATGATATGTTTGTGCTATCACTTTTGTTTGATTGTGTACACTAGAAATCCTGGACTAGTGTATGAACACAGAGAATTCGGGATCCTTCATTCTCGGGTTCGACAAAAGTGGTATCAGAGCCATATCGACTGTAGGTCGTGGCCTTAGAATCGTCTTAAGGACTTATTTTTAAAAACTAAAACTATTTTGAGTCTGTCCAGAGCCCTCTCTCAACCCTTCTCTTTAAAATGGTTACTGACTCATCTCTTTCTCAAAAATTGTAGATGGCTGAGATACCGGATGCTACCTCTCACGGAGTTCTTGTTGGACACTGGGGCAAGATTCTTTGGGAGATGATGCAACATCTAGAGTACAAGAAGAGGCCAACGTTCCAAGGCTACAAGTACAAAGTAGGAGAACGACATCTTTGGAGAGTAGAAGTGCTGATCTACTCCGACCTTTAGCCAAACACAGTCTTCCACATTTTTCACTCTCCGATCAGATGTGACACCATCGCTGATGGCATCCAGGATGCAGCGAGAGAGGCAATCCGTCATCTCTGCTACATCTACGATCGCTACCTCAACGACACAAGGTTCCATTACCACCCGATGCATATCCCGACCAGACTCGACAACACCTTCCGCTCAGCTAGAAACGAGGATTCCCCCGAGCTGACACACCAGGTGGACCTGGCGAAGGCATTGGACTATGCTTACGGGAACACCTTGGAGGACTTGTATACCGCCCAAGAGAGCTTGCGGAATGAAGAAGAACGGCTAAAAGCAGCAGAAGAAGAGTTGGCTCGCTACAAGGCAAGCGAGGCTAGCTCTAATGAGATAGACTACACCCCTAGTACCCCATAGATGTTTTCCCTTTAGTCCGTGCATTAGTTGCGATGTAACACCCTGGCTATTCGGAAGCCAAGATGTCACCTAAAACATCTAACATACATCCATATTGCGGGAGAATTTGAATAAAATCAACTAATGATAGTATCAAAATAACCAGGACATGATGAAGGTATCCTTCCTTCACCATCTAAACTATTTATTTCAGTTCATTGATAATGAAAGTTCATATGCAGTAATAAATCAACCTCAATGTGGAGAAGGTATCCTTCCTTCACCAATTATAATTTAATTATTACAGTTCATCATTAACGAATGTAAGATAGAACTAAATTTAATCTTGAACATGAATAGGGTGATGTGAGCGAGTAGTGCGTGTCTACTCCTCCCAAGTGAGCCAACATCGGGGTTACCTAAAATAAACAAACAACGCAAGAGTGAGTCCATGACTCAGCAAGTACATATATCAATATGATAATCATTCAATATGAATAAGACAATCTCATCATCGTTCGATCACATCACAACCGACTACATATGAAGACATGATATGAATGCTCAAAATCAAAGGAATGGATGCACACATGCATATAATGCAGGTATAGCGAGTGAAACACCCGTCGGTGTTCACTCAAGCCCGCATCTTAACAAAAATGCGGGATCCACTTCCCGATGAAGAACGTTTCATACGGGTGTCCAACATTGCCCATCTTGGAGTTAATGGGTCTTACATGCCCATTCGGAATTAATGGGTCTTTCAAATCCACTCCGTGGGCGGGACATGACAATGTCCAACACGCCCACACGGAATGGTGGGACTTGCAATCCACTTTAGTGGAGGAAACATGCATAATGAATGCATAGAATGAAATACGAATATTGAAAGACATGATAACAAAACATGGATTCAACACATATGAAAGAACATAGACAATCCATCTTCTCTCGTATCATACCAAATCACAGCATGACCATATAAACATTCATCAATCACAATCATTAAGGGTGGCAATGTACTTGCCTTCATGATCGCTGACGCGTTAGTCGGCAAAGGTGATACTCTAAACCCGAGGCTTCACCTCCTAAACAAGTAAAATAATTTCAATAAGGGCATAATATACCCAACACTACTAATCGACGTTAAACACTGCTTCTCTGATGACTCTAGTCATTAATACAAAACTTAAAATGAAATCAACAATTTCTGACATAACTTAATTCTGGACAGCAGCACGGTAATTGACATATCTATTGGTCTGGAACTCGGAATGAGGTGAGACCAATTTCCATGGATTCTTAACTGACATATCTACAATACCCTAGTTGGGCAAAAATTCAGATTTTGCTTCTAATAAAATTTGGCCCACGGCTCAAATCTGTTGACTGAATTAATTGACAGAAATATCGGCTAAAATAAAATATCCATAACTTTTGTTGTACAACTCCAAATTGAACATTCTTTATCAATCTGAAAAGGTTATCGAATTATCTACAATAACTTAGTTGGCATGACATTCATATATTGTCTTTAACAAAAAGTGGCACACGGGTCAAAATTAAAGATAGAAACTGACATACAAACTGGACAGACTGACATACAATCTGGACAGTCACAAAGAAAAGTGCATAACTTTTGATCTATAAATCCAAATGAGGTGTTCTTTATCAATACTGAAAGCTAGTGATATCACCTTCAAAATTTGTTATGGGCAAGACCTCTGAATCACCCTCTAACTAGGCCATAAATCAACCTATACAGAGACTGCTATTTCTCGTCAGGATTCTGGACAGCAGATAATAAATCTATCATAACGTTTGACTCGAAAGTCGGAATGAGGTGATCTTGGCGGCCAACGAAAGCTAAGAACAAGACCTACATAACTCCAGGAGATGATCATCTCAGATTCGGCCTCTAAAACCACGAAACAGACCCGCAACATTCTGGACAGAATTGATTTTCTGAACGCAGCAGTTCGATCTAATCAAATATGAACCAAATCGCATCTACCACTAATCAAACGACGAGGATCGGTATTCGTTACCCTTGTAGAACCCTAGGAAGACGCTGATCAAACACCCGAAGAAGATCCCTCTCTTCTCTTCCTTTCTCCTTTCTTCTCTTGCCGAATCCCTTTCTCCCTCTTCCTTTTGGCCAATGGCAGCAGGATGAAGGGGTGTATGGGGCGTGCTACAGTACCTGGCGGCGCTACAGTACCTGGGGCGGCGCTACAGTACCGTGCTACAGTAACAGGGTGGTTGTCTAGGGTTTTAGGAGGAAAAAGGGCAGCTTGGGCCATGGGCCTTAGGGCGCCCCCCTTAATGGCCCACTTCATGGCGGCCAAAGACAGCCCTTAGCTTGGGCCGAGGCCCAAATTCCCAATTCTAACAGAATCCTTAAATTTAATTTAATTTTCTCTTCCAAACAAGTTTCTCTCTTGCGATATACGAGATATTACATTCTACCCCCTTAAGCAGATTCGACCCAATCCTCACACAAGATCTTGCGAAAGGACAACCACAATCGAGAACTATTAACGGTAACCACGTGCAAGTGATCAAACCGGATAACGCTCACGCATACGAAACTCCAACTCCCAAATGGCCTCTCCGAATTGAGGAGACCACAACACAAAGATGTAAAACGACATCGTCCTAACACTCAACCCGAACTTTCCAAGTATACTCATCGAAGAGGATCGAATGTAAGACCTTACTCGATGGTCAACGTTTTTAATGAAAACTCAAACTTTGAATGGCCCACCTACTCACTCAAGACGAGCACACGAGATGTTGCGTTCTTCGCATATGGACCTTAGGCGGTCAAAGCGATACACCAACTTCCTAATTTACGCCATTGTTGGAAACGGCGAATGAACTGAGACAAACTCCTTTGGTGCGAAAACACACAACGGCTCAAAATCGAACTCTTCATCTAAGAAAGGACAACTCAGTTAAACAAGAGTGTACAACAGAGCTGGTTCCTAAACCACCAATTCTAAAAAGAAGCCAATCGAAATAGAGTCCTCATCGCAACCACGCAATACTAACTCTTCACCAAAAGTGTAAAATCCCAAATTTGATTCATCACGAAAACAATTCCACTTTCTAAATAGGCGCTTCTGAATGAACACCACGAAAACCAAAGGAGGAATCATTTTAAATGCCCGAATAAAAACTTCCTTTATTATTTATTTATTTATATATTTTTTTGCTGAATTGGAAAGAAACATACATACTAATGCAGTGTCAACTCAAATTGCCAAGGACATCACCAACAACACAAAGCTCATGTGAGAATAAAGAAAACGCTTCACTACTCAAAAGACATTTTTTCTTAGTTTCACTTTTTGGAATAAAATCTCTCTCGGACCTTGGAATTGAATTCATCGCATACCACACGGCTCAAATCTCTTAGTTTAACATTCTCAAATTAGGCTTAAACCAAATACATCATCCACACCTTTGTAGAGAGACTCTATTGATTCCACTGAACACTCTAGAGAACTCCTTCAACGATGACATTAATTTGATAGAAGGCACCAAAGCACCTCAAAAACCCATGCAATATTATCACCTCCAACTTTCAAGAATAACACGTCAGAATCCTCGTACACCCGCTCATGAACTACATCAAAAGAGTTCTATCGACAATCATTCCGCTACTCGAATACTCCGTTTCTATCCCTCTACACGCAAATCTTTGGGCGACCAAAAGTCTAGCATGAAAATGAAAAGCCCAAATTTAACCTCAGAGACCTCTACAACGAATTCCTCTTATAACAAATAGTGAAATCATCGGATTAAATCTCTAACATCCCCACAAATCCGACATACTCACTCATTGACATCATCAGAATCACTCACACAACATCGCAATACTTTCAATTGTTTTACTCTATAACATTGATTAAGGTTTCCATACATTTGATAATCCCCAACATTTCAACATGAACCAAAGTTCTGAACTACACTATACCATAGGTCCTACTTAGTCGAATAATATACGCTTTACTTGAAACCATACATCCCATCTGAATCAACTTCCCTCCAAGAGGCTCGAGTCAAAACCAACTCATCTTCTATTACTCCTCCAATAAGCTGGGTAGCAAAATCTCACCCCTACAATCACTTAACCACCACCAAACCAATTAACAACTTACGATTTGTAAAACTTTACAGCACAAAACGGTTGATCCTTTCTCAAAAGAAAGAGGCGAACAAGAACAAATTTCACCACACAGGAAAAAAAAATGCTGCTGCTCACAGTGAGCACGAGACCAAAAGAAATAATCTGGTAAAGAAGATCCGGGAAAATAAAAATTGAGTTCACAATGAGTGCACGCATCCCTCGAAAAGGGAATAGCAAATAACCACCAATAAGAGAAATGACATTGCGATTGAAACTCGACAACTCTTGAGTGTAAAGAGCAAAAGTTTATGAACAATTCAAATAACCACAAGTTACAAAACTTGACTCAAATTCTCAAATATTCCTCTCGCACTCTTTCCTTTAACACCGAAATTAATTTTTGACTAACATCGCTTTGCCACAACGTACAAGATAAGATCTTTAGTCCAAACCACAAGGACTAATTAAGAACCAATGAAATTCTTCAATACGTCATATTTGTTCAGAACAGTTCAACTACACAAGAAACATGAGATCCAAATAATCTCAGCCACCAAACCCCGAAACATTTTCAATTACAGGATTTCGCGAAAAGCAAGTAGATTATTCTCCTCTTAAAGGAACCAACATAACTTCTTTGATTGCAACCTCACGTTGCCAACTCAGACCAAAGAGCCTTTAAAATTAAATCACACAAATCTCTTAAGAAGCAACAGGACAATCCAATACCTTAATTTATTTAAAATAATTTCAGCTACCGATGATTCATGGGCTCAAAGAAAATATCACAGCTAAACTTGAATTATTCTCATCGAACGATATCACCAAAGGCGATCAAATTACTATGGGTATTAACATCAATTTCACAACAACAATTAGAAAACACTTCAAAAGACTCACGTGAAAAGAATGAATTGATTCTTTCTCAAAAGAAGAGACAAATGGAAACGATTTTCACCAACTAGAAAACTCATCCACCACTGCACCAACATGGGACCAAGAGAAGAAACCAATTAAGCAATGAACTCACGAGAACATAAGTGGAGTCCATAGTTGAACGCATAAGCCTCACAAGAATAGAATATCGAACCTTAACAGATAAGAACAAATAAGTATTCAAAATCAAGCACTTGCATCATCAAGAACCACTGCAACTTTGTAACATATCGTTACTCGATAAACTTCATTTACCACATAAAGCCTGAACCCCAAAAGATCATGAATACAAATCTTGAAATTTGATCATTTAGAGAATATCACCATGGGTGATCAAATTACCACAGAATTAACCTCATTCTCACATTTTGTGATTTAATAACATCGACAACATACACTAGTACCAAGAATCATCAAACTTTATTACTCCATCCTAAAACTTCCCAAAGGGAATACAAACCACAAGGTTGAAACAAATTTATTATAACAGATTATGCTAAGCAATAACAATATCTGCATGCACGCTATCAAAGACTACTTACGAAATTCATCTACTCAATGTTGGTGTTGCTCAACACCTTCTTGAGCTCATTAACAATTGATGATTGTACTAACCATGTGTATACATACGGTACTAATTCCATTTGCAATCACATAACCAAATATAAACATAGATTCACATTTCACCTTTATTCGTAAATCATTTCAAAACATGATTAAAGATTCACTAACATAATTTCCTATAAACAAGGTTTCATGAATCGATACACCAAGACCCATCGGTACTTTATACAAGTTTCAACAATTTTTGCATACCAGAAATAGATAAATCTAGCTCTTATGTAAGATCTATAGGTTACGAATGGATATGGACAATCTTTATTTAACATACACGGTATCAAATACAAGGACATTTCAAATTAATAAATTTCAATTTCATGGATGGTAGTTAAGAATAATTGATTTGCACCATGCTAGAAACCCAACAGGTAACCCACATCATAGCAATTTATTCGTTTAGTTATAACTTCTCATTTTAAGCATGGCAAGTCATCACAAAAGGATTCTAACGTCTTACTTGACAAAGAGAGACTTCAAATTTCAACGTTGAAGTAATCCAAAAGAAACACATAAAGCAAAAGCTTTTCCATGCAAACGAACTTCTGCGGAAACTCTCACTAACCAAGCTATCAAGCGAGTAAATGAGTCATTTTTTCAATGAGAAAGAAGGAGCAACCATGAAAACATCAATCTTGCCAATTGTCAACGATCACAAGTAGTAAAAGCAACTCAACAATCGAAAAGCAATAATTGTTTGAGAGAACCAAGAGGATCTATTGAAAACCATAAACTATCATGAACCACAAACCCGGGAGAAATTCATCAACCACCACAGACAAGAAGCGCCAAAATCGAATTCAAGGAAGAGAACAACTTTCTAAAGCAACTCACGCTTAACACTTGAAACTACGGTACTCGGGTCACTACTCCTCTAACCACGTCTGCGAGCGGTGGTGTAACACAGTGAATCCCGAGTAACAACCACGATCTCCACTTCTTATCATTCGTTAACAACACGCTTCACCAAAATACTCAATTATGAATATACAGGACCATCTCATGACAATCATAGTATTAGTTCATATTAACAACAAGAACGATAGTCGTAAGAAATTCAAGAACAGTTCAATATGATGAAACACACCACTAGAAATACGAATCGATGGATTACCCAAACCCCACCTACAGTACACAGTGTGTCAATTTAATAACTTAATTACCACGGACCTAAAGCCGCTCGATACCAATGTAACACCACGGCTGTTCGAAGCCAAGATGTCACCTAAAACATCTAACATACATCCATATTGCGGGAGAATTTGAATAAAATCAACTAATGATAGTATCAAAATAACCGAGGACATGATGAAGGTATCCTTCCTTCACCATCTAAACTATTTATTTCAGTTCATTGATAATGAAAGTTCATATGCGATAATAAATCAACCTCAATGTGGAGAAGGTATCCTTCCTTCACCAATTATAATTTAATTATTACAGTTCATCATTAACGAATGTAAGATAGAACTAAATTTAATCTTGAACATGAATAGGGTGATGTGAGCAGTAGTGCGTGTCTACTCCTCCCAAGTGAGCCAACATCGGGGTTACCTAAAATAAACAAACAACGCAAGAGTGAGTCCATGACTCGACAAGTACATATATCAATATGATAATCATTCAATATGAATAAGACAATCTCATCATCGTTCGATCACATCACAATCGACTACATATGAAGACATGATATGAATGCTCAAAATCAAAGGAATGGATGCACACATGCATATACTGGTATAGCGATGAAACACCCGTCGGTGTTCACTCAAGCTCGCATCTTAACAAAAATGCGGGATCCACTTCCCATGAAGAACGTTTCATACGGTGTCCAACATTGCCCATCTTGGAGTTAATGGGTCTTACATGCCCATTCGGAATTAATGGGTCTTTCAAATCCACTCCGTGGACGGACATGACAATGTCCAACACGCCCCTTGGAATGGTGGGACTTGCAATCCACTTTCGTGGAGGAAACATGCATAATGAATGCATAGAATGAAATACGAATATTGAAAGACATGATAACAAAACATGGATTCAACACATATGAAAGAACATAGACAATGCATCTTCTCTCGTATCATACCAAATCACAAAGATGACCATATAAACATTCATCAATCACAATCATTAAGGGTGGCAATGTACTTGCCTTCGCGATGCGACGCGTTAGTCGGCAAAGGTGATACTCCTAAACCCGAGGCTTCACCTCCTAAACAAGTAAAATAATTTCAATAAGGGCATAATATACCCAACACTACTAATCGGCGTTAAACACGCTTCCGATGACTCTAGTCATTAATACAAAACTTAAAATGAAATCAACAATTTCTGACATAACTTAATTCTGGACAGCAGCACGGTAATTGACATATCTATTGGTCTGGAACTCGGAATGAGGTGAGACCAATTTCCATGGATTCTTAACTGACATATCTACAATACCCTAGTTGGGCAAAAGTTCAGATTTTGCTTCTAATAAAATTTGGCCCACGGCTCAAATCTGTTGACTGAATTAATTGACAGAAATATCGGCTAAAATAAAATATCCATAACTTTTGTTGTACAACTCCAAATTGAACATTCTTTATCAATCTGAAAAGGTTATCGAATTATCTACAATAACTTAGTTGGCATGACATTCATATATTGTCTTTAACAAAAAGTGGCACACGGGTCAAAATTAAAGATAGAAACGACATACAAACTGGACAGACTGACATACAATCTGGACAGTCACAAAGAAAAGTGCATAACTTTTGATCTATAAATCCAAATGAGGTGTTCTTTATTAATACTGAAAGCTAGTGATATCACCTTCAAAATTTGTTATGGGCAAGACCTCTGAATCACCCTCTAACTAGGCCATAAATCAACCTATACAGAGACTGCTATTTCTCGTCAGGATTCTGGACAGCAGATAATAAATCTTTCATAACGTTTGACTCGAAAGTCGGAATGAGGTGATCTTGGCGGCCAACGAAAGCTAAGAACAAGACCTACATAACTCCAGGAGATGATCATCTCAGATTCGGCCTCTAAAACCACGAAACAGACCCCGCAACATTCTGGACAGAATTGATTTTCTGAACGCAGCAGTTCGATCTAATCAAATATGAACCAAATCGCATCTACCACTAATCAAGCGACGAGGATCGGTATTCGTTACCCTTGTAGAACCCTAGGAAGGCGCTGATCAAACACCCGAAGAAGATCCCTTCTCTTCTCTTCCTTTCTCCTTTCTTCTCTTGCCGAAATCCCTTTCTCCCTCTTCCTTTTGGCCAATGGCAGCAGGATGAAGGGGTGTATGGGGCGTGCTACAGTACTGGCGGCGCTACGATTACACTGGGCGGCGCTACAGACCGTGCTACAGTGTGAGGGTGGTTGTCTAGGGTTTTAGGAGGAAAAAGGGGTAGCTTGGGCCATGGGCCTTAGGGCGCCTCCCCTTAATGGCCCACTTCATGGCCGGCAAAGACAGCCCTTAGCTTGGGTGGAGGCCCAAATTCCCAATTCTAACAGAATCCTTAAATTTAATTTAATTTTTCTCTTCCAAACAAGTTTCTCTCTTACCGATATACGGGATATTACATGCGAATTATGAGCTATTGATTTTCTTTGTGATAGCCATAATCAATTAATAAAATAAATGAATAAAAGGAGTATTTTGAAAAGTTCGTTCTTTGTTGTGTGTTTATTGGTTCTTGGGCTATTTTAGATTTATCCTCCTTAGAGCTTTCTTTCTATCTTTTCTAAATCTTTGGAGTATCTAGCAGATGGCGACTACATGAAACAGCGTGGGCGGTGCGATGGCCAAGGAGCGATCAAGCGGATCATCGAGCTAACCCCATTCCGCAGCCGCGCCTCCATCGCGCGAAGGACCCGACTAGTGCTAGATGATGGCGAATCAAACCCACTTGATCGACCTTCTGCCCAATCCCTACACAATGCTCAGAATGCTCAAGCAGCCACCGCAGTAGTAGTAGCTTAGGCCCCACCCCCGCACAACCCGAGGGTGAACAAGTCTGAGTTCATGAGGATGTGTCCGTCGACCTTTTCAAGCAGTATAGAACCAATGGACGCCGATGATTGGCTTCGAGCCATTGGAAAGAAGCTGGACATCGCTTCGATTACGCGATGGTGAGAGGGTCTGTTTTCCTCTCAACGACTTAATGGATCGACTTGAGTGGTGGGATAACTACGCATCTCTCATATCGATGCTCAATCCATCACGTGGACTGAGTTTGTGCGAGCTTTTCGCCAGGCACACATCCCTGCAGGGATGATGACTCTAAAGAAGAAGGAGTTGCCGCGCCGTCGGGGCAATCACACGGTGAATGAATATCTACACCGATTCAACCGACTTGCGCTACGCCCGGTCGGCGTAGCCAAGGTGAGGATGAGCAGGAGAGATTTCTAGAAGGGCTAAATGATGACATCTCGGTCAAGCGATCTCCCGAACTGCGACTTCCAGTAGTTGGTGGACAAGGGAATCCGCTAGGAGGCCAAACATCAGGAGATGGAGAACCGCAAGCGGAGGATGGCCACTCAGAGGTTCAACGCGGGAGGTCTTCCCAAGCCTCGTTTCACCACACCACAGCCATCGCAACAGGGAAGATTCCAATCTTCTACGCCTAGAGCCCCAGCACCGCCACAGTGCCCCAACACCTCCAACTTCCGCAACACCTCATCGGAGGCGGTTCAGTGAAGCACTCAACTTCCTCGGCCTCAGGAGTGACCTGCTTCCATTGTAACGAGACGGGGCATTATGCCAACAAATGCCCGAAGAAGCAACAAGGTGTGACCCCAGCCAAGCCAACATCAGGAGTTCCAACCACTAGCGGCACCACAAGGTCAACGGTCCAGTTCACCAAGGGACGGGTGAACCACGTCACTGCAGAAGAAGCCCAGGCAGCACCAGATGTTGTTCTTGGTATGTTTCTTGTTAATTTAATACCAGCATCTGTCCTATTTGATTCTGGAGCTTCACATTCTTTTGTTTTAAATAAGTTTGTGGGTGAAAATGGGCTACCTATATCCTCCTTAGCCAACCCTATGATAATCCATTCCCTGGGCTCAGCAATGAGAACCAGTTCTCTATGCTCAAATCTTACCCTTGAGATATCCGGAGTATCCTTCCTGGCAGACTTGATAGTCTTGCATTCCCAAGGTTTGGATGTAATTCTTGGAATGGACTGGCTAGCCAAGAACCATGGACAAATAGACTGTGCTAATAGGTCTATCACCCTCACCAATGAACATGGAATTTCAGTCAAATTCAAGCCCAAGACCTGCACTAGAGAAAGTTCCATCACCAGCTTGAAGGAAGTAAAACTTGAAGACATACCTGTGGTGCGGGAATACCCCGATGTCTTTCCTAATGATTTACCCAGCATGCCACCGGATAGGGACATAATGTTCCTAATTGATTTAGTCCCCGGGACAACTCCAATCTCGAAGCGACCCTATAGAATGCCAACCAATGAGTTAGTAGAGCTAAAGAAACAAATTGAAGAATTGCGAAACAAAGGGTATATTCGACCCAGTTCTTCACCTTGGTGAAGAATCTAGACCCGCCATTATGCGTTAATGGGGTTTTGGTTATTAATGACAAATCTATTTATAAGACTAACACTCCTTTTGATACATCTATTGTTTAGTCTCAAATGGATAAAGAGGTAAAAATCAAAGAGGTATGCATTCAACATCTTATTATATCTTGCTGCATTCCTCGGATCCATTATATAGGTTGAACTTCACCAAAAAGGAAAACTTGTATATGTGCATATGTTTTATTTACACACTCGTGTATGCACACATTTAGGGGGAGTTCAATCTATATCTTGTGGTTTCATTAGTATTGATCCATATTCCTTTGTCCACATATATTAAGGATCTTTACCTTGAAATATATCCTTGAATATATGCAACTTGTGTAGTTCGTATATATTCGTATGGGCATATGAGACTTGCGTAGTTCATATACTCATATCCTTGAATATATGCAACTTGTGTAGTTCGTATATATTCATATGGGCATATGAGACTTGCGGAGTTCATATATGCTCATGTATCTCTTGAGTATACATAACTTATGTAGTTTATATATACTCATACCAATTACATTCAATTACTTGCTATTGAAGTGGTTATCATAAATTACCAAAGAGGAAAGATTGTGGTATCTTGTCCCAACCATTATGAGTTAATGGTATGATGTGGTAATTAATGATAATCATATTAATGGAACTAACGTTTCTCCTTGAGATGGATAAATAGGTTATGTTCTGTGTGATTGAAGACTTCGGATGATGTCATGAGTTGATCGTCATCAAGTCAAGTTTATGAAGAAAAAGAATATCGTCATGTGTTGATGATATCAAGAGAAGAACATCATCATGGGTTGATGATATTGAAGTGAAGAGCTTGGAGTAAAGGAGATGATCATGAGTTGATCATCAAGACAAGAAGAATCCATCATGTGTTGATGGAAGTCAAGTGAAGAGTGCATCATGAGTTGATGTATGTCAAGACTTGAAGCAAGGATATGCGTCATCAAGCTTCAAGTGGTTGCGCAAGGAAAAGGTATGACTAGCTAGGGCTAAGGATTTGTTCCTAGTCTTTTACCGGTCTCGGTGTTTGGTTGGAGACCGGATTGCTAGTATAGGTTGCCGTACTATTAAGAGGGGTCTTAATTAGTAACTTGAGTTAGTCATGTGTTGATAGCTCATTGTGTTTGCTCTAGCTCAACTTAACATGTTGCCTATATTTGCGAATGCGTTTGCAAATAGTTGTGGCTCATGGTTATTCCTTGTAGCATGTGACTTTAGTTTGCGAATGTGTTTTGCAAGCGGTTTAAGTCCATGTACCTTATTCCTTGTGGCGATGATTCTAAAGTTGGCAAATGTGTTTTGCAACTTGTTGAGAATCTAGCTTTCATCTTTATGTACATGTTGCATCAATTTGGCAAATATGTTTTGCAAATTGAGTTGAGGCAAATGTACAATGTCATTTTCGATCTTCTTGACTTGGCGATCGACGCCTCAGTAGCGATCGACCGCCATGGGTTGGGCGATCGACCGATTTTCGTGTGTACCGGCAGTAAAAACGGTACTACCGGAAAGTCGTGATAATCGGAAGTTTGAACGGTACTACGGGAGTGCGGTAGTACCGATATTTGTTTGGAGGTATGTATTTTCCGAAGATATGTTTTCTGGTTTTGCTCGGTGCTCAGTTGAGCGGTCTGACCGGCCCCTCTGGCGGTCTGACCGGCGTGAGCGGTCTGACCGGCCATTGGTTGGCGGTCAGACCGATTGTGAGTCCAACGGCTAGTTTTATAGCCGTTGGCGCTTAGCGATCCGGCCGCCATTAGTTGGCGATCGGCCGGTTTTGTCGATTCTCGGAATCTTTTCTCAACGACTAGTTTTTGTGTGTGGGCTATAAATACCCACCTTGGCTATGTGAGAAGAAGTTCTTTGGTGCCCCATTGAGTTTCTTTGAGCTAAGAGCAAGCCTCTCATACTCTTGTGTGCATGTGTTGCACTTAGTGAGTGATTGAGAGCAAACCCTAAGTGCATGTGTTGCATTAGGTTGTGGATTGCTTATCCATAGAGCTTTGGCACTTGATTGGTTCAAGTGAAAGTTGAGTCTTGTTACTCTTGGTGTTTGCAGACACCTAGGCGGTGTGGAGGCGTTGTCGTCGGTGATCTTCTCAAGTGAAGCTTGTGAGAAGACCCGGCGATTTGTGAGTGGTTTGGTGCTCGCCATCTCGGGGCGGAGTAAGAGCAACCCTAGTGGATTGGGGTGATAAGTTCAAGTTGGAGTCGGTTCAAGCGGTTGAACTCACTTAGAGTGTTGGTTCGGTTGGAACCGGTCCAAGTGGTTTGGACTTACCTCGGAGGTGTTGCCTCGCGTTTTGGAGCCGATCCAAAAGGTTGAACTTACCTCCACGTGGATTAGGGAGACCGCAAGTCTTGATCACCACGGGAAAAATATCGCGTGTCAATTGTGGTTTGCATTCTTGAGTTTTACCTTATTGCAATTTACATTCATATAATTAAGTTGCTCATCTATTGTGTATGAATGATTGCCTAGCTATGTGCCATTTACATTGCCTAAATTGAATTGCTCACAAGTTCATGCTCAATTGATTATTATCATTAGACTTGTATTGTTGGAACACTTAGTTGAGACTAGTGGTTTTTAGGTCTTAATTGTGCAAAACTGTATTTATATTATCTTCCGCATTAGAAATCGGTTTTAGCGTATAAAAGTTTTAAAACGCCTATTCACCCCCCTCTAGTTGGCCTACTCGATCTTACAAGTGGTATCAGAGCTTGGTCTCTCATTTATTAGACTTAACCGTCTAGAGAGTAAAGGATGGCGACTAGAGATTTAGTGCACCTAGGTGAAGCACCTAAATTTGATGGCACAAATTATGCACATTGGAAAATCCGCATGTCATGTTATTTTAAGGCCATGAACCTAAATATATGGCGGATTATAGATGTTGGCTTTTCTCCTCCATTGGATAGTCTTGATCCAATAATTGAGGAAGAGAAATGCTTACATCTCGACGCTCAAGCAATTAACGCTTTATTTAGTGCTTTGAGTGTAGATGTGTTCAATGAAGTATGCGATCTCAAGAATGCTCATGAGATGTGGACACAATTACAATGCCATTGTGAAATGTCCACTTCCACAAGTGATGATTGCATACAAGAATGGATGTCGGGAGAAGAATGCTCAAATTCTAGCTCTGACGATGATAAGACATCAACTTCATCCACTTCGCCTCATTGCTTTATGGCTAAAGGTGATAAGAAGGTAAATAATGATGATGACAATAATCCTTCTTATGATGAGTTGATAGATATGCTAGAAGATCTAAATGAATATTTAGGAATGGAGAAATCTAAATTCAAAGTTTTGAAGAAAGAACATGTCTTACTTCAAAATAATTATGATGTTCTAAAAGATGAACATGAAAAGCTCCTCCTAAATGAATATATTAGCTCCAAGGTGGATATAGGTGTAACATGTAATCTAATAGATGATTTGCCATGCATAGCTCCTATTTCTTGCAATTCATCTAAAGTTAGCATATCCACATCTTGTGATGACTTAACTAATATGCCTTGTAGCATTTGTGAAAATGCTTCTATTTCCTCTATGCTTGTTGAAACTAATCTTGTAGAGGAAAACAAAAGACTCAAGACCCAAGTCACAAATTTGAAAAATGACTTGGATAGAAGCCACAAAGGGAAGGCCACTCTTGATGATATCTTGAGCAAGCAACGAAGCTCAAGTGATAAGAGTGGAATCGGCTTCACTCCCATGAAGAAAAGGGAGAATAGCAAGATGAGACACAATCAAAGACACAACAAGAACATCAAGTGCTTTGATTGTCATCAAAAGGGTCACCTCTCCTCAAAATGTCCTAATAAGGAAGATTACAAGAGAGGACTTGGCTTCATCGAAATGAAAAAGGTGAAGTTCATCCCAAAGCAAAAAGGAAAGAAATACTCAAATATCAAATGCTTTGGATGTTATGAAAAGGGACACATTGCTTCCGTGTGCCCTAACAAGGTAAATGATTTAAATGATATACCTTGTTGCTCTAAATTAAATGCTTCAATTTCCTCTATGTCTTGTGAGACTAATCTTGTAGAGGAAAGTAAAAAGATCAAGGATATCAAATGCTTTGATTGCAATAGGAAGGGTCACTTTGCCTCCAAGTGCCCTATCAAGAAAATGGACAAGAGAGGACTTGGTCTCACCGCCAAGAAGAAGGTGAAGAGTCACCCAAAGCAAAATGGAGATCAATTCAAAATTATCAAGTGCTTTGGATGCAAGAAGTTTGGACACATTGCCTCGGTGTGTCCAAATCAAAAGGATGTCAAGCCAAGACATTCAATGAAGAGGCAAGCCGACAATAAGAAAGAAAAGAAGACATCAAAGGGAAGCAAATGCCCTACTTGCTACAATTGCCGGGAATGTAACACCCCAACTCAGCATGAGCCTGGAATGCTACTATCCTAAGCTAAACCACAAAATTTCGACAGAACCTCTTTGGTATACGAAGATACCGGAGGTTCTTCACATGAATTCATAAAACAATAATAAAATCAGTTATAAGACTTATTCATAAATCCTAATTAACCAATTAAGATAACACCTTGGCTATTCAGAAGCCAAGATGCTACTACCAACTTAACATAAACCATACAGCATGAATTTTCTCAACAACATCAATCAATCCTCAAAGATCATAAAAAAAATACCATCCATGACTAGATTTATTTATTATAATCTGAAAGTTAACATAATAGAGTCTTTAATCATTCTTGCAATGGAACTAAGGTGAAGTGCATTATTCGAGTAGTGCATGTCTAGAGGAGTCAGAGCGGGTTCTGAGAAATAAAACCCTGAAGTTTGTCAAGGTACTTTGGTCCCATCAGACTGAGAGAGAAGCCACTTGGGAACTGGAATCTCGCATGCGCGATCAGTATCCAGACTTGTTTCGACAGGTGTGTAACCTTAATTCCTAAGTTCAATTCCAGTTATCTTCTTTGTAGGATGACGTTTAGATTCGGGGTCGAATCCTGTTAAGGGGGGTAGAGTGTAATACTCCGGATTAAACTTTGAGAAAGAAAATTGATCTTTAGGGAGAGGAAACAATTGGATTAGTGAATTGTCTCTGCAAAGGAGGGGTTTTCTGCTATTTTCGGCCAACCTGGGCCTAGGCTAGAGGCCCATTTGGACCCCTAGTGGCCGGCCAAGGGGGGGACACCACCCCTTTTCTCCCCCTTTGCCAAACCCTAGCCCCTCTCCCTCTTTTGGCCCCTCCCCCCTTGGCCGCCGCCCCCTTTGGCCTCCCCCTTCCTGTGCGCCCTACCTCCTCCCCTCCCTGGTGTTCTCACGTGGTGCTGCCCCTCAAGACGTCTTCCCCACTGCGGTGTTGGTCTCCCTCCATTGCTGGTCTTCGCAAGGATCGGGGACGACGATCGTGGGCTGTGGAACAAGAAGAGGAAATCACCACCAACTTCTTCTTCGAGGCTCGCTCAGCATCATCTCCCACGTCGTCAAGGGTAACGATGTGTTCTTGGGATTTCTAGAAGTCATTCGTTAAGTGAGCGAGTAGTTTTGTTAAATTCCAGTCTGTCCGCGTTTCGTTCAGTTCTATCCAGTTTGTTGGAGGGGTTGTTTCGGTTGTTTTTAGGCAGAATCTGAAGGTTTGGTCTCCTAGAGATATCTAGGCCTCGTTCTTAAGTTTCAGTGGCCACCAAGTTTACTTGATTCCGAGGTCTGAGTCAAAAGTTATGGACGTTTTTGTACCTGCTTCCAGAAACCTGACGAGATTAAACTGTCTGGTTATTTCCTAAATTATGAAAGGGAAATTGGTTGAAACTGAAAGTTCACCCAACTAGGTTATTGTAGAGGATTGGATGACCTTTTCAGATTGGAAAAGAACGTTCAATTTGGAGCTACCTAATAAAAGTTATGATCTTTTTAATTTTGCTGTTCGTTCTGTGGACAGATTCTGTACCGAAAGTTCAAACAATTATTAACCTATTAAATTGGCCAAATTGGTTTATCACGTCAACTAGAGTATTGTAGATTAGTCAGTTAAGAAGCTACAGAAATTGGGTTTACCACTTTTTGACTTCCTGACACTGAGATACGTTAATTGTCGTGTTGCTGTCCAGGGACAGTTTTATAGCTGAAAACATTGATTTCAGTTTAAGCTTTGTATTAATGACTAGAGTCATCAGGGAAGCAGTGTATAATGTTGATTAGTAGAAATGGGTATTTTGGTGTTCTTGTTGAATTTATTTCATTGGTTAGGCGGCGGAGCTTCGAGTTTAGGCACGCCATTTGCCCGCACTAACGCGTCTCAACGCGAAGGCAAGTGCTTTGTTAATCTAAATGTTTGTGCATTGTGGTTATTGATATGAGCGTCTTGTGATAACTTTTGTGTAGTATGAAGTGAAATATCCATGTTTTGTCTCTTGTGTTGAATTCATGAATAGAAATGATGATATTGTTTTATTCAATAAGTTGTTTCATGCATTCATTATCATTTGCCGTCCACGGGAGTGGATGAGGGAGACCATCAATTCCAGGATGGTTGAGTAAGACCCATTAATTCCAAGATGGGCAATGTTGGACACCCGTATGAAACGTTCTTCATACGGAAGTGGATCCCGCATTTTTGTTAAGATGCGGGCTTGAGTGAACACCGACGGTGTTCACCGACTATCTGCGATATATGTGTGTGTGCAGTCCATTCCCTTGATTTTAAGCATTCATTTCATGTCTTCATAAGTACTCATTTGTGTTATGATCCATGATGATGCCGAGTAGGTCTTATTCTTATTGATAAATGTTTCTTTAATCATTGTGCTTGCTGAGTCATGGACTCACCCTTGCTTTGTTTATCTATTTCTAGGTGATCGTTGATGAGGTTCTCTTGGGAGGGAGTAGACATGCACTACTCGAATAATGCACTTCCCCTTAGTTCCATTGCAAGAATGATTAAAGACTCTATTATGTTAACTTTCAGATTGTAATAAATAAATCTAGTCATGGATGGTATTTTTTTTTATGATCTTTGAGGATTGATTGATGTTGTTGAGAAAATTCATGCTGTATGGTTTATGTTAAGTTGGTAGTAGCATCTTGGCTTCTGAATAGCCAAGGTGTTATCTTAATTGGTTAATTAGGATTTATGAATAAGTCTTATAACTGATTTTATTATTGTTTTATGAATTCATGTGAAGAACCTCCGGTATCTTCGTATACCAAAGAGGTTCTGTCGAAATTTTGTGGTTTAGCTTAGGATAGTAGCATTCCAGGCTCGTGCTGAGTTGGGGTGTTACAGGGAAAAAGAACATTTTAGTAAGAAATGTCCCAAAGGTATCACTCCTAAGCCAATTATTTATAATGATCATTATTTTCTTAGGAAAGATAAGAATGGCAATGTGTTTGCTAGAATTGTTAGTTCACCTAAGACTATTATTAGAAGGGCTATTTGGGTGCCCAAAAGTATTGTGACTAACATTCATGGACCCAACTAAGTATTGGGTACCAAATGCGCTTAAAAGCTTAATAGGTACTTGGAGATGCATTGGAGGTTTAGCGTATTCATGAAAAGGTGGATTCCACCTTATGTCAATATTGGAGCCAAGCTTGAGGATAATCATATCATATCATAAGCCAATGCCATTTCGGTAACAAGTATTTACATTGAAGTATCTAGACCCTGTACCTTGTGTAGGTTGCATTCATGAAAATCTTATGAAAATGGTTGTTTTTGCTCTCGTGCTTAACCTTAATTATTAAAATCTTGAGCAAGTTGTTTGTGGCACATTATAGGGGAGTGCTAAATCATTTACATGTATATCACGTCCCAAGGTGTGCCCAAGTTAATTAAGTGCTAGTAATGTTTTTCTAAATTGAGCCATTTAGCCAAAAGTCAAAAATTTGAAATTATTAGTATATCCTTTGAAAAATTAGTTGCAAAATGTATACAAATGCATTTCAAAGGTTTACCAAAGGATTTGGTTCAAGAAAAACATATTTTAAGTGAAAATAAGTTTCTACCCAAAATTCTAGATTCTAGGATCTTCTTTTTGACCTAAACTAGATTTTTGTGTAAAATCTATTATAAAAGGAATTTGATCTTCGTTCCAAAAGGAAAATCCTAGAGTTGGTTATTCTAAACACTTTTCATATTCAAATGATTTCCAAAAGACCAACTCACCAAAAGTTATTCGATTTTGAAACTCGTCCAAAATATCAGTTTGACCTAAATGGTCACCTTCTAGCACTTAAGAGAGTTTAGCCATTTGAGCCTAAATTATTCACATAAATAGGTCCATGATGGTATTTATGACTCATACATGCAATTGGATGCTATAGATTTCATCAAATGCTCAATTTGGTTCTTTTTGTGAAAGTTCTCGAAAATACAATTTCGTTTGCAAAAACTAAAATTTAGTTTATAAAAATTATTTGAGAATTGGATTTTAAAGGGCTATATAAGTTGGAAATGCTCCAAAGTTGTTGGTTTGATTGATTGTGTGAAAATTTGGAGCAAATTACAACAATTCCACTCTTTTCTCAAATCCAAAGAATCATCATTGTCGATTCGGTCTCAGCCGTCCCGACCGGCCACCTTGGCGGTTTGACCGGTGGAATCGGTCGATCCGCCAGGCCCAGCGGTCAGACCGATTTTGTGTGAAGTGCCCCTTAACTCCACCCGAGAAGCTCTTCTTCCTCAGTTCACTCCTCAAACCGAAAACACTCTTTCTCTCTCTCTTTCGGTCACCTCCCTCCTCTCTGACTCGGATCTCCCTCTCCGGCCATCTTCTTGGATCCCCAAGGTACTCAAGGAGATCTCCCTCACCCTCTCTACTCCTTGTTCAATCGGTGTGAATTTTGGTTGGTTTTACTAACCGAAAAATGAAAACCTAGGTGAAGGGAGATTTTTGAAATCCGGCTATTTGTTCATCAATTCCTTCAAGGATCTCTATCCCTTGATTCTCCTCTTCATTCCTAGCTGGTAATCACTCCTCTCTCTACTTGCTTTTGCCCACATTGCAAATTTCCCCAAATGTCTAGGGTTTGACATGAATGTCCCCAAATTCATTTCAATGGTGGAAATTTATTGATATGCAAGTATGATAGGACTGTATTAACAACCACTCATGATGCCATTGCACAAAAATTGGATATTTTGGATTCTACCAAAATTGAGCGTATTTTGTCACTTGGCGATCGATTGTTCCTCACGGCGGTCCGACGCCAGAACAGCGGCCTGACGACTGTGACAATAGGCGATGGTGAAATGGCTTTATGATTGCTTGTTAATTCATTCTTTGAAACTCCTTTGATATTCATTGCTATCTTATCTCAGTGACTATGCCGGTCAAGAGGACTACGTCTCGCCCTGCACCTCCTTCCTCTTCTAGAGATGAACAAATGGAGGATGTAGAAGAAGAAGTTGGAGAAGAAGAAGAAAACTCTAGTGATGACAGCGACAATGACATCAGTGAAAATGAGTATGAGGATGAGAATGATGATGAGGATGATAATAAAGATGTTGCTCCTGATCAGAGTCAGTTTATTGGGCTTGATGTGTCAATAATTAAGAGTGAACAATATACTATTCTGAGGCATATTAATCAGTTCAGATTTCCTAGAAATGCAACCATGGGTATGTTCCACACTTTATTTCAACAGCATGTCTATCAGATAATCTATGCTAAGAAAAAGTTTGCTAATCATCGATTTGTAAAGTGGAGCTATATTGGCAAGAATCCAGTCTATAATGGTCTGCTTAGATTGTTTAGAGCTGTCAGATTGGAATCATTAGTCTCTTTACAATGCAATTTTCATGCAAAAGCCATCAGACAGTTTTATGCAACAGTCTATGTTTCTCCTGATCATGACCATCTTGAATGGATGACTGGACATCAAAAGTTGGAAGCTAGTAAGGATGAGTTCATAAGTGCCCTGAGCTTAGGAGATTCGAGTGGTTTAAAGGTACATCTTCAGGAATCTCTTGACCTCACTCAGGTGGATGAGTTCTATGATCCAGGAAATCTGTTTGTGCGTGGAAAGGTAACTGGACTCCTTCCTATTCCCAGTGTTATTAATAGGATCATGAGAGCATCATTCTTTCCTAGGAGTGGAAACAATGATGAGATACATGGGCGTGCCTGGAATGTGATAAAATATATTATGGATGGCACAAGGATTGATGTGATGGACCTGATCATTAGAGAGATTGCTACCTCTAAGGGAGACAAGACCAAGAGCATTTATTTTGCTCCCTATATAATGAAGCTCATTCAGAGTAAGATTGATTTTGATCAGGACTATGATATGGAGCATAAGGAGTACAGACCTAGAGATGCTCCTCCTCCTCAGGTGCCCCCTTGTAACAGCCCTAACTTAGGGTTTGTAATTCAAATGTAAAATTTTGAGGAGAAATAAAAACTTTTGTTGTCTCTTCAAATCATTTGGAAGTTTTCCAAATTTTCCCTAGCAATTTCCAATTTGTAGAATTTAATTCTTGTAATTGGAAATTGTTGTTATCAGATTCTTAGCCTTCAAACTTGTGATCATCCTCTGAAACTATTTTTCCTAGCATCTTGATCATCCTATCTACCTCCCTGAATTATTTCACAAATTTCAGATTTTGTTTGCTATTTCAAATGGCCAAGTCAACTCTGTTTGAAATCTGGTCAAACTCCCTGTACAGCAGCTTGTGAATTTTCTCTAGAACAACGCAGTGCATAAAAAGTTCTGGAAAAATTACACAAGGTTGTCCTCGGTCCTAGCAAGCTCCCATAAAGATTTCGAAATTTTTGGAGCTGAGGAGCTACCTCTAAAAATTCTCCAAACTCTCTCAGCCTTTTAAAACTCCAAATCAGTATTTACTGTTCCTCGGGCTCGAACCCGAGCCCGACTCGAGTGCGACCGCGCCACTTGACTCGGTCGCACCGCCTAGCTGCACCGCGTGAGCCCGATGGCTGTCAGCCGTCCGATGCAGATCGTGCGGCCCGCGTGCGTCGAATCAACCGACCTGTCCGATTGCATACATCGATCTCGACCGTTCATTTTAGATCCAACGGTCGATACATTCTGGGTCGAGTCAAACCACCGGTTCGCACCGCACTTGACTCCGGCTCGCACCACTTCGCCGCTATCACTGACATGTGGACCCTACCTGTCAGGTCCGCCCTCGTCTTCTCGCACCTCACCGAGCTCGCGGCCGTTAGCGCATGGGTGCCACGTGCCTGCGCCGCCACCTATATGCCCTCGTGTCCGTCTTTGGTGCATCGCCGAGCCTTCTTTACCTCACCGCGACCACTCATCCCTCGTTTTCCCGTTACGTAGCTCTGTCGCGGTTTCTTGATTTCGTGGGAGAAGAACCCACGGCGCGCCGCCCTTGATTCCGCAACCACGCCATCGTGATCTACTCTCTTCGCCGCTTCCATTTTGCCCATCCGGACCCTCGGCGTCGATATATCACCGGCGGTATCGTCGTCTCGCCTCCGGTTGCGCGGCCCGCGAGCTTGCTAGTGCTCGGTGAGTTTCTAGCTTCGACACCTAGCCCTTAGGATCGCATTGATGCCCGAGTCTAACGGTGACTTCATTTTCATCTTTGGTGCATCGTTGCGCGCGTCGACCAATTCTTCTCAAGCTTGGTTTCGCGCGCCGTGGAAATTCGGCCACCTCGAGCTTTCTTCGTCGGCGTTATCGTGTGCTCCTTGCTCACGGTGTTGAGGCGGCTTAAGCTCACCTTCCGGAGTCTTCTAAAGCCCGTATCGCCTTCTCGCGTGGACCGTGCTTTCTTCTCCGCCTCCGGTCGTCGTGAGCTCATCTCCGTCGACCATCGGGCTCCGCGTCACCGTCATCGAGTTCGCTAGGTCCTTGCGAACCGAAGGTACCACTCTTTCGCCTGAAACCTCTGGTTTGCTAGTTCGGTTGCGACCACCGCCATGCCGTGCCGTGCTTCGCCGGTGAACCGCCGGTGATGATTTGTTTGACTCTAATCATGTCTACCTTGAGTCTCTGTCTTGTGGGCCCTATTGGCTAATCCGTTTAGAGAACCTTTAATCCAGCCGTTATATTTCCCTCGAGTTCGTGTCATGTGGGTCCATGTTGTCGATTAGGTTTGTGTAGTTACGGTTATGCGTGTTCTCTGTTGGGAAGCGTACTTCTCTGTGAGAGTGTTTTAGGTTTGCACCTTAGTAGTCAAGACGTATTCTTTGAATACGCCTTCGACGTCACTTTCGAAGCGGCTGTTGCAGTGGCATTTTTTGCGGGCCCGTTGTCGATTGTGCGGGGCTAGATAGGCGTGGGTAGAAAAAGGATTTAATGCTTTAGTATTTACGTAATATGTTTTACATTGCCTTTGTTAATTCATTTAAACTTAGAAAATGCATAACTAATTCAATTTTTATCCAAATTGCATGAATCGAGTGCTGTTTATTTTCATTTCAAATGTATTATTTACTAAAATTAGTTTCATCCATGTCTCTGTGGCAAAAATCTGTTAATTAATAAAATGATGTTTTATGTATCTTCTAGATTAGAAAATGCATATCTCTTTCAATATTTGTCCAAATCAGTGAAACCAATTTTGTAATTTGTCATTTTAATGTACTAATTAGTAGGATAGGTTATATACACTGTTTCTGTTCATGAAAATTTGTTAAGTAATTAACTAGTGACATGTTGTGTTTTTAGCTTAGAAAATTCATAGAAAATTATTAATAACTTAAAATAATTTGTTCTCTGTTTCTAAAATTTTGTTATATCTTGCTTAGGTTGCTGTGTGAGTTTTAGCTTGTTTTGGTGTTGTTGTATGTTTGAGTTTTGTCGGTGTTATTCGTTCTTATTTCTTTGTTATGTTCGATCGTTAGGCTTCGATATTTGCGGCAACCACGAGGACGATCCTCCGCACCATATTGAGCAACAGCGGCCGAGCAAGCGATTTGATCATGTTTAATCCCGGTAATTTTAAAGATTAATATTTTGTTTCATTTGTATGTATGCATTGCTTAATTTGTGTTAAATTGATTAGTTAAATCAGTAGTTGCATATCCTGTAGACAAAATATTGATCTCTACTACCGAGCCTAGGTTATTTGCTGTGATTAGAGGTTGGATGATCTCTTGTCACTTAGTAGATCCGGTCAACTTGCTTAGACATGCTTAGCTATCGGTAGAATCAGGCGGTTATCGACTTTAGTCGGTAACCTTGATCACACAAAATTTACTACAACTTTATGTTTGACATTTTGCTATGCTTACTTGCAAAACTAAAACCAAAAACAAAAATGATTTGGGCGCGGACACAATGGTAAGAATGGTGTGATCTTTTGGGTGTGGTGGAAAGGTGCCGGGTCAGTGGGGACCGAACATCTTGTGAGTTTTTGTTATCCGAGCATTTCGGCGTGCTAACCACACTAGAGGTATGGGACCTCTCTTGACCTAGTACTTTGGCGTGTATTGGTCCCGGGTCGCGGGAGGTCGCAGGAGGGACGGAGGTGGGAGCATGGTAGTTGTCCGAAAAGCTTTATCTGAGTGGGTAGTTGTCTTTTCGGCTTTACCATGTAGCGTATGGTGTTTCTACCCATCTGAGCGGCTCGGGTTGATACACAATATTGGAAAGCAGTCTCGTAGGACTTAGCTGTGCGAGCATACCTTGAGTGTGCTTTGGCTTAAAGCGATGCGAGGTGTGGGTACGATGGTACACCTGCGCAGGTTAAAAACTATTCGAATAGCCTCGTCTAGGTGATGGACACGCTTGGGTAAGCTTATCGAGAGTTAGGCGCAACATTTAAATTAAAACTTGATGGGTGAGTACGAATGCGGGATTAGTGCTATTGTTAATGGTGACTATTGGGATAGTCACTTCTAGGTTGTTTATCTTTACGCTTTTGTTATTATTATCCTTCTGTTATTTCAATCTTAAAAATGAATTGCAAACTTGCCTTTAAAAGCGTATTATATTATTGCAAATGAAAGTTGGCTTTATGCAAATGAAACATATGGCCTCCACTAAACAAGCTTGCATGTAGCATATGAGCAGTGCGCTAGTTCACACGTCGGTCTTGCGGGTACAAAGACAATCTTTGTACTCGTGTGCTTTGCTTAATGTTTTTGTTGCAGAGGAAGTAGGTGAGCCTCGGGGCCTCACTTACGTGAGTCTTTGTCGCCGTGGGTGACGACTAGGCTTGGCGGTCGGTCGGATGCCTTGTGGGTTGAAGGCACACTTGATTGGCTTTGTTTATAGCCATCTTATGGCACTTTTGCTTCATTGTCGTTCGTTATTTGTGTATCTCGTGGCACAGCCGGCCTATATACGTAATATTGTTACTATTTGTTTATCTTCCGTTTGGAAGTGTGGTGTTTGGACTCTATGTGTGGAATGGAGTTGATGTCTAATTTTGTAGGGGTGTGTATCTTGCTGCAGGAAGTATACATATCTAGAGATCGATTTATTTGATTTGTGATGCTAGGACCGGTGGTTGGTTAAGCATTACAAACCAAATAAATGGGTCCTCAAAAGTTGGTATCGAGCCATTCGACCGTAGTAATAACAAGCATAGTCGTCCTTAGGGTATTTTGAAAGTCTTATTTTCAAATTATAAAAGGTTTATGAAAACTTAGCGGGTTCTCATTTTACTCCTTACCTATCTTAGCCTTCTACTCTCATCTTACTCTAATTTGAGTATAAAACTTGGTTTCTCTCTTTCCTTTCAAAAGATAGTTACTACCGGTGGAATCAGCCTTTGGGAGAACCATAGATAATTAGTCTAATTAAAATTTGTGGGAGCATAAGGGTAAGATATGTATGAGTTTGCTAAGTGTCTGATTTTTGTCAGTTGGTTTTGTAACTTCAAAGTCTTGTGCTTGTTTTGTGCTGTTAGCAAGTTATTTGCAGTGGGTCATCAACTTCATGTTTTCCGGCTATTGTTAACTTGTCTTAGTGAAACAGGATGGCCGGAGAACAGCGTGGCGATCAGCGGTGGTCATGATGAGAGCTTCCCCTCCTCAGACCATGGTGAGGTTCTCGCTCGGTCGGCGAAACCGCATGGACCAGACAGCGCATCTTGGAGGTTATTGCTAGAATACCTCCACTCCTGCCGGTGGTGGCGGCCACGGACTCGCGGAGGACTTGCAGAGTTCCTCGTCACGCAGCCACCGACTTTCTCCGCTCGAGGACCCTCTCGATGCGGACGATTGGTGCGCATGGTTGAGCGAAAGCTCAACATAGCTCGATGTCGAGCGCGAGATAAGGCACTCTTCGCGTCCCACCACCGAGGCGCGGCACTCTCATGGTGGGAGAACTATCTCGCCATGCGACCGCGCGCCATGTGGTCGCGTGGGAGGAGTTCGGATCGCTTTCGTCGGGCCCACATCACGATGGTCCGATGAAGTGAAAAGAAGGAGTTTCTCGCTCAAACAAGGGCGCAAATGCGTGACAGTACCTCTCACGAGTTTAATCATCGGCTCGTTATGCTCGGGAGAGGTGGCCTCGGATGAGGCTAGCGAGGAGAAGTTTATGGATGGCTTGTCAGAGGAGCGAGGACAAGCTATCTGTTGTGGACTTCTCGGACTTTCGAACCTTGGTAGATAAGGCCATCGTTGCGAGCATAAGCGAAGGCGGCGGCGAGTCCATAGCGCAAATGGGAGGCGCATCGATCTACTCACACCAGCCTCGTTCGTCCTCGGTGGGCGGCACGATGGCCCGTTCTTTTGCTCCACCGGCGCCGAGACCATCTGCACGAGCTCCTCCCACCGCAGACCGTGTTTCAGCCACGTGCGCTGCGATCAGCAAGAGCGGCCTCGCAATCCGGCGGCGAGGTTACTTGTTTTATTTGCCACAACAAGGGCCATTATGCGAATGCGCGCCTCAGTGTTGCGGCCCTCGTCCTAATGGAGGACGTGGGCGAGTGGTCATCCACGACGGTAAGATGATCGAAGCCCGAGTGCGGCGTGGTCGAGTCAACCATCTATCGGTGAGGAGGCTCGGGGCGCGGATGTCGTGATTGGTACACTTCTTGTTAATTCTCGTCCCGCCGCAGTATTATTTGATTCGAGCATCGCATTCTTTTATTTCAAGATCATTTGCTGCTGTTAGTGGTCTTGTTGTGTTCCTTTGGAAGTTCCGTTGCTCATCCGCTCTCAGGGATCGGAAATGAGAGCCGAGCTTGATGTCGGGATGTTCCTATCATAGTCCAAGGAGTGGGGTTTTAGCAAATCTTATTACCTTTCGATTCAGTGAGTCGGATGTGATTCTTGGCATGGATTGGTTGTCCCAACATTTGGGGCAAATCGATTGTGCCGGAAGATTGTCTACCTTACGACCCTTGAGTGAGTAAGTCGGATTTTCGCGCAGTGCGGGGCCACATCTATGTGCATTAGAGACAAAGCCGACCTTGCAAATTCAAGATGTTCCCATAGTATCGACTTTGTGGATGTCTTTCACGAAGATTTGCAGGATGCCTCGGTTGAGACACAGGTTTGTCATCGAGTTCTTTGCCAGTCTTGCCCGATTTGAAGCGCCGTATCGGATGCCTCCCAATGAGCTAGAAGAATTGAAGAAGCGACTTGGTGAGCTCCAAGCAAAGGGTTTCATCCGTCCCAGTTCATCTCCTTGGGGTTGTCCGGTGATCTTTGTGAAGAAGAAGGACAAGACTTTGCGCATGTGTGTTGATTACCGTCCTCTCAATGAAGTGACGGTGAAGAACAAATATCCTCGCCCGCATTGATGATCTTTTGACCGGTTATGCAGGCTCGGTGTTCTCAAGATTGATCCGAGATCGGGCTATCATCAAGTCCGGATCGGTGAGGATATTCAGAAACGACTTTCACTACTCGTTATGGCACATGCGAGTACACCGTCATGTCTTCGGTTTGACCAATGCTCGGCGTTGTTCATGAACCTTATGAATTCGTATTCATGGAGTATTTGGACAAATTTGTGGTGGTTTTATTGATGACATTCTTATCTATTCCAAGGTGAAGCGAGCATCTTGAGCATCGAAGATTGTTTTGGGCAAATGCGGGAGCATCACCGTATCTGAAGTTCGGCAAATGTGAGTTCGGTTGAAGGAAGTGGCATTCTTGGGCCATGTTCTTTCAGTGGAGGCATAGTTGTGGATCCCAACAAAGTCGTGATGTTCTATCTTGGGGCCACCAAGTCGATCAACGATGTGCGGAGTTTTCTTGGTTTAGTGGCTACTATCGCCGCTTTATCGAGAACTTCTCCAAGATCGCAAAGCGATGATGAATTGCTAAGAAGGACAAGAAGTTTGTATGGTCCTCTGCTTGTGATGAGAGCTTTGGGAGCTCAAGCAGCGATTGACTTCACTCAGTCCTTACTCTTCACGATATCCACAAGAGCTTGATATTTATTGCGATGCCTCTCGTCGGGACTCGGATGTGTTCTTATGCAGAAGGCAAGGCGATTGCCTATGCATCCGTGCAATTGAGGCCTCATGAGCTCAACTGTCCCACCCATGATTTAGGGCTTCTGCGGTAGTTCATGCACTCAAGATTTGGCGGCATTATTTGATCTGAAACCGCGTGAGGTGTATTCCGACACAAGAGTTTGAAATACTTGTTCACTCACCAGATCTGAACCTCGAGCGAGAGAGATGGCTAGAATTGATCAAAGATTATGACATGGGTATTGATATCATCTGGCAAAGCCAATGTGGTTCTTGATGCACTTAGCCAAAAGTGTATTGCAATACTGATGATCCAAGAGCGACAACTGCGATTGCGAGAATTTCAGCGCCTCAACTTGGGTTTGATTGAACATGGTTCCCTTGCGCCTTGGTTGTGCAACCAACCTTGGTGGATCAAATCAAGGCGACAAAGAATCGATGATGGCGTGGGTAAAATCAGCGAGAATATCAAGGGTGGATCACCAAGTGTTTCACGAAAGATGAGCACGGTGTTGTATGGTTTGGGCAGCGTCTTGTGGTCCCAAGGTCCCGGAGTTGCGGATTTGATTCTTCAGGAGGCCCATGATTCGCCTTTGTCCATCCATCCGGGGCCACTAAAATGTACCAAGATCTGCGTCGAGATTTCGGTGGACTCGCATGAAGCGAGATTGCGAGTTCGTGGCGATGTGACATATGTTGTCGCGTCAAGGCAGCATCGGCGTCCGCAGTCTCCTCGACCCTTGCCTATACAAGAGTGGAAGTGGGATTCGTTGGTATGGACTTCATCACTAGTCTACCCGTACTTCTTCGGGAAGGATGCTATCCGGTGGTTATTGACCGATTGACAAAAGTAGCACATTTTACGTCGGTGTGTACCGCCTTAGCGTCGATAAATTGGCGAATCTCTATATCTCCCATTGTGAGCTTGCATGGTGTGCCACGAGCGATTGTGTCGGATCGTGGCTCTCTTTTCACTTCTGGCTATGGCACGCTTTGCGAGAAGCCATGGGGACCCGTCTTTCTTTCAGCTCACCTATCATCCTCGGGATGATGGTCGACGGGCGAGTCAACCAAGTTCTTGAAGATATGCTCGTGCTTGTGTTCTTTCCTATGGGAAGAATTGGGAGAAGTGCCTACCGCTTGCCGAGTTCTCCTACAACAACAGCTTCGAGCTAGTCTCGGTATGGCACCGTTTGAGGCTTTGTATGGGAGGCGATGCGAACCCCATTGAACCGGTCGAGACCGGGAGAGAGCAGTTCTTTGGCTCAGATTCCATCAATGAAATTTGAAAGTCAAGTGCGATTGATTCGTGAGCACTTGCGCGTGCTCGATCGAGCGAGAAGAGCTATGCGGTCGGCGTCGCCGTGAGTTGAGTTTCAGCCCAATGACTTTGTGTATCTCAAAGTCTCACCTCTGAAGGACATCGTCGTTTGGTGTCAAGGGCAAGCGGCTCCTCGATATGTCGGGCGTATCGCATCATCAAGAAAGTGGGGCTGTTGCATACAAGTTGGAGTTACGGCTACACTCGAAGGGTGCATGATGTTTTCCATGTGTCACAATTGAAGAAGTGCCTCCGTATTCCGCTTGAGGAAACACCGTTGGAAAATATCGATGTGCGAGAAGATCTGTCTTATCGTGGCGTCCGTTCGTATCCTCGAAGAAGCTGAGCAGAACAAGGAACCGTGTGATTAAGTTCCTTAAAGTTCGTGGTCGAACCACTCGAGGATGAAGCCACTTGGGAGCGGGAAGATCGTCTCGGCGATTACCCATCCTTCTTCTCCCGATGATCGAGAATCTCTGGCGAGATTCCTGTAAGGGGGAGATTTGTATGACCTAACTTAGGGTTTGTAATTCAAATGTAAAATTTTGAGGAGAAATAAAAACTTTTGTTGTCTCTTCAAATCATTTGGAAGTTTTCCAAATTTTCCTAGCAATTTCAATTTGTAGAATTTAATTCTTGTAATTGGAAATTGTTGTTATCAATTCTTAGCCTTCAAACTTGTGATCATCCTCTGAAACTATTTTCCTAGCATCTTGATCATCCTATCTACCTCCTGAATTATTTCACAAATTTCAGATTTTGTTTGCTATTTCAAATGGCCAAGTCAACTCTGTTTGAAATCTGGTCAAACTCCTGTACAGCAGCTTGTGAATTTTCTCTAGAACAATGCAGTGCATAAAAGTTCTGGAAAAATTACACAAGGTTGTCCTCAGTCTAGCAAGCTCCATAAAAATTTCGAAATTTTGGAGCTGAGGAGCTACCTCTAAAAATTCTCCAAACTCTCTCCTTTTAAAACTCCAAATCGGTGTTCTTGTTCCTCGGGCTCGAACCGAGCCCGACTCGAAAGCGCGACCGCGCCACTTGACTCGGTCGCACCGCCTAGCTGCACCGCGTGAGCCGATGGTGTCGGCGTCCGATGCAGATCGTCGCGGCCAGCGTCGTCGAATCAACCGACTGTCGATGCATACATCGATCTCGGCCGTTCATTTTAGATCCAACGGTCGATACATTCTGGTCGAGTCAAACCACCGGTTCGCACCGCGCCGACTCGGCTCGCACCACTTCGCCGCTATCAGCGACATGTGGACCCTACCGCCGGTCCGCCTCGTCTTCTCCGCGCTCACCGGCTCGCGGCCGATTAGCGCATGGGTGCCACGTACCTCGCCACGCCACCTATATGCCCTCGTGTCCGCTTTGGTGCATCGCCAGCCTTCTTTACCTCACCGCGACCACTCATCCTCGTTTTCCCGTTACGTAGCTCTGTCGCGATTTCTTGATTTCGCCGAGAAGAACCCTGGCGCAACGCCGCCGTGTTAGCGCCGCCCTTGATTCCGCAACCACGCCATCGTGATCTACTCTCTTCGCGCTTCCATTTTGCCCATCCAGGACCCTCGGCGTCCGATATATCACCGGCGGTATCGTCGTCTCGCCTCCGGTTGCGGCGGCCGCGAGCTGCTAGTGCTCGGTGAGTTTCTAGCCGACACCTAGCCCTTAGGATCGCATTGATGCACCGAGTCTAACGGTGACTTCATTTTCATCTTTGGTGCATCGTTGCGGGCGTGCGACCAATTCTTCTCAAGCTTGGTTTTCGCCGCGTGGAAATTCCGCCACCTCGAGCTTTCTTCGTCGGCGTTATCGTGTGCTCCTTGCTCTCGGTGTTGAGCGAAGCTTAAGCTCACCTTCCCGAGTCTTCTAGAAGCCCGTGACGCCTTCTCCGCGTGGACCGTGCTTTCTTCTCGCCTCCGGTCGTCGTGAGCTCATCTCCGTCGACCATCGGGCTCGCATCACCGTCATCGAGTTCGCTGGGTCCTGCGAACCCGAAGCGTACCACTCTTTCGCCCGAAACCTCTGGTTTGCTAGTTCGGTTGCGGCGACCGCGCCATCGTGCTCGTGCTTCGCCGGTGAACCGCGGTGATGATTTGTTTGACTCTAATCATGTCTACCTTGAGTCTACTGTCTTGTGGGCCTATTGGCTAATCCCGTTTAGAGAACCTTTAATCCAGCCGTTATATTTCCCTCGAGTCATTGTCATGTGGGTCCATGTTGTCGATTAGGTTTGTGTAGTTACGGTTATGCGTGTTCTCTGTTGGGAAGCGTACTTCTCTGTGAGTGTTTTAGGTTTGCACCTTAGTAAGCGAAGACGTATTCTTTGAATACGCCGACGTCACTTTCGTGAGCTGGTGTTCGTCGCATTTTCGCGCGAGCCATTGTCGTGTCCGGGGCTAGATAGCTGTGGGTAGAAAAAGGATTTAATGCTTTAGTATTTCTGTAATATGTTTTCACATTGCCTTTGTTAATTCATTTAAACTTAGAAAATGCATAACTAATTCAATTTTTATCCAAATTGCATGAATCGAGTCTTTTTTATTTTCATTTCAAATGTATTATTTACTAAAATTAGTTTCATCCATGTCTCTGTGGCAAAAATCTGTTAATTAATAAAATGATGTTTTATGTATCTTCTAGATTAGAAAATGCATATCTCTTTCAATATTTGTCCAAATCCATTGAAACCAATTTTGTAATTTGTCATTTTAATGTACTAATTAGTAGGATAGGTTATATACACTGTTTCTGTTCATGAAAATTTGTTAAGTAATTAACTAGTGACATGTTGTGTTTTAGCTTAGAAAATTCATAGAAAATTATTAATAACTTAAAATAATTTGTTCTCTGTTTCTAAAATTTTGTTATATCTTGCTTAGGTTGCTGTGTGAGTTTTAGCTTGTTTTGGTGTTGTTGTATGTTTGAGTTTTGTCGGTGTTATTCGTTCTTATTTCTTTGTTATGTTCGATCGTTGAGGCTTCGATATTTGCGGCAACCACGAGGACGATCCTCCGCACCATATTGAGCAACAGCAGTGCAAGCGCTTTGATCATGTTTAATCCCAGTAATTTTAAAGATTAATATTTTGTTTCATTTGTATGTATGCATTGCTTAATTTGTGTTAAATTGATTAGTTAAATCCAGTATTTGCATATCCTGTAGACAAAATATTGATCTCTACTACTGAGCCTAGGTTATTTGCTGTGATTAGAGGTCATTGGATGATCTCTTGTCACTTAGTAGATCCGGTCAACTTGCTTAGACATGCTTAGCTATCGGTAGAACTGGGCGGTTATCGACTTTAGTCGGTAACCTTGATCACACAAAATTTACTACAACTTTATGTTTCAGCATTTTGCTATGCTTACTTGCAAAACTAAAACCAAAAACAAAAATGATTTGGACGCGGGCACAATGGTAAGAATGGTGTGATCTTTTGGGTGTGACTGGAAAGGTGCCCGGGTCAATTAAGGACCGAACATCTTGTGAGTTTTTGTTATCCAGGCATTTCGTGCTAACCACACTAGAGGGTATGGGACCTCTCTTGACCTAGTACTTTGGCGTGTATTGGTCCCGGTCGCAGGAGGTCGCGGGAGGGACGGAGGTGGGAGCATGGTAGTTGTCCAAAGCTTTATCTGAGTGGGTAGTTGTCTTTTCGGCTTTACCATGTAAGCGTATGGTGTTTCTACCCATACGAGCGGCTCGGGTTGATACACAATATTGGAAACAATCTCGTAGGACTTAGTGTGTGCAGCATACCTTCGGAAGTGTGCTTTGGCTTAAAGGCGATGCGAGGTGTGGGTACGATGGTACACCCTGCAGGTTAAAACTATTCGAATAGCCTCGTCTAGGTGATGGACACGCTTGGGTAAGCTTATCGAGAGTTAGACGCAACATTTAAATTAAAACTTGATGGGTGGTGCGAATGGGATTCGTGCTATTGTTGTGGTGACTATTGGGATAGTCACTTCTAGGTTGTTTATCTTTCGCTTTTGTTATTATTATCCTTCTTGTTATTTCAATCTTAAAATGAATTGCAAACTTGCCTTTAAAATCGTATTATATTATTGCAAATGAAAGTTGGCTTTATGCAAATGAAACATATGGCCTCCACTAAACAAGCTCGCATGTAGCATATGAGCAGTGCGCTAATTCACACGTCGGTCTTGCGGGTACAAATACAATCTTTGTACTCGGTGCTTTGCTTAATGTTTTTGTTGCAGAGGAAGTAGGTGAGCCTCGGGGCCTCACTGTGAGTGTCTTTGTCGCCGTGGTGACGACTAGGCTTGGCGGTCGGTCGATGCCTTGTGGGTTGAAGGCACACCGATTGGCTTTGTTTATAGCCATCTTATGGCACTTTGCTTCATTGTCGTTACGTTATTTGTGTATCTCGTGGCACAATAGGCCTATGTACGTAATATTGTTACTATTTGTTTATCTTCCGTTTGGAAGTGTGGTGTTTGGACTCTATGTGTGGAATGGAGTTGATGTCTAATTTTGTACCGGGTGTGTATCTTGCTTTACGGAAGTATACATATCTCGAGGATCGATTTATTTGATTTGTGATGCTAGGACCGGTGGTTGGTTAAGCATTACAAACCAAATAAACCCAGGTCCTCACACCCTCCACCTCCTCTTCAAGATCAGGCGAGGATCATCCTCTCGAGGACCTCCAGATAGCGAGGTCCTCGGGAGCGGGATGCGATCGGGCGCCTATCTTGCACCTTGACGAGCATGGATGCTAGGTTTGATCGCATGGATGCGAGATATGATCGAATGCATGCAGAGACTACAGCTAGGTTGGAGACTTTGGACTTGAGGGTCGATCGTATGGATGCGAGACTCTCGAGTATCATCAAAGATGTACCGATTGTTTATCGAGGGTTTGGGAGTCGTCGTCATACATCTTGAGCGTTCAGCGGGGCGATCTTCCATCCACATCAGCTGCTGCCCCATCTTCGACAGAGGGTCCTCCATCTTAGTTGTTCTATCTTTTCATATGTAGGTCAATAGACCTTGTTTTGTGGGATAAGCTCTTTATTGTTATCTTTTGTTATTTGTTATGAGCTTATTGTACCTGTGATGTCGTTAATTGCTATCGACTCTTGGATATGTGAATGTTAATGTTATGGATTATTGTTTCTTATCCTTGTCTAAGCTATGTTGTTATTGAATCCTTATTGTTGTTGCATGAGTATTCTTATCTTGATTATAATTTGTCATGCTTCCTTGGATTCATTGTTTAGAGAAAGCTCCGTCAAAATTTCATAAAATCTTCTTGTGCATGTATTTCTTTCAGATCTTAAATGCACATGTTTAGGGGGAGTTTTTATCTCTGTTTGGTTCTTGGTTGCAGAATCTTTCAAAATTCTCTTAAGAACCCAACCTGTTTTCAAAAGGGGAGAATGTTTATTTAATCTCTCAATAAAATGTCTTCTCTTGCCAAGCTCTTGATCTTGCAAAATCTTTTATTTGGTTTAAGGTTGATTTAAGTTTTTGGTGATTAATTCCAAAAGGGGGAGAATGATGGATCAATATCTTTCCACATTTGGTTGTGTATCAAATATTTTACATGTCTCATTCGGATGCATGATTTACATTTCAATAGCTTAATTACTCAATATATGTTGACAATATCCAAATGTTGCTATTGATAAATGATTTGTCATCAATTACCAAAAAGGGGGAGATTGAAGAATCTAGACCCGCCATTATGCGTTAATGGGGTTTTGGTTATTAATGACAAATCTATTTATAAGACTAACACTCCTTTTGATACATCTATTGTTTAGTCTCAAATGGATAAAGAGGTAAAAAATCAAAGAGGTATGCATTCAACATCTTATTATATCTTGCTGCATTCCTCGGATCCATTATATAGGTTGAACTTCACCAAAAAGGAAAACTTGTATATGTGCATATGTTTTATTTACACACTCGTGTATGCACACATTTAGGGGGACTTCAATCTATATCTTGTGGTTTTATTAGTATTGATCCATATTTCTTTGTCCGCATATATTAAGGATCTTTACCTTGAAATATATCCTTGAATATATGCAACTTGTGTAGTTCGTATATATTCGTATGGGCATATGAGACTTGCGTAGTTCATATACTCATATCCTTGAATATATGCAACTTGTGTAGTTCGTATATATTCATATGGGCATATGAGACTTATGGAGTTCATATATGCTCATGTATCTCTTGAGTATACATAACTTATGTAGTTTATATATACTCATACCAATTACATTCAATTACTTGCTATTGAAGTGGTTATCATAAATTACCAAGAGGAAAGATTGTGGTATCTTGTCCCAACCATTATGAGTTAATGGTATGATGTGGTAATTAATGATAATCATATTAATGGAACTAACGTTTCTCCTTGAGATGGATAAATAGGTTATGTTCTGTGTGATTGAAGACTTGGATGATGTCATGAGTTGATCGTCATCAAGTCAAGTTTATGAAGAAAAAGAATATCGTCATGTGTTGATGATATCAAGAGAAGAACATCATCATGGGTTGATGATATTGAAGTGAAGAGCTTGGAGTAAAGGAGATGATCATGAGTTGATCATCAAGACAAGAAGAATCCATCATGTGTTGATGGAAGTCAAGTGAAGAGTGCATCATGAGTTGATGTATGTCAAGACTTGAAGCAAGGATATGCGTCATCAAGCTTCAAGTGGTTGCGCAAGGAAAAGGTATGACTAGCTAGGGCTAAGGATTTGTTCCTAGTCTTTTACCGGTCTCGGTGTTTGGTTGGAGACCGGATTGCTAGTATAGGTTCTTTGTACTATTAAGAGGGTCTTAATTAGTAACTTGAGTTAGTCATGTGTTGATAGCTCATTGTGTTTGCTCTAACTCAACTTAACATGTTGCCTATATTTGCGAATGCGTTTTGCAAATAGTTGTGGCTCATGGTTATTCCTTGTAGCATGTGACTTTAGTTTGCGAATGTGTTTTGCAAACGGTTTAAGTCCATGTACCTTATTCCTTGTGGCGATGATTCTAAAAGTTGGCAAATGTGTTTTGCAACTTGTTGAGAATCTAGCTTTCATCTTTTATGTACATGTTGCATCAATTTGGCAAATATGTTTTGCAAATTGAGTTGAGGCAAATGTACAAAGTCTGCTTTCAGTCTTGCGATTGGCGATCGACCACCTCTGTAGCGATCGACCGCCATGGGTTGGGCGATCGACCGATTTTCGTGTGTACTGCCAGTGAAACGGTACTACTAAAGTGCGGTAATACCGGAAGTTGAAGCGGTACTTACCGAGTGCGGTAGTACCGATATTTGTTTGGCGGTATGTATTTTCCAGAAGAGATGTTTTCTGGTTTTGCTCGGTGCTCAGTTGAGCGGTCTGACCGGCCATTGGTTGGCGGTCAGACCGATTGTGAGTCCAACAGCTAGTTTTATAGCCGTTGGAGCTTGGGCGGTCCGACCGGCCATTAGTTGGCGGTCTGACCGGTTTTGTCCAGATTCTCTGGAATCTTTTCTCAACGACTAGTTTTTGTGTGTGGGCTATAAATACCCACCTTGGCTGTGTGAGAAGAAGTTGCTGGTGCCCCATTGAGTTTCTTTGAGCTAAGAGCAAGCCTCTCATACTCTTGTGTGCATGTGTTGCACTTAGTAAGTGATTGAGAGCAAACCCTAAGTGCATGTGTTGCATTAGGTTGTGGATTGCTTATCCATAGAGCTTTGGCACTTGATTGGTTCAAGTGAAAGTTGAGTCTTGTTACTCTTGGTGTTTGCCGACACCTAGACGGTGTGGAGGCGTTGTGCGTCGGTGATCTTCTCAAGTGAAGCTTGTGAGAAGACCCGGGCGATTTGTGAGTGGTTTGGTGCTCGCCATCTCCGGAGCGGAGTAAGAGCAACCCTAGTGGATTGGGGTGATAAGTTTAAGTTGGAGTCGGTTCAAGCGGTTGAACTCACTTAGAGGTGTTGGTTCGGTTGGAACCGGTCCAAGTGGTTTGGACTTACCTCGGAGGTGTTGCCTCGCGTTTTGGAGCCGATCCAAAAGGTTGAACTTACCTCAACGTGGATTAGGGAGACCGCAAGTCTTCGATCACCACGGGAAAAATATCGCCGTGTCAATTGTGGTTTGCATTCTTGAGCTTTACCTTATTGCAATTTACATTCATATAATTAAGTTGCTCATCTATTGTGTATGAATGATTGCCTAGCTATGTGTCATTTACATTGCCTAAATTGAATTGCTCACAAGTTCATGCTCAATTGATTATTATCATTAGACTTGTATTGTTGGAGCACTTAGTTGAGACTAGTGGTTTTTAGGTCTTAATTGTGCAAAACCGTATCTATATTATCTTCCGCATTAGAAATCGGTTTTAGCGTATAAAAGTTTTAAAACGCCTATTCACCCCCCCTCTAGTCGGCCTACTCGATCTTACACTTGGGGACCACCAGTACTATTTGTCAAGAAAAAAGACAATAGTATGAGAACGTGCGTGGATTACAGATCGCTCAATGAGGTGACGATCAAGAACAAGTATCTGTTACCTAGGATTGATGATCTGTTTGATCAGCTGAAGGGAGCATGTGTCTTCTCGAAGATCGACTTGAGATCTGGCTATCATCAACTGAAGATCAGACCGGAAGATATTCCGAAGACCGCTTTCACCACGGATATGGATGCGAGTTTAGCCATGAATGTCTTTCGGTTTGACGAACGTCCCTGCTTATTTCATGAATATGATGAACAAAGTGTTCATGGAATTCTTGGATAAGTTTGTGGTTGTTTTCATCCATGACATTCTTATCTATTCCAAGGATGAAGAAGAACATGAGAAGCACCACAGAATGATCTTGGACAAACTCATGGAGCACCAGCTTTATGTCAAATTCAGCAAGAGTGAATTCTGGCTAAGTCAAGTTGCATTCCTTGGACATATTGTGTCAGTAGAAGGAATTGTTGTAGATCCTGCCAAAGTTGAGGCAGTAATGGATTAGAAGTGTCGTAGGGACGGACCAGCGGCCCCCACGACCGGGCGAGCACCCAAGCGTGCCGACCCCACCAAACATCCCGAAGGGGGCCGACGGGCCCCGAAGGGTCCCAAAGGGCCGACAGGTCCCGAAGGGGGCCAAAGGGTCCCGAGGGTCACAGCCGACCGGATACCCAAAGGTCTTCGGGCGGAGGGAGTACCCCGCTTGCTCTCGTGCAACATCCATTGGACCGAGTGCACCACCAGTGAACCGGGACCAAGATGGTCCACCAAGGACCAAAGGCTGCACTTAGGGGTAGGAAAAGACCCTGCAGCCCCTACCTAGATAGGGCAATGTAGGGGGTAAACCTGTAACTTGTGTACCAGGAGGAATTGCTATAAATAGCCACCTCCCCCCATGTAAAGGGAGAGGAAAAAGTTTTCAGAAATATACTCAATTCATTTCCTGACAGCCGGTTCCTTGTCTAAGGATACCCCAGACCCTCCTGTGGATGCTGGGGTTCCTCTCTTCTCTTACTGTCTAGCCTTTTTCTACTACGACAGTTGGCGCTGTCCATGGGGATTGGCAGGAAAGTCACGAAGACCAACTTCGAGGCGCAGCATGGCTCCCAAAACGAGGGCCAAAGCGGCCGCAGAATCGAGACCCCCAAGGCCAAATGGAGTAGAGCCTCCTCGGCGGCGACGCCCCCTGCGGGTGCCGCGGAAGAGGAGGCGAACGATTCCATGCACAATGCGGGGGGCACCAACCAAGGGTCGTACGAGGCGTTCCAGTAGGAGCTGGCGGATCTCTGCCGGGAAATGGCTGTCCTCCGGCGCCCGCCAGCAGCAACCCTCGCGGTCCTATCCCAAGCATCGCCGACGGCCGATGGAGAGGTCGTCCCGTCGACTTCAGCGCCGCTACCACCTTCAGTACCACCTTCGGTACTGTTGCCACCTTTGGTACTGCTGCCACAATCGGTACCGCTGCCACCTCCGGCACCGTTGCCACACTCGGCACTGGCCCCGCTGCTCCGGGGAGACCCTAACTCCCTGCTGAGCGTCGGGTTGGAGACGGCCCGTTGGCCACTTGGCTTCAAGATGCCGGAAGTGGCGCCATTCGAAGGGCGCACGGACCCGTTGGAATTTCTAAGGGTATACGAGACCGCCATCGAGGCGGCGGGGGGAGACGACAGTATGAAGGCGAAAAGCATTACCCTCGCCGTCAAGGGCGTGACACTCACATGGTTCTTCACCATACCCTCCGATCCATATACGTGTGGGAACAACTACTGGACCTCGTCCGCAACAACTTTTAGGGAAACTACACGGAGCCCAAGGACGCTGGGCACCTGTTCGCGGTGAAGCAGGCCCCCGGCGAAACCCTCCGCAGTTTCTTTAGGAAATTCGCGGAGGTGAAGTGCTAGGTCGGGGGTGTCAACGAAAAAACCGTCATAAACGCAGCCACCTGCGGGCTACAGAAGGGCCCGCTGTCGGAGAGGCTGGCCTGCAAGCCCGTTCACACGGTAACGGAGCTCTTCGACAAAATGGAAGAGTACGCCAGGGCAGAAGAAGACAGCACCCGAAGGACCCCATCTGCATCAACCCACACCCCCGCCGCGCCCAACCCAACAACGATAGGAGCACCCGCCAAGCCTCGCGCCAACGACTACAAACATAAGGGGCACGGCATCTACCACGTAGACGGCGGCCCAACCCTAGAGGGCGCAAGGCAGGCAGCCCGAGGAGGCCACTTTCGGGGCCTAGGGCAAGGACATAACGACGCCGGCGGCCAATGAGCGTCGCGACACCGGACGCCCGCTGCTATTTTGCGATCTCCACGACGAAGGATCGCACAGGACCACCGAGGGCCGCACCATCCTGGCCATGAAATACTACATGGGCCAGAACCACCACCAGGCCGAGCGAGATGACCGGGGCAACACCGGCAATCAGTTACCCGCCCCACCGCAAAGACCCCGCATAGAAGAAGGCCGGGGAGACCACCATCAGCGGATCATCAACATGATCACCGGGGCGGTCTTCGCTCGACGTTTCGTCCAAAAGGTAGCGCCACGCGTACGCTCGCCAGATCCACCATTTCGCAACATACCCCGTATCCAGCCTGCCTCGTTACGCCGAGATACCCATCTCCTTTGGCCCCGAGGACGCCCGAGGGGTGTACTTCCCACACTAAGATCCCCTCGTCGTCTCCGCCAGCATCGCCGAGTTCGAGGTCAGGCGCGTCCTCGTCGACGGAGGAAGCTCGGCGGACCTCCTGTTCGCCGACACCTTCAACAAAAGGATGATTCGCTCGACCGCCTGTCGCCCCCAGGCGTACCCCTCATAGGCTTCGGCGGAAGGCCCGTGACGGCCCTGGGCCAGATCGACTTGGCCGTCACGTTCGGCGATGAATTCACGTCCCGCACCGAGGTCATCACTTTTGATGTCGTCCAAATGCCTTACCAGTACAACACCATCCTAGGCTGGGCCACGCTTAACACCTTCGGCGCCATCGCCCACCACAACTATCTGTGCATGAAGATTCCTGCACCGGAGGGCATAGTCACAGTGCGAGGCGATCAGGACCTCGCAAGTCACATAGAGTTGGAAACCATCTCGCCAGCACGACGCGTCCACACCGTCGAGCCAGACGGGGCCAACCAGACAACCGCGCCATTAGCCAAGTGGGCCCCGAAGCCAAAGCCGCACGGGGAGCTCTGAAGGGTCCCCCTAAGCGACGCCTCCCCCTAACCACAGCCGAGCACCACCTGGCCCTCCGTGCTGACGCGTTACCCAAGAAGCAAAAGTTGCGACGCATGTCAGCCGAGCTCTTGGTGCTGGCCAAAAACGAAATTGCGAAGCTATTAAAGGCGGGGGTCATCCGCGAAATTAAACACTCGGAGTGGCTGGCCAACCCCGTGTTTGTGCAAAAGGAAGTAGGCAAGTGGTGCATGTGCGTCGACTTCACCGATCTCAACAAGGTGTGCCCTAAAGATGACTTCCCCTTGCCTTGCATTGACCAGCTCGTAGACGCTACTTCGGGCTGCGAACTCATGAGCTTCCTCGACGCGTACTCCGGATACCATCAGGTGCACATGGCCAAGGAAGACGAGCCGAAGACTGCGTTCATTACTCTCGTTGGTACTTACTGCTACACCCGCATGCCCTTCGGCCTCAAGAACGCAGGGGCGACCTTCACCCACCTCATCTCGAAGGTGCTGGCGACCCAGCTCGGCTACAATATAGAAGCGTACGTTGATGACATTGTGGTAAAAAGCAAGCTCGAAGAGACGTACGTGGAGGACCTGCAAGAAACCTTCGCCAACCTCCGCTCGGAGGGACTAAAGCTCAACCCGCAGAAGTGCGCTTTCGGTGTAAAGGCTGGCAAGCTCTTGGGCTTCCACGTCTCTGAAAGGGGCATCGAAGCCAACCCTGTGAAAATCAGGGCCATCCAGGAGATGAAGCCCCCCATAACACCCGCGAAGTACAAAAGCTCATGGGCCGCCTCGCCGCCCTTAGCCGTTTTCTGTCCCGCTCGGCTGAGAGGGCCATACCATTCTTCAAAACACTCCGGGGAGCGGAACCATTCCGGTGGACGGACCAATGCCAGCAAGCGTTCAAAGACCTAAAACAGTAGATCACTCAGCTGCCAAGGTTGACCAGCCCAGAATAGGGCGCCGACCTCTTATTGTATATCGCAGCCTCGCACTCGGCGGTGAGCGCTGTACTCGTTCAAGAAAGCAATGGCCAACACCCTGTATACTTTGTCTCGGAGGCCCTACAGGGGGGCCAAAATCCGATACACAGAGCTCGAAAAGTTAGCATATGCCCTGCTCATGGACTCGCGAAAGCTCCGACAATATGTCCAGGCGCACTCCATCACCGTCCCAACCTCATACCCATTAGCGCTAATGCTACGCAACAAAGACGCTTCGGGACGCATAGGAAAGTGGGCGCCGAGCTGGCGCCCTTTGACATCACCTTCGCCGCAAGAACAGCGATAAAATCACAGGCGCTAGCAGACTTCGTAGCCAAGTGGACCCCGCAAGCAAGCCAGCTGCCAACCAGCATCGAACTAGCATGGACAATGTACACGGACGGATCATGGTGCGCCGTCGGAGCTGGTGCGGCGGCCATTGTCGTCGCCCCAGACGGGCGGAGCGTGTCGCACGCTGCACGCCTCGACTTCCCAGCCACCAACAATGCCTCGGAGTATGAGGCCGTACTATTGGGCCTTCGAAAAGCGAAAGCCCTCGGGGCAAAGAGGGTGATCGTTAAAAGCGATTCCCGCCTGGTGGCGGGCCACTTCGACAGATCCTTTGTGGCAAGGGGCACTGAAATGGCCAGCTACCTGGCTACGCTGCGAGCAGCGTCGGCGGACTTCCTCGGTATCACTGTCCAATCAATACCAAGATGTGACAACGAAGACGCGGACAAGCTGGCCAAAATGGCCAACTCCGGACAGAATCCCCTACCCGGGATCTTCTACGAAGTGCTTACCTCACCCTCCATACCACAAGGGGCTGCGCCCGAAGCACAATGGCCAAGCTACCCAGTCCTCGTTGTCACCCACGACTGGCGAAAAACAATCACCAAGTACCTTGAGGGCGACGAACCCGAAGACCCAAACGAAGCAAGACGACTACAGCATAGGGCCAGGAATTACCGTATCGTAGGAGGGGAATTATACAAAGGGGGTGTGTGCACCCCCTTCCTCCGGTGCGTGAGCCAAGACGAGGGTCGTTCCCTCCTGAAGGAAATACATGAGGGCCTCTGCGGCGCACACCTTGCGCCGCGAGGATTGGTGGCAAGGGCCTTCCGCCAAGGCTTCTACTGGCCAACCGTGCTCAGCGACGCACAAGAGCTCGTCCAAAAATGCCAGGGGTGCCAGTGGACCAGCCGCAACCCCCGAGCTCCCGCGGTACCATTGCAACCCTTGCCCCCCGTCTGGCCCTTCGCACGATGGAGGCTCAACGTCATCGGCCCATACTCAGCAGCCAAGGGCAGCCTCCGGTTCGCATTTGTCGCCATCGAGTATTTCTCCAGGTGGGTCGAGGCCGAACCAGTGGCCAAAGTAACCGCCGCGGCTGCCCAACGGTTCATGTGGAAAAACATAGTCTGCCGGTACGGAGTGCCATGGGAACTCGTCACTGATAACGACACCCAGTTCGACTCCAAGGCGTTCCGCGCTTTTTGCCAAAATCTCGGCATAACGATATGCTTCGCCTCCGTGGGACACCTCGAGTCCAACGGAGCCGTCGAACGGGCTAACGGCAATTTGCTAGACGGCCTAAAAAAGCGCCTCGTAGGCCTCCCTAAGGGCCTATGGCCCGAAGAACTACAAAAAGCACTGTGGGCAATCAGAACGTCACCGACGAGAGCCACATGCTTCTCCCCATTCAAGCTCCTATTCGGGGACGAAGCAATGACCCCGGGAGAGTTCGCCACCAGATCTCACCGAGCAACAACGCAACCTGACCCGCAGGAGTGGGAGGTCTCCCTCGACCTCCTCGAAGAACAATGCGTCCAGGCCATATCAACCATGACCAAGTACACCGAGGGCGTTGCGCGCGTATAACAAAAAGGTCAAACCACGCCCACTGGCACCAGGCGACATGGTCCTTAAGCGAGTCGCGAACCCCGCGACAGTGGGTAAGCTGGAGTCCAAATGGGAAGGGCCTTATATCATCACCCGTGCCACACGGGCCGGTTCCTTCTACATCGCAACACCGGAGGGACAGCAGTTAGGCCACACGTGGAACTCAAAGAGCCTCTGTAAGTTCTACCCCTAGGTTTTGCAAACACCGGCTGCGCCTGGGTATCTAATCCCCCCGCCACAGAACGGCGGAGGAATGTATAACCACAAATGTACTCCCCGGTATTTTGCACCCCCCTAAATATAAACAAAGTCATCGTGCATGGCCTTCGAGCCCCGGTGCACACATGCGGGTGTATAAACAAAGTTATCGCGCATGGCCTTCGAGCCCCGGTGGACACCTACGGGTGTATAAAAAGTCATCGTGCATGGTCTTCGAGCCCCGGTGCACACCTACAGGTGTATAAATAGTCATCGCGCATGGCCTTCGAGCCCCGGTGCACACCTGCAGGTGTATAAACAAAGTCATCGCGCATGGCCTTCGAGCCCCGGTGCACACCTACGGGTGTATAAAAAGTCACCGCGCATGGCCTTCTAGCCCCGGTGCACACCTGCGGGTGTATAAACGAAGTCACTGCGTGGCCTTCGAGCTTCGGTGCACACCTGTGGGTGTATAAACGAAGTCATCGCGCATGGCCTTCGAGCCCCGTGCACACCTGCTGGTGTATAAACAAAGTCATCGCACATGGCCTTATAGCCCCGGTGCACACCTGTGGGTGTATAAACAGGACACCGCGCACGGCCCTCGAGCCCCGGTGCACACTAGCACACCCTTCGGCATGGGAGGGGTATAAAAGATATCGCGCATGGCCCACACCGAGGCACGAATGCTCGTGAGCCACGCGAGCACCAACAACATGAACCCGAGGAGGCTGCGGGGCGCGCGCGAGGTAACCCGTGCGACACTTGGTATGGTAACCAAAGCACATGGGGAGGGGGCGGTGCCTCCCCTGCAAAACATGAGGCTCCAACGAGCCCTATTTAAAAGTATGGGGATGGCGCGAGGCTTCATCTCCCCGCAAAAACATGAGGGCTCCAACGGAGCCCTATTTAAAAAAAGTATGGGGGACGGCGCGAGGCTTCGCCTCCCCCTCGCAAAAACATGAGGGCTCCAATGGAGCCCTATTTAAAAAAGTATGGGGGACGGCACGAGGCTTCGCCTCCCCCTCGCAAAAACATGAGGGCTCCAATGGAGCCCTATTTAAAAAAGTATGGGGGACGGCGCGAGGCTTTGCCTCCCCCTCGCAAAAACATGAGGGCTCCAACGGAGCCCTATTTAAAAAAAGTATGGGGGACGGCGCGAGGCTTCGCCTGCCCCTCGCAAAAACATGAGGGTTAAAAAAGTATGGGGGACGGCGCGAGGCTGCGCCTCCCCCTCGCAAAAACAGGAGGGCTCAAATGGAGCCCTATTTAAAAAAGTATGGAGGACGGCGCGAGGCTTCGCCTCCCCCTCAAAAAAAGGGGGGAGACGCCAGCCAAACAGTAAAACACCGCCACGAAGCAGCCCAACGATCAACCAGGAAACATCAGGAGGCACACCAAAGCCGTAGCCGAACGAAACAACCGCACTGTTCATCACCTCATAGTACAAAGCACAATCACAGAAACGCACACCACGCAGAACCTAACCAGGTAGGCCCGTAACAGGAAAAACATCGCAACCCCGCCCTGCAACAAGTCTACAAACCCATTTAACGGGTAATCGGGGTACCCAGGAGGCGCAAACTTAGGTTCCGTTCGCAACACCCACGCCAACAACTCTTCGTCGCACGACCAGGTAGACACAACCCGGAGGTATTCCTTCTCGGCAGCCCACTCGTCAGGATCACCCGAGGAGCTACTAGACGATACTTCACGCAGATCAGGGGGAGGCACGAGCCCTTCAAGCGGGCCCGCAGCCCCATGGGTCTCCCAGAAATCCCGTACCTCCTCAAACACCCTCGCGGCCCTCCAGGCGTGTAGACGAAAAAACCTCTTCATTGAGCCTCCCGGGTTCGCCTTCTTCCAGCGCTGCCACTTTGCACCGTGACACACCACGCCTCGATAACACACCTGTAGAGGCCACTTGGTGACCAAGCTGCGCTCGTCCTTGGACCCGCGGCGACAACTAGCAGTTTTCACCCGCTGCCCCTCCGGTGGACGTGGCCCGTGCCGGGCGCAGCGACGGGACAGCATCCGTCCTCCCTAAGCAAAGTAGAAGCGGGCATGAAGCAAACATCCAGCGCAAACACATGCCCCCATGCAACCAGAACCACTTTGCATTCATAAAAACGTTCATTCATAAAAAGGTCATTACAAGTTAGATCCCCCTCAGTCCTGCCCCAAAACGCGCAGCGCCACCGGAGCGGACAAGCAAAAGCACAAAGGGGGGAACCCTAAGCTAAAAACCTTAAACAAAATACTACCTCACAAGGGAGCAGAGGGTCACACCTGATCTCCGATGGTGGCGCCCCGCTCCGCCGCTCTGGACCCGTCCGCCGCACTCTTCCCCTTGTTCCTCAGGGCTAGAACCGCCCGGAGCGATTCCATCGTGGCCTCCCGGCCGAAGGAGGACTAGAACCCATTGAAAAGAGCGTTACTAGCCCGACGCACCGACTTGCGACCAGCGGCAACGTCGGCCGCAGAAGCCACAGGCACGGAGCCGACCCCAAGTCCATCGACGTGCGCACACCCTGCCCGCTGTAGGGAGACGAGGGCCACTATCCACCCCGTCTTCACACAGTGGTTGTCGTAGGCGCGAGCGGCCGGGACGAACACTTCTCTGGCACGATGGAGACGATCTAGGGTCGTATCCAGTTGATCAACGATATGCCCCGCGGGGGCGGCATGGCGCCGACGTCAACCATAGCGCTTTCCATGTGTTCCATCGCCCACCATGTAGCCTACGCTACGCTGGCGGAAAGCGCCCGCTCTGTCGTGATCTCCGCTTCAAGTAAGGAGTTAGCGCTTCACAAAGATGCCACCTCATCCCTCGAGGCGCGCAGTTGACCTTCCAGCTCAGCAACCCTGCCCCGCTGTCCTTCTAGCTCAGCAACCTTCGCCTCTAGCCCCTTTACCTCCTCCGTAAGGGCCGCACGCTCGGCAGCTAGCACCGTGTTCCGCGCAAACTCCGCGTCAACCCGATCCTAGATCTCCGTGTAGCCGCGCTGGATATCCCGCTCAAGCGCGCGGGATACCATCAAGGCCTGCCTAAGAAGAGAAGTCACTACAACACCGAGGTGCAAGGGCGAACATCTTCACTCACCCTCGCTGCATTTGCCTCGATGCTACGGAACATCTGGTCGACAGGAACCCGCTGGAAGAGCACGTCCAGGCAAGGCGAAGCCACGAAGCGGGCCACCTCCTTGCCAACGGAGACCACGCCGGGGCTCAGCTTGAAGTCCACGGTGCGCAGCGTGCCCACACCGGCAGACCTGATGTAACATCCCGATTTTCAGAATCAGGATGTTAATATTTAAGTAGGCGATCTAATAAATATTTGTTAATGTTTTAAATTTTTTCCCATGTTAATTCAAATGTTGCTTCTAAAATCGAATTGAGTTGTTCAAAAAGTTGCATAATAGTAGTAGTAGTAATAATAATAATAACAAACAATATTTAATCGCATTGGTTGAAAGACTGTAGTTAAAATTTAATTTTATTCATATATTGTTTTGGCATGCATTTCAAAAATCATGATGTATGCATCAGTATCGTTGCTCTTTTTAGTCCGACCGACCACAGGCGAGACGCTTGTGTGTATATTCTTTTCCCCAACTTCTCTCCTCACATCCCCACCAAAAATCAAGGATCTGACAACGCATGTTATACCGTTGCGATCGTTGTCCGGAGAGCATTCCATTTTTGCGGTTAGTTCATGCATGCATGGCAGTTTGAGAGAATTGACCAGAGGAGAAAAGAAGCAAAGGATAAAATGCCTGTGGGAACCATTATTATTTTTCTCCTTAGCACATCCATTCATCTGAACCTTAGTCCTCATTGCAAATTATTTTGTTTCACCCCCTAGCTACCCCAGCCAAACAACCCCACCCCATTGTTACTACTACTAAACCACTACTCAGTCCACTATGTACTTCTAGTAGCTGCTAGTTGCACACATCTATACTTACCAGCATGCTGTTTTTTTTTCACATAAACAGAGAGAGACTTGCAGCAAGGGAGCTAGTAGTATATACTTATGCATGAGCTAGCTAGTTGGCTGGGGGCATGCCCTGCCAGTTCCTTTTTGTCCAGCCGAACCCCTGCCATTTCCTTTCCCTAAAAGAGCAAACACCCTGCCTTTTGCTTTTGCCTCCCAACTGGCCATTCCCAATTTATCTCACCCCTAGCTGAAACCATCCCCTCCCACTACCATTTCTTCTCCCCCAAACCGAAAAGCTCCTACCACCTTTCCTTTTTTTTTCATTTTAGCTCACTGCCATCCCTACATCACAAGTCACTGCCCAATTCTTTATCCCAATTGAAGCCCCCTTCTCTCCATTGCCTTTTATTCTCCCAACACACAGCCAAGTTATTTTCCCAAGGGAGCTCACCCACTGCCACTTCTTCCCACCTTGTGCACAGCACCCTGCCATTCCTATTCTCCCACCCGAACAAACCCAAGCCACTACCCACTTCTCTTCTCTTGCCCAGCCGAAACCTCTTCCATCTCTCCATTGCCCACTCCATTATTTCCATCTCCCCTACGCTGCCATTTCCCGCCCCAACCAAACCAAACCCAGCCACTCATCTCTGGTGCCACTTTTCCCTGCCATAACCCCATCCCCCACTGCCTTTTTCCTCCAACAGAGCAAGCACACCATTTCTTTCTCTTCATGACCACAAACTCAAGCTTCACTTCTCTCCTCTAAATCTCCACCAAGAACTACAAATCCTTCAATGCATGTCATGCCGCCGCAATCCTTATCGCTCAAGCGTTCCATCTTTGTGATTCTTTTGCGCATGCAAGTTCGTTTGGACATTTCAAGAAGAGAAGGAGGAGGCTGGTGGGTGGTCGGTAGGGCTGGCTGCAGCCAAGAGGGAGCTGCGGTGGCCCAGCGTGACGATGGCGTGGCGTGGAGGAGCCAGCCGAGCAGTGGCTTGTCGGAGTTGCTCTGCAGGCATGCTGTACATGCGATGCATGCAGCAGCAAGAGACGGCGACTGTGCAGTGAGGAAGGCCAAGAGCGGCCTAGCACACATGTAGCAACCGAGCCATGCAAAGCTTAGGTGATGTCGGGTGGAGAGAAGAAAGAGAAGAAATGAGAGAAGAAGAGAGAGAAAGGGAAGAACCAGAGTCTTTGCGCTGCGATGGAAGTGAGTGGACTGCGATGTACAGGCGGCTTGCCGCGGTGCATGCTCGCATGAGCACGGGTCGCCAAGGCAGCGGCGCGGCTCGGTGGTGACCGGGTCTGGTCGGCCAGAGAGGGAGCAGCACCGGAGCAACACGAGGGCAAGGTGTTGTCCGGCAGCTTCGTGCGGGACGACACGCAGCGACACAACGCCAAGGCGGAGGCGGTTGAACCGAGAATGATAGGCTTGGCGGCGCGGCTAGCGGCGTGAAGACAACATCTTGGAGGAGCCGGCCAATAACACGGTGCATGCATGCCACGGCCATGCATGCAGCGGCGTGGCGCCCGAGCGAGACGAGGTGGTGTGGCATGTCGCGCTTGAGCGCGGCGTCGGCAAGGCGGCTCCGTGGGTGTGGCCGAGAGCGATGACGCCGGTGCGGAGCGGGACGTGAACGAGCTTGGCGACGACTACAGCGGGCGAGAGAACAAGCAGACAAACATCGGCGACGACGACTATGGTGAACACGGATGGGGAGCCGAGAAGATGACGTCCGGCCATATTAGGCACGCCTAGTGCCGTGGTAAAATACTTCGGGTGAAATTGTGCTATCGCATTACGACATTAGTTGTGCATGCTGTATATTAGTCATGTGCATGTCATCTATTTATGCATGTTTAATTGCAAAAATGATTTGGTAATTTAAGACCGGTATAATTCTCCGGTTATGTCTTATTTGTGCGTAGGCATGATTATGTGTTGATATATTGGTGAATGCGAATAATTAGATTATTGAGGCGAAATGTGTGTATTGTTGATCGGTGGATGCTAGATTAAATATACATTGGATTATTTGATCGGATGATATAATTTTTAGAGACATGAAAAATTTGTGGTAATCTTTGGAGGATAAATTAATTGGAGGTTTCTTCTCACATTGGATTAGTAATTTTTGGAGTTAGGACGCATAAGGATTTTATGATTTATTACTTGATGGATAGCTCTTGTGATGATATCTATTGAGATATGGAGATTGAATCGGGGGATTTATTTAATCATGATCAAATGGATCGGATGATTTTAGCATTAGTGTGTGAGTCATTTGTGCTAGAATTTGGAGATGGTAGGAATGGATTATTTGATTTTAGATAACTAATTGGATTGCCATGTAATTAGTAGATAAGTCCTATGCCCACAGTCGGTGGATTTCGTGTAATTATCGGATGGGTTGTTTATTTGGAAGATCGTGTGTTCGGGCATCACTCGATGGTTTAGCTACCTTGATAATGTCTTAGTTGAGGTTAGTACGGGATTTAGATCAAGATATGAGAATATGATTGGAGAGTGTTGTACATGTGATTGGATTCAACACCGGAGAATCGGTTAAGTATATGAGTATGAGAAGGTTAGATTTGTCGGTAGATGTTTTCCTTACGAAATAAATAGAAAAGAAAAGAAAATACATAGACCCCACTTGTCATGGCAGAGGCTAGGTCATCCTACCTATAAAAATTATTTAATGCAGTAGCAAATTCAGAAAAGAATTATTTTTACACGAAAAAGTCTTTTAACTTTAATAATTCATAACTAATTCATATGAACTCCGAATGGGGTGATTCAATTTTTATTGATCTTAAATTTTAATTAAATTTCATACCATGTAAAGCTTATCCCTACCACTGTTCTACAAATTTTACAAAACAATTAAATTGGATGAGCGATAATGAGAACATTGATTTACAATATTTTCCAAAAATCTGATTTTCAAACTACTATAACTCTCTCATATAAACTCCAAATGGAATAAGTTTTGTACCTAAATTCATTTAAAATCATAATTTAGCTACTGTATAAATTTCATGCATTTTGGAGCAATTTGAGTTTTTGGCTATTTCTTGGTGTTTATTCGATATCGCCTTTCTTTAGATTCCGAGTTGCCAGAAGTATGAGAGTAAGTAACCGAGAGTGAGCAAGTGAACTACCAGCAAGGCAAGCATCCTTTGAACTTTCTTTTTTTGCATCATATTTGATCCCAGTTTTGTTAGGATAGATTCAATGATAATTGCTTGCATGCTATTTTGATATTGTCGCTATTTTTGTGATGAATAGTTAGACACATCCTATTATCTTGTCATTGTGGCTATCCATGAATTATTCCAGTACTAAAATGCTTAAGATAGGATGTGTGAATTTGAGTTATTCGGGTTTGCTTAGTCATGCAAGTCTAGAACCGGTAGTTTGATTGTCGGGAATAACCCGACAATTATGGGATAAACACAACTCTTATTATATACTTTTGTTTCAGATCTTCGTATCTATTTTATGAGTTAAATTTTGATATTTTAGAGAAGTTTTTGGTCTGGACAAGTGTTGGTTAGTGATGGTGCTTTGTGCACGAGCTTTGGGTAAGTGGTGGACTTGTCTGGACAATTAAGGACCGAACTTTGGGTACCTGCTGTTCAAGCAACACTCGTGCTATCACACACGGTATATGGGTGTTGTATGGTTAAGTAGGGGGAAGGTTTTGTTGTGTTGAGTCCCACGGTGGTGAAATTGTAAGGGCATAGGACCGAGAAATCCTATGTTTTTCTTTTGGGCCAATAGGATGGAGACATTAACATCTTGTGTTTCCTAGGAGCCCTGGGTTGAGGGACTTAGCTCAATGGGATCTTATTGCTAAAAATAACCATATCTTGATTTACCCGGCCGGCATACCATAGGAAGTATGCTATATTCGGAGGCATCTGGAGGCTTACGGGCTAATCAAGTCGTGTGGGTAAAGTAGTACACCCCTGCAGGGTATAAATCTATTCGAATAGCCGTGTCCATGGTTATGGACGACCGCTTGAAATCTATGGCTGCTTATTGTTAGACTTGGAATTAAAATTGTGGTTATAACTTGGTGTTGTCATGAATGGGATGTTCATGCTTGTTGTTGTATCAAAGTGCACAGCCACTTTGCCATTTGTATGATTTATTTGTTATTGAATTCATTACTTGTTCACATGTTTTACTCCTACTTCAAATCTGATTTTGAAATGGCACTTGAAAAACTAGTATGTGTAGGTTGTACCTTGTTGCGTCTCTTTTGCAAAACTAAGCCAATATGAGCCTTCCTTTGAATGACCTTATGCATAAATATTTTTATTTGTGTAAGACTTGCGAGTACTCCTTGGTACTCGGCGGATGTTTCTTGGCTTTACGGTGAGGAAGATATTGAGACTGATGAGCTTGTCGGTGTCGATTTAGGCGACACTGATGAGTAGTATGCTATCATTTAACTCCTAGTCGGTTGCCGATGGGTTATGGGGCATACCACTGCTGGTATTTTGTTTTATTTACTTGCTTCCGCTGTTACTTTCTGAACTCGTTTAATTTGGCCGGTCGGCCACTTGTATTAGTTGTAAACTTGGAACTATAATGTATGCCTTTTGTACTATTTATATTTGAGCGTTGTATGGATGTGATCGACGTTGTATGAGGGTATGAGTATATTAGTCGCTGATCTCGGGAGCCAACATAAGTCATGCTCACTGTTCATGGCTTCCTATTTAACTCGCTAAGTGTAGTGCTTGACTTGTTGGAGAACCGACAATCATGTAGTGCTCGCAGAGGAGCGGCACGCATGATCGTCGGGGCTCTAGATTTTAGTTAAGCCTCTCATTTAGACTGAGTTAAGTTGGAATCTATTTACTGGAGGTCCAGAGTTATGTTAAAGAAAGAGTGAATTAAAAGTATTTGAGATTGAAGTCATGTTTTATAACTCGCAATTGATTTGAAGTGTATGTAACTTTCTGTTTTTGCCCATAAGAGTTTCTCAATTTTCAAAAGCAATGCTTTATTCTTATTTGAGGTTTGATATTCCCTTTTTGTGGGACTTGTGCCCTTAACTATGTACTCCTCTTTTGCTTTCCGAGATAATTGTTATTTGACTATTTCTCTTGGTCTTGTGTTTACTGTGATTAGTAAATGTTTTCTGTGTGCTGAATTTTTTTTTATTTGTCTCTTCTTTTGAGAAAGGAATAATGGAATTATTTTACAAAACCTTATAGAGTGTATAGTGGTAACTGGTTCATAGTGGTTAAGAATATGATGTTATGAGACCTTATGTTGCAAGTTAATTGAGGAGCATTGGAGGATGAATTGATTTCATGATATAAATCTTGTAGAGAATTGGATTTAAAAGGGAATGATGGTTATTGGGCAAAACTGGTTATGTTGTTACAACTAGTAGAACCAATAGTGAATTGTAATTCAAGAACCTTTGTTTATGTTGGTGGAATATTGGAATATTCAAAAGTTGAATCTTGGTCAATTAGTTAGAGTTTGGTGAATGTGTATGTTGTGGTCGTGTAGGTGAAATGAAATGGTGTGGTTTACTGAGTTGAGATTTGTAAAGTTAATCGCTTTAGGCGATTGCTTGATTAATGAGGAATGTTGATATTAATGACTGAGAATATTGTTTGGATTGCGGGAATTTTTAGACATTGGATCTGAGGATTTCCTATCAAGTATACCAAAAGTTCATTTTAGGAGTCTTAGAGGTTGAATCTAGGCTTTTCATTGTTATGCTGGCACCTTGGTTGCCCATGATTGAGGTCCGAGAGCTGTGATGACCTTTTATAGAATCCTTTGGATGTAGTATATGAGAGTGTGTGATATGAATTTTGAGTTGATTATCCTTAAAGGATTGATGTGATGTGATTGTTGGTGAAATCTATATTAAGGTGCATTAGGAATTTTTTGCCAAAGTAATTCTTTTGGTAGTGGAGTGGACTAGAGTATCTTTTTGTGGGTTAGTAGAGTCCTTCTAGATGAGTGTGGTTGTTGCTCTCGTGTTGAGCATCGCTTTGAGTTTGTTAGTAAAGAGAAAGGAGTTGATGATTTAGAATCCCATGGTTTAAAAGAAAGGTTGAGGAAAAAAATTCTTGAGTAGTGAAATACTCTCTTGATTCTTGTTTGAGGTTCTGTTCATGACAGATGCCATTTGCAAACCTGCCTACATGGAAAGTGGAAATATTTTTGTGTTGAGTCTTCGATTTTGGTTTTGACTCTTTTGGACGGGAGTTGGTAATGCGTGGTTGCGATGTGAATCCTTTGTTCTTCAGTTGGATTCTGTTTGTAAAAGAGTTTGTTTAAAATGAGTTCTTTTGTGTGTCCTAGGTTAAAGGAGGTGCTCCTTGTCAAGGTGAAGAGATCGATTAAGGGATGGAATAAGTATGTCGTGTGCTACATGCAGGTTGTGTGGATTTGGTACCAAAGAGAAGGTTGGCCCAAGTTACATTGGTTTATGTCTAGTAGTTGCGGGTTTTTAGAAGATAGCATATCTCTAGAACCGTCTCGAGTCCTCACGCGGGGTATACAACGTTTTATATGATCCAGTGCCGAGAAAGTACTTGAGAGACCTAGAGCGTGAGGTTTCGCTAGAGCCGTTAACCATTGAGTAAAAACCTTACCTTCGAGTCTCGTCCGTTGAGTGTACCTGAAAAGGTCGAGATGAGTGTTGAGGTGTAAGACGTTGGAATCCATCAAGGTGATGTGGTTCCATCAGTCCAAGAGAGAGATGACTTGGGGGTTGGAGACTCGCATGCGCGAGCACTATCCGGAGCTGTTTATGTTGGGTACGTGTTAATTGTTGTTTAATTTCAGTTGTGGTTGTTCTTCAATAAGAACGACGAGTAGAATTCGGGGTCGAATTCTGTTTAAAAGGGGTAGAATGTAATACCCTGAAACACTTGAGAGAGAGAACGAAATGGATTAGTAGTGTTTTTCTGAAAATAACCCCTTGAGGGCCCGTGCATAATTAGACAAAAGGGGATACGTAAAAACAGATTATTTTCTAGAGTTTTTAGGGAGAAGTTGAGTCTGCCCTTTAAGAAGGGGACATGAGCATTAGGGGGATCTAAAACCCAGAAAGAAAACCAACCCTAGCCGCATCCTTTTTATCCCGTGCGTCGCCAGAGCTCGTCTCACCAGATTCGCTTGGAGATCTGCCGTTCGGCCTACGCGTGGATGCTGAACACTGCTGTCGGCCAACACGCTCGCCTGGGAAGCGATGGCTATGGCGAGTGCGTGCCTACTGCGTCTTGCGTGTCCCGCTGCAGTCGGCGGCGTGGTCATCCGCTGCTTTCGGCGGCGCGTCGCGAGGGTTCGACCAGAGCCATCTACGGGCTGCCGTGTGGATTTGCTGCCCAGCGTGCCGAAGCCATCCATGCATGCATGCGCGTGAAGCCATCCATCCAGGCATGCATTTGCTTCGTTTGCATGTGTTTCATTAATTGGAGTCATGTTGCTAGTGCTAGACATTAACTAGTAGTGCAATATTTTGTTTGCATGCAACGGTGGCATTAGTAGTTGAATTATTTAATGGGTTTTACATGCACGTGCATGAGTTCTACTAGTAAAGATTGCCTTAGGCTGAATTAGTATTGTGACTAGATAATAAGATGCATGCATTTCATTCATTGGATTAGTAAAGGAGAGAGATGATTTTGATAGTGCTAATTAGTAGTTAACTAATTTGGCCACATATGCTTTGTATGCATGCTGCCTTGAACAGTAGATAGAGATATTTAATTAGATTTTTTGAATCGAGATAAATTGGAGAGGGGTTTTAGAATTTTCTAGTCGAGTAGTCGATTAGTAGGTCTGTTTAGGATAGTTAGTAATGGTCGACGTTTTTGAGGAAGTTAAGTGCAGATTCTGATCAGGCCACCTCCTAGAGATTTGTAGGCGATGTCGATAGCTTTCAGTAGAGTATTAGATCACGTCGTTTGCGGTTTAGGAGTTATGAATTTCATAGCGCTGCTGTTCGGTAAATCTGCTAGAATTCTGACAGTTATTAGTAATCAGACATAAGCGGATAGTTCAAGGAATTTTTGGGAGGTCTCATTATAACAAAAGATGTAGATAATTGTCTTAGATTTCGGGAAAGCTAAAGAACATGAAATTTGGATAATTATACTGAAAGTTATGATAGTTTTAATATCTCCATCCAGAAACCAGATGTGAATTAGCTGTTCTGTTCATCAGCTTGGTAGGGGTAGAAAATGGCCGAACCTGGAAGGCTCACCAACTAGGTTTAGATGGAGGATTTGATAAGCTTTCTAGAGAGTCCAAGAACACCCCATTTGGATTTCTATACTAAAAGATATGAATTTTTATTATGGTATGCAATCGGGGGACAGGACCAACGCTTAGGATTTTGGAGTTGGGGTTGCGCGAGAGAGTATAGTTTTTTTTGTAAGTGCTTCTAGCTTTGTTTTGGTCCAGTATTGTTATCTTAGAGTAATTGTTAACTTAACTTCAGGTGGGGGATTGGTTCCGGGGGCAGTGCCCTCTCCGCGTCCTTCGTTCTCGCACGGTTGAGGCAAGTACATTGTTTGATACATTAGTTGTGAATGCTTGATCATGATTGTGTGTGTTTGATACATGATAGCGATGCATGGTTGCTGGCATGATTTGTGTACTAATAATGGTGAATGATCAAAGTATAACTAAGTTCAATTCATGTATGATGTTATTGCTTTTGGCAAGTTGATGATGAATAGAGAACTGTGCATGTGCATATTCAGATCATGTTGAGGATTTGTCATGTGGTGACCAAGCATACATATCTTTGAGATCCCTGTAACATCCTGATTTTTAGAATCAGGATGTTAATATTGAATTGTGCGATCTAATAAATAATTGGCTGTGATTTAAAATTTTTCCACATTGAAGTAAAAGATTGCTTTTAAAATCACATTGAATTAATTAAAAGGTCGTATTCAAAGTTAAATCAAGTTGTGTAAAAGTTGTATAAATATATATATATATATATATTAAATCAAATTGTCTAAAAGACCGCATCTAAATTAAATTATTATTATTTTCTTGTTTTCACATGCTTTTCAAAAATCATGTCAACCTGCATATGTTAGTATCGTCGCTCTTTTCTAGTCCGACCGACCGCAGACGGGACGCATGCGTGTCCATTCTTTTTCCCAGCTTCTTTCCTCGCAATCACAACCAAAAACCAAAATTCTTGTAACGCATGTTATACCCTTGTGATCGTTATCTCAAGACCGTTCTATTTTAGCGACTAGCTCGTGCATGCGAGGTCGTTTGAGCAGGTTGTAGAAAAGGAGGAAGAAATGCTGCTATTTATTCCACTATCAATTTTTATTTCTTGTTCACCCTTGTGCCAGCCAAACCACACTAGTCACTACCATTTCTTTTCTTCTCCCAAGACACTCACAGCCACTCACTTTTCTCCCCAACATAGCAGCTCCTCTTTTCTTTATGCCCAGTGAGAGACCCCTCTTTGTCCTTTCTTCTCTCTCCCATCCGTAAGTCACACAACCTTTCATCACTACTCCTGCCATTTCCACAACTGAACCACTCCCAGTCAAACTCATACATGCCACTGCCATTCTTTACTCTCCCAACACACACCCCAAACCGAAGGTCCCCTCATCACTTTTCCACTTACATTAATCTCCCAATTTCTCTCCACACCATTTCTTCTTCCCCATAGAACACTGCTGCTAGTTCATTTCTTTTCTTCAAGTTCATCTCCTCACTTCTCTCCTCGAATCCAAACCAAAGCGAGAATCAACCCATGCATGTTATGTAGCCTAGATCCCCATCACCTATGCTTCCCATCCATCCAAGCGATTTCGCATGCAAGTGTTTTGAGTGTTTTGGAGAGAAGGGAAAGAAGAGAAGAGGCACTAGTGGACTAGAGCACGACAATATTGGCGGCGGTCATGGCATGGCGGCGCCCTGCTGGCGCAGTGCGCGATCGGCCCAGCGGCCGTGGTCGGCCAAACACACTTGGCGCGGCGCGTCGGTGCGGCGGCAAGGCGCGGCGTGGAGGCGGCGGTGCGGCGCCGAGCGAGCTCGACGGGTGTAGCAATGTCGCGGCAAGCGGCGGCATCGTGGGCAAGGCGGGAGCACCAAGAAGCGGCACATGGTGGCCGGGCGAGAAGGCAATGCGGCGGCAGGGCGCGCTCCTCAGGCGCGGCCAGCCAGCCGCAGTGCGACAGAGCCGAGGCGCTGCAGAGGCTCAGCGGAGGTCTTGGTGGCCAAGCGAAGGAGGAGCCGGCGCTTACTGCGTGAGAGCGTGGTAGCGGCGGCCCGGTGGATGGCGATGGCTGGAGCAACCTCGGCTAGGATGTAACAGCCTAACTTAGGGTTTGTATTTCCAATGTAAAATTTTGAGGAGGAATAAAACTTTTGTTGCCTCTTCAAATCATTTGGAAGTTTTCCAAATTTTCCTAGCAATTTCAATTTTCTAGAATTAAATTCTTGTGAATGGAGATTGTTGTCAGCAGGTTCTTAGCTTTCACACTTGTGATCATCCTCTGAAATTATTTTCCTACCATCTTGATCATCCTATCTACCTCCTGAATTATTTCACAATTTTTAGATTTTGTTTGCTATTTCATATGGCCAAGTCAACTCTGTTTGAAATCTGGTCAAACTCCTGGACAGCAGCTTGTGAATTTTCTCTAGAACAATGCAGTGCATAAAAAGTTCTGGAAAAATTATACAAGGTTGTCCTCTGTCCCTAGTAGCTACCATAAAATTTCGAAATTTTTGGAGCTCAGGAGCTACCTCTAAAATTCCCCAAAACCTTCTCTGTCTTTTAAATCAAATTCTAAAGTCTTGTTCCTCGGGCCGAACCAACTCGGGCTCGAGTCAGGCTACACACTTGGTTGGTCGCGTCAACTAATCGCACGCCGAGTCAATTGATCGCGACCGTCCGATGCAAATCGAGCGATCCACGTCGCGTCGCAACCGACTGTCCGAATGCATACATCGATCTCGGTAGTCCAATTCGGATCCAACGATGCGACACGTTCTGATCAAATCAAACCACGGTTCGCACGCTTTGTGAGTCAGCGGTGGTGGACCCCACTTGTCGGCCCGTCCTCGTCCTCTCGCGTCTCACCGAGCGCCGGCGATCACGCATGTGCCACGTACCTGCGTCGCGCCACCTATTTGCCTCGTGTACGTCGTGGAGCATCGCGAGCTTTATAACCTCACCGCACTCACTCATTCATCGTTTCGCCGCTATCTCACTTTCTCGCGCTTCTGTTTGCCGCGGAGGGCGAAGGTAGCGCCGCGTGTTAGCGCCGCCCTTGATCCCGCAACCACACCGCCGTGATCCACGCTCGGCGCGCCTCCATTTTGCCCAACCGGGTCCTTGGCGTCCGATGGATCACCGAGGCGTATCGTCGTCTCGCCTCGGTTGCGGCGGTCCCGCGAGCTTGCTAGTTCTCGGTGAGTCTCTAACCTCGTCTCTTGGTCCTCGTGATCGCAATCCTCCTCTGAGTCTAACGGTGGGCTCGTTTACGTCTTTCGTGCATCGTGGAAGTCGTGCGGTGTTTCTTCCTCGCGCCGCGGTGTTCGCCGCGTGGCAATCCGCCGCCTCGGACCTTCTTCTTCGACTTTGTCTTGTGCTTATTGCTCACGGAGTCGGCGATCCGTGGCGCAACTTCTCGAAGCCGCTCGAAGTGCATGCGCCTTCTCTGCGAGCGTAGCTTCTTCTCGCCTCCGTGCCGTCGTGGCCCATCTCCGGCGACCATTGGGCTCGCGTCATCGGCATCAAGTTCGTGGAGCTGCGGTGCACCGTCGTGCCATCCCGAGCTCGAGCCTCGGCCATTCTCGGATCCCCACCTCGCCGTCGCGGCGCGTGTGGGGACTCCGTCGAGCCGCCGTGCTAAGGTCTAATCCTTCTTAAGCTCTAATCGTCTTTTAGTTTGTATCTCGGCTTGGGGCCCTTCTTTGTTAATCACGTTTAGAAATCGTTTAATCCAACCGTTGCATTTCACTTTGTGTCTCTGTCATGTGGGCGGAATGTCGGTTGGGGTGGTGTAGTGTTATTAATCGTTTTCTCTGCCGGCAAGCGTATTTCTCTGTGAGTATATGTTAAGTACACTTTGATATGTCAAAGACGTATTCTTAGAATACGCCGGCGTCACCTTATGCGGGCGTCGCTCAAGTCGGCGTTTTCGCGGGCCCGCTGTCGATGGTAGGGCTAGCGTGCGTCGGTAGAAGAAGTATTAAGTGCTTTAGTATTTCAAATGCTTTTACATTTGCCTTTGTTAAATCAATTAAACTTGTAAAATGCATAACTAATTCAATTTTTATCCAAGCTGCATGAAACCGTCTTTGTTAATTTTCATTTTAAATGTACTATTTACTAAAATGAGTTTCAACCTTGTATCTGTAGCAAAAATCTGTTAATTAATTTAATGTTGTAAATCGTAATCTCCAAATTAGAAAATGCATATCTCTTTCAATAATTGTCCAAATCTGATAAACCCAATTCTGTAAAATTTCATTTTCAGTATACTAACTATTAGGATAGGTTTTACACACTGTTTCTGTTCATGAAAATTTGTTAAGTAATTAACTAGTGGCATGTTGTGTTTTTAGCTTAGAAAATTCATAGAAAATTATTAATAACTTAAAATAATTTGTTCTCTGTTTCTAAAATTTTGTTATATCTTGCTTAGGTTCTTGTGTGAGTTTTGGCTTGTTTTGGTGTTGTTGTATGTTTGAGTTTTGTCGGTGTTATTCGTTCTTATTTCTTTGTTATGTTCGATCGTTGAGGCTTCGATATTTGCGGCAACCACGAGGGCGATCCTCATAACATATTGAGCAACGGCCGAATAAGCAGTTTGATCATATTTATCGATATTTTAAAGTCTAATATTTTGTTTAATTTGTATGTATGCATCGCTTAATTTGTGTTAAATTGATTAGTTAAATCCGTAGTGCATATCCTGTAGACAAAATATTGATCTCTACTACAGAGCCTAGGTTATTTCTTGTGATTAGAGGTCATTGGATGATCTCTTGTCACTTAGTAGATCGGGTCAACTTGCTTAGACATGTAGCTATCGGTAGAATCTGGGGCGGTTATCGACTTTAGTCGGTAACCTTGATCACACAAAATCTACTATAACTTTATGTTTCAGCATTTTTGCTATGTTTAATTGCAAAACTAAAACTGAAAACCAAAAATGATTTAGACTTGGGCTGCAACGGTATAATTGGTGTGATCTGTTGGGTGTGGCTGGAATGGTGCAGTCAACAAGGACCAGAACATCTTGTTACCTGAACCAAGCATTTTGCGTGCTAACCACACTAGAGTATATGGGACCTCTCTTGACCTAGTACTTTGGCGTGTATTGGCTCAGGTCGCGGGAGGTCGCGGGAGGGACGGAGGTGGGAGCATGGTAGTTGTCAAAAGCTTTATCTGAGTGGGTAGTTGTCTTTTCGGCTTTACCATGTAGCGTATGGATTTCTATCCATCTGACGGCTCGTGAGTTAATACACAATATTGGAAAAAGTCTCGTAGGACTTAGCGATCTTGACATACCTTGAAGTGTGCTTTGGCTTAAAGGCGATGCAAGTGTGGGTACATTGGTACACCTGCGAGGTTCAAACTATTCGAATAGCCTCGTCTAGGTTATGGACACGCTTGGCAAGGTCTTCCAAGAGTTAGACTACAACATTTAAATTAAAACTTGCTGGGTGATGCGAATGCGGGATTAGTGCTATTGTAATAGTGGTGACTATTGGGATAGTCACTTCTAGGTTGTTTTATCTTTGCTCTTTTGCTAATATTATCCTTCTTGCTATTTCAATCTTATAAATGAATTGCAAACTTGCCTATAAAACGTATTATATTATTGCAAATGAAAGTTGGCTTTATGCAAATGAAACATATGGCCTCCACCAAATAAGCTTTGCATGTAGCATATGAGCAGTGCATTAGTTCACCACGTCGGTCTTGCGGTACAAAGACAATCTTTGTACTCAGTGCTTTGCTTAATGTTTTGTTGCGGAGGAAGAAGGTGAGCCTCGGGGTCCTCACTACGTGAGTTGTGTTGCCTTCTTGGGCGACTAGACTTGGCGGTCGGTCGGATGCCTTGTGGGTTGAAGGCACGATTGGCTTTGTTTATAGCCATCTTATGGCACTTTTGCTTCATTGTCGTTCTTGTCTATTTGTGTATCTTGTGGCACATCGGCCTATATGCGTAATATTGTTACTATTTGTTTATCTTCCGTTTGTAGTGTAATGTTTGGACTCTATGTTTTGAATGGAGTTGATGTCTAATTTTGTAACGAGTGCGTATCTTGCTTTAGGAAGTATACATATCTAGGATCGATTTATTTGATTTGTGATGCTAGGACCGGTGGTTGGTTAAGCATTACAAGCCAAATAAACTGGGGTCCTAAAAGTTGGTATCGAGCCATTCGACCGTAGTAACCAAGCATAGCAGTCCTTAGGATATTTTGAAAGTCTTATTTCCAAATTATAAAAGGTTTATGAAAACCTAGGCGATTCTCGATTTTATTCCTTACCTATCTTAGCTTTCTACTCTCATCTTACTCTAATTTAAGTTTTGAAACTTGGTTTCTCTCTTCACCTTTCAAAAGATAGTTACTACGGTGGAATTAGTTTGGGAGAACCATGAAGTTTAATCCAACTAAAACTTGTGGGGATAATAGGGTAAGATGTAAAGGGAGTAGTTATGTGTGCGATTTTCTTTGGTCGAACTTTATCTGCCTTGTGTTTGTTTAGTGCTTTCATGAATTTTGGGCTTTCTTGCTCTTAAATTTGTTGCTAACTTGTCTTAGTAAAGCAGGATGGCGGGAGAAGCAGCGTGGCGATCGGCGGTGGTCATGATGAGGAGCTTCCCCCTCCTCAGACCATGGTGAGTGCTCGCTCGGTCGAGCGAAACCGCATGGACGACGCGCATCTTGGAGGTTATTGCTAGAATACCTCCACTCCTGCCCGTGGTGGCGGCCACGGACTCGCGGGGACTTGCGAGTTCCTCGTCGCGCGCCGCCGACTTTCTCCCACTCGAGGACCCTCGATGCGGATGATTGGCTGCGCATGGTTGAGCGGAAGCTCAACATAGCTCGATGCCGAACGCGAGACAAGGCACTCTTCGCGTCCCACCGGCGAGGCGCAACACTCTCATGGTGGGAGAACTATCTGCGCCATGCGGCCGCGCGCAGCCATGTAGTCGCGTGGGAAAATTCGAGATCGACTTTCGCGGGCCCACATCACGATGGCTGATGAAGCTGAAGAAAAAGGAGTTTCGCGCTCAAGCAAGGGCGCAAGTGCGTGACGGAGTATCTATCTGAGTTTAATCACTTGGCTCGTTATGCTCGGGTGAGGTGGCCTCGGATGAGGCTAAGCGGAGAAGTTTATGGATGGCTTGTCAGGAGCTGCGAGGACAAGCTATCTATTGTGGACTTCTCGGACTTTCGAGCCTTGGTAGATAAGGCCATTGTTCTTGAGCATAAGGCAAAGGCGTTTGGCGAGTCCATAGCGCAAATGGGAGGCACATCGGTCTACTCACGCCACCTCGTTAGTCCTCGGTGGGCGGCACGATGGCCGTTCTTTTGCTCCACCGCGCGAGACCATCTGCACCAGCTCCTCGCCCACCGTGGGCGTGTTTGACCACGTGCGCTGCGATCCAGCGACGAGCGGCCTCGCAATCCGGCGGCGAGGTTACTTGTTTTATTGCCACAACAAGGGCCATTACGCGAATGCTCGCCTCGAGTGTTGCGGTAGCCCCTCGTCCTAATGGAGGACGCGGGCGAGGGAGTGGTCATCCACGACGAGAAGATGATCGAAGCCCGAGTGCGGCGGTCGAGTCAACCACCTTTCGGTGAGGAGGCTCGGGGCGCGGATGTCGTGATGGGTACACTTCTTGTTAATTCTCGTCTGCTGCGGTATTATTTGATTCTAGAGCATCGCATTCTTTTATTTCAAGATCATTTGCTGCTGCTAGTGGTCTTCGTTGTGTTCCTTTAGGCGTTCCTTTGCTCATCCGCTCTCGGGCGGAAATGAGAGCGATTCTGATGTCGGGATGTTCCTATCATAGTCAAAGGAGTGAGATTTTGGCAAATCTTATTACCTTTCGATTCAGCAAGCTCGGATGTGATTCTTGGCATGGATTGGTTGTCCCAACACTTGGGGCGGTCGATTGTGCGGGAAGATTGTCTATCTCACCGCCCTTGGTGGCGAGTTGGATTTTCGCGCATGGCGGGGCCACATCTGTGTGCATTAGAAGCAAAGCCGACCTTGCGGTCGAGGATGTTCCCATAGTATCGACTTTGAGGATGTTTTCTGATGATTTGCAGGATGCCTCGGTTCGAGACACAGGAGTTTGTCATCGAGTTCTTTGCCGTCATCGCCTCGATTTGAAGCGCCGTGTCGGATGCCTCCCAATGAGCTAGAAGAATTGAAGAAGCGGCTTGGTGAGCTCCAAGCAAAGGGTTTCATCCGTCCAGTTCATCTCCTTGGGGCTGTCGGTGATCTTTGTGAAGAAGAAGGACAAGACTTTGCGCATGTGTGGATTACCGTCCTCTCAATGAGGTGACGGTGAAGAACAAATATCCTGCGCCCGCATTGATGATCTTTTGACCGGTTGTGCGGAGCTCGGTGTTCTCCAAGATTGATCACGAGATCGGGCTATCATCAAGTCGGATCGAGTGAGGATATTCAGAAGCGGCTTTCACTACTCGTTATGGCACATGCAGTACACCGTCATGTCTTTTGGTTTGACCAATGCTCCACGTTGTTCATGAACCTTATGAATTCGTATTCATGGAGTATTTGGACAAATTTGTGGTGGTCTTTATTGATGACATTCTTATCTATTCCAAGACTGAAGCAGAGCATGCTGAGCATCTAAAGATTGTTTTGGGCAAGTTGCGGGAGCATCAGCTGTATGCAAAGTTCAGCAAATGTGAGTTACGTTGAAGGAAGTGGCATTCTTGGGCCATGTTCTTTCAGTTGGAGGCATAGTTGTGGATCCCAAAGAAAGTCGGCGATGTTCTATCTTGGGGCAGGCCAAGTCGATCCAGCGATGTGCGGAGTTTTCTTGGTTTAGCTGGCTACTATCGCCGCTTTATCGAGAACTTCTCCAAGATCGCAAAGCCGATGACTGAATTGCTCAAGAAGGACAAGAAGTTTGTGTGGTCCTCTGCTTGTGAGAGAGCTTCGAGGAGCTCAAGCGGCGATTGACTTGACTCGATCCTTACTCTTCACGATATCCACAAGAGCTTGATATTTATTGCGATGCCTCTCGTCGGGGACTTCGGGTGTGTTCTTATGCAAGAAGGCAAGCGATTGCCTATGCATCTAGGCATTGAGGCCTCATGAGCTTAACTATCCACCCATGATTTAGAGCTTGCTGCGTGGTTCATGCACTCAAGATTTGGCGGCATTATCGATCGGTGCCGTTGCGAGGTGTATTCGATCACAAGAGTTTGAAATACTTATTCACTCGGCGGATCTGAACCTCGAGCGAGAGGAGATGGCTAGAATTGATCAAAGATTATGATATGGGTATTGATGTATCATCTGGCAAGGCCAATGTGGTTCTTGATGCACTTAGTCGAAAGGTGTATTGCAATACTTTGATGATCCAGGCGCAACGCACTACTTGCGATTTTCGTCTCAACTTAGGTTTGGTTGAGCACGGTTCCCTTGCCTCGATTGTGCAACCAACCTTGGTGGATCAAATCAAGTCGATCTGACAATCAAATGTTGGTGTGGGCAAAATCAAGCGGAACATCGAGGATGGTTCATTAAATGCTTCTGAGAAGATGAGCACGGTGTTGTGTGGTTTGGGCGTCTCGTGGTCCCAAAGGTCCCGAGTTGCGGGATTTGATTCTTGGAGGCCCATGATTCGCCTTTGTCCATCCATCCGGGGCTACCAAAATGTACCAAGATCTGCGTCGAGATTACGGTGGACTCGCATGAAGCGAGATTGCGGGTTCGTTGCGGGTGTGACATATCTTTGTCGTGTCAAGGTGAGCATCAACGTCCAACAGTCTTCTTGACCCTTGCCCATACAGTGGAAGTGGGATTACGTAGGCATGGATTTCATCAACTGGGCGCCCGCTCATCTAAGGGAATAGCGCCATTTGGGTTGTCATTGTGAGCTAACTAAAGTGGCGCATTTCCTTCGGTCAAGTCGACTCAGTGTGGAACCTCTGGCAGAGCTCTATGTATCAAAGATTGTGAGCTTGCATGGTGTACCCAAGGCGATTGTGTCGTCCAGTCGTGGCGCTACTGTTTACCTCTCGGTTTGGCATAGTCTGCGGGAGGCCATGGGAACTCATCTTACTTTCAAGACGGCCTATCATCCTCGGACCGATGGTGAGGCGGAGCGCGTCAATCGGGTGCTTGAAGATATGCTCCGTGCTTGTGTTCTTTCCTATGGGAAGAATTGGGAGAAGTGCCTACCGCTTCTTTGAGTTCTCCTACAACAACAGCTTCAGGCTAGTCTCGGTATGGCACCGTTTGAGGCTTTGTATGGGAGGCGTCGAACCCCATTGAACCGGTCGAGGCGGGGAGAGACAGTTCTTTGGCCTAGATTCCATCAATGAGGCTGAAAGTCAAGTGCGATTGATTCGTGAGCACTTGCGCGTGGCTCGATCGGCGGAAGAGCTATGCGGTCGGCGTCGCCGTGAGTTGAGTTTCGGCCCAATGACTTTGTGTATCTCAAAGTCTCACCTCTGAAGGACATCGTCGTTTGTGTCAAGGCAAACTAGCTCCTCGATATGTCGGACCGTGTCGCGTCGTCAGAAAGTGGGAGCCGTTGCATACCAGTTGGAGTTGCCGCTACACTTGAAGGGTGCATGATGTTTTCCATGTGTCACAATTGAAGAAGTGCCTCGTGTTCCGGTTGAGGAAACACCATTGGAAAATATCGATGTGCGGAAGATCTGTCTTATCGTGAGCGTCCGTTCGTATCCTCGAAGAAGCTGAGCGCAGAGCGAGGAACCGTGTGATCAAGTTCCTCAAAGTTCGATGGTCAAACCACTCCGAGGATGAAGCTACGTGGGAGCGGGAAGATCGTCTCGGCGAGTACCCATCATTCTTCTCCAGTGATCGAGAATCTGGGCGAGATTCTGTAAGAGGAGATTTGTAACAGCCCTAACTTAGGGTTTGTATTTCCAATGTAAAATTTTGAGGAGGAATAAAAACTTTTGTTGCCTCTTCAAATCATTTGGAAGTTTTCCAAATTTTCCTAGCAATTTCAATTTTCTAGAATTAAATTCTTGTGAATGGAGATTGTTGTCAGCAGTTCTTAGCTTTCACACTTGTGATCATCCTCTGAAATTATTTTTCCTACCATCTTGATCATCCTATCTACCTCCCTGAATTATTTCACAATTTTTAGATTTTGTTTGCTATTTCATATGGCCAAGTCAACTCTGTTTGAAATCTGGTCAAACTCCTGTACAGCAGCTTGTGAATTTTCTCTAGAACAATGCAGTGCATAAAAAGTTCTGGAAAAATTATACAAGGTTGTCCTCTGTCCCTAGTAGCTACCATAAAAATTTCGAAATTTTTGGAGCTCAGGAGCTACCTCTAAAAATTCCCCAAAACCTTCTCTGTCTTTTAAATCAAATTCTAAAAGTATTGTTCCTCGAGCCCAAACCCAACTCGGGCTCGAGTCCGACTACTTACACTTGGTTCGGTCGCATCAACTAATCGCACCGCCCGAGTCAATTGATCGCGACCGTCCGATGCAAATCGAGCGATCCACGTCGCGCGCGCAACCGACTGTCCGAATGCATACATCGATCTCGGCGCCCAATTCGGATCCAGCGGTCGACCGTTCTGATCAAATCAAACCACGGTTCGCACCGCTTTGTGAGTCACGGCTGGTGGACCCCACTTGTCGGCCGTCCTCGTCTCTCTCGCGTCTCACCGGGCGCACGGCGATCACGCATGTGTGCCACGTGCCTCGTCATTGCCACCTATTGCCTCGTGTTGCGTCCGTGGAGCATCGCGAGCTTTATAACCTCACGCACTCACTCATTCGCCGTTTCCTTCGCTATCTCACTTTCTCCGCCCGCTTCTGTTTGGCGGCGAAGAGAGGCGAAAGGTAGCGCCGCCGTGTTAGCGCCGCCCTTGATCCCGCAACCACACGCGTGATCCACGCTCGCGCCGCCCATTTTGCCCAACCCGGGTCCTTGGCGTCGATGGATCACCGAAGGCGTATCGTCGTCTCCGCTCCGGTTGCGGCGGTCCGCGAGCTTGCTAGTTCTCGGTGAGTCTCTAACCTCGTCTCTTGGTCCCTCGTGATCGCAATCCTCCTCACGAGTCTAACGGTGGGTTCGTTTACGTCTTTCGTGCATCGTGGAAGTCGTGCGGGTGTTTCTTCCTCGCGCCACGGTGTTCGCCGCGTGCGCAATTCGGCCGCCTCGGACCTTCTTCTTCGACTTTGTCTTGTGCTTATTGCTCCACGGAGTCGGCGATCGTGGCGCAACTTCTCGAAGCTGCTCGAAGTCCATGGCGCCTTCTGCGAGCCGTAGCTTCTTCTCGCCTCGCCGTCGTGGCCCATCTCCGGCGACCATTGGGCTCGCGTCATCGGCATCAAGTTCGTGGAGCTGCGGTGCACCGTGCGTGCCATCCCGAGCTCGAGCCTCGGCCATTCTCGAATCCCCACCTCGCCGTCGCGGCGCGTGTGGGGACTCCGTCAGCCGCCGTAGCTAAGGTCTAATCCCTTCTTAAGCTCTAATCGTCTTTTAGTTTGTATCTACGGCAGGGGCCCTGCTCGTTAATCACGTTTAGAAATCGTTTAATCCAACCGTTGCATTTCACTTTGTGTCTCTGTCATGGGCCGGAATGTCGGTTGGGGTGGTGTAGTGTTATTAATGCGTTTTCTCTGTCGGCAAGCGTATTTCTGTGAGTATATGTTAAAGTACACTTTGATATGTCAAAGGCGTATTCTTAGAATACGCCGGCGTCACCTTATGCGGGCGATCGCTCACGTCAGCGTTTTCATGCGGGCCCTTTGTCGATGGTTGAGGCTAGCGTGCGTCGATAGAAGAAGTATTAAGTGCTTTAGTATTTCAAATGCTTTTACATTGCCTTTGTTAAATCAATTAAACTTGTAAAATGCATAACTAATTCAATTTTTATCCAAACTGCATGAAACCAGTCTTGTTAATTTTCATTTTAAATGTACTATTTACTAAAATGAGTTTCAACCTTGTATCTGTAGCAAAAATCTGTTAATTAATTTAATGTTGTAAATCGTAATCTCCAAATTAGAAAATGCATATCTCTTTCAATAATTGTCCAAATACAAGAAACCCAATTCTGTAAAATTTCATTTTCAGTATACTAACTATTAGGATAGGTTTTACACACTGTTTCTGTTCATAAAAATTTGTTAAGTAATTAACTAGTGGCATGTTGTGTTTTTAGCTTAGAAAATTCATAGAAAATTATTAATAACTTAAAATAATTTGTTCTCTGTTTCTAAAATTTTGTTATATCTTGCTTAGGTTGCTGTGTGAGTTTTGGCTTGTTTTGGTGTTGTTGTATGTTTGAGTTTTGTCGGTGTTATTCGTTCTTATTTGCTGTTATGTTCGATCGTTAGGCTTCGATATTTGCGGCAACCCTGAGGACGATCCTCCGCAACATATTGAGCAACAGCAGCCAGGCAAGCAGTTTGATCATATTTATCCCAGTATTTTAAAGTCTAATATTTTGTTTCAGCTGTATGTATGCATCGCTTAATTTGTGTTAAATTGATTAGTTAAATCCGTATTTGCATATCCTGTAGACAAAATATTGATCTCTACTACCGAGCCTAGGTTATTTCTTGTGATTAGAGGTGTTGGATGATCTCTTGTCACTTAGTAGATCCGGGTCAACTTGCTTAGACATGCTTAGCTATCGGTAGAACTGGGCGGTTATCGACTTTAGTCGGTAACCTTGATCACACAAAATCTACTATAACTTTATGTTTCAGCATTTTTGCTATGTTTAATTGCAAAACTAAACTGAAAACCAAAAATGATTTAGACTTGGGCACAACGGTATGATTGGTGTGATCTGTTGGGTGTGATCGAATGGTGCCCGAGTCAACAAGGACCGAACATCTTGTTACATGAACCAAGCATTTTGCGTGCTAACCACACTAGAGTATATGGGACCTCTCTTGACCTAGTACTTTGGCGTGTATTGGCTCGGTCGCGGGAGGTCGCGAGGAGGGATGAGGTGGGAGCATGGTAGTTGTCAAAAGCTTTATCTGAGTGGGTAGTTGTCTTTTCGGCTTTACCATGTAAGCGTATGGATTTCTATCCATACGAGCGGCTCGTAGTTAATACACAATATTGGAAAAAGTCTCGTAGGACTTAGTCTGTGCTTGCATACCTTCGGAAGTGTGCTTTGGCTTAAAGGCGATCGAAGTGTGGGTACATTGGTACACCTGCGAGGGTTCAAACTATTCGAATAGCCTCGTCCTAGGTTATGGACACGCTTGGCAAGGTCTTCCAAGAGTTAGACTACAACATTTAAATTAAAACTTCTTTGGGTGATACGAATGCGGGATTCGTGCTATTGTGGTGGTGACTATTGGGATAGTCACTTCTAGGTTGTTTTATCTTTGCTCTTTGCTAATATTATCCTTTCTTCGCTATTTCAATCTTATAAATGAATTGCAAACTTGCCTTTAAAGCTGTATTATATTATTGCAAATGAAAGTTGGCTTTATGCAAATGAAACATATGGCCTCCACCAAATAAGCTGCATGTAGCATATGAGCAGTCTGTTAGTTCACACGTCGTCTTGCGGGTACAAAGACAATCTTTGTACTCGGTGCTTTGCTTAATGTTTTTGTTGCAGAGGAAGAAGGTGAGCCTCGTGGTCCTCACTTACGTGAGTGTGTTGCCGCTTCTTGGGCGACTAGACTTGGCGGTCGGTCGGATGCCTTGTGGGTTGAAGGCACGCGATTGGCTTTGTTTATAGCCATCTTATGGCACTTTTGCTTCAGTCGTTCTTGTCTATTTGTGTATCTTGTGGCACAATCGGCCTATATACGTAATATTGTTACTATTTGTTTATCTTCCGTTTGTAGTGTAATGTTTGGACTCTATGTTTTGAATGGAGTTGATGTCTAATTTTGTAACGAGGTGCGTATCTTGCTTTACGGGAAGTATACATATCTAGAGATCGATTTATTTGATTTGTGATGCTAGGACCAGGTGGTTGGTTAAGCATTACAAGCCAAATAAACTGGGGTCCTCACATAGGAGGAGCTAAGGCACTGGAGGTAGGAAGAAGGAATGGGAGGAGAAGAAATAGGTAGCAGCCACACATGCTGTCGGGTGGAGATTAGAAAGAGAGGAAATGAGAGAAGAAGAGAGGATGGACTAGACTGATGCATGCAGCGGCTTGGCAGCGCTGCCGTGCATTGCATGCCGTACATGCATGTGGCGGCGCTGCAGCGGAAACAATGTTGAGCCGAGCACCGAAGTGGCAGCGGCTCGACGAGGCACAGTGGCAGCCTAGTGCGCGGCATGAGGGCGCGAGGCATTTTCTAGTGGCTCGGACATGGCCCGGGCGCGTGGCGACATGGAAGGCAGTGGCGGCAACTTCAGACGGCCAGCGGCACCAAAATGGCGGACATGGACGAGGAGCCGGACGTGGACATGGACGTAGACAACCATGGAGGACACGGGCAAGTGGCCGAGCGGACGCGGGATCGGCAAGGACTACGGTGGATGCGGGCGAGAAGGCGATGCCGGTGGCGATTTGCACGGCTAGTGCCGCGGTAAAAATCTTTAGTGTTATTTTTGTTACCGTGCTATGATATTAAATATATTAGTCGTGCATGTTGCATATTATTCATGAGCATATCATCTATTTATGCATGTTTAATGGTAAAATAAATTGGTAGCTTGAAATCAATGTAATTCTCCGGTTATGTGTTATTTATGCATAGGCGTCTTCATACGATGTATGTCGGTATATGCGAGTGATTTTATCATCGTAGCGGATTGTGTAGAATGTTGATCAGTAGATGCTAGGTTAGATGTATGAGTTGATGAATTGATCGGATGATATTATTTTGAGTAGCATGCAAAATAGTGGTGATCTTTGGATATAAAGTAATTAGAGGTTTTCCCTCACATTGAATTAGTAATTTTAGGAGCTTCGACGCATAAGGATTTTATGAATGGTTACTTGATGGATGACTTATGTGTTGATGATTAAGAAAATATGGATGTAGAATCGGATGATTTATTTAATCGTGAGCAAATTGGTCGGATGTCTTAAGTAATATCTATGTGGGTTGTACATGCTAGAATTGGGAGAAGGTAGGAATGGATTATTTGATTTCGGATAAATATTGGATTGCCATGTAATTAGTAGGTATGTCCCATGTGTCGAGTTGATGCAATTGTACTCTCTATTGGATTAGTAGCTAAATGATTATTAGTCGATCGTAGAGACGCATATGTGATTGGATTGTTAGATGTCATACATGACAAGTCCGGTGAAATGGATGTAAGTTGAGTTATTAGTGAACTATTAAATGTTGGATGTGCAATTAAATTGTAGAGCTGACTAGGTGTCTGGTTAGTTAGTTAAACCTCGATCGGTGGAAAATTGAATGTATGCGATTGTGATTTGCTGAGGCGAGACTAGTAGAGCTAGATAGTCAGCAATAGCTTAAATAGTATATCAGAGAACGATCGATGAATTCAATCATGGTCATATGCCCATGAGTCGGTGGATTCCGTGTAATTATCGGATAAGTTGTATATTTGGAAGATCGTGAGTTCGGGCATCACTCGATGGATTGACTACCTTGATAATGCCTTAGTGGATGTTAGCATCGGATTTAAATCAAGACGTGAGAATATAATTGGAGAGTGTTATGCATGTGATTGGATTCGACACGGGAGAATCGGTTAAGTATATGCTTATGAGAAAGTTAGATTGTCGGTAGATGTTCTCCCTTTAGGAAATAAATTGAAAAGAAAAGAAAATACATAGACCCCACTTGTCATGGCAGAGGCTAGGTCATCCTACCTATAAAAATTATTTAATGCAGTAGCAAAATCAGAAAAGAATTATTTGTATACGAAAAAGTCTTTTAACTTCAACAATTCATAACTAATTCATATGAACTCTAAATTGGGTGATTCAATTTTTATTGATCATAAATTTTAATTACCTTTCATGCCATGTAAAGATTATCCCTACCATAGTTCTACAAATTTCTGTGAAACAATTAAATTCGGATGAACAGTAACAAAACATTGATTTTCAGCATTTTCCAAAAATCTGATTTTCAAACTACCATAACTCTCTCATATAAACTCCAAATGGAATAATTTTTGTACCTAAATTTATCTAAAATCATAATATAGCTACTGTATAAATTTCATGCATTTTGGAGCAACTTGAGTTTTTGGCTATTTCTCGGTGTTTATTCGATATCGCCTTTTCTTTAGATTCCGAGTTGCCGGAAGTATGAGAGTAAGTAACCGAGAGTGAGAAAGTGAACTACCAGCAAGGCAAGCATCCTTTGAACTTTCTTTTTGCATCATATTTGATCCCAGTTTTGTTAGGATAGATGCAATGATAATTGCTTGCATGTTATTTTGATAATGTCGGTATTTTTGTGATGATTAGTTAGACACCTCCTATTATATTGTCATTGTGGCTATCCATGAATTATTCCAGTAATGAAATGCTTAAGATAGGATGTGTGAAATTATATTGTTCGAGTTTGCTTAGCCATGCAAGTCTAGAACCGGTAGTTTGATTGTCGGGAATAACCCGACAAATATGGGATAAACACAACTCTCATTATATACTTTTGTTTCAGATCTTCATATCGGTTTTATGAGTTAAATTTTGTCATTTTAAATGAGCTTTTGGTCTGGACAAGTGTCGGTTAGTGATAGTGCTTTGTGCACGAGATTTGGGCATCTGGTTTGACTTGTCTGGACAATTAAGGACCGAACTTTGGGTACCTACTGTTCAAGCAACACTCGTGCTATCACACGCGGTATATGGGTGTTGTATGGTTAAGTAGGGGGGAGGTTTCGTTGTGTTGAGTCCCACGGTGGTAAAATTGTAAGAACATAGGACCGTGAAATCCTATGTTTCCTTTTGGGCCGATAGGATGTGGACGTGAGCGTCTTGTGTTTCCTAGGTGTAATACCCTATAATAGGATTCGGGAGGAAATCTAAAGTTTTAAAAGAAACGAGTGATTGGAAGTCGATTCAGGGGAAGGACCTTCTAGAAAATAATTGAATAAGTGGGAGGAGATGGGTTTTTCTTCATAAACGCAACAACTTTGGGCACAGGCTACGGCCCATGAGGCCCTCTAGTGGCCGACCAAAGGGGAGGCACCCTTTTCCTCCCCTCCTAACCCTAGCCGCCTCTCCTTGCCCCTCTACCCGTGCGCCCCTCCTCTCTCTCCTTAGGCAGCCGCCTCCCTCTCCCCTGCGCACCACCTGCCCAGGGTCTCCCGGCTGCTGTACTCCCTCCCCTTGCGTCTCCTCGCTGCCGGCAAAGCCCGTCCGTCTTCCTCGCTTGCCGACTCGGGAGAGAAGGTGATCGCTGGAGGGGTTTGGCTGTTCGAGGAAGGAGAAGAGGAAGGCGAGATCATCTTTTGGGGAGAGCTCGCTGGTGGGTGCCCTCAGTGCCCGGCAATCGGTTCGTCAAGGGTAACATCGTTTTCCTCGTTTAGATGTTTTAGCACTTAACTATTCTTTGCCGGCAATTCTGTCGCCTCAGGGCAGATCGCATTAGAGGGACGATTTGTTATAGTTAAGTGCGGATTCAGTCTCAGGCATCTCCTAGAAAGTTGTAGAGGACGTCAATAGCTTTCAATGAAGTGCTAGATCATATTATTTGGACCTCTACAGCAGAAGTTATGAATTATTTACTATGACTGTCCTGCGAATCTGTTAGTATTTTGACAGGTTTTAGTAATCTGACCTTTTCGATCAGTTAAAGGGAGAATTAGAGGATCGCAGTATAACGAAAGTTGTAGATAATTGTCGTAGCTTTCAGGGAAGCACAAGAACGCAAAATTTGGGTAAACGACCTGAAAGTTATGTTAGTTTTAGTGCTCTGTCCAGAAAGTCTGACGTGAAATCGATGTCTTGTTAATCGGCTTGAAAGTGATTTTAGATGGCCGAATCAGGGGAGCTCACCAACTAGGTTTAGTTGGGAAATTTGATAACCTTTCAATGAAGTCCAAGAACACGTAATTTGGACCTCTGTACAGAAAGATATGAATTTTAGAACTTGACTGTTCACAGAAGGTACAGAACAGCAATTAGAAATTTGGAGTCGGGATTGGGTTGCGAGCTATTGCTAGTTGTGTTTGTTTTTAGAATTCATGTGGTTCGTTACTGTGGTCTTAGTCTATGTTCTTGATTGAATTTAGGTGGGAAAGAGTACGGAGGCAGCACGACTTCACGTTCCCAGTTCTTGCACGCAGTTAAGGCAAGTGCATTGTTTGATTCGTGGTTGTGTTTGATTGGTCATGATTGTGTGCTTCTCGATATGTGGTAGCATAGTGAGATTGTTGGCTTGATGTTCATTTAAGATTGATGGATCGTCATATATGTCCATGCTCTATTGTTATATGTTCTTCTTGTCTTGTGGTAATTTGATGATGATTAAATGATGAGCATGTGCATATTGAGATCATATTGAGGCTTGGTCATGTGGTGACCAAGTATGTTTCCTTTGAGATCCCGTCATGAAGGTGGCGGGCCGAGATCCTCACTCGTGGAGTGTGGGCTTGAGGTCCCCATTACTTGCGAGTAATGGGCAATTGGTCCTGTGCGTGCGCGCCTGAGCATGGGTATGCGGCGGCGGTTGCATACTCTGCATTACGGTGTAATGCACACGAAAGATAAAGAGAAAGGATCCTTGAGCATTGCATCCGCATGTGAAACGTTTGTTGTTGATCTTACGTATATTGATGCTGATGTTATGGCTTCTATTTACGTACTGCGATGCGTGGACTCACCCTTGTTTTGTTGTTATTTTAGGTACCGAGCCAAGAGCGACATGCATGGGGGAAGTAGACGCTAGTCACACACATGCCACATGAACTAAATAAAGTTGAATGATCTTCAGATAGTAATTGTTATTAGTAAATGGGCGAGATGCTCAAAGGTTAATTATATCTTGTGTCTTGAGGTGGTTTAAGTGTAATAACGATGAGTAGTGGAACTTTATACTTCACTGGATTGCTGGATATGTAGCATATCTTTGATTATCTTTTGATGTCTCTAGCTGGTAGTTTGATTAATTTATGATTCATTTGAATGTTGGAACCTCCGTGTAATTAACTTTACAAGGGAGGTTCTGCCGAACTTTATTAAGTTTGCTTTGATTAGAATTTTATTAGGGTTTGTTTAGTAGCATTCCAGGCTCATGTTGAGCTAGGGTGTTACACTAGGAGCCCTGGGTTGAGGGACTTAGCCCAATGGTATCTTCTTGCTAAAAATGACCATATCTTGATTTACCGGGCCGGCATACCATAGGAAGTATGCTATATTCGGAGGCATCTGGAGGCTTACGGGCTAATCAAGTCGTGCGGGTAAAGTAGTACACCCCTGCAGGGTATAAATCTATTCGAATAGCCGTGTCCACGGTTATGGACGACCGCTTGAAACTTGTGGCTGCTTATTGTTAGACTTGGAATTAAAATTGTGGTTATAACTTGGTATCGACATGAATGGGATGTTCATGCTTGTTGTTGTATCAAAGTGGACCGCCACTTTGTTTTTGGTATGATTCATTTGTTATGGAATTGATTACTTATTCACATACTTTACTTCTACTTCAAATCTGATTTTTAAATGGCACTTGAAAACTAGTATGTGTAGGTTGTACATTGTTGCGTCTCTTTCGCAAAACTAAGCCAATATGAGCCTTTCCTTTGAATGACCTTATGCATAACTATTTTTATTTGTGTAAGACTTGCGAGTACTCTTTGGTACTCAGCCAGATGTTTGCTGGCTTTTACAGGTGAGGACGATATCGAGACTAATGAGTTCGTCGGTGTCGATTTAGGTGACACCGACGAGTAGTATGCTATCTTCTAACTCCTAGTCGGTTGCCGATGGGTTGTGGGCATACCACTGCTGGCATTTTGGTTTATTTACTCGCTTTCGCTATAAACTTGTTAAATTTGGCCGGTCGGCCACTTATGTATTTGTATACTTGGAACTGTGTTGTAACTTTTGCACTATTTATGAATGATGGTTGTATGCATGTGACGAACGTTGTAATGAGGGTATGATTATATTGGTCGCGTATCTTGGGAGCCAATATAGGTCATGCTCGCTGTTCATGGCTTCCTATTTAAGTCGCTAAGTGTAGTGCTTAACTGGTTGGGGAACCGACAATCATGTAGTTCTCGTAGAGCAGCGGCGTGCATGATCGTCGGGGCTCTAGTATTCGGTCAAGCCTCTCATTTAGACTGAGTCAAGTTGGAATCCATTTACCGGAGACCTAGGGTTATGTCCCTAAGACCATGCTTAGTCTCGGTCTTAAGGAGATAACTCCGAGGTCCCCACAATCCCCGTCATGTATATGACGGGCTTGAGGTCCCCACACTTGTGGACTGTGGGCTTGAGGTCCCCTTTACTTGTGGAGTATTGGGCAATTGGTCCCTGCGCTTGCGAGCACAGGCATGGGTATGCAACGACGGTTGCATACTTTACATTACTGATAAAATGCAAAAAGAGATAAAGAGAAAGGATCCTTGAGCATTGCAAATGCATGTGGAATGATTTAATAAAATGCTTCTGGAAGTGGATGCTGATGTTATTATTTTGCATTGTAATATTTTTATGTACTTGCTGAGTCTGTGGACTCACTCTTGTTGTTGTTGTTGTTTTATGTACCCAATCCAAGAACGACATGCATGGGAGGGAGTAGCTTTATGTTCGCACGCACACTGCCATGAACCTTTTATAGTTGATTAAATTTCAGATCATGTCTTAATAAATGAGCAAACTTCTTAAAGGATTTATTTCGGTTATGTTTACACGTTGGATTATTTGTAATAATGATGCGTAGCATATTTTGGATATCTGTAATTATGTTGTAGTTGTTTAGCACATCTTGATGGCCTATAGTTTATATTGAATGTTGGTTTGTTTAATTTTGATAATTGTGCTTGTTGGAACCCCCGGTATAGTTAGCTAAACAGAGTAGGTTCTGCCGGAATTTAGTAAAGTGTCATGATTTTAAACTTATTATATTGTTAGATTAGTAGTATTCCAGGCTCATGTTGGGCTGGGGTGCTACAGACGCGCTCCTCCACCCGGGTATCCGCGGATCCGCGATCAGTACACACAGGGCGTCGTGGACACCATTCGGGCAAATCCGCTATCATAAGCAGTGGCCACCACCTCACGGTCGCGGCGCCGCGATTCCAAGGATGAGCTCGCCGAAGAGCTGCTTGCTTCCTGCCGCACCTCGGAAGTCGTCGCCACCGTCTTCGCGGACGGGCCCGCCATCCCCTCAGCAGCGCTAGAGCCACCAGCCCCACCGGCCCCAACAGCCCTCAGGGGCGCCACGCGAATCGGGCCAAGGGTCTCCAGCTCATCGGGGCCGCGCGCCCGCTTCTTCTTCGCCGCGTCGGGGTCCAAGCGTTTCGCCAGGCGAATGGAGGGGTCCACGTAGGCACGATTTAACCGAGGCTCGCGCACCACCTGCCCCCGTCTCACATGTTCCTCCCCAGTGTACGGGCCTAGAAGCTGCTCGGCCGCACGCTCGGCCTCGTCAATAGGCAACACTGCAAGGCGGTCAGAAGGGCAATGACCCAACAACGAAATTAAGTATAGACGCAAACCTGAACGGTCCCCAAGCTCCAACGCGGGGACACCATCCCTCGGCTCCCCAAGCTGAACATCCCAGCCCTAAGCCGCCGACCTGGCGAAATCGCCAAAACTCCTACACGAAGTCCCGAGTGGACATCCTCCGCACCGCCTGGAGCAACAGCGCTAGCAGCGCATCCTCCTTCGCCGAAAGCTGGATCGTCGGGGAGGAAATAAGCTGAATGGGACCCCCGCAGGAACGAAGACCAGCATCGGGGCCGCATTTATGATAAAACCAACGGCGGGTCCAATCCGTTTCCCACTGGTTTCGAGCTGCCAGAACAGGTAGGTCTTGAAGAAGCCGCCCCTTCGTCTGGAAGTTGATGCTGCCAAAGTTCAGCGTCTCACGGTGCTTTTCTTCTTCTTCTGCTGGCACCTCTCGTCATGAAGGTACGCGAAGAGCCTCGACTCCCCGGTGCCAACCCCGGCAGACCGAGACACCCACATGAAAACACCAAGCTTCACGATAGAGTTGGGGGTCAGCTGGGCCAGGTCGACTCCATACAGCTGAAGAACCTGGAACAACAGTGTAGCACACAGCAGGCGGAGACCCGCATCCAGGAAAGCCACGAAGAGGATCGTCTCATTCTCCCGAGGCAGTGCGACCTCGGAACGGCGCGGGCGTCCTCGGCCGTCAACTTCCGCCGCTATGAAGGGCTCGCGAGAACGATGGCGTCACGGTCGAAGGGCCCAATTCATCGATGTATACCACAGCACCGCCTCCGTCCTTGTTCTGCTTCGTCATCGCAAGCGTCGGAAGGCAATAGATGAGAGGAAATAAAGCAGGAGGCGGAAGAACAACACAATCAAGCACCAGGTCACCCATTTATAGACCAGCGGAAGGAAACAATGCAGCGCTCGAGGAACCGAGAAGTCGCGACCCAAACAACGCACGACATGTGGCAACCTAACGGTACAGTGTGGCGTACATAACGGTGCGCACGAATCAAGAAACGCACTCGGAATGGGCGCCGTACAACACCCAAAGCATCCTGGGCGGGCCCATTTATGTGGCCCGGAAGCCAACACACCACATCGCTCGATGTCGGGTGACGCCCATTCATGGCGCGCGAAAGCCAACACCGCACGCCACACCACGGCCAACCGCCCGACCACCGGTACGCCATGCACAACCGGGCGGGAGTCACGCACGAACGCTTCACCAGGTCGAAGGGGATGGTGTACCTGCACCCTCTGGGAAGAGGCGCGGTTTCAGCCATGACGAAGCAAGACCTCGACAGCGAGGGGCTTGTCGTAGGGACGGCCCACCGGCCCCCACGACCGGGTGAGCACCCAAGCGTGCCGACCCCACCAAACATCCCGAAGGGGGCCGAAGGGCCCCGAAGGGCAATGTCCCAAAGGAAGCGAAGGTCCGAGTCCTGACGCCGGGCCCCAAAGGTCTTGAGCGGAGGAGTACCGCATCCTCTGGTGCAATAATCCTGCGGCCCCTACTACGAGCGAAGCAACCGGCATCGATCATCGAAATGAGAAGTTTCCTTGGACTAGCGGGTTACTACCGCAGGTTCATCGAAGATTTCTCTAAGATCGCAAGACCCATGACCCAACTTCCGAAGAAGGAAAAGAAGTTTGAATGGACAGACGCCTGCGAAGAAAGTTTCCAGGAACTGAAGAAGAGGCTAGTCTTAGCACCGGTGTTAATTCTACCGGACATCCGCAAGGATTTTGAGATCTTCTGTGATACATTCCGTCAAGGCCTCGAATGTGTATTGATGCAGGAAGGCAAAGTCATGGCTTATGCATCCCGGCAGTTGAGGCCACACGAAGGGAATTATCCGACTCATGACCTTGAGTTAGCAGCAATTGTGCACACTATGAAGATCTGGCGGTATTATCTCATTGGTAACCGCTTTGAGATTTTCACTGATCATAAGAGTCTGAAATACATCTTCACCCAGTCCGAACTCAATCTCCGATAGAGAAGATGGTTGGAGTTGATAAAGGATTACGACCTCGAATACATTATCATCCGGGCAAAGCCAATGTGGTGGCAGATGCCTTGAGTAGAAAGGCGTATTGCAACACCGTCTTGGTGCAGAAGAATCAGACAGAGTTGTATGAAGAATAGAAGCACCTAAACTTAGAGATTGTCAACCAAGGTTGTGTGAACGCTTTGGCAATTCAACCAACTCTTTAGAGTTAGATCAGAGCAAGGCAGTTAGAAGATGACGACATCAAAGAAATCAAGAAGAATATGAGAAGAGGCAAAGCCCCAGGTTTTTCTGAGGATGAGCAAGGAACAGTGTGGTTTGGAGACCGCATCTGTGTACCCAATCAACAGGAGGTAAAAGAGTCGATTCTGAAAGAAGCTCATGAATCGCCTTACTCCATTCATCCTGGAAGCACCAAGATGTACCAGGACCTAAAGGAAAAATATTGGTGGGTCAGCATGAAGCGAAATTCTTTGAATTCGTCGCTCGTTGTGATGTTTGCCCGAGTCAAGGCGAGCATCAAAGACCCATGATGCATTGCAACCATTACCAATTCTTGAGTGGAAGTGGCGGGAAGTTGGTATGGATTTTATCACCGGACTCCCTAGGACCCAATCAGGATATGATTCCATTTGGGTGATAATTTGTAACATCCCAAATTTCAATCTGTGTTTTAAATGTAAGAAAATGAGTAGAAATTAAAACTTTTTCGTACATCGTGTATTTCCTGTAGGTAAAACACTGCGTGTTCATTCTTTCCCCAACTTCTCTCCTGTAATCACAATAAAAAAACCAAAAATCATCGACGCATGTTATACGATTGCGATCACCGTCTCGAGGCGTTCGTTTACTGCTGTCGTTTCTGCATGCAAGATCATATGAGCAAGTTGGAAAAATGTGGGAGAAACGTCTCGCTATTTCTCTCACTGCCATCCCTTTCCAACCCATCGACCAATTTTTGTTTATGCCCAACCGAACCACCCTTCCACTCATGCATTCTTTGGTCACCTCACCACTGCACACCCTACCATTTCCTTTTTCCCAAGAGAGCGGCTCTGCCATTTCTTGTCCACAGATCGAACCCACCACCTCACTTGCCATTTCTTTTCACCCCTCCACATCTACCTTGCTCCTTGCTGCCTCTGTCCCTTCACCTCCCCTCAGCGCAAACCGCGCCCCAGTGCTTCTAGGCGTGCGGCCATCCTCTGTGGTCTTGCACTCGACCGCGGCGCTCTTTGCCGCCGACCGCCTCGCCGCGCCTGCGCCCTTGCGCCCGTCGTCGCCGGCCTCAGCGGCTCGCCGCCCTCCTCGCTTACACGCGCGCGCCCTCGCCTCCGCCGCCACACCACCGGCATCGCCAGCGCCGTCGCCTCCGGATCCACCGCGGCTCCTCCCTGCGCCTCCCGGCCGTCGCCCCGAATCCGCCCGGCCGTGTCGGCCACCTCCCACCGGCCGGTGCGTCGACCTCGGTCTTCCTCGCGCTGGCAACCGCTCGCCGTCACAGCTCCTCCTTCGCCGACCAGCGCTCGGCCGCCGTCGCCACCTTCGACCTTGGTGCCAGACGGCTCGAGCCGCCGCGTCTCCTCCCGGCTGGCCGCCCAGCTCCACCATCGTGCGCCTCAACCGTCTTGCTCCCCTCATTCTTGGTGCATTGCGGCTCCTCCACGTTGTAATACCGCCTGTGATCGCCTGCTTCAGATTCCGACCGCGGCGGCAAGCCAATCTTGAGCCGCCTTTGGTCCCTTCTCCTTGCCCTCTATGTGTTTGTGTATATGCCTCAAAGAATACCTTTGTTTCTCTACTGGTAGGCCCTCACTCTCTGTGGGTATGAAGGCGGTCGTCGTCAACACTCCTCACTGGTGCCAAGACCACCCAGGATCGCCTACACCTAAGCAATCAATTTGCCCATGTTCATTGCCGCCCCATCCACTCGCCGGTGACTTGCGCGCCATTTCAGCCCCAACCCCGTTCTTTACCTCTGTGAAGTCTCTCTCTGTGCATGGCAATAAGACCTCAATGTTATACATGTCACCTGCTGCTAACCAATTCTATGAATGTCTTTTAGTCTCCTCAAATGAATTAGTACAACTGAATTTTGAGTGTTGGAAGAAGTTGGCATTTCATTTCAACAATACTTGTATTATGCATTGGATGAATAGTACACTCGAGAATTTCGGTGTTGGCGGTTTCTCTTCCTTGAAGATGTCCTTTTGTAGGTTGTTTGCACAGTTGGGATAATATGAACACAATCGATTCATCAATAGGATTTTGGGGCATGGATAATTTAGTGGATAGAAATGTCTTGACTCAATTAGTATTTGGACCACTTTATTGCGAAGTAACCAAATATGAAAAATCGATGAGGAATGTGAATTTTGAAATTCATCAAAGAACAGAGAAGATGTTAGGTAAAGAAATCATTTTTGTCGGGGCCCTTTTAGCAAGACCATCTTTTGTCTCGCTAGATAATGCTTTGTTTGTCATTTAGGTCACGTTACTAAGTTGACAAGCTGGAAGCTTAAAATTACAGGAAGTTTAGTTATAGTCACCTTTAGCCCTTCTAAAAATCTTCTGTTGATAGTATATGCATAGTGATCTATATTGAGTATGTCAATAGGTTGATGACTTTGTGTATATAGTAGTTGGAGTTTGTCTTAGTTTTATTAGTCCTTGGACATCTACCTATGAGAATCAACCAACTCGGGAATCAACACTAAAGGAAAGTTTTAGAAACCATCGAGAGCGGCCAAATCTGAAAAACTAGTATAGTTGTAAAGCTTTATAAATCAACAACGAGTAAACCTTTTTGTCCATGCTTAATGAACCTTGTTGTTCCCAAGCAAGCGGAGAAGAGGAAGGCTTAGGTAGTACCAAAGTTATTAGTTGGCTGATTTGAATGCTCCTGTTAGTAGATAAGTCATTAAGGTTATTCGGAAAATGCTAGTGGTATGTCCTTGTACATATGTGTAGCTTTGTTTGCTAAACGTGTTAGTTAACTTTCGTTGGTTAGTAGTGTTTGTTTAATTAGTTGTCAGGTAGTCTAGTTAGTAAAGTCAATTTGCTTGGCATGAGTGATTAAATTTCGTTTAGAAGATGATATGGGAAATTAGAGCTAAGTGGTGATATTTGAAATTGTTGCAAAGCAAAGGTGATTTAGGGATCCTTTATCCAGTCTTGGTGATTATTGGATACCTTTAGGTGATTAGTACAAGTTTGTCATTGTTGATGAGTAAATGTTATTTCTCAACGACGACCCGCTAACTTGCTTCCTAATCAAAGTAGTTAGTACTTAAACCTTTAACTTGAAAGGTATGTTTTGGCGTAGGCCATTGGATCATGTTATATAGCAAGTAGTAGATTGCGGCCCTTTCCATTAAGTTGGCTAGTAGAAGTTTGATTAAATCACTTGACTAGTAAGTACAATTTCTTAGTATCTAGCTCTTGGCAATTCGGTCTAAAAGAGTAAATTTATCATAAGCGAGATTTGAGCTTTTGGTTAATTAGTAGCGATATACCTTATGCTATAATCTCAATTTGAGTAATTCATAACCAATTTCATTCAACTCTAAATCAAATAATTTATGTCTCTAAATTCGTTACCTTTCTTACTGTATTATTTCTTAATGGTTGGAAACTTTTGGCATTACGGTGTTTATTATTTGTTTTTCGCTTTGGCGGCTTTTATCGTTAGATGGCGTTGATTCTGAGTGATCCTCTGCGACAAGTCGAATATCTCTAGCAAGGCAAAGGCAAGCGGTTTGATCATATCCAGTTCATTCCCATTATTTTCAAGTCTAATATTTTGTTTAACTTGTATGTATGCATGCTTTTGTGTCAAAGAAATTTTGTCGATTAGAGGTAGTTAATCCGTTGCATTGTTGCCACGAAAATTGTTCACCCTGCCACCACCTTAGGAATATTATTCTCCTTTGGTGAATTAGAGCCGGTGAATGATTTAGGGCCTTTTATTTGTATTTACGCTATGATGCTTAGCCATGCTTAGTTCTGGGTAGAATTGGGTGGTTATCGACTTAGTTGGTAACCTTGATCACACAAAACTTATTATGATTTATGATTTCCACCTTGTGCCATGTCTACTTATGAAAACTAAAGCTGAAAACAAAATGATTTAGACTTGGGCACAATGGTATGATGGTGTGATTTTTGGGTGTGGTGGAATGGTGCAGAGTCAACAAGGACCGAACATCTTGTTACACTAAACCAAGCATTTTAGCGTGCTAACCACATTAGAGGTATGGGACCTCTCTTGACTTAGTACTTTGGCGTGTATTGGCTCCAGTCGCGAGAGTCGCGGGAGGGATGGTGTTGGGAGCATTGTAGTGTCAGAAAGACTTCACCCGTGATGGGATTTGTTGTCTTTCGGCTTGCAATGTAAGCGTATGGTGTTTCTACCCATCGAGCGGCTCGTAGTTAATACACAAGATTGGAAATGTCTCGTAGGACTTAGCTGTGCCGGCATACCTTGATAGTGTGCTTTGTGGCTTAAAGCGGTGCAAGTGTGGGTACATTGGTACACCTGCGGGGTTAAAACTATTGAATAGCCTCGTCTAGGTTATGGACACGCTTGGGAGGTCTTCCAAGAGTTAGACTACAACCTTTTAATTAAAACTTGATGGGTTGGTATGAACGGGTGTTCATACTATTGTTGTGATGGCCATTGGGTTGGTCATCTCCAGGATGTCTTTTATGTCACTACTTACTGTATCGCTGTTATTTCTGCAAATAAAATTGAATTGTTAAAACTGCTTTCAAACTATTACATTATTGCAAAAGAAAACTTGCTATCTGCTAAAAGTAAGTCCAGAGCCCCCTCCACTTAAATAAAGCCTGCATGTAGTTAAATTATAGTTCTGTTACCCTTACACGTCAGTCTTGCGGGTACAAAGACAATCTTTGTACTCAGGTGCTTTGCTTTATGTTTTTGTTGCAGAGGAAGAAGGTGAGCCCCAAGGGCTTCCTTTTTGTGAGATGTGCTGCGGGTTTGACGACTAGCTTGGCGGTCCGGTTGGTTGCCTTGTGGGTAAAGGCACGCCGATTGGCTTTTGTTTGTTGCCATCTTATGGCCTATTTGCTTCCGCTGTGTTTTTACTTATTTGTTTGACTTTTGGCCGGTCGGCCTCTCTTTTGTACTAACCCTCTTATATTATGTATGTCTTTTATGTTGTGTTGTGCTTGGTTCTATGTGTATGAATGGAATTGATGCATGATTTTGTAACGGGTGTGTATCTGCAGTGCAGGAAGTATACATATCTCGAGGCTTAGTTTATTTGATTTGTCTTGTTAGGACCAAGTGGATGGTTAAGCAGTACAAGCCCAGAATCATCGGGGTCCTCACAAAGTTGGTATCGAGCCATTCCGACCGTAGTAACCCAAGCTTGGTCGTCTGAGGATATTTTGGAAACCTTATTTTCAAAGTATCAAATAATTTATAAAGCTTAAGTAAATTCTCAGATTTTATTCCTTACCTATCTTAGATTTCTTCTCTCGTCTTGCTCTAAATTGAGTTTTAAAAATTGTTTTCCTCTCATCTTCTTCTAAAAAGATAGTGTTATCGTTTAAATTGGGTTTTGGGAACCAATGAGTTTGGCAAATTGAAATGTTAGCCGTCCTCTACAAGATTTTGAAGCTTCCATGATTGAAGGTTTCTTGCTAGGAGGCTTGGATGCAAAATCGGACAGCGATCATTCAGTTTCGGACAGCAAGCTCAAAGGTTTCTAAATAGGGTAGAAAATGAGAGGATAATCCACTAAAACTTGTGGGAATAAAAGGGTAAGGTGTGATACTAGTTAACTAAGTACCTAACGCTATTTTTGCCGCCTTAATCTTGCTCTTGCGTAGTGTTAGACTTGAGGTAGTGTGCTGAAATTTTATCTTCTCAACCAATTACTCGTTCATTCAATACGGGTTAGTTGTGTCAAGAAGTTGAGCTTTGGTTTGGTATTTCCTTTGCTGTTTTGGATCCTTTTTGGAAGCATTTAAAGTTTATATACTTGTTAATTTGGTTTTGTCTAGGGTGATATCTCATTTCCCTAATCGTTAACTTTTCGCTTTCATCAACTTCAAGTTTTGGCGGTGTTGCTAACCAAAGTTATTAGTAACACCCTTGTTCTCTAAACCTTTCAAGGCAATTAAAATAAAATAGAACCATTTGGTTTTGATGAGAGTTCAAAACTTAACCTAAGTTTCGAAAGAGTCTAAATGACTAAAACAAACTTCAACAAATCAAATTTGGAAGTTCTTTGTGTGGAGTGGGTTCTAAAACTACCAGGCCTCCTTTTTGGTTACAGCTTCTCTAGAACTCTCTTTTGGTACCCTTTCTCTGGAATATCCCTACGCGTCAACTCGGTGTTACCGTTATGCGGTATTACCTCCGTTCAATTTCACACCGCTTCATGAGAGAAACAAACTCTTAAGAACATAGGTTACTGGAATCCCTTACCGCTATGTAGCCACGGTACTCTAGAAGGTGTGGTGGTACCGATTCACGGGAGCTCACCAAGACCGGTGTTTGAGCTTCTTTATACCACATGAGACCTCCTTGATCTAATCCGAGCCATTCGGACCCCTTGTTGATTCCATCTTGACCGTCAAAGACTACGGCATGGGAATTCATAACCATCCGGCAAGACTAATGTTATCGCGAGATACAATTAGTCAAAAAGGTGTTTTGCAATGCATTGTTGCTCGAGAACTGCAGCCATACAGCTTGAAGAATTTCAGCGTCTCAACTTGGGTGTGGTTGAGCAGGATCTATTGCTACTTTGGTTGTGCAACCAACCTTGGTGCATCGGATCAAGTTTGCTCGGCGATCGGATCTTTGGAGTGAACCAAATCAAGCAAAATGTCAAGATCGAACAACCAACTTCGATTAAGTCGAGATCGATTTGCGCGACTCAACGAGACGAGAAGGGCTATGCGGATCGTTGTCGTCACAAGTTAAGTTTACTTCTGTGGCCTAAATGGCCATAGTCCATCTAAGAAGCTAGCTGTGGAGGGATGACTCCATATAGCTAGTTGGCCGACCATGGTCTCGTTCGTTAGTGGAGTAACCAGACAATTTGCTTCACCAACTAAGAATGACCATAGTCCCTCTAAAATAGCTAGCTGCGGAGGGATGACTCCGTGCAGCTAGTTAGCAGGCTGAGATTCCGTTGTTAGTGGAATTAATCGAGACAAGTTCGCTCCGGAGTTAACGAGACAAATTACTCGAGAATTGACGGACAATCATTCCACCAACTAACAAATATTATGTACCACCACGGATCCTCGAGAAAGATCTCTCGATCTGTCAATCCTTGTTATATCCGAACTTGGCTCACTTGCTAAGTTTTCCCGTGTCGACTAAAGTGGCACGCGTTTTACGCCGGTCTAAATCCAGATTAAATCTTTGGTCGATTCTCTAATCTTTGCATCTCGGGCTCGTATGTTGGGTCGAAATCGTGACCTAACGAGAAACAATGCAATAAAACAATAGATCCAAGTACAACAAAAATATTCTAAAATAGATAAAGAATCATAAAGAAAGGTTGTGTCTTTGTAGAAGCGAGCGAAGAAGCGGCGAATCGTACCCTCGAATTCGTGAAAGTTCGATGGTCAACTCGTTAGAGTGAGATACTTGGGAGCGAGAAGATCATCTCTGCGCAAACTACCCCTCTTTAGTCCCGGTGATCCAAATCTCGGGGCGAGATTTACGTAAGGGGAGGTTTGTAACATCCCAAATTTCAATCTGTGTTTTAAATGTAAGAAAATGAGTAGAAATTAAAACTTTTCGTACATCGTGTATTTCCTGTAGGTAAAACACTGCGTGTTCATTCTTTCCCAACTTCTCTCCTCGCAATCACAATAAAAAAAAACCAAAAATCATGCGGCGCATGTTATCTGAATGCGATCAGTCTCGAGGCGTTCCGTTTACTGCAATCGTTTCTCGCATGCAAGATCATATGAGCAAGTTGGAAAAATGTGGGAGAAACGTCTTGCTATTTCTCTCTTGCCATCCCCTTCCAACCTTGACCAATTTTTGTTTATGCCCAGCAGAACCACCCTTCCACTCATGCATTCTTTGGTCACCTCACCACACACCCCTACCATTTCCTTTTTCCCAAGAGAGCCAGCTCTGCCATTTCTTGTCCTGATCAACCCACCACCTCACTGCCATTTCTTTTCACCCCTCACATCTACCTTGCTCCTTCTTGCCTCTGTCCCCTTCACCTCCCCTCCAGCGCAAAGCCGCCCCCTGGTGCTTCTGGGCCGTCGGCCATCCTCTGTGGTCTTTTTCGACCGCGGCGCTCTTTTGCCGCCGACCGCCTCGCCGCGCCTGCGCCCTTGCGCCCGTCGTCGCCGGCCTCGGCGGCTCGCCGCCCTCCTCGCTTACGCCGCCGCGCGCGCGCCTCCACGCGCCACACCCGGCATCCTTAGCGCCGTCGCCTCCGGATCCACCGGCTCGCCTGCGCCTCCCGGCCGTCGCCCCGAGATCCGCCCGGCCGTGTCGGCTTCACCTCCCCACCGGCGGGTCTGCGTCGACCTCGGTCTTCCTCGCGCCCGCAACCGCTTCGCCGTCACGGCTCCTCGCCGCCGACCAGCTGCTCGCTGCCGTCGCCACCTTCGACCGCCCAGTGCACCAGCTCAGCCGCCGCGTCTCCTCCCGCTGGCGGCCAGCTCCCCCGCATCGTGCGCCTCCAACCGTCTTTGCTCCCCTCTGTTCTTTGGTGCCTTGTAGCTCCTCCTGTTTGTGCCACCGCCTGTGATCGCCTGCTGATTCCGACGCGGCGGCAAGCCAATCTTAGCCGCTTTGGTCCCTTCTCCTTGCCCTCTATGTGTTTGTGTATATGCCTCAAAGAATACCTTTGTTTCTCTACAGTTAGGCCCTCACTCTCTGTGGGTATGAAGGCGGTCGTCGTCAACACTCCTCACTGGTGCCAAGACCACCCACAGGATCGCCTACACCTAAGCAATCCAATTTGCCCATGTTCGACTGCCGCCGCCCATCCACTCGCCGGTGACTTGCGCCGCCCATTTCAGCCCCAACCCCCCGTTCTTTACCTCTGTGAAGTCTCTCTCTGTGCTTGGCAATAAGACCTCAATGTTATACATGTCACCTGCTGCTAACCAATTCTATGAATGTCTTTTAGTCTCCTCAAATGAATTAGTACAACTGAATTTTGAGTGTTGGAAGAAGTTGGCATTTCATTTCAACAATACTTGTATTGTCTGTTGGATGAATAGTACACTGGAGAATTTCAGGTGTTGGCAGTTTCTCTTCCTTGAAGATGTCCTTTTTGTAGGTTGTTTGCACAGTTGGGATAATATGAACACAATCGATTCTGTCAATAGGATTTTGGGGCATGGATAATTTAGTGGATAGAAATGTCTTGACTCAATTAGTATTTGGACCACTTTATTGCGAAGTAACCAAATATGAAAAATCGATAAGGAATGTGAATTTTAGAATTCATCAAGGAGCAGAGAAGATGTTAGGTAAAGAAATCTGTTTTGTCGGGGGCCTTTTAGCAATACCATCTTTTGTCTGCTAGATAATGCTTTGTTTGTCATTTAGGTCACGTTACTAAGTTGACAAGCCGGAAGCTTAAAATTACAGGAAGTTTAGTTATAGTCGACCTTTAGCCCTTCTAAAAATCTTGCGTTGATAGTATATGCATAGTGATCTATATTCAGTATGTCAATAGGTTGATGACTTTGTGTATATAGTAGTTGGAGTTTGTCTTAGTTTTATTAGTCCTTGGACATCTACCTATGAATCAACCAACTCTGGGAATCAACACTAAAGGAAAGTTTTAGAAACCATCGAGAGCGACCAAATCTGAAAAACTAGTATAGTTGTAAAGCTTTATAAATCAACAACGAGTAAACCTTTTTGTCCATGCTTAATGAACCTTGTTGTTCCAAGCAAGCGAGAGAAGAGGAAGGCTTAGGTAGTACCAAAGTTATTAGTTGGTGATTTGAATGCTCCTGTTAGTAGATAAGTCATTAAGGTTATTCGGAAAATGCTAGTGGTATGTCCTTGTACATATGTGTAGCTTTGTTTGCTAAGCGTGTTAGTTAACTTTCGTTGGTTAGTAGTGTTTGTTTAATTAGTTGTCGGGTAGTCTAGTTAGTAAAGTCAATTTGCTTGGCATGAGTGATTAAATTTACGTTTAGAAGATGATATGGAAATTAGAGCTAAGTGGTGATATTTGAAATTGTTGCAAAGGCAAGGCTAATTTAGGGATCCTTTATCCAGTCTTGATGATTATTGGATACCTTTGGTGATTAGTACAAGTTTGTCATTGTTGATGAGTAAATGTTATTTCTCAACGACCCGCTAACTTGCTTCCTAATCAAAGTAGTTAGTACTTAAACCTTTAACTTGAAAGGTATGTTTTGGCGTAGGCCATTGGATCATGTTATATAGCAAGTAGTAGATTGCGTGGCCCTTTCCATTAAGTTGGCTAGTAGAAGTTTGATTAAATCACTTGACTAGTAAGTACAATTTCTTAGTATCTAGCTCTTGGCAATTCGGTCTAAAAGAGTAAATTTATCATAAGCGAGATTTGAGCTTTTGGTTAATTAGTAGCGATATACCTTATGCTATAATCTCAATTTGATAATTCATAACCAATTTCATTCAACTCTAAATCAAATAATTTATGTCTCTAAATTAGTTACCTTTCTTACGTATTATTTCTTAATGGTTGGAAACTTTTGGCATTACAGTGTTTATTATTGTTTTTAGCTTTGTGACTTTTATCGTTAGATGGCGTTGATTACAGTGATCCTCTGCGACAAGTCGAATATCTCTAGCAAGGCAAAGGCAAGCGGTTTGATCATATCGAGTTCATTCCCATTATTTTCAAGTCTAATATTTTGTTTAACTTGTATGTATGCATGCTTTTGTGTCAAAGAAATTTTGTCGATTAGAGGTAGTTAATCCCGTTGCATTGTTGCCACTGAAAATTGTTCACCCCTACCACCACCTTAGGAATATTATTCTCCTTTGGTGAATTAGAGCCGGTGAATGATTTAGGGCCTTTTATTTGTATTTACGCTATGATGCTTAGCCATGCTTAGTTCTGGGTAGAATTGGGTGGTTATCGACTTAGTTGGTAACCTTGATCACACAAAACTTATTATGATTTATGATTTCCACCTTGTGCCATGTCTACTTATGAAAACTAAAGCGAAAACAAAATGATTTAGACTTGGGCACAATGGTATGATGGTGTGATTTTGGGTGTGGCTGGAATGGTGCCAGAGTCAACAAGGACCGAACATCTTGTTACACTAAACCAAGCATTTTAGCGTGCTAACCACATTAGAGGTATGGGACCTCTCTTGACTTAGTACTTTGGCGTGTATTGGCTCCAGTCGCGGAGTCGCGGGAGGGATGGTGTTGGGAGCATTGTAGTGTCCGAAAGACTTCACCCGTGATGGGATTTGTTGTCTTTCGGCTTGCAATGTAAGCGTATGGTGTTTCTACCCATACGAGCGGCTCGTAGTTAATACACAAGATTGGAAATGTCTCGTAGGACTTAGCCGTGCCGGCATACCTTCGGTAGTGTGCTTTGTGGCTTAAAGGCGGTCTGAAGTGTGGGTACATTGGTACACCCCTGCAGGGTTAAAACTATTCGAATAGCCTCGTCCTAGGTTATGGACACGCTTGGGAGGTCTTCCAAGAGTTGAACTACAACCTTTTAATTAAAACTTGATGGGTTGGTATGAGCGGTGTTCATACTATTGTTGTGATGGCCATTGGGTTGGTCATCTCGAGGATGTCTTTATGTCACTACTTATCAGTATCATTATTATTTACGCAAATAAAATTGAATTGTTAAAGCGCTTTCAAACTATTACATTATTGCAAAAGAAAACTTGCTATCTCCTAAAAGTAAGTCGAGCCCCTCCACTTAAATAAAGCACATGTAGTTAAATTATAGTTCTCTTGCCCTTACACGTCGGTCTTGCGGGTACAAAGACAATCTTTGTACTCGGTGCTTTGCTTTATGTTTTTGTTGCGGAGGAAGAAGGTGAGCCCCAAGGGCTTCCTTTTTGTGAGATGTCTTTGGAGTTTGGCGACTAGCTTGGCGGTCCGGTTGGTTGCCTTGTGGGTAAAGGCACGCCGATTGGCTTTTGTTTGTTGCCATCTTATGGCCTATTTGCTTCATTGTGTTTTTACTTATTTGTTTGACTTTTGGCAGTCGGCCTCTCTTTTATACTAACCCTCTTATATTATGTATGTCTTTTATGTTGTGTTGTGCTTGGTTCTATGTGTATGAATGGAATTGATGCATGATTTTGTAACGGGTGTGTATCTGCAGTGCAGGAAGTATACATATCTAGAGCTTAGTTTATTTGATTTGTCTTGTTAGGACCAAGTGGATGGTTAAGCAGTACAAGCCAGAATCATCGGGGTCCTCACATAATTATTAGGTTGACCAAAGTAGCTCACTTTATTCGGTCAAGACCACCTACTAGAGCGACAAGTTAGCGAGTTGTACATGGCCAAGATCGTGCATCTACAGAGTACCCAAGAAGATCGTGTCAAGACAGAGATTCCCATTTCACTTCTCGGTTTTGGAAGAGCACATGAAGCCTTGGGAACCGGACTCAACTTGATGCGGCCTATAATCCCTAGATAGATGGTCAAGCGAGCGCACCAACCAAGTTCTTGAAGATATGCTTGGGCCTATGCCTAGATTATGGAAAAAGTTGGGACAAGAATGTGCCATTTGTAGAGTTCTCGTATAACAATAGCTACCAAGCCAGTCTGCAGATGGCTCCATTCGAAGCTTTATATGGTACAAAATGCCAAACTCCGCTCCTTTGGGATCAGGTGGGAGAACATCAGCTCTTTGGACTTGAGTTGTGTTGGAAATATGCCCTAGAGGCAATCATAGAGATGATTGTATTTGGTATGTTCATAACATTTGATAATATGTTATCTTGTTCCTTGAATGAATTATCGATTATATAGATCAATGAGTATGTGACTTGTTGGTGAAACTCTTTATCTTATATGATATCGTTCTTAAAAGTATCCACAGTCGAATGTCCTTTGGTGAACACGGTGACTCTCTGACTAAATACATGTATTGATTGATGACCATGTTTCACGGTCATAGATATAGAATATCGAATCAATAATGTGGACACATGTTAGAGAACATAGTGTTGGATAAGACCCACCTTGAGACACTATTGAGATTATTCACGATTCTATGTGTCGTTAGTTGGTCTCAAGCAATGATGATGTATAATCCTCGGACACGAGATCGGCATGGTTTCCTACATGTGTAATAGCACTCTTAGGGGTTGCCAAACGCTACTCATGCTTCGGGTAGTTATAAAGGTAGCTTTGGGTATGCTATGAAACATGCGGAGGAATGTGATTGGTCGGATATGGGATTTGCCCCTCCTAACATAACAGGAGAGATGTCTGGGCCCCTCGTTGTGGTGAATAAAGAAAGTGCATGGCCATGCCACTAGTGGTCGAAGTGTCGACCACATGAAGTTATCGACACTTGATCGAAAGTATTGAACAGTCCATGGATGACATATTATCTCACAGGTTCAACCGGATGTCGTGAGGCAAAGGGAGAATACATAAGCGGTCGTTCGGTTGCGGGGTAAATAGGCTGGTGAGTCGTATGGAGATGCGACCTGAGTCGAACTACTCGAACATAATCACCAGCGGTCGTGAGGAGTTGCAAGTGGTCGTAGTTAGATACTAGCGGTGCGTGGGAATTCTGAGCTGATTATAACTAATTATGGTAGGCGTGACTAAATGCGAGCTGGTCGTAAGTGATAAGGACACAGTCGTAGATCATATTACGTTAAAGTTAGTCCGATATATTACTGTATATGTTAGGGAATCGTTATGTGCTACTAGGTACCGTGGCGACTCGTGATCGGAAAGTGTTTCAGAGTCACAACCGATTACACGAACCTATAGGGTCACACACTTAAAGGGCTAGGATTTGATTTGGGCGGTGATCCGAATTCTTATAGGCCTCGAGTTCCTAATGGGCCTCTGGTGGGACCCATTATGGATGCCTATATATAGAGGCGGTGGCATGGGGTGATTTTTGATAAAATCTTTCGGAAGAAATCCGAAACCCTAATAGCCACGCTCTCCTCAACCACGCCGCCGTGCGCTAGCACTCTGGCGTGGTGTCCCCGCCCGTGCGTGTGGATACCTTGGAGGTCTTGTTGCGAAGCATCGGCACTGAAACGATCGCGACTCACGGCGTTCGCCGGGCGGAGGAGAACTTGCGGCGTTCGTCGGAGTAGGAGGAGAAGGCAGCGGCAAATGCGACTCTGGCGCATCAACTTCGCTACATCGACTCTACTTCCGCTCACAGTCGGCGCGTCTGAGTGGTAATCTCGTGATCTATGACTTGCGGTGGTTCCTTGGTTGCGCGGTATTTTTTTGTTTGTGCTATCGTAGCCTTGCGCGATCCTTCAAGTTGATCAAAGAAGCTGAAAGTAAGGTAAAACCTATAAAGGCACGCAGAAATTGGCTCAATCGGGGAGAAGAGTTACACTAATAGCGTCGGAGAATTAAACTTTGAGGTAGGAGATTTTGTCTATCTCGAGTTACTCCACTTAGAGAGTAAGGAGATTCGGACAAAGGAAAACTAGCACCTAGATATATCGGGCCATACAAGATCTTGGCAAGGCGTAGATGTGTGGACCCCAATTTATTTGGCTTGTAATGTAACCAACCACGGTCCTAGCATCACAAATCAAACAAGCGATCCTCGAGATATGTATACCTCCCGAAAAGCAGTATACACACCTCGTTACAAAATTAGACATCAACTCCATTCCAAACATAGAGTCCAAACACCACACTACAAGCGGAAGATAAACAAATAGAAGAGTTATTACAGGACAAAGGCCAGCAGGCCACAAGGTACACAATTAACAAGAGCGACGGCTGAATCAAAGTGCCATAAGATGGCTATAAACAAAGCCAATCGGTGTGCCTTCAACCCACAAGGCATCGGCCGGACCGCCAAGCCTACTCGTCACCCACGAAAGCGGCAACACTGACTCACGAAGTGAGACCCTTGGGGCTCACCTTCTTCCTCTGCAACAAAAACATTAAGCAAAGCACACGAGTACAAAGATTGTCTTTGTACCCGCAAGGCTGGCGTGTGAACTAGGACACTGTTCATAAGCTACATGTAGGCTTATTTGGTGGAGGCCATATGTTTCATTTGCATAAAGCCAACTTTATTTGCAATAATGTAATACGGTTTAAAGGCAAGTTTGCAATTCATTTCTTTGTTGAAATAAGCTGCGAAATAAAGATAGATACAAGTAACCACCTAGAAGTGATTATCCCAATAGTCACCCCAACATATACGAATCCCAGTTCGTACCACCCACAAGTTTTAATTTGAAAGGTTGTAGTCTAACTCTTGAAAAGCTTACCCAAGCGTGTCCATCACCTAGGGCGAGGCTATTCGAATAGTTTTAACCTGCGGGGTGTACCATTTACCCACACTTGGACCGCCTTTAAGCCAAAGCACACTACAGGTATGCTGCCACCTGACTAAGTCCTACGAGACTTTTTCCAATATTGTGTATTAACTACGAGCCGCTCGTGGGATAGAAATCCATACGCTTACATGGTAAAGCCGAAAGACAACTACCTTTGCGGGTAAAGCTTTGAGACAACTACCATGCTCCCAACACCATCCCTCCTGCGACCTCCTGCGACCGGGCCAATACACGCCAAAGTACTAGGTCAAGAGAGGTCCCATACCCTCTAGTGTGGTTATACGTCGAAATGCTGGATAAAAATTCACTCACAAGATGTTCGGTCCTTAATTGGCTGGGCACCATTCGATCACCCAACAGATCACACCAACATACCGTTGTGCCCAAGTCCAAATCATTTTGTTTTCATTTTTAGTTTTCACAAGTAACATAGCAAAAATCTTGAATCATAAAGTTATAGTAATTTTGTGTGACCAAGGCTCTGACTAAGTCGATAACGCCCATTTCTCCGATACTAAGCATGTCTAAGCAGTTGACCGGATCTACTAAGTGACAAGAGATCATCCAGCGACCTCTAATCACGACAAATAACCTAGGCTCGGTAGTAGAGATCAATATTTTGCCTACAGGATATGCATCTACGAGTTTAGCTAACCATTTTAACACAAATTAAGCGATGCATACATACAATTTGAAACAAAATATTAAACTTTTAAAATCTGGATTAATCATGATCAAAGCGCTTGCACAGGCTCTTTGTTGCTCGGAATGCTCAATGCATTGCAGAGGATCACTCTCGGGGTTACCGCAAATGTCGAACCTAACGTTTGAACAAATAACGTGAATAAGAGCGAATAACATCGACAAAACTCAAACATTCAATAACAACAAAACATACCAAAACTCTCGGCAGCTAAGCAAGATATAACAAAATTTTAGAAAGCAGAGGATAATTCATTTTAAGTTATTATGAATTTCCCATGAATTTTCTAAGCTAAATACACATCAAAGCACTTAGTTAATTACTTAACAAATTTTCATGAACAGGAACTTTATCTAAAATCTATCACGATAATTAGCGCACTAAAAATGATAATTTACGAATTGGATTTATGGATTTGGACAATTATTGAAAAAGATATGAATTTTCTAATTTTGGAAAATGCATAATACATCATTTAATGATTTAACAGATTTTTACTAACGAAACAAAGATTGAAACTAATTTTAGTAAATAATACATTTAAAATGAAAATTATCAAAGACTGGTTTCACGCAAAATTGGATAAAAATTGAATTAGTTATGCATTTTCTAAGTTTTAAATGAATTAACGATTACAACGAGAAAACCATTTCAAATTTCTAAAGCATTTAATACTTTTTCTCGACGTGAGTTAGCCTAGTCAGCGGCGACAAGGGACCGGCGAGTCTTGTCGGGACAGCTACCGCGCCGAATGTGGCGTCGAAGCGTATTCGGAGAATCGTCTTCGACAGCAAATATAATCTAACCTATACTCATAGAAGCGCTTCCCGGCGAGAAAACGTAGTATCAAAGTTACACAATCCTAGGTAGACGGCATGGACCCACATGGCAGCGCACATATTATAACGAGCGGTTGGATTAACTCCTTTCCTAGCGATTAACCAAGAGGGCCCACAAGTCGGCGACACAACTAAACAAAATTTAGCGATAACTAAACTCCACGGCGGCTCACCGTACGCGCGGGGGCGGCGACGGCCGCGCGGTGATCTAGCTAACGAGAGGGTTTACGGGCGAGTGGTACCCGGGTTCCTGCCGCGTCCTGCGAACTTGATGGCGGTGACCGGGACCTCAAGGATGCGGTGGCGGCGACGCGAGCGAGCGGAGAAGAAGATGCGGCCTCCGCGGAGAAGGCGTTACGAGCTTGAGAAGCTACGGGAAGGTGCGCGCTAACCGTCTTGACTCCGGAAGGTTTCGCCCACGATCAAGGCGGCGATGGAGCACGGAAGTGGCGGAAGCGCGCGGCGAATCACGGACTTGGAGAAGAAGGAGTCGCACCGCCTCGGTGATGCATCAAAGAAGCGAAACAAGGTCACAGTTAGACTCAGTGCCGTGATGCGTCCGAAGGACTAGGTGACGGCTAGAAACTCACCGAACGCAATTGAGCTTCGCGAGCCGAGACCGCCGGGGCGGGGCGATGAACTTGCTCTGGCGTGCTGGGCGCCAAGGATCGGAATGGGCAAAATGGGCGCGGCACCGAATGTGGATCACGATGGTGAGGTTGTGGGCTCAAGGGCTACCCCAACCGGCGGCGCGCCTTAGTTTCCTCTCGGCGAAACAAGAAATCGGGCGGAGATAGCACGAAGCATAAGGAGAAGAAGCGGGTGAGCTCACGGGCTTTATGAAGTCGCGGCGATGCCTCCCGGTGGGACACGAGGGCATAAAGGTGGCGGCGGCGAGTGCGTGGCGCGCGCATCGATCGCCAGAGCTCCGGTGAGGCGCGAAGAGCGAGGCAATCTTGGCGGTGGGGTCCACTCGTCAGCGAAAAAGCAAGCGGTGCGAGCGAGCCCGGTGCGGCGCGACGGCGGGTCGGACTCGATCAAGAATGTCGCGGCCGTTGGATCGAGATGGGCGGTCGAGATTGATGTATGCATTGGGCAGTCGTTTGCATACGAACATGGATCGTTCGATCTGCATCGGACTGATCGGGATTGAACAGTGCAGCTAGTTGGCGTCGAGCCGAGCGGCGCGGTCGGACTTGAGTCGGGCTCGGGTTCGAGCGGGAATAGTGGTTCGACTTTGAATTAAAAACACGAGAGAAGGTTTGAGGAATTTTTAGAGGTAGTTCCAGAGCTCAAAAATTCTGAAATTTTATGGGAGCTTACTGGAACAGGGAAAACCTTGTGTAATTTTTCCAGGAGTTTTCATGCATTAGATTTCTCCCAAGAAAATTCACAAGCTGCTGTTCAGGAGGTTTGACCAGATTTCAAACTAGTTTGACTTGGCCATTTGAAATAGCAAATAAAATCTAAAAATTGTGAAATAATTCAGGAGGTAGATAGGATGATCAAGATGATAGGAAAAATAATTTCAGAGGATGATCACAAGTTTGAAAGCTAAGAATTTCTTGACAACAATTTCCAATCACAAGAATTAAATTCTAAAAATTGGAAATTGCTAGGAAAAATGTAGAAACTCTCAAATGATTTCATGAGGAATCAAAAGTTTTTATTTCTCCTCATAATTTACATTTGAAATAGAAACCTAAGTTAGGGCTGTTACAAATCCCCCATACAGGAATCTGCCAGAGATTGATCACTGGGAGAAGAAGGGCGGGTAGTGCGCTCGGAGGCGATCTTCTCGCTCCCAAGTGGCTTCATCCTCGAGTGGTTTGACCATGAACTTTAAGAACTTGATCACGGTTCCTCGTTCTGCGTTCGGCTTCTTCGAGGATACGAGCGAGGCGCTCACGATAAGGCGGATCTTCACGCACATCGATATTTTCCAATGGCGTTTCCTCATTTGGAACACGAAGCACTTCTTCAATTGCGATACATGGAAAACATCATGCACCCCTCAAGTGTGGTAGCAACTCCAAGCGGTATGCAACGGCTCCTACTTTCTTGATGGCGCGATAAGGCGGACATGCGAGGAGCCAACGCCCTTGACACCAAGCGCCGATGACCCTTCAAGGTGAGACTTTGAGATACACAAAGTCATTGGTGGAAACTTCAGCTCACGGCGGCGGCGATGCGCATAGCTCTTACTGCTGGGTGAGCTACGGCGTAAGTGCTCACGAATCATACGCACTTGACTTTCGCCTCATTGATCGAATCGGGCCAAAGCGCCTCTCCCGATTCCGACCAGTTCAGCGGTGTTACGCATCGCCTCCCATACAAAGCCTCAAATGGTGCCATACGAGACTAGCACGATAGCTGTTGTTATAGGAGAATTGCAGCGGCAAACTCTTCTCGATTCTTCCCATAGGAAAGAACACGAGCGCGAGCATATCTTCAAGCACTGATTGACTCGCTCCGTTTGACCATCGATTCGAGGATGATAGGCTGAGCGAAAGAAAGAAGCGGGACCCATGGCCTCCTGCGGTGTGCCAAAGCGAGAGGTGAGCAGAGAACCACGATCGACACAATTGTTCGTGGCACACCATGTAAGCTCACAATGCGGAGATATAGAGATCCGCCAATCGGTGACACGAGAGTGGTAATCTTGGCGGAAATGCGCTACTTTGGTCAACCGATCAATAACAACCCGATAGCATCCTTCCACGAAGAAATGCAGGCGGACCGGTGATGAAGTCCATGCCTCTGAATCCACTTCCACTCTGGTATAGGCAAGGCTGAAGAAGACCTGCTTTGGGCGATGCTCGGCCTTGACACGACAACATACGTCGCATCGGCAGCGAATCGGCAATCTCGCGCTTCATGCGAGTCCACGAGAATCTTTGCGCAGATCTTGGTACATTTTGGTGGCCGGGATGGATGGACAAAGGCGAATCATGGGCCTCTGGAGAATCAAATCCGCAACTCTGGACCTTTGGGACCACGAGTATTGCCCAAACCATACAACACCGTGCTCATCTTGATGAAACACTTGACTATCCCATCCTTGATATTACCTGCTATCGGTTCATACAGTCATCTAAGCTTCTTTGTCTTTGCCTTGACTTGATCCACCAAGGTTGGTTGCACAACCAAGGCGGCAAGGAACCATGCTCAACCAAACCCAAGTTGAGGCACGAAACTCGCGAGAAGTGCGAGTTCTTTGCTCTTGGATCATCAGTATTGCAATACACCTTTCGGCTAAGCGCATCGGCAACCACCACTACTACACCGGCCTCATCACGAGCGGTTCGAGCGATCATCGCAGGCGGTTCCGAACGCCGTGCGTGTTTGCGTCGTGATAAGTGGCGGTTATCACGAACGGTTAAACATCCGTCTATGATAAGTCACAACACGAGCGGTTCTAATTATATAACCGTCTCATGATATCTATTATCACGAGCGGCTCTATTCAAGAAAATGCGGTATAGGCGCATATCACGAGCGGCTCTATTTAATAACCGTGCATGATATACACATATCGAGCGGTTACGTAAATAGAACAAATGCATGATAAAGGATATCCCAAGCGGTTATATTTACGAACCGTGCAGGATATGTGTATATCACGACGGTTATATAATAGAGCGTGCAGGATTATACATATCACGAGCGGTTTGATTGATAAACCGTCATGATAGTTATTTGACATTTTTAAAATTTTGGCTAGCCTCGGGTTGCTAGCCATGCCCTCGAAAATAAGCGGTAGAAAATAGATACATCACGGATATCAATCGTTGACAACCCAAAGTGATCATTGTCATACAAGCGAACATATATCAAATACAGATCAAACATTGTAATATCAACTCGTTGAAAAATATTGTCATACAACCCAAAGTGACAACCCAAAGTTTACCATTGAATCACAACTATTCAAAGTGAATTACAACTATATCAAATATATTAATTGTTTCAAGGTCGTTCGTTAGTGAAACTCTCAGTTGGCATAATGATATCAAATCGTGATGAAGGTGCGAGCCTCCCTCGAACATCAGAGATCTCTTTACGAGCAGTGAATCTAAATCTATATTCAAAACCTACAAACAAGAGTAAAGTGTTACACATATATATTTAAATTTATAATTAGCAATTATTGCGAGATTGACCAACCTCGGGATCCGCAACCTAGCACTCATGAGAATGCATATGATGGCAAGCGTAGAATGCACATTCTTACGCTTTCTTTGGCGGCGAAAAATAGAATTACATATATAGGTATAGTCGGTTCGAGGCGCATTATTACGAGTATGATATAGGATTATTGTGTTGTAGCACGTCATCGAAATCACGTCTGTGATTAAGTGTGGCGTTGTTCCCTTGTATAGCCCTCCTCGGCAATATAGGAGATGAGCGACCTACATGTTTCAAAAAGTTAACCTCGGCCATTTCAAGCGAAGGAAGACTACAATAGAGTTATGTATGGAGGAAATGAGCACACACATCGACTACTTCTTGCACAAGGGTGAAGTCGTGGCCTTTTTCATTAGGGAATCAAGGTATAGTACTGATTCCTCTTTGAGTATAATGACTAGAAGGATCGGTGATGCCTACTCATGTATGTCGCTATAGTCATTAAACCTAAGTTCATCTTTAGCATATAAAGTACAAATGAAATTTGTATAGCAAGTAGTGAAGCACTTACTTAGGTTGTAGGGCACCATTATGTAGTCACGTAGTTTTGAGCAAGCAATCCTGCCGTTATGTATTTCTCGGCGTAGGATCGTGCGCGAAGATGGTTTGCTCGAGACCACGTGTGGGTCGAAAACCCAGGTTCTTTCAATCGCGGGCGGTTTTAATCATGTATCTATACATAAGCAATGAGTTGTTATATTACGTGAATGTGCGTGAATGTAGAACTTGATTGTGCACACTTACGATCGTCGGCATCGTGAAGTGAGGCATCGAGGGCTTTGAGGTTGAATAGGTCGAACAAGTCGTGAAGCCCACGATGAAGGGGCGGCTCGTGGAGAAATAGTCCTCTGTGTATCGGCGGTGATTCCATCAGCGCACCCTTTCTCTTTGGTCTTCTTTAAGTACCGGCTATGCAAACTCGACAACCTAATCCGGCGTAGGCTATCTGTGCTCGTCGCCAATGGACTTAGAAAGAGTATTTCTTAGGGTTAGGGCGGAGCGCCTTAATGTTCTTGATTTCAATTTGTCCTTAACGACTTGCGCTCGCGTCTTCCTCTGTCGCTGCACGACTCGAAGGCGTCGTCGGCGGCGCGCTTTTGTTCGTTCGGTGTCTTCTCCACGGGAACCGATGAGGCGGGCTTACGAGGCGAAGGTTGAGGTGCGATCATGGAGGTCTGTTGGAGAGACATGGTGGTGTCGAGGTGGTTGGGGTAGAGTCATCAAAGGTGGAGCGACGCTGCGCAGGTCGGGCGATGTCCTTCAAAAGTTGAATTGGAGGGCATGGTCGTGTGGAGATGGTTGGGGTGGAGTCATCGAAGGTTGAGGCGGCTTGCGCAGGTCGAGCGATGTCCTTCTTTGCCCCGAATAAAACTGCAGGGGCATCCCCTAGTGTTATGATTTGATCGTTGAGCGAATCTCGGTAGGACGGCCCTAAAATTATCTTGTACCATGTCCACTGGACCACTGGCGTAACCTGCGCCACAGGCACCGTGCTGCACTATCCCTTCATTGCATGGATACACCACCCCGCCCGACCTCAATAGACATCCCAACCATCCTCACTTGGAGTGTGCGGTCGTCGGCTCCTACAAAGCGATCGCAATTAGCTAAGGCGTCCTATAGGTCTATCTTTGGAGCATTCGGAGATGTACATTACCTTGATGTCGTCGATAGGTAATTGGACATCATCGTGTTCACAATTTTGCGTGGGCGGCCTTCTCGATGTTGAGGAGGCGCCTACAAAACAACGGGGCGGCTGCGGGGTTGTTGAGGAGTAGTAGTTGATTCACTTGGTCCCGCAATCTTGCTATCTTTTCTTCAAATTTTGCGATAAGCATCCGTTCTCTTCCTTCAAATTTTGAAGTAAGCACATGTTCCAACAACGTGTGCGTACTCGGCCTTGGATCTCTTCACGCCTATCGTGCGATGAGTAATGCAGAATCCATCCCTCCAAGATCGTTAACCCTTTGCCTCGCGTGCGACCAGGTGCTCCTTGTTTCCCGGGCGTAGTTAGTATATCCTTCTCCATGCGCTTGGAAGGAGCCTTGAACATGCGGAACTCAATTCTTCTTTGCAAGAGGTCATCATGTTATTATATACATTATGAAGTTATAGACTTATTAACAACTAGGTAGTTCGAAGACATTTACCACACGGTTGGCCACATCCCGGTCTGCCGGGTTTGTGAAAGAGATTTCGCCGAAGGCGTGCGATGCCTCGCTCTTAACGGGCGAGAGCGCGCGATGTGTGATCTCGACAAATGGCCTTGTTTACGTTCAGCGTCCTCCGCCGCCCATTGCGCGGTTTTACCGCGTGCCAGTGGTGCCGAGTTTGTGGGGTGAGTGTTAAGTGTGCGGAGAGCCTTGTGCGTCGCACTTTCCTCAAGAAATTGGGCGTCGTCTTCATTTGCACAAAGGCGTCCCATATATCCAGCGACAAGAATTTATCGCCGTGAAGGCGTTCGACCGATGTTCACGTACCTTGTGACAAGCACACTCTTGAAGGTCCTCCACGCCTTCCGATCGAGAGCACGCGCTGTCGTTCCACAGCGCCCAGTGCGTGGTCGGGAAAGTGAGCGATTTTAAAACCGTCCACGGTGGCTTCTCAGAACATCCGACCACGGTGTCGGCTCGATGTGGTGATGGGGACCCGTTCCCTTCCAAGTATCCCGCACAAGGTTGGAATCTGCCGCGCTTTGGGGACTCACGGGGATCCCATTGGCATTGACCTCGTGGCGGTCATTATGCGGAGAATTCTCGATGTTCCTCGCCATCTCGCGTCGTACCACTTTCCTCGGAGATCGGGCGGCGAAGATGGTGCGGACGCCATGTCGCTTACTTGCTATCTATATATGCGCGAAGCAATATCGTAAGCTCTAGCGACCGATTCAAGCGGTTACTCAACAACGAAAATGATGCACAAGCGTATAATATATAAAGAAGGATTGATGGTAGTTTGTGCTCTCGAAGGAGAGTTGCAAAAGAACAAGTCTTTGCCATCTCAATCCTATTGTCTATACTCTTCATTAAATGAATATGATAGTATAAATTCAAACTATGAGCTCTAAACAATACTTTGTAAGCGTCAAATGATCTCAATCATTACAGAAAATGATCTATTAACTATCACATTCAATCTCGTTATAAGAGAAAAGTTCATCACAGGCGAACGAACAAAGCCCAGATCAATTTCAGTTCACATTATCAAAGACTATCAAGTCACATCACGAGAGGTTCGTTAATACAATAGAGCTCATGAATGAACTAACGATATATCAAATTGGCGGATGCATTCAACGTGCTGACAACTAGCATTCAGCAAAAGTAACAAATTAACGATATATGAAATTGTGATAGCAAGTAATTTGTACAATAGAGCTCAGAATCAACTAACTATCACATTCAATCTCGGTATAAGATAGAGTTCATCACGAGCATGTCAACAAAGCCCAGCATCAATTTGCGGATCTTTAGGAATACTCACGAGAGGATGCCGCACAACAACTCACGGTGCAAGGAGGAGGCCGGTGCGGGGAGGAGGCCGGCGCGGGGAGGAGGGAGAGCGCGGGAGGATGTCGAACCGGGAGCGAAGGATCCCAAATTCTCGTATTTATACACTAGTCGGGATTTCGGTGTACAGTCATCAAAAGTGATAGCAAAATCATATCACGCTCTTTATTAATATTATCTCGAGTTTTATTACAAGCTGGGCACGAGGCCAAAGGAAAGAAATAACAGCGGAAAAAGTAGTAGTAGGCCACACGACTTGCCACGGGCAATCGTGCGGGGCGTAGCCTATTCGTCCGAGTCCTCACCGTCTGATAGAGTCTTCTCTGAATAAAAATTATTCAACAGAGTAAGCACAACTCACAGTGCTTGCAAGTTACACCCAATATGGAAGATTAATGCATGCATAGGGTAAACAACGGGTAATGGCGGGGTTGTTTTGCATAAGCGACATTTTAGATTAAATACCATTAATAGTTTTCTAAGGCCAATTTTAATAGCATAACTGAAATCAGTGATTAAGATGACAATGAATAGTGGATAACCTCCATTAAATGAATAGTGAAGGATACCCTCCTAACACTTGGCTAGCCGCCCCATTTTACCATAGGATTATCCATCCTACAAACATCTGTGTAAATCATTTTATAAACCAAAAACAAGTCTAACTTAGAGTGGCTTTGCTAGCATGTCCATGACCGCGGACGCGGCTATTCGAATAGTTTCTACTCTGCAGAGTTTGTACAGCTTTACCCACACGAGATAATATGCTTTTAATGTCGCCAATGCACGCTTCGGGCGTGTGACTAAGCAATTATCATGAGGCGTTACAAAGCGGTATCTTAATGTATTTATGCCGCTAAGTTTCACTACCATTGGACTAACCATCCTCAGTGACCCCTCTTGCGCGGTGGGACTAATGTCTAACCAACACCCACACATACAACATAGCATAAATATCACTAAGATACCACAGATTATTTAGCCAAATCTGTCCCATTCGGACATGTGGTGGTGCGGTAGGCGTAGCAAAATACGCTCAAGACCGGTCCTTAAGCGACTTGGCGACTTTCCATTTAAATAAACCCATGGGCGTAATCCTAACAGATTAGGCCCGTGCATGAACTGCACCCACCATACATCCATCACGCCCAAGTCCAAACCCATTTTATTTTATTTAGAGTGAAAACTCATAAAAAGCCTTCAGTGGTAAAACAATACCACCGAAATAAATTTAAAATCAAATTGTAAAGATTTGGCTAAACCTTCCCAAATAAAAGTGGTCTAAGCATGGCTAAGCATATGACAAATTTTAATAGAACTTTGCCTAAGGGTGTCATGGTATTCATATTCAAAAATCAAATTGGCCATACAATGGAGATTGGAGTAATTATGTATAAATGAGGACTTTTAACAAGTATATAAACATATGCATGCAATAGTAATTTAAAACAGAATTAAATAATTTAAAATACTGGGAACAATATGATCAATAGTGTAACTTGCCTTCGTTGAAGTCTTGAAATTCTAAATCGTCGGAAAGATCTAACTCTCGGAGTCGTTAGAGGTCTATCGTTGAAATTACGACAAATTAACTCCAAATTCAAATAAATTCAAAAAGACAAAACAAATTAACTCCAAATTGAAATATTTTGCTTTAGTTAGCTAGATTATGATTTTAGACAAATTTTGCAATTTGAACCACCCAATTTGGAGTTCATATGCAAAAGTTATGAATTTTAGAAGTTTAATACAAAATCCCAGAATTTAATTGAATTCTCGAATTATTTTCTAAAGGAAATTCTATTTATTGCGCAATCTTGGCGCTTGACGATAATTTCGGAATTAAAAGAATTTAATTAAAAATCCCGACAAGCGGGCCCACCGTCGGTGACACGGTCTCGTGAACCAAGTTCACGGCTCGGGGTTCGGGAGGTTGGTGTCTGACGCGGCGCCATGCGTGCCGAAGTGGCGGCGTGGCGCTGCGTGAGGTGAGTGGCGCCCACGGTGGTCGTGCGTGGCCATGCCACGAGGCAGCGCAGGCGATCGGTGCCGGCGAGTGGCTCGCCGGCGTTCGCCACGCGGCGAGCCCTGCGGTGTGTCGCGGCGACGGCGAGGGTCCCTTGCGAACTAGATGGTTACCAAAGCCGCGGCGGAGTGTGGCGGAAGGTCGTCGGCGGTGGCGATTGGCGATGGCGGCGTCGGTGCGTGGTCGAAATCGATGGTGCGGCTCCTCGCGCGATGGATGCGGCGGCGGCGCGCAGGGTGGCGATGGCGTTGGTGCCGGCGGCGGGGCGAAGGAGCCGGTGGCGCGAAGCGGGAAGAACCGAGGGTTTTGCGGCGGGGATCTTCAAAATCGGGCGCTACGGTGACAGAGGGCTTCGTGAGTGGCGGTGGTGTGGAGGTCAATGCGGTCGGCGCACCTATTTATAAGTGCGGCGTGGTTGAGCCGTGGAGCTCAAGAAGGTACCGCGACGTCGCGGAGGAGATTCGGGGATTGCGCGAAAGAAAGAAAAGAAAGGGCCGTGTCGGGGTGGAGAGATCAAGGATTTTATCGCGCACGGCGATCACGGGGATGCGGCGATTCTTTCGGTTTTGAAGGTCGAATCGGTGTCAATGGCGGCTTCGGGGAAAAAGAAGGAAAGAGGCGGAGGAAGAAGGAAAGGAGGAAGGCGGCGGGCGCGTTTGATTTCGATTGAGCGGTGGGATTAGATCGTGCGAACCGGTAAGTTGACAATGGCGCGATCATTTGGATTAAGATCGGACGAGGCGATTGGTCGGTGAAAGCGGTAAGTGGGGAGGAGTGTTGCCGTGGGATTACGATCGGACGGTGGCGGCGATGGCGTTAAGGCGGCCGGCGGCGCGTGGGAAAGATGCAGGCGAGTGGGTTTGACCCACCGATCATTTTGGATATTTCTTTTAGTTCGATTTAATTAAATACGATAATTCAATTTGGCTTTAGAATATAGCAATTTAAGTCCAAAAATTACAGAAAATTCACGAAATTCTCCGGAGCATTTAGGACTTAAATAAAATATTTCGACTATTTTGTGGTAGTAGATTTTGCACATAAATTTGTTTAGCTTTAAATTAATTAAGGAAAGCTTTTGAAAATTCGGAAAATCCACAAAATACATAAATTTTAATTTCTAAAAAATTGGGTTGTTACAAACCTACCCTTAAAGGGAATCTCGACCAGATTCGAGCTTGATTAGCAAAAGATCGAGGTAGTTGGCCTTGAGTTCGTCTTCATTCTCCCATGTAGCTTCACTTTACGGATGATGGCTCCATTGCACCTTGTATGATCGATAGTGCATACGGTAACACGCTCTGCGACATCCGGAATTTTAATTGGTCACTCCGTGGGTGAGATCTTCTTGAAGGTCGAAGCTTTCGAGAAAGGTATGGTCTTCGGTTCATGAGACATTTCTTTAATTGCGATCACGTGGAAGACATTATGCATGCTGGCAGCAGGGCTTACGGCAATTCTAGGCGATAAGCTACCTCTCCACCTTTGCCAAAATCTTGTATGGCCCAATATGCACAGTGCGAGTTTACCTTTGTCTGGAATCTCCTCACACCTCTGAGTGGGGTAACTCGGAGATAGACCACATCTCCTACCTCAAAGTTCAATTCCCTCCGACGGTTATCGGCATAACTCTTTTATCGAGATTGGGCTATTTTCGGGCGCTCCGAATAGTTTTACTTTACTTTGGCTTCTTTGATCAACTCAGTCAGAGTTGGCGCCGCCCACCGATCCCAAAGGAGCGGGTCCAGGCATTTCTGCCATCTGAGCTTCAAATGGAGCCATCTGCAAGCGGCTTGTAGCTATTATTGTATGAGAACTTCGGCATATGGCGGATCCTTATCCCAACCCTTCCAGAAGTCTAAGGCACGGGCTCGAAGCATGTCTTCAAGAACTTGGTTGGTGCGTTACTGTTTGACCATCGATGCGGGATGATACGCGTCTTTGAAATTGAGTGCAGTTCCCAAGGCTTCATGCGGACTTTTCGAGCAGAGGTGGCGAGAACCTCTATCGGACACAATCTTCTTGGGTACCCCATGCAAGCGAGCGATTTTGGCCATGTACAACTCTGCTAGCTTGCTACTCGGTGGTGGTCTTGACGGGGATAAAGTGAGCCACTTTAGTTAACGGTCAGTTACCACCCGGATGGAGTCATATCCCGATTGGGTCTTGGGAGTCGGTGATGAAGTCCATACCAACCTCTTCCCACTTCCACTCGGGAATTGGTAAGAGGCGCAACAAACGTGGGTCTTTGGTGTTGTGCCTTGACTCTTTGGCGAGCGTCTGCGAGCAACGAAATCCGCAATTTCACGCTTCATGCTAACCCACCAATATTTTTCTTTTAAGTCTGGTACATCTTGGTGCTACCGGATGAATGGAGTATGGCGACTCATGAGCTTCTTTGAATCGCCTCTTTTATTCCCGGTGGTTGGGCACACAGATCGGTCTCGAACCACTGCGTCCCTTGTTCATCCTCGGAGAAGCACGGAGCCTTGCCTCTTCTCATATTCTTCTTGATTTCTTGGATGTCTTCATCTTACATTGTTTTGTTACGATCGATCTGAAGAGTCGGTTGAACTTCTAAAGCGTTTACGCAACCGCGATTGACAATCTCGGTTCGAGTGCTTGACTCTTCATACACTCGAACTGGTTTTGTTGTACCATGGGTGTTGCAATATGCCTTCTGCTCAAGGCATCGCTACCACGTTGGCTTTGCCGGATGATAATGGATTAGAGATCGTAATCCTTTATCAATTCAACCATCTCCTCATCGGAGATTGAGTTGGACTGCGTGAATATGTACTTGAGCTTTTATGGTCGTGAAAATCTCACGTGATTACCAATTAGATAATGCGCGATTTTGGGCGTGCACAATTGCAGCTAACTCCAAATCATGAGTCGGGTAATTCCCGCCGTGCGGCCTCAAGCTGCAGGGATATAAGCCACAACTTTACCTTCACTGCCAGTACATCAGAGGCCTTGGCGGGCGTCACGAGAATATCTCAAAATCATTGCGGATGTCGGTAATATTAACACCGGTCTTTGAGACTAGCCTCCTTTTTAGTTCTTGGAAACTTTCTTCACGGTGCTTGACCACTCAAACTTCTTCTCTTTCTTGAAGTTGAGTCATGGGTTTAGCGATCTCGAAAACCTTGATGAACGGCGATAATAACTGCGATCCAGAAACTTCTCACCTCGGTGGTGATGCAGGTTGTTTCGGTCCATTCTTGCCTCAACCTTGGCGGGGTCTCTTGCAATACCTCTGCGGATACAATGTGTCCAAGGAATGCAACTCTGCTTAGCGAATTCACTCTTGCTGAATTTGGCATAAAGTCGATGCTCCACGAGCTTGTCTAGGATCATTCGGAGATGCTCTTCATGCTCTTCTTAGTCCTTGAATAGATGAGGATATCGTCAATAAAAGCGACTACGAATTTATCAGAATTCCATGAACACCTTGTTCATCATATTCATAAAGTAAGCGGGGCATTGGTTAGTCAGAAGGACATTCTTGCATAATTCATCTGATCCATATCACGGTGGTGAAGCGGTCTTTGGAATATCTTCGGTCTGATCTTGATTGGTGATAACGGATCTCGAGATCAATCTTGAGAAGAGCGCTTGCTCCCTTGGTGATCGAGCAGATCATCAGTGCGAGACACGGGTACTTGTTCTTGATTGTTACCGTTGAGTGATCTATAATCAACGCACATTCTCATACTATTGTCTTTCTTCTTGACAAACAATACAGGGGCTCCCCATGGTGAGAGCTGGGTCGAATGTACCCTTTCTCTGCTGATTCTTCAATTTGTTTCTTGATTCGCTAACTAACTTCGTTGGCGGGCATTACATAAGCCCTTTTGAGATCGGGTGTCAGGGGACTAGATCAATTAGGAACATGATGTCCCTATCCGGTGGCATCTGAGGTAGATCATCTGGAAAAGCGTCGGGATACTCGTGCTACGGGTATGTCTTCGATTTCACCTCCTTCAAGTGGTGAGCATGGAACTTCCTCAAGTGCGGACCTTGGGTTTGAATTCAACGAATAGGCCTTGGTCATTTGTGAGGTTGATGGATCTATTAGCCACGATCTATTTGTTAGTGGTTTTTGGCTAGCTTGTCCATTCCAAGTATTACATCCGGGCCTTGGGAGTGTAACACTATCGGATCTGCTAGAAAGAATACTCGGATATCTCAAGGGTAAGATTTGGGCAAAGGGGTGGTTCTCATTTAGAGCAGAGATAATTATCATGGGGTAGCTAAAGAGGATCTGGTAACCATATTTTCCACAAACTTATTTGACACGAAAGAATGTGAAGCTCAGGAATCAAATAAGGCGGATCTTTGTCTTGGAATTAACGAGCGTACCAAGAACAACGTCTGTGTGCTACTGAGCTTCCTCGGCGGTGACATGGTTCACCGTCCCTTGGTGAAAGCGGCACGTGGGTCGGTTGGTGCCGCGGTAGTTGCAACCACGAGTTGGCCTTCGGTGCCAAACCTTGCTGCTTCTTTGGGCATTTATTGGCATAATGCCCCGTCTGTTGCGATGGAAGCCACGTAACTCCCGAGGCGAGGTAGAATGCTTGGTGAGCGCCCTCTGACAGTGCCACGGAAGTTGGAGGGTTGGAAGCTGGCTGTGGCGGTCTTTGGTCGAGGCGTGGAAGATTGGAACTTCCCACGTTCTTTGTGTTCATTGTCTGCGATGAAGCGAGTTTAGGTAGACCTCGGCGTTGAACCTTTGGCGGCCATCCTCGTTTGCGGTTCTCCATTTCTGCGTGTTTGGCTTCTGCACGATAGCTTTATCCACCAAGCTTTGAAAGTCGGTGAAATTCGAGAGATAAGTTGGGCGAGAGATATCATCGTTTAGGCCTTCGAGGAACCTTTCTGTCTATCCTCATCTCAGCTCGTCGGTGGGGCGTAGCGGGCAAGTTGATTGAAGCGGTGAAGATACTCATTCACCGTTCGGTTGCCTTGGCGCGGTCGTGGAACTCCTTCTTCTTGATGTCATCATCCCGCAGGGATGTGTGCATAACGAAGCTTGCACAAAGTTGGCCCATGAAATGGATTGAGCATCATCATGGGCGTCGATGGTGTCCACCATTACGATGCGGGACCGGTCGGTGGTGAGAGGCAAGCAGAACCCTCTCACGATCGATGCAGGCCCGATGTCAATTTCTTTCAATAGCCGAAGCGATCGTCGGCGTCCATTGGTTGATCTTGCTCGAAGAAGCGTCGGCGGCGCATCCTCATAAACTTCGACATAGTCGACCTTTGATTATCACGGAGGTGGGTCGGAGCTGCTTTTTGCTCGTGATGGCGGCTTTGAGCATTACTGCACATTTTGCGGAGATTGGGCGAGAAGGTCAATCAGATGGGTGCGATTGGCCATCATCGCATGTCGGGTCCATATGCGGCGGTGGTGGTGGGCGTGGAATGTGGTTATTACGATGATCCTTTGATCGTTTCCTTGTCCTTGACCTTTGCTGCTTTGCCCGTTGCCGTTCTGCGGGTGGTCACCATCTGCGGGGTCCTCAAGTTTAGATAAGATGGTAGAGATTCTAAGGATAAATCTAAAATAGCCCAGAACCAATAAACACACAACAAAAGAACCAAATTTTCAAAATAATTCTTTTATTCATCTATTTTATTAATGGATTATGGCTATCACAAGGGTAATTGATAGCTCATAATTACGCAACTAACGTCTGGACTAATGAAGCATCTATAGAGTGCTGGGGTATAGTCTATCTCATTGGAGCTACCCTGCGACCTTGTAGCTAGCAGATTCGCTTCCAATGCCTTGATCCTTATGCGTACTCCAACCGTCTTGGCGATGCGCAGTCCTCGGGTATTTCGTGGCGTAGTCGATGCCTTTGTTAAGTCACACAGTGCGTCGGCTCGAGAATCTTCTTCCTTGGCGATGCGGAAGGCGCTGCCGATGCAGTCGGCGGATGCATCGGGTAATAGTGAAATCGGTCGCGGTTGGTGTGCGATGCGTGGCGTGGAGAATCGGCGAGCGCTTCTCTTGCTTGCATCTTGAATACCATCCATGAAGGTGTCACGTCGATCGGTTGCATGAAAGGTGTGGAAGACCGTGTTCGGACGGTCGAGTAATCGATACTTCCACCCTCCAAGGTGTCGTTCTCCCACCTTATCTGGTAGCCTGCAGGCGTTGGCCTCTTCTTGTAGTCCAAGTCTTGCATCACTTCCGAGAAGTTCGGCCCGATGTCGACAATGACTCAGTGAGAGATGGCGTCGGCACCTCGGCCATCTAAAATTTTGAGGAATAGATGAGTCGTTAACCATTTTGAAGAGAAGGGTTGAGAGATGACTCTGGATAGACTCAAAATAGTTTTAGTTTTTGTAAATAAGTCCTTAGGACATTTGTGGGGCCACGACCTCTGGTCGATATGGCTCGATACCACTTTTATCGAACCAGGGAGCGAAGGATCCCAAATTCTCTGTGTTTATACACTAGTCGGGATTTCCGGTGTACGGTCATCAAAAGTGATAGCAAAATCATATCACGCTCTTTATTAATATTATCTCGAGTTTTATTACAATGGGCACGAGGCCAAAGGAAAAAATAACACGGCGGAAAAAAGTAGTAGTAGGCCACGACTTGCCACGAGCAATAAAATGCAGGGGCGTAACCTATTAGTCGAGTCCTCACCGTCACGATGGGGTCTTCTCACGAATAAAATTATTCGGCAAGAAGTAAGCACAACTCATGGTGCTTGCAAGTTACACCCAATATGGAAGATTAATGCATGCATAGGGTAAACAACGGGTAATGGCGGGGGTTGTTTTGCATAAACAACATTTTCAGTTAAATACCATTAATAGTTTTCTAAGGCCAATTTTAATAGCATAGCTGAAATCGGTGATTAAGATGACAATGAATAGTGGATAACCTCCATTAAATGAATAGTGAAGGATACCCTCCTAACACTTGGCTAGCACGCCCCATTTTACCATAGGATTATCCATCCTACAAACATCTGTGTAAATCATTTTATAAACCAAAAACAAGTCTAACTTAGAGTGGCTTTGCTAGCATGTCCATGACGGCATGCGTGCCTATTCGAATAGTTTCTACTCTGCGAGTTTGTACAGCTTTACCACACGAGATAATATGCTTTTAATGTCGGCCATGTGCGCTTCGGAGCGTGTGACTAAGCAATTATCATGAGGCGTTACAAAGCGTATCTTAATGTATTTATGCCGCTAAGGTTTCACTACCATTGGACTAACCATCCTCGTGCCCCTCTTGCGCGGGGTGGGACTAATGTCTAACCAACACCCACATACAACATAGCATAAATATCACTAAGATACCACATTATTTAGCCAAATCTGTCCCATTCGGACATGTGGTGAGTGCGGTGGCGTAGCAAAATACGCTCAAGGCCGGTCCTTAAGCGGCTTGGCGACTTTCCATTTAAATAAACCCATGGGCGTAATCCTAACAGTTAGGCCGTGCATGAGCTGCACCACCATACATCCATCACGCCAAGTCCAAACCCATTTTATTTTATTTAGGTGAAAACTCATAAAAAGCCTTCAGTGGTAAAACAATACCACGAAATAAATTTAAAATCAAATTGTAAGGATTTGGCTAAACCTTCCCAAATAAAAGTGGTCTAAGCATGGCTAAGCATATGACAAATTTTAATAGAACTTTGCCTAAGGGTGTCATGGTATTCATATTCAAAAATCAAATTGGCCATACAATGGAGATTGGAGTAATTATGTATAAGCAGGACTTTTAACAAGTATATAAACATATGCATGCAATAGTAATTTAAAGCAGAATTAAATAATTTAAAATACTGGGAACAATATGATCAATAGTGTAACTTGCCTTCGTTGAAGTCTTGAAATTCTAAATCGTCGGAAGGATCTAACTCTCGAATTAAGTAAAGTCTATCGTGAAATTACGACAAATTAACTCCAAATTCAAATAAATTCAAAAAGACAAAACAAATTAACTCCAAATTGAAATATTTTGCTTTAGTTAGCTAGATTATGATTTTAGACAAATTTTGCAATTTGAACCACCCAATTTGGAGTTCATATGCAAAAGTTATGAATTTTAGAAGTTTAATACAAAATCTGGAATTTAATTGAATTCTCTGAATTATTTTCTAAAGGAAATTCTATTTATTGCATAATCTTGGCGCCGCGATAATTTCGGAATTAAAGAATTTAATTAAAGATCGACAAGCGGGCCCCGGTCGGTGACACGGTCGTGAACAAGTTCACGGCTCGAGGTTCGGGAGGTTGGTCTTGCTTGGGCGCCATGCGTCCAGTGGTGGCGGCGTGGCGCTGCGTGAGGGTGAGTGGCGCCACGGTGGTGTGCGTGGCCATGCCACGTGAACGCGAGCCGTCGGTGCCGGCCGAGTGGCTGCGCCGGCGTTCTCGCGCGGCGAGCCTGCGGGTGTGTCGCGGCTGCGAGGGTCCCTGCGAACTAGATGGTTACCGGCCGCGGCGGCGGAGTGTGCGGAAGGTGCGTCGTCGGTGGCGATTGGCGGTGGCGGCGTCGATCGTGGTCGAAGTCGATGGTGCGGCTCCTCGGCGACGATGGATGTGGCGGCGGCCGCGCGGGTGGCGATGGCGTTGGTGCCGCGCGGCGGGGCGAAGAGCCGGTGGCGCGGAAGCGAGGAAGAACCAGGGGTTTTGCGGCGGATCTTCAAAATCGGGCGCTACGGTGTGAGAGGGCTTCGTGAGTGGCGGCGGTGAGTGTGGAGGTCAATGCGGTCGGCGCACCTATTTATAAGTGCGGGCGTGGGCGGTTGCCGTGGAGCTCAAGAAGGTACGGCGGCGTCGCGGAGAGATTCGGGGAGTTAGCGGCGAAAGAAAGGAAAAGAAAGGGCCGTGTCGGGGTGGAGAGATCAAGGATTTTTAATGCGCACGGCGATCGCGGGGATGCGGCCGATTTCTTCGGTTTGGAAGGTCGAATCGGTGTCAATAGCGGCCGCGGGAAAAAAAGAAGGAAGAAGCGGAGGAAGAAGGAAAGGAGGAAGGCAGCGGGCGCGTTTGATTTCGATTGAGCAGGCTGGGATTAGATCGGCGAACGGTAAGTTGACAATGGCGCGATCATTTTGGATTAAGATCGGGCGAGCTGCGGTTAGATTCGGTGAAAGCGGTAAGTGGGGAGGAGTGTTGCGTGGGATTACGATCGGACGGTGGCGGCGATGGCGTTAAGGCGGGCGTGGCGCGTGGGAAAGATGCAGTGCGAGTGGGTTTGACCCACCGACTGTTTGGATATTTCTTTTAGTTTACGATTTAATTAAATCACGATAATTCAATTTGGCTTTAGAATATAGCAATTTAAGTCCAAAAATTCGAGAAAATTCACAGAAATTCTCTGGAGCATTTAGGACTTAAATAAAATATTTCGACTATTTTGTGGTAGTAGATTTTGCACATAAATTTGTTTAGCTTTAAATTAATTAAGGAAAGCTTTTGAAAATTCGGAAAATCCACAAAATACATAAATTTTAATTTCTAAAAAATTGAAATTTTATTCTGGGAGGAGGCCGACAGGGGAGGAGGGCGGCGCGGGAGAGGAGGCGGTGCGAGGAGGAGGGCGACACGGGAGGAGCCGACACGGGAGGAGGCACGACACGGGAGGAAGCGCGCGCGTCAGGCGGAGAGCGGCGTCGTCGATGAAGAGCGGCGTCGTGGGTCTTCTGGCCGGGAGGTGAGCAGGCGAACTAGAGGACGAGAGAGCGCGGAGAGCCTAAGAGAGCGCGGGAGGCGAAGTGACGAGTAAAAAGCAAACCCTAGGGTGCACCTTTTAATAAAAAAGAATATCACGAGCGGCTCTATTAAAGAACCGTGCGAGATCTCCGGCAATATCCTGACGGCTCTATTTAAGCGCGTGCGTATTAATATCCTGACGGTTTGGTAAGGCAAGTGTGAGATATCTCAATATCGCGAGCGGTTCTTTGGCACGTCACGTGATATTGAATATCTCGACGGTTCTTTAAAAACTGCGTGCAATGATATATTATCTGACGGTGCAAATGCGGCGAATCATTGATGTGGCGATATCTCGAACGGTTCTTTAATAGAGCGTCGTGTCTAATACTATCGAGCGGATCCATCTAGAGCCGTGTGCTATGAATCATTCCCTTCATCTCCATGCGAGTGTCTCTTCGTCTCCTCCGGCTTTTATATAAATAGACAACCCTTATCAAAGGATTTCTCACGAACCTCCTTGATCATCCCTCTCTCACCACAAATTCCAAATGGCTTCCTCTCTCGTCCACGGTATGCCAGCCTACATTTTGATTGTGTACACGCACCTCTCGATGCAACTTTGGCCCAAGCTATGAACAAGGCGTCCGTTATGCAATGCAATCCGTTGTAGACCCTCCCATCTGGGAGACCATGTAGCGATCATCGGTCGGATTGGAGCTCCTCCTCCAACGAGACGATGCGAGGCTCTCGGCATCCGTGAGTAAACCTCGTCGTGGGGTTGTCCTATGGAACTCTTTGAGTCGCGCCGGGGATGCGAGCCAGATCGAGGGCGACATCGACATTCTTCCGGAGGCGGAGTCCACCCTGCCGAGGCTGTGGAGACCGGGGTTGATGGCCTCTGGGCTATATGGGACTTGATTACAGTCAGAACATCTACAAGAGAAATTGGCGTGCAAGGTCACGGTGGAGCGTTTGGTGAGGCGATCCGGTGATCCGCTCCCACAGCCGGCGCGAGAATGCGTCTGAAGATTTGAAGACTAAGATAGGATCGCTCATCCTTTTTATAAATGCACGATGTAAAAGCGATAAGGCCGATCTATTGTGCATGCACGTGATGTAAATATGATCTAGCACATGTGATGATATGGTCTTTTTATAAATGCGGCGATATTGTAGTCTTTTATCATCTAATATTATTCTTGGCAAATCAAATGCGCTATCACGGGCGGTTGAATAAGAACCATGCGCGATAATATACTCATCATGACGGTTCCCTCTCACTAACCGTGCGTATTGACCATCACGAGCGGCTCCATGTGAGGCAAATGCGTGATATGCTCCATAACCGACAGGTTTGTGAATAGAGCAAGTCGCGATGTTGAGTATATCGCGAGCGGTTTCACATGGAGCAATCGCGAAAGTTCCTTTGAGCGGTTTGTGTAGAAGCAAAATGCATGATATACTCGTATATCGAGACGGTTGGAAATAAGGCAAATGTCTGTGATATTTCACCCTATAAATATAAAGACCCGTGAGGCCCCTGCCCTAACGCCTCAGTCTCTTCTTTGGAATAGAGGGCTTGAAGCTTTGCTCTGTGTTGTTGTAGGAGGCTTGTTTTATTTGGCTTGCCTTGTTCTTGGTTGTGGGTTGCCCTAGCAACTTATGGTCATTGGGGCTTGCATGCATGCTTGCTTTGTGAGGCTTTGGTGGTAGCTCTCGGTTTGGGTGTAGGTGAATGAGTGTTTTTGTGAGTGGGATAAAGTGGTGTATTTTAGTGTGGCTCTCTTGCCTGTTCATTGGCACAGGGAAGGGAAGATGGTGAATCTCGCGGGATATTAGGAATTTTAGGTATTGAGCTCAGAAATTAACGATCTTTAACTCTTTATATTTGCCTAATAGGAGAATAGCGTATTTGCGATTAATAGGAGGAATAACGTATTTGCGGTTTATTAATATAATTGAACACTACTAATTGTTACATGTGTAGCGTAGATGGACGAAAGCTGGATATGCCAGTGCGAACGAGTGTGAGTGAAGAATTACATTAATGGCGTGATTGCTTTTAAAGAGCGCGGGCGGGATATCTTTGAATAAAGGGATAGAATTTATGTGCTGTCCATGCATTGATTCGATAATCAGAATTTTTAACAACCGCGCGAATCGTAGGGCACTTGATTGAAGGGTTTCAAAAAGTATACATGTTGGACCGATCACGGTGAAGAGCGGATTATCTGAAGGAAGTTAATAATGATGACATCGGCGAGGAAGTCAACGATATGCGGGATGTGAATGTGTTTTTGATGGCGATAGGTAAATCGATGACAATCACGGATCGGATGCTACAGCGATGCGAAGGAAACTACGGTGAGAGAGTTTTGTAAATTCGGCGCTTAATGGAGGACTCGGAAACCTTTGTTCACGGCGCAAGCCAGACCACAAGGTTGTCAGCGAGCTTGTTACTGAAATTGAAGGCGAGCAATGGTTGAGTCAGACAAAGAGTTTCACGGCGTTGTTAGGTCTCCTAGCGGACATTCTTCGGAGAAGCGTGTTGCCCGGCACCACCTACCAAGCCAAGAAGGTTCTTTGTCCATTGGGAATGGAAGTAGAAAGAATGCATGCATGTCGAGCGATTGTATCTGTATGCGTAAAGTATGCAGAACTTGCATGTATGTCCGTGTGCCAAAAGCATCCCGATACAAGCGTAAGAATACTACTAAGGTGAAGCAAGGATCTCTGCTTCAGTGTGTATGTTATACGCAGCGATCCCCGCGTTTGAAGCGTTTATTTGCGAACGAAAGGAGGCAAGATTGCTGCGTTGCTTTTCGGAGGCGTAGAAAGATGGAAAACTAAGACACCTGCTTGATTACGCGATGGAGAAACTTCGATCGGACCTTCAAAGAGTTCGGTGCGGAGCCGAAGAACATAAGGTTAGGGTTGAGTGCGAGATGGAATGAATCCTTTCGGTAACATGAAGCGACCCGACATAGCACATGGCCAAGTGAACCTATGTATGTACAACCTTCCTTGTTGGTACGTGTAGAGCGGAAGTACATTTTGATGTCACTACTTATCCAAGGGCGAAGCAGCCTAGGAGCGATATTGATGTGTACCTAGCACCATTCTTGGGCGATCTTGTGACCTTTGTGGAGCGAAGGTACAAGTATGGGATGCATGTACAAGCAGAGAACTTCTCTTTCACAGCGTCATGTTGTTACGCACTATCAATGATTTTCCTGCCCTTGGTAACTGTGGGACCCCGGTACAAAGGGCCAAAGCACATGTCGCCTTTGCTTAGATGCTACGGAGAGTGTATGGCTATTTGTTCTTCATGAAAGCTGTTTTATATGCGTCACCGTAGAGTTTCCTTCCAGAGAGTCACCCATACATGCAGATGAAAAAACAATTCACCCGGAAATAAGGAGGGCGATTCGGCTCAAGGGCTTTTAGAGGAAAGAGGTCTATGATATAGTTAGGATATCCATGTTGTGCTTGGGAAGGGATGTAAATTAAAACCGTGAGAAGAACATCACGGAAGAAGCGGATCAATTTTTGGGACTTGCCTTATTGGGAGCACTTAGAAGTTCGTCAACGCATCGGCGTCATGCTGCGTGGAGAAGAATGTATGTGAAAGCTTGATTGGTCTCTTCTGAACATTGGTGGCAAAACAAAGGATGGTGTTAGCATACCAGCGACTTGGTTGATATGAACATAAGGATCGAGTTAGCACCGAAAGAGACCGATAAAGGCGAACATACCTTCCACAGCTTGCTACACTATGTCCAGGCAGAGAGAAATGAATTGTACCAAAGCTTGCATGGTGTCAAAGTCGATCAGTTACTCCGCTGCTATTAGAAACTTGTTTCTATGCAAGATTTGAAATTAATTGGTATGAAGTCTCATGATTGTCATGTGCGGATGACACAAATGCTTCTATTTTTAATTAGGGGTATCTTGCGAACAAGGTCAGTGGCAATGTAGAGGACCCGGTTTATCGTACTGTCTTTGTTTAACCATCCACTTGGTCCTAATAGTACAAATCAAATAAACCAAGCCTCGAGATATGTATACTTCAGAATGCAGTATACACACCGTTACAAAATCATGCATCATTTCCATTCATACACATAGAGCGAAGCAAAAGCAACAAGCGAAGACATAGATAATATAAAGAGAGTTATTACAAAGAGAAGCCGACCAGGCCCAAAAGTCATAAAGATGAAGTAAATACCCAGCGGAAGCAAAATGGCCATAAGATGGCGATAAACAAAAAGCCAATCGGCGTGCCTTTACCTGAGGCAACCAACCGGACCGCCAGCTAATGCGTCCCAAGCAGTGCGCAACACTGACTCACAAAGTGAGGCCCTTGGGGCTCACCTTCTTCCTCTGCGGCAATTAATATTAAGCCAAGCGGATAAGTACAAAACTTGTTTGTACTCGCCAAGCAAACAACGTGTGAGATAAAGTTACTATAATTAACTACATGCAAGCTTTATTTAAGTGGATGAGGCTGCGGACTTATCGTGATATAAAGCAAGTTTTCATTTTACAATAGGTAATAGATTCAAAGCAAGTTTTGCAGTTAACTTTTATCGTTCAAATAAAGAGAGACAATAATAACATAGATGAGAGAACAACACCAACCTAGAAGTGACTAACCCATAGTCACCACAACCATAGCATGAAGTACCCCTTCATACCACCATATCAAGTTTAAATTTTTAAAAGGTTGTAGTCAGTTTCTTGCGACCTTACCAAGCATGTCCATAACCTGGGGCGGGGCTATTCGAATAGTTTTAACCACTGGTGTGTACCAATGTACCCACACGATAGACCGCCTTTCCACGGCCACGGTTAGCATACTTCCCTTTGGTATGCGAGCGCGGCTAAGTCTACAAGGCGCTTTCCAATGAACGATGCTAATTAGAGCCACAACCCACGGGAGAAGGACGTTAATACAATAGAGCTCATGAATGAACTAACGATATATCAAATTGTGGATGCATTCAACGTGCTGTGACAACTAACATTCAACAGTAACAAATTAACGATATATGAAATTGTGATAGCAAGTAATTTGTACAATGAGCTCAGAATCAACTAACTATCACATTCAATCTCAAGATAAGATAGAGTTCATCACAGAGCATGTCAACAAAGCCCACCGATCAATTTGCCGATCTTTAGGAATACTCACGCAGGATGCCGCACAACAACTCACGGTGCAAGGAGGAGGCCGGTGTGGGAGGAGGCCGACGCTGGGAGGAGGGAGGAGGCGCGGGAGGATGTCGAACCCGGGAACGAAGGATCCCAAATTCTGATTTATACACTAGTCCAGATTTCGGTGTACATACCATCAAAAGTGATAGCAAAATCATATCACGCTCTTTATTAATATTATCTCGAGTTTTATTACAACGGCTCGAGGCCAAAGGGAAAGAAATAACACAGCGAAAAGTAGTAGTAGGCCACACGACTTGCCACAGCAATCGCCGGGACGAGCCTATTCGCCCGTGTCCTCACCGTCCCGATAGGGTCTTCCTGAATAAAAATTATTCAGAAGAGTAAGCACAACTACTGCGGCTTGCAAGTTACACCCAATATGGAAGATTAATGCATGCATAGGGTAAACAACGGGTAATGGCAGTGGTTGTTTTGCATAAACAAAGATTTTCAGATTAAATACCATTAATAGTTTTCTAAGGCCAATTTTAATAGCATAACCGAAATCGGTGATTAAGATGACAATGAATAGTGGATAACCTCCATTAAATGAATAGTGAAGGATACCCTCCTAACACTTGGCTAGCCCCATTTTACCATAGGATTATCCATCCTACAAACATCCGTGTAAATCATTTTATAAACCAAAAACAAGTCTAACTTAGAGTGGCTTTGCTAGCATGTCCATGATCGCGACGCTGCTATTCGAATAGTTTCTACTCGCAGAGTTTGTACACTTACCCACACGAGATAATATGCTTTTAATGTCGGCCAATGCACGCCTGGCGTGTGACTAAGCAATTATCATGAGGCCGTTACAAAGCAGTATCTTAATGTATTTATGCCCGCTGTTTCACTACCATTGACTAACCATCCCAGCCCCTTCTTGCTGGTGGACTAATGTCTAACCAACACCCACACATACAACATAGCATAAATATCACTAAGATACCATGATTATTTAGCCAAATCTGTCCCATTCCGCATGTGGTGGTACGGTAAGGCGAGTAAAATACGCTCAAAGACCGGGCCTTAATCGACTTGGGCGACTTTCCATTTAATAAACCCATGGGTAATCCTAACTGATTAGGCCTGCATGAACCTGCACCCACCATACATCCATCACGCCCAAGTCCAAACCCATTTTATTTTATTTAGAGTGAAAACTCATAAAAAGCCTTCCGTGGTAAAACAATACCACCGAAATAAATTTAAAATCAAATTGTAAAGGATTTGGCTAAACCTTCCCAAATAAAAGTGGTCTAAGCATGGCTAAGCATATGACAAATTTTAATAGAACTTTGCCTAAGGGTGTCATGGTATTCATATTCAAAAATCAAATTGGCCATACAATGGAGATTGGAGTAATTATGTATAAACAGGACTTTTTAACAAGTATATAAACATATGCATGCAATAGTAATTTAAAACAGGAATTAAATAATTTAAAATACTGGGAACAATATGATCAATAGTGTAACTTGCCTTCGTTGAAGTCTTGAAATTCTAAATCGTTGAAAGATCTAACTCTCCTGAGTCGCCGAGGTCTATACGTGAAATTACGACAAATTAACTCCAAATTCAAATAAATTCAAAAGACAAAACAAATTAACTCCAAATTGAAATATTTTGCTTTAGTTAGCTAGATTATGATTTTAGACAAATTTTGCAATTTGAACCACCCAATTTGGAGTTCATATGCAAAAGTTATGAATTTTAGAAGTTTAATACAAAATCTGGAATTTAATTGAATTCTCTGAATTATTTTTCTAAAGGAAATTTATTTATTGCGAATGCCGACGCCAATGATGAATTTCCGGAATTAAAAGAATTTAATTAAAAATCCCGACAAGCGGCCCCACCTGGCCGATGACGGCCCACGGAACCAAGTTCACGCCAGGTTCGGAGGTTGGTGCCGACGCTGGCGCCATGCGTGCCGAGTCGGCGACGTGGCGCACGCGTGGGGAGGTGGCGCCACGGTGGTCGCGGCGTGGCCATGCCACGAGGCACGAGGCTTCCGCCTGCCTTCGAGTGGCTCGCGTTCTACGCCGCGCGAGCCCCGCGGGTGTGTGCGAACGACGGGTCCCTTGCGAACTAGATGGTTACAAAGACGGCGGCGGAGTGTGGTCGAAGGTCGCTGGCGGTGACGATGTGGCGGTCGGTCGTGGTCAAGTCGATGGCGCGGCTCCTCCGACGCATGGATGACGGCGGCAGCCCGCACGGGGCGAGGACGCGGTGCCGACGGCGAGGACGAAGGAGCCGTGGCGCCGAAACGGAAGAACCGAGGGTTTTGCCGGCGGGATCTTCAAAATCGGGCGCTACGGTGACAGAGGGCTTCGTGGAGGGCGGCGTGAGGTGGAGGTCACGTCCCGGCGCACCTATTTATAGGTGCGCGGCGTACGAGCCGCGTGGAGCTCAAGAAGGTACCGGCGACGCGCGAGGAGATTCGGGATTCGCGCGAAAGAAAGGAAAGAAAGGGCCGTCGGGGTGGAGAGATCAAGGATTTAATGCGCACGACGATCACGGGATGCGCCCGATTTGCGCTTTTGGAAGGTCCGAATCCTGTCATGGCGGCTTCATGGGGAAAAGAAGGAAAGAGGCGGAGGAAGAAGGAAAGGAGGAAGACGACGGGGCGCGCTTTGATTTTGATTGAACGGGATTAGATCGAACCGGTAAGTTGATTAACGCGATCACTGGATTAAGATCGACGTCATAGCGATCAGAAACGTGAAGCGGAGTGAGTGTTGCGTGGGATTTCGACGGACGGCGGACCACGATGGCGTTATGAGCGCCGCGGCCGCGTGGGAAAGGTCCGCCGAGCCGGGTTTCGCCCACCGATCGCTTTTGGATATTTTTTAGTTTCGATTTAATTAAATACGATAATTCAATTTGGCTTTAGAATATAGCAATTTAAGTCCAAAATTCTGAGAAAATTCACGTAAATTCTCCGAGCATTTAGGACTTAAATAAAATATTTCACTATTTTGTGGTAGTAGATTTTGCACATAAATTTGTTTAGCTTTAAATTAATTAAGGAAAGCTTTTGAAAATTCTAAAATCCACAAAATACATAAATTTTAATTTCTAAAAAAAAATTGGGTTGTTACAAACCTACCCTTAAAGGGAATCTCACCCAGATTCAGCTTGGTTAGCAAAAAGATCAGGGTAGTTGGCCTTGAGTTCGTCTTCATTCTCCCATGTAGCTTCACTTTCCGGATGATGGCTCCATTGCACCTTGTATGATCTCGATACTCGCTCGTAACACGCTCTGCGACATCCGTAATTTTAATTGGTCACTCCACGTAGGTGAGATCTTCTTGAAGGTCGAAGCTTTCAGAGTATGGTCTTCCGCTTCGCATTTTCTTTATGCATACGGAAGACATTATGCATCGATGGCTTTCGCAATCTAGCCGATAAGCTACCTTCCACGCTTGCCAAAATCTTGTATGGCCCAATATACCAGGTGCGAAGTTTACCTTTCGTCGGAATCTCCTCACACCTGAGGGGGTAACAACTGATAGACCACATCTCCTACCTCAAAGTTCAATTCCTCCGACGGTTATCGGATAACTTCTTGTCGAGATTGGGCTATTTTCGACGCCTCAATAGTTTTTACTTTACTTTCGGCTTCTTTGATCAACTCGGTCCGAGGAGTTGACGCCGCCCACCGATCCCAAAGGAGCGGGTCCGCATTTCCGCCATACAGAGCTTCAAATGGAGCCATCTCAAACCGCTTGGTAGCTATTATTGTATGAGAACTCGCATATGGCGATCCTTATCCCAACCCTTTCCAAGTCTAAGGCACGGGCTCAAGCATGTCTTCAAGAACTTGGTTGGTGCCTGCTTGACCATCGGTCGGGGATGATACGCGGTCGAAATTGAGTCCGTTCCAAGGCTTCATGCACTTTTCTCAGAACCGAGAGGTAAACGAGAACTCTATCGACACAATCTTCTTGGGTACCATGCAAGCGCACGATTTTGGCCATGTACAACTCGCTAGCTTGCTACTGTAGGTGGTCTTGACAGATAAAGTGAGCCACTTTAGTTAACCGGTCAATTACCACCTGATGGAGTCATATCCCGATTGGGTCTTGGGAGTCCGGTGATGAAGTCCCAACTTCCCTTCCACTCAATTGGCAGGCCAAACCGGCGGTCTTTGGTGTTGTGCTTGACTCTTCGGCGACGCCACAACGAGCAACGAAATCCGCAATTTCACGCCTATGCTAACCCACCAATATTTTTCTTTAAGTCCTGGTACATCTTGGTGCTACCCGGATGAATGGAGTATGGCGACTCATGAGCTTCTTCGTAATCGCCTTTTATTCCGGTGGTTGGGCACACAGATGCGGTCTCCGAACCACACTGTCCCTTGTTCATCCTCAGAGAAGCCTGGAGCCTTGCCTCTTCTCATATTCTTCTTGATTTCTTGGATGTCTTCATCTTCTGACTGTTTTGTTCTGATCTGATCCTGAAGAGTCGGTTGAACTTCTAAAGCGTTTACGCAACCATGATTGACAATCTCCAGATTCAGGTGCTTCAGCTCTTCATACAGCTCTGGCTGGTTTTGTTGTACCATGACAAGTTGCAATATGCCTTCCGCCAAGGCATCTCGCTACCACGTTGGCTTTGCCCGATGATAATGGATTCCGAGATCGTAATCCTTTATCAATTCCAACCATCTCTCTCGGAGATTGAGTTCGACTGCGTGAATATGTACTTCGTGCTTTATGGTCCGTGAAAATCTCACAAGTTATTAATTAGATAATGCCAGATTTTCAGTGCACAATTGCCGCTAACTCCAAATCATGAGTCGGTAATTCTTTCGGCGCCTCAATCGCGGATGCATAAGCCACAACTTTACCTTCCCGCATCAGACACATCCGAGGCCTTGACGGAAGCGCCACAATATCTCAAAATCCTTGCGATGTCCCATATTAACACCGCACGAGACTAGCCTCCTTTTAGTTCTTGAAACTTTCTTCACAGCGCTTGACCACTCAAACTTCTTCTCTTTCTTCGTGTTGAGTCATGGGTTTACGCTCGAAACCTTCGATGAACCGCGATAATAGCCTCGCCAATCAAGGAAACTTCTCACCCCGGATCGATCCGGGTTGTTTCATCCATTATCGCCTCAACCTTGGCGGGTTCATCGCAATACCTCCCCGCGGATACAATGTGTCCAAGGAATGCACTTGACTTAGCCAATTCACTCTGCTGAATTTGGCATAAAGTCGGTGCTCCTCGAGCTTGTCTAGGATCATTCGGAGATGCTCTTCATGCTCTTCTTCTTCGAATAGATGAGGATATCGCCAATAAAGACGACTACGAATTTATCCAGAATTCCATGAACACCTTGTTCATCATATTCATGAAGTAGGCAGGGCATTGGTTAGTCAAGGACATTATCAGAATTCATACACCCATATCCGTGGTGAAGGCGGTCTTGGAATATCTTCCCGCCTGATCTTCGCTTGGTGATAACCGGATCTCGATCAATCTTCGAGAAGACGCTGTTCCTTCAAATGATCGAATGCATCATCAATTCGGGCAACGGGTACTTGTTCTTGATTGTTACTGAGTGATCTATAATCAACGCACATTCTCATACTATTGTCTTTCTTCTTGACAAACAATACCGGGCTCTATGGGAGGAACTGGTCGAATGTACCCTTTCTCGCAGTTCTTCAATTTGTTTCTTCGCTCGCTAACTCGCTAAGTGCATTCTCGTCCCTTTGAGATCGGAGCTGTCCCGGACTAGATCAATTAGGAACATGATGTCCCTATCCGTGGCATGCCGTAGATCATCCGAAAGACGCTGGATACTCGTTACGTATGTCTTCCGTTTCACCTCCTTCAAGCCGTGAGCATGGAACTTCCGTGCGGACTTGGGTTTGAATTCAACAGATAGGCCTTGGTCATTTGTGAGGTTGATGGATCTATTGGCACGCCTATTTGACCGTGGTTTTTGCTAGCTACCCATTCCAAGTATTACATCCAGCCTTGGGAGTGTAACACTATCGATCTCGCTAGAAAGAATACTCCGATATCTCAAGGGTAAGATTTGGGCAAAGGGAATTGGTTCTCATTTCCGAGCCCGGGAATGAATTATCATGGGGTAGCTAAAGAGGATACAGTAACCCATATTTTCCCACAAACTTATTTGACACGAAAGAATGTGAAGCTCCGGAATCAAATAAGACAGATGCTGTACTCAATTAACGAACGTATCAAGAACAACGCTCGCGCCGCTCGAGGGCGGTGACATGGTTCACCCGCCCTTGGTGAACTGCCCAGGTCGGTTGGTGCCGCCAGTTGCAACCCCGAGGTTGCCTTTGCCGTGCCAACCTGCCGCTTTGGGCATTTATTGGCATAATGCCCGCCTCGCTGCGAAGCACGAATTCGAAGCCGAGGAGGTAGAATGCCGCTGAATCGCCTCCCGACGGTGCCACCGTTGGAGGGGTTGGAGCGCCGTGGCGGCCGAGTACGACGTGAAGATTGGAACTTCCCACGCTTGTGGTCGCGCGAAGCGAGGTTTGGGTAGACCGCGTTGAACCTTGAGCGCCATCCTCCGCTTATGTTCCATTTCTCGTGTTTGGCTTCCTCGCTCGATAGCTTTATCCACCAACCGCAAAGTCGGTGAAATTCGAGATAAGTTGGACAGAGATATCATCGTTTAGGCCTTCCAGAACCTTTCCTGCCTATCCTCATCTCTCGCACGCCACCGGGCGAGCGGAAGTTGATTCAGCTGAAGATACTATTCACCGCTCGGGCCTTGGCGCAGCAAGCGTGGAACTCCTTCTTCTTGTCATCATCCTCCGCCGGATGTGTGCATGACTGGTTTAGACAAAGTTGGCCCATGAAATGGATTGAGCATCATCAAGGGCGATGCAAGAATTGTCCCACCATTCGATGCGACCACCACCGTGAGAGGCAAAAGTAACTCCTCTCACGATCGGGTAATCGACCGATGTCCAATTTCTTTCCAATAGCCCAAGCCGCTCGCCGGGCCCATTGGTTCAAGATCGCCGAGAACGTCGGGCGGCGCATCCTCATAAACTTCGGAGCATAGTCACCTTTGATTATGCGCGAGGTGGAGTTCAACTCGCCGCACGCAGGCGGCGCCGAGTATTCTCGCACATTTTGCGAGATTGGGCAGAAGGTCAATCGATGGGTCATTCATCATCCGCGCCAATCGTCCTTCACGGCCATGCGTAGGCCTGTGAATGTGGTTATTCCTGGATGATCCGCCCGACGCTTTTGTCCTTCAAGATCGGCCACGCTGCCGCTTTCGCAAAGTGGTCACCATCTGCGGGTCCTCCAAGGATTTAGATAAGATGGTAGAGATTCTAAGGGGGATAAATCTAAAATAGCCCAAGAACCAATAAAAACACAAAACAAAGAACCAAATTTTCAAAATAATTCTTTTATTCATCTATTTTATTAATGGATTATGGCTATCACAAGTGGTAATTGATAGCTCATAATTCGCAAACTAACGATTTTACCAATGAAGCATCTATGGGGCATCGGGGTATAGTCTATCTCATTGAGCTACCCTCGCCACCCTTGTAGCTAGCCGCTCGCTCCAATGCCTTGATCCTGCTTCGCGCACTCCAACCCGCCTTGAGCGGCACGCAGTCCTCCAGTATTTCCGCAGGCGAGTCCAGGCCTTTGTTAAGTCCACCCGTGCGCCACCGGGGAATCTTCTTCCTTGGCTGCACAAGACGCCGCCGAGTCCGGCTCAGATGCATCGTAATAGTGAAATCCGGCGCCGTTGAGGTAGCGGTCGAGCGTGGCGAGTCGCATTTAATCGCTTCTCTTGTCAGATCTTGAATACCATCCGCGAAGGTGTCACGTCCGATCGGCATGAAAGGTGTGGAAGACCGTGGTTCGCGACAATGTCGAGTAAATCAAGATTTCCACCCTCCAAAGGTGTCGCTTCTCCCACCTTATACCGATAGCCCCGAACGTTGGCCTTCTTGTAGTCCAAGTGCCGCATCACTTCCCGCAGAAGTTCAGCCAAAGATCCCAATGACTCGAGAGATAGCGGCCCAGACTCCCTACCATCTAAAATTTTGAGGAATAGATGAGTCAAGAACTCATTTTGAAGAGAAGGGTTGAGAGATGACTCGATAGACTCAAAATAGTTTTAGTTTTTGTAAATAAGTCCTTAGACATTTGTGGGGCCATTTACTTACAATGATATGGCTCGATACTCACTTTGTCTAACCCGGAACGGTATGGATCCCAAATTCTCTCAGATTTATACACTAGTCCAGATTTCCAAAGGTACACAAATCATCAAAAGTGATAGCAAAATCATATCACGCTTTATTAATATTATCTCGTAGTTTTATTACAACCGGCTCGAGGCCAAAGGGAAAGAAATAACACAATGGAAAAGTAGTAGTAGGCCACACGACTTGCCACAGTAATCGTCTGGGACGAGCCTATCTGGCCCGTGTCCTCACCGCCCCCGATAGGTCTTCTCCCCAATAAAAATTATTCAACAAGAGTAAGCACAACTACCGTGCTTGCAAGTTACACCCAATATGGAAGATTAATGCATGCATAGGTAAACAACTGTAATGGCAGGTTGTTTTGCATAAACAACATTTTCATTAAATACCATTAATAGTTTTCTAAGGCCAATTTTAATAGCATAACTCAAATCGTGATTAAGATGACAATGAATAGTGGATAACTCCATTAAATGAATAGTGAAGGATACCCTCCTAACACTTGGCTAGCCGCCCCATTTTACCATAGGATTATCCATCCTACAAACATCCTGTAAATCATTTTATAAACCAAAACAAGTCTAACTTAGAGTGGCTTTGTTAGCATGTCCATGACCATGACGCGCTTATTCGAATAGTTTCTACTCGCAGAGTTTGTACACCTTTACCCACACGAGATAATATGCTTTAATGTCGCCAATGCACGCTCCGAAGGCGTGTGACTAAGCAATTATCATGAGGTCGTCATACAAAGCAAGATTCAATGTATTTATGCCCGCTAAGGTTTCACTACCATTGACTAACCATCCTCCAAGCATTTCTCATACCTGGGGACTAATGTCTAACCAACACCCACACATACAACATAGCATAAATATCACTAAGATACTAACGTGATTATTTAGCCAAATCGGTCCCATTCCGCATATGTGGTGGTACGGTAAGGCGTAGTAAAATACGCCAAAGACCGGTCCTTAATCGACTTGGGCGACTTTCCATTTAAATAAACCCATGGGCCGTAATCCCAACCTGATTAGGCCCGCATGAACTCGCACTCCACCATACATCCATCACGCCCAAGTCCAAACCCATTTTATTTTATTTAGAGTGAAAACTCATAAAGCCTTCCGTGGTAAAACAATACCACCGAAATAAATTTAAAATCAAATTGTAAAGGATTTGGCTAAACCTTCCCAAATAAAAGTGGTCTAAGCATGGCTAAGCATATGACAAATTTTAATAGAACTTTGCCTAAGGGTGTCATGGTATTCATATTCAAAATCAAATTGGCCATACAATGGAGATTGGAGTAATTATGTATAAACAGACTTTTTAACAAGTATATAAACATATGCATGCAATAGTAATTTAAAACAGAATTAAATAATTTAAAATACTGGGAACAATATGATCAATAGTGTAACTTGCCTTCATGAAGTCTTGAAATTCTAAATCGTTGAAGGATCTAACTCTCCGAGTCGCCGAGGTCTATACGTGAAATTACGACAAATTAACTCCAAATTCAAATAAATTCAAAAGACAAACAAATTAACTCCAAATTGAAATATTTTGCTTTAGTTAGCTAGATTATGATTTTAGACAAATTTTGCAATTTGAACCACCCAATTTGGAGTTCATATGCAAAAGTTATGAATTTTAGAAGTTTAATACAAAACTGGAATTTAATTGAATTCTCCAATTATTTTTCTAAAGGAAATTCTATTTATTAAGAATGCCGACGCCAATGATGAATTTCCGGAATTAAAAGAATTTAATTAAAGATCCCGACAGCGGCCCCACCGGCCGCTGACACGGCCCACGGAACCAAGTTCACTAGCCAGTGGTTCGAGGTTGCGCCGACGCGCGCCATGCGCGTGTCGAAATGGCGACGCGGCGCACACGCAAAGTGAGGTGGCGCCACGTGGCGTCGTGGCGTGTACATGCCACGAGGCACGAGGTCGGCCGTTGTCTTCGGCGAGTGGCTCGCCGGCGTTTACGCCGCGCGCGAGTCTCGCGGTGTGCGAAACGACGAGGGGTCCTTTGCGAACTAGATGGTTACCAAAGACGGCGCGGCGAGTGTGGCCTGAAGGTCGCCGGCGGACGATTGGCGTGGCGCGCGCCGGTCGTGGTCGGTCGATGGTGCGAAGCTCCTCCGACGCAGCGGATGACGCGCAGCCTTCGCACGTGAGGCGATGACGCGGTGCGACGGCGAGGACGTAAGGAGCTTCGGTGGCGCCGAAACGGGAAGAACCGAGGGTTTTGCCGGCGGGATCTTCAAAATCGGGCGCTACGGTGACAGAGGGGCTTCGGAGGGCGCGTGAGGTGTGGAGGTCAATGCGTCCCGCGCACCTATTTATAGGGCGCGGCGTACGAGCCGCCGGAGCTCAAGAAGGTACCGCGACGCCGCGAGGAGATTCGGGATCTCACGCGAAAGAAAGGAAAGAAAGGGCCGTCGGGGTGGAGGAGATCAAGGATTTTAATGCGCACGACGATCACGGGATGCGCCCGACGGCTCGGTTTGAAGGTCCCGACCTGTCAATGGCGCTTCATGGGGAAAAGAAGGAAAGAGGCGAGGAAGAAGGAAAGGAGGAAGACGACGGGGCGCTTTGATTCGATTGAACGGCTGGGATTAGATCGGCGAACCGTAAGTTGATAATGGGCGCAATACCGGATTAAGATCGGACGTCAACAGCGATCTGAAACGGAAGTGGGGAGGAGTGTTGCCGGATTCTCGACGACGGCCGACGACGATGGCGTTATGGAGCTGCCACGCGAAGCTGGAAAGGTCCGCCGAAATGGTTTCTACCACCGATCGCTTTTGGATATTTCTTTAGTTTCGATTTAATTAAATATCGATAATTCAATTTGGCTTTAGAATATAGCAATTTAAGTCCAAAATTCTGAGAAAATTCACAAAATCTGAGCATTTAGGACTTAAATAAAATATTTCCACTATTTTGTGGTAGTAGATTTTGCACATAAATTTGTTTAGCTTTAAATTAATTAAGGAAAGCTTTTGAAAATTCCAAAATCCACAAAATACATAAATTTTAATTTCTAAAAAATTGGGTGTTAGCAGGAGGCCGACACGGGGAGGAGGATGCGCGGGAGGAGGGTGTGCAGAGGGAGGAGGCCGACACGGGAGGAGGCCGACACGAGGAGGCCGACACGGAGGAGGCCGCACTGCCGAGGCGAGGCAGGCTGCCGATGAAGGGGCGGCGCGCGGTCCACGGCCGGGGAGGTGAACGGCGAACCCTAGAGGAGCCGAGAGAGCGCGAGAGCCTGGCGCGGGAGACGGTGACGAGTAAAGAGCAAAACCCTAGGTGCACCTTTTAATAAAAGAAGATCACAGACGCTCTATTAAAGAGCCGCTCGAGATAGTCAACATCGCAGTTAGCTTATTTAAGCACTGTCAGATAATATCACAGACGGTTGCTTAAAGAATCGCTCGAGATATTCACATCGCGCATTCGCTTTTGGCACCGCTCAGTGATATTGAGGATATCTCGCGCACGGCTCTTAAGAAAACCGCTCGTGATATTATCACGCACGCGCTTAAATAGAGCCGCTCTGTGATATTGTTTATATCTCGCACGGTTCTTTAATAGAGCCGTCAGTGATAATATATCACGCACGATCCATCATAGAGCCGTCTGCGTTATGGATCTCATTCCCTTCATCTCCGCGCGCGAGTGTCTCTTCGCCTCCTCCTGCCCCACTTTTATATAAATAGACAACCTTATCAAAGGGATTTCTCACGAACCTCCTGATCATCCCCTCTCTCACCACAAATTCCAAATGGCTTCTCTCTCGTCCTACCAGATCGCCTACATTTTGTTGTGTACTGCACTGCTCTCGATCGCAACTCGCCCAAGTCGCGAACAAGGCGTCCGCTCGCAATGCAATCCGCAGACCTCCCATCTACCGAGACCATAACGCGATCATCGGCCGATTGGAGCTCCTCCTCCAATGTATCAGCGAGGTTTCCAAGATCCCGGCGAGTAAACCTCGCCGTGGAGATTGTCCTATGGAACTCTTTGGTCCGCACCGAGGATGCAGCCTTCAGAGTCGAGGACGACATCGACATTGCCGGAGAGCCGTCCGCCAGCCGAGACTGTGGAGACCGTGGTTGATGGCCTCTCGGGCTATATGGGACTTGATTACGAGTCCAACATCTACAAGAGGAAATTGAGCGCAAGGTCGCGGTGGAGGCGCGGTGAGACAACAGATCCCGCCCCACCGCCGACGAGAATGCGCATTTAAGATTTGAAGACTAAGATAGGATCGCCATCCTTTTTTATCGCTCGTGATGTAAAACGATAAGCGCGCCTATTGTCCGTTCTGTGATGTAAATATGGTCTTTTTGTCCGTGATGATATGGTCTTTTTATCGCCTGTGATGATATGGTCTTTTTATCATCTAATATTATTATCGGGCAAATTCAGACGCTTATCAGCGTGCATTCGCTGAATAAAGAACCATCTGTGATAATATATTATCACGATTTGTTCTTCACTAACCGCTCAGGTTGATTATCACAGACGGCCCATGTGGAACCGCTCATGATATGCTCCATAGCAATGCATGCGCTTGTGAATAGAACCGTCTGTGATGTTGAGTATATCACGCACTCGCTTTCACATGGAGCCGTCAGGAAACCAACACGCACGCTTGTGTAGAACCGCTCGTGATATATTTATCACGCATTTGCTGGAAATAAGAACCGCTCGTGATATTTCACCCTATAAATATAAAGACTCGACCGAGGCCCCGCCTAGCGCTCCGATCTCTTCTTTGGAATAGAGGGGCTTGAGAAGCTTTGCTCAGGTTACCGTAGGAGGCTTGTTTATTTGGCTTGCCTTGTTCTGGTTGTGGGTTGCCCTAGCAACTTATGGTCATTTGGGGCTTGCATGCATGCTTGCTTTGTGAGGCTTTTGGTGGTAGCTCTCGCTTGGGTGTAGGTGAATGAGTGTTTTTGTGAGTGGATAAGTGGTGTATTTCGACTGTGGCTCTCTGCCCCTGCTCATTGGCTCAAGGAGAAGGACAAAGAGGAATCTCATGATATTAGGAATTTTCGCCGTGAGCCCGAGGGTAACGATCTTTAACTCTTTATATTTGCCTAATAGGAGGAGTAACGATTATGCAGCTAATAGGAGGAGTAACGATTTGCAGCTTTATTAATATAATTGAACACTACTAATTGTTACATGTGTAGCGATGGACCGAATCGATGTACGGTGGCGAACTGCAGAGTGAAGAGTACATTAATGGCGTGATTGCTTTTAAAAGAGCCGCGAGCAGATATGCTAATAAGGATAGAATTTATGTACCGGCCCATGCATTGATTGTGATAATCAAGATTTTTAACAACCCGCGCAGATCGTAGGGGCACTTGATTCGGGGTTTCAAAAAGGGTATACATGTTGGACCAATCACGTGAAGATGATTATACAGAAGTTAATAATGATGACATCGACGAGAAGTCAACGATATGCCTGATGTGGATCGTGGTTTTTGATGACGATAGGTCGCACGATGACAACTGATCGATGTTACGCGATGCGTATGAAACTACAGTGAGAGAGAGTTTTGTAAATTCGAGCGCTTAATGGAGGACTCTGGAAACCTTGTTCCTCGCCGCAAGCCGAATACACAAGGTTGTCAACCGCATTTGAACCGCCAAATTGAAGGCGAGCAATGGTTGGTCCGACAAGAGTTTCACGGCGCAGTTAGGTCTCCTAGCTGACATTCTTCCGGAGGGAAACGTGTTGCCCAAAGACCACCTACCAAGCCAAGAAGGTTCTTTGTCCATTGGGAATGGAAGTAGAAAGAATACATGCATGTCCGAACGATTGTATCCTCAGATCGTAAAGAGTATGCAGATTTGCTGCATGTATGTCCTGCAGCAAAGCATCCCGATACAAGCGTAAGAATACTACTAAGGTGAAGCAAGGATCTCCAAGCTAAGGTGTTGTGGTATCCACCGTGATCCCACGCTTTGAAGCGCTTATTTGCGAACCGAAAGGAGGCAAGATTGTCGCGCTGGCACCTGAGGAGCGTAAGAAAGATGGAAAACTAAGACACCTCACGATTCTGCGCAGTTGGAGAAACTTCGATCGGACTTTCAAAGAGTTCAAATGGAACCGAGGAACATAAGGTTAGGTTGAGTATGATGGAATGAATCCTTTCTAACATGAGCAACACATAGCACATGGCCCGTGAACTCTCATGTATGTACAACCTTCCTCCTTGGTCAGTGGAAGCGGAAGTACATTTTGATGTCACTACTTATCCAAGGGTCAAGCAACCTAGAAACGAGTATTGATGTGTACCTAGCACCACATCGGACGATCTTGTGACACTGTGGAACGGCGGGGTATAAGTATGGGATGCGCATAAACGAGAACTTCTCTTTTACGCCATGTTGTTCTGCGACTATCAATGATTTTCCCGCTCTTGGTAACTCCGCTTCAAGCCAGGGCAAAAAGGAGCTAAAGCCTCGTCTCAAGACCGCTTAGATGCTACGGAGAGTGTATGGCTGAACAACTCACAAGAAATCACTTATATGCCCACCGTAGGTTCCTTCCCAGAGTCACCCATACCGCAAGATGAAAAACAATTCGACGGAAATAAGGAGGACAGCCAATCTCCAAGGGCTTTTAGAGGGAAAGAGGTCTATGATATGGTTAAGGATATCCATGTTGTGCTTGGGAAGGGATGTAAATTAAAACCCGCCGAAGAACATCCGAAGAAGCGGTCAATTTTGGGACTTGCCTTATTGGGAGCACTTAGAAGTTCGTCATCGCATCGACGCCATGCACGTGGAGAAGAATGTATGTGAAAGCTTGATTGGTCTCTTACCAACATTAGTGGCAAAACAAAGGATGGTGTTAACGCACGACGACTTGGTTGATATGAACATAAGGATCGAAAGTTAGCACCGAAAGAGACCGATAGCGACGAACATACCTTCCACCGCCTGCTACACTATGTCCAAGGCCGAGAAATGAATTGTGCCAAAGCTTGCATGGTGTCAAAGTCCCGCCGTTACTCCGCTAACATTAAGAAACTTGTTTCTATGCAAGATTTGAAATTAATTGGTATGAAGTCTCATGATTGTCATGTGCGGATGACACAAATGCTTCCTTGTAATTAGGGTATCTTGCCAACAAGGTCCGAGTGGCAATGAGGACCCCGCTTATTCTGGCTTGTACTGCTTAACCATCCACTTGGTCCTAATAGTACAAATCAAATAAACTAAGCTCGAGATATGTATACTTCCTGCACTGCAGATACACACCTGCTACAAAATCATGCATCATTTCCATTCATACACATAGAGCCGAAGCAAAAGCAACAATCAAAAGACATAGATAATATAAAGAGAGTTATTACAAAAGAGAGGCCGACTGCCCAAAAGTCATAAAGATAAGTAAATACACAAATGAAGCAAATGGCCATAAGATGGCGATAAACAAAGCCAATCGCGTGCCTTTACCCACAAGGCAACCAACCGACCGCCAAGCTAATCGTCCCAAACACAACAACACACCACAAAAGTGAGGCCCTTGGGGCTCACCTTCTTCCTCTGCAGAATTAATATTAAGCAGCGTATGAGTACAAAACTTGTTTTTGTACTGCAAGACCGACGTGAGATAACAAGTAACTATAATTAACTACATGCAAGCTTTATTTAAGTGGATGAGGCTCGACTTATTTTCAAAGATAAAGCAAGTTTTCATTTACAATAAGGTAATAGATTCAAAGCAGTTTGCAATTAACTTTTATCGCTCAAATAAAAGAGAGACAATAATAACATAGATAGAGAACAACACTAACCTAGAAGTGACTAACCCATAGTCACCACAACCATAGCATGAAGTACCCTTCATACCACCCATGTCAAGTTTAAATTTTTAAAAGGTTGTAGTCCAGCTTCTGCACGACCTCTACTAAGCATGTCCATAACCTAGACTGGCTATTCGAATAGTTTTAACTCGCAGGTGTACCAATGTACCCACACGATAGACCGCTTTCCACCACCCACTGCTAGCATACTTCCTTTGGTATGCAGCACGCTAAGTCTACAAGACGCTTTCCAATGGACGATGCTAATTAAGAGCCACAACCCACGGAGAAGGATACATTAGATGTTCTAACCGACAGCCTAATGCTCCTCGCACACCACAAACACACACACGCACACACCCACCGACCAGCTCATAATTAGCACCTCCCAAAGTACTTAGTCAAGAGAGGTCCCATATCCCCTCGTGGTTAGCACGCAATAAGCGCTGGCTTAGTGACACAAGTAACTCGGTCCTTAGGACTTAGGCACCATTCCACACACCCAACCGATCACATCAACATACCATTGTGCCCAAGTCAAGATATAGTTTTGTTTTCGCTTTTGATTTGTAAATCAATAAAACACAAGGGTTGGACATAATGGAATAATATAAGTATTTAGTGATCAAGATCACCGACTAAGTCGATGATCGCCCAATACTACCGATACTAGGCATGGCTAAGCAATATTTATTCGAATCTACTAAGTGACAAGAGCTCATCCAACTAACTCTAATCACAAAGAAATAACCTAGGCTTAGGTAGTAGAGGATATTGATTTACCTACGATTATGCAACTAGGGATTAACTAATCAATTTAACACCCAAATAGCAATGCATACATAAAGTTTAAACAAAGTATTAGACTTTAAAAGTAATGGGATTGAATGGGAAATGATCAAATCGCTTGTTCGCTTGTCGTTGCTCAATTTGTTGCGAGGGTCGTTTCGGATTACCGCAAATATCGAATCCTAAGCTAAAGAGCGAAAAACAACCAATAAGACGAGCAATACTTAAACAAAAGAGCAAGCAAAAATTATCCAAATGCGATTTAAATTTATACACAAGGTAAAATACGAACATACCTAGACATAGAAACCGAAAAACTTAATTTGGATTTGTGGTGCAAAAGATATTCTCTAAAAACCTAATTTCGCCATAATTAACACTGAGCAAAACATTTTCTAGAAAGATTTGAAGCTGAAATTTTTATGGTAGCTACCTACTGTGTAGTGGTAACCCATATAAAATTTCAGGTCATTTGGAGTTATATTGAAAGAGTTATGATTTTTCTAAGTTTTAAATCTAAGACACGATTAATTTTAGTATTAAAGACTATCAAGAAACCTATACTAAGCTAAAGTACTTTAATGTATGCATTTATAGAACTTTAGTTTGTTAAATTTGGAGCTACATAGAAAAAGATATGAAATTTTGAAGTTTAAACCAATTAATATGTGCAAATAAAAGCTTTTCTGACTAAACTGAAAACCCATAAAACGGGAGGTCGTGGGTCGTTGATCAAAGATCGCACGCCACGATCTCGATGCTAAAACCCGCACGAGCACCGGCGCAAAGACCTCATCGCGCAAGGGAGGTCTTAGCCGTTAGATCTTGAATCCAATGGTTACTTACCAAAGGTGCACGCACAGCCGCACGCAAAGGAGGTCCTCGCGCTTATCAGAGGTCGCGGACCGCCGATCAAGATCCGCGTCCCAGCACTAGGGGAGGTCTAAAGGTCAACGATTGATCGACGAGATCTTAACGGCTCGCATCTCCCATAGGAGGTCCCGACGGCTGAGATCTACCAGGAGGTTCAGCCCGCTAGATCTAAATCTAACGGTCCCGTAGTCGGGCAGGAGGTCCTGTGACGGCCACGATCTCCGCGGGAGGTCCCGAACGGCTAAGATGAAGCGAGGGAGGCCTGACGGCTAGGATTTCACCGAGGAGGTCATGGATGGCCATGATCTTCGCGGAGGTCCTACGCGACAGTGTTCAACAGAGAGGTCCGACGGCCCGATCTCCGTGGGGAGGTCATGAACGGTCCAGACCGAGCGAGGGAGGTCCTACGACTTCTTCACAAAGGGCCGAGGTGGTCTTTTGCAAAGAGGACCCTAAACGAAGTTTTGAAGGTTCTCTTACAAATGACCAGGGTGGTCTTTGCACAAGAGGACCTTGGTGGGGTGGCTGTGGGTGGTTTTTCAAAACGACTAAGGAAGGACTTTTGCAAAGAGGACCCCAAGGAGGTCCGAGAGGGCTGGTTTTGACAAAACGACGGGTGACCTTTTCGCACAGAGGACCTCAAGGAGGTCTTTTGCAAAAGGACCCCAAGGAGGAGGGTGATCCTAGCGGCCGGGATTTAACCCACTGAGGTCTTTAACGGCCGTGATTTCATGGAGGTCCCGGAGTGGTTTTAATGGCGCAGACCTCCTGACAACGACAAAAGGCGCTGCTAAGACAAATTAAATGCTCCAGATGATTGACAATAAATGAAACTAAAAGGGACACTTAATGATTTCCAAACTTTAATTCTAAACCCATGGCCCACACGCTGACTCCATCAAGACAAATTAGGACACAATTAATGCACCAATGATGAGCAATGATTTGAGCATTAAAGTGGTCCTAAGAATATGACGAAAACGGAGGTTTTGAATCGACAAAACCCGAGGCAGCATAAAGGCTTGTGCCGCTGGCGATGTGGACCTCGTCGCGCGAAACCAAAGGCACGAATGAGCTCCAAATAGGACGGAGGACCTAAGGGTGCCAAAACTACACCAACAAAGACTACCAACCGGCGCTAACCGAGATAACCGCTGGGACCACTTACTACCAAATCAAAACCGAAGAGGTCTAAAAGAATAGGATTTCGACATCAAATATCGACAGGGAATGGAGGGGAGCTAGAGGTGGCCGCAAGAGCTCCGGTGAAGGTGGAGGTCGCGAGGTGAAGAAGACGACGCCTCCGCCACGAACCACACGCCCTACTTTATCAACCTCGTGAAGGTCAAACAAAGCAAGTCGAGAGGCTCGAGGTGACCAAGAGAACAAAAGGATTAGCCAAAATTGCAATAATGAACCACTGGAGCTCATGGTCGCTGGAGAGCTCCAAGGTCGAGCAATGGTGACAGAGGCTTTCGTGACTTGAGCTCAAGAGCAGAGGAAGAAACTAGGTGCAAGAATGGATCCAAAGAAACTTAAGGGAGAAGCCCGATCCATATATAGCCGAGCGCCAAAATGAAAATAAAGGTCACACCCACTCGGTGCACCGAGCTAGGCATCAACGACATGATGGGAGCAGTGTCAGGTGACTTTTGAGCAAAAGGTGCCGCAGACATTTAATGTTGGCAGACATAGCCGCTTGTCACCCTAGAGTTGACAAGGCATCGCCTCATCGCCACGCACAAAATTGATAATGCCTGTGCCCACCCGACAAAGGAGAGAAATAGGAAGATCTGGTCAAATGAACTCAACGGCTAAATCGCCACCAGCCCACCAGTGAGGTCGTGGAGTCGCTGGATTGAAATCCAAGGCCCGATTTTGGGCAGACAGAGGTCCTAACACTTAGGAAGGTCCGAGCCACGATCTCAAGATGGACGGCCAAGATCACCCAAGCGCTAGGGGTGGTCGTGGAGGGTCGAGGAGGTCGCCAGGTGGTCTTTGCAAAGGTGCAAAGGAGGTCCCGGGAGGCCTCGAGGGTTGTCTTTGTAAAAGAACCCGAGGAGGTCGTGGCGGGTGGAGGTCCTTACAAAGACCCGATGAGGTCTTCGAAGGCCGGATTTGAAAGTCCAATGGCCTGCACCACTCGCGCCAACTCGACCGAGCCCGACACGCTAAGCTGCCGTGACCAAGACTGAGGTCCGAGTCCAAGTCCGACTCTGACTGTGGCTTGGGGTTTAATTTGAACTGAATCTTGAAGGGACTTTTAGAGCTAGCAAACTAGCTCCAAATTCTATGAAATTTTGACAAAGGGCTTGCTAACCTTGAGTTGGACCTTGTATAAAATTTTTAGGAGTTTTGTGTCAGTACATTTTCCCCAAAATTTATACAATGTTCTGCTTAAGTTTTGATCAGCTCTCTAAAATACTCAAACAATTTCTAAAAATTGTGAAATTTTCCAGAGGGGCCACATACCATCCCAAGAACTTAGGAAAATATTTACAGGAGATGATCAAGATATTCGACAAGATTGTTTTTGGAGGATCAAGATTTGGATCCAAAAGACTTGTGACTTTGTATTCCCATACTCTTGTACAATAATTGTTTAGTACACGTTAGAAATACATGATGTAAGAAAAAGTTTTAATTTCTACTCATTTTCTTACACTTACAACACAAGTTGAAATTGGGATGTTACAAACCTCCCTCTTACAAAAATCTCGCCCCGAGATTTGGTCTCACTTAAAAGAGAGAGGGGTAGTCCAGACGAGACGATCTTCTGCTCCCATGTAGCTTCTGCAAGCTATGCCGAATCGGGAAGTGAAGATGGAACCACGATCGAGATGATCGCTTTCGCACCCCATGCAAGCTCATGATCCTCGGCGATATAGAGCCCGCTAGGTGACCGGTATGAACCTTGGTTCGATCGGTAGGAAACGTGCCACTTTAGTCTCATTACGAGGAAACTTACTGTGTCCAGATATAACAAGGATTGACAGATTGAGAGATCTCTGATTCTAAGGGTGGTGGTGCAGGCCGTTGTTAGCGGTGGAGCGATTTGTCCGGTTAATTCCACTAACAACGGAATTCACCGCTAACTAGCTATACGAGTCATCCTCCGCAGCCTAGCTATCTTAGAGTGACTATGGTCATCCTTAGTTGGTGAAGCAAATTGTCCGTTACTTCACTAACGAACAAGACCACGGCTTTAACTAGCTATACGAGTCATCCTCCGAGCTAGTTGATTAGAGGAGCCGCGCCTTGGGGTCGCAGGATTTGAGGCAAAACTGCATGCGATGCCCTAGGATATAAAGGAAGGAAGATTACCGCTTAGTCAAACAAATGACGACATCCCTAAGGTATATTGGGGTTTGAGATAGATTAGCAAGACCTTTCAAAACCAGTGGAGGTACCGAGCACTAGATAAAAGAGCTAAACAAATGCCACAAAAGCAAAGAAAAGATGGGAATACAAGGGAATGAAATGTCTTAATTGAATACAATAGTATTAGGTAAGGGCTACGGTGTACCTTACACGACGCCGTACCTCCCCGAGCTTTCCCAACAGAGATAGGATTGACTTGAGCACGACGACCCTCCACACGATGTTTCGCAGTGCATGCGATCGAATCACAGCCGCAAAAGAATCGAGAGGTTGCCGCAAGCTCTTAGGACAATTAAAAGCATGATGACCCCGAGTTTGCAGCGGAAACAAGTGACTTCGCTAGGTTACTGAGGCCGCTCACGACTCGCAGTGCACAAGATCGAGACACACCTTCTGAGGACAAGGGGTGGTCGACTTCTTTAGGACAATTAAGCGATAGTGACCCTTGTTGTTGCAAAAGAAACAAGTGACATCACCTATTTGCCGACGCTATGACGATCCTTTAGCTTTCTTCTCGCCCTAGCAACAACGGATCTTCACCACAACTGAAAGTTAGGGAAGGTATAGATCTGTAATTCGTCCCGCAGCCCCAGACAAATCATCCAGAACTTCGCCGTTTGAGGCATTGGCGGTCAGTGCTTACAGACGATCAAGAAGCAAGCGTGAAGTTCTAACGACTTGAGATTACCTTGTTCAAACTACACTCTTTGGGATAGTGATTGCTTTCTCGCAGAGGAAACAAGTGATTCGGCGCCGTCGGACAATTTCCGGCAAGTGGTCTTCGGCCACGCTTTGGGCAAAGTCAGAGTACACTCGCTGTCAGAGTGTCCTTCCTCACCACAATCACCGCACCTTGACCTTCCCCAGATTGCAACCTTCACAACGTGGCTCTCATCACCACACCTCTAAACAAAAGGGAGGTAACCGCTGCCTCTGGGCCACGTGACCAAAATCCGCCATCGCCGGTCCTGGTCCCAACATCCTCGCATTTAAGGGATGGGTTAGCAACGCAACCCTAAACTAGAAGTCGAAGGTGCAAAGAAAAGCCAAGGACTAGGAGTTCGGCAGTAGTTAGAGTGGGATAGATCCTAAGACTGACAAGGATTAAACCCAAAGCTCAAGGCAAAGAAACAATAACTCATTAGGAGATGAACTCTAAAGGCCCAAAACAACCACAAAATCAGCACAAAGTTTCAATCACAAGAGCAACTTCCTGCATTTACTAACTCGTATGGAAAGAACGAGCAATCGGTTTAGGAATGCAAATTTCAGCACACCACTTAAGTCTTATCATAACTAAATAACAGGGTAAAATCACTAATAAGGGGTGTTAGATACTTAGCCAACTAATATCACATCTTACCCTTTTATTCCCACAAGTTTTAGTTGACTATCCTCTCATTCTCTACCCTATTTAGAACCTTTGAGCCTGCTGTCCGGAAATTGAATGATCGCTGTCCAGATTTCGCATCCAAGCCTCCTAATTGAAATCTTCAACTTCGGAAGCTTCAAAACCTTGTAGAGGGCGGCTAACATTTCAATTTGCCAAGCTCATTGGTCCCAAAACCCAATTAATCGATAATGACTATCTTTTGAGAGAAGGAAAGGGGAAAACACTTTTTAAAACTCAATTTAGAGCAAGACGAGAGAAGAAAGCTAAGATAGGTAAGGAATAAAATCCGAGAACTTACTTAAGCTTTCACAAATCATTTGACCCTTTGAAAATAAGGTTTTCAAAATATCCTAAGGACGACTCAAGCTTGGGTTATTACTGGCCGGAATGGCTCGATACCAACTTTGTGAGGACCCCGCTTATTCGGCTTGTACTGCTTAACCATCCACTTGGTCCTAATAGTACAAATCAAATAAACTAAGCCTCGAGATATGTATACTTCCTGCACTGCAGATACACACCTGCTACAAAATCATGCATCATTTCCATTCATACACATAGAGCCAAGCAAAAGCAACAAATCGAAAGACATAGATATTATAAAGAGAGTTATTACAAAAGAGAGGCCGACCGCCCAAAAGTCATAAAGATAAGTAAATACACAAATGAAGCAAAATAGCCATAAGATGGCGATAAACAAAAGCCAATCTGCAGGCCTTTACCCACAAGGCAACCAACCGACCGCCAAGCTAATCGTCCCAAACAACAAGAACACATCTCACAAAAGTGAGGCCCTTGGGGCTCACCTTCTTCCTCTCGCAGAATTAATATTAAGAAAGCGTATGAGTACAAAACTTGTTTTTGTACTCGCAAGACCGACGTGAGATAACAGTAACTATAATTAACTACATGCAAGCTTTATTTAAGTGGATGAGGCTCGACTTATTTTCAAAGATAAAGCAAGTTTTCATTTACAATAAGGTAATAGATTCAAAGCAAGTTTGCAATTAACTTTTATCGCTCAAATAAAAGAGAGACAATAATAACATAGATAGAGAACAACACTAACCTAGAAGTGACTAACCCATAGTCACCACAACCATAGCATGAAGTACCCCTTCATACCACCCATGTCAAGTTTAAATTTTTAAAAGGTTGTAGTCTAGTTCTTGCACGATCTACCAAGCATGTCCATAACCTAGACGGGCTATTCGAATAGTTTTAACCCCGCAGGTGTACCAATGTACCCACACGATAGACCGCCTTTCCACCACCACGCTAGCATACTTCCTTTGGTATGCGTGCACCGCTAAGTCTACAAGACGCTTTCCAATGGACGATGCTAATTAAGAGCCGCAACCCACGGAGAAGGATACATTAGACAGCCTAACCTGACAGCCTAATGCTCCTCGCACACCACAAACACACACACGCACACACCCACCGACTCACTCATAATTAGCACCTCCCAAAGTACTTAGTCAAGAGAGGTCCCATATCCTCCTCGTGGTTAGCACGCAATAAGCGCTGGCTTAGTGACACAAGTAACTCTGGTCCTTAGGGACTTAGGCACCATTCCACACACCCAACCGATCACATCAACATACCATTGTGCCCAAGTCAAGATATAGTTTTGTTTTCGCTTTTGATTTGTAAATCAATAAAACACAAGGGTTGGACATAATGGAATAATATAAGTATTTAGGTGATCAAGATCACCGACTAAGTCGATGATCGCCAATACTACCGATACTAGGCATGGCTAAGCAATATTTATTCGAATTACTAAGTGACAAGAGCTCATCCAACTAACTCTAATCACAAGAAATAACCTAGGCTTAGGTAGTAGAGGATATTGATTTACCTACGATTATGCAACTAGGGATTAACTAATCAATTTAACACCCAAATAGCAATGCATACATAAAGTTTAAACAAAGTATTAGACTTTAAAAGTAATGGGATTGAATGGGAAATGATCAAACCGCTTATTCGCTTGTCGTTGCTCAATTTGTTGCGAGGGTCGTTTCGGATTACCGCAAATATCGAATCCTGCGCGAAAGAGCTAAAACAACCAATAAGACGAGCAATACTTAAACAAAAGAGCAAGCAAAAATTATCCAAATGCGATTAAATTTATACACAAGGTAAAATACGAACATACCTAGACATAGAAACTGAAAACTTAATTTGGATTTGTGGTGCAAAAGATATTCTCTAAAAACCTAATTTCTACCATAATTAACATCGTAGCAAAACATTTTCTAGAAAGATTTGAAGCTGAAATTTTTATGGTAGCTACCTACTGGGTGTAGTGGTAACCCATATAAAATTTCAGGTCATTTGGAGTTATATTGAAAGAGTTATGATTTTTCTAAGTTTTAAATCTAAGACACGATTAATTTTAGTATTAAAGACTACTACAAAACCTATACTAAGCTAAAGTACTTTAACAGATGCATTTATAGAACTTTAGTTTGTTAAATTTGGAGCTACAGAGAAAAAGATATGAAATTTTGAAGTTTAAACCAATTAATATGTGCAAATAAAAGCTTTTCGGACTAAATCTGGAAAACCCATAAAATCGGGAGGTCGTGGGTCGTTGATCAAAGATCGCACGGCCACGATCTCGCATGCTAAAACCCGCACGAGCACTGGGCGCAAAGACTCATCGCACTCAAGGGGAGGTCTTAGCCGTTAGATCTTGAATCCAATGGTTACGATCAGGCACGACAAGACGACGCAAAGGAGGTCCTCGCGCTTATCAGAGGTCGGGACCGCCGATCAAGATCCGCGTCCCGAGCACTAGGGAGGTCTAAAGGTCAACGATTGATCGACGAGATCTTAACGCCGCATCTCCCATAGGAGGTCCCGACGCTGAGATCTACTCAGGAGGTTCAGCCCGTTAGATCTAAATCTAACGGCCCGTAGTCGGGCAGGAGGTCCTAGACGGTCACGATCTCCGGTGGGAGGTCCCGAACGGCTAAGATGAAGCGAGGAGGCTCGGACGGCTAGGATTTCACCGAGGAGGTCATGGATGGCCATGATCTTCGCGGAGGTCCTACGCGATGTGTGTTCAACAGAGAGGTCCGACGGCTCAGATCTCCGTGGGAGGTCATGAACGGTCCAGATCCGAGCAGGGGAGGTCCTACGACTTCTTCACAAAGGGCCAGAGGTGGTCTTTTTGCAAAGAGGACCCTAAACGTAGTTTTGAAGGTTCTCTTTACAAATGACCAGGGGTGGTCTTTTGCACAAGAGGACCTTGGTGGGGTGGCTCAGGGGTGGTTTTTCGAAAACGACTAAGGAAGGACTTTTTGCAAAGAGGACCCCAAGGAGGTCCGAGAGGGCTGCTTTTGACAAAACGACGGGGTGACCTTTCGCACAGAGGACCTCAAGGAGGTCTTTTGCAAAAAGGACCCCAAGGAGGAGGGTGATCCTAGCGGCCGATTTAACCCACTGAGGTCTTTAACGCCAGATTTCACGGAGGTCCTGGAGTGGTTTTAATGGCGCAGGACCTCCGGACAACGACAAAAGGCGGCGGTTAAGACAAATTAAATGCTCCAGATGATTGACAATAAATGAAACTAAAAGGGACACTTAATGATTTCCAAACTTTAATTCTAAACCCATGGCCCACACGCGCTGACTCCATCAAGACAAATTAGACACAATTAATGCACCAATGATGAGCAATGATTTGAGCATTAAAGTGGTCCTAAGAATATGACGAAAACGGAGGTTTTGAACCGACAAAACTCGAGCGCAGGCCGCTGCTTGTCGGCGCGATGTGGACTCGCTTGGGCGGAAACCAAAGGCACGAATGAGCTCCAAATAGGACTGAGGACCTAAGGGTGCCAAAATTACACCAACAAGACTACCAACCGGCGGCTAACCGAGATAACCGCCGGGACCACTACGCCGAAATCAAACCGAAGAGGTCTAAAAGAATAGGGATTTCCGACATCAAATATCACTCAGGAATGGAGGGAGCTAGAGGTGGCCGCAAGAGCTCCGTGAAGGTGGAGGTCGCGGAGGTGAAGAAGACGACGCTCCCGGCCACGTAACCACACGCCCTACTTTATCAACCTCTCGTGAAGGTCAAACAAAGCAAGTCGAGAGGCTCGAGGTGACCAAGAGAACAAAAGGATTAGCCAAAATTGCAATAATGAACCACTGAGCTCATGGTCACCTGAGAGCTCCAAGGTCGAGCAATGGTGACAGAGGCTTTCGTGACTTGAGCTCAAGAGCAGAGGAAGAAACTAGGTGCAAGAATGGATCCAAAGAAACTTAAGGGAGAAGCCCGATCCATATATAGCCGAAGCGCAAAAATGAAAACAAGGTCACACCCACTGGTGCACTGAGCTAGGCATCAACGACATGATGGGAGCAGTGTCGTGGTGACTTTTGAGCAAAAGGTGCCGCCAGACATTTAATGTTGGCAGACATAGCCGCTTGTCACCCTAGAGTTGACAAGGCACCGCCTCCCATCGCCACGCACAAAAATTGATAATGCCCAGTGCCCACCCGACAAAGAGAGAAATAGGAAGATCTGTCAAATGAACTCAACGGCTAAATCACCGAGCTCCACCAGTGAGGTCGTGAGTCGTTGGATTGAAACCAAGGCCCGCATTTTGGGCTAGATAGAGGTCCTAACACTTAGGAAGGTCCGAGCCACGATCTCAAGATGGACGGCCAAGATCACCCAAGCGCTAGGGGTGGTCGGGAGGGCCGAGGAGGTCGCCTGTGGTGGTCTTTGCAAAGGTGCAAAGGAGGTCCTCGGGAGGCCCTCGAGGGTTGTCTTTGTAAAAGAACCCGAGGAGGTCGTGCGGGTGGGAGGTCCTTTACAAAGACCCGAGGAGGTCTTCGAGCGCCGGATTTGAAAGTCCAATGGCCTGCACTCACTCGCGCCAACTCGACCGAGCCCGACACCCGCTAAGCTGCTCGGCAGACCAAGACTGAGGTCCGAGTCCAAGTCCGACTTGACTGTGGCTTGGGGTTTAATTTGAACTGAATCTTGAAGGGACTTTTAGAGCTAGCAAACTAGCTCCAAATTCTATGAAATTTTGACAAAGGCTTGCTAACCTTGAGTTGGACCTTGTATAAAATTTTTAGGAGTTTTTGTGCTGTACATTTTCCCCAAAATTTATACAATGTTCTGCTTAAGTTTTGATCGCCTCTAAAATACTCAAACAATTTCTAAAAATTGTGAAATTTTCCAGAGGGGCCACATACCATCCCAAGAACTTAGGAAAATATTTACAGGAGATGATCAAGATATTCGACAAGATTGTTTTTGGAGGATCAAGATTTGGATCCAAAAGATTTGTGACTTTGTATTCCCATACTCTTGTACAATAATTGTTTAGTACACGCAGAAATACATGATGTAAGAAAAAGTTTTAATTTCTACTCATTTTCTTACACTTACAACACAAGTTGAAATTGGGATGTTACAGCAATCTTGAGGTCGTGGTTATTTCTTCAACTTAATTGCTCGTAAGGTCATCGATCCCGAAGGACTAGATGCTCTACAAAGCCGAGGTGGTGACGACTCTATGTCAACTTGAGATGTATTTCCTCCGTCATTTTTCGATATTATGGTCCATCTCATTGTTCATCTTGTGAAAGAGATAAAGATATGCGGTCCCGTGTTCCTACGCCATATGTACCCGCTCGAGAGGTATATGGGAATTCTCAAGTCCTACGACGGAATCGATCTCGACCGAGGGCAAGATCATCAAGGTTATGCAACCAAGAGGTCATTGAGTTCTGGCCGACTACATGGCTCGTGGAACCGATAGGTGTGCTCTATCTCGCCATGAGGGAAGGCCGATGGTATCGGACCATCTGGCGGAAATCAATCACCCCGACCGATACGCACGCCAAGCCCATTTCACGGTCTTGCAACACATGACCCAACCGTCCCCGCACATCGACGAGCACAAAGACATGGTACGCCAACGTAATCCGCACTGGCCGAGGTTTGGATCACGAGAGCACAACCGCTTGCTCAACGAATGGGTAAAGGTGCGAATCATGACCGGAGGTCATCAAGTGATGATACGCTGCTATGGTTGGCAAAAGGGCCACAATTTACAATTGTCACATGGCAAGGATACGACATAAATGGGTACACATTTTATACTCGCAAACCAGATAGGAAAAGCATACCCGTATCAAAGCGGTGTCCGTGATAGATGCATTCAAGATCGATGGGTCGAGGAGCTCAGACTATGGGCAAATAGAGGAGATATGGGAGCTCGACTCACGTGCTTTTCAAGATCCCCTATTTCGTGCCATGGGTCCATCTCCCACATGTGAAGGTCGACAAGGTACGCACGGTCACTACCGTGGACCTCGATCGTGCCTGATACAAAGACGAACCATTCGCATCAAGCAACCGTTGTTCAAGTCTTCTATGTAACCGACCCCAAATAAGAAGCGCCACGTAGTTCTTCGTAAAAAGAAGGATTGTCTGAGTTGAGAATGTAGTGGACGAGGAAGAATACAATCAATTTGACGAGTTGCTCCTTCTCGAGACTCAGATCGTGCTCGAGGAAGAACCCAATGAGGAAGCTAGCTATATGCGCCGATCATCGTGAAGGACTATATTTTAATTAAGAAATTACTCCATTGTAATTAATTTATTCCATAACATCATGTGTTATGAACTTGTAATATGTCGACGATATTTTGATGTCAACGTGGAATTGTAATCGCTCCCGCCCTTGTGGACCGATATTTTGGTGCATTAAAATTCATTTCATTTGGAAAATAGTCCACCGCACCACCTTTCTAGAAACCTAAAACTAAAATTTTATGGCAAATAGTCTAACACCTTGCAAAGAAACCGTATACTCATGCCTAATCCTCGCAAATGTCATCGCAGAAGACGACGAGTCGCCCCACCCTTCCACACCGCAGCCCAATGCTCGTGGCACCGGGCCATCCTCCGACAATACCACACCCGCCCAAAGGTCTGCTTTCTTCCCCGCGCCGCTCGACTATGTCCGCGGCGAGCTCGCACCGCCCGCACTCCCGGCTGGTCTTGGCCGCTCGCACCCGCCGCCGGCCGCTCGCCCGACTGGCTGATGTAGTGCTTCCCAACGCCGCGCGCCTCGCCGGCCGTAGAGGAGGAGACCGAGCACGAGGCCGCGCCTTGTGGCCGCCACGCCGCCTGCTCAAGGAACATGAGGCCGCGCAGTATGTCTTGGGGCGCAAGACAAGCCCGAGGCCGACGATGAAACAAGCCCCGGTTGCCCGGGCGCCGTGTGGTTGACGACGCGAGGTAGCGCCGTTGTCTCGCCACTTCATCGCCTCCTCGCTTCAGCCGCCACGCGCTCCCACGGCGCGCTTTGACACCTTGTACAAGGCCTTGCAACTATACGCACATACATTCAAGATGTTAGAATAAATAGTAGTATGTACGCACGATATTGTAGACATAAAGATGTACGCACGTTAATCGTAGGCTGCATAGGTGCTCCATGGCTGAGGAGAGCTCGCGTCACATCGCCGACGCATGTCGACGACGACATCGCGAGAAAGCGCGCGATCACCGACCTCCTCGCCTTGGTGCCGCCCGATCGCTCGCATGCTAACCTTGGCGATTGACGACCAAAACCGTGAGACGAAGAGCGATGGGAGGAGTTTAATCTTCGTGATTATTCCGCCTTATATCAAGAATTAGGAGTAATCGCACGTGAGACGAAGAGACGCATGTATCGCTTCGCAAGGCGAGACGAAGAGACGGCGCAGCGATGGTGAAGAGACACATCGATATCACTGACGCTCTATATGGGAACCGTCAGGATAATAATATCACCGACGTTATTTAATAGAGCCGTCGTGATACTAGTATATTACGCATACGCTTCAAATTGAACCGTCAGGATATTTCATGCACGTTTTATTTCCAAACCGCTCGTGATAGCATGCTCATCACGCATTTGTTCTTATTACCAACCGCTCAGGATACTTTTACGCACGGCTCAAATATAAACCGCTCGTGATATGTTCATCACGCACGCTCATATTACGATCCGTCAGGAAGTATCACAAACGTTGGTAATAAGAACCGCTCGTGATGAGATATATCACGCACGGCCCAAAGGGAACCGCTCAGAGAAAGAACACGCACGCCTTTGGAACCGCTCGTGATGAGGTGTCCGCTATTGCCTGCTTTGTAGTAGTGCACATTGGCCTTGCCAGATGATACCAATACCCATGTCATAATCTTTGATCAATTCCAACCATCTCCTTTGCTCGAGGTTCAGATCCGTGGTAAACAAATATTTCAAGCTCTTGTGATCGTAATACACCTCACGCCGTTACCGATCGATAATGTCGCCAAATCTTGAGTGCATGAACCACAAAGAAGAAGCTTCTAAATCATGGGTGGATAGTTGAGCTCATGAGGTCTCAATCGCCGATGCATAGGCAACCGCTTTGCCTTCCCGCATAAGGACACATCCTGCACTCGACGAGAGGCATCGCAATAAATATCAAGCTTTTGTGGATATCGTGAAGAGTAAGAACTGAGTCAAGTCAATCCCCGCTGAGCTCCCGAAAGCTCTCATCACAAGCAGGACCACACAAACGCCTTGTCCTTCTTGAGCAATTCACCATCGGCTTTGCGATCTTGGAGAAGTTCTCGATGAAGCGGCAGAGTAGCTCGCTAAACCAAGAAAACTCCGCACATCGCTGATCGACGGCCGACTGACCCAAGATAGAACATCGCCGACCTTGTCGGGATCCACAGCTACGCTCCAAATTGAAAGAACATGGCCCAAGAATGCCACTTCCTTCAACCGTAACTCACATTTGTCGAACTTTGCATATAGTCGATGCTCACGCAGCCTTGCCCAAAACAATCTTCAGATGCTTAGCATGCTCTTCTTCATTTTTGGAGTAGATAAGAATATCATCAATGAAGACCACCACAAATTTATCCAAGTACTCCATGAATACCGAATTCATAAGGTTCATGAATAAAGTCGAGCATTGTTAAGCCAAAGGACATGACTCGGTGTACTCGCATGCACCATAACGAGTAGTGAAAGCCGTCTTCGGAATATCCTCAGATCTGATCCTGACCTGATGATATCCCATTCTCAAATCAATCTTTGAGAATACCTGGGCTCCAGTCAACTGATCAAATAGATCATCAATGCGGGCCAGAGGATATTTGTTCTTCACCGCCACCTCATTGAGAGGACTAGTAATCAACACACATGCGCAAAGTCTTGTCCTTCTTCTTCACAAAGATCACCGGACAACCCCAAGGAGATGAGCTAGACGGATGAACCTTTGCTTGAAGCTCACCTAATTGTTTCTTCAATTCCTCCAATTCATTGGGAGGCATCCGACACGGCGCTTCAAATCGGAGCTGCACGCGCGAAACTCAATGACAAACTCAAGGTCTCGAACCGAGGCATCCTGTAAATCTTCGGGAAGACATCCACAAAGTCGATACTATGGGAACATCCTGACCGCAAGGTCAAGCTTCGCTTCTAATGCACATAGATGGGGCCTCGCACTGCGCGAAAATCCGACCGCCGCTCAAGGGTCGGTGAGATAGACAATCTTCCCGCACAATCGACGGCCCCAAGTGTTGGAACAACCAATCCATGCCAAGAATCACATCCGCACTCACCGAATCGAAAGGTAATAAGATTTGCCAAAAATCCCACCTTTGACTATCATAGGAACATCCCGACATCAGAATCGCCTCATTTCCGACCCCGAGAGCTTAATAAGCAAAGCAATCCCCAAAGGAACGCAAAGGAAGACCACTAGTCGCAGCAAATGATCTTGAAATAAAAGAATGCGATGCTCCGCATCAAATAATACCGCAGCAGACGAGAATTAACAAGAAGTGTACCCATCACGACATCCGCGCCCCCGAGCCTCCTCACCAAAGGTGGTTCACTCGGCCGCCGCCGCACTCGGTCTTCGGATAATCTTCCGTCGTGGGTGACCACTCTCGCCCGCCCCTCCATTAGGACGAGGGGCTGCTGCAACGCCTGAGGGCAGCATTCGCATAATGGCCTCGTTATGGCAATAAAAACAGCAACCTCGCCACCGGACAAGCGAGGCCACCGCCCGCCGATCGCAGCGCACGTGGCTGAAACACGCCCGCGATGGACGAAGAATCGCGCCGATGGCCTCTGCCGGTGGAGCAAAGGAACGGGCCATCGGTGCCGCCCACCGAGGACGAATGAGGCCGTGTGAGTAGACTGATGCGCCCCATTTGCGCTATGGACTCGCCACGCTTTGCCTTATGCTCAAGAACAATGGTCTTATCTACCAAGGCTCAAAATCGAGAAGTCCACAATAGATAGCTTGTCCCGCAGCTCCTCGCACAAGCCATCCATAAACTTCTCCCGCTAGCCTCATCACAGCCACTTCTCCCGAGCATAACGAGCCAAGTGATTAAACTCGTAGAGGTACTCAATACGCATTTGCGCTCGCTTGAGCGCAAGAAACTCCTTCTTCTTCAGCTTCATCGTGCCATCGTGAATGTGGGCCCGACGAAAAGCCGAAATAACACCTCCCACGCAACCACATGGCTCACGGCCGCATGGCGAGATAGTTCTCCCACCATGAGAATGCCGCGCTCAAGTCGGTGGGACGCGAAGAGTGCCTTATCCTGCGCTCGACATCGAAGCCATGTTGAGCTTTCGCCAACCATGCGCACCAATCATCCGCATCGAGGATCCTCGAGCGGAGAAAGTCGGCGCCGTGGTACTGAGGAACTCGCAAGTCCCCGCGAGTCTAGTGCCCGCCACCACCGGCAGGAGTGGAGGTATTCCTAGCAATAACCTCCAAAATGCGCTGTCTGTCCATGCGGTTTCGCCGATCCGAGCGAAACCTCACCATGGTCTGAGGAGGGGAAGCTCTCATCATGACCACTCGCCGATCGCACGCTGCTTTTCGCCATCCTGCTTCACTAAGACAAGTTAGCAACAGATCTAAGAGCAAGAAAGCCCAAAATTCATGAAAATACCAAAAACAAACACAAGCAGTAAAGTTCAACCAAAGAAAACTGCACACATAACTACTCACTTTACATCTTACCCTATTATTCCCACAATTTTTTGTTAGACTGATCTTCCATGGTTCTCCCAAAACTAATTCAACCTAGAGTAACTATCTTTGAAAGGAAAGAAAGAAACCAAGTCTTTAAACTCAAATTAGAGTAAGATGAGAGTAGAAGGCTAAGATAGATAAGGAGTAAAACTCGAGAATCTACCTAGGTTTTCATAAACCCTTTTATACTTTGAAATTAAACTTTTCAAAATATCCTAAAGACGACTATGCTTGTTATTACGGTCGAATGGCTCGATACTAACTTTGTGAGGACCCCAATTTATTTGGCTTGTAATGCTTAACCAACCACCGGTCCTAGCATCACAAATCAAACAAATCGATCTCGAGATATGTATACCTCCTGTAAAGCAAGATACACACCTCGTTACAAAATTAGACATCAACTCCATTCCAAACATAGAGTCCAAACACCACACTACCAAACGGAAGATAAACAAATAGAAGAGTTATTACAGCAAAGGCCAACAGCCACAAGGTACACAATTAACAAGAACGACAAATGAAGCAAAGTGCCATAAGATGGCTATAAACAAAGCCAATCAAGCAGCCTTCAACCCACAAGGTATCCGATCGACCGCCAAGCCTAGTCGCCACCCACGAAACGGCAACACACCACGTAAGTGAGACCCTTGGGGCTCACCTTCTTCCTCCGCAACAAAAACATCAAGCAAAGCACCCGAGTACAAAGATTGTCTTTGTACCCGCAAGACCGACGTGTGAACTAGCGCACTGCTCATAAGCTACATGTAGGCTTATTTGGTGGAGGCCATATGTTTCATTTGCATAAAGCCAACTTTATTTGCAATAATGTAATACGCTTTAAAGGCAAGTTTGCAATTCATTTTTATCGTTGAAATAATCGTGAAATAAAGATAGATACAAGTAACCACCTAGAAGTGACTATCCCAATAGTCACTCCAACATAGCACTAATCCTCGCATTCGCACTCACCCACCAAGTTTTAATTTGAAAGGTTGTAGTCTAACTCTTGAAAAGCTTACCTGCCGTGTCCATCACCTAGACGAGGCTATTCGAATAGTTTTAACTCTGCAGGTGTACCATCGCACCCACACTTCGCATCGCTTTAAGCCAAAGCACACTACCAAGGTATGTCTACACAACTAAGTCCTACGAGACTTTTTCCAATATTGTGTATTAACTACGAGCCGCTCAGATGGATAGAAATCCATACGCTTGCATGGTAAAGCCGAAAAGACAACTACCTTTGGGGGTAAAGCTTTTCGCAACTACCATGCTCCCAACACCATCCCTCCCGCGACCTCCTCGCGACCCGAGCCAATACACGCCAAAGTACTAGGTCAAGAGAGGTCCCATACCTCTAGTGTGGTTAGCACTAAATGCCCGGATAAAAATTCACTCACAAGATGTTCGGTCCTTAATTGACTCTGCACCATTCCAACCACACCCAATGATCACACCAACATACCACAGCCCAAGTCCAAATCATTTTGTTTTCATTTTTTAGTTTTCACAAGTAACATAGCAAAAATGTCAATCATAAAGTTGTAGTAATTTTAGGTGACCAAGGTTACCGACTAAGTCGATAACCGCCATTTCTACCGATACTAAGCATGTCTAAGCAGATTGACCCGATCTACTAAGTGACAAGAGATCATCCAAATGACTTTAATCACAAAGAAATAACCTAGGCTCGTAGTAGAGATCAATATTTTGCCTACAGGATATGCATCTACTGTGGATTTAGCTAACCATTTTAACACAAATTGCGATGCATACATACAAATTAAACAAAATATTAAACTTTTAAAATACTCGATTAATCATGATCAAACCGCTGTTCGGCCGCCGCTGTTCTAATGCTCAATCTATTGCAGGATCACTCTCGTGGTTACCGCAAATGTCGGCTTCAACGCTTGAACAAATAATAATAATAAGAACTAATAACATCGACAAAACTCAAACATTCAATAACAACAAAACATACCAAAACTCTCAGCCTAAGCAAGATATAACAAAATTTTAGAAACAGAGGATAATTCATTTTAAGTTATTATGAATTTCCCATGAATTTTCTAAGCTAAATACACATCAAAGCACTTAGTTAATTACTTAACAAATTTTCATGAACAGGAACTTTATCTAAAATCTATCCTGATAATTAGCGCACTAAAAATGATAATTTACAGAATTGGATTTACTGGATTTGGACAATTATTGAAAAAGATATGAATTTTCTAATTTTGGAAAATGCATAATACATCATTTAATCATTTAACAGATTTTACTAACAGTAAACAAAGATTGAAACTAATTTTAGTAAATAATACATTTAAAATGAAAATTATCAAGACCGTTTCACGCAAATTGATAAAAATTGAATTATTTATGCATTTTCTAAGTTTTAAATGAATTAACAAAGGCAATGTAAAACCATTTCGAATTTCTAAAGCATTTAATACTTTTTCTACCGACAATGAGCTAGCCCTAGTCATCGACAAAGGGACCAACGAGAGTGCCGATCAGACACCGCCACGAATGTGACGTCGAAGGCGATTCAGAGAATACGCCTTCTGCTTAGCAAAATGTAATCCTAACCTATACTCATAGAGAAAAACGCTCTCCCAGAGAAAACGAGTATCAAAGTTACGCAATCCTAGATCGACAAAGATGGACCCACATGGCAATGACACATATTATAACAGAACTGTTGGATTAACTCCTTCCTAAACGCTGACAACTAAGAGGCCCACAAGTCACGACACAACTAAACAAAATTTAGCGATAACTAAACTCCACCGCGCCACCAAAGACGCACGGGACGGCGGCGCGGCCGCAGTGATCTAGCTAACCGCAGGGTTTCGGTGAGAGTGGTACCTTCGTTCACCGCGCCTGCGAACTTGATGACGTGACCGACCTCAAGGATGCCGCAAGCGAGCCGACAATGAACGGCGAGAAGAAGATGCGCCTCCGCGAGAAGACGTTACGAGCTTCGAGAAGCTACGAACGCGCGCACTAGCTTCGCCTTGACTCAGTGAAGGTTTCGCCACGATCAAGACGACGATGGAGCACTGGCGGGTTTGAAACGCCGCGCGCTAATCACCGGACTTGAGAAGAAGGGGTCGACCGCCTTCTGATGCATCAAAGAACGAAACAAGGTCACGCGCGACTCGCTACCGTGATGCGATCCGGCGACTAGGTGACGGTTAGAAACTCACCGAACGCAATTGAGCTCGCGAGTCGAGAGCGGAGGCGAGACGATGAACTTGCTCCTCGGCGATACATCGACGCCAAGGATCCGAATGGGCAAATGGACGCGACCGAATGTGGATCACGATGGTGAGGTTGTGGCTCGCGGCTACCCTAACGCGGCGGCTACGCCGTTTCCTCCGGCAAACAAGAAATCGGGCGAGATAGCACGAGAACGCAGGAGAAGAAGTGGGTGAGCTCGGGGCTTTATGAAGTCGCGCGATGCCTCCCACCGACACGAGGCATAAAGGTGGCAGCGACGAGGTACGTGGCGCGCATGCGATCGCGCCGATCCCGTGAGACGCGAGAAGACGAGGCACGCCGACAGTGGGTCCACTCGCAACGAAGAAGCAAAGCGCGAGCCGAGATCGCGCGGCGCGACGAGCGGTCGGACTCGATCAAGAATGTGCCGACCGCTGGATCGAGATGGACGGTCGAGATTGATGTATGCATTCGCATGTCGCTTGCATACACGAACATGGATCGCTCGACCGCACGGACGGCCGATTGGACGGTGCAGCTAGTTGACGCGATCGAGCCGAGCGGCGCTGCCGATTTGAGTCGGGCTCGGTTCGAGCCCGAGGAACAAAGTGGTTCCGCTTTGAATTAAAAACACAGAGAAGGTTTGAGGAATTTTTAGAGGTAGTTCCAGAGCTCCAAAATTCTGAAATTTTTATGGAGCTTACTGAACAGGGGAAACCTTGTGTAATTTTTCCAGGAGTTTTCATGCATTAGATTTCTCCCAAGAAAATTCACAAGCTGCTGTTCAGAGGTTTGACCAGATTTCAAACTAGTTTGACTTGGCCATTTGAAATAGCAAATAAAATCTAAAAATTGTGAAATAATTCAGGAGGTAGATAGGATGATCAAGATGATAGGAAAATAATTTCAGAGGATGATCACAAGTTTGAAAGCTAAGAATTTGTTGACAACAATTTCCAATCACAAGAATTAAATTCTAAAATTGGAAATTGCTAGGAAAATTGTAGAAACTCTCAAATGATTTCATGAGGCATCAAAAGTTTTTATTTCTCCTCATAATTTACATTTGAAATACAAACCCTAAGTTAGGGATGTTACAGAGAGAAGTAGCTTATCAATTAGAGGTGCCAGACTTTGTCAACAAAGGCATAATGTCTTCCACGTGTCATAGCTAAAGAAATACCTTCGAGTACTGTAAGACCACACCCTCCTAGAAAGCCGCGATCTTCAAGAAGACCTCACTTATGTGGAGTGACCAATTAAAATTCGATGTCGCAGAATGTGATACCGTGAGTAGAATCATCAGATCATACTCCCGTGCTTAAACCCCGCCACCGTTGGATCTAAATCCTACGATTCTCATACACCCACCACTTTCCTATTTCCCGCGCGCGCTACGCGCCTCCAGATTCAAATCGGACGGTTCGAGCTCCCACCGCGTGGACCATTGGATTAAAATTGAACGCGCCCACGCCATCTCCTTCCTTTCCTTCTTCAACCTTGCGCCTTCCGCTCCGGCGCTGTGCTCGCCATTGCCGCCAAAACCATCCTTAGACGCCGGATCCGTCCGCATCTCCGAAATGACGCGCGCATTTAAACCCCGATCCTCTCCGCCCGACACGGCCCTCACCTTCCATCCCAAAGATCCTAAATCCCTAACTCTCACCGCAGACCACATGGATCTTCTTGGGCGATACACCGCCTGGCCGCCCTCACCCTATAAAAGGGCGCACTAAGACCGCCTCAACCTCCACACCTCGTAACCACCACCCATTGCTCACCTCTCGCCCCATAGCGCCCGGAATTGAAGTCTCACCGCGGTGAAACTTCATTCTTCTCCACCCAGCGCCACCATTGATGCTCGCCTCGCTGCCCACCCCGCCGGCCCCACCTCGCTGCTGGCGGCCGAGCCACCAACCATTCGCCGCAAGCACCACCGAACCTCTACTTCGCCAGTACCGAGAACCCACCGCCGCCATCAACTCGCCGCCGCCACCTCGCCACGCCCCACCGGAAGGTACCGCACTAGCTTCGCACCACACCGCCTTCATTTTGTGCGCACCCATTTAACTCGCCGCGACGAAAAACGCAGCGAGCCACACACCGAACGCCGCCGCCTCGCCTACGTGGCTTGGCCACGACACGCCACCGCGGCGCCACCGCCGCTGAACTGTTTCGCGGCGCCGCCGCCATCCTCCCGAGCCAAAAGCCCTGGGCTTAGTCCGCATATACCGTGTCTATGACACGAGGCCCCACACGCCGTGATTTAATTTAATTCCTTTAAAATCCTGAAATCACAGCACTGATGTCACTTCTTGCAAAGAAATAGCTTTTCCTTTAGAAAAATAAATCGAGAAATTCATTTAATTTGTAGATTTAGATTTAAAACTTCAATAATTCATATCTTTTGCATCCAACTCCAAAATGGGCGATTCAAGTTGCAAAATTTGTATAAAATTATTATCTAGCTAACTAAACCAAAATAGTTCAATTTGGATTTGATTTGAGTTGTCTTTTTGAATTTATTTAAATTTAAATTGAATTTGTCATATTTTTTGCTAATAGACTTCTGCGACTTTGGAGAGTTTGACCATCCTAAGGACCTAGATTTTCAAAACGCCAACGAAGGCAAGTTATACCATTGATCATATTGTTCTCAGATTTCAAATTTATTTAATTCTGTTTTTAAATTACTTAATGCATACATATGTTTATACAATTATCTCAATGCCCTGCTTTTTATATATAGTTATTCCAATCTTTATTGTATGGCCAATTTGAGTATTGAACATGAATGCCTTGTCACCATTAGACCAAATGCTACTAAAATTAGTCATATACTTAGCCATGCTTAGATCACACTTATGAATTTGGGAAGGTTTAGCCAAATCTTTTATAAACTTGTTTTAATTTGGCACCGTGGTATTATTTTACCACGTAAGGTTTATAAAGATGGTTTTACTCTAAATAAAATCAAAATGGGTTTGGACTTGGGTGAAATGGAAGATTGGTGGGTGTAGGTTTATGCACGGGTTTAATCTGTTAAGGTTAAGGCCTAGGTTTTATTTGGAAGACACCCAGTCGCTTAAGCAATCGGTCTTTGAGCGTATTTTGCTACGCCTACCGTAGCACCACATGTCCGGAATGGGACAGATTTGGCTAAATAATTTGTGACGCCTTAGTGTTATTTGTGCTATGTTGTTTGTGTGGGGTCGGTTAGACATTAGTCCCACTGGCGCAAGAGGGGCTCCGGGGATGGTTAGTCCAATGGTAGCGAAACCTTAGTGGGCATAAATACAATAAGGCACTCGCATTGAAAAGGCCTCATGATAATTGCTTAGTCACATGCTCGAAGCGTGCATTGGCCGACATTAAAAGCAAATTATCTCGTAGGTAAAGTCGCATAAACTCAGAGTAGAAAACTATTCGAATAGCCGTCTCATGGTCATAGACATGCTAGCAAAGCCACTCTAAGTTAGATTTTGTTTTGGTTTTTAAAATGATTACAACAGATGAATTTAGGATGGTTAATCCTATGGTAAAATCTGACAATTAGCCAAGTGATAGGAGGATATCCTTCACCTTTCATAATGGAGGTTATCCACTATAAAATTGTCATTTAAAATCTGGTTTTATATATAGTATAAAAATTTGTGGGAAATTAATATGTGTATTTAACTGAAAATGATGTTATGCAAAATAAACCTCGCTAATATCCTTTGTCTACTTTATGCATGCATTACCTTTCAATATTGTGTAACTTGCAAGCACCGGTTGTGTTTACTTCATCAATAATCTTTATTCAGAGAAGACGCTCATCGTGACGAGGATCTTGACGACTAGGCCTACACCCTGCATTTATTGCCTATGGCAAGTCGTGGTGGTCTACTACTACCTTTGCTTTCCGCTATGTTATTTATCTATTTGGCCTCGTGCCCTTTTGTAATAAACTCGAGTTATTATTAATAAAGTGCATGATATGTTTGTGCTATCACTTTTGTTTGACTGTGTACACTAGAAATACTAGACTAGTGTATGAACACAGAGAATTCGGGATCCTTCGTTCCCGGGTTCGACAGGCAGCAAGGGTTATAAGGAAACGAGCATGGAGATCAAGCCAACACTAGGCCTTGAAGGAGCCTCGAGCCAAGGAGGGAGCAAAGTGGACGGCGTCCCTGGTCGACTCTCGAGGCACGACCGCCACCGCTGCCGAGGCCGAGATCGCTTGGCGAGAAGCCAAAAGCGATACCAGAGTGCCGCGATGCATTGATGCTGCGATGAGCTGTTAGCTGCGATGCTGCGCCCCTGCGCTCATGCGCTGTTGCTAGAGCGCCTGGATGGGCAGATGACACTTAGGCCTGACACCTCCTTGACTAGTTGACATGGGCTTGATTCTCAGATTTTGTTTGACCTAATGCTATATGGGCTACCAGGAGTTGAGGAGTATGCATGTTAGTATGTGTAGTGTATACTTTATATATTAAGGAGGGTATATATCAGATGTTTTGCAACAATTTTAGGGGTGCAACTGCACCCCCATGCATTATAGTGGCTCCGCCACTGGTTTTGTCACAAGAATTGAAGGGGAGAGAGGATGGTTGACTGGTCCAAGGAGGGAAGCTACTAAAACCTTAGCATGTCACATGGGATTGGTGCATGAGGTGGCACATGGAACAGCTGAGGTGCATGTGGGAGATTGGTGCGCGAGGGAAAGCACAAGAGGCCGATCGGTTTCGCTAAATAGCATTCGACTGTTTTCTTTTATTAAAGTAGTCAATTTTTATTCATCCAATATGCTTTAAGAGTTACATTTTTTTCTTATATGATGAATTGGATCCGAATTTATTATGATTTTTTTCTTCAGAACAAAATTGGTTCGCTATATTGCCGTATTTTGTTGGTACATAATTTTTTTTTGTCTTTGTTTTTGCTCAATCTCTCAAAGTATATATCATATTTTGAATTATGTGATGGAAATATGAGTTATTAAGACTTTTGAGAGTAATTACAGTGACCAAAAACAAAAATTACATAAATAATTTATTGCAATATATGTATAATCAAGTTGTAATGAACTAAAATTTGACTGCTTTGAGTCGAGAAAATAGTCAAATCTTGTATAGATGGACCCGAGACCAAGAGAGAGTCAAGGCGCAAAGTGTAAGCACATGAGCCCGAGTGCTCGTGTTGGCCACGTGAGCAAGGAGGAGAGCGCGTGGAGTCCAACCATGTGGCACACGGAAAGAGGCCGAGTCCAATCGCGTGGGAAGGAAACCGCAAGTGCATGGGAGGGACGCCGAGTCAGGAAGGAAATGCGTGGAACTAGGAGTTGTATTTGGCCAAGAATCAAGGGAGCTAGCATGTTGTCACAACCCACTGTGGGTCACCCGAGAGGTCCTCCAAGAACTCCCCGAAAATCCAACATGACCTCCTGAGTCCTGTGACGCCCAAGAGGACTACTCGAGAGGACCTCTAGACCACCCTAAGGTCCAAAGAGACCACCTGGAGGTCCGAGACCTAACTCAAGGAGGTCTTGAGACCTGTGACCTCTCCAAATACCACGACTGCACTGGGAGGTCGAGATACCCAGCCCAAGGAGGTCGTGGGACTTGAAAAAGCCCTACATCTCCCGTGATCCGAACTAGTCCCAAGGATCAACAAATAGCTCACACATCAAACACAAGTGATAACATACATCTATGCAAACTTTATTAACAAGAAAAGAGATGATTACAAGATTGGCTTACAATGGAGAGCTTATATGGTTGATTTGCATAAAGCCAAGTTTCCTTTGATGTACAAGTATTAAGTTCTAAAGCAGCTTTAAACCATACATAAAACTCATTTTCTAATACAATTTTGATTAATTGATAACAAGATTGAAGGGTGAAGAATAACCTCCTATCACTAGGTTAATCGCCAGTGGCTCCCGCCCAAAACCCATTTAGATAGAGATCCAAAACCATTTAACAAAGGCATTTGAAAACACAAAACCAAAGTCTAACATGGAGTGGCTTTGTTAGCATGTCCATGACCGTCGACACGGCTATTCGAATAGATTTACACTGCAGAGGTGTACAGCTTTACCCACAAGAGATAACCAAATTGTACTGTCCGCTCACACACTTCCAAAGGTGTGTGACTAAAAGGTTATCACAAGGCCTTTACACTACTCCTTCTCACCACACCCTCCTCGTTAAGGTTTCACCCCATTGACTAACCGCCCACAGGTTCAAGCCCTCTTGCGCCATGTGGGAATGTAAATAAGTAGGTCATGAAGGACCACCCACACATCCAAACGGAACAACCATGGTGAGACATTGCAAATTATTCAGCAGTCCCGCCATTCAAGACTTGTGGTTGCACGAGGGGCATAGCAAAGGAACACTCAAAGACCGGTCCTTAATCGACTTGGGTGACAACTCAACCCTCGATCTCAACTTACCAGCTTGAGCCTGCATAGACATGCACCCACCGCACAACCAGATACGCCAAGTCCAAATCCTTTTCCAATTATTTTGCCTTTGAAAACAACAAATAAAGTTTCCATGACAACCCAATATCATGGTTAAAACATTTGAGATAAAATATTGGTCTTTGGCAAGAAACTTCCCAAAACAAGATTTTGGTCTAAGCATAACTAAGCATTTCTTTTCAAAAGGTTTTGGTCATACTAAAGCATTAACTGTTTTTTAACTATGGCGACAACACGCTCACCGCAATGTCAACATTGGCCATACAAAAAGTTAGGTCTAATTATGAATTCAAGAAGTGGTATTGAAATACTAAGTAAAATATGCATACAGTACTTAGCTTGAAACAGAAAGTACATAGGTTGAAATACGGGGTGTCAATATGATTAAGGGTATGACTTATCTTGCTCGAAAGCTTGGGTGTCTTTCTCCTCAAAGAACTCGGCCTCGGCCATCGCAATCTACACGAGAGAATAAAACCAACTCAAAACAAAGCTTGAATAAGAACCAAAGGAACTGCAAAGAAAGCACAACTAGAACTAACAAAAGAACTCTGAAGGTTTGGAGGAGGTCTTGAGAGCTGGTCAGAGGAGGTCCAAAGATCTGGCTGAGAGAGAGCAGGAGAGTTGAAATGAGGAAGAAGGTGAAAATGGAGAGCTGCCTAAGCTTATAAAGGCAGGGCTACTGAGAGTTTCAAGAGCACACGTGTTCAAGTGTAAGTGAAGGAGGGGACGGAGCAAAAGGAGGAGACAAGAAGGAGAGATGGGTACAACGGAGGTGACAGTATTTAATGCACCGCGGTGACATTTAATGCTTAGAGACTCTTCACGCTAGCGTGCAAAAGAATAAAGTGGACAAGGCTGGCTCAAACAAAGGGGTTGATCAAAGCCAAAGGGGAAAGTCATGAACAAAGGAGAGGTCCAGCCACGGGGTGGTCATAGGAGGAGGTCCTGTGGGAGGAGGTCCTGAGGAGGTCCCGTAGAGAGCAAGGGAGATCTTGTCCCACCAGGATGGTCTTTGCAACATGGTCACGGAGAGTGGTCTTTGCAAAAAGACCAGAGGTCATGACCACAAAGGGGTGGTCTTTACAAAAAAAACCAGAGGTCGCGAGGAGGAGGTCCAAAGGACAAAGGAAAATGGCGCAATGATCCAGAGCCATACGATCTTGATCGGTGGTCCAAGGAGATAGGAACGTTCGACAATGCGAACACACGCTACATTAGGTCGCCAAACTCAATCTGACGCACCACATGAAGGGCAACGGTAGGCTACACTAGCGTAAATTAAAAATTCTACCCGAAACCAAGATCACCGCAGCTTATAGAACACGGTCTTACCACTCAGACGCAGCAGCGGAAGTTGATGCAAAGACGTCGGGCGCAGTAGTCGCACTCGCTTGATGCAAGACGCTCGGCGTAGTAGTCGACTACTTCTCGCCCTCGCCGTGGCGCCCCACGCATGCCTCCTTTCTTGCGCAGTCGTCCCAACGCCACGATGCAAACGCTTCAAAGGTATCCACACGACGGAGGAAGCGACGACGCCGACTACTAGATCCGCGCGAGCGATTAGGGCGTGGGAGGGTGGCGCCGTGGTTTGAGGATGTCACGAAAAACTCATCCTCAACCAAGGCGCCGCTCTCCTTTATAGACGCCCTTATAATGGGCTTCTACGAATAGAGGCCCATTAGGACTCAATGCCTCACCCAATTGGATCCAATCCGATTAGGCTTCACCTTAAGTGTGTGACTTATAGGTTCACGATGTTTAGACATGACGCAAGTACACATACTTGGTCAATAGTTGGTAGCGCCTCTAGCAAGACGTACAACTCCTAAACGCACGTAAAGATCATATCGAAGAACCATCACAACGTTATGTACATGCCAATCCCTTTGCCTCACGATATTCGGTCAAGCTCCAAGTGACCACTCTTTCTCGATCCCGTGATCCTAATCCCTTACTAGGTTAACTCTTAACCTTAAGTAGCATGGCCATGCATTTCGATCCGATCACTCGAGGCCCAGATATCTCTCTCGTAGAGAGGCAAATCCCATCTCGACCGACCATGCCTCGCAAAGATGCTTCATGACAAACCCGAAAGCTACCTTTATAACTACCCGCCACGAGTAGCGCTTGATAGCCCCTAAGTAGGTCGATTCACATCTCAAGTACATGCGACAATCTCGTGTCTAAGGACAAGGCATACACATTGTGTAGAGAGAACCATAAGTAAAATTGCTATGTCTCAAAGTTGGGTCTGGTCCAACCCCATGTTCTAAACATGTGTCCACATTATTGGTTTGACATCTCCATGTCTATGACCGTGAAACATGGTCATCAACCGATACATGTGCTAATCCATCATTCACGTGTGTCCTCATATGAACTCCGACTAGGACAACTTTAGAATAACCATACAAGTAAAGAGTTTCACAAACAAGTCACATACTTGTTAATCAACACAAAGGTAATATTCAAGGAACATTTATTAAATCATGGATACAACGAAATATCATCATCAATATGATTGCCTCTAGGCATATCTCCAACACCACAATGTAAGGGAACCTTTTTATGTCATCAATCTAAGTGGTAAATTCTTAGCCTCATAATACTAATTATTTCGACCATCCGAACGCTCCTCTCAATCGGTCATCCAAACAAGATCTAACAACCTCAAGTGGATCCAAACACAAGGGAGTTTTAATGAGTGAGATTCAAAGGGAAAAGGATCTAACAAAGGAGACCCAAGGAAAGAGGTCCACTGGAGGTCCTAACAAAGAAGGATGGAGTCAAAGGAGATCTCAAAGGAGGTCTCAACGGCTATGTCACGATGAGATCAAAGGAGGTTTGAAACACAAACCCGGCTTAGAATAGCTTGAGGGTGGTTGTGACCAAAGGAGGTCGTAACCAAGGGAGATCTCGAACAAAGAAGAGATCCAAACACGAGAGAGGTCTAAACCTAGGAGGTCTAAACCAAAGAGAAAACACAGAGAAGGTATGGATGAAAGAAAACGGCAAGCAAGCACAGTGAGGAGAGAACACCATAGCTCCAACACTCCAACAAACCCGACAAACCTACTGGGAATTTAAGTTGAAGTTCGAGTTAATCAATTGAAAACCATTCAAAACCTCGCTTTAAGCTTTTAGACTTCGATGAAACTAAATGGTTCGCTTTAAACTAAATGGTTCGCTTTATTTTGAAATTTTCAAAAGCTCTAAAAACCGTGGTGTTACACGTGTGCATCTACAACTCAACAAATTTGGATAGGATCAATTCCGATCCTACTTTCTTTTGAATTCAGTTTATTTACAAAGTACGCTTGTGTGTTTCCTTATCTAATCCTATTCTCACCCAAAATATAGTGCGTTGTATTTTCGTAATGATTTGTTTTTATTTTGAGTGGCATGTCTCTCCTCTCCGTGAGATCCCCACGCCGCCTCCTTCCTCGCTCCGCAGCTACCGCCTCCTAACAACTCATGCATCCTTGTCACCTCGCCGCCTCCACTGCCTCCTCTATAGGGGCAGTGAACCCTAAACCTAACTCGTCGGAGACATCACCAGTTGCACGAATCTCAAGGCAAATAGGATGAATGGAAAATTGAGTACTCCCAACGTGAAAAACTGCCTAAGTACTACTTGCAATTTCCTTTGTTGTTTTGGTTTGTAATAGGCAGAACTTAAGTAGCGTAGAACTGATCTTTATCAGTTGGCAAAATGTTAGATGCTTGACTGTTTCCTACATCTCTGTATGTAAGACTTGTTATTTCTGTTACTTAATAGAAAATTAGAAAGCAGGACGTACATGGTCTCCAAATCTAGAGACGCAAGATTTATCGAACAAAATGCAAGCAAGATGGATCCCCAGCACGTACGAGATCTCATTCTCAACATTGGTCTCAAGTTAGCTTGGCCTACACCTCCCCATCCCACAGATCCTCGAGGGACTTGTAGGCCCGTCGTCAGTGATGAACTCCTCCGGGTGCCCCTGTGCTGGGGATCTGGCTGATCTTCTGCCTCTCGTCGTCGGTGAGCTCCCAGTCAAGAATGTCAAGGTTCTCCTGCATCCTCTTCTCATTGTAGGTCTTCGCCAACACACAGTCACCCTGCTCGTACACCCACCTCAGGCAAATCTGCACGATGAATTGATGTATTATATATAGGCGTTTGTTGGGCTTACGATCATGTGCATCTTCAGTATGCATGAAGAAGAAGAATAGTATACGTACGCCTGAACCTTGGATCCATGTAACTAAAAAGCAAAATGCCGGTCTAGCTCTGGGACACATAGCTAGCGAGCCAGTGGTTTAAATGTAAGGAGTTTCAATTCGCAGTTGCGCGCGGTTCCTAGAATTCAATCTAGTAGAAGAATTGCGAATCCTCTAGGGAACACTGTAAATAACCGAGTCAGTACGTGAAAATCATCAGTAAAATCTGCAGATAGTTATCGACTTTAAAACCATCTGGTATTTCCTGGACTCGTTGGCCAGTAACCGATAGAGACGGGCTAGCTAGTCAGTTTTCACTATTGAGTTTAATCAATGGTGCCAAGGCTTGCTACAGTAGAGTTGCAGGTTACCTGTGCGACGGTTTTGCCCTTGGATGCGGCGATCTCGTGCAGGACCTCGCAATCCATCACCGCCGCGCCGCCCCACGGCGCCCCTTCGCCCCCAGCGGGGAGTAGCCGCACACCTCCACGCCCTCCGCCGGCAAACTCCTCAGCTTCCCTGCTGCCACACGGGGTTCACTCCACCTGGTTCACCGCCGGCGGGACGGTTGCGGTGGAGAGGAGCCGCTCCAGCTTCCTGCAGGAGAAATTGCTGACGCCGATGGCCCGGGCGAGCCCCAGCCGGTGGCACTCCTCCATGCCGCGCCACACCGCCGCCATGTCGAACGACGGCGCCATCTCCTCCTTGGGGAACGGGAACTCGTACTTGCCAGGCCGCACGCTCGCCGGCCAGTGCACCAGGTACAGGTCCACGTACTCCATCCCCAGGTTCCGGAGCGTCTCTTTCATGGCCGGGACGACGCGGTCGGCGTGCGCATCGCTGCACCAGAGCTTGGAGGTGACGAAGACCTCGGCGCGGGAGCTGATGAGCCCGCGCCGGACGGCCTCCGCGACGGCCTCGCCGACGGAGCCTCCGTCTGGTATATCCTGGCCGTGTCGAAGTGCCGGTACCCGAGCTCGATGGCGCGAAGGACGGCGGACTTGACCTCCGTCGACGCGAACGGGTACGCCGCAGTTCCCATGCGCGATGCGCGGCATCGACGGGAGCAGCGGGCTCGACGGCAGGACGCCCCATGTCGTGTCAACACTCTCCAATAGCGTAGCAATTAGCAAAAGGCAGTGACATATATAGAAGCTTCCCAATTATCTATCGGGCCCCACATGGAAATACATCTACGGCCGTCCGATCAAAAACTGTAGCACGATCGTGCACCTAGGACAGATGTTGACCAAATATACTGCATCGGTTTTTTTACTCAACATTTTGGCCATAGACACGGGTTCTAACACATGTCTAGTATATAATGCACTGGAAAAATAGAAACGGTGACACTAATTTTACGTGAAAAACTCTTTTGAGAAAATCGTAAACGCACGTAAGTCAATATCACTGTATGAGAGGATGCTTATAATGAACCTCTTACTCTTACATATGGAGTACTACAGGGATGTATTTATAGTGGTATATAACAAATTCGTAGAAGAAGAACTATGAATTGAAGTAGGAAATGAAATTTGTATCATACTCAAACTCAACAATCTCAATCTTAAGACGAATTCTCATGTAGCTAAAACAAAACGCAACCTCTTCGAAACAGATTAGCTACTCAGTTTTTTACTTTTGAGTTTAATTTAGGTACGAATCTGTTCATCCAAAAGCTTAGATTGTTTATGAAGAACTGGAACTCTAGCTAAATGAACCTCTATACACTTTCAACCTGCTTACACCAGCGCTTGCATCATGTTTTTACGGGTGGAGGGAAGAATTCAAGTTGCATGCGGCTTTCAAATGAAGTTGAGCAGATGGCTGGCTCTGGGCTGAATGCATTGCATATGCTTGGTAGCAGCCTGGCAGGGTCTCCATCTTGACGCACACTGCCGAAACAAGGACATGCATGTCGACCTGCAGATGGCTGGCTCTGGCCTGAATGCATTGCATATGCTTGGTAGCAGCCAGGCAGGGTCTCCATCTTGACGCACACTGCCGAAACAAGGACATGCATGTCAACCTGTACCTCGAATTTAATAATATCTAATATCAATATGCTCCGTTCTCTCATAAAACATCTGATCATTTGTAAGTAATACAACGCTTTGATTGTCACATAATATTATTGTGGTGCAAGACATACTTCCATTAAGCTCAGTAAACAAACCTTTTAGCCAAACACCTTCTTTGCAAACTTCAGAAATAATCATATACTTGATTTTTGTATTGGACAAGGCAACATAGCTGCAGGCTTACTTTTGAATTAACGACACATCCCCCAACAGTGAATACATAACCAGTAAGATATCTTCTCTTATCCAAATCATAACCAACTATTCCATCTTTAGTCTTTTCAAACTATAAACAAACATCAAATGTGCCCCGCAAGTATCTGAAAATCTATTGAACAGTAGGATTAGCTATGTATCTACTAACAATACTAAATGATGCATAACCATTAGGCTAAATAAAGAACGAATAAAACTATGCTTCACAACCAGAGAAAAGACATCTATAAAATTAATATCTAAAATTTGATTGTACACTTTAGCAATGAGTCTTCCTTCCACCTATCCTCCTCGGTTGGGATGTTCTCACACGGTCAGGCTGTCCGAATCAGGATTTTAAGAATGCCACGGGGAATGCGATTGATTCTACGTGCATGTGTCAGAGAACTGCGAGATATCGTGGTTGTATCTCACGTACGCACTACCGACTCAGGCACTTTGCCGAGTGCCTCAGGCACTAGGCAAAGGCTTCTTTGCACTGGCAAAGGCTTTGCCGAGCGCGACACTCGCAAAGGGCACTCGGAAAAAATTATCGGCAAAGCAGCTTTGCCGAGTGTATTTTGTCGGGCACTCGCAGGCTTTACCGAGCGCCGAGTCAAGACTTGCATAGAAAAGAACCACACGCTACCGCCCCGTTGACGCCGCTTGCCGAAAGTGCCAACCCGCGCACTCGCAAATATTTTTACTTTTTTTGAAAATGTCTTTGCCGAGAGTCGAATGATGGCACTCGCAACGCTTTAACAAATTTTTGAAATTCTTTTGCCGAGCGCCGCAGGGCCGGCACTCGCAAAGTTTTAATTTTTTGTGGGCTTTGTCGAGTGTTATGGTCATGGCACTCGCAAAGCTAGAAAACTCGGGTTTCAGTGCCCATTCTCAGCTTTGCCGAAAGCCATGACCATGGCACTCGGCAAAGGACCCTTTGCCGTGTTGCACTCGCAAAGTGACCCAAAACCGCATTTTTATTTATTTTTACATTCCATCACGACAAACAAATCCATCCAAACATATATCGATCCATCACATATATATCACATCCATCACATATATATCTCATCCATCACATATTTATCACATCCATCACATATATAACAATAAGTGCTCAAGTCCATCCAAACAAATCCACAAGTTCATCATAGTCGCATAAGTGCATCATAAGTATATCACAAGTCCATCACCAAGTGAACAACAAATGAAAATACAACTACCATTCATCTCAAGGTGGCCACGCGATCGTGGTGAAGGAAAAGCTCCATCATTCGGAGGCGCATGAGGTGGATTATTCAACCCGCCGATTGAGGCCGCACAAAGGAGAAGAGATTGCATGTGAGACAAGATTACATTAGATACCTAATCTAGGAAGGTAGAGGTCATACAAGCAAAGCACAAGCGAAAGCAAATAACTTTCATACTCACAGAGTAGTCGCACTGCAGGACGCCAGAGGCGAGGTTGAGCCAACAGCCCACCGCACAAATAAGCCCGTATGTTGCCCAAGACCTTGTAGGAACTCCGTAATGTCCGCCACCGCTCTGGCTCGCGCCGCCCGCCCGGCCTCCACCGGCCGACATCCTCGCCGCTTCCCCAGCCTCCCGACGTTGCTCATTTCTTGTTCCACCGGCCTGCAATATTTCACCCAATGTTTCAAGAATGCAAAACTAATAAAGGTGTGTAAAGATCAATGTACGACGAGTAAAACAGAATAACCTCGAAAAGCGCCGACCGTGCCGTGGCAGGCCGTCCGCCGTGCGCGTGGTCGCTCTCGCCGTGTTCGTGCTCGATCCGGGAGAGATGGAGTAGAGGCCGTGTCGATGAGGCCGCCGCCAAGCCGTAACCGCCCATGCTTCTTGCCTTGTCCCACCTCATGATGATCTCTCCATCAAAGTCCCGGTGCTCGATCATGGTCCGCCCATGGACCGACCTTGCCGCCGACGTACTCACCGATGCGGTGTGGACGCTGGTTCGTACGCCTCGGGCGTCCTCCAGTTGAAGGAGACGCTTGACGCCGCTTGCTCTTGTGGGCCATACACCATGCCCGAAGTCCGAGCAAGGTCGGGCACTATGTGACGCCGATCGCGAAAGACAAAGAAGATAATTAGAAATCGTGCACTGAGCGCCACAATAGATAAATGAATTCGTACCCATGCTTGTTTGTATGCGAGAGGTCGCGTCGCTTTGATGGTGTGCCGACCTTGCATCATCAAACGACGGTCCCGCATCACTGCGCATCCGAGATACTCCTCGGAACCACTTGTCCACGATCATCGCCAAAGACTCGAGATACGATTGGCACCACCAGGAATCATGTACACGCCATCAAGTATTTGACATATAAGAAGATCAAATTAAACGATTTAATCTCAAAACGAATCAATATTAATGTTCTTCATCTACCTCAAGGTACCGGTCCCCGTCAACGCCATGTTTCTTGCGCTCTTTCTTGGTGACCTTCTCTCCAAGCTTCACCCATGGTAGGTTACGATGGCTCGATGCGCACTCGTGATGCATGTCGGTGATGAGTTTTACGTGCTTTGTAGCCACCGTCCGCCCCGCCTCAAATCCTCATCGCATCTCAAATAAATCGCATACAAACGCTGATGTATCCATTCATTATTTCAAGAAAAGTCCAATGAATGCGATGTATTGAGCAATGTTGTGCGAGGGAGACTTACCCAAAACTCCGCCTTCACCCGCGCCGCTTTGTTGGGGTACTCCGCATCGGGCCGACGACATAGTGGTCAAACGAGTAGGCCGGCCCGCCTTCCCGGCAGACGTGACAATGCCGGGTAGTGTTGCTCGCATTGAAGACCCAGATGCCATTGGCGAGCGCGGCGCCACCACCCGACACAACCACCCGCCTCCGCACAAGTGATTAAGAAAATTATTAGTTTCTTTTTTTTCAACATATCATATGAAGTAGTGGTGACAACATCTAAAGTTACTTACTTTTGTTCTTCGGGCGAATCATCAAGGCGTCGTGAGGATGCGGAACTCGAGGGAGGCTCGCGACTCGCAAGTAGACACTCAAGAGGAAGAGGAGGAAGTAACCTGCGCCTACCGCCTCGCCGCCGCCCCGTGGCGCCTCCTCCTGCCCATCCGCCGAACCAGCTCCTCGTCCGACTCGCCCACGTGCGCCACCTCCTCCTCCAAAGACCTCCTCCTCCTCCAAAGACTCACGCGGCGTGGGAGGAGACGGCCCTCCCGCGCCGGCGGTCCTCCTCCTCCTCCCGTCCGACCCTCCACCTCCTCCTCCGCACGCGTGGTCTCTGTAAAGCGAGGACACGCCCCACGACGGCCGCGCCATCTCTATTCACTCACCGCAATTAAAAAGAATAAGCAAGACGTAATTAGAAATAGATGCAAAATGAACAAAACATAATTACAAAAACACAAGATACATGTATTAGAAATAATCTTCATGATTGGGATTAGCTGGATCATAGGTCTCGCTATCACTATCAACATTGTCCAAATCATCAACACTATCCGGCGAGGAATGTTGTCTTCATTGTCATTGCCTAAACGTAATCGCCAAGCATTTGTAAGTCCTTCACATTTCGCACTCGCCTCCAGGGCCCTCGCCATCAACCCTTTCATTGTCTACTTCCATTCCTATCGCTTCGTAAGTCTATCTCAAACCTCCTTGTAGCCCCTCTTCTTGAAAGAACTCTCCATCATATGTGTTTGGGTTGAAGTTGTAATCTTCATCGCTTGGGACAGTAGTTTACTGTGTGGCGATACCTTGTGCACAATAGCCCAACCCTTAAGATGCTCTTTGTCTTGGCACGCTGATGGCGATAATAAACCCGACGGCCCGTTGAGCCACAATGTAGACATCTTTCCTCGATAGACGGATCCGCCGAATCTCGACTAGCCCAAGATTAGGGTTCGCCTCGCTACTCCGTGATGAAACCAAAGAAGATTTGAATATGACAGATTAAGAGGTTTGGAACCATAAATAAAATGGAAGTTCGAGATTTCTTCAATTCTTCCATAATAGTCGAGGCCATCGCTGTCGCGTAAAACTCCGCTGCTTGTGGTTTTCCGATTGGGCCGATCGCCGTAGCTTGTCGTGGTGAAAACGATATCCATTCACGCCATAACCGTAAATGACTTGACCTAACGACACACACCGCTTGCAACCCGCTCTCAACTCGCCACTTATAGACGATCGGTTTGGGCCTCGCAAGCTCAAGGTGATAGATCATTATATTATTCGAACGTATGATCAACTTGGAATGTCGAACTGGCACGAGCTAAATTGACAAGACTTCCGCTTGAACCAAGAAATGAAATCGGGCTCCTCGTCCCGCACTCGTGAAAGAAGGGTATCGCTTCTGCGGGTAGGATCCCTTGATTCATGCCAGATTGACGAAGAAATTCCCGCACTCAACGAGAAACAAGGGGTTGGACGAAGAAACAAGGATTGATGGCGATTGAAACAAGTTCGCTGAGAACTTACCCAATGAATGGCTGCACTCGACAAGGTTGGTCAACACATATAGCATGATATTGCGCCACTCTTCATTTTTCAATTGCTTAGTGGTCGGCGCACTTGCGCTCCGAAGCGTTGCTCTTGGAAAAGGTCGAGGTTTGATTCATTTTCGCCAAGATTGTCACGAGGGGTGGATTATGAACGCCAGGAAGGTTCTCGCGTAGTATTTCTCGTGAAGTTTGACACCTCCTCCGCACGTATGCTCGCAATGGAAGCCTCAATTTTGGCTTTATTTCTACATTTTTGCGTAATAGTCTTCGCATATCTCTCGATTGGATAGCACCAACGGCCTCGCACGCCCCCATACGCGCCTCATACGGAGGTGCACAATCAAATGCCGATCGCCAAGAAAAAGCCGTGGAAAGATCTTCTCCAACTTACGAGCAACACGGTGCCACTTTTTCCAAGTTATCAATGACGGTCCGAGATAGCTCCTTGGCACAAAGTCATGGAAGAAATAGCTCAACTCGCAAAGACTTGCCGTATATGCTCGTGGACATAGTCTCGAACTATCGCCGAAGAAGCCGCTCAATCCATATGTGGTAGTCATGACTCTTCATCCCGCTGATTCGCAGAGTGCCTAAGTTCACTCCCTCTTCGGATTCGGCCGATACCCATCGTGAACATTAGCGCCTGATCCATTCAAGTACTTCCTCCTTTGGTCCTTTTTCAAGACGAATCGCCTTAGGCCTTCTCCATGTCTTACCGCGACTAGGAGGTCGTGATCTCTTGATTTGGTCTATCGTGATAACGCTGCTGTGTCCACTCTAGCCTTAGGGTTGTCCTTAGACTTTTCAAAGGTCCATGAGTGTTTCCCAAAGTGCCTCGCGACATTCTTTCAGCAGGTGCATTACATCAATGTTATGTGGCGTAAGAAGGTCATCAAATAGGGAGCCTCACAAGCCCGACTTATGAGACCACATATGTTGCTCACCATATCCCACAAAACCACCTTCTTGATTGGGCACAGAGCATCTATGTGAGCATCAACCTCTGCACTACCATAATCCGCAAAGCAGTGGTCCGTCACTACGACACCTTTCGTAAAGTTCTTGATGTCTTGTTTGAATGGATGGTCAAGAGGAGGAATTGACGATGTCTATCGAACGATGAGTACTTGCCACCCTTGTGCAACCAATGGAACCTCACATCTTCCTTGCATATCGGGCATGGGAACTTCCCGTGAACACACCAAAGCAGACAACCCATATGCCGAAGTCATGCAGGAGTAGTGGTACCAAACGTGCATTTTGAAGCTTGTCTTTGTAGCTCTGGCCGATGTCCATACCCCTTCGCCCCAAGCACGACCAATTCATCAAACACGGCCCATGAACACACCCATATTACTCCCGGGTGTCCAGGAATTATCAACGATAAGAATACGTTATGTCATTGAAAGGAGACGCCGGGGAGATTGAGGGGATAACGAACACGCCAACATGTGTATGGGGCAGCCATCACCATAAGGATTGAACCCATCTCTGCCGCCGACACGCATTGCGAGCCTCATCCGCTTCTCACGATGTTTGTCATCAAAGCGGTCCATGCTTCACGATCGGATGGATGTACCATCTTGTCGATTGTACCGCTTGCCATTTTTGTGCCATGTCATCTGCTTCATGGATTCTCGGCCATGTATAGCCGTTGATCTCTGAGGAACGAAGGTACCGTGAGGATTTTCACGGGATCGTAGTCGCTCTTCCGCCATCACTGAGTCTACCTCCGTGTACCGGAGGATTTACACTTTGGACAAGATTTTGCATCCTTGTGTTCTTTCCTAAATAGGACGCACTCCTTCAAACAAGCATGTATCCGCCATACGCATCTTATGCACGAAGGAGTTTCGTGACTCGCACATGCTCTTTGGCGTAATGTGCCCCTCCCAAGGTGGTGCCAATCACGTCAACATATTATCAAGCCTTCTCGACTCAGTTTAACTCGACTTCAACCCCATTAAGCGCCCAATGGCATCCACTTGAGACACCGCTGACCGATCGTGAAGGGGTTTCGTGCCGAGTCCATCATGTCGTAGAACGCCCAGGCGGCCTCCATCTCCTCCTTCTCACGCCCTCATCGAACCGCCCTGGTGAAAGTCATCTAACATGTCCGCTACCCCAGATCAAGATCATAAGCCTCGACGCGTGGTCTCACCACCTCCTCTCTCATATGATGGGCTTCACCATGGTGGACCCACCGGTGTAGTCCGCAGAATCCATTCTTCAAAAGATGTTTACCCATGTCCACCTTGTTTACCCTTCTCCTGTTTCCACATTTGTCGCAGGACACAAACTAGACAATGTCCTTAGCAATTTTGCCAAATGCACGGCTCAAGAAAGCATCGGTCTTGTTCATCCATTCTCGTGGTGTAATCACTCGACTTCTCCGCCCGTACATCCAATGACGGTCATCCATCCTCTAACATATGTATCGAGTAATGTAACCATCAATTGCATCTACGTGATCTACGCACCATGATACTAAAAGAGGGGTTATACCTAGGTGGCGTGGAGTCAAAGCATGGGCGCGGGGGCCTGCAGCATAGCGAGGCGACGCTGCGTGTGGAGACCGCACGGCGCTGAACTCCGACTGGCCCGACGGCTCTTCTCTCGCAAAATGGAACAAAATATCGCATTTAAAAATCGCGTAACCTCCTCGCACGTGAGGTTTCCAAACTCGCAAAAACAACAAAGACGATGGCCGACAACCACATATACAACCACAACCGTAACTACACCGCCACGACTCACCACCACCACCACCACCACCACCACCACCACCGTCACCACCACCACCATCGCACAGAAGAACCTAGGTCATACCACGCCGCCGGCGGGCGGGACGGTCGCCAGACAGCGCCGGCGGCAGGGCGCGGCGATCGGCGCGCCCGGCGGTGGACGGCGGGCCGGCCTCCTCCTCCTCTCCGGCAGCAGCCGCGGCTTGGGCGGGTCGGCCTCCTCCTCCTTCGCGGCGGCGGGCGGCGGCGGCGCGCCGCACGGACGGGCGGCGGGCGGCAGTATAGGGGCGGGGGCGGCGGCAGATAGGCTGGGCGGCGCGGCGTGGGGCGCGGGCGCAGGGCAGGGGCCAGACAGGGGCGGCACGCGCGCGGCGCGGGGCAGCGGGCGCGCGCGGGCGAGGGGGCGGCGCGCGGCGTGGCGCGCGGGCGGGGCGGGCTGGCAAAGCGCGCGGGCAGGCGCGCGCGGGCGGGCGGGCAAAGCGGGGCGGCGCGGCGCGGCGGCGGCGCGGCGCGCGTGTGCGTGCGCAAAAATACTAGTGGCGAGGTTTGCCGAGTGCCGCGGTCCGCACTCAAACAATTTTTTATTTTTTTTTTTCATTTTGCCGAGTGCCCGCGATCCGCACTCGCAAAGAGGATTTTTTAAAAAAGAAATTTATTTTTATTTTTGCCTCCAATTTTTTACAAACCAGATATCTCCTCATCTTTGCCGAGTGTCGTCAGGTGGCACTTCTGACCCCTTTGCCGAAAAGTCGTCCCCGCACTCTAAGAACATATATTTTTTATTTGCCTTCCAGCTTTGCAGTTCTTCCATAAGATTGTGTACTTCTATGTTAGATTTGATATTATTGTGGCTTTTTGTTATATTTAGTTTATTTCATTTACTATAATTATTTCGAAAATGCAAATTTGAATCAAGACGCATCGAATAATGGAATTTAATGATTCAAAATGATAGTCATGTTATTGAGCGTAGTGTGAGGTCAGATTCAGAATGACCGAATTTCAACATCTTGTTGACAAAACATGATCGCGAACTTGCGCTAAGTGTTTTAATTATATAGCAACAAAGTCCAAAATTATGAAACTTGTGGAGATGTCATGATATCATATGTGGAGGTCGATAAAAATTTGAGAAGGTTTCGCATGTTGTCATGCACGATGCTTTCAAACCAGACATCTCCACATGTGATACTTATATCCCACCGAGATGTCCTCGTTTGAAAGCATCGACGTGACAACGCACTAAACCTTCTCAAATTTTTATCACAGCCTCCACATATGATATCATGACATCTCCACAAGTTTCATAATTTTCGACTTTGTTTGCTTTTATAGAATTTAAAACACTTCGCCAAGAAGTTCACTGGCCATGTTTCACAACAAGATGTTCAAATTTCGGTCCGCTCCTAGATACTACCTCACACTACACTCAATAACATGACTATCATTTTTGAATCATTAAATTCCATTATTCGATGCACGCAGCTCAAATTTGCATTTTTAGAAATAATTATAGTAAATGAAATAAATTAACTAAGTATAACAAAAGCCACAAAATGTACCAAATCCTAACATAGAGTACTGCATCGTAGTAGGGTCAAAAAAAATTGGAGGCCAAAATAAAAATATATGTTTGCCGAAAGTGGCACCAGACTCAGCGGGGTCTTTGCCGAAAGTGCCACACGCATTTACACATGGCAAAGATTTATTTTGCCGAGTGCCAAACGCCGGCGCCGCAAAATTTGACGTCGGGCGGACCGCTACTCGTGCCGCTTTGCCGAGTGCCCTCCTTTGCCGAGTGCCCGCACTCGCAAAGGTTGCATGTACCGAGTGTTATACTTGCCGAAGTACATGGCACTCGCAAAGATGGATTTGCCGAGTGTTGTTCTTTGCCGAGTGTCGACTCGCAAAATATCTCTTTACCGAAAGTGCCCGCTATTTGGCACTCGCAAATCTTTTGCACTGCAAATCACCGTGTCCGATAGTGACGCACGCCCCGATATATAATCGATTCATATTCCACCACCGATCGATCTAAGATCAATTTAAGGATCGCATAAGATCAAAAGCTCACGCTTGATTGAGCCATTTGCACCGCCGATGGACGGGCTAGCTCAAGTGGTGGTATATGAGATTTCGCTGGTGTTATCCTCGATGGTCACGCTTAATTCTCATGCTTCCAAGTGTTAGTGAGCATATGTAATCAGAATAATTCCCATTTTCTTCTTCCTTGGTCAACCTCACCGCGCCTCTCCTTCCCTCTCGCGCCCGCCCGGCTCTCTCTCTTGTCTTCTTCCTCCGGACGCCTCGCCTGCCCCGCCTCTTCTCTCTCTCGTGCACGCCGCCACCTACGCCTCACCTACCTCCCACCCTCTCGCGCTTCGTGCTCGCATGCTCCTCTCGCGCGCCACCTACTCCGCCGCTCTCGCCGCTGCAACCCCGCGCCTCGCCTCGTGAGTCCCATCTACCACCGCGCCACCGCCGGCCCTCCTCGCATGCTCGACGCCGCCACCTCTAGCTCCTCCTAGCTCTCGCCGCGCTTCTCGCCACCTCATCCCACTCGCCACACGCACGCCGCCCGAACCGCCCCCCTTCTACGCACACCACTACGACGCGCCATCATCACCCACGCGCACGCCCGAGCTCCCCTCCCCAATGGCTCCCAGCTCCTCCCATGGCCTATAAAGCCCCAGACCTCCCTTCCTCCTCCCCTCTTCCCAAGCAAAGGAGACCAAGGAAGAAGAACGAAAAAGGAAGAAGAAGAAAGCCAAGAAGCACTTACCTCCTGTTGCCGCCGCCGCCGCCCATAGCCGCGCCACCACCTCCCCGCACCGCCGCCACCGCCGGCCCCGAGCCTTCCTCCTCCTCCTCCGCCGCCGCCCCCCATTCCTCCCCTTTGTGCCTCTACCGGCCGCCCTAGTTTTTTCAGTGGCGACCCATGTCCATGGGTCGCGCCGCCACGCACTGCTTCGCCCAAGCCGTGAGTCACAAATCTTGCGCCAGGCCGACCTTTTACTTTTTTGTTTGTTTTTCTTTTCCTTTTCTGTTTTAAATTCAAGAGAGAGACTTCAAAATTCATATCTCCCTCATTCCAACTCCAAAAATTATAAAACTAATTTCTAAAATTTTGTTAATCCAAGATCTTGCTAATGGCATAGGTTTTGTTTAATTTTAAGTTCATTTGCCTTTTCATTTGTATTTATTTGCTCTTGTTTGCTTGTCGCTTATTTTCCTATTTATCGCTCGCATAGAGTTCAAGACACCGAGATCTCCAAGTAGATCAAGAACAAGACTATCAAGACCTCCCGCTTCACCCAAGGCAGTCAATACTTTGATCATATTGAGCCTACATTTTATGTAAATTATATTCTTTTAAAATACCAAATTGCATGCTTTAATTCCTTAATCAAATGTATGTTAAAGCTAAGATAGATAAATACCCATTTGATGCTTAATTAATTATTATGCTATCCTTGACAATTTGAATCCAATAATCCTTGTCACCCTAGTAACTATGTGGTAATACTAGCGATAGGTTGTACTTAATCGACACACTAGTCTTGCTTGAGTACAGTGGACATTAAAATATCATAATCATTATCTCTTCAAACATAAATGATTTGGGCAGTCATTATGTAAATGACCGAGATGGTTGAGTTGTTGTATTTACCTCTCAAAACCCTAAATTGCTATTACCGATCTGGGTAGATGGTGAGGTGGATAGTATAACAATGGGTGCTAATGTAGCCCAAGGAATGTTATTTTTTAGATGGTATGTGGAAGAACCGCCTAAATAATCCTAAGGACTTAATCTTGTCACGACTCCCGTAAAACAAGTACAACCACAAGTCCGTGACAAACCGCGACTTGGCTTAGTAAATTTTATCAAATCTCAAAGTCATCTCACCGTGGAGTAATGGTACATCCAAATTGACGGACACCGATACAAGGTGAAGTTGCCAACATCGGGTAGTTCAACTATGCCGCATTGCGGGTACAACATCCTCGCGAACGATGGGCGAACTCCCATAATGGGTGAGACGATGGAAATGACGAGATATTTAGAAAGGTTATTGTGACAACCTCTCGACTACCCGACTAAGGAATCGTAGGCAACGAGTTAATTGTCTCTTGTGGGTGAAGTGTACAACTCGTGATAGTTATAAATCGCTTAAATAGCCCCGCTACTGGCCAAGCATGACATGGGAACTTAACTTGAGTTAGTTCTATTTCAAAACTTTGTGGGTGGTATGAAAATGGTGGGCTCTCTTAGCCCTGAGATTGGATTTTCCGTGAGTTTTCGCACTCAACATGTAATAATGGGGTTAGCCCCAATCAAAATAAGCATCAGGTAGAGTTTCCGATGGAGGGAACCTCTCCTGATATAGTTATTGCACAATTACTCTCTTTAATAAAATGAAATTTGTCAAAACTGCTAAGTGATAGAAAATTATAATTATGATAATTAAAAATATTACTGCAACTAAAAGAACCGAGCCATCTTTGTAAGCCTTGCATGTATATTATTGTGTTGTGTATTGGCTCATGAGCACTGTAGTAGTGCTCATTCTCGCTCTCCCCAAAACCCTTCAGATGACGCCGATGAAGGAGACTATGCATACTACGAGGATCCAGGAGTCAATAGGCAAGGAAATGATGAAGAGTAGTCTAGTTCTCAGAGTTCAGGCCTCGCCCCGCCTAGCTGGACTCAAGTTACTTCTGCATAACCGATATTATCTAGACCCTTGGTTAATATCGGGCAGACATGTTGCCCAATCGCTGCTTGTGGAGAGATGAGCTCTACCCCTTTGCTTCCACCGTAGTTTACGTTGCTTTTATGTAGTGTAATCAATTTGGCATGATCGCCCTTTTGTATAACTCACTCGACGTGGTCTATGTCACTTCAATGATTGTAATAAATTTGATACTTTAGTTCATACAATGTATGAATGATTCAGCAATGTGCATGTGAGTGCTATCTACGTATCTAGGAATATCACAAGATTTTTACAGAGGATTTGGATTCTCAAACTGGGTCCGATAGAGCCTGTATCGTGAGCATACGATCAGAGGACTCCTTGTTAGTGTACCATCCCAATTTTGACTTGTGTTTCAAATGTAAGAAAATGAGTAGAAATTAAAACTTTTCTTACATCATGTATTTCCTGTATGTTCTGCACAAACCTTGTAAAAGGATTATGGAAATACAAAGTCACAAGTCAATTGATCCAAATCTTGATCCTTCAAAACATTCTTGGCAAATTTTGTGATCATCTTCTGGAAATATTTTTCCCAAGTTCTAGGGAAGGTATGTGACCCCTCTGAAAAATTTCACAATTTTTAGAAATTGTTTGAATATTGTTAGAGGGCAGTCAAACCTGTTTGACCCTGGTCAAACCCTAACTCAGAACCTTGCAAAAATTTTGGAGGAAATTGCACTATATAAAAACCTCTAAAATTTTTATGCAAGGTCAATTTCAAAGTTAGCAAGCTCCTGTAAAAATTTCAGAATTTTTGGAGTTAATTTGCTACCTTTAAAAACCTTTCAAAGTTCTCATCTCTTATTTAAAACCCTAAGTCAAACTTGTGTTGGACTCGAGTTAGACTCGAGCCCAACCTCACGTCTTGGTTGAACCCAACCGCCTAATTGCACTAGCGGGCCAGCCAAAGGGCGCGTGGCTTTTCCGCCATTGGATTAATATCGAACAGCCCGCGTTGATTGGGCCGTTCAGGCCTCGCGGACGCGCCAATCCATTTGCACCGTTGGATTAAAATCCAACCGTCCTGGTTCATTGGGCCGTTCGGGTCACCCGAACCTCCCTTTGATCTCAGCCCTCCATCGCAAGATCTCGCGTCCATGTTTGTTGGGCCGCTCGGTCATGAATAGTGCCCATTGATCTCGCCATCCATTTTAAATTCAACGCGCGCGCAGCGCGCACGCGGCTGCGGTTGGTCGCGGCGCGGGCCGCCCGCTGTCGGACCGCCCGCATCTTCGGGACTTGCGAGCCTCCGACACCCATCACTAGAGGTCGCCCATCTCTCGATCAACGATCAAGATGGATGTGGCGCGGTCGCCCAACCGCACCACGCCCGAGCCCTCCATCTCTAGATCTCGCGTCGATTGATTGGGCCGCTCGGTCACCGAACGCACTCACTCATTTTTTACCGTTGATCTAGATACAACGATGAGTCCGAGGGCCTCACGCACGCGCGCATTGTGTGCGTGGAGTGCGGGCCATTGATTCCGAATCAAGGGCCCATGTTCGCCCACGCTGCTCTATTCTAATAAGTATTGTTTTATTTCGTAGGGCCTTTATTTGTCAACTAAAAATTGTATTAAACTTTGAAAACTCATAACTAATTCATTTTAAAACTTTTTAGATGATTCCATGGGATAAATTCATGTTTAACTAGACTCTAATCTAAAAATGCTTTTAGACATGTTTTTGTAACATAAAGTTTTATAAACAGTATTAACTTGATTTCACCATTTTAGAATATTCCAAAAATGCTTTGAAACTTGTAAATGCATATCTTTTCTCAGATAACTCCAAAATATGCAAACTCAATCTTGTTAAATTCCTCATAGCATATTTTAATATGAAATAGGTTTTGATCATGATTCCATTTCTAAAAGTAACATGTGCTAGATTTACAACTTAGAAAAATCATAAGTAATTCATTTTAACTCCAAATTAAGTAAACTCAACTTTGTTGTTCTTAGGATATCAATATCTACCTGCAGTAAAATGTTAGGTTCCAGATCATTCCAGAAATTTATGCCATGAACAATACCCTTAATTAATTTCATTGGAATTAACAGTGAGAGAATTTGTTTTAGCTATAACTTTTTCATACTTAGTCCAAATGACCTGATTCTTATTTCTAAATTCATTTAAAATCATAACTCTCACTGTTGTATAAATTTTATAAGATTTGGATGACTTTTGTTGTTGGATATTATTGTGTTCTTCGCTCTTATTGGTTTTATTGCCTTTTCGCGTTAGGTTCAAGACATTATTGATATTGAATCGATCCTCGCACTGACTCGCCTCCAAAGAAGGCAAGCAGATGTAGCATCATTTGATCATGTTGATCCTATTAATTTCAAATTCTAATATGTTGTTTGCAAATTCTACGATGCATTGCTATGTTGTTTTAACTATTGTCGATAGTTAACCCATTTGATGCATTATCAATAGGTAAATGCTTATCCTCTACTATCGAGCCTTAGATTACTTGCGTGATTTTGGGTTCGATGGATGAGCCCTTGTCACTTAGTAGTTTACGAGTTGATGTGCTTAGCCATGCTTAGCTATTGGTAGAAATGGGCGGTTATCGACTTGTCGATAACCTTGATCACACAAACTTTTATGATCCGTATGATTTAGCCTTTGTGCTATGTTTACTTGTGAAAACTAAAACTGAAAATAAAATGATTTCGACTTGGACACAATGGTATGATGGTGTGTTTTTGGGTGTGATCGAATGGTGCCCGGTCAATTAAGGACCGAACATCTTGTGAGTCCCCATTATCCGTGCAATTTGTGCGTATAACTACACTAGAGGAAAATGGGCCTCTCTTGAATAAGTACTTTGGGGTGTTAATTAATGAGTTGCGTGGTGGGTTGTATATTTAACTATATGCAACATAGACATGTTTGTAGGGAGAGGAGCACCCACCTAGGCCGGTGTATCCTACTCTACATATGGGTCCTTAGAGGAGACCTGAAAGGTGGTCCACTAGGTGATAACCCCATACGCATGTGCTCTTGATTAGCATTTTTCATTGGAAATGTCTCGTAGGACTTAGCCGTGCCGGCATACCAAAGGAAGTGTGCTTAATACTTAGCAAAAAGGCAGTCTGAAGTGTGGATATATTGGTACACCCCTGCAGGGTTTAAAACTATTCGAATAGCCTCGTCCTAGGTTATGGACACGCTTGGGTAAGCCTTCCAAGAGTTAGACTACAACATTTTAATTAAAACTTGATGGGTGGTATGAATCGGGGATTTGTGCTATGTTGTGGTGGCTATTGGGTTAGTCATCTCTAGGTGGTTACTTGCTATTTATTGATTACTCGCTGTTATTTCAATGCTTAAAAACATATTTCACCAATTGCCTTCAATCTATTACATTATTGCAAATGAAACTTGCTTTATGCGCCCAAACAACCATATAACCATTTCCTTTGAATTCAACTCACATGTAGCTATGTATAGGCTTGTTATCAGAAATCTTGTGAGTACATTTTTGTACTCATCCGCATTGCTTGTTGTGTGCAGAGGAAGAAGGTGAGCCCTAAGGGCGCCACTTTTGTGAAATGTGCATGCTTGGGACGATTAGCTTGGCGGTCCAGCTTGGTTGCCTTGTGGGTTAAGGCACACTAATTGGCTTTTGTTTATAGCCATCTTATGGCACTTTTGCTTCCGCTGTTACTGTCTCTTTAATCTCATTTGGCCGGTCGGTCCACTCTGTAATAACTTATATTATGTATGTCTTTTGGTAGACTTGTTATAATGTGATGTATGGAATTGATGCATGATTTTGTAACGGGGTGTGTATACTGCATTTCTGGGAAGTATACATATCTCGAGACTTGGTTTATTTGATTTGTGATGCTAGGGTCAATGGAAGGCTACATTATAAGCAAAATAAATCGGGTCCTCACAGCTTAGACTAGACGTTGCCTTAGGACTTAGGTTTTATTTAAATGCTAAGAAAAGCTTTAACAAAATATAGTGTATTTACTACTCTTACTCATCGCCTTAGTTCTGATTTATCTCTACTTCACTTGAGTTTTACCTTGTTGTCGACTCTCCTCTGTTTTCAAAATTTGTAGATGGCTACCCCCCTCCGATGGTCCGTGGGACCTCCTTGTTCACGAGGAGAACGAAGGAGGGTTCGCGAACATACTCCGCCAGCTGATGTAGTACCTCGGTCTTCCCCGTCAGCCGATGTTCTAGGGTAGGATGACGAGGATCGAGACCCACGAATGCTGGACGATGGAGGTTTACCTATCCGCCAGGGTGGGCGAGTTTGTTGCCTATCTCTTCAAGGCCGAGGCACCCCGGCGCAGCAGTCTTGACGCACTCAGACGCCGCACGCTGCCGCTTCCACTCGCCAGGCCGAAGTACGAGGATCTCCTGTTGAGATCACCATTCTGCTTCTACCTGTACCTCCCTGATGAAGAGCGAGTCCCGGCAGTCTTCGACACCAGAGATGATGATCCCCGCCTGACGAACTAGGTCCTGCTTATGCCGGCGATGACAGCCACCATCAGCTCCGCCATGGACGAGATCATACAGCTTCGGATGCTTCTCACCGGTAGCTACGCCCACTCCGACACCCTCCACAACAACATGATCGAGGATGAAGCTCACCCGCCGTGAGTACGAGAGAGATGTCGCTTTATAGAGTTGGCACGCCGAGCCGCGAATCGCGATCCTCGCCCCGCCTCATGCACCCGCCATCGCCTCTAACAACTCGGTGCCAGCCGACGCTCCCATCCGAGGACCCGCCTCCGCCTCATAGCACGCAACACTATTGTGCTCCACTACAATGGCCTTGTTCACCAAGTGCTAGAAGTTCCCAAGTCATGTACACCTAAAGCCACCAGATCTCCTCACCAAACCGCCCATGAAGCTGTTCACGGCGAGTGTCGCGGAGACGCTATCCGGCATAGAGGGCTAAGGAGTTGAACTCAAGATACTCGCGATGCTTTTCTTCCTTGCTTCAAAGCAAGAAATTGCCGCTGATCGACATGACCCCATCAGAATATAGGCCTCCCCGAATGCTACACGTAACTCGCCCATGTTGGGACTCCTCCATCAGGCTGCATGGCGGAAAAGTTATCCCACCACGCACTAGCAGCGCCTTCCAGCTGATAGCTGGCAAAGGGCACCCTCTCAATGTCCGCGCACCGAGCAATAGCTAGCTTCTTCTCAATGTTTCTAGCCAATCTTGAGCTTCCATCGGATCTCCTGTGCCACAAAGGATGGAGGATTGGTCCTTCAAATTCAGCGAGACCTCCCGCCGCTTATGATTTCTCCCCGCCGCAGAGCAGGAGAAGTGTTGCAGCAATAGCCTCCGTAATCCTCGCTTGATCCATCCTCGCTACGCCGACTGAGCCAAAACCTCCGCCATAGTAGGTGGCGAGGGAGCACTTCCTCGATGAACTTCCCCGCCGATGGTGCCACGAGAGGGCTCACCCTCTCTTCTCGTGCATAGAGTTCAGCCATCGCAATGAACGAGTGCCCCGGGTCGAGATCCCCATCACGCTGAGCTCTCGACGAGTGGTAGGGCCCGACATCCTGAAGTGACAAGGAAAGTTAACAAGAGGCCAAGGTTGCTAGAAGAAGATGTGAATCAAAAACTGACATCAAGCACATAGTTCTTAATTAAGAATGCATAATGATATAAAATGCACAAAAATATAACACCGAATGGGCGACAAAGGCGCTAAAAGCAAGACAAGATCCATAAATTCAAATCATAGTTTTTCCAAGGCAAATACATCCATAAAGGCTCGTGGGCAGAAGCAACTACTGGAATTAAAAGTTCTTGCAAGAAAACAATAATAGTTCAAGTACCACTAACCTATTACAGAAATCAAAGATACATGCTCAACCATGAGCTAACACCTACAATATCCTAAATGTTGTTCCTGGCCAAAGTTCACCGAACTCGCTCGTAAGATGAGCCCTGTGGATCCCGTGATCATCGGGTCTCCTAGATTAGAAGGCGCAAAGGGAGCCTTGCTCACACATGGCCTCCAAGCAGTTCCACCCACGGCACGAGCAAAGCCGACCGACATACGGGCTCGGCGCCTCGCCCCATAGTTGGGTACCCGCCCGCACTTCCGAAGACGGTGATAACGGCAGCCGAGGCATGCGGGAAATCTCATTTGCACTATAAACCACATGACGGCCAATAATCCCCATATTGCACATGAGTTGTAAGTGCTCTTGGGCCACCACGAGACGTTGACGAAGTCTTGTACAACTCATACACAAGGCAATCGATGAACTTGGTCCATGATATGAACCAATCTCGCTAATCGCCTAACTCGGGATCTTCCCAAATCAATCCGCAAAAGTGTCCACCTGCGCTACACTCTCTCATAGGAAAATGGTCGTAAGGCGGCTAAGACAACTCCATCGATCATAACGAGGTGGCTCATAGCCACAGAGCCACTTCCTCGAGAGCCATGGCCTCGTATGCCACGCGCCTAGAAACAATATGGGATACTCCCGCGACTTGTCTAGCGATAATGTTGATCACGACCAAGTATTCCTCCATGCCCGCCCCCGTCAGCGGTAGATGGCGAGGTTACCGGTAAGTGAAGTTCGCCTCCACATCATATCCCTGAGAAGCGCGGTATCCATCCACGTTCTCGCCTTAAGTTTCCTTGACTAGGTATTGACGACTCATCTAAAGACAAGAAAACAAGGTAAGATTTCCTTTTCAAATCCAAACAAGAGTAAGGTAAGAAAAGGCACTAAGAGGGATGAGGAATAAAAGACATCCCTAACTTATACTTTCTGAAATTAACCCGATAATTTCAAAATATTTTGACTCAAAAAGGCTTACTAACTCTAACGCTGCTATTCTAACCTACAGCTAAGTATGGCTCGATACCAACGCCAGAACTCCGAGTTATCTCCGTAAGACCGAGACCGATCAAGGTCTTACGGACATAACTCTAGATCTCCAAGAATGGATTCCAACTTAACTCCATCTAAATGAGAGGCTTAACTAACGCTAGAGCCCTGACGATCATGCGCATCGCTTCCTCATGAAAGCACTACATGATTGTCGGTTTTCCAACAAGTCAAGCATTACACTTAGTGAGTTAAATAGAAGCCATGAACAGCGAGTACAACTTATATTGGCTCCCAAGATCAGCGACCAATATAATCATACTCATACAACGTTGCTCACATCCATACAACATTCATACATAAATAGTACAAAAGCGATACATCAAAGTTTCAAGTTTACAACTACATAAGTGGCCACCCATAGCGAAGCAAGTAAATAAACCAAAATGCCTCGCAGCAGTATGCTACATAACCCATCGGCAACCGATCGAGCTAAAGATAGCACACTACTCATCGGTGTCGCTTAAATCGACACCGACAAGCTCGCCGGTCTCATTATCTTCTCACTGTAAAGCCAAGAACATCCGCCGAGTACAAAAGAGTACTCACAAGTCTTACACAAATAAAAATAGTTATGCATAAGGTCATTCAAAGGAAGGCTCATATTGGCTTAATTTTGCGAACGACGCAATATCAACAACCTACACAAACTAGTTTTTCAAGTGCCATTTCAAAATCAGATTTGAAGTAGAAGTAAAGCATGTGAATAAGTGATAAATTCAATAATAAATGAATCACACCAAAAACAAAGTGGCGTCCACTTTGATACAACAACAAGCATGAACATCCCATTCATGACGATACCAAGTTATAACCACAATTTTAATTCCAAGTCTAACAATAAGCAAACACGATTTCAAGTTGTCGTCCATAACCGTGACACGCTATTCGAATAGATTTATACCCCCAGGTGTACTACTTTACCCACACGACTTGATTAGCTCGTAAGCCTCCAGATGCCTCCGATATAGCATACTTCCTATGGTATGCCTGACGGTAAATCAAGATACTATTGCTTTTAGTAAGAATTGAAACCTGAAATTCAAACCATTATAAATTTCTTATACTAAATCAAAATGAAATAATTCTTTCACCAAAAATCATTTAAAATCATGACTTAGCTACTGTAGAAAAATCATGCATTTTTGAGCAATTTGATTTTTGGAGTATTTCTCGATGTTTATTCTAAGATTGTATTTATATAGATTCCGAGCTCATTGATATTGACTTACGCCATCGAGGGAGAGCAATTAGCCTACCAGAAGGCAAGCATCCTTTGAACTTTCTTTTGCATCATATTTGATCCCATTTTGTTAGGGTAGATGCAATGATAATTGCTTGCATATAGTTTTATAATGTCGCTATTTTGTGATGAGTAGTTAGACACATCCTATTATCTTATCATTGTGGCTATCCATGAATTACTCCAATACTGAAATGATTATGTTAGGATGTGTGAAATTATATTGTTCGAGTTTCGCTTAGCCATGCAAGTCTAGAATCAGAGTTTGATTGTCGGAATAACCCGACAATTATGGATAAACACCACTCTTTATATACTTTTGTTTCAGATCTTCGCTTTCTAAGTTAAATTTTATCATTTTAAATGAGCTTTGGTCCGGACAAGTGATGGCTAGTGATGGTGCCTTCGTACTAGATTTGGGTATGTGGTTTGGCTTGTTTAGACAATTAAGGACCGAACTTTGTAACGCTGCTGATTCAAGTACATTCGTGCTATCACACGCGGGTTGGGAGCCATATGGTTAAGTAGGGGAAGGTTTTATTGTGTTGAGTCCCACGGTGAAATTGTAGGGCATGGGACCTGAAATCCCGTGTTCCTTTGGGCCGAGGATGGGGTCGTTAACGCCTTGTGTTTCCTAGATATATAGGATGGAGGCGTTAACGCCTTGTGTTTCCTAGAGCCATGGGTTGAGGGACTTGGCTCAGGGATCTTCTTGCTAAAACGATCGATCTTGATTTACCCGCCGGCATACCATAGGAAGTATGCTATATTCGAGGCATCCGAGGCTTACGCTAATCGAGCCGTGGGGGTAAGTAGTACACCGCAGGTATAAATCTATTCGAATAGCCGTGTCCGCTGCTATAGACAACCGCTTGAGTTCTGGAGTTACTATTGCTAGACTTGGAATTAAAATTATGGTTATAACTTGCATCGACATGAATGGGATGTTCATGCTTATTGTTGTATCAAAGTGGATCGCCACTTTTGTTGGTATGATTCATTTGTTATTGAATTCATTCCTTATTTACATACTTTACTTCTACTTCAAATCTGATTTTGAAATGGCACCTGAAAAACTTGTATGTGTAGGTTGTTCAAGATTATGCCTCTTTCGCAAAATTAAGCCAATATGAGCCCTTCCTTTGAATGACCTTATGCATAACTATTTTTACTTGTGTAAGACTTCCGAGTACTTTGTACTCACCAGTGTTTGCTGGCTTTACAGTGAGGAGGATATTGAAACCGACGAGCTTGTCGGTGTCGATTTAGGTGACACCGATGAGTAGTTTGCTATCATCTAACTCCCAGTTGGTTGCCGATGGGTTATGGGGCATACCATTGCTGGTCTTTTGGTCTATTTATATGTTTTCGTTGCTACTTAATACTCTCTTTTAAATTTAGCCGGTCGGCCACTTGTATTAGTTGTAAACTTGGAACTATGTTGTATGTCTTTGAACTATTTATGTATGAATGTTGTATGGATGTGAGCAACGTTGTATGAGAGTATGACTTAATTGGTCGCTGATCTTGGGAGCCAATATAAGTTGTACTCGCTGTTCATGGCTTCCTATTTAACTCACTAAGTGTAGCGCTTGACTTGTTGGAGAACCGACAATCATGTAGTGCTCGCAGAGGAGCGCGCGCATGATCGCCGGGCTCTAGTTTGAGTTAAGCCTCTCATTTAGATGGAGTTGTTGAATCCATTTACCGGAGATCCAGTTGTGTCCTTAAGACCAGGCTTAGTCTCGGTCTTACTGAGGTAACTCCGGGTCCCCACACACCCACCCTTCAAAAGCTTATGGATTTTCTCATTCATTCTCCTTGTCCATATTTTCTAGTTAGTGGTACCGGTGTGGAGTTGCCGGATGAGTAGCGCCAGATTTATAGCTAAAGCAGACGCAGCCATAGTGGGGCTCCATTGTAATGTTTTATGGATGCGCTTGGCATCCGTGGGTCACGCCATCCGAAAAGCACTAGATGCGCCGCCGGCACACCACTCCAAGCCTCAACCCAAGGGGCCATCCTATCCACCTGTGACATCGTGCCCTGCATCCCTTCCTAGTGTACCTGTATGGCAAGACAATTATTTAGTAGGCGTGAACTTACGCGAACGCGCGCGCACCCACGCCCCCAAGGGGCCGGGATCTCCGCCGCATCGAGCTAGCACATGACCCGCCGCACTCGTACTCTCAACGAAGACATCATGCACTAATGCCATCCGCGGTACCAAGACAAGTAGTCTCGCAGTGCACAGCTCGATAGCCCCTAGGCGCGCACGCACTCTTCGAGTGTACGATGTCCGATGACGCGTCATCCGTCACCGATCGAACATCGCAACGCATCTCGTAGGACCCATGCGAAGCGATCGCCAGATAGGTGACCCGTGTAATAGAACACCGTAGTTAGCACCAAAATTGTGATTATAATACGAAAATAACAAATGGTTATGAAACTAACCTGCCGGCAACACCACAACGCGCTCCATGGTCGCCCGCCCACATCATCGCTCGTGTACAAGCCGATCGCAGACGCCGCAAGTCTAGCCGTGGTCGCCCGACCGAAGCGCCCAAGGACCACAGCCAGAAGTAGCGCATCCGGGAGGATGGAGCTGTCTCGGGCACGGTGGCACGACGCACAAAGGCGCGTATGTAGCGCACAACACGGCCGAACCCTGCGCATCACGGATCTCGCCGATCGGCGAGTCCGCCACCTCACGCGCTGCATCGTGACGAGTGCTTGTTAACGCTGCCGCCGGGAGCCCGTGAAGAAGACCCACCCAAAAGCCATAGCGTAGGCCTCAAAGTGCTTCCTAACAACGACGCCGCCGCATTCTCGCGCCATACGCCCGCCCAACATGGCATGTACACGCCAGCAAGTTTCACATACCAATTTATACGAGAGGACAATAGTTACGAAGACTTACATAGAATCGACAGATCCACTCAACATCGCCCGCGGGTCGTTGAACTCGATGTACCGCTGTCTGGGAGTACATCGTGGAACTCGCTAGGAGGTCCGCAGCCACATGACCGAATGTCGCGGCGCCGCTGTGGGGAGCCTATGCACGATAACCCGGCCGTAGCACACGCCCCGCAGCTGCCGGTGCCATCTCCCGCAAGGAAGGTGGAACGTGCGCGCTCGACTTCCAACGTCAACTAGCGCCGCGAGGGGCCCGATCGCATGAAAACGCCTAGATGTACGACCAAAGACCGCGTCCCGGTCGCCCTCCCACGCCGCTTCCACCATCCTCGCGAGTGGAAGGAGGCCCGCCGCCGCAACCCGCATCAAACGATAAGAACAACCGCGGATCGCACGCCAAGTAAACAAACCGCGCGGAGTGCATTACGCTACAAATCTACGAACCCTAACCCACCGCGTAGCCTTCATGCCTTGATGGGCGGCGCACCGCAACACGCCAAGCTCAATCCGGCGCCGCCTCCGGAGAGCATGGTACTCAGCGCTACGGTGATGCGCCAACCACCGAATCAAGCAACTCAGACCGCCTCGTGTCCGCATACCTAAAAATGCAGCAATAAACAAAGTTCACCATCTTTACGCACGCACGAGCGATTATGCATTTTTCTTTACGATTTTCATGTGTCAAGCTATTCTCCGAGATTAACTGGTATTTCTGGTACTAACAAAATAATTACTCTATTTAGCTACTGAATACATTTTTAATAAAATAATTACTCTTCCTATTTCCGGAGATTGATCCTTAATCGTTCTAATGCTACATAATTCCGACCTTACTTAACTACTCTGGATTTTCTTTATAATCTTCAAATGTGTCATGCAATTTTTCTAGTTCAAAAGATAACTCCTGCATTAATAATATAATTACCACGCACAAATGGGGAGCTTAATAAAGTTGAAATTATTCTGATTCTGTCATTGTGCTATCACTACCGCCTACACAACTTAAAATACATGCTACACAATTGAACTACTTTTATCTAACCTACTCAACCATATGTCGCTATTTTTGTTTGCTAACCAATAAGGTTTTAACATAATGTCAAAGTTTTGGGAAAATGTACCGCGATGACCGATCGAACTCGATGCTCGATGACAATCTCCTCCTCCGCGACAAACCGACAAAGTTTCGCTACCTTTTTCTCTCCCTCCTCTCTCTCTCGCTTTTTCCTGGAATTAAAATGAATTATGGACTGATTTTTCGCTGCTTTTATAGCTGGTCCTCGCTACCACTCAATCGCGATAGGTAGTTGGACCGGCGACAGTGGCGACGAGGTCTCGCTGCAGCTCAACTGCAATAGGTTCCTCGTCGCCATATTTTTTAATTTTTAGGCGGCTATTTATTTTTGTAAATATCTTTTAAAATTATATTTTTTTAAAAAAAAATAAAATCGAATCTGCTTTCATAGTCAATTTTAGAAGATAAAAGTATTACAAAAGCGATGATTCTAAAACATGGTGAGTTACACCACTAAGGTCCTTAATTCGTTTCATCATTATAAGAATGTGATCCGACCGACTGCAGCAGAACATGTAAATATGTAATGCCATTGCCTATTGTGGTCACTATTTTTGTTCCTGTTTCAATCTAGTAGCAAAACTGTTTAGTCCATATATTAAGTAACTAGTCCCAGGAAATTAGAAGCTAGCGGCATACTCTGCAAGTTGATTAGGCAAATATATAACCTAGCAAAATTCTGATGAGTTGCAAACTATCATTAACAAGAAAGAACAGCTTCAAAATTTTTGCTGCGAGCATATACGAGTTCGCCAGTTACCTGAGCGTCGGATGTAACATTTTCTGACCGTCTGAAACTCCACCCGTGCGTAGCCAAATCGCCGAACAGGCTCCGTGCGTTCCAGCGAGAGGGCGAATGGGGCACCGATCACGCTACGATAGAATGCGGCCACTGGGGCGGCGGCCGCGGCAGCACTCCCCGCGAAGTGACCGCGACGACGGCCACGCGCCGGCGGAGCAAGGGCGACGGAGGCTGCCTGAACACGCCCTAACGACCGCGAGATGAGACACCAGCCTTCCCCGCACTGCAACTGCGAGTGCGGTGGCGGGCGGCTCGCACCCGCGGCCACGAGTGAGACGTGACGGTTAATACGGTTTATTTCTCGTATGCCTTCTGGTTCATCAAAATACAGTAAAATACATGTCGGATCATTCAACTTATTCGACGTGGACAATGCACATCTAAATCACTAATGTAATGTAAGTGGATCATGAATCTATCCTAGCCGTCTGCACGGACAAACCTGGTACATACGGTGCGAACTTCATGCTAGCTGCGTACATTTTCAAACCCCTGAACAACTTTCTTTTCACGTTTCACTATCACGTAGTACACAACATTCCATCCTTGTGTTGCTTTCCCAACTCTCAGTGGGCAGGCAAAGAAAATGGGCTCGAATCAAAATTGATTTGATTACTGTAGTTAATTAGTTAAAATTGAATGGGTTAATTTGGAATAAAAAGTCAATGAGACTCGGCTTGGCTCGCTTTTAAAATAGCCATTTAAACAATAAATAAAATGATTTTAAGTCGAACTACATTAATTTTGAATGAAGCCCGATAATAACTCGTAGCCAACTGTCCCCGGTCCCAGCCGCAATGGGCGATCCGAGGCGCCGTATGGGAGGAATATGTTAAAAACCGGCCCGGTCAGAGTCCGGGTCTAGGTGGGCACCTTATCCACCCGTAGACTATATATAGGAGGGGAGACCCCCCAGCCATTGTACAAGTTCATTTTTGAAAGAGCAATAAAGAGAAGCTTGCAGTCCCCTCTCATATCTGTGTTCATCTCCGTTATTCGCTTCGTGATTCTTGCATCGGTCTTACGATTCTCTATTTGTCTACGAGGTAATCGCCGGACCGACTTGCCAGCCGACGGTTCCTCAACACGTTATCGCGACGATCGACTCTCCTCGCATCGAAAGGTAATCGCCGATGAACGATGCTCGAGATTGAATCGCTTTTCTATATTGCTTTCAATTCTGCAAATTTGGCTTTCTAGATTGGTTTCCACGGTGCAAACCGCTTAATCTACCGCGAGCCGACTTGAAGTCGCCGCCGCCGATCGGGTGGATTGCATGAAAGAGTAGATGATGATTGTACCGTAGGTAGTATATGCAATCGCATGAAAGGCACCATGTGCACGCACCGCCGCAAGCGGTCGTCACTACCTCCGCGACACGCTACGGCCGGCATAGTCCGCCATCACGCATCGCCACGAGGCAACGATAGTGCCACGCCGCTAGCACGCCGCGAGCACGCATATGATGGCACGGCCGCGCTCGTTGTAATCTTGTACCGCATTGCACCACATTACATTACAATGCATGAACGATAAAGAAAAAACGCCGACGCGCCTCAGACGGCCGCGCCGCCGCCGGTCAATCGCTTACCACCCGCATGTGGCGGCACCACCACCACCGCCAGAAGCGGTGCTCCCGACGCCGCCGCGCATGAGGTCGCCGCGCTTACCGCTGGCGCGCCTCGGTGCGCGCCGCTGCGCAACGGTTCGCCCGCTTGCCGCCGCCGACGTGGTTTCCCACATTGTCGCCGGCTGGCGTGCTTGAAGCCACCCGCGCCGCGCCACTTGGCCTCCCCGCAGGTCGCCGCCACCGCTCACTGCAAGAAGAAGAAAAAGGGGAGGATGGGGCGCCGCCACGCCGGCCGCCCGAATCGCGCGCCGCAGCCACACCCCACCGCTCGCCGCGCCGGTCCTGCACTTCGCCGCCCCTGGCCGCGCGGTCCCTGCACTCCCGCCGCCCCACGCACCGCCGCTGTGCGTGGCTCCTACCTCGGCGCCGGCCGCGCACGCTTAAGCTCAGAGCATCGGCGCCGCCGCCCGCCAGAAGGCCACCTCCGGCCCACCGGACATGCGCTGAGACCTCTTGAAACCGCCGCAACCTCGCCGCATAAGGTCGCGAAGCCGCTGCGGCGCCGACGGCTTGAAGGCCGCCCGAGCCGCTTTGCACGACGCGGCGGAGCGCCCGCCGCCTCGAGTTTTTCTTGGGATCCGCCACCACCACCGCCTCGGGTTCGCTGAGCCGCCGCGACCGCTCATAATATCTCGGGCCCCTTAGAGGAGCCGCCGCCGCCGCCGGTTAGAGCTGGGGGTAGGGGAAACCCTACCCCGTGCACTTTAGCCGCCCGGATGGGCTTCCTTCCCTCTTGGGCCGAGCGAATATGGCCCATATGAAAACAAGAAGGGGTTGGAATAAGGCGGCCCAGCTGCTGAAAAAAAGGGGGGATTGCCTTTTGCAATTAGGCCCTCGTAAATCTGGAAAATTACGAGGTTTTTTTATGCGGTGAGGGAACTTTGCGGAACGGGCCTCTGAAAATATAAAAATTACGCGTAAATTCTCTCAGAACTGAGATTTCGCGTTTGAACCCTAAAAAAATTGCAGATTTCGCCGAAAAGTCATTTTCCACCAGAAAAGGGCCTCGAGAATCCAAATTTTTGCATATTTTTTAACTTTGAAGCATGTTTATTCTTGTTATTATTATTTTTGTGCAATTTATTTACTGTATTTACTGTTTTGATTATCTGTAATTGTATATATTGCTTTAATCATTGAAAATAGTAGTAAATCTTGAAAATACGAGAAAAATACGGGAACATTATGAGAATTCTTGCAACCTTTTATGCACATTACCATCAGTAATCTTATGCACCTCTTGCATGAATATGCAGATGACTAGAATTACGAACCGGGAGTTCGAGAAGTCGCCCAAAGATGGCCGTAATTATTTGACTTGGGCATCGATGTTGAGATCGCATCGAGCCAAGAAGCTCGTGCTGGTATTGACTCGGCGCCTCGCAGGATGCCGTTCCAACTGCTGAGGAAAATGATCAGGCACTTCATTTCCTGAGACACCATCTTTGTCTAACTCTCAAGAATGAGTATATGGCAGAGAAGAGCGCACTGACTTTATGGACCGCCCTGAAGAAGCGGTTCGAGAAACTAAAGTACACCATCCTACCTCGGGCAGAGCAGGAATGGACTCGACTGCGTTTTGCTGACTACAAGACCGTGGGGGAGTACAAGTCCGCTGGTACGCAATTTGTACCAATCTTCAGCTATGTAGTAAAATAATCACAGATGCGGAAAAGATTGAGAAAACTATCTCTACCTTTCACCCAAATGCGGTGCAATCCGCACGCAACTACCGTCAGGATGGCTACAAGGAATACGCCGAACTGATTGATATTATGCAAGTTGCGGAAGCTCAAGATGAGGTTCTCAGAAAGAACTACATCTCGCAGCCACCTAGTAGCAAAGTTGGCCATGAAGTCAACGCTAGCGACTACAAGGTGAGAAAGCCTCACCAAGCAAAGAGGCAAGAAAGGTATGGTCATGAGCCACAAGACTAAGCAAAATGCTCGAGCCAAAAAAGGCGAACAAAAGAAGCGCGATGAGAAGCCCTATGGTCAGCAGGACCAAACCTGCTACAAATGCGGCACTTGGGGACATTGGTCACGTGTCCGCCGTGAACCGCAAGGACGTGATTGATGCTTTCAAGGCAAAGAAGAAGGGCAAAGGACAGCATGAAGCGCACTCACTATTGCAGGCAAAAAAAACCCCAAGTCATTGGCTGCACCCATGGATGTGGATAGCCTTGCAAAGAGCTCCCATCACTCCTTCTTTGGACATTACAGCGGCTGCATCTGTAGTTGCCGAAGAAGAGAAGATAGAAATAGACTAGATTCAGGCCGAAGTTTCTTCATACTTCGCTGATTCGATCTAGTGTATGCATGGCACTTAGTTTTACCATCATTTGTAGTTTATGTTAGAACTTTGAATTTTGAATAAAGGTTGTAAGCTCTAGAAGAGCATTTGCAATAAATTCTGTGATGTGTCCAAAGAAGACTTTTTCAGATAATAAGTAGCAAATTTGTTCTGTTTGAAGTATTTTATGTGTGGATTGTTTGCTACTCCATATTAATAAATACTTTACATATCAGAACGCGTGTGGTGCCCTATGGAGGAAGTGTGCTTAGCAGATAGTGGCACGACAACTACCATATTGAGAGAGACAAAAAATTTCCAGTCGATCAGCAAGAATGCTGGCAGTCTTACGACAATCGCTGGCAGTGATACTTGTATAATAGGCTCAGGTAGAGCCACAATTATACTCCCCATGGGCACGACATTGGTCATTGAAGAAGCCTTGTTGTACCCAGAATCGACTAGGACTCTCTTAAGTTTAAAGACATTCGCGCTAACGGTCTCCATGTAGAGACTGAAGAAGAGTATGGTAAGGAATACCTGCTCATTAAAAAGCGTGAAGAGAATGGGAAAAGGGTATTAGAACGATTTTCTTCATATGAATCTGGGCTATACTACACTCATATTAAGGCACCTGCAATTTATACTCGTCCCGAAACATCTTTTAGAAGCTCAACTTTTCTGCTCTCGCATGATAGATTAGGCCACCCGGTCTTAGGATGATGAGAAATATAATTAACAATTCTCGGGACATAATATTAATGTAAAGAATTTCCTGAATCCGTAAGATTTTGTGTGTTCCGCATGTGCCACCGAAATTAATTACTAGACCTTCTCCTCTGAAAGTGAAGGATGAAATCCGCATTCCCGGATCAATCCGTGGAGATATTTATGTCCTATTCAGCCTCGCCAGGCCATTTAGGTACTTTATGGTGCTCATCGATACTTCCTCGAAATGGTTGCATGTATGCTTATTGTCTACGAGAAACCATGCTTTTGCAAAGCTGATTTCGTAGATAATTAAAATAAAGAATAATTTCCCTGATCATCATGTGAAGTCTATCAGAATGGACAACGCCGGAGAATTTCCTTCAAAGGCATTTGATGATTATTGTATGGCAATGGGAATTACCGTTGAGCACTCGGTACCACATGTCCACACTCAAAATGGACTAGCAGAGGCATTGATTAAAAGAATTAAATTCATTGCCTGACCGCTTTTACAGAATTGTAATTTACCAACTACATGTTAGGGACACGCAGTCCTGCATGCAGCAACTCTCATCAATTTTAGACCGTCGGCATACAACATCCATTCACCTATGCAACTAGTGCAAGGGTCAACACCGAAAATCTCTCATCTCCGAAGGTTTGGTTGCAAGGTTTATGTACCTATACCACCACCGCACCGAACTGCAATGGGCCCTCTCCGAAAGTCTGGGATATACGTTGGTTATGAAACTGCATCCATAATAAGGTATCTGGACCCGATGACTGGAGATTTGCATACAGCCCGTTTCGCTGATAGCATATTTGATGAGGATAGTTTCCCGTCATTAGGGAGAGGAAATCAACCTCTTGATGAAAAATATCGGGAAATAACGTGGCAAGCCACGGGAATTAATGCATATGACCCACGCACTAGTGAAGTAGATAGAGAAGTCCAGAAGATAATCGATTTGCAAGCATTAGTGAATCAACTGCCTGACCACTTTAGTGATTTGAAGAGCGTGACCAAGTCGTATGTGCCTACACGGAATGCACCGGAGAGGGTTGAAATACCAAAGAAAATAGAAGGTATTCCTAATCCCGTCCAGAGGCCTCAGAATAAAAGGACGAGAACTCCGGCCCTTCGAATCCCAAGTAACCGGGGACGCCTGGCGAAAAAGAATAAGAAGAACTTGTCACAGCCGATCACTGAAGTTCTCCAGAATCAGAAGGGGAGCCAGTTGAGACCTGGCATTGGTATGGAACCTCCAGCAAGAGGCATACCAGATTTGAATATTCCCACGGAGGGAGACATCAGCATGGATGTGTGCGCACACATCGGAGCTGAAAAACTAAAGGAACTTGCCCCCGCAATTGAAAGCAGCGGCGAGCAAGTAGAAGCATTAGCAGAACCGCCTCATGAAGAAATAGCTATAAATTATGTGACCATGGGAGAATCTATGAATAGAGCAACAGCTAATGTCGACATTTATTTTGCAAAGAAAATTGCCACAATCATTGATCTTGATCCAGAGTTTGCATCGCTCGCTGATTGCAAGAAAAGATCAGATTGGAAAGATTGAAAAAAAGGCAATAGAAGCAGAATTAATATCTCTGAATAAAACAGAGGTGTTTGGGCCCGTAAGTCGTACACCTCCCCATGTGCACCCTGTAGGGCACAAATGAGTATTTGTTCAAAGAGAAATGAAAACAATGAAGTTGTAAGATATAAAGGTGGCTTGTTGCACAAGGTTTCACTCAAAGACCAAGAGTCGATTATGAAGAAACCTATTCCCGGTATGGCGGAACTACCTTTAGATACTTAATCTCAATGGCAGAATCTGAATTTGGAAATGAAATTAATGGATGTGGTAATCGCATACCTTTATGGGAACTTGATTCGAAATTTATATGAAGGTACTGAAGGTATCCTCGTCTCCAACCAAGACAGAGCAAATAGAAATCTATACAAAGTGTAACTCGTAAAGTCACCGATGGACTCAAGCAATCAGCAGATGTGGTATAATCGCTAAGTGACTTTCTCGCAAGAAAGGCTACACGAACAAAGTGAGGATTGTCCTCGTGTTTTTATACAATGATCCTGTGATGGATTCTGTATAATTTCAAGATATGTAGATGATCCAATATCATCGGACCTTGGAAGATATTGAAAAGCAAGCTCTTATCCGAGCCGTAGTTCAAATGAAAGATTTGGGTAAAACCAAATATTGCTTAGGCTTGCAGCTTGAGCATACCTCAAGGGATTTTAGTACATTAGTCAACCTACACTCGTAAGGTGTTGGAAAGGTTCGGCTTGAAAAGGCATATCCTTCGAAGTGCCAATGATCGGAGATCCTTGCAGCAAGACAAGGACCCGCTCGCACCTAGAGAAGAGGGGAGGAAGTCCGGGACCGAATTTACATACTTGAGCGCAGCTTGGAGCACTCATGTATTTAGCAAACCGCACTAGACCGGATATTGCTTTCGCAGCGAACCTTTTAGCAAGGTATAGTGCGTAACCTACCAAAACGCATTGGCGGTGGAATAAAGGACGCCTTCCGATACCTCCAAGGAAGTAAAGATCTCGGCCCGTTTCTACGAAAGAACCAAGACCTAATAATGATCGGCTATGCGATGCCGGTACCTATCGACCCGCATACACCTAAGTCACGCACATGGTATGTTTTTCTCGTGGTGGAACCGCAATTTCATGGAAATCGCCTACAAAGCATGGTATCAACTTCGACGAACCACTGTAAATTATAGCATCAGACGAGGCCGCACGTGAATGCTCTTGGCTTCGGCGGATGATTCACCACATCCAAAGAATATGTGGATTGAATACCGCACAAACTCTCACTATTATCTATGAAGATAATGCAGCTTGTGTTGCACAAGTGCAGATGGGTTATGTGAAGAGTCCTCTCACAAAGCATATCAACCCCAAGTTCTTCTATGCTCATGAAATGCAAAAGATGGACGAAATTAAAGCATCGCATACTAAGTCATGTGAAAATCTTGCGATTTATTCACTAAGTCACTTCCAAAGATCTAGCTTTGAAAGGTGCATACGTGGAATTGGAATGATGAGACTTAGAGAAGTGCAGAATTCAGGGGGAGAACCTTCACGAACTCATTACTAAAGCTTGATCACGAAGATCGAGTACCCAAAAGGTAAATCCCGGAGATTAAATGAAATTGGGTGAATTGTACTCTTTTCTCTTGACGAGTTTTCCCAAGTTTCTGATAAGGTTTTAATGAGGCAATTCGTGCAGCATAGTAGAACATGATTCATGTACTCTTTCTTCAAATTTTTCCCACTGGGTTTTTATGGAGTTTTGACGAGGCGTGGACATGAAGGATGAGAGCCCAAGCGGGAGTGTTAAGCATGGGACCTGTGATTTATCGATGGGTGTTCTGAGTTAATAAAATATTATTCAATGGAAAAATTAAATATCCACGATAGCTAAAAAACAAGGAACATTTTTTTCCGTACTAGAGATAATACCACAAAGAATTTAGAGAAATTACAAAATAATTAAGAAAAAAAATGTTGAATTGAGAATTTAGAATTTTGGACCGAAGAATTGAGGAATGGGGAATTGGGGATGTACATGTGCTACTATCGATGTGTGTGGCCTAACTCGCCGACCCATGAATTTGTAGTTTGTAGGTTCGATTGGTCACATGAATTTGTATAACTTGAGAAGTTGAGATAAAAAATAAATTATATAGCCATGCATTGAAGTATATTGTCCTGCATATATGTTACGATAGTATTGAAGTATATTATCCACCTTTTATCATCAGCTTAAGATTTTGAATGAATCGACTAATGCATCCAACTTAATTAGAGGTATTTAGTTCAAGATCTGACTAACGCAATATTTTCTTAAAAAATTGCAACCCCATTGTAGTTCACATCTTAGTCCTGAAGGAATGAGCTGCACGGCCATCTTAGTCGAGACGAAAAATAAACAACCCATTGAAATTTGTTTGTCTAAAACAAAAGATGATCGAGTGCAAATGGCCCAACCTAACACCGACCCCTACCTAATTCCTAGTGTTATCAAGAGAAATGGCCTTGCTCATCATGTTATCGCTGCTAAATCATTCATTCCGGAGTGTGGACTCGGGAGTACGAAATAAGGAGTAGAGTTTACCAAAAAAAAAAGAAAAGAAAGGAAGGAGTAGAGGCGAATGAAATGTGATGAGCAGAAAGAAATATTCTTCGATCGATGTGCTGAGCCGCTTGGGCCATGGGAGTTGGGGTGCGTCTGGTTGTTCGTGACTCGGGTGGGATATTGATTGGGCCATTTATTCCGGCATTGGGCAAGTGGGCTCTCACACGCCGAGCCTCTGTGGCTGTGAGACTATGAGCAAGGCGCGAGCGTGGTGTGGTGTGCTGCGCGCTGGTGCATGCGAGTCGCGAGACGACTAGACTGAGGACATTACCTGCTGAATGAACACAACTTTCAATATATACACCTAATATATTCTATATATACTGAGTTTTTGCTCAAAAAATTTGGGTGTTCAGCTGAACACCTATGAACCTAGTTGGATCCGCACCTGGTGTTAAGAAACCGAGCCCGGCCAGGAGTCTGGGTCTAGGTGGGCACCTCATCCACCCGTAGACTATAAATAGGAGGGGGACCCCCAGCCATTGAACAAGTTTATTATTGATAGAGCAATAAAGAGAAGCCTGCAGTCCCCTCTCATGTGATTCTTGCATCGGTCTTACGGTTCTTTATTTGTCTACGAGGTAATCACTCGGACTGGACTTACCAGCGACAATTCCTCAACAGAATATACATGCTGAGAGGACAAGAACAAACACAAGCGTTCACTTACAGAATATTCGGATGGAAAACATTCACAGATCATGGCAGGCATTAACATGGTTCATTAAGAGCATCACTACATCATCCATAATTACGTTCACATGGATCATTAATTAGCATTAGGACTAGATAATGGTATTATCACCGCATCACCCAAAAGCATCAGAACACTACATAACTGTTGTTATCTTCTTGATACTCGTTTCTCATCTCCTTCCTGGCTTCGTTGGCTTCGTTCAATTCAGACATTGCATTTGCAATCTCCGTCTTGAGCTCCACATGTGAGTCATCCTTGCGGCCTAGGATGAACAGTCCTCGTGTATCTTCACCAAGCAACGATTAATTGAACAAGAAGGAGCATCGGGAATTCTTCTACACAAAAAGCAAACCACAAAATTCCACAATTAGGGCAATCCACAACGTACGGCCCATGTAAACCTCATAACCCAATTGGACGTCGACTGCGAACTCCGCCGCGACGAGGCATGCCACTGGCGAGAGACCCGACGGTGTAGGCCAAACCGCGACGAGTCCGGCGTGGACGAAGCCATGCATACTCCGCCGGTGCTGCCTCAACGGTTTCATCACAGGAGGATGGAGACGGAAGAAGGGGATAAGGGCTCAATTGACTCGTTCGGTCTGGTTCGACCAGTTGTGGATAAGGGCAAAGGTGTAGGGTTAGAAGAAAAAATAAATTAGTCAGTTTTTTTTAAAAAGAATTTCAAAGCATTGCATTCATGGAATCCAACGTGGCACGCCCCGCGTACAAAAATATGCTATCATGGGTGGCTAGGATAGATTGATGTCTCACTTATGCCACTTTAGTGATTCATGTGTATTTTTAAAGTATGACGACCTAACGATACACCCGTACAAGTTGAATGATCCGCTATGCATTTTACTCATGAAAATACAACTACAATTATCATGTTGAGGGTGATACAGTAAATTGCAGAGGTTGTACTAAAAAGTGATCTTTGCCGTCTTAATTGAAATCAAACGCTTCAAATTAGTTACTACAGTGCAATCTAATATCATTGGTGTCTCGTTTTCCACTGAAGTAAATTTTTATTGAGTCACGGAAGTAATTGCAAACAAGCCGAATTCTCCACGCAATTGCATGGCTAGCTATTACAATATCTCAAAAAATAGTGTTGTATCTGACTCATACTTATATATGACTGAAAATACAAGTTTTTATACTACTTTAATAGCTCCCATAATTAATCTGCACCGTTGTAATCTGAACTCACCATAATAAATGGTATAGATCTTTCTCTTTTTCCACCAATTAAAATGATAATTTATAGCTCTTTAGGACGAATGTGGTGCATTCTTTTTTCCTCTATCTTAATAATATAATAGATAGCAGTAATCTATAAGTGCCTTTACTTTGTTTTCTCTTATTATGCTGTTAGGATACAAATCCCTACGGGTAAAAGGAGGCTTATAGGGGGCGCAGGCAGGGTGGCCATGTCGCTCGATTTTTTTTAACCGTCCGATTGTACCCACTTTGTTGGCCCCATACGATCCGATCTCGTGTTTCAGTTGGTTCCCACGCCGCTGCTCGCTTGGACACGTGTCCCTCACCGCTCATTTCTCGTGGGCTTGCTCTTGTTTTTCTCCCCACAACCGACCCTTGGGTTCTTCCTCATTTCGGTCGTCTCTCTCTCTCTTTCTTCTTGTTCTCGTCGCCTGACTATCTTCTCCGTTTCAATTGTTGTCGTTCGTCCTTCACCTCCTACCATCTTGTGGTTCTTCCTCCTCTATTTGTCCGTTGTTGGCGGCGGTTTAGGTTTGTCCTTGTTTGCTTCTTCCGTTACTTTCTTGTGGGGAGGTCGTGTCTCGCCATGGATCTGCACATATTTGCTTCTCCTCAGGGTCGAATATGATCACTAACTGGTTGTGGACTGATCGTAAGGAGTTACGAACTATTCAGGACTAAATACAAATTGTTCATATAGAGATACGAGCAAGTCGTAAGTGATAAGAACCTGATCATAGATCATATTACATTAAGGTTCGTCTGATATAATTTATGTGTATTCGGAAATCGTTATGTCCTGTTAGGAACCGTTAACGACTCGTGGTCAAAAATGTGTTGCCGAGTCACAACCGAATACGCGTGAAACTACAGGGTCACATACTTAACGGGTTGGAACAAACGTGTTCGATAGAATCATCATGTGCACTATATAAGGAGATGCATGAGGCTATTGGGTAGTTGTAACAGACATACGAGTTACGTGAGTCACTCCACTGAAACCCTAGCCGCCATCTTCTTGGAGAGCTCTACCGTGCGAGTTGGTGCTAGCACACCGGTGTGCGGTGTTCTTTCCCTGGACGTGTGGATACCGTAGTGGTACTATTGCGGTTGCTGTTGTGCTCGAGGACGATCTACGACTTCGCAAGGAACACAATTGGTTACTGGAGGAGATGATAAGCGCTGAGAACGTTGGATGATCGACTACATTGGACGATCGACTAGAACCACTACATTGATGCACTCTACATTGATCAGTCGCTTCTAACTCTTCTTCCGCTACACCGCTGCCTAGTGGTAACGATCTATGATCTCCTACTTGTATGGCTTCCTGGTTTGCATAGTAGAACTTTTTGAATTGACAGCTAGTATAACTTACCCGTATCCCTTCATAAGACTCATGGCACTAGATATATTCCTTTCATATGCAAGAATATCCGATCAAAGAAAAATCGAGCCTAGTATTTTGTCCCTTTACAATTTTTTCAGGTAGTTGAAGGCAAGGAATTGCTCTCTCCAAAGACTGAAATAGAAAAGTAAAAGCTTAAAAGGGTACACGCACACTCCCTCCTCCATTCATAACTGGTACTAACCATTTTTCTCTTGAAAGAACACTTCTATTGTACTTTTCAAATGCAAAGAACAAAACTTCAATACACACTACTACGTAAATCCATCACAAACGGTTCAAATCGCTCAGTTTGACACGCCCGTGATAACAATGTTATCACGCATTTATTGGTAACCAGAACCGCTTATGTATGTATGATATCACATACGGTTCTAGTTACCAACCGCTCATGGTATGTATGATATCACAGACGGTTCTAGTTGCCAACCGTCTGTAATATGTATGATATCACAAAGTGTTGGTAACTAGAATCGTATGTGATAGTTCTTTAAACCTAACTATTTTTTTCAACCACTCAGAATTGCTAGCCATACCCTCTAAAAATAAGGTGCAGTAAAATAGATACATATCATAGATGAATCAATGGTTGACAAGTGATTATTTACAACTCAAAATCAATTACAAAAGAATATGTTTAATTATTGTCACTAGAGTTACAATTGAATTACAACTACTCAAAGTGAATTGAATCAATTGTTTGAAGGTGGTTCAATGGTGTCGACGGTGTGAAATTCTTCGTTTGCGTGGAACAATGTCCATCATGATGAAGTCAGAGAGCCTCCTCGAGCCTCCAAGAGCTCGCCGCAACGAGTGAATCTAGAGATATGTTTAAACCCTGTCGCTAGCACGAGTAAAGTAGTTAGCATACATATTTAAATTTATAATTAGGAAATAATTATTATGAGATTGACAAACCCTGTGATCCTTCATCTTAGCACTCATGATTTTGTGCATATGATGGCAAATGTAGAATGCACATTGTTCTTGTTTTTTGTCAAGCATTGCAAAAATAGAATTACATATATATGTATAGTCAGCTGAGACACATTATTACAAAGTATGATATAGGATTATTGTGTTGTAGCGCTACTAAAATCACATCCTCGTGTTGTAGTGTGGCGCTCGATCCGTTGTATAACCCTTCATCGACAACATAGGTGATGAACGACCTACATGTCTCTAAAAAGTTATCCTCGGCCATTTCAAACGAAGGAAGACTACAATATAGTTATGTATGGAAGAAATGAGCATACCTGTCGAGTATTCCTTGCACAAGGGTGAAGTCGTGGGTTTTTGCTGAGTAGGGAATCAAGGTATATTACCTTGTTCCTCTTTGGTATAATGACTAAAAGGATCCAGTGGAAGCTACGATCATGTATGTCGCTATAGTCATTAAATCTAAGTTCGTGCTGCGTATAAAGTATAAATGAAATTTGTATAGCAAGTAATGAAGCACTTACTTCTGGTTGTAGGGGACCATTAAGTAGTCCTTGTCGTCATGAGCAAATAATCCTGCTGTTATGTATTTCACAACGTAGGATGCGTCTTGCTTGATGGTTTGCTCAGAGACCACATGTGGGTCGAGGAAACCCACTGGTTCTCCGCATCCCCGGGCATTTTCATCATGTATCTATACATAAGCAATAAGTTGTGATATTTATCAGTATTATGTAGAACTTGATTGTACACACTTACGTGTCCAACATCGAGAAGAGAGGCGCCGAGGGCTTTGAGGTTGAATAGGTCGAATAAGTCATTGAAGCTCACGACGGCGGCCCGACTCGTGGAGGAAATGCTCCTTCAGGTATCCGCGATGATTCCATAATCGCACCCTTTATCTTTGGTCTTATGCATGTACCGTATACAAAGATCGACAACCTAATCCAACGTGACGCTAATCATCGTGTTGGACACCAACACTTCCGAGGAGTATGTCCGGGCTTGGGAGGCGAGACGCCTTAATGTTATGCGATTTCGACTTGACGTAACGACTTGCCCGCCACGTGTCTTCCTATGAGACGACTCGGAACCGATACGACGGCATGCTTTTCTTGTTCCTTTGGCGACATTGAGGGTCCTTTGGAGAGGCCTTCTAAATCAAGGTTGAGGCGACACCGCAGGTCCAGGTGATGTCCTTCTGGGCCACTAGATAAAACGCACTGCATCCCCTAGTGTTTTGATTTCTTTGTTCGAGCGAATCTCCAATGGGACGACCCTTAAATTGTTATGTACCATGTCCACTTGGACACTGGCGTAACCCTGCACCACCTGGGCACCGTGCTGCACTGTCCCTTCCTGGCATGGATACGCTATCCCCCACCCAGCCTCAATAGACATCCCAACCATCCTCACTTGGAGCGTGCAGTGCGTCGGCTCCTACAAAAAGATACACAATTAGCTAAGGCGTCCTATAGGTCTATCTTTGGAGCATTCGAGAGATGTACATTACCTTGATGGTGTCGATAGGTAATTGGACGTCATCATGTTTAGAATTTTGTGTGGACGCGACGCTACTCAAGTGTTGAGTAGGACTGGCTCCAAAATAACGGGCGCCTTGCATCGTTAATGAGTTGATTGATTCGATTCTCCAATCTTGCTACATGTTCTTCAAATCTTGCAAGACGTTCTTCAAATCTTGCAAGAAGCATCATTTCCAACCGTGGTCATACTCGCCTTGGATCTCTTCCTACCATATACGTGTAGTAGTCGTCGCAATCCCTCCTCCAAGGTACGTTAACCCCTTTGCCTCGCGTGGTGACCCCGGTGCTCCTTGTTTCTGGTCGTAGATAGTATATCCTTCTCCCGCCTCGATTGGAAGGAGCCTTCGGAACATGTGGAAGTCAATGCTTGCTGCAAGAGGTCATCATGTCATTATAGACACTATGAAGTTATGGACTTATTAACAACTAGGTAGTTCGACATATTTACCACACGCTTGGCCACCTCCGGTCTCTAGGTTTGTTAAAGAGATTTCGCCAAAGACGTGATCGATGCCCTCGCTCTAACCAAGAAAGAGAGCGCCATCTGTGATCTCAAAGAATGGCCTTCTTATGCTTCTCATCCTCCGCCTCCCATTGCGCGGTTTTACCGCGTGCACCTGGCAGCCGAGTTTGTGGGGTGAGTGTTCGTGTCCTGAGAGCCTTGTGCGCGTGATTTTGCTCACAAAATTCGGTGTCGTCTCATTTGCACAATGGTGCCCCATATATCCCGCGACAAGAATTTATACGCCGTGAAGGGCGTCCTACCCGTGTTCACGTACTTCATGACAAGCATACTCTTGAAGGTCCTCCACGCTTTTCCCATCGAGAGCAACGCCTAGTGTTCCACATGTGTCTTGTGTTCTTCTGGGATAATGAACGAGCTTGAAAGTTCTGTCCACAGCTCACCTCTCCGAACTTCCGTCAGAGTGTCCTAGCTTAGTGTGGTGATGGGGACCCGTTCCCTTCCAAGTATCCCGCAGATGGTCCGGAATCTCGCCGCTGATTTCGGGGGACTTAGAGGGACACCACTGTCACTGACCCTCATGATGTTCATTCGGCCTGCAGGCATTTTCGATTGCCCTCTGCCATCTCGCGTACGTACAACTTTGCTCGGAGATCGAGACACATTCGGCGACGTCGATGACGGCGACGAAGACGGTGCGGACGCCATCTCGCTTACTTGCTATCTATATAAGTTACATACGCAATGAACTAAAATTTCAGAACATGGAAACATATTTTATACAGAAAAAATAGAAGTTACCCAACCAATTAACTAAAAACATAATATCCCGCATAAAGAATAATATGCTCAATATATACCAGCATTAAAGCATAATACCAGCATGACCATAATAACATGTGTCCATGAAATTCTTTCAAATCAACTAAAAACAATATTATGCTCAACATTAACATCACGAAACCATCAATAAGCATCTTAAAGCACAAATGATTGATGATGGTGTGTGCTCTCAGAAGGATGGTGTGTGCTCTCAGAAGGAGAGATACAAAATAATTAAACTTTGTCATCTCAGCCTTTTAGTCTATACTCATCACAAATTGGATAAGAAAACTAGTATTCAGTTTTTGAGCTCTAATCAATGCTTTACTAGTCTGACAGATTAATCACATGCAAAAGAAGTTCAAGCTATTACTGACAGCCACGATCATCAAGAATAACAAAATCCACTAGTGCAGTTTAGATAAGCCAATGCACTATTAATGAACTCACAGAAAATACAGATTCAAAGAATAAGCTTTCGGCCAATAGAAGAACTAGCAGGATTACAATTAAAGAGATCAGATTAAGCACCACAGAAGTAATAGAACATTTAGATATAATATGACAGCAGCAAGCAGACCTCTTTAGAGCTCAAAACTGAACTAGAAATTCTATCAATTTCAGTATTAGACTAATATCGTCACTGAGTGGGTAAACCGAGCCCACTATCACCACTTTGCAATATATCTCGGTACCAATTCTAGAAATAAAGCAGTACAACACATATATCCACAAAGTGATGAACAGAAGGATTTACAGGGATACTCACAGATTTAGTGGTACTCAAAACCACCAAGATGCAACCAGGCAAGGCACGTGGAGGAGGAGGCCGAGCGGCGTGGCTTCGGTGTGGAGGAGGCCGAGCGGCGTGGAGGAGGCCGAGTCATCGGCGGTGCGAGGGAGGACCAAAGGATGCGTTGGAGCCTGCGGCGCGAGGACCGGAGGAGGCGCTGGAGTTGGCGCGCGAGGAGGACCAGAGGCGTTGAGCCGCGACACGAGGACCGTAAGAGGCGCACCTTGGGTGGCAGCGTCGAGGGAGAGTAAGGGCGAGAGTGGGGGGGTGAACGGGTGACAATAAGGGTGAGTGACGAGTAAGGGCGCAAAACCTAGTGGTTCCTACCTAATAAAGGCAATATCACGCATGTGTCTATTATGGGACCGCTCGTGATATGGACTATATCACAAACGGTCCCAAAGATGGAACCGTCAGATAATATCACAAACGGTCCCATAATGGGACCGTTAGGACCGTCGTGATATGGATCATATCACGCACGGTCCTAGTATGGAACCGCTCATGATAGTAATCACAGCATTTGTGCCATAATAGACCCGCTCTGTGATATGTGCAACATGTCTTAGCATACAAGGATGTCTTAGTAGGGAGATACAAGAGCATATTCAGAGATATGTCATACAAGAGCACATTCAGAGAAATCTATATTTTGGCATATATATATATATATATATATATATATATATATATATATATATATATATATATATATATATATAGGAAGCCTTTTTCCTACTCCCGGGAGTAGTTACTCCCTATTCCGTATCTCACATATCTCACAACGTAGGGAGTATCTTGCGCAACCGAGAGTATGTATGTGTAGTATACGAGTATGTAAGACCACATAGGTGGTATTTACACCTTTCGTGGTGGTATGTACAATTTTAGACATACTCCTTTATAATGCGAATATGAAGGTATTTACAAAATATGCTAAAACTATGGATTATCTTGCAATTTTTTCGTGTGGTTCACATTAGAGTATCTTATAATTAGTATATGAGTATACCCAAAGTGATAAAGGAGTATATCAAGTTCTTTTAGGTGGTATGTGAGATACTCCCTACGTTGTGAGATATGTGAGATACGGAATAGGGAGTAACTACTCCCGGGAGTAGAAAGTATTTTTCCTATATATATATATATATATATATATATATATATATTTGGATATGAGACAAGTAGGTTGTACATGTGCATAATATACCATTCCACATTACAATGAAGTCCACATTGACAAAGAAAATCGTAGATGATAAGTCTATATATAACACATTAACACATGACAATTCCACATTGACATGCATGTCTCATGTTATGGAATAAATTACAAAGGAATAAATTCTTATTTCAAATATAGCCCTTCATGATGATCGACGCGCATATAGCTAGCTTCCTCACCGGGTTCTTCCTCGAGCCCGATGCCGCCTCCGAAAGGAGGCAACTCACAAATTAATTGTACTTTCCTCATCCACGACATTCTCAACTCCGATAATCCTTCGCTTTCCATGAAGAACTATGTGGCGTTCTTATTTGTCGGTCCATTACATAAAAACTTGAACAACTTGCTTAGCGAGTACGAATGGTTCGCCCTTGTATCCACACATTTGAGGTCCACAGAGTGACACTGCATTTGTCTACCTTCACACCGTGGAAGTTTAACCCAATGGCATCAAACATGGGGATCTTAAAAGTACGTAGTCGAGCTCCCAAATCTCCTCACGAACCCATAGTAGGAGTTCAACCCACGTGGCCCAACGGTATTGAATCGCCGTGAAACGCATCTATGCAGCATACACCGCTGCTCGGATCGTGCTCTTCCTATCCTGAACTATTGTATAAAATATGTACCCATTTATGTCGTATCCTTGCCATGTCACGATTGTAAATTGTGGCCCTTTTGCCAATCATAGCAGCGTATCATCACTTGATGGCCTCCCAGTAAATCGCACCTTTAACCATTCATTGAACCAACAGCTATGTTTCTCATGATCCAAACCTCCGACCGTCCGATTTTGTTGGCGTACCATGTCTTTGTGCTCGTCGATGTACGGGGACACTTGGGTCATGTGTTGCAAGACCATGAAATGGGCTTGAGCGTACGTATCTAGATCGGGAGTGATTGATTTCCTTCCGATGGTCCCGATACCCTCTAGTCTCCCCTCATGACGAGATAGAGGCACACCTATCGGATCCACCTGAGCCATGTAGTCGATACAGAACTCAATGACCTCTTCAGTTGCATAACCTTCGATGATGCTGCCCCCGGTTGAGATCGATTCCATACATAGGACTTGAGAATTCCCATGTACCTCTCGAACCGGTACATATGACGTAGGAACACAGGGCCGCATATCTTTATCTCTTTCACAAGGTGAACAATGAGATGGACCATGATATTGAAAAATGACAGAGGGAAATACATCTCAAGATGACATAGAGTCGTCACCACCTCAGCCTGCAAAGCATCTAGTCCTTCGGGATCGATGACCGTCTGAGCAATTGAGTTAAAGAAATAACACAGCCTCAAGATTGCCACTCGGACCTAGTTCGGCAAGATACTCTTAATTGCATCAGGAAGCATTTGTATCATCAGCACATGACAATCACGAGACTTCATACCAATTAATTTCAAATCTTCCATAGAATCAGGTTTCTTAATGCTCATGGAGTAACCGGACTAAACTTTCACACCATGCAAGCTCGCACGCTTCATTTCTCTCGCCTTGTACAGAGTGTAGCAAGTTGGGGAAGGTACGCTCATCCTTTATCGGTCTCTTTCGTGCTAACTCGGTCCTTATGTTCATATCAACCAAATCACGCCGTATGTTAACACCATCCTTTGTTTTGCCACTAATGTTCAAGAAGAGACCAATCAAGCTTATCACATACATTCTTTCCACGCATGACGTCGATGCAGTGATGAACTTCTAAGTGCTCCCAATAAAGCAAGTCCCAAAAATTGACCGCTTCTTCGAGATGTTCTTCCGATGAGTTCTTAATTTATGTCCTTCCCAAGCACAACATCGATATCCTTAACCATATCATAGACCTCTTCCTCTAAAAGCCCTTGAGCTGAACCGTCCTCTTATTTCCGCGAATTGTTTCTTCATCTTGCGGTATGGGTGAATCTTGGGAAGGAACATACAAAGGACGCATATACACGCTTTGCGCGAGTTGTTCAACCATACACTCCGTACCATCTAAGCAAAGGCGCATAGTTACCAAGGGCGGAAATCATTGATGGTGCGAACAACATGGTGCGTAAAGAGAAGTTCTCTGCTTGTATCGTATCCCATACTTGTACCCCTTCGCTCCACAAAGGTCACAAGATCTTCTAGCAATGGTGCTAGGTACACATCAATATCGCTCCTGCATTGCTTCGCCCTTGGATAAGTAGTGACATCAAAATGTACTTCCGCTCATACATAGCCAAGGAGAAAGGTTGTACATACATAGATTCACTGCCAGTGCTATGCTCGGCTACTCATGTTACCGAAAGGATTCATTCCATCTGACTCAACCCTAACCTTATGTTTTTCGGTTCCACACACTTCGATCAAAGTTTCTCCACAAGACAGTAATCAGCAGGTGTCTTAGCTTTCCATCTTTCCATCTTTCTTACGGTCCTCCGAGTGCCAACGCCGCAATCTTGCCTCCTTTCGATTCGCAAATAAATGCTTCAAATGTGGGATCACTGTAGATACCACAACATCTTAGCAGGAGGTCCTTGCTTCACCTTAGTAGTATTCTTACGCTTGTATCGGGATGCTTTGCACACGGACATACATGCAAGTCTCGCATACTCTTTACTGCACAGATACAATCGTTCGGACATGCATGTATTCTTTCTACTTCCATTCCCAATGGACAAAGAACCTTGTTGGCTTGGTAGGTAGTGCTGGGCAACACGTTTCCCTCTGGAAGGATGTTCGCTAGGAGACCTAATAACGCCATGAAACTCTTGTCAGACCAACCATTGCTTGCCTTCAATTTCAGCAGCTTCAAGCACGCTGAGAACCTTGTGTATTCCGCTTGCACCAGGAACAAAGGTTTCCGAGTCCTCCATTAAGCGCTCGAATTTACAAAACTCTTTCTCACTGTAGTTCCCTTCTGCATCGTGTAGCATCTGATCTAGATTATCATCGTGCGACCTATCCCCATCAAAAGCACACCACATCCGACATATCGTTGACTTCTCGGCGATGTTGTCATTATTAACTTCCTCGACGATGTCGCCATTATTAACTTCCGTATAATCTACTCTTCACCGTGATCGTCCAACATGTATACCCTTTTTGAAACCCTTCAATCAAGTGCCCTTTGATCTGCGCCGTTGTTAAACATCTTCCGATTACCGCAATCAATGCATAGACAAGATATAAATTATATCCCCATATTCAACATATCCTCGCCAATGCTCTTTTTAAAAGTCGACACGCCATTAATGTACACTTCACTCACACGGTTCGCATCTGCATATCTAGTTTCGGTCCATCTACGCTACACACGTAACAAATTAGTAGTGTTAAATTAGATTAATATACTGCAAATACGTTACTCCTCCTATTAACCAAACACACTAAAATTGATTAAAGATTAACCTAGAGCAAATATAAAGAGTTACAGATCGTTACCCTCGGAGCCCACGATGAAAATTCCAAATATCCAGCGATATTCCTCACTGGCCTTCTACTTGAGGCCACAGTGCAATGTGAGAGCTAAGTGGATATAGGATAAGGGATAAAATGCCATGCATGCACAGGGCAAGAGAAGAGCCACGGCCGAAATGCACCTCCCCCATAAGCTTCTTCCTCACAAAACACCCACCGCCAAAACAAAACCCTCATTCACAAGCACCAAACCGAGAGCTACGTACCACCAAAGTCAAGCTCTCACAAAGCAAGCAAGCCAAATAGCCGCAACACTCGAGGGCGTGCATTCGCATAATGGCCCTTGTTGTGGCAGCGAAACAAGTAACCTCGACGCCGGATTGCGGAGGCCGCTCGTTGCCGGATCGCAGCGCACGTGGTCGAAACACGCTCGCGGTGGACGAGGAGCTGGTGCAGATGGCCTCGCGCCGGTGGAGTAAAAGAACGGGCCATCGTGCCGCCCACCGAGGACGCAGTGAGATCGGCGTGAGTAGACCGATGCGCTCCCATTTGCGCTATGGACTCGCCAGCCGCTTTGCCTTATGCTCAAGAACAATGGCCTTATCTACCAAGGCCGAAAGTCGAGAAGTCCACAACAGATAGCTTGTCCTGCAGCTCCCTGACAAGCCATCCATAAACTTCTCCCGCTAGCCTCATCCGAGGCCACCTCCCGAGCATAACGAGCCGATGATTGAACTCGCATAAGTACTCGCCGCATTTGCGCCTTGCTTGAGCGCGAGGAACTCCTTCTTCTTCACTTCATCGCCGCCGTGATGTGGGCCCGACGAAAAGCTGATTCAACTCCTCACGACGCAACCACACTGCCCGCGGGCCGCATCGCGAGATAGTTCTCCCACCATGAGAGTGCCGCGCCTGCCGTGGGACGCGAAGAGCGCCTTATCCGCGCTCGGCATCGAGCTATGTTGAGCTCCGCCAACCATGCGCAGCCAATCATCCGCATCAAGAGGGTCCTCGTGAGCGGAGAAAGTCGGTGGTCGCGCACGGAGGAACTCCGCAAGTCCCCGCGAGTCCGTGGCCGCCACCACGGCAGGAGTGGAGGTATTCCTAGCAATAACCTCCAAGATGCGCTGTCGTCCATGCGGTTTCGCTGACCGAGCGAGAACCTCACCATGGTCGGAGGAGGGGAAGCTCTCATCATGACCACTGCCGATCGCCACGCTGCTCTCCCGCCATCCTGCTTCACTAAGACAAGTTAACAATAGCTGGAAAACACGGTCGACAACCCACTGCAAATAACTTACTAACAAAGACAAAACAAATACAAGACTTTTAAGTTACAAAACCAATTGACAAAAGTCGATATTTAGCAAACTCATACATATCTTACCCTTATGCTCCCACAAATTTTAATTAGACTAATTTCTATGGTTCTCCCAAAGACCGATTCTCACCTGAGTAACTATCTTTGAAAGGAAAGAGAGAAACCAAGTTTTAAACTCAAATTAGAGTAAGATGAGAGTAGAAGGCTAAGATAGGTAAGGAGTAAAATCTGAGAATCGCCTAGGTTTTCATAAACCCTTTTATACTTTGAAATTAAGCTTTTTCAAAATATCCTAAGGACGACTATGCTTGTTATTACGGTCGTAATGGCTCGATACCAACTTTGTGAGGACCCCATTTATTTGGCTTGTAATGCTTAACCAACCACCGGTCCTAGCAAAGACAAATCAAATAATCGATCTCGAGATATGTATACTTCCCAAAGCAAAGATACACACCTCGGTACAAAATTAGACATCAACTCCATTCCAAACATAGAGTCCAAACACTACACTACCAAACGGAAGATAAACAAATAGTAGAGTTATTACGCATAAAGGCCATGTGCCACGAGGTACATAAATAATGTAAAGAAGTCAGCGAAGCAAAAAGTGCCATAAGATGGCTATAAACAAAGCCAATCAACGTGCCTCCAACCCACAAGGCATCCGACCGACCGCCAAGTCTAGTCGCCCACGAACGGCAACACACTCACGTATGAGGCCCTTGGGCTCACCTTCTTCCTCTGCAACAAAAACATTAAGCAAAGCACCGAGTACAAAGATTGTCTTTGTACCCGCAAGACTCGACGTGTGAACTAGCGCACTGCTCATATGCTACATGCAAAGCTTATTTGGTGGAGGCCATATGTTTCATTTGCATAAAGCCAATTTTCATTTGCAATAAGGTAATACAGCTTTTAAAGGCAAGTTTGCAATTCATTTTTAAGATTGAAATAACAAGAAGGATATTAATACAAAAGAATAGAGATAAAACATCCTAGAAGTGACTATCCCAATAGTCACCATTAACAATAGCACTAATCCCGCATTCGCACTCACCCATCAAATTTTAATTTTAAATGTTGCGCCTAGTTCTTACGGGCGATCCGAGCGTGTCCATAACCTAGGACGAGGCTATTCGAATAGTTTTAACCTCGCAGGGTGTACCAATGTACCCACACTTGCATCGCTTTAAGCCAAAGCACACTTCCAAGGTATGTGGCACGGCTAAGTCCTACGAGACTTTTTCCAATATTGTGTATTAACTACGAGCCGCTCAGTATGGATAGAAATCCATACGCTTACATGGTAAAGCCGAAAGACAACTACCCACTCGTGATAAAGCTTTTCGACAACTACCATGCTCCCACCTCCATCCTCCCGCGACCTCCCGCGACCCGAGCCAATACACGCCAAAGTACTAGGTCAAGAGAGGTCCCATATACTCTAGTGTGGTTAGCACGCAAAATGCTCAAGACGGTGGCGCAAGTAACTCGGTCCTTAATCGACTGCACCTTTCCACCACACCCAACAGATCACACCAGCCTTACCATTGTGCCCAAGTCTAAATTATTTTTGTTTTCATTTTTAATTTTGCAATTAAACATAGAAAAATGCTGAAACATAAAGTTGTAGTAAATTTTAGGTGATCAAGGTTACCGACTAAGTCGATAACCGCCATTTCTACCGATACTAAGCATGTCTAAGCAATTTGACCCGATCTACCAAGTGACAAGAGACCATCCAAATACCTCTAATCACAAAGAAATAACCTAGGCTCGTAGTAGAGATCAATATTTTGTCTACAGGATATGCAACTACGGATTTAACTAATCAATTTAACACAAATTAAGCAATGCATACATACAATAAAACAAAATATTAGACTTTAAAATACCGGGATTATCATGATCAAACTGCTGTTCGATGTCGTTGCTCAATTTGTTGCGAGGGTCGCTCGTGGCTGCCGCAAATATCGAAGCTTCAACGATTGAACAAAACAAATAATAAGAAACGAATAACACCGACAAAACTCAAACATGCAACAACAAACAAACATACTAAAACTCACACAAGAAACTAAGCATGATATAACAAAATTTTAGAAACAGAGAACAAATCATTTTAGGTTATTAAGAATTTGCCATGAATTTTCTAAGCTAAAAACACATCAAAACACTAGTTAATTACTTAACAAATTTTCATGAGCAAAAACAGTATCTAAAACCTATCCTAATAACTAGTACATTAAAAATGACAAATTACAAAATTGGTTTCACTGGATTTGGACAAATATTGAAAGAGATATACATTTTCTAATTTAGAAGATACATAAGACATCATTTTATTAATTAACAGATTTTGCTACAGAGACATGGATGAAACTAATTTTAGTAAATAATACATTTGAAATGAAAATTAACAAAGATCTGATTCATGCGATTTAGATAAAAATTGAATTAGTTATGCATTTTACAAGTTTAATTGAATTAATACCAACAAAAGCATAAACTAAAATACTAAATCATTACCAAATCTATAATGCACTAATTCCATTTCGCACCCACACCAACTAGCCCTCACATCGACAAATGGGCCCAATAAAGGTGCCGACTGCAATGATTGCTCGCGAAGGTGACGCAAGGCGATTCTAATAATACGCCTTCGCTTATCAAGGTGTACTTCTAACATATACACACGAGAAATACGCTTCCGACAGAGAAAACGATAACCGTGAGCTACACACCTTATCTCGACAAAGATGGACCCACATGGCGTTGACTAAGAGAAAACATAACGGGCTGATTAAAGGATTTCAAACGCGATTTACAGAGAGGCCCACAAGTCGAGACTCAGCAAACAAGATTAGCGCTAAACTAATTCCACCGGCGCTCACCGCGCACGGGACGGGGCGGCGCGCGCCGCAAGAATCAACTTGCTAACTGTGAGGGTGCTCGGCGAGTGAGTGATACCTTCGGGTTCGCGAAGATCTCACGAACTCGATGACGGTGACGCGACCCACGGGACGCGCGGCGCGTCGGGCGGCGAACTGAGGCGGAGAAGAAGATGCGCTTCGCGAGAGGACGCGATGCTTCTAGAAGACTCCGGAAGGTGCGCATGCTTCGCCCAACACCAGGAGCAAGAAGCACACGATAACGCCGACGAAGAAAGCTCGAGGTGGCCGGAATTTCCACGTGGCGAAACCGAGCTTGAGAAGAATTGGTCGCGACGCCCGCAACGATGCACAAAAGGCGTAAACAAGCCCACCGTTAGATTCAGGGCATCATCGCGATCCTAAGGGACTAGTTGGCGGAGCTAGAAACTCACCGTATCACAAACGAGCTCACGGGCCGTAGATCGCCGGAGGCGAGGCGACGATATCGCCTCGGTGATCCACCGACGCCAAGGACCCGTTGGGCAAAATGGAGGCGGCGTGAGCGTGGATCACGGTGGCGTGGTTGCGAATCAAGGGCGGCGCTAACACAGCAATGGCGCTACTTTCGTCCTCTTCACCGGTGAAAGCAGAAGCGGGCGAGAAAGTGAGAGAGCGAAGAAACGATGAATGAATGAGTGCGTGAGGTTATAAAGCTCGCGATGCTCCACGGACGGACACGAGGGCAAATAGGTGGCGCCGCGCAGGTACGCGGCACCCATGCGCGAACGCCGCGAGCTCCGTGAGGTGCGGAGAAGACGAGGCGACCGACAGTAGGGTCCACCGTCGGCCGATCGACGGCGGTGCGAACGGTGGTTTGACTTGATCAAGATCGCACCGACCGCTGGATCTGAAATGGACGGCCGAGATTGGTGTATGCATTCGACAGGTCGGTTACGCACGCGACGCGGATCGCTCGATTTGCATCGGACGGTCACGATCGATTGGACTCGGCGGTGCGACAGTTGACGGACCGAGCCAAGTGGTGCGGTCTGATTTGAGTTGGGCCTGGTTCGAGCCCGAGGAACGTTGTTTTTAGAATTGATTTAAAAGACAGAGAAGTTTTGGGAAATTTTTAGAGGTAGCTCCTGAGCTCCAAAAATTTCTGAAATTTTTATGGAAGCTACTAGGGACAGAGGACAACCTTGTGAAATTTTTCCAGGAGTTTTTATGCACTGCATTGTTCTACAGAAAATTCACAAGCTGCTGCCTAAGGGTTTGACCAGATTTCTAAACTGGTTTGACTTGGGCATTTGAAATAGCAACTAAAATCTAAAAATTGTGAAATAATTCAGGAGGTAGATAGGATGATCAAGATGATAGGAAAAATAATTTCAGAGGATGATCACAAGTTTGAAGGCTAATAATTTGATGACAACAATTTCAAACACAAGAGTTAACTTCTAGAAAATTGAAATTGCTAGGAAAATTTGAAGACTTCCAATTGATTTGAAGAGACAACAAAGTTTTTATTTCTCCTCAAAATTTTACATTTGAATTACAAACCCTAAGTTAGGGCTGTTACAAATCTCCCCTTACGTGAATCTCGCCCGAGATTCTGACATCGAGAAGAAGGATGGGTAATCGCCGAGACGATCTTCCCGCTCCCAAGTGGCTTCATCCTCGGAGTGGTTTGACCACCGAACTTTAAGGAACTTTATCACACGGTTCCTTGTTCTCGCTCACTTCTTCGAGGATACGAACGGGCGCCACGATAAGACAGATCTTCCTACACATCGATATTTTCCAATGGCGTTTCCTCCACAGAACACGAAGGCACTTCTTCAATTGTGACACATGGAAAACATCATGCACCCCTCAAGTGTAGCGGGCAAGTCTAACTTGTAAGCAACAGCTCCCACTCTATCGATGATGCGTAGGGTCCGACATACCGAGGAGCCAATTTGCCCTGACGCCTAAACGACGATGACCCTTCGAGGTGAGACTTTGACATACACAAAGTCATTGGGCCGAAACTCACTCACGACGACGCCGACCGCATAGCTCTTCGCTCGATCGAAGCTACGCGCAAGTGCTCACGTAATCAATCGCACTTGACTTTCCGCCTCATTGATCGAATCCGCCAAAGAACCGCTTTCACCGCCACTGGCCAATGGTGTTCGCAGCCTCCCATACAAAGCCTCAAACGGTGCCATACCGAGACTAGCTCGAAGTCGTTGTTGTAGGAGAATTCGCAAGCGGTAGGCACTTCTCCCAATTCTTTCCATAGGAAAGAACACAAGCACGAGCATATCTTCAAGCACCGATTGACTCGCTCTGTCGACCATCACCGAGGATGGTAGGCGGTGCCGAAAGTAAGACGGTACCCATGGCCTCCCGCAGATCGTGCCAAATCGGAAGTGAAAAGAGAACCACGATCCGACACTATCGCTCGTGGCACACCATGCGATCACAATGCGGATATGTAAAGATCCGCTAGCCGATTCACATCAATCTTCGATCGACCGAAGGAAATGGGCCACCTTCACAATCGATCAATGATAACCCATAATGCATCCTTCCCGCAGAGTACGGGCGCACAAAGATAAAATCCATGCCTACGTAATCCCACTTCCATTCTCGTATAGGCAAGGGTGAAGAAGACCTGCCGACGCCGATGCTCGGCCTTGACACGACAACATATGTCACATCCGCAACGAACCCGCAATCTCGCGCTTCATGCGAGTCCACCGCACTTCGACGCAGATCTTGGTACATTTTGGTGGCCCCGGATGGATGGACAAAGGCGAATCATGGGCCTCTCAAGAATCAAATCCCGCAACTCGGGGACCTTTGGGACCACAAGCCGCCCCAAACCATACAACACCGTGCTCATCTTCCGAGAAACACCGCTATCCCATCCTTGATATTCTCGCTGATCCGTTCACATCGCCATCCGATCGTGGTTGCCTTGACTTGATCCACCAAGGTTGGTTGCACAACCAAGGCAAGAAGGGAACCATGCTCAACCAAACCCAAGTTGAGACGCTGAAATTCGCAAGAAGTGCAGTTGTCGCTCTTGGATCATCGAGTATTGCAATACACCTTTCGCTAAGTGCATCAAGAACCACATTGGCTTTGCCCGATGATACCGAATACCCATGTCATAATCTTTGATCAATTCCACCATCTCCTCCGCCTCGAGGTTCGGATCCGCCGAGTGAACAAGTATTTCAAGCTCTTGTGATCGGAATACACCTCACAATGCTACCGATCGATAATGTCGCCAAATCTTGAGTGCATGAACCACAGCAGAAGAAGCTCTAGATCATGGGTGGATAGTTGAGCTCATGAGGTCTCAATCGCCGATGCATAGGCAACCGCTTTGCCTTCCCGCATAAGAATACATCCAAGTCCCCGACGAGAGGCATCGCAATAAATATCAAGCTCTTGTGGATATCGTGAAGAGTAAGGACTGGGCTGAAGTCAATCGCCGCTGAGCTCCCGAAAGCTCTCATCACAAGCAGAGGACCACACAAACTTCTTATCCTTCTTGAGCAATTCACCATCGGCTTTGATTTTGGAGAAGTTCTCGATAAAGCGCGTAGTAGCTGCTAAACCAAGAAAACTCCGCACATCGCTGATCGACTTGGCCGACCCAAGATAGAACATCGCGACTTTGTTGGGATCCACAACTACGCCCAAACTGAAAGAACATGGCCCAAGAATGCCACTTCCTTCAACCGTAACTCGATTTGCTAACTTTGCATATAATCGTGTTCCCGCACTTGCCCAAAACAATCTTCGATGCTCAAGATGTTCGCTTCACTTGGAATAGATAAGAATATCATCAATAAAGACCACCACAAATTTGTCCAAATACTCCATGAATACTGAATTCATAAGGTTCATGAACAAAGTCGGAGCATTGGTTAGACCGAAAGACATGACGGTGTACTCGCATGACCATAACGAGTAGTGAAAGCCGCTTCGAATATCCTCGATCGATCCTCGACTGATGATACCCCATTCTCAAATCAATCTTTGAGAACACTGGCTCCAATCAACCGATCGAATGATCATCGATGCGGGCAAAGGATATTTGTTCTTCACCGCCACCTCATTGAGAGGACGGTAATCAACACACATGCGCAACGCCTTGTCCTTCTTCTTCACAAAGATCACCGACAACCCCAAGGAGATGAATCGGGACGGATGAAACCCTTTGCTTGGAGCTCACCAAGCGCTTCTTCAATTCTTCTAGTTCATTGGGAGGCATCCGACACGGCGCTTCGAGATAGGGCAAGACGGCAAAGAACTCGATAACAAACTCCAGATCTCGAACCGAGGCATCCTGTAAATCATCAGAAAACATCTCAAAATCACAAACAAGAGGAACCTCCCGAATCTTCAAAGTCGGCTTGCTTACAAGTGCACAAAGGTGCACTTTGCACAAGTGGAAAAACTGACCGCCGCTCAAGGGTCAGAGATAGACAATCTTCCCCGCACAATCGATTTGCCCCAAGTGTTGGGACAACCAATCCATGCCAAGAATCACATCCGCACTCGCTGAACTCGAGCAAAATAAGGTTTGCCAAAACCCCACTCCTTTGACTACGATAGGAACATCCCGACATCAGAATCACCCTCATTTCCACCCCTGAGAGCTGATGAGCAAAGGAACTCCCAAAGGAACACAAGGAAGACCACTAGTAGCAGCAAATGATCTTGAAATAAAAGAATGCGATGCTCCTCAAACAAATAATACCGCAGCAGGACGAAATTAACAAGAAGTGTACCCATCACGACATCCGCGCCCGAGCCTCCTCACCGAAGGTGGTTGACTCGACCACGCCGCACTCGGTCTTCAACAATCTTCCGTCGTGGGTGACCACTCGCCCGCGCCCTCCATTAGGACGAGGGGCCGCTGCAACATCAGGAGGGCAGCATTCGCATAATGGCCCTTGTTGTGGCAATAAAACAAGTAACCTCGCCGCCGATTGCGGAGGCCGCTCGTTGCCGGATCGCAGCGCACGTGGCTGAAACACGCCCGCGTGGACGGGAGCTAGTGCAGATGGCCTCGGCGCGGTGGAGTAAAAGAACGGGCCATCGTGCCGCCCACCGAGGACGCAGTGAGATCGGCGTGAGTAGACCGATGCACCTCCCATTTGCGCTATGGACTCGCCAGCGCTTTGCCTTATGCTCAAAGAACAATGGCCTTATCTACCAAGGCCCAAGGTCGAGAAGTTCACAATAGATAGCTTGTCCTCGCAGCCTCTGACAAGCCATCCATAAACTTCTCCCGCTAGCCTCATCCGAGGCCACCTCTCCTGAGCATAACGAGCCGATGATTGAACTCGCATAAGTACTCGCCACTGCATTTGCGCCTGCTTGAGCGCGAGGAACTCCTTCTTCTTCGCCATCAGCCGCCGTGATGTGGGCCCGACTAAAAGCTGATCCAACTCCTCCCACGCAACCACATTCGCGCGGGCTGCATCGCGAGATAGTTCTCCCACCATGAGAGTGCCGCGCCTCAAGCCGGTGGGACGCGAAGAGCGCTTTATCCCGCGCTCGCATCGAGCTATGTTGAGCTTCCGCCAACCATGCGCAGCCAATCATCCGCATCAAGAGGGTCCTCGAGCGGAGAAAGTCGGTGGTGCGCGACGGAGGAACTCGCAAGTCCCCCGCGAGTCCGTGGCCGCCACCACCGGGCAGGAGTGGAGGTATTCTAGCAATAACCTCCAAGATGCTGCGTCTGTCCATGCGGTTTCGCTCGATCTGAGCGAGAACCTCGCCATGGTCGAGGAGGGGAAGCTCTCATCATGACCAGCTCACTGATCGCCACGCTTCTCCCCGCCATCCTGCTTTCACTAAGACAAGCAACAATAGCCGAAAACACGAAGTCGATAACCCACCGCAAATAACTTACTAACAAAGACAAAACAAATACAAGACTTTTAAGTTACAAAACCAATTGACAAAAGTCGATATTTAGCAACTTCATACATATCTTACCCTTATGCTCCCACAAATTTTAATTAGACTAATTCTCTATGGTTCTCCCAAAGACCGATTCTACCTGTAGTAACTATCTTTTGAAAGGAAAGAGAGAAACCAAGTTTTAAACTCAAATTAGAGTAAGATGAGAGTAGAAGGCTAAGATAGGTAAGGAGTAAAATCTGAGAATCGCTTAGGTTTTCATAAACCCTTTTATACTTTGAAATTAAGCTTTTTCAAAATATCCTAAGGACGACTATGCTTGGGTTATTACGGTCGAATGGCTCGATACCAACTTTGAGGACCCCACTTATTTGGCTTGTAATGCTTAACCAACCACCGGTCCTAGCAAAGACAAATCAAATAAATCGATCTCGAGATATGTATACTTCCCGCAGCAAGATACACACTCGGTACAAAATTAGACATCAACTCCATTCCAAACATAGAGTCCAAACACTACACTACCAAACGGAAGATAAACAAATAGTAGAGTTATTACGCATAAAGGCCGACAGTGCCACGCAGGTACATAAATAATGAGAAAGAAGTCAAAGCAAAGTGCCATAAGATGGCTATAAACAAAGCCAATCAGCGTGCCTCCAACCCACAAGGCATCCGACCGACCGCCAAGTCTAGTCGCCCACGAAACGGCAACACAAATCACGTAAGTGAGGCCCTTGGGCTCACCTTCTTCCTCTCGCAACAAAACATTAAGCAAAGCACCAGTACAAAGATTGTCTTTGTACCCGCAAGACCGACGTGTGAACTAGCGCACTGCTCATATGCTACATGCAAAGCTTATTTGGTGGAGGCCATATGTTTCATTTGCATAAAGCCAATTTTCATTTGCAATAAGGTAATACGCTTTAAAGGCAAGTTTGTAATTCATTTTTAAGATTGAAATAACAAGAAGGATATTAATACAAAAGAATAGAGATAAAACATCCTAGAAGTGACTATCCCAATAGTCACCATTAACAATAGCACGAATCCCGCATTCGTACTCACCCATCAAATTTTAATTTTAAATGTTGCGCTCTAGTTCTTACGGGCGATCCGAAAGCGTGTCCATAACCTAGGACGAGGCTATTCGAATAGTTTTAACTCGCAGGTGTACCAATGTACCCACACTTCGCATCGCTTTAAGCCAAAGCACACTTCCAAGGTATGCCGCACGCTAAGTCCTACGAGACTTTTTCCAATATTGTGTATTAACTACGAGCGCTCAGATGGATAGAAATCCACACGCTACATGGTAAAGCCGAAAAGACAACTACCCACTCGTGATAAAGCTTTTCGACAACTACCATGCTCCCACCTCCATCCCTCCCGCGACCTCCCGCGACCTGAGCCAATACACGCCAAAGTACTAGGTCAAGAGAGGTCCCATATACTCTAGTGTGGTTAGCACGCAAAATGCTCAAGACGGTGGCGCAAGTAACTCGGTCCTTAACTCGACTCGGCACCTTTCCAATACACCCAACAGATCACACCATCCTTACCATTGTGCCCAAGTCTAAATTATTTTGTTTTCATTTTTAATTTTGCAATTAAACATAGAAAAATGCTGAAACATAAAGTTGTAGTAAATTTTGTGGTGATCAAGGTTACCGACTAAGTCGATAATCGCCATTTCTACCGATACTAAGCATGTCTAAGCAATTTGACCCGATCTACTAAGTGACAAGAGACCATCCAAATGACCTCTAATCACAAAGAAATAACCTAGGCTCTGTAGTAGAGATCAATATTTTGTCTACGTGGATATGCAACTACGGATTTAACTAATCAATTTAACACAAATTAAGCAATGCATACATATCAATAAACAAAATATTAGACTTTAAAATACGGGATTATCATGATCAAACCGCTTGTTCGATGTCGTTGCTCAATTTGTTGCGAGGGTCGCTCGTGGTTGCCGCAAATATCGCTTCAACGATTGAACAAAACAAATAATAAGAACGAATAACACCACAAAACTCAAACATGCAACAACAAACAAACATACTAAAACTCACACAAAGAAACTAAGCATGATATAACAAAATTTTAGAAACAGAACAAATCATTTTAGGTTATTAAGAATTTGCCATGAATTTTCTAAGCTAAAAACACATCAAAACACTAGTTAATTACTTAACAAATTTTCATGAGCAAAAACAGTATCTAAAACCTATCCTAATAACTAGTACATTAAAAATGACAAATTACAAAATTGGTTTCACTGGATTTGGACAAATATTGAAAGAGATATACATTTTCTAATTTAGAAGATACATAAGACATCATTTTATTAATTAACAGATTTTGCACAGAGACATGGATGAAACTAATTTTAGTAAATAATACATTTGAAATGAAAATTAATAAAGACCGATTCATGCGATTTAGATAAAATTGAATTAGTTATGCATTTTACAAGTTTAATTGAATTAATGTAACAACAGTAAAGCATAAACCGTAAATACTAAATCATTACCAAATCTATAATGCACTAATTCCATTTCGCACTACACACCGCCTAGCTCTCTCACATCGACAATGGCCCAATAAAGGTGCTACTGCAATCGATTGTTCACTGAAGGTGACGCCAAGGCGATTCTAATAATACGCCTTCGCTTATCAAGGTGTACTTCTAACATATACACACGCAGAAACACGCTCCGACAGAGAAAACGATAACCGAGCTACACAAACTTAATCGACAAAGATGGACCCACATGGCGTTGACTAAGAGAAAACATAACGGGCGGATTAAAGGATTTCAAACGCGATTTAACAGAGAGGGCCCACAAGTCGAGACTCAGCAAACAAGATTAGCGCTAAACTAATTCCACCGCGCTCACCGCGCAAGACGGGACGCAGCGCGCCGCGCACAACCGAACTTGCAACCGCAGGGTGCCTGGCGAGTGAGTGATACGCCGGGTTCGCAAGATCTCACGAACTCGATGACGGTGACGCGACTCACGGGGACGCCGCAGGCGAGCAAGCGCGAACGGAGGCGGAGAAGAAGATGCGCTTCCGCAGAGAGGATGCGATAAGCTTCTAGAAGACTCGGCAGGCGCACAAGCTTCGCCCCAACACCGTGAGCAAGAAGCACACGATAACGCCACGAAGAAAGCTCGAGGTGGCCGGAATTTCCACGCGGCGAAACCGAGCTTGAGAAGAATTGGTCGCGACGCCCGCAACGATGCACAAAAGGCGTAAACAAGCCCACCGTTAGATTTAGTGCATCGGCGATCCTAAGGACTAGTTGGCGGAGCTAGAAACTCACCGATCACAAACGAGCTCATGGGCCGAGATCGCCGGAGGCGAGACGACGATCATCGCCTCGGTGATCCACCGAGGCCAAGGACCCGGTTGGGCAAAATGGAGGCGGCGCTGAGCGTGGATCACGGTGGCGTGGTTGCGAATCAAGGGCGGCGCTAACATACGCCGCGCTACTTCGCCCTCTTCGCCGTCAAACAGAGAAGCGCGAGAAAGTGAGAGAGCGAAGAAACGGCGAATGAATGAGTGCGTGAGGTTATAAAGTTCGCGATGCTCCACGACGACACGAGGCAAATAGGTGGCAGCGCGCAGGTACGTGGCACCCATGCGCGAACGCCACGAGCCCGTGAGGTGCGAGAAGACGAGGCGACCGACGGTAGGGTCCACTGCCGCCGATCGACGGCGGTGCGAACCGTGGTTTGACTTGATCGCGACGCACCGACCGCTGGATCCAAATGGACGGCCGAGATTGGTGTATGCATTCGACAGGTCGGTTGCGCACGCGACGTGGATCGCTCAATTTGCATCGGACGGTCACGATCGATTGACTCGGCGTGCGATTATTGACGCGACCGAGCCAAGTGGTGCGGTTCGATTTGAGTCGGCCTGGTTCGAGCCCGAGGAACAAAGTGTTTTTAGAATTCGATTTAAAAGATAGAGAAGTTTTGGGAAATTTTTAGAGGTAGCTCCTGAGCTCCAAAAATTTCGAAATTTTTATGGAAGCTACTAGGGACAGAGGACAACCTTGTGAAATTTTTCCAGGAGTTTTTATGCACTGCATTGTTCTACAGAAAATTCACAAGCTGCTGCCTAAGGGTTTGACCAGATTTCTAAACTGGTTTGACTTGGGCATTTGAAATAGCAACTAAAATCTAAAAATTGTGAAATAATTCAGGGAGGTAGATAGGATGATCAAGATGATAGGAAAATAATTTCAGAGGATGATCACAAGTTTGAAGGCTAATAATTTGATGACAACAATTTCCAAACACAAGAGTTAACTTCTAGAAAATTGAAATTGCTAGGAAAATTTGAAGACTTCCAATTGATTTGAAGAGACAACAAAAGTTTTTATTTCTCCTCAAAATTTTACATTTGAATTACAAACCCTAAGTTAGGGCTGTTACAGCATATCAATGATAAAACCCATCCACTGGTCACAATAACGCAAGTACAACGATATGGCAATCATGGATAATTAATTCTTAGGAAGCATGGCAAGATAATAAGCAAAGATCAACGAAACCAATCCAATTAAGCCTATTAAATGAATAATTAACTCTAACCAATCAACTAAGGCTACAATAATATCCAATCCTAATTATAATTCATCACTCTAATAAAATATCTCATGGCCACTGCTTTCATGTAATTGAATGTATGATGTGAATCCAAGTGTGCTAGCCCTTCTCATGTGCAACATTGTCAACAGTCACATAAAAACAATAATAGAACAAGGGTGAGTTCACGACTCAATAAGCACAATAATAAACAATGAGCAATGATTAATCAATTATAAACAATATCATCATCATCATCAACATCAACTGTTTTTATTTCTTTATTCTCATACTCAATCATCCAATTCTCTTTTCATTGAATACATCCCTATGCTACATGTCGGACCCCGGGGCGTGGAATACCCGAAGACCCTATGTGTATACGGTACCAGTCCCGTGACCAGTGGCTAGTACACGCATTCACAACATTTGGCATTCACATACAAAAGTAAGCAAAGGGTACTAAATTTAAGCGATAAAGTTATTACAACAACGGCCGACCGGCCAAATAAATACAGTCATCACCAGAGTAAAAGTAGTAGTGGAAGAACTAATAAAAGTAGCAAGATTCCAGCGGCATGCCCATCTAATCCCTCAGGCAACCGACAGAAACAAGGCCTAGATAGAGCTGTCAGAGGATTCCGGGTGCAAAGAACGTGTCATCTGGCGTTGGCTCATCTTCGAACTCTGAACAACAATATTAGTAAGATTGATTACAATACGTACTCAGCAAGACTTGTAGTGTATTGTAAAATTTATATTAAATGAAGGCTATCAAAGGATGAGGCTCTACTCTATGAGCTACTTTGCTTAACACCATTTTTATTTTCAATATCCATACGTAGTAATTTACAACGGAATTTGTAAGAGCAGTTAAATAGATACAGGACAATAAGTAAAGAACTGAACAAATAATAACATCTCGTAACCCTTTTCGGTTACGAGCACAAAAAAGTATGACAACAACTCGCAATCCTCCTCTGCTATGAGCCACATTTCATGTTTAGCCATAGACATGTCGGTTATCTCAAATAAAATAAAACCCCAAGTCATTGCCCATGTTTTCCCAATAAAACAATTTTTGAAAATCATCACTAAAGCCATACTAGCTGCACTAAGCATGCTCATGACCGCGAGCGTGGCTATTTAAATAGATTTACACTGTACAGAAGTGTACAACTCTACCCATAGTACACGAATTCTCTATATCGCTACTCACTACCGTAGGTAAGCAGTCTAGAGCTCGTGATGTAACCTTTACATCACCTAGTCCTACGCTTGCACTAACCCAGAGAATGAAAACCCTCACTTCACCCAAGTATACTCGTCGTAGTGCCACATTTTTTACACTTTACCCAGGTACAACTGTCTTAGTAGGCACTCACAGTTGTGTCGGCAAGCTTTGTTCCCATCGCCTTAGTGAAGAGAGCCCCTTCGAACATGCCTACCCGGTCATGCCCGCACTTGACGGCCTACCTACGTGCAAGGGTAGTTTTTCGATGACTTAGTTAGCTATAACCTACCCATCTTGGCACATACAGTTGTACATTTAGGTCCTAGTCCCAGAGTTGTTGGCTTCAGTCCTAAATTAACCACGGGCGAGGATCTCCCCTATCTACAAGTGAGTCACACTCTTCACTTTCTCGAATATATTATAACCCGCCGTCAAGAAACTAGGTTTTTCATTTCATTTTCATACAAAATAACAAAGGTACACCTCTAGATATTTTTCAAAATCTCCCAAATTTGCAATTAACATATTGTCCTTTTATATATTTTTCGAAAAATCTATCGTTCTAGTAGCAGTTGTGCGATAATCACACTAAAAAATTCCCAAATGACATTATATATTACCTAACTCATATTCTAAAAGCTACAACAGAAGGGATCAATATTCTGAAGAGATATATGAAGCAAGTAGGATTTACAACTACCGATTTCCTAATCATAGCATTTTCATACAAAACATACACGCATGCATAATAGATTTTGCAAAACAAAGTACAATAAGTAAAATACTAGGATCAACATGATCAAAGGATGTGTTTGCCTTGCTCTTGGTGTTCGGATATATGGGCGGTTGGTCATCGAAATAATCACTTGAGCAATTAACGCCTAATTCAAAAGCTACTAAACGAATTAAATAACACTAATAAATTCAATAGTGACCAAAATCAAATATGTTTACATATTCTAGCAGAGCATGATTTTAGATGAATTTAGAAATCAAAATCATTTAATTTGGACTTTCTATATAAAAGCTATTAAGGTTTGAATTCTGTTCGGTTTGGAAATTCCAAAGAAAATGAGAAATAGGCTTTCCAACAGAGAAAACGTATTCTCTCGCATGTACTATTGAGATTTACGCTTTCCTATAGGGAAAGTGTATTCTCCTCCGACTTCATCGAGGTTTAAACTAAAAGCGCATTTTCAATTTTTCTTTGGATTCTTATTAAACCCAACAAGTGGGTCCACTTCTCGACTCGGTTTAGGAGAATGTGTATGGACCGATGCTTATGGATCGGTCCACCGTCCATGGACCAGGTTTACTACGCGCTTGTCGCTTTTGGGCCCGCGTTAGTGACTCAACAGAAAACTCAAGGCATTAATGCTCCTGGTTTTCTGTTCGATGGCTCACATGTCATACTTAGAGAGCATCGTTAACTCAGTAGTTAAGCAATGATTAAGCCTAAATGACCAGGATTTCATTTTTAATTACACAACAATAATAATTATCATTTTTTCGATAAAAACAGAGACGCTCAGGTGTGTTCACGACTACACTCATCGCCACAGTGGCGGCTTCACGATCTGGGAAATCCAAAATGGGTTCCCCGTGAGCTTGCTCATCTAAGGGCACCGACAGCAAGGGCTAGGATGGCCCAACTTGGTGGCGTACTAGAGATGAGCGGTGGTGATGTTGTGGCTACAGCCCAACGTAGAAACCAGCAACACTCCTAACTAAAAATCACATGCATGAGCATCTATGAGGTACTAGGGGTATACTAGAATGACACGGAGTAAAGGAGGTCGCCAGAGTATCGTTGGCGATGAAGAAGAGTCATGCGTGTGAGGAGCTTCACGTGGAGAAGATGTTAGGGCGAGGGAGAGTGTCGCTCAATAGTCGGGAAGTTTGAAGATGCTCCTGGGCTCTAGTGCGAGGAATTAGCTTGAGGTTCACCGAGGAAGGAATGGCGATGCAGGCGATGGTGTTGGCCGGAGACAAGGAAGAAGCAGCAATTCAGCACCTCCTATGGACCAACGATGAAATCAAGTGAGGGGAAGGTTCAAGATGTTCTAGAACACGCTATGACACGATTAGAGTGATGAGGAGCCCTCTGGTGCGGTGGAACGGTGGTGGTGGCGCGACGACCAAAATAGAGCTCAAATAAGGAGGGGAAAAGGAGAGGGCAAGTGCGGTGGTGAGGATAGAATAGAATGGAGCTTTGGGTAGCTTTTTATAGGCAATGAAGTGAAAATTTTTGGATGTGTGCGCGGGAGACAAAATGTTTTGGTGTTGTCCTTATATATTATAGTCATCCTTGCCTTGTCTTCCATCGCCTCCTCTCCTCCCTATGTCGAGCTCTGACTACCGCCGACTACCGTCGTGAGCTTCTCTGCCTCTTATTGTGACGCCACGATTCACTGCACAAGGCACTCTTGTCGTAAGAGTGTTTTGTGCAGTGTCACCGTTGTGACACAATGGTGATTCTGCCACCACCTCTCCTTCATTGCCGCGATATCCCCATCCGATCCTCCTCTCTTCCCGGTTGATATCCCCATGCTAGTAAGTGATCAATCACTTGTCGCCTCCCCGCCTTGTTGCGCTTGGTGGCTCTCAGCAGACGTGGTTTTGTTCTCAATGAATAGATCAAGATAAGATTGCGGACATCGATAGTGAGCACCTCGGCATCATCCCCGATTCCAAGTACCAAGCCATCGTCGCCTCTTCGCCTTGGACTCGCTGCGCGCTATCCGTAAAACACCATAACTTTTGCATACGAACTCGGATTGCGACGCTCTTTGGCTCATTTGAAAGCTAACGAAAAGTTCAATCCAAAAATCCATAGTTGAGGTCAAATTCATTCACGAGGCTCTAGAAAAGTGAAAATCCAAAAGGTCATTTAGGGCCTCAAAACCGCCTCCGGTTTCAAAGACTGCTTGTGCCGCTGCTCGCGCCCAGTTTAAGTTGTCTTTCATTCCAGATTGTGTAGTCAACCATATGCACATACTGTGTCCAACTGTCTAGTAATTGATTGGTTTGGCTCGTAATTTGAAATTTTTTGCAATAGAAAGCTATCACGTAAGGTTTTACTAAAAACCGTCTGTGATAGTCTATTTTCACGCATGGTTCTTAACAATAACCGCTATGATAATTAATTATCACGACGGTTTTGTTCAAACCGCTCGTGATAGCTTTTTGACGCATAGCCCAAAACCGCTTGTGATGACATCATATCATTACTGACCCATAAAGTCAGACAGTTTAGAAAACTGTCTGTAATGACGATTTTGAACCATCTAAAATTACCTTTTTCTGTAGTAGTGGGATGGTTGGATGGTGGAGAAAACTGGGGACGGAGTGGCGAAACTGCAGGCGCCCCGGCGATGCGCTCGCGAGCGTGCGCTGGCGCAACGAGCGTGAGGTCGAAGAAGGTCCCTGGCAGTGGGGCCCACTGTCAGCGAGAGGGAGAGGTGAGAATTAGGTTTTCTTTTTTTTTAATTCCGGTTGAATTGTTTGAGAAATTTTACACCGAGCAATTGAAGTCCAAATTTTGGATAGTGACATTCTCGAGGCCGCATCGCTCACTCACTACCCGATTCTAATGATCTAGACTTTTCTCGGAAAGCTAACGAGATTGTCTAACTTTTCACTAATTGACTAACCTCAACTGAGCCTAAATACTCGAATCACCCCGCAAGGTTCTACATCTAACCTCGACTAACTAGGGCAGGTGAAAATTAATCTTTCCCTAAGCAAAACATTCTACAATCTTAACAAAGAACTAAACTAAGGCAAATCCTGTGGATTATCTTATGCTACCCTTGAAGATCATGGCGATCATGGAAACCCCGCTAAAAACCATCTCTTCTTACCTTTCCTTCCTTCCTCATCCTTCTTCCTAATGGTTCTCCCTTGCTTTCTAGCCTTCTTGCTTTTCCTTTCCTCAGTAGCACTCATGGAAACTCAACACCTATCAGCTACATGCAAGGCCAGCATGCACCGGTGCATGGCTAGGCAACGCAGCATGCATGGATATCTACAGCTATCGGTAGGAAGATTCAGCAATGCATGCAAGAGGCTGGGACGACGCACAGGGGCGGGTAGGGAAAGGCAAGGTGGCGGCTAGGGTTTGAGGGCAGCCGCCCCTAGTACCTCTTATGGTTGGCTTCCCCTAGGGCCCAAAAGCCGTGGGCCGAAACCCTAAGGTCCAATTCTCTCACAAATTTTAAATTTTCTCTTTTAATTCCTTTAATTCCTCTTTAATTTAATTACGCTCTAATGATAATCGGATATTACATTTACTGACAGGCAACAGAACACCATGCCCTTGATGTCTTGTTTGTGCATATGGTCGTTCAACAATTGCCAGAGTGGGAGAAGTAACCAGTCCCCTTGTGGTGATTACAGAGTAGATTTCATCACCATGGGAGAAAAAAGGGAGAAGTGCTTGAACATGAGAAGAGCCATTGAAGATGATGCTTTTCACAATACTCCATGAAACATCTTGAGCATTGTGTCTTTTGCAGCAACCAAGTGGAGCATGGATGCAATTAACCATCCCCGATATGTAATTTGTTTCCCTGTTTAAAGAGTAATAGTAACAGGTTCATCATTTTACCAACACCTGCATATATTTCAGCTAAATGTTGTGGTAGAGATATATGTCTGATTGAAACCTCAACTAGGATGTGTGAATTATGAAGTAACAAAGTCTTGTAGAGGGGTCACATATATTTCTAGTTGAACACGACACAAACAAGATGTGGATAGGGGGTTCTCAAGGCTTTTTGAATCATCGTCTACTTCAAAATAGGTTTCTCATAGTATGGAGCTAGAAATTTAGCACTAGAGGTGCACACTTAAGGCTAAAAAAATCTTGTATGACACATATGTAATTTCACAAGTCTAATACAATTACACAAAAGAGTTCAAAATTAGTTAATAATGCAATACAAATAGTTTAAATAAAATCTTACATGAATAAAAGAGTTCTAAATAGCTAATGAAAATCACAATACCACACGACGCAATGTCATTCCTTGAAAATACTTGATTATATCATCATCACTAATCTTCGAGAAGATATCTCGCTCTATAAAGGTGACTAAACAATCATTCAATACTTGATCGTCCATACTATTTCTCAACTTGTTCTTCACAAGATTCATTGCCGAAAATACTCTTTCAACGCTCACCGTTGCCACCGGTAGGAGCAATACCAATTTGAGAAGCAAGCACATCAACTTGTAAATGTCATACTTTCTTGTTTCAACAAGTTTAGTAGAAAGCTCACCGAAATTCTTTAGGCTCTTAAATCTATCATCGCTTCGTATATCATCAATGAAGTTATCAAGTTGGAAAGAAAAGTCTTATTAAATCCGTGCTTGAAAAATCATTAGGATAAAAGTTGGTAAGACAATCATAAGAAATAAATGAATTCAGAGGATTTAAAGCGACATGCAAACAAGCAACTCCATATTAACCTTGTCAAACCGATTGTCAAGCTCTTGGAGAACATTATCGATGATACTAAGATACACTTCCTTTCTAAAATGATCATCATTTGTTTGTTTTGGGTAAAAACATGATGATCTTCCATAAGGCATATATCTACCATCCGGCTTAGGAACTTTGATGTCATATTTAATGCAAAATGATGTTACATTTTCTTGAAGGAATTCTTCCTACCCATCATACATCATTTGTTGCATTCTATCCTTAGCCAAATTAACAATTGCTATATCATTAATAATATTTTGGTCCCTCTTTTACAAAGACTGAGACAACTTATCTGTATCCAAGTATGACAAGCATCAAATGTGTATTGAAAACAAAGTCAAATGACTCAAAGGCTCCCACCATAGCATGTATTTTTGGCCAATCATTCTTCTATGAGGGGTCTTTTCCAAGCTGTATGAGTGCTTCGCAGATTGTTGAATACATACTAATAATATACAAAATAGTTCTATTTTTGTTCATACATATACCTAGTTAAAAAATTGCTCATACATATACCTAATTAAAAAAGATTTACAATTTTTTTTGGGGGTGCCTATGCACCACAGGCACCCCCCTGGCGTCGCGCCTGGTTTCCTGTCCTATTGTCTTTCCTTACTAATGATAACACAAAAATATGCACACATAGCATTTGTAGAATCGAACAGATAAGTCAAATTCAGCCCTATGTTATTTTAGCATCTGAACACACTATTTACCTATTTCCATGTAACTACTTACATATAGATTTCTTAGGAAACACAGAGATTGAACATCATACAAAAGAGAGTGCCTGCTTCGCCGATGAAGAAAGTTCCACTAATCCTATTGAAAAAATCATGAATAATGCAAGTACACACTGGTACTAAGCTCTAGGTTACTGCACACCATTGTTTTCCTTTTCCTTACATCTTTAATGAACTATGTCCCAGTGCAGTTATTCATTTTGTTTAACGTCCTATGAATTGCACTTCAACACAGTGCTATAACTATCTACCAATGCATTTGTCTATTGTTTAGGCTTGTTAATGAGACCATGTTCCTATATCTAAAAGCAAAGTCATGTATGCTTTATGTCCAATTCTATGGAATTAATCTAGGTACTCTTAAGCTACCTCTTTTATCGATTTCATGCGTTTTCGCATGCGTAGTAGCCGGCGCAGCTGACATTTGGTATCAGAGCTGTGTAGATTTGATCTTTGGCGATGGCGTGCAATGGTTCACACTCTCCTACCAGGGCTCCTCCTCTAGCTGGGGTGCAAGGCGACAGCAGCACCTCTCGCGCGATCAATCTTGGCGGAAATGGCGGTCGCGAGATTGGATCCCGCAGTAATGGTAGCCAAGAGCTTGTGGTGTAGCGGGGGGTAAAGGAGACGAGGGGATTGGTGGTCTACCCCACGCTGACGTGGACAAACTACACCGACTGGGCCCTCATGATGAGGGTCAACCTGCAAAAACAGGGTCTGTGGGAGGCGATCGAACCTAGCAATGCCGATTACCACGATGACAGACTGGAACTGTCTACCATCCTCTGTGCGGTGTCGCCGAACATGCTATCCATGCTGGCGATGAAGGAGATAGCCAAGCAGGCGTGGGACACCGTGAAGATGATGCGGATGGACGTCGAGCGTGTCTGCGAGGTGAATGCACAGGAGCTTCATAAGGAGTTAGAGGAAATCAAATTCAAGGATGGTGATTTAGTGGACGATTTCTCCATGAGGATCATGGGACTCATCAGCAATATTCAAATCCTAGGCGACACGTTGGAAGATGAAAAAGTAGTCAAGAAATTTCTTCGTACTGTGCCACCTAGGTATACGCAGGTGACAATCTCAATAGAGACACTGCTTGACTTGAGCACGTTGTCAATCGAAGAGCTCACCAGCCAACTTTGATCAGTGGAGTAGCACTACGCACGCAATGACTCGGGTGGCTCCGGTGGGTGTCTGCTCCTCATTGAAGAGGAGTGGCTCGCATGCGCCAAGAAGAGGGAGCAAGGTGTTGGCTCCTCCAGCGGTGATAAGGGCAGCGGCAGCGGTGGTGACAACCATTATCGCAGCAAGCCACGTGGCTGTGGGTGCGACAAAGGCGGGCACGACGGCAAGGATGGTGGCTCATCCAGTGCGCGTCATCACATGTTGCAGGTTTAGTGCTACAACTACAACAAGTACAGGCATTACTCCAAGGACTGCTGCAAGCCTAAGCGCGCCGAGCAAGTTAACCTGACACATGTTGACAACAGTGAGCCTGCGCTTCTCATGGTGCAGGTGTGCGTGCTCACTGAGGCTTTCATAGGGGCGGGCACTGATGTGGTAGTCAACGAGGTACACGCACAGGTGCATCTAGGGTGCGAGGAGGACACCCATGATGACGCTTGGTACCTAGACACTGGCACTAGCAATTACATGTCTTGGTGCCAAGCAAGCTTCACGGAGATGGACAAGGGTGTCACTGGCTTCGTCAAGTTCAGCGATGGCTCGGTGGAGGACATACGCAAGCGTGGCACCGTCCTGTTGACCTGCCAGAACGAGGAGCACCGTGCACTGACGAGGGTGTATACATCCCATGACTACGCAGCAACATATAGGCCTTCGACAGCTCGATGATAATGGCTACCAAACACTCATCTAGGATGGCGTGCTCACGATCCACGACCAGCAACGTCACATTCTTGCTCGGTAAACTGTACCGCAACCGCTCTATGTGCTCACCTCGGCATTGCACAAGCGGTATGCTCGTCCGCACAAAGACAAATGATGATGCTTGGCGATGGCATGCAAGGTATGTGCACTGAACTTCCAAGCGCCGCGAAGTTGGCGCAATGTGCCATGGTACGCGGCTGCCTTAGATCGATCATGTCAATCAGATTTGCGATAGCTGCCTCGTCAGCATGCAGCGGTGCACCTCGTTCCCGAAGTAGGTGAAGTACCGCATGGAGCATGTCCTCGATCTGGTGCGGCGGTCTCTACAGCCCCATCGCACCGGCCACACCAGGCAGGAAACAATATTTTCTGCACCTCGTCGATGACCTTAGCCACTACATGTGGCTACTTTTGCTCACGACAAAGGACGAGGTGCCGATGGCAATCAAGCGGTTCCAGACCAACATTAAGGTGGAAACTGGGCGAAAGCTGTGTGCCCTTTGCACCAACCGTGGTGGCAAGTTCACATCGATTAAGTTCGATGAGTACCACACTGATCGTGGTGTCCTGCAACACCTCACGGTGCCATACCCCCTGTAGCAGAACGACGTCGTTGAGCATTGAAAACAGATGGTGGTAGCCATGGTTCGCAGCATGATGAAGGCCAAGAGCATGCCGGGATGTTTTGGGGTGAGGCGGTGACGACGACTGTGTTCATCCTGAACCGAGCCCCGACCTGCAGGGTCCAGGGCATGACATCGTACGAGGCGTGGCATGGCGCACGGCCTCCGGTGCACTTTCTCCTCACTTTTGGCTGTGTCACGTATGTCAAAGTGGTGAGGCCGCACCTGAAGAAGCTCGATGAATGGAGCATGTTGATAGTGTTCATCGGCTACAAGCTCGACGCCAAGGCGTATCATGTCTACGACCTTGTAGGCAAGTGCGTGCACGTGACGCATGATGTCGTTTTCAATGAGGCAACACAGTAGGACTGGGGCGCGCAGGGCAATGCAGCAACGACCAACTCTAGTGAGACATTTACTATCGAGTATACCGTATATCCTGTAGCAGATGCTATGTGTGGCAACCCCGCGGCGCACAGGAGTGATGAGCCGTCGACACTAGCAGTGTCGAGTCACGCACCTAACCATGGGCCACTGACGTCGGCATCCGGAGTAGCAGCGAGCACATCTATGCCTGTGGCACAAAGTGGTGTGGCATTTGTTTCACCGCCCACCGACGCCTCGGCCATGTTCGATGTTAACGATGATGGGCCACATCACTTCCAGACCATGACCAACGTGTATGACATGACCACTGCTCAGGAGCTCGACATGGACGAGCTGCATCTCATGGCCACCGAGGAGTCAGCCACATTCCCTAAGGTGGAGCAGCACTAGTGCTAGCGCAAGGCGATGTTCAAAGAGATGCGTTCCATCAAGGAGCACGGCACGTGGGACCTCGTCGACCTCTCAGCGAGCCACCGTCCCATCGGCTTGAAGTGGGTCTTCAAGGCGAAGAAGTCACATGGTGCTGTTATCAAGCACAAGGCCTGCCTCGTGGCAAAGGGCTATGTGCAATGCCAGGGCATTGAATACGAGGAGGTGTTAACGCCGGTGGCTCGTCTTGAGTCTGTACACCTGTTGATCACACTCACCGTGTATGAGGGATGGCCAGTGCACCACATGGACATCAAATCGGGTTCCTCAATGGCGAGCTCAACGAGGAGGTCTATGTCGCTCAACCTCCTGGTTTTGAGGTCGAGGGCCATGAGTAGAAGGTGCTAAGGCTCCATAAGGACCACTACGGCTTGAAGCAGGTGCCGAGAGCGTGGAACGCCAAGCTTGATAGCTGTTTGCTATCACTCAGGTTCCAGCGGAGTGCATCAGAACATGTAGTGTACATGTGCGGCTGCTGGTGGGCATCTACGTCAACAACCTCATTATCATAGGCACCGATGCATAGGAGATTGCCAAATTCAAAAGGGAGTGTGAGAGCCGCTGGGCGATTTAACTTGTAATGCTTAACCCTCCATTCGTTCCTAGCATCACAAATTAAATTTCCCCACTCTCGGTGTATTATATACCTCCCAGGAGCGGTACACATACGCCCTTACAAACATCAATATCAATCCATACACAAATTATTACAACACCGAAAACTTTATAGTTTACAACATATGAACATAGTAGGTTCAGTTTCGTAAAAAGGGCCGACCGGCCAAATAACGAGATAAAATATCAAATACGCAAAGGAAAACAGTAAATAACTGAAATAAAACCATAAATTAACTCGCAATGGAGTCCCAATGGCTTGCCATAACCCGCAGGGCAACCGACTAGGGTTAAAACCTTAGCAAATCGATGTTTCCTGCGCATCTTTCCTTACCCGAATTGATCTCAATACCTGCTGTCCAGATTAGTAAATAAAAGCAAATAGTGAGTACATGAATATACTCTGCAAGACTTTAGCAAGCCTATAGCTATATGCAAGCTCTACTCAATGGAGAAGGCTATAGGATTCATTTTCAGCACAAAGTAATATTTCAATTTAAATACAATGTAGTAGATTCAAATGGCAAGTGAGCAAACATTTTTGATACTTCAAATAATAGTGAGTAATAACATTAGACATAAATAAAACATCTACAGGTGACTGCCCTCCAGAACACAACAATAGCATGAGAAAACCTTGTTAGTACCACCGATCAAGTTTTAAGTTCAAATTTCAAAATGTTGAGTCTAATTTTTGCGGGAAATAACCAAGCATGTCCATAACCTAGGACGAGGCTATTTGAATAGATTAAACCCTGTAGGGGTGTAGAACTTTACCCACATGTCAGACCGCTCCTTTTTCCACGCAATAAAACACACTTCTGAAGGTATGCCGACAGAGTTAAGTCCTACAAGACGTTTTCCAATGGAATGAATTAATTTAGAGTCGCACGTATGGAGGTTAACCCTCTGTGAACCGCCCATCACGGGCTCCCACGGAGGATACACACGTTGTGTCGGACACATCAGTCAAGCCTCAGTAACTCCTGATGCTCCTCAGGTGAGGGAACTGCAACAGCCCAAATTTCAAATTTCAGCTGCAAAAAAGTTAATTATTTTTGTGGATTTTTCTGAAATTTTTAAAAGCTTTTACTTAATCAATTTGAAGCTAAAAAAATTTATTTGCAAAATCTATTACCAGATAATAGTTGGAAATATTTTATTCAAGTCCCAAATGCTCCAGCGAATTTCTATGAATTTTCTCAAAATTTTTGGACCTAATTTGCTATATTCTAAAGCCTAATTGAATTATCAGAATTAAATTAATTAAAAAATCAAAAAGAAATCCCAAACAATCAAGTGGGCGACCCACCAGCCCACATCCTCCCGCAGCAAGCACGCCCGCTCCACCGCGCCATCGCCTTCAACCGTTGGATTAAAATCCAACGACCGGCCCCATCGCGCGTAAAACCACTATCAACCATCAACCGTTGGATCAAGATCCAACGGCCAGAGTTCACGCAACCTTCGGGCAAACGAACGTCCATCGCGTGTGGACCGTCAAATCTCAATCGGATGGTCACATGGACTCAGTACTTTCCTAATCCTCGCAACACTTCAATCTATCGCGACCGTTGGATTAAAATCCAACGGCTGCGCACCACCGTCACTTACCGGTTCACGCGTTCTGTTTTCGACCGTCCGATCAAAATCGGGCGTGCCCCCGTCGTCTTCCTCCTTTCCTTTCTTCTTCTGTAACATCCCCATATTTGGGTTTGTGTTTCAAATGTAATAAAAGTGTGAGAACTTCAAAAACTTTTGTTGAAACTCTTAAGTTTGCTTTAAATTTCAAACTTTTGACTAAGAAATCAAGTTCTATTTGTTTCCTTAAAAATGTGTGTATAAAAATGTAATCTCAAATTGAATATCAAGCACTTAGTCCACACAATTAACAATTTGAACAATGTAACAACATTCTAACAACATTATCACTAGAGATCCTTTACAAAATGAATTGCATTACAAGTGTAATTGCAACTTTAAAACAAACTCAAGATCCAGTGCATAAGCTCAATACATCGATGAATCTTCGGTTTAAAACCTGGAATGCGTTACAACCAATCTCAGTGTCTCACAAGAATTAACTAATTACATTACAATTCATTCTTGCATTCATGTCACTGATGTCCTCCTTGAAGCATTGCCCTTTCATCGCCAGCCATCGAACCCTTCCGCAGCCTCAGTTCCTCGTGGTCAAGTAGAATATAGGAGGTGATTAGTAAAACCAATAGCAGTAAATAAGAGTTAGATTAAAAGAGGTTGCCACAAGATCCCCTACTCCATCACACTGCCATCCCTCACAAAGCCACAGCCAAAGCAATGCATACAAGAAGTCTTTATTTCACAAAGCCAGCAGGGAGCAAGCTATTCCTTATCCCTTATCTCCTCAGCCGAAGCCATCCCCCCTGGCCTAGTCCACATTCACCTCACCAGCATCACAAACTCACCTCAAGGCCAGCAAGAGCATTCCCCCTCCCACCTCCCAGGTTCATTCCCCCTCCAGGCCAAGAGCAACCACACAGCCAGCAATAGAAGAACCCAAGGCAAGCTCAGTTCTGCATCATTGCTTGCAAGCAGAGGAAGCACGAGGAGCAAGGACGACGCCAGCACCAGCATCGACCTTGAGCCATCGGCGACCTAGAAGAGCGACCACCCCGCTGTCGGCATCGCCATCCCAGCCACCACCTCGGTCACTATCCAAAAACCGGCAAAACCCAACCCATCTAGTAACTCATATTCCTACCCCCCCCCCCCCCGCCTTTTTGCCATTCATACCTTAGGATGAGCTATTTCTACACAGAGAACATCTCACAATGGCAGCATCATCAATAGCTCTCAGAGTATCAAGGTTTCATCATAGAGCATTAGGCAGCAGGGAGAGAGAGAGAGATGAAGGGAGGGTTGTACCTTAGTAGCTCGGCGGCAGCATCTCATCACCATTCACCATTTGAATCCCCATCACCTTGCATAAAGCACCAACATCGCAAATCAAATCTGAGCAAAACAAAGCTTTCGGGCTAAGCGAATAGCAAAATCAAAGAAAGGGGGGAAACGAAGGGAGGTCGAGCCGGGCTTGCACGCGAGGGGCAGCCACCAGGCGTCGGCGGTCGAAGGCCGAGCCGGGCTTGCGCGCTGAGCGCCACCAGCGCCGGCGGCCGGTGGCCGGGCCGTCGCGGGGGCGAGCGCGAGCTTGTGCCGGGTTCAGGGCCACCGAGGGGAGGAGCCGAGGGCGCAACCGGGACCAAGCGCAGGACCAGGGAGGCGCGGTGGAGGCGAGCAGGCAGTGGCGGTGCACGGGCCAGAAGGCGACGCCTTGGGAGGATCCAGCCGGAGAAGGCCCCTTGGAGGAGGAGCAATGGGGAGAGAAGCTGAGCAAGAGATTGGGGAATAGATAGAGTGGGGAAGGAGCAAGTCCTGGGTGCTTCGGCTGAATAGGGAAAAGGAGGAGAGAGAGAGATGGGGGATTAGGGTTAAGAGAGATTAGAAGAAAAGGGTAAAATGTATTTTCTAGGTAGACTAGTAGCCGTAGTTTTCGTAGTAAATTTTCACGTCAGTAGTTTTTCGCTTCGGCGTTATATAATTTTAGATCCTAGTGGAATGAGATCAATTTTGTTAATTCTAATATTTTTCCTGTACTTTAATCTGATCTGAGTTTGATTCTTTTTGTTGTATTAGAAAATGTTGGTAATAAATTTATTTGTGTACTTATGCCTTTAACTTGTTAAATCCTAGAAAATTTTATTAAATTCCTTTTGTACCAAAACTTTCACCCAAAATCTGTTAAACATCATTTGCTACCTGTGATGTTTGCTTAGTTGGTTAAAATTGATTGTTGGTTATTTTTGGTGTTATTCATCCTTATTCGCTCTTTTACTCGATCGATAGATTACGATGATTCGGGTATTGGCGAGAGTGATCCTCAGCAGCAGGAGGACTATCTGCATTTTGAGCATCAGAATTTTGAGCAAGGCGAGTCAACACTTTGATCATATTGATCCTATTATATTCAAAACTATTATTTTGTTTGCAACTGTATGTATGCATGCTTTATTTGTCAAGTATTTTAGCGATTAGAGGTAGCTAATCCTGCTGAATGAATTCCCTAAAATTGTTTATCCCCTACTACCAGCTTAAGTTAATAATCCCACTGGTGAATTAGAGTCCGGTGGATGTTATATGATTTATTTATGTTTATTCGGTGTCATGCTTAGCAATGCTTAGTTTCCGGTAGATTGGGCGGTTATCGACTTTGTCGATAACCTTGATAACATAAATCATTTTTATTATGCTATATCCAGCACCCTGTGCTATCATATTTGGAAACTAAAAATGAAAATAAAATGATTTAGACTTGGGCACATTGGCTGGATGGTGTGATTGTCGGGTGTGAATGGTTGGTGCCCGGGTCAACAAGGACCGAACATCTTATTACACTGAACCAAGCCTTATTGCGTGCATCCACATGAGGGTCATATGGGTCCCCTCTTGACTTAGTACTTTGGCATGTATTGGCTCAGAGTCGCAGGTGGTTGTGTGTGTTGAGTTGAAAGAGGAAATGTGTTGTGTTGTGGGGTGTGTGAGCATTGTAGTTGTCCGAAAGCTTTACCCTATAGGGTAGTTGACTTTCGGCTTTACAATGTAGCGTATGGGTTTCTATCCATACGAGCGGCTCGTAGTTAATACATAATATTGGAAACGTCTCGTAGGACTTAGTTCTGCCGGCATACCTTCGGAAGTGTGCTTTATCCGGTGGCAAAAGGAGCGGTCTGACATGTGGTTAAAGTTGTACACCCCTGCAGGGTTAAATCTATTCGAATAGCCAAGTCCTTGGTTATGGACACGCTTGGGGAGGTCTTTCGAGAGTTAGACTCAACAATTTTGGAATTTAAACTTAAAACTTGATGGGTGGCATTGAGAATGGTTTCTCATGCTATTGTTGTGTGTTGCAGGGGCAGACATCTGTTATTGTTAATTGTTGTCTAATGTTATTACCCGTTGTTATTTAAAAGTATTCAAAATGTTTGTTCACTCGCCTTTCGAATCTAATATATTGTATTTGAGTTGAATTATTGCTTTGCGCAAATAAAAGAAACATAAAACTCACTAGACTAGCCTTGCATATATAAAATAATTGCATTGTGTGTTGGCTCGCGAGTATGGTTGTGTACTCATGCTCGCTTTTTACATTCTTTTTAGTCAGTAAGCACTACAGGGACATTAATGAGCATGGGACAAGACTGAAGATCAAGAAGGCCAAGAACTAGGTCGCGAGCCCACAGTCGATTGCCGGTGGGCATATCGTGAGGGTTCCACGCTTGCACTTTGTTGCTGCTTCCGCTCCTGTTCTTTGGATGTTATTTGGCCATCCGGCCATTCTACAAGTCAAAAGCCGTAAGGTATATTTTATGCTTTGTTTAATATTATGCAATAGCGTTATAATTTCGTGATATGTGTTTGAACCAACAATGTAAATGTGTGTGCCAGCTACTGATCCAGGGAATGACACAAATATACACAGTGGGTCCCAAGTTCTAGATTTGGGATCTTACATCTTCCTCCACTTTCCTTCTTCTCGCCCGCGCGTCCGCCATTGCCGCCTTCTATAAACCTCCGATATTTGCTCGAATCCGGCTGCATCTCCAAGATCGTCACGCGCATTTAAACCCTTGATCCCCTCCGCCCCCGACACGGCCATAACCTTCCAATTCGGCGCCCCAAATCCCCGTAAATCCGCCGAGGTCATCGCACTGACCTTCTTGCGGTACACGCCGCCTCGGCCGCGCCCACGCCCTATAAATAGGACCGCCGGGACCGCCTCGACCTCCACAACTCATAGCCGCCACCCCCATAGCCCCTCCATCACCGTAGCGCCCTAATTTCGAAGATCCCCGCCAGCGAAACCCTTCAGGTCTTCTCCGTTTCCGGCGCCACCAGAACTCCTCCGTCCCCCGCCGTCGACACCATCGTCATCGCCTCGTCCTTGCGAAGCTGCTACCGCCACCCACTTCGCCGGAGGACCTCGGGATCACCTTCTTCGTCGACGACCGAACCTCGCCGTCGCTCTTTAGCTCGTCGCCGGCGACTCCCTCATGCTCCTTCGCCGCCAGGTAATGCCCTAGGATCAGGATCGCGCTAGCTTCACGTTGAGCACCTCCATTCGACTCGCCGCAGCGTGAAACGCTGGTGAGCCTGGAACCGGAGCACCACCGTCGCTGCTCCTACGTGGCTCGGCCACCTCAGCGCCACCTCACTGCCCGTGGGTGCCACTTCAGCACCAGAGCCCGCGTGTCACGCCGGGTCAGCGCCCGCGTGGCCAACCCACCACGCCGGCTCACCCTCGGTGCGGTGGAATTAGTCCACCATGAGCCGTGTCTATGACACATGGGCCCCACTCGTCAGGAAATAAATTTAATTCCTTTAAATTCCCAGAAATTCCTCGACGGCGTCAGCATTGCGCAATAACTAGATTTTCCAGTAGAAAAACAATTCGGGAAATTCAATTAAATTTCAGATTTAGGTTTAAACTTCAAAAATTCATATCTTTTGCATCTGAACTACAAATTGGGTGGTTCAAGTTGCAAATTTTGTCTAAAATCATAATCTAGCTAACTAAACCAAAATAGTTCAATTTGGAGTTATTTTGAGCTGAGGTTTTGAATTTATTTGAATTTGAAGTTAATTTGTCGATTTTCGTAGATAGACCTCGAATGACTCGAGAGTTAGATCCTTCTGACGATTTAGAGTTTCAAGACTTCAACGACGGCAAGTTACGCTATTGATCATATTGTCTCCTGTATTTTAACGTATTTAATTTCTGTTTTCAAAGTATTATTGCATGCATATGTTTATATAAATGTTTGGATGTCCTGTTCTTGTATGTAGTTAATCCAACTATCATTGTATGGCCAATTTGATTTTTGAATATGAATGCCTTGTCACCTTTAGGTAAAATACTATTAAAATTAATATTGTGCTTAGCCATGCTTAGATCACCATCATGAATTTGGGAGGGTTTTAGCCAAATCTTTTACAAAGTTGATTCAAATTTGATTTTGGTGGTATTGTCTTACCACAAAAGGTTTATAAAGAGAATTTTACTCTAAATAAAATAAAATGGGTTTGGACTTGGGCGAAATGGATGGATGGTGGGTGCGGGTTCATGCATGGACTTAATCTGGTTAGGATTAAGGCCCATGGTAAATGGTAGTCGCCCTGGTCAGTTAAGGACCGGTCTTTGAGAGTATTTTGCTACGCCTTACCGTACCACCACATGTCCTGTATGGGCAGGATTTGGCTAAATAATTTGTGGTGTCTTAGTGTTATTTGTGCCATGTTGTATGTGTGGGCGTCGGTTAGACATTAGTTCCATCGGGCACAAGAGGGGGCTTCCGGAGGATGGTTAGTCCAATGGTAGCGAAACCTTAGCAGGCATAAATACATTAAGGCATTGCATTGTAACGGCCTCATGATAATTGCTTAGTCACACGCCTTCGGAAGTGTGCTTTGTCCGACATTAAAAGCAAATTATCTCGTGTGGGTAAAGCTGTACAAACTCTGCAGAGTAGAAACTATTCGAATAGTCGCGTCCGCAGTCATGGACATGCTAGCAAAGCCACTCTAAGTTAGACTTATTTTTGGTTTATAAAATGATTTCCACAGATGATTTTAGGATGGATAATCCTATGGTAAAAATTGGGTGGTTAGCCAAGTTATAGAAGGATATCCATCACCAATCAATCAATGGAGGTTATGCATTATTAATTGTCATCTTAAACACTGATTTTAGTTATAATATAAAAACTGGTCTTAGAAACTATTGTTGATATTTAACTTGAAAATGTTGTTTATGCAAAATAACCCTGCCCTTGCCCTTTGTTTACCTTATGCATGCATTATCTTTCCATATTGGGTGTAACTTGCAAGCACGGTAGTTGTGCTTACTCTTGCTAAATAATCTTTATTCAGGAGGAGACCTCTATCAGGACGGTGAGGATCTTGTTGACTAGGCTATGCCCCCAGACGATTGCCTGTGGCAAGTCGTGTGGCCTACTACTATTTTATCTTCCGCTGTGTTATTTCTTTTCCATTTGGCCTCAGGCCCCTTTTGTAATAAACTCTGAGATTATTATTAATAAAGTGCGTGATATGATTTTGCTATTACTTTTGTTTGACTGTGTACATTGGAAATCCTGGACTAGTGTACAAACACAGAGAATTCGGGATCCTTCGCTCCTGGGTTCGACAAAAGTGGTATCAGAGCCATATCGACTGTAGGTCGTGGCCCCACAATTTCCCTAAGGACTTATTTTCAAAAACTAAAACTATTTTGAGTTTATCCAGAGTCCTCTCTCAACCGTTCTCTTTAAAACGGTTACTAACTCATCTCTTTCTCAAAAATTGTAGATGGCCGAGACACTGGACGCTATCTCTCATGGAGTTCTTGCTGGACACTGGGCCGAGCTTCTCTGGGAGATGATGTGTGGGGACACCCGGTTATTGGAAATGTACTTAATTAAAATTATACTGTAGCACAATTCTTAATTAAGGAACAATACTGCCCCTTTATTAAAGATCATGCTAAAGGTATAAATTTAATAAGTGACAAATCCAATAAACAGGATTCCCGGATATATATATTTCACAATGGTTCCCAGGATCAACGACCATTGCATATATATCCTTCAACAACATTGCATCAAATACATACAAGTCATACATTGACATAATTAAACATAGGTTTACAACTTGCGGTTTTAGTACTACATTATGGAGTGACTTGGTCACTACAACAAGTTCAACAGCGGAAGCAAAATAAAAGTTCAAAATCCACCAATGGCCCCATCCACCCGCAGGCGATTGCGCTAACGGGTACTTCATAAAGGTAACCATCCTCACCTGCAACAATAGGTGATAGCACCTTGAGTACGGAAGGTACTCAGCAAGTCTTACACAAACTAATAAAAGAAAAAGTTTATTAGAACCTATTCAAATGAGTAGAATTTATACATGCATAAGGCTACAACAGGAAGGTATAAAGGTTCAAATTTGCATAAAGTAATACATCTTATCCTACAAATGCTAAGTTTTGATAAAGCGATTTAATAAATAAAAGTTGGACTAGAACAGTAAGTAAATGAATTAATTGTAAACAGTACAGTGCATGAATCCCTCATGCTAAATCAAAAAACCGAAACCAGATTTGTAAATCAAAATTTCTATACAGGTGACATCAATTCAAGTTATCGTCCATGACCGTGGACACGGCTATTCGAATAGCTTTATACCTCGCAGGTGTACATCTTTACCACACGACTTAGTCACTGTTGCCTTCTGGATGCCTCCGAATGATGACATACTTCCTTTGGTATGCCGACCGGGGAAACTAAGATTTGGTATTTTTCAACAAGCTAACACTATTGAGTTGGACCCCCATGTGTGAACTGATCTCGCTTAAACAATGACTGATAGCATCTGCTTAACCGGGGCACACATGTTGCGTCAGTAATGCCGATCCAAACAATTTAATGCGAATCGGGCTCACTACCCATATTAGGATGCAATCGGCATCTTTAAGGTACGTATATGCTACGAGCACATATACGCCTCACCCTTCTAAGAACATCTGATACTGACATACAAGCTCACATGGCATACAACGCAGTCATAAGACCTAAGCATCTATGCCATACAAGGTCAATACACATATTCTTACTTTCCTGTTTCCAACTCAATAGTCTTAACATCTTAACCAAACAAATACCATACACCGCATGTGGAAGTACGTGGGGACTTGAATTGAATAGTCGAGTTCGGTCCTTAATTAACTGGACAAGTCCACCACAATTCCCAATCTCGCACAAAAGCACCATCACTAGCTTCCTCTTGTCCAGATCAATTTAAATATAAAATTCATTTCGACATAAGTAAACCGACAAAGAGTTTAAGGTAATGTAAAGCTATTTAGATTCCCATGTTTGACAAGATATTCTTGTCAAACTCTAAAGTTTCTAGACTGCATGTCTAAGCCAAATCTGAAAATGTATTATAGTATACAATAATATGCTAAGGTTGAGTGTATGGTAACAATTGAGGTAATCCATCATGTTAGGTCATAACTAACTACTACAGATCACATTTTGTAATTTTCAGAAAAATAGCATGCACAGATGTCACTGGATTTGGAAAAACTATTGTATAAAATTTGGGATCAACATGGGGCAAAGAGGATGCTTGCCTTGATAATAATAAACTTCTGTTGCAGGCTCAGGTTGCTCAGATATAGATTCAAATGTTTCAACAGAACCAGATTCTAAAAGAAGCAATAAAATCCAATAAATACCAAAATCGACAATAAGTGCAGATTGAAAGGAACATGTATGATCAATATGGAAATGCATGTTTAACAGCATGCTTAAGTTATATATACCCTAATAAAGACATTAAACCATATTACCACCTACTGATTTCAAAAGGCAGAAACTAGGGTTTAGTTCAAAGTTTCTGTTTTCAGGTTTTGAAAAGAGCAGAAACAGGACAGATTGCAGATTTGGGAAAAAGGAAAATAGATCAAGCAAAGGTTCTAAAATGAAGCTTAACCTGACCTACCAGGGTAGTTAATACCCTAAACTAACCTTAACCTAACCCTAATTGGTTAGATTACAAAAGCTAAAGAAAAACCTATATTGTCTCAAGTCGACAAAAGAGACAGAGACAGAACTCTGCTATAAAGCTAAATAGATGATGACAAAAATTAAAAGAACAACTTGTTATGCTGCTAGGGTTTAGTTGAAACCTAACTAGGATGATAAGTTGACAGGGGAAACCCTAGATCTTGGAAAAGATATGAAAGACCGAAAAGTTAGAATAACAACTTTTCAGTTTGAAGCAAGTTGAAGCTATTGATATTCGAAAAAATGATTCATCTGAGCTCCTAAGGTCCTTAAAGTGCTCAAGATGTCAAAACTAAGGTTTTTAACTTACTAGGATAGGAAAGACACCAAAGATTCTAAAAACCCGATGTTGATCGACAGAGAAATAAACTCTGATTTAACCTACAAAAGGTGTTAAAACCTCAGTGCAAGGTAAAACCAGTGCTTAGAATGGATGGACAATTCGGAGGGGCAAGAAACTCCACTGGGCAGCAATGGCAGAAGAATAGCATCAGTGGTCAACAATGGCAGCAGCTCAAAAGTTAGGGTTATATATAGATGTTGAGCTACAGGGCAAAGTAGAAAAGTCTAGAGTGGATGAGGTGTCCATCTAGGTCTAAACATCCAAAAATTATTTGCATAATCTTTGGATAAATCCTCTCCTCTGCTCACAGAAATGGCAACGCACAGAGGCAAGGAAGGAGATAAGAAACTGCTGACATGTGGGTCCCAGTGTCAGCCATAGTCCTGCGTGCCTTCTAAAGCTCAAAAGAATATCTACCGTCCGATTGAATTTCTACGGTCGAGATTGACGGGGGATCCGGCTCGTCCGAATGCACACACAATGCGGGCCCTTCGATTGGAATCCAATGGTCCATTGAATTTGGGCTTTAAAAGCCCACGGTCAAAAAGGAGCACCGTAGGATCTAGATCTAAGGGCTCAAGATAGCTGCGCGCCTTTAATTTCAAAACGAAAAGGGCAGCGCGGTAGGATCAGGAATGAACGGCGCAGATTAAAAGGGGATCCGGAGTTGTCCGATTGCATACACTGACCTGGACCCTACGATTAAAATCCAACGGCCCAAAGAAACGCAGGCCTTAACAGCACGCGGTAAAGGGGTGTGCCGTGGGATTTGAATCGACGCCTGCATAAAAGCGCCTTTAAGTTTTAAAAGAAAAGGGCGACGCTGTTGGATCAGTAATGAACGGTGGAGATCAAAAGGGACTCCGGAGTCGTCCGAATGCATACACCACTCCTGACCGTCTGATTAAGATCCAACGGTGGAGGTTAGGGCGTACACGTGGACAACTCATGTGGCGTCGTAGCCTCGCCCGTTCGATTAAAGATCGACGGCTCACATCACTTATGGGATTCGGGCTCGCGCACGAGCGTGACAGAGCCAGACCAGTTGCACTGGGTTGGACTCAACCGCATGGGATCGAGTCGCTACAGTACTAGGTCTTGAGTTCCGACCAGATTAGTTGACGAGAACCTATTCAAATGCTTAAAAGGTTTGACTGGGCTTTTAAAAATAGCAAATAAATTTGTAAAATCATGAAATTTTTACTAGAGGCTACTGGGATGATATATTTCCCAAATAAATTTTAAAATCACATTATCACGTTGTAAAATACATAAATAATTATTGTAGCCCGAAAGTGTTTATTTAAAGCAAATATTTTCCTCCAAGACAAAATAATTTATCTAGGCTTTAATGAAAACACTTCCCAGTCATAATACAAGTTTTATCTTGTATTTCCCTTAAGACTTTAAATGGTTCTTTTGGATTTTGGCTAAAAAGGAAGGTTTTAGTTGGTAACAGCAATTCCAAACTGTTAATTATGAACAGTAATGTCATGAACAGTGTCCCATTACTGTTTATAAAATTGGGGCTGTTACATGATGCAACATTTGGAGTACAACAAGAGGCCAACATTCCATGGCTATCGGTACAAGGTGGGAGAATGACGGCTATGGAGGGTGGAAGTGTTGATTTACTCCGATCTGTCACCGAACACGGTCTTCCACACCTTCCACGCTCTGATCAGACGCGACACCTTCACTGATGGCATTCAGGATGCAGCAAGAGAGGTAGTCTGTCGTCTTTGCCACATCTACGACCGCTACCTCGTCGGCACCGAGTTTCACTATTACCCGATGCATCTTCCGACCAGACTCGACAGCACCTTCCGCACCAACAAAGAAGAAGATTCCCCTGAGCTGACGCACCAGGTGGACTTGACGAAGGCACTGGACTATGCCTACGGGAACACCTTGGAGGACTTGCGTACCGTTCAGGATAGCTTGGAGTACACGTGGAGGTGGCGATCGAGCGGTGGCTAACTACAAGGCGGGCGAGGCTAGCTCTAATGAGATAGACTACACCCCTAGTACCCCATAGATGCTTTCCTTTAGTTCATACGTTAGATGCGAATTATGAGCTATCAATTACCCTTGTGATAGCCATAATCCATTAATAAAATAAATGAATAAAAGGACTATTTTGAAAAGTTGGTTCTTTGTTGTGTGTTTATTGGTTCTTGGGCTATTTTAGATTTATCCCCCTTAGAATTCCCTGCCATCTTTTCAAAATCCTTGGAGGATCCAGCAGATGGTGACCACCGCAGAACAAAGAATGCAGCAAGAATAAATGCCGTGGAAACGATCAGGCGGATTACCAGGACAATCACGTTCTGCGGCCACCGCCACCGCCGGCAGAAGGACCCGACTGGCGCCAGATGATGGCAAATCAAACCCATTTGTTCAGAATGCTCAAGCCGCTACCATAGCAGCAGCAACTCCGGCTCCACCCCCGCACAACCAGAGGTTGACCATGTCCGAGTTCATGAGGATGCGTCCGCCGACTTTCTCCAGCAGTACCGAACCAATGGACGCCGATGACTGGCTTCGGGCCATCAGGAAGAAGCTGGACATCACGCAGTGCTCTGATCGTGAGAGGGTTCTGTTTGCCTCTCACCAGCTGACCGGTCCCGCATCGGAATGGTGGGACAATTACTACATCGCCCATAATGATGCTCAATCCATTTCATGGGCTGACTTTTTGCAAGCCTTCCGTCATGCACACATTCCGGCGGGGATGATGACGCTAAAGAAGAAGGAGTTCCACGCACTCCGACAGGGCAACCGTATAGTGAACGAATATCTTCACCGATTCAACCAACTTACCCGCTACGCCCCAGCCGACGTAGCCAGAGATGAGGACAGACAGGAAAGGTTCCTAGAAGGATTAAATGATGATATCTCTGTCCAACTTATATCTCAGAATTTGTTAGGACCCGGGATTAACAACCCAAATCATTTGTGCATTTCTGAACTAGTCCCATGATCAGTAGCTAGTTCACACAATAAACAAATGTGGTAACAAATTCATATCACAACTTTATTAATAATCAGCAGAGTTTATTACAAAAGAGGCTTACAAGCCAACAATAAAGAACACAGCGGAAGACAAAGAAGTAGTAGGGTCCAGCAATCTGCCACAGGCAATCGACTGGGGTAGCGGCCTAGTCGTCGAGATCCACACTGGTAGCGAAGTCCTTCTCCTCTGAAATTTTGTTTGCATAAAGCAAGTATGAGCACAACTACCGTGCTCGCAAGTTACACCCGCCAAATAACAGAATGACATGCATATATGGATGTAACAAAGGATGGCATATTAGTTGATTTGCATAAAACATCATTTTCTTTAAATACTTATACTAAGTTCCAAAGAAGAAGTTTTATAACTACAAATCATTTTATAAATTCCCAGTTTTATAGTCAGATAACATTCACATAAGAATGGTGAAGGATACCCTCCTATCACATGACTTCCTGCCCAATTCCCATTTGGATAAACCAGTTTGAAGGAGTCTTTTTCGAACAAAAACCAAAGTCTAACTTTGAGTAGTTCTGCTAGCATGTCCGTAACCGTGGACATGGCTCTTCGAATAGTTTTACACTCTGCAGAGGTTGTACAACTTTACCCACAAGAGATAATCAACTTTTAATGTCCGTCTGACACACTTCCGAAGGTGTGCGACTAAGTGATTATCACGAGGCCTTTATAATGCGTCATTCCAAAGTAGTTATGCCCGCTAAGGTTTCACTTCTTTTGGACTAACCATCCGCCAGAAGTCCCCTCTTGCGCCAAGTGGGAATACTGTCTAACCAACACCCACACACCAAAATGGCACAGCTAACAATGAAACGTTGCAAATTAGTTGGCCAGGTCCCACCCACACAGGACATGTGGTAGTACGATAAGGCATAGCATCATGCGTTCAAAGACCGGTCCTTAAATGACTTGGGCGTCTTCCAAATAAAACCCTGGGCCTTAACCCTAACCAGATTAAGCCCGTACATAAACCTGCACCCACCAGTCATCCATTTCGCCCAAGTCCAAACCCATTTTTATTTTATTTTTCAAGTAAAAGTATTTTATAAACCTTCTATGGTAAGACAATACCATAGAACCCAGTTAAATCAAATTTGAAAGATTTGGCTAAAACTTTCCCAAATACAAGATTTGATCTAAGCATTGGCTAAGCGTATGGTTAATTTTAGTGCCATTTTGCCTAATGGTGACAAGATATTCACGTTCAATATTCAATTTGGCTATACAAGGAAGATTGGAATAACTAGGATATTAAAACAGGGAATTAAAATAATTGTATAAACATAGACATGCAGTAATAATTTAAAACATAATATAAATAATTTGAAATAATGGGATCAATATGATCAAGGGTATAACTTGCCTTGCTTGATTACTCGTTGTTCTTAAACGGCGTCGAAATCCGGCCGTCCGAAGTCGTCGAAATCTATACGCGTAAACGATCCAAATTAAACTAACATTCAAATAAAATCCAAATAAAATCTAAAAATAATAATAATAATACTGGGAGGAAGATATTGACTTTATATGAATTTAGGAAGTTGAATCGACGGAATCGGAGTTCGTATGAAGGAGAACGAACATCCGGAAGGTTGATTATCACATGAAAAGATGAAATTCCGAATTTCAAAATTTAAGGAATTATTTTCTGAAGGAAATCCCTTTATTGTGTTACCATGATATCTGCAAGTGAGAAAATGAATTTTCGACTGAATTTATTTTGTAAAGAAAGATGGTTGGAGTCAATGACATGTGGGCCCGGGTCCACGAAAATGGATTTGGTCCACGGTGGACCAGCCTAAGGAATAGTGCCAGCCACGCAAGCGCACACGTGGGCTGCCATGTGGGCTTAGGGCAGTGAGGTGGCCGTGACATAGCAGTGACGAATTATTACGAAATTCAAAATTTTGTTTGAATAGAAAGGTAGATAATATTGAAAGGAACATGTAGGTAAAAGGGTTCGAGCAATTACCCAACGGATGAAGAGATCGGGCTCGACGAAGTTCTCATCGGACTTAGGGAAGAAGATCTGGCCGGTGGTGAAAAATTAAATAAATCAAAATTCCACTTAAATAGAAATGTGGAGAATCTCAATAGGAACTCACTAGTCAAATTTGGTGCACAACGGAGCATCGGATGAGGAGATCGGGCTCGCCGGAGTTGTCGCCGGAGTTGGAGAAGAAAACCGTCGGTACTTTTTGTGGCCGCGGTGAACCAACAGGATAATCAAAATTCGGCTTGAATAGAAATGTAGAGAATCTCAAGAGGAACTCACCGGTAAATTTTGGCGAACAACAGAGCTATGGATGAGGAGATCGGGCTCGCTGGAGTTGTCGCCGGAGTTGGAGAAGAAGGGCTAGCACATGCCGCTCTCGGAGGATTTTGGCAAATCTGAGGGAGAGGGATGTGGGGAATGGGGTGGAGAGGCTACGGTTCAATTTATAGGGGCAAAGGAGTAACGGTTTCATGAATTGCTCACGGAGTTATTGCAAAATTAAAGCCTTCACGAGTTATCAGAGTGACATGAATATTGTAAGGAATATTCATTTTCAAAATTCGGAAAGACATCAATTAATTCCGGAAAATTAGCGAATTAATTCCAAAAAATCCGAAATAAATTACAGATTCTAAATACAACATTCTGAATTCAAATAAAATATTATTAATAATAATAACATTTTTTATTATTACATAATAATTATTTTTATATTGTTAAAATTGTTTTTAAACTTGAAAAATAGTAATATAGGTCTAAAAATTCATTGAATTTTTAGAGTAGTTAAATAGGGTATTTTGAGCTTAAATAAAATATTTTCAACACAAATTTGGTTTTTATTTGCGGACAGCAATTCATTTTTAATTACAAGATATTACAAAAAATCAAAAAGGGAGTTTTAGAAAATAGCAAATAAAATCCAAAAATTCTAGAACAATTCACAGAAATTCCTAGAGTTATTTTGGACTTAAATAAAATAGTTCCAACTTATAATTGGTAATAGTTTTCGTAAATAAATTATTTTGGCTTTAAAATATTTAGGAAAAAGATTTTAAAATTCCAGAAAATTCTAGAAATTAATTAAATTTTTATTTTTCAGATCAAACCAAATAAAACTTCAAGAATTTCAAATGAATTTTTCTTTTGACTTTTAAAACTTCAGAAATTCAAATAAAGCAGTGAAACTCTTTCAAATTTCAGAAAATCTAATAAAATAAGAATTTTATTTATTTTTATTTTGGTAACAGAACTTTGGGATGTTACAGAATTTCACCTTCTTCTAGGAGTTGGTGGATAAAGCAATCAGTTAGGAGGCCAAACACACGGAAATGGAAAACCGCAAGCGGAGGATGGCCGTCCAAAGGTTCAACGCAGGAGGTCTGCCCAAACCTCGCATCACCACACCGTAGCCACCGCAATGTGGGAAATTTAAACCTTCCACGTCCCGCACTCCGGCACCGCCACAGCGCTCCAACCCCTCCAACTTCCGCAACACTTCATCCGGAGGGTAGTTTCAGCAGAAGCACTCCTCAGCCTCCGGAGTTACGTGCTTCCACTACAACAAGACAGGGCATTACGCCAATAAATGCCCAAAGAAGAAGCAAGGTATGACACCAGCAAAGCCAACCTGAGGAGTTCCAACTACCGGCGGCACCACAAGGCCAGCAGGCCAGTTCACCAAGGGACGGGTGAACCACGTCACCACCGAGGAAGCTCAGGCAGCGCCAGATGTTGTTCTCGGTACGTTCCTTGTTAATTCAATACCAGCATGTGTCCTATTTGATTCTGGAGCTTCACACTCTTTCGTGTCAAATAAGTTTATGGGAAAATATGGGTTACCTATATCCTCCTTAGCTACTCCCATGATAATCCATTCCCCGGGCTCGGAAATGAGGACCAGTTCTCTATGTCCAAATCTTACCCTTGAGATATCCGGAGTATCTTTCCTAGCAGATCTGATAGTTTTACACTCCCAAGGTCTGGATGTAATTCTTGGAATGGACTGGCTAGCCAAAAACCATGGTCAAATAGACTGTGCCAATAGGTCCATCACCCTCACCAATGAACAAGGCATATCTGTCGAATTCAAACCCAAGACCCGCACCAGAGGGAGTTCCATCCTCACCAGCTTGAAGGAAGTGAAACTAGAAGACATACCAGTGGCACAGGAATACCCTGACGTCTTTTCGGATGATCTACCTGGTATGCCACCGGATAGGGATATAATGTTCCTAATCGATCTAGTCCCCGGGACAGCTCCGATCTCGAAGCGGCCCTACAGAATGCCAGCTAACGAGTTAGCAGAGCTGAAGAAACAAATTGAAGAATTGCGAAACAAAGGGTACATTCGACCCAGCTCTTCACCTTGGGGAGCCCCAGTACTATTTGTCAAAAAGAAAGACAATAGTATGAGAATGTGCGTTGATTACAGATCACTCAACGAGGTAACAATCAAGAACAAATACCCGTTGCCCAGGATTGATGACCTGTTTGATCAGTTGAAGGGAGCAAGTGTATTCTCGAAGATTGATCTGAGATCCGGTTATCACCAACTGAAGATCAGACCGGAAGATATCCCGAAGACCGCCTTCACGACAAGATATGGACTGTACGAGTTTACAGTAATGTCCTTCGGTCTGACCAACGCCCCTGCTTACTTCATGAATATGATGAACAAGGTGTTCATGGAATTCTTGGATAAGTTTGTGGTTGTCTTCATTGACGATATCCTCATCTATTCGAAGGATGAAGAAGAGAATGAGAAGCATCTTAGGCTGATCCTAGACAAACTCAGGGAGCACCAACTTTATGCCAAATTCAGCAAGAGTGAATTATGGTTAAGTCAAGTGGCATTCCTTGGACATATTGTGTCAGTAGGAGGAATTGCAGTCGACCCCGCCAAGGTGGAGGCAGTAATGGACTGGAAGCAACCCATATCAGTCACCGAAGTGAGAAGTTTCCTTGGACTAGCAGACTACTATCGCCGGTTCATCGAAGGTTTCTCTAAACTTGCAAGACCCATGACTCAACTTCTGTAGAAGGAAAAAAAGTTTGAATGGACCGATGCGTGTGAAGAAAGTTTCCAGGAGCTAAAGAAAAGACTAGTTTCTGCACCGGTGTTAATTTTACCGGACATCCGCAAGGATTTTGAGATATTCTGTGACGCATCCCGTCAAGGCCTCGGATGTGTATTAATGCAGGAAGGCAAGGTTGTACCTTATGCATCCCGACAGTTGAGGCCACACGAAGGGAATTACCCGACTCATGATCTGGAGTTAGCAGCAATTGTGCACGCTCTGAAAATCTGGCGGCATTATCTTATTGGTAACCGCTGTGAGATTTTCACGGATCATAAAATCCTGAAATATATATTCACACAGTCCGAACTCAATCTCCGACAGAGAAGATGGTTGGAGTTGATAAAGGACTACGACCTCGGAATTCATTATCATCCGAGCAAAGCCAATGTGGTAGCAGATGCCTTGAGCAGGAAGGCGTATTGCAACACCATCATGGTACAACAAAATCAATCAAAGCTGTATGAGGAACTAAAGCACCTGAATCTAGAGATTGTCAACCAAGGTTGCGTAAACGCTTTGGATGTCCAACCGACTCTTCAAGACCAGATCAGAACAAAGCAGTTGGAAGATGAAGACATCTAAGAAATGAAGAAGAATATGAGAAGAGGCAAGACCCTAGGTTTCTCCGAGGATGAGCAAGGGACAGTGTGGTTTGGAGACCGCATCTGTGTACCCAACCAGCAGGAGATAAAGGAGTCGATTCTGATAGAAGCTCATGAGTCGCCATACTCCATTCATCCTGGAAGCACCAAAATGTACGAGGACCTAAAAGAAAAGTATTGGTGGGTCAGCATGAAGCGCGAAATTGCTGAATTTGTCGCTCGTTGTGACGTTTGTCAGCGAGTCAAGGCAGAGCATCAACGACCCACTGGTCTGCTACAACCATTGCCAGTGCCCGAGTGGAAGTGGGAAGAAGTTGGTATGGACTTCATCACCAGACTTCCTAAGACCCAATCGGGATATGACTCCATCTGGGTGGTAATTGACCGATTAACCAAAGTCGCCCACTTCATTCCTGTCAAGAACACCTACCAGAGCAGTAAGCTAGCAGATTTGTACATGGCCAGAATCGTCTGCCTACATGGATTACCCAAAAAGATTGTGTCTGACCGAGGTTCTCAATTCACCTCTCGGTTATGGAAAAGTCTGCATGAAGCCTTGGGAACCCGACTCAACTTCAGCACGGCATATCATCCCCAGACAGATGGGCAGACAAAACGCACCAATCAAGTTCTTGAAGACATGCTTCGAGCTTGTGCCTTAGACTTCGGGAAAGGTTGGGACAAAGATCTACCATATGCATAGTTCTCATACAATAATAGCTACCAAGCCAGTCTGCAGATGGCTCCATTGGAAGCTTTGTATGGTAGGAAGTGCCGAACCCCACTCCTTTGGGATCAGGTAGGAGAACATCAGCTCTTTGGACCTGAATTGATCAAAGAAGCTGAAAGTAAAGTAAAGGATATACAGGAGCGTCTCAAAGTAGCTCAATCCCGACAAAAGAGTTATGCCGATAACCGTTGGAGGGAATTGAACTTTGAGGTAGGAGATTTTGTCTATCTCAGAGTTACCCCACTCAGAGGTGTGAGGAGATTCCAAACAAAAGGTAAGCTCGCACCTAGATATATCGGTCCATACAAGATCTTGGCAAGACATGGAGAAGTAGCTTATCAATTAGAGCTGCCAGAAGCCTTGTCAGCAGTACATAATGTCTTCCACGTGTCGCAGTTAAAGAAGTGCCTACGAGTACCAAAAGACCACACCCTCCTAGAAAGTTGTGACCTTCAAGAAGATCTCACCTATGTGGAGCGACCGATTAAAATTTTGGATGTCGCAGAACGTGTTACCAGAAGCAGAATCATCAGATCATGCAAGGTACAATGGAGTCACCATCCAGAAAGTGAAACCACATTGGAGAAAGAAGAAGAACTCAAGGCTAACTACCCTGATCTTTGTGCTAACCAAGCCTGAATCTCGGGGTCGAGATTCCCTTTAAGGGGGTAGGTTTGTAATAGCCCAAATTTCAAATTTCAGCTGAAAATAAAGTTAATTATTTTTTTGGATTTTTCTAAAATTTTTAAAAGCTTTTACTTAATCAATTTGAAGCTAAACTAATTTATTTGCAAAATATATTACCAGATAATAGTTGAAAATATTTTATTCAAGTCCCAAATGCTCCAGAGAATTTCTGTGAATTTTCTCAAATTTTTTGGACTTAATTTGCTATATTCTAAAGCCTAATTGAATTATCAGAATTAAATTAATTAGAAAATCAAAAATAAATCCCAAACGGTAAGTGGGCCGAAACCAAGCTCGGCCCACATCCCTCCCGCGCGTGCACGGCCCGCTCCACCGCGCCATCGCCTTCAACCGTTGGATTTAAATCCAACGGCCGGCTCCATCGCGCGTAAAACCACTATCACCCATCAACCGTTGGATCAAGATCCAACGGCCAGAGTTCACGCAACCTTCGGGCAAACGAACGTCCATCGCGTGTGGACCGTCAGATCTCAATCGAACGACTCACATGGACTCAGTACTTTCCTAATCCTCGCATCACATCAATCTATCGTGACTGTTGGATTAAAATCCAACGGCTGCGCACCACCGTCACTTACCGGTTCACGCTTTCTGTTTTCGACCGTCCGATCAAAATTGGACGTGCCCCCGTTGTCTTCCTCCTTTCCTTTCTTCGTCCTCCACTTTCCTTCTTCTCGCCCGCGTGTCCGCCATTGCCGCCTTCTATAAACCTCCCATATTCGCTCGACTCCGGCCGCATCTCCAAGATCGTCACGCGCATTTAAACCCTTGATCCCCTCCGCCCCCGACACGGCCATCACCTTCCAATCCGGTGCCCCAAATCCCCATAAATCCGCCAAGGTCATCGCACTGACCTTCTTGCGGTACACGCCGCCTCGGCCGCGCCCGCGCCCTATAAATAGGACCGCCGGGACCGCCTCGACCTCCACAGCTCATAGCCGCCACCCCTATAGCCCCTCCGTCACCGTAGCGCCCTAATTTCGAAGATCCTCGCGGACGAAACCCTTCGGGTCTTCTCCGTTTTCGGCGCCACCAGAACTCCTCTGTCCCCACCGTCGGCACCATCGTCATCGCCTCGTCCTTGCGAAGCTACTGCCGCCACCCTCTTCGTTGGAGGACCTCGGGATCACCTTCTTCGTCGACGACCGAACCTCACCGCCGCACTTTAGCTCATCGCCGGCGACTCCCTCACGCTCCTCCGCCGCAAGGTAATGCCCTAGGATCAGTGTCGCGCTAGCTTCACGTTGAGCACCTCCATTCGACTCGCCTTCACGCCGGCGAGCCTGGAACCGGAGCACCACCGTCGCTGGTCCTACGTGGCTCGGCCACCTCAGCGCCACCTCACTGCCCGTGGGCGCCACTTCAGCACCAGAGCCCGCGTGGCCAACCCACCGCGCCGGCTCACCCTCAGTGCGGTGGAATTAGTCCACCATGAGCCGTGTCTATGACACATGGGCCCCACTCGTCAAGAAATAAATTTAATTCCTTTAAATTCCCAGAAATTCCTCGTTGGCATCAGCATTGCGCAATAACTAGATTTTCCAGTAGAAAAACAATTCGGGAAATTCAATTAAATTTCAGATTTAGGTTTAAACTTCAAAAATTCATATCTTTTGCATCTGAACTCCAAATTGGGTGGTTCAAGTTGTAAAATTTGTCTAAAATCATAATCTAGCTAACTAAACAAAAATTTTCAATTTGGAGTTATTTTCAGCTGAGTTTTTGAATTTATTTGAATTTGAAGTTAATTTATCGTATTTTCGCGTATAGAGCTCGACGACTCCGGAGAGTTATATCCTTCTGACGATTTAGAGTTTCAAGATTTCAACGAAAGCAAGTTACGCTACTGATCATATTGTTCCCAGTATTTTAACGTATTTAATTTCTGTTTTCAAAGTATTATTGCATGCATATGTTTATATAAATGTTTGGATGTCCTGTTCTTGTATGTAGTTAATCCAACTATCATTGTATGGCCAATTTGATTTTTGAATATGAATGCCTTGTCACCTTTAGGTAAAATAATATTAAAATTAATCTTGTGCTTAGCCATGCTTAGATCACCATCATGAATTTGGGAGGGTTTTAGCCAAATCTTTTACAAAGTTGATTCAAATTTGATTTTGGTGGTATTGTCTTACCACAAAAGGTTTATAAAGAGGATTTTACTCTAAATAAAATAAAATGGGTTTGGACTTGGGCGAAATGGATGGATGGTGGGTGCAGGTTCATGCACGGGCTTAATCTGGTTAGGATTAAGGCCCATGGTAAATGGAAGTCGCCCTGGTCAGTTAAGGACCGGTCTTTGAGCGTATTTTGCTACGCCTTACCGTACCACCACATGTCCTGTATGGGCAGGATTTGGCTAAATAATTTATGGTGTTTTAGTGTTATTTGTGCCATGTTGTATGTGTGGGCGTCGGTTAGACATTAGTTCCATCGGGCGCAAGAGGGGGCTTCCAAAGATGGTTAGTCCAATGGTAGCGAAACCTTAGCGGACATAAATACATTAAGGCATTGCATTGTAACAGCCTCATGATAATTGCTTAGTCACACGCCTTCGGAAGCGTGCTTTGGCCGACATTAAAAGCAAATTATCTCTTGTGGGTAAAGCTGTACAAACTCTGCAGAGTAGAAACTATTCGAATTGCCGCGTCCGTAGTCATGGACATACTAGCAAAGCCACTCTAAGTTAGACTTGTTTTTTGTTTATAAAATGATTTCCACAGATGATTTTAAGATGGATAATCCTATGGTAAAAATTGGATGGTTAGCCAAGTGATAGGAGGATATCCATCACCAATCAATCAATGGAGGTTATCCACTATTAATTGTCATCTTAAACATTGATTTTAGTTATAATATAAAAACTGGCCTTAGAAACTATTATTGATATTTAACTTGAAAATGCTGTTTATGCAAAATAACCCTGCCCTTGCCCTTTGTTTACCTTATGCATGCATTATCTTTCAATATTGGGTGTAACTTGCAAGCACGATAGTTGTGCTTACTCTTGCTGAATAATCTTTATTCAGGAGGAGACCTCTATCAGGACGGTGAGGATCTTGACGACTAGGCTACGCCCCCATGATTGCCTGTGGCAAGTCGTGTGGCCTACTACTATTTTGTCTTCCGCTGTGTTATTTCTTTTCTATTTGGCCTCAAGCCCCTTTTGTAATAAATTCTGAGATTATTATTAATAAAGTGCGTGATATGATTTTGCTATCACTTTTGTTTGAGTGTGTACACTGGAAATCCTGGACTAGTGTATAAACACAGAGAATTCGGGATCCTTCGCTCCCGGGTTCGACAGGAACCTAAATCCGAAACCCACCCCATACATTCCCAACAATAACAGAATAACAGAACGTTTTCTCATAATCTACCATCGACGACTCATTAATTAACACACCCGAAAGTACTAAGTCAAGAGAGGTCCCATATCCCCCTCATGTGGTTGCACGCAAAAGTGCTTGGATCAATGGCGCAAGTAATTCAATCCTTGTTGACTCGGGCACCAAACACACACCCAACAGTACACCATTCAACCAATGTGCCCAAGTCTAAATCGTTTTATTTTCATTTTTAGTTTTCCAAACATAATAGCACAAGGTGCTAGATATAACATAACAAAATGATTTATGTGATCAAGGTCATCGACAGAGTCGACAACCGCCCAACCTACAGAAAGCTAAGCATTTCTAAGCTTGACATCGAATAAACATAAATAGACCATATAACATCCACCGGGCTCTAATTCACTAGCAAAATTATTAACTTAGGCTAGTGGCAGGGGATGAACAATTTTAGGGAATTCATGCAATAGGATTAACTACCTCTAATCAATAAAATAACTTGACAAAATAAAGCATGCATATATACAGCTGCAAACAAAGTAATAGTTTGGAATATAATAGGATCAACATGCAACAAAGGAATGGGTACTTGCCTTTTCTTGCTGGCACTCTGGACATTCACACGATCATCTCCATTGCACTCCTGAATCATCATCATCTAACGATAAGTACCGATAAAACGAAAACACCGAATATACACCAAAATTCCAAAAACTCCAAAAATATGAAATTAATATATAAGGTAGATTATGATTTAATATGAATTTAGAAATAAAAATTATTCAATTTGGAGTTCATATGTGAGAGTTATAGTCTTTTGAAAATCGGAAAAATGAGAAAAAGCTGAAATTTGAGCTCACTGCTCTCTGTCCGAATTTTACTGTTTTGGCAAAAAATTCTAGAATGGTAGTAGGGATGAAAACTACAAAAATGGAAAGAGAATAACATTTTAGGAACAACCCAATTGGATTCATCCCATTTGGAGTTCATATGAATTTTTGAAGTTAATTCAAGTTCTAGTGTAAAAATAATTCATTTCAGAAATTAATTCTAATTTCGAAATTTTCTGGGACAGTAACATGTTCCTAACCTATTCCAAGTTAAAGTACATTAAATATGAAAACCAACAAAATCAGTCTCACTCAATTTGGAGTTGATTTGAATTAGTTATGAATTTCTGAAGTTTAAACCAAACTTTTTATAAACCAACTTACAGACCTAGTACCTCTATTACTATTAACAAATCTATGGCATAGAACCTACTGTGGTTAGACAACCATATAATCTTTATTCACTTGAGTCCAATGTCTTCAGTATAATCTTCCCTTACTTAATTTGACTATGGAGTATTTGCTTAATTACCGTGCCCATTTAACTTACTGACTCTTTTGTTAACCTTTCAATTGTCTGATGTAGGTTCATGTTGTATTTTAAGTAACTAATCTCCAATATTTGTTGCTGTTGGTAAATGATTGCCCAAAGGCTAATTGAATTGATACAATTTTCTAACTACTTGTTTCAACCATGTCGTTGGCCTACTGTTACCTTTAAATATAATTAGAATGTCTTCCCTGATCAAACATTTTATCAATAGGATTTTGTTGGTATTGAGCTACTGTTAATCATCCTTATCACTAGTCCAACTATCCATTTGTTAAAAACATTAGAGTGATCCAACAGTCATAAGAAAAGGCTATTAGCACTTGCATTTGCAAAGTCACTAATCCACTGTTGTTTCAATTTTTCATGTAATCTCCTCCTCTATTCATCCATCCAAGTGCCTGATAACTAAACTTCTTACGAGAACCACTACCCAAATGTTAAGCAATTCTTTGAGAGATCAATTAGTTCCTAATTAAAATAAATAATTCATTTGTTAATTACATTTAAACATGCATGAAAAAGATAAAATGCCATGCTAAAATGATGATGCAACATGCACAAACTAATACATAAACACGGTAATGCAATTAACCACTAAAGATTTTACCGCCGCACGCGCTAGAGACTACCACCGGTGGTGTCTTCTCCGCTTCGCGTCCGCGCTCATCCGCATCCATGTTCGCGTCCACCACGCCACTGCATGCATGGCCGTCGCATGCATGTGCTGCGCAATGCGTCGCCATCGTCGTGCCACAGCGAGCATGCGCTGCGCATCACCACGCCGTCTTCCATCACGGCTCTCCCTCGACTCGGCCGGGCCTTGGCGTCCGCATCCAGGGCCGTGCCGCTCACCTGCTGCCTTGCCTCCTTGCCTCAACACCGTCGTCTTCGCGTCGGGCTGCCGCTGCTGCAGCGCCGCCGCGCCGTCCGCCCTGCTCACTGGCCGCGCCTCGGCCTCATGCTCTACATCGCCGTGATCGTGACACCGCTGGACAGCGCCGAGCCGCTGTCCTCGCGCCCGCCGCTTCGCCGGCCTTGCCGCTGCCACCAAGCAGCTCCGGGCTGCTGGACAGCCCCTCGACGACCTCGTCTTCGCGCCTCCGCTGCTGCCGACGGGCCGCTGCAGCGCAGCGCGTGCTCGCATGCATGCTGTCGCTGCTCCTTGGTCGCATGCGTGCGCCAAGCTGGGCTGCTCCTCGACCGCGCCGTCCTCTTTGTGGTGCTGCAACGCCTCGGCTCACGCTGCCACGCCGCCTCGCCAGGTGCGTCGCCTCGGCCGTGCCCGGGCTCAACATGCCGTGCCGACTCCGCCCTTCGCTGGCCATTGCTCGCCGCTGCAGCTGGCCGAAACCGAGCAGCGCCACTGCCTTGCTCCCGCTGCTGCAGCTGCTCGGCTGCATGCATGTTGCATGCTTGTGCTTCTTCTATCGATGCTATTCCCCCAGCCCAAAGGCACTGCTACTCCTTCTTTCTTCAAACTTGCTCAAAAGTTCATGCATGTGCAAACTTTTTGGATGAATGAAATGCTTGAGTGATGGGGAAGATGCTGGCATAACATGCATTGTGGAATTTTTTGTTCTTGGTGGGGTTTGGAAGGAGAGAAGGTGGGGTGATGAACTAGTGCTAAAGTTTGGAGAAGAAAGAGCAAGCTCTGTTGGAGGAAGAAGATGGCGTGGAGGTGGGTGTTGAAATGGGCTGTGCACTACTGTGAGTTTGGGAATAGAAGGTAGTAGGGAGATTAATAAAGAAAGGAAAGATGGCATCAGGGACAGGGAGGTATGTGTTCGGCTGGGTTACAGAAAATGGCAGGGAGTGGTGAAGCTTTGTATGATGGAGGAATAAACAAATAGAGGTGAGGAGAGGATAGAGGGATGGTTGAGCTGTTTTGTGCTGGAATAAAATAGGGAAAGGGTGGCAGTAGAGATGACAGTGATGATTTGAAAAGGAAATGGGGAGTGAAGAAAAATGGGTATAGTAGAAAAAGAAAGGGAGATGGGTTAGGGAAAACAATTGGAAACATGGGTGTTTTATCTGCTACTTTTTTTCTCCTCTTGTGAAAATCGCCCAAACTGCCTTGCATGCGAAAACGAATTGTAGAAATGGGTTGGTCGTGCGATGACGATCGCGGTGGTATGACATGCATGGCTTGGTTTTAAGTTTTTGGATTAGATTTGAAAGAGAGAAGCGAAAGAGTTAGCATGGACGAAAAATGGGAAATGACCGGAAAAGACAAGACACGCGGGCGTTTCACCTGCGATCGGTCGAACCAGAAAAGAAACGACGATACTAATGCATGCATGATGATATAATTTTTGTGATGCATGTGAAAACATAAAATCAAAATAATTAAATTTTTAATCACAGTTTTTTGAACAATTTGATTTAATATTGACTATTATTACTTCATGTGAGAAAATTGTAAAATGTGCTTTAATTCCTCGATTTATATTTAGACTAATTATGCTGACTTTAGATTTTTAATTATCAATTTTCATTTCCATTTGTTTTATTTATCTACTAGGTTTGTGTTTTAATTTCAAATTCAAAATTTGAACAAGCAATTTAATCAGGGAACCAAATAAGCTCCAAGAATTTCAGAAAATTCAAACAAGCATGTCAGAGAATATAGAAGCCAACTAAAATTTTCCACACTTGTAACCTTTTTGATTTGCAAGAAAAAGTTTTAAAAAGTCCAAAATTTCACAAATGCACATTAAATGCTTAATTAATCTAACTTAGAGATTTTGGGCTGTTACAGGGAGATGAAGAGCTTATTCGAAATAAGCGATCTTGGCCTACTCAGTTTCTACCTCGGCATCGAAGTGCACCAGTCCGATGGCTGCATCACACTAAACTAATCTGCATATGCGCTAAAATTCTTGAGAAGATCCGTATGGCAGATTGCAATCCCTGCCACGTTCCCCTGGAGACGAGGCTCAAGTTGAGCAAGGCAAGCTCAGCCCCTCACGGACACCATGGCCTATCAGAGCATCATTGGGAGCTTGTGGTACCTAGTGCACACTAGACCCAACATCGCATACTCGGTGGGCTATGTGAGCCGCTTCATGGAAAGCACCAACCACCGAGCACTTGGCGGTAGTCAAGCATATACTCTGGTACATTACTGGTACATGGAGCTACGGCTGTCGTTACGTGAAGAAGTTGGAGGAGCCACGGTTTATCGACTACAGTGATAGCGACATGGCCGGCGACGTCGACGACCGCAAGAGCATGGCGGGCGTCTTCTTCTTCCATAGTCACAGCCTCATCAGCTGGCAATCTCAGAAGCAAAAGGTTGTGGCGTTGTCCTCTTGCAAGGCCGAGTACATCGTAGCGACAACGGTGCCTGCCAAGGTAACTGGTTCGCTCGTCTAGTCACTGACTTGAAGAATGAAGAGGTCGGCAGCGTCATGCTCAAAGTCGACAACAAGTTGACGATCTCCCTCAGCAAAAATCCGGTGTTCCACGACCAGAGCAAACACATAGGCACCCAATATCATTTTATTCGGGAATACGTCGAGGACGGCAAAGTTAAGGTGGAGTACACCAAGACTGAAGAGCAGCTAGCTGACATTCTGACGAAGGCGCTGGGTCGCGTCAAGTTCTAGGAGCTGCGCATAAGGATCGGCATTGTCGAGATCAAGAAAACACATCAAGGATTAGGGGATGTTTGTTGAATAATCCTGTGCGTTGTTATGACGTTTCTTGTAACGTTCTTTGTTTCAGTTTCTTGTTTTGCATGACTGACTAAGTAGCAGTCGTGCGCATTAACGCTAATTAGGACGCTAGTTATGCCGCTGGTAATGGGAGCGTGGCACATGAAACGTTCTGCTCTTCAGTTACTCTTTACTTGTGAGAATAAGGTGACCAAAAAAACTGGAAAAGCTGCGGCAATTGGGCAGCACCAAACAAATTGTCTTCGGTGTTCATTTGCTCCTTTGTGTGTGCAGGCGTTTTCGTGTACGTAGTAGCCGGCCTTGCTGACACTGCAGAAAACTTCACACTATACAACAAAATTATATTCCTCTTGATGGCCTACAAAAGTAACCTATTCAGTATTGAACATGCATTAGGTGCTGAATTCAGCGAATGCCTGTGCTTCTTCGGGGTCGCAAAGAACTTAGTCACCTACCTCACGAGTGTGCTCCATGAAAGCAACGTCGATGCTGCGAGAAGTGTGTCTTTCTGGATTGGCAGTTGCTTCTTCACACCACTTATTGGAGCCTTCTTGGCTGACACATACTGGGGAAGATACTGGACAGTAGTGATTTTTCTCAGTTTACACCGTCGTAAGTCCAACAAGCAAAATATTAACTGATCGATCTAATCTGCGTCATGCGTTATCTGCGATTCTGAATAATATTTTGTTCTGACAGGGGATGCTCATTTTGACAGTTTCGGCATCGCTTCCGTTGGTCCTGCATTCCTCCTACGATATCGACATTCATCGTGTTGCGGTCTACCTAGGACTCTTATCTTGTCGCCCTTGGGACTGGAGGCATCAAGCCCTGCACTTCGTCCCTTGGGGCTGACCAGTTTGACAGTGCCGACCCAGTGGAACGGGTCACAAAGGGCTCATTCTACAATTGGTACTACTTCTCAATCAACATGGGCTCCCTGCTGTCAGCAACTGTGCTTGCCTGGGTGCAGGACAAGATAGGGTGTGGGGTCGGGTTCGGGATCCCGATGGTGCTCATGGGATTCGGCCTCACCGTATTCGTCGCCGGTAGGAAGGTTTACAAGTATAAGAAACTAGGTGGTGTCCTCTGACAAGTCTTCCAGGTGGTTGTTGCGGCTGCGAGGAATTACCATCTCAAGTTGCCAGATGATAGCTCGGCCCTGCATGACATGCATTCACACATTGAAGCAAATTACAAGACTGAGCATACCAGTCAATTCAGGTACTTTTAGTTACATCCAAGTACTTAAATTCAGGCACCTCAAAATTGTTCACTCGCTGTGAATTAAGACAACTTGGATTTACTATGGTAAACAAGAAAAAGGCTATCTATATACCCACATGTAGAAACAAACTGAATCGGCAAGGTGTGACCTGCACAATGTAAATTTGTTTTCTTCAGAAGTTCAGATTATTTGCCAAATGCAAATAAAGTTGCTGGCCGAATTTTACATCTGAAAACTATCAACTTTTATGTGCTAAGACAGTTAGCAACCTGCAAGTACTATACGATGGAAGGGATATTGGCAATACTGTATCATGTCACCTGAACATTCTAAAGTTGGCTTAGAACTTATTACTTTCTATTTTCTAGGTTCTTTGACAAGGCTGCTATTGTACTGCCATCGTCCGACAAGAAAGGCGCGACGGCGCAGATGAGCCCGTGGAGGCTCTGCACGGTGTCGCAGGTCGAGGAGCTGTGTTAGGAATAATCAAGAGTTAGTGGGTGAGTTAGTGTGTGCGTGCGTGCGTTAGAGAATTAGTGTGTGAGTGCGTGCGTTACTAGTTAGTGCGTGCATGTTATTAGTGTGTGCGTTGCATGGCTGCATGTGGCTGCATGTAGTTGATTAGGTAGTTATTGCGTGCATTGCATCTTGCATGTGTGAGTTAGTGTTTTTGTTAGTGGGCTAGTGGGTAATAATTCTGATGCTGTTCATTAGCTATTTAGTCTCATGTGATCTTTGTTTTCAGTTGAGCAAAACAGAATAAGAGAGAAGAATATGAAGACAGAAAAGTAGCACTAGGCGGTTGTAGTGCTACGTAAAATCTTTTGTGTGTTCTTCCTCTCCGTGAGTTTGTCTCTCTCACCCGTGAAAGTATGCGTCCACGGGGAGATTTCCAACATTTGGTATCAGAGCCTGAGTTCTTGATCCGTATATGCCCAAGATCATGCCGCGCTCTCCGGGAAGTGATGTCACCAGTGATGATGTGACGCCGAGTCGCACCGTTATTACCGGCGGTGGTTCGTCAAAGGTACCGGGAAGAGAAAGCAGTGTCTCTCTTCAATACCCTATGCTGAACAAGAGAAACTACGGCGCGTGGGAAATCAAGATGAAGGTGTTCATGAAGGCACAAGGTGTTTGGGAAGCTGTGGTGGCCGGCGACGTTGATGAGCGCCAAGATCAGATGGCTCTTGCGGCCATCTTCCAAGGAGTCCTAGAGGAGATCCTCCTCCTACTCGCCGAAAAGGAGACGGCGAAAGATGCATGGGACACGCTCAAGACGATGAATGTCGGCACCGACCGCGTCAAGGAGGCACGCGCGCAGACCCTCAAGAGTGAGTTCGAGGCTTTGCGAATGAAGCTAACGGAGTCGGTGGACGACTTCGCCGTAAGATTGACGACTCTCGTCAACCAGATTCGCGGTCTTGGTGAAAATATGGAGGAGAGCTACGTCGTGAAGAAGCTTCTCCGCTGTGTCGACCAAGTACCTGCAGATTGTCTCAACCATTGAGCAATTTGGGGACTTGAAGACAATGATGGTGGAAGAAGCGATCGGCCGTCTCAAGGCGTACGAGGAGCGTCTACGTGGTATGAGCAGCAACAACGACGATGAACATCTTCTCCTAACGCGCGCCGAGTGGGAGGCCCAATCGGCGAAGAATAGAGATGGCGAGCCCGGCCGCGGAAATCGTAAATTCGACAAGACTAAAGTAAGATGCTACAACTGTAATAACTATGGGCATTTTTATTCCGAATGCCGCAACAAGAAAGAGGAACAGGCGCATCTCATGGAGGCGGATGCCGACGACGAACCGGCTCTGCTGTGAAGCCATCTTGATTAGGGAGAGATTGTTAGGAATAATTAAGAGTTAGTGGGTGAGTTAGTGTGTGCATGCGTGCGTTAGAGAATTAGTGTGTGAGTGTGTGCGTTACTAGTTAGTGCGTGCATGTTATTAATGTGTGCGTTGCATGGCTGCATGTGGCTGCATGTAGTTGATTAGGTAGTTATTGCGTGCATTGCATCTTGCATGTGTGAGTTAGTGTTTTTGTTAGTGGGCTAGTGGGTAATAATTCTGATGCTGTTCAGTAGCTATTTAGTCTCATGTGATCTTTGTTTTCAGTTGAGCAAAACAGAATAAGAGAGAAGAATAGAAAGACAGAAAAGTAGCACCAGGCGGTTGCAGTGCTACGCAAAATCTTTTGTGTGTTCTTCCTCTCTGTGAGTTTGTCTCCCTCACCCGTGAAAGTGTGCATCCACGGGGAGATTTCCAACAAGCTGAAGATGCTGCTGCGGATGTCCCCCGTCTGGGCGTCGCTGCTCATCTTCTTCGCGGTCACCGCGCATATGTCATCGACGTTGATCGAGCAGGGCATGGCCATGGACAACCGCGTCGGCCCCTCCCTCTCCACGTTCGACATCATCAGCGTCCTGATCATAAGGGTGTTGGAACTAATCTTGTTGTATGTGCTGGCCGAGACGTTCGCATGTGAATTGTTTTGGAAACGTTCGCATGTAAATTGTTTTGGAAACAATCAATCACGTAGGATTGGATTGAGTAGTTACCTTAGCATAGGATTGATTAGACATTTCCTTTCTTGCTTATTTCCTTCCTGTCTAGCGTAGCAATAGGGATGGAATCCTGATTTTATAGCATTAATTGTAACTTTCTTTGTGGTTAAATAGAGAAGAAAACAGAAAAGCTGTACGGCAGTACGCAGCACCAAAAAAACTCTCGTGTGTCTTTGAGTTGATCCAAAGTGTTCGCATGTGTTGCGTTCACGGTGTCGCATGCGTTTGATCCTTGGGTTGGGCCGTCAATTGGTATCAGAGCTTTGGTGATTCTCGTGTGTCGAGTAGTCTCGTGTGTCGAGTATTGTTCTCGTGTGTCGAGTAGTCTCGTGTGTCGAGTAGTGTTCTCGTGTGTCGAGTTTGGTGATTCCCGTGTGTCGAGTAGTCTCGTGTGTCGAGTTTTGGTGATTCTCGTGTGTCGAGTATTCTCGTGTGTCGAGCGGCGACGATGTCTGGGAGTACGGGATCGGAGTCCCCCACCACACCGCGAGCCTCTGCAGATGGCAACGGCAATGGCGCCGGCAACGAAGGCCGGAACGTGGTGGTGCACCAAATCAAGGAGGCGTCGGTGGCGGTGCGCTACCCGACCCTCACGCGCACGAACTACACCGAGTGGGCTCTCTTAATGAGGGTCAACATGCAGGCTCAGGGAGTCTGGGAGGCGATCAATCCGGGAACTACCGAGTACCGGATTGACAGGGCGGCTTTGGCAGCCATACTTCAGGCGGTGCCGCCGGAGATGCTGGCGACACTGGCGGTGAAGGACAGCGCCAAACAGGCCTGGGACACCATCAAAACCATGCGCATGGGCGTGGAACGTGTCCGGGAGGCGAAGGCACAGGCCTTGCTCAAGGAATTCGATAGAATTCGCATGAAGAGCAATGAGCCTGTGGACGACTTCGCCATGCGGTTGATCGGTCTCGTCAACAACATTCGCACGCTCGGCGAAACCTTGGAGGAAGTCAAGGTAATCAAGAAGTTCCTCCGCGTCGTTCCTCCGAAGTTCATGCAGGTGGCGATCTCCATCGAGCAGCTGATCGACCTGCGGACCCTGTCCGTGGAAGAGCTGTTGGGCCGGCTCAAGTCTGTGGAGGAGAGGATCGATGCGGACGAGGCGGCCGATGATGGTGGCCATGAGGCTAGTGGCCGTCTTCTCCTCACTGAGGAGGAGTGGCTGGCGCGCATGAAGAAGCGGGAGCAGGGTGACTCGTCTTCGGGCGGCGGCAGGAACGGCAACAAGCAGTGGCGTGGCCGCGGCAAGCAAGGCGGGCAATGTGCTGCCCGCAACGACAAGGAGAGCGCTGGGTCTGGCGGTGGCCATAGTGACGAGGAGGGCAGCAGCGACTCCGATACCGGTAAGCGCAAGTTCAACAAGAGAAAAATCAAATGCTACAACTGTGGCATCTGAGGGCATTTTGCTAACGAGTGCCGCAAGTCGAGAAGGGAAGTGGCGCATTTCGCTACGGTGGATGACGAACCGACGCTGCTCTGAAATTCGGCGAGAAAGTACTCGAATAATGACAACAAGATTAGGGGGTGATTGTTGAAACTAATCTTGTTGTATGTGCTGGTCGACACGTTCGCATGTGAATTGTTTTGGAAACGTTCGCATGTAAATTGTTTTGTAAACAATCAATCACGTAGGATTGGATTGAGTAGTTACCTTAGCATAGGATTGATTAGACATTTCCTTTCTTGCTTATTTCCTTCCTGTCTAGCGTAGCAATAGGGATGGAATCCTGATTTTATAGCATTAATTGTAACTTTCTTTGTGGTTAAATAGAGAAGAAAACAGAAAAGTTGTACGGCAATACGCAGCACCAAAAAAACTCTCGTGTGTCTTTGAGTTGATCCAAAGTGTTCGCATGTGTTGCGTTCACGGTGTCGCATGCGTTTGATCCTTGGGTTGGGCCGTCAATGGGTCCCCGTCTACGACGCCGTCCTGGTGCCGCACGCACGGCGCGTCAGCGGCAATGACAGGGGCTTGTCGCAGCTGTAGCGCATCGGGCGTCGGCCTCGTGCTGTCCGTGGTCACCATGGTGTACTCGGCGCTGATCGAGAAGAAGCGGCTGGCAGCGGCCTGGCCGATCGGAGCGCGGCCGGCACGATGCAGTGAAATCTTTTCCGGAAGGATTTTTTTTAATGGGGGACTGGTAAGGCTGGTAACCACCGAAAATCAAAAATTTTGGCCGGAATTTTCAAAAAAAATTGAATTTTTTGGATTTTAAATAAAAAAATCAGATTCAAACAAAATACAAGCAAATTCGATATTTTTGATAAATTTTATCAAAACCAATTTTTCGGTACCGGATTTAAATCCTACCGGCTACCACCCGTTACCGGCGGTAAACGACGAAATTTTACCGAGATTTTTTCCCTAGCACGATAAGCTATTGGAATTAATACGGGCTGGGCCCAATTTTAATCCTAATTAATTCCTGGAAAATCCCAAAGGCCCATGTGCACGTGCTAAAACTGTTTAGTCCCATATGGAGAGTAGAATGGGAGTTACACCACTTTAAAAGGTGAAACGTGGTAGCCCCCTTGTGGAATTGGAGAGAGCCAATACACGCGCGTGCTCGCTCGCTTGCCACGCCGAGCCGAGCCGTGCGTACGCAGGCGTGTCGGGTGCGTGCACATTTTTCTTTATCTATTTGAAAATCGAAATGATTGACTCGCAGTTAATGGCATTAACAAACGGCTGGCAGTAACGGTTCAGTTACCAGTGAGTAATGGCGACCATTTCTAGCCTCTTCATTTTTGTCATTAAGTAGAACATGCTTTGTTTCAAAAATCGCTGGGCAATGGCTACAGTTACTAGTGAGTAATGGCGACCGTTTCTGGTCTCTGCGTTTTTTGGCCATTATATGGAACAGAGCACTTGTTCTTCTCTACTTTCCAATACTCTCCACGAAAGACTACAGAACACCACTTGGTTTTGTTGCTGTCTCTAGCGATCTCCATCCCAGTGAGGCGCGTGTACGGTCGCACCGGGAGAGCAGGCCTCCGGAACCCTCGTCATCGAAAGCTTGCACGAGCGACGACGAATAAGGTTTTTGAGGAGCGTTCGCGCGACTGCTCGCTTCTTCTTCTTCATTCGATTCTCTGCTACATCTACATCAACTACACAACTGCTACCACTACACCATGATGAACGACAATCTAGTCAAGACTCCTGCTGCTGCTACTGTATCTGGAACTCCTACTGCTACTAGATCCGGGTATGTCTATCTTACACATATTTGTTGGTTAGTTTTCTTATCTGTTGTTAACTTGAACACTGAGATAGATATACTAGTTTATGTCCTTCTGGATCTTAGTATGGCTATAGTGTTTTGTTCATTTACTTTATGAAAATGACTAGAGTAATTCTCATGATTTATCTACCATATTTCTGGATTAAAGTAATTCAAAAAATGCTCATACTTTCAACAATCCAAAAACCTTATTATAGGCATTTTTCGTCAACTGGTTTTGCCGCTGCGCTAAAACCCTCTGAATTCGACGGTGCGAATTACAAGAGGTGGCGCACCAAGATGGTACTTTGGCTAACTGCCATCAACGTTTTTCATGTGGCAAGTGGCAAGCCTGAAGGAACACTTACTCCTGAACAGGAGCAAGCGTTCGAGGCTGCTGATAACCTTTTTAAAGGTGTCGTGATTAGCTTTCTTGGTGAGAAGTTAGTTGATGATACATGGTGATCAAAACTGGGAAAGAGATGTGGGATGCACTCGAGGCCAAGTTTGGGGTTTTGGATGCAGGCAGTGAATTGTATCTCATGGAGCAATACCATGACTATAGAATGGTTGACAGCCGTTCTATAGTTGAGCAGGCTCATGAGATACAATCCATGGCCAAAGAACTAGAGCACTTCAAATGTGTGTTACCGGACAAGTTTGTCGCGGGAGGCATTATTGCCAAGCTTCCTCCTTCTTGGAGGAATTTTGCTACTTCTCTGAAACACAAGAGACAAGAGTTTTCTATTGAAAATCTCATTGGGTCTCTTAATGCTGAAGAGAAGGTGAGGGCAAAAGATACACACATTAGAGGTAATGAGGGACATTCTAGTGCCAATGTGGTACAGAAGAAGAATGACCAAGCTCAAAAGTTCAAAGGCAAAAACAAGATTGCACAAACAACTAACTTCAAAAAAAAAAAAAGAACACAAAAGATAGCCTTTGCTTTGTGTGTGGCGAACCTGGTCATTGGGCCAAGGATTGCAGTCAACGCAAGGGTGGGAAGAATCAGCAAGGGAAGAATTCTAAGTCTGCTAATGTTGTTGTTGGTACTACTAAGACGGGAACATCAAGGTATGGTAATTTACCTACTGTTCTTTCCGTATGTCAATCTACCGATTGGTGGATAGAAACTGGTGCTAATATATATATGTGTGCTGATATTTCATTGTTCTCTTCTTACCAGGTCACTCGAGATTCAGCTGTTCTAATGGGGAACGGGTCACATGGCACTGTTCGTGGTGTTGGCACGGTCGATCTGAAGTTTATTTCGGGAAAGATTGTGCAACTTAAGAACGTGCATCATGTGCCATCTATAAATAAGAATCTCATGAGCGGATCTCTTTTGTGTAGAGATGGCTTTAGACTGATATTTGAGTCCAATGAATTTGTAATGTCCAAGTGGGGACAATTTGTTGGTAAAGGCTATGTGTGCGGAGGCTTGTTCCGCCTATCTCTTTCAGATTTGTGTAATAATGTTGTGAACCATGTTTGCAGTAGTAACGAGACTACTATTTGGCATTCACGACTTTGTCACATAAATTTTGGTTGCATGACACGGTTAGCCAGTTTAGAGTTAATCCCGAAAATCACCCTTGCCAAAGGTTCTAAATGTCAAGTTTGTGTGCAATCAAAGCAGCCTCATAAGCCTCATGAGGCTGCGGAGGTAAGAAACTTGGCACCATTAGAACTCATACATTCAGATCAGTGTGAGATGAATGGTGTGTTGACAAAAGGTGGTAATAGATATTTCATGACTTTGATTGATGACTCCACTAGGTTCTGTTATGTGTATCTTTTGAAAACTAAAGATGAAGCTCTTACTACTTTAAAATCTATAAAGAAGAAGCTGAGAACCAACTTGAAAAGAAAATCAAAAGGGTTAGGTCTGATCGTGGCGGCGAGTACTTTTCTAATGAGTTCAATTTATTCTGTGAGGAACATGGTATAATCCATGAGAGGACGCCTCCCTATTCACCCTAGTCAAACAGGGTTGCTGAAAGAAAGAACCGCACTCTAACTGATTTGGTTAATGCCATGTTAGAAACAGCGGGTCTTTCCAAAGCATGGTGGGGAGAGGCTATATTGACTTCATGTCATGTCCTAAACAGGGTTCCCACAAAGAATAAAGAGATAACCCCATATGAACAATGGGAGAAGAAAAGACTATCACTTTCATACTTGCGCACTTGGGGTTGTTTGGCGAAAGTCATTGTGCCAATTTCCAAAAAGCGTAAGCTTGGACCAAAAACCGTGGATTGCGTTTTTCTAGGCTATGCTCATCATAGCGTTGGATATAGATTTCTAGTGGTGAAATCTGGAGTACCTGACGTGCATGTTGGTACAATTATGGAGTCCAGAGATGCTACATTCTTTGAGGATATTTTTCCGATGAGAGATATGCCTATTTCATCAAGTCAGGAGCCTGATACAACTCCTGAACCTGCCATTCTAATGGAATATTTTGAGCAAACCCTTGAGCAAATTCCTGAGAAGGAAGACAATGAAATTCTAAGAAAGAGTAAAAGACAAAGGACTGCAAAGTCTTTTGGTCCTAATTTCATTGTGTACCTTGTGGATGATACTCTAAGTACCATTTCTGAAGCATATGCTTCTCCAGATGCTGAATACTGGAAGGTAGCAGTCCGTAGTGAAATGGATTCCATTATCTCTAATGGAACTTGGGAGATCACTGAGCGTCCTTATGGTTGTAAACCTGTAGGATGTAAGTGGGTGTTCAAAAAGAAGCTTAGGCCTGATGGTACTATCGAGAAGTACAAGGCACGGCTTGTGGCCAAGGGTTATACCCAAAAGGAAGGCGAAGATTTCTTTGATACTTACTCACCTGTGGCTAGATTGACCACTATTCGAGTACTACTATCTCTGGCTGCCTCACACGGTCTTCTCATTCATCAAATGGACGTTAAGACAGCTTTCCTAAATGGAGAGTTGGACTAGGAAATTTACATGGAACAGCCAGATGGATTTGTAGTAGATGGTCAAGAAGGAAAGGTGTGCAAGTTGTTGAAATCTTTGTATGGTCTTAAACAAGCACCTAAGTAGTGGCATGAAAAGTTCGACAGAACTTTAACATCTGCAGGCTTTATTATGAATGAAGCTGACAGATGTGTGTATTATCGCCATGGTGGGGGCGAGGGAGTCATTCTATGTCTGTATGTTGATGACATACTGATCTTTGGGTCCAACCTTAATGTGATTAAGGAAGTCAAGGATTTCTTATCTCAGAATTTTGATATGAAATATCTGGGAGTAGCTGATGTTATCTTGAACATCAAACTGTTGAGAGGTGATGATGGTGGGATTACATTGTTGCAATCCGGGATCTCGACTACTACTTCTGGATGATGGCTGGTCTTAGCGTGCTGAACCTGTTGCAGTTCCTGCACTGCTCCATCAGATACAGAGGCAACACGGCCTCTTGACAGCCCAAATCGTGTGTATGTTGTTCATTTCTTGGCTAAAAATGTATATTTGTAATATTTTGTCAACTTGTCAAAGTGAAATATTGTGTGGGTTTTCCCCCAGGAAAGGAGAGGGCTTTATTGATTACTCAACATAACATTTTTTTTTCTGATCTACACATTAGGTTGAAACTTTATTGATTACCAATTATTTAGGTGGATGATCCATGCAAGAGGAAAGATAGGATCACATGATGATCCAAGTCAACATCATACATTTATTTCTGCCTTCAATTAAAAAAAAACATCATACATTTATTTCATCGACACACCTACTACACTTTGCTAAGTGAAAAGTCAAAATTCAACGTATATATGTACAAACAAATGGTGATACTGAAGGTATCTCCTTCACTTCGGAGATCTAGAAAATCCCATAATAATCTTTAATTCGAAAAAAGCAAAGTTCTAAGAAATTCTCTCATTAATCGGGAGCAAAATAGAAAATCTGCCCCACTTATTTTGGTGGACCAGATTATAACGGTGTAGATAATTATGTATAGATATTACAACTATTATAATTGTATAACAAATACAACTATATTTGTGAAAGGAAATAGAATTATATAAAAAAAACAATATGTTGCAATATCAAGTCTTGCAAATTGCATGAGAAATTGCCCTAGTTATGTATTAGAAAAAAGAAAAATTACAATAAATTCTCTCATTAATTGGGATAAAAAGAGAAATTCTACACCACTTATTTTGGTGGGGCTAGATGGTAATGGTGCTGATTAATCATGTGTAGATATTACAACTATTACAAATGTATAAAAAATACAACTATATTTTTTAAAAGGGAATAGAGTTATATAACAAATACAATATGAGAAATGCTAAGAAATGCATAATTTAATATTTTAAACATAATTAACAAAGAATACAATTTTTTTGGCTGTTACAACTTAGAGGTGGCCGCTGCGGTCTTTGCTCTAAAGATTTGGAGGCTGCCGTCTTGTGATATTTTCATTGATCATAAGTGCCTTAAGTACATTTTCATGTAAAAATATTTGAACCTGAGGCAAAGAAGGTGACAGGAGTTGACCAAAAAATATGATCTCACCATCTAGTACCATCCAGGCAAGACGAATGTGGTTGTTGATGCTCTTAATCACAAAACGACTCTCTCTACTCTTGATTATCTCATTGCTGATTTTGATCGAATGAGAATATCTTATTGTTATGCTAGTACAACACAGGTTGAGATGTAGTTGATTCTCAAGTCAGCAATTTCAGAATGTGTGCGACATCATTCAAACATCAAAACTGGATTTGAGCTGCCATTGGAGGTAAATGGCTAGTATGTTGAATTTAGAAAATATTTTTGTCGATGAATTACAATCGATATTTGTGAATAAATGTGGCGGACACGGCTCTCGAGATCACGCAAAATGAGCATATGTATTGCATGTGGTGTGTAGAAAAGCATAATTCGTGTTTGACAAATGAGAGAAGTAGGCACCAGCGTCTCACGTCGCCAGTAACACTTCCAAGCAACTCAGTTTTTAGTGCAACAGTAGAACTGCAGTTGGTGGGATAACATAACAAATCATGTTTTTTTTTTCGTTCAGCATAAAACTACCCGATAATATTCAGACATATGATGCGAATTCCGTTAATCATTATCTACTGATCAAGCAAACAGGAAATGAGCGAGCATTCCAACCCATGTGTTTCTCTAGATTGGCATTTCAGAAAATCAGATCATTGTGTTGCTTCATGCTTGACGCTTGCATTTCTGTCATTGTTTAGTGCAGGGGATGATAAAAAGTTCCTGAATAATAATACTTTCCTTGATCTGCTTGCCAAGCACGAGTTTTTTTTAGAGATCTTACAACCACCTTCTGGCAATGTGAGGTCCATGCTGGTGCAGACCACTATACCTTATAAATATTTTGCCATACGAGTACTGCTATTTTGCCAACTACTTCTGCGACTGAAAACAAGAAAGACCTTATAAATATGCCTGCATCCATTACAAGCCTACAACTACAAAATTAAATGGCTGTACAGTTTTATCCATTAAGAACATATACAATGGTTTGTTTCTTAGTTTGTTACTAAGAAGAGAGATGATACTCAATCTAATAAAAAGAAACAAGTCTTCCAATATATTGTTTCTTAAACTTGTATCTAAGACTTTAATTACTACAAGTGTGCTTAGAGACAATGAGACCCACAAAACGAGTTTTTAGGTAACAAGGAAGTCTCTAACAGAGTATTTTGTTGTTTCTTGTGTCTTGGTACGTATCAACAACTTGCTTATTTCATTATCTAGTAACAAGCCCGCCTTCTCTTCTCATCATCTCTTCTCCACATTAGCTAAATACTAATGTGTCCATCCCATAGTAACAAATGACATAGACTATTGTAGATGCTCTGAGTGCCTCTCAGTGCAGGCTTGTGAGTTGTGAGGCACAGTAGGTAGAGAAACATAACAACTAGCTAGCACAATGGAAGGCTTGATAGATTTATTTCTGATCTAAACCAGATGATCAAAACTAACAGGATCTTATATGCGGTAATTGCAACACCCATAAAAACTGTAAACACAGAAGCATACCTGATGACTGTCATATCCCTATTTTAATAAAGAGGATTATTATGCATCTCATGAGCATGCATCATGTTTTTCAAGCATTGTCATGTTTATTTTACTTGGAAAATCACATACAAAGCCTAAACATACACATCAAAATTTAACTCCAAAAGAAATCAATAACAAAAACTTATGATTATCATTCGGAGATAATTTATTGAAATACTATATTAATTATCATGAATTAATATAATTTTTATCAAATTTATGGGACTAATTTTAACCCACAGAAAATTCAAACACATTGCAATGACCTATTCTTGGTTTGAATTTAAACTATACAAAATATATATTGTGAATAGTAAGGTTTAAAAATTTTATGAGCACTAGGCCCTCCCAGGAACCTCCCTAAATTATTTCAGGATTTTAGGAAATTTATTTCTATTTTTAAGACCCTGATCAAAGTAGGGAAGTTAGTTTTTGAAACCAGTCAACTGTGTTTAACTAGAACCACTCAGTGTCATCCAATCAAGATCTAGCGGTCCACATGGACGGACAGTCTGAACAGAACAAACCTTGATCGACGTCTGATCTTAATCGTGTGGTCCAAACGGACGACACGTTTGGATAGTCCGAACGTCCTCATGCGATCGGGCCGTCCGATTCAGATCTTGTGGTCCAAACGAACTGACCGCTTTCACTTGATTGAGCCTAACCACCTAACTGCACCGTCTGAACCACACTCGGGCGTGTGCATGTGTGTGCCGTTGACACCCCGATCCCACCTGCCATCTCCTTCTCTGTAACGTCCCAAAATTTGGCTTTTCAAGAATCTTTTGAGTAGTTTAGGTCCCTGGAAAATTTCACCAATTTTATTTGAATTAATAAAGTTTAATTGGAAATTTTCTAAATTAAAAATATTTAATATGACTAATCTAAACATCAATTTAAATAAAATCTGTTTTAGTTGGCTTCCTTGTGCTCCAAGGAATTTTTGTGTATTTTCTGAGATTTTTCTGAATTTATTTGCTATTTATTTGTCCTCCTTGATTTTTGGGATTTTCTTTAATTCCAAAAATCTTCTTTCTCTCTCCTGCCCATGTGCTACAGTAACCATCAGGCACGGTTCAAGTTCGTATCCCAGCCGATTATTTCCAGCCGAGAGACTCGTTCTGTATGCGTTTCCAATTCAAACTTCCAAAACAAACTCCCTTTCCTTTCTCCTCTCAGCTGCTACAGTACCCATTGGTACTATTCATCCAGATCGCAACCGAGCCGCACGCTACAGCAAATCGCGGTTTACTGTTCACATATCACAGTCGATTGCTCCCAGCCGAACTGAACAATCCAGTACGTGTTCGTTTCTAACTCAATTTCTAAATTCCATATCTTTCTCCTTGTTGAAATAGTCATTGTACATTCTGTGTACGTGTGTAACAATTAGTCCTAGTCTTAAGGAAGCTAGCATAGAAGCAGGAAAGGTGGAGAGTAATTCTCGCCACGCACGTTGTGCATGTATCAGGGATTTTCGGATGGTACTGTTTGACATCCAGGAAATTACTTAACAGGTAGAACCCGACACTTCTCTTGTGCGGGATTCTTTCCAAAACTCTCTCTTCTCAAATCTTTTCATGGTATCAGAGCCAGGTTCCACATAGAAGGCATTTCATCATGTCTACCAACAGCAGCGTAGATGACACCACCACTCCGGCTGTTCTTTCTTCCACGGCCGGACTGCTGCCGACTCCATCTGTCGGGCACCTTGTCACTATCAAGCTCACAAACTCCAACTACCTGATGTGGAAGGCTCAATTTGTACCTTATCTCCGTAGCCAGCAGTTGCTTGGCTTTGTTGATGGCACCAACCCGCGTCCGGCCGCGACCATCACGCAGGCCACCAATAGTGGCGCAAGACAGGTGCCCAATCCGGCGTACCACCAGTGGCTCCTTCAAGACCAACTGGTGTTGAGCGCCCTTCTTTCCTCCCTGTCAGAGGGCATCCTCGGCCGTGTTTGGCGATTCACCACGGCGGCCGAAGTCTGGAGCGCTCTTGAAGGAATGTTCTCCTCCTGCTCCAGAGCTCGCACCATGCAGATATGGATGCAGCTATCCACCATGAAAAAAGGTGATCTTTCCATTTCAGAGTACTACAACAAGGTCAAGAATCTTGTAGATACTCTTGCTTCCATAGGGCAAACACTGCGAGATGAAGAAGTGGTGTCCTACATGCTGGCCGGCCTCGGCGAAGACTATGATCCTCTGGTGACCTCCATCACCACCAGGGTCGAACCAATCTCCCTCACCGAATTGTATGCACACATGCTGTCTTTTGAGGTGCGCAAAGAACATCACAATGCTGCACTTCAGATTTCAGTGAACAATGTGGTGCGGAGCAACAACGGTCAGGGAGGTCGAGATGGTTCACGTGGCAGAGGCGGCCGTGGCAACAATGGTGGTGGTCGTGGCAAGCCAAACAACTCTAGCCTGCAACGCAATGGCAACCGTCCACAATGTCAAGTCTGTGGCAAGATGGGGCATGTTGCATTGAAATGCTACCATCGCTTTGATCATTCCTACCAGGCGGAGGACCCTCATGTTGCGGCGCTGGCGACAACACCATCCTATGGCGTGGATCCAAATTGGTACACTGACTCGGGAGCTACTGACCACATCACCTCTGAGTTAGACAAGCTCTCCATGCGTGACCGCTACCACGGCAAGGATCAGGTGCAGGCGGCCAACGACATAGGTATGGCAATTTCACACATTGGTCACACTCGCATTCCTATATCTACTTCTGAGCGTTCTCTTAAGTTGAGCAACATTCATCATGTCCCTAATGCCCATAGAAATCTTGTTTCCGTGCATCGTCTTACTACTGATAATAATGTTTATCTTGAATTTCATCCAAATTATTTTCTTGTTAAGGATCGGGTCACGAGGAAGCTTCTTCTTCAAGGCAAATGTGAGGGAGGTTTATACCCACTGGTGACTTCCTCCATCGCCTTGAGCAAGCGAGCTCTCACCAGTGTCAAGGTTACTCAAGATCTTTGGCATTGTCGACTTGGTCATCCTTCTTCAGCAATCGTCCATCATGTTCTTCACAAAAATAATCTTCCAGTTGCTTCAGACAAGGCTGCCCCTCATGTGTGCAATGCTTGTCAAGAGGGGAAGAGCCATCAGCTTCCTTTTCACCTTTCAAATAATGTATCAAGTGCTCCTTTGGAACTTGTTTTCACTGATGTATGGGGCCCTACCCGCACCTCAGTAGGAGGATTTCGTTACTATGTCAGCTTTATAGATGATTTCAGTAATTTTTTTTGGTTCTATCCTATTAAATTCAAATCCGATGTTGCTCCTATCTTTGCTCGCCACTCCATGTAGAACGCATCGTTGAATCGAAAAATTATTTCGTGCAACTGATGGGGTGGGAATATCAAACCTTACGTAATCTTCCAACACAATGGCATTAGGCATTTGATCTCCGTCCGACACCCATCGCCAGAATGGGTCTCACGAACTAAGCACCGTCATATTGTTGATGTTGGTTTATCTCTTCTCGCTCAAGCTTCTATGCCTTTGCGATTTTGGGATGAAGCTTTCACGTCTGCCTGTTTCATTATAAACAGATTGCCCAGCCGTGTTATTCAATACTGTACTCCTCTTGAGAAACTTCTTGGGGTCAAAACTGATTATTCCTTGCTCAAGACTTATGGATGTGCATGCTGGCCAAACCTGAGGCCATATAACAACCATAAACTTGAGTTTCGATCCAAGAAATGTGTTTTCATCGGCTACAGTAATTTTCATAAAGGGTATAAATGTTTGGATAAGCAGACTGGATGTGTCTATATTTCTAGAGATGTGATCTTTGATGAGTTGGTTTTTCCGTTCGCTCAGGATGATGTTCCGCATCCACCATCTTTTCACTCCAGTGATGTTCTATTGCCTTTACATCTCACAACTCCTCATACTTCCATTCCTTCTGTGAGTGACCATGTGCCTGAATGTGCTATATCGATGCCTAGTACTACTGCCAATAACCCTGCAGGTAATGTCTTTGCATCCAGTCCTATGGCAAGTCCAGAAGTTACTGTGGCGCAACCAACAATTCAGTCTCATGGCATGCGAACTCGGCTCCAAAATAATATTCAGCAGCCCAAGCAATTCCATGATGGCACTGTCAGATACTCAACCAAGGAGAGAAAAACATTCACTGCTGTTGTTGCTAGTGTCAAGCCTGCTGCCCATGTTGCTAAACCTGCTACCCATGTTGCTGTGGTTGAGTCCTCCTGTTATCAAGATGCTCCGCAAGATGAGAATGTTGCCCATGTTGCTGTGGTTGAGCCCTTCTGTCATCAAGATGCTCTGCAAGATGAAAACTGGCGCCAAGCTATGGATGGAGAATATGAAGCTCTCGTTCGCAACAAGACATGGCACTTAGTTCCTGTCCAGCGTGGTCAAAACCTGATTGATAGTAAATGGGTGTTCAATCTTAAGCATCGAGCTGACGGGAGGATTGATCGTTACAAGGCACGGCTTGTTGCGAAAGGTTTTAAGCAAAGATATGGCTTGGACTACGAAGATACTTTCAGCCCAGTTGTGAAACCTACAACGGTCAGACTCATTCTTTCTCTAGCTGTTTCCCGGGGGTGGAGGTTGAGGCAAATTGATGTACAAAATGCATTCCTACATGGGGTGCTTGAAGAACATGTGTTCATGAAGCAACCACCGGGCTATGAAGATCCACACTTCCCAAATCATGTGTGCAAGCTGGACAAGGCTTTGTATGGCCTCAAGCAAGCGCCAAGAGCGTGTTATTCAAGGCTTAGTTCAAGATTAGAAGAGCTTGGTTTTGTGCCATCACAAGCAGACATGTCCCTGTTCATCTACAATCACAGTGGTAGTATTATATACATGTTGATTTATGTAGATGACATTATTATTGCAAGCTCATCTACCCAGGCTACGGAAGAACTACTCAAGCAGCTGCATAGGGATTTTGCAATCAAGGACATGGGCAATTTGCATTACTTTCTTGGTATAGAAGTTCTGCAAGAGAAGAATGGCATTGCTTTGACACAAAAGAAGTACATTGGTGATATACTAGCAAGAGCAAATATGTCAAAGTGCAAGCCCATTTCAACACCTATGTCAGTGAGTGAAAAGCTGTCAAGATTAGAGGGCAAGCCACTGTCAGAAGCTGAAACAACCAAGTATAGAAGTATCGTTGGTGCTCTTCAATACTTGACGATAACCCGGCCAGATATATCTTTCTCTGTCAATCGAGTATGTCAATATGTTCAGGCTCCCACTCAAGATCACTGGTCGGCGGTCAAAAGAATTCTCAGGTATCTGCAACACACTCGGGTTATGGCGTTTCATATCAGGAAGTCCAGCTCGAGTCTTATAAGTGCCTTCACCGACTCAGATTGGGCAGGTTGTTCAGATGACCGTAGATCAACTAGTGGATTTGCGGTTTTCTTTGGTGCAAATCTTGTTTCTCGGAGTTCGAAGAAGCAGCACACAGTGTCAAGAAGCAGCACCGAATCAGAGTACAAGGGTTTAACCAATACAACAGCCGAAGTCATGTGGGTGCAATCGCTGCTTCAAGAACTTGGCATATTTCAGAAGAGACCACCGTCTCTGTGGTGTGACAACCTGGGCGCGACTTATCTTTCAGCAAATCCCGTCTTCCATGCTCGCACTAAACACATTGAGGTTGATTTCCATTTCGTCAGAGAACGGGTGGCGAGGAAACTGTTGGACATTAGGTTTATTCCTTCACAAGATCAGACGGCGGACATCTTTACTAAGGCGCTGCTTGTACGAAGTCTTGTGAGTTTTAGACACAATCTGAACCTATTGTAGTAGGTTAAGATTGAGGGAGAGTGTTGAAATAGTCATTGTACATTCTGTGTACGTGTGTAACAATTAGTCCTAGTCTTAAGGAAGCTAGCATAGAAGCAGGAAAGGTGGAGAGTAATTCTCGCCACGCACGTTGTGCATGTATCAGGGATTTTCGGATGGTACTGTTTGACATCCAGGAAATTACTTAACAGGTAGAACCCGTCACTTCTCTTGTGCGGGATTCTTTCCAAAACTCTCTCTTCTCAAATCTTTTCACTCCTCGATGCACATAAAAGCGAATCGATTACGCTTACGCGTCCATCTTGATCTCCTCTTCCAATCCCCTGAATTGGTTTCCTCCAACCCAATCTATTTTCATCGCTATCTGCAGAATACTGAGCTCTACCCAAAGGATCTTCTCCGACGAGTTGCGCCTTCATCCGACGTCCGCCGGCCGGACCGTCTGCGGCGTTGGCTTCGTGTCGTCGCCCTTTATGTCATGGTTTCATCCCCGTCGCCTGAAGATCGTTGGAGCCATGTCAAGCCGTAAAGCCGAAACGTGCTCATCGTGCTCCTCGCTTCCTCGGTGAGTTTTTCCAAAATCCAATCGAGCCATCGCGTCCGGCTCGTTGTTTTCTTTCCGTTTTGTCCCTTCGCCTGACTGCCGAACGTCGCCATCTCCATGTGCCAAAACGGCCGAGCGAATGCTGTCACTGTTCATGTCTGTGGTGTGTACAGTACGTAGCTTCCTCCTATGTTGCTTCCTTTTGTTGTCGTTCATACCTCTCTGTGATTCCTTCTATACCTTTGATCCTCTCTATTAATTCATTGCTCTCTACCAGATGATTGTCATGTCCTGCTGCCAACTCCATGTGCATGTGACCAGGCCGAAGCCCTCTGCATCCCCTCTGGACCGATGCAAGCAACACAGGTTTACTCTATGTATTTCTTTTTCTTTATCTACAGATGTGTGAATCAAGCAGCACCTTTCCTCTGCTAATCCTTGCCATCACGTCGCACCAAGGTCAGCCAGCAGCAATTCCTTGCGCCATGAACCAGTCGCATGTGCGTGTCTTATGTGGTCTGTTGCTTCATCCATCCAGTTCCTCTCTGTTAATCTTGCTCTGTTGATTGTCTTGCATCTATGGAACTTCAATTCTTGATCAACTACTGTTGGCCGTATTTAACTAGGCCGATGTGCTATGCACTACTCATGCATGGCCTAGTACGTGAAGGCCTTGCATCCTTCCTGATTCTTTCTTGAGTCATTGTTTTCCAATCTCAGTACCAGGCAGCACCACCATGCGCCATAACCGGCCATGGATGCGGTCATTATTCATGACTACGTGTGCGTGTGCATCTCGGTTGGGTGGGCTGTTCCTTGTTCAGCTGCTATGCTAGTCATTCTCTATTTTGATTCTCTTTGTGAATCCTTTTCTAATCCTTGCAGTACGAAGCCGCCACCTCCTGCATCAAAATCGGCATGTTGCCTCGGTTCCTGTTCTTGTCTAGCATCTAGTACATGATTATATGGCTTGTTCTCTGATCCCCTTCTCTCTCTGTTAATTATTTCCCTAATCCATCCTTTGTCAACTAAGTGCAAAATCTTCGCTTGTGCCTTTTCCATACACCAAAAATCTGGTCGACAGGCGGCAGCAGCTTCTTTGTTCATCTGTTGCTTTGGCATTAATACATTCCCTGTTGAACCATTCTGATACTTCCCTTCTTTGTTGTTTCTCCTAGCCCTTCTTTCCCTTACATATGGACCCTTTGCCATCCATACATATATATCTATCTCTCACTTACATGTTGACCCCATATATCATCCTCCTAATAAAAAACCCTATATTAGTTCTCTCTCTTACATGCGGATCTCGTATGTCAGTCAAACCCTAACCATGAGCTTGGTCCACCGTGGACTAGCTTATGTTAATGGACTTGGTCTATAGACCAGTGGCCCACGTGTCAACCCCAAATTCTATTTTTGAGAATTAATTTAATTCTTGAAAAGCCTTTTATCTTATTGCTCCCACTTGTCTCTCTCTCTCTACCTTATTTCTGGAATTATTTTAATTCTAGAAATCTATAAATATCAGTCGGTCCCACCTATCATACACCCACCTAATTTCTAATATTTTCGGAATAGAATATTCCGTAGACCCCAATTGACATTTCATGTGAATTTCAATCTTTCGAGAGACATATCTTCTTCATCTGAATTCCAATTGAACTCATTCAAGTTCCTAAATTCATTATCTACCTTCCAATACCATTCAATTTCAATTTGGAGTTTATTTTATTTGTCTTTTTGAATTTAGTTTGTTTTGCGCTTTCTTTCTCGTTAGACGCCAAAGTCCCGGAATCGTCCGACGGAGCTGAAGATCAAGGAAGTAGAAGATCAAAGATAAATTAAGATCATCATTGCTGTAGCAAGGCAAGTTATACCTTTGATCATGTTGAATCCCAGTTTTCAAAATACTTTGTTTCAAATTATTACATTTACTTTAAGTATTTATTTAAATGCTTTTGGGTATAGCTATGTCCAATTTGTTACACCCACCTTGGCTAATTGATATGTCATAATCTTTTGTCACCCTAGATTGGTTCATATTTAGTTGGTGCTATGGTATTACCAATATGTGTTGGTTAGATACGAGTAGCTGCTTAGCCATGCAACGAGTCATCATCATCACCTGAGTTGCAATTATAAATTTGACTAAGTGATTATGAAACTTTGTGATAAAACTGTGTGCACTATGTGTTATTACTTTGTGATAGCATGTGTTGCACTTAACCAACAGGGAGGGAAAGGATTTAGACTGAGGCAAGTGGTGGTTACTGTGTGATACGGTGGAAGCTATGTGCATGAAAATAATAATCTTTGTGGCATAGTTAGAAATTGGAAGTCTTGCCTTGCTCAATTAAGGACTTAACTTTGTGCGCCATTGAACTGAGCCTTACTGTACGGCCACTTGCCTGATGGGACGGGCCTAACTTAGTAAGTTATGGAATCTTTGCATTGACAACTCAGGTTGTAGGTTAGGCTCTGTGTAAGGATGGAGGTGTGTACCGCTGTGTTTGGGTGCACATCGCGGGACGATTCGTCGCATCCCTGTCCAACGGTGTGTGTTATGCCAAGCAACTGTGTTAGGATTGGCATAGCGGTAAGCATACTGGGAGTGTCAATGTTGAGATGAAGTTTATGAAAGGTTTTGTTGTGATCAGCTCTGATCCAGTTGATTGCATCTTGTGGGTAAAGTGTACAACCTCTGCATTGTATTAACCAATCTATTCGAATAGCCACGTCCGAGGTCATGGACATGCTTGGGGATTTCACACGGGGAGTAGATTTTCATAAAACAATTGGGAAGGGACAGCTGTGTGATTTAAGTCATATGGCTGCGTGCGAGAATTTGATTAGGCTATGTGTCTTTGTGAAAACCAATGTTAAATTAATATTGTCTATTTTTTTTGAATTATGCTTTTAATCTATTATTTGTATTCAATTACAAATGTTAAATTTATGCAAAATAACCACAGAAGCCATTTCCTTTGGAATAAGCCATCATCTATAAATTGTATTCTGTGGTATGACTTGCTAGTACGGTTGTGTACTCACGCTTGTTGTAAAACTTACGCCCAAATCTACAGAAGTGGAGGAATCATCAGCGAATAAGGTCTACTTCAAGGATCGAAGAGAACTAGGTCGCGCACCCCAGCCGATTGTCTATGGGCATATGGATGGACTTCACTGAAGTTATTCCGTTATGTTCCGCTACAGCTTCATTGAGCTATTTGCCTTCTAAGGCATTAATTGTAAGCTTTGACCTTAAGATCTTTACTCTGATATTTATTGTTATTTGCCTATTTATTAGTCATCTTTGTATATCGAAATGATATTTCATCGATGTTGCCACTGTGTGCACTAGCGTGATCCACTAGTGCAGTATACACAGAGGGTGCAGAATTACATTTTTGGGTCTCAACAGAGGCGGTATCAGAGTCATATCGACTGTAGGTCGTGACCTTAGTTAGAATGGTCATTTGTAAGGAAAGCTTCAAAACTTATTTTACAAATGGAAAATCTTAATGATGTGCAATTCTCATCTTGTCTATTCTATACTCTTCCATTCTATTCCTTTCTCATCTATATTCGTCCTCACTATTTTGAGTATTAAATTGGACTCGTTTCTCTCATAACTTCTATAGTTGTCATTATTTGTGCCAAATTTCTTGGTGGATGCCCAAGAGCTGTTTTGAGCAACTCTTTGAAGACCAATAGGAAGTTGTATGTCGCCCTTGCCTTCTCCAAGCTTCTCCTCCAAGGATCGCAAGCAGTCAACGTTTGACGAACACCGTGACCAGTTCGAGTTTTCTTTAGACTAGCCACATAAGATAGGTCAGCATAGGTTCCTCTTGTGTGTTGAGCCAAGCCGCCCAGTTAAGTTAGAGTTTAATCGACTAGATGATTATTTTTTTGTTTGCTTTCTTCTGTGTGTAGTTGTTGTGAGTTTTATGCTTCTTAATAGCTTTCCGGCTATTTGTGTGTTCCTTGATGTTCTTTGGGTTAAACCTACTCCCCTTAGTAGATTGCCTTCCCTTACCTTATGCTTTTCCCTCTCATTAATGAGCCCTGGTCAGCCAGCAGATGGAGAACCCCAGTGAAGCCAGCCTTGTCAGTAATCTCGAGACAGTCTGTGCTAGCTCAGATCTTGTCAATCCCAATAGACAGTTGTTAGTACCAGAGTAGCAGATCCAGTCATTGTACAATGTTTGGCCGCTTAGACTCAACTCATGAACACGATGATGTAGAATATGAACAACAGGATGACCTAGCAGAATTAGACCACCACTACCTTAGTCAATTTGATGAATTAGAATAATCAAGCAAGTCGTCGTACCGTCACCAGTGTCACTACCAGAGCAGACGATGACCAACAACTATCTCCAGTGCTAGTAGTGACACATCAGAGCCTGAATCAGCTTCCTACCACCCAGAATCAACTCATGCCAGCAACGATGCAATCATCGGACATTAGTAATGTCTACAGGGATGCACAACTCGTTGCCACCCTAATGGCGCACCCTCAGTTCGAGCTTGCAAAGTCCTTAAGGACCAAGCCTCCTGTTTTTGAAGGATCAACCGCACTCAATGATGCAGAATCTTGGATTCACACCATAGAAGAAAAGCTAATTGTTGTACGATGCAATGATAGTGAGAAAGTTCTCTATGCCACTCATCAATTAGAAGGAGTTGCATTATATTGATGGAAAAACTTTCGTGCCGCCCATCAGGACAAGAAGACCATCACTTGGTCGGAGTTTACCGCAGCTTTTCATCAACAGCATGCGACATCAAATAAGAGTGACCAAGAAAAACCTGATATTCCAATATCCTACACCAAATCTAGCCGTTGTCATTTGAAGTGTTGTCAACCAGATAAGTCAGAAGATTGTGCATGTATCCATTGTGGAGAAATAGGCCATAGCGCCGATGAGCACAATATCAATTATTTTAGTTGTGAAGGAAACCATTCTGTTGGTGAATGTCCAATGAGCAAGATCATATGTTTCTTATGTGAAGGCGATGATCATTGTCTGAGTTAGTGCCCCATATATTCAGGGTTAACTTCTGCAACACAATGCCAGCAAGAAAATTTCCGAGCCATAGTCAAAGCATTAGCAAAAGAAGGTAAACCATTGTCAGTGCAAGATATGTCAACTGAAGAATCACAAAAGCAGAATATTGACCTTGGCAACCAACCTCAAAAGAAAAGCAAGTCAATATCACTAGTAGAGTGTTACGAGTGTGGTAAGCAAGGCCACTATGCCAGCAGATGTCCTGCAAAGTGTCAGGCTTCAACCTTCAAGAATGATAGTCATTCTGCCATAGTCTCCTCAGAAAGATCGCAAGATCAGACACGTTTATGCTGCAATTATCGCAAAGGAGCCAGTGTCCTCAGAGGAACCAGTCACTCACTTCAGATGCAAGAAGTTGTGTCAGTCAAAATCATAACACCTAGAGCAGTTGGTAACGCACCAGGATCCGTTTGTCCAACGAAGCAGTCAAAGAAGAGACGTATGAACGGTGATGTTACCAAGAAAGTTAGAGAATTAATGTAACTTTTCCTTTGTTGGAGAGCTAAAAATGTGAACATCTTTGCATGCAAGTTATGGAGAAAAGGAAATTGTTGGATATTAAATCATTGGATACCTTTCCAAGAGTCTGCCTTTGCAAATTGAGTAATCAAGCATTAAGTCATGATGATTGAAGGCTGTAGAGCCGTAACTATGTAATGTGATGTTGAATTCCAACTCATCATTTTGCATAGCAGTGAGACAATAGTAAATGATTAAAGAATCTAATCATTGGATAATGTTCATATCCGCAAGAGAGTATGCAATTATCATTGCAAATGATCTATACAGCATGAAAAAGGCCAAGTGTCTTTAATCCTAAAGGGATTGTAAGTAGCTTAGTTCAAGAAGAAAAGCTACACAGGTTATGCAGATTATCACCCTTGCAGCCATGTTCATTCTCAGGATACGTATTGAAAATCTGTGTTAAAGATTGATGACAGTGGTGACAGAGGTGTGTCAGTCAGTTCAGATTTTGAAGCTCGGAAGAAAAGTTTGTCAACATGAGTTACTAGTCAGCAACAGGATTTCCTCAACTCCAGAAGTGTCTTTGAGCATCGATCAAACAGCCTTGTTAGAAACAATCGAGTTTCAAGATGTCTTCCTGCCAAGAGCTAGTTTGTCAAGTTTTCGTTGAAGCGTGAAGTTCAGCAAGAAGCAAGACGTTTTTCCCTAAGTGTTCAGAAGAGCAGTTTTGTCAAAGTAAAATCAGTTTGAAAAGCCAGAAGAGAACCCGAAGGCTGAGTTCCCTAACCTTTTCTACAGCCAGCCTGAATCCCGGGGACGAGATTCTTTTAAGGGGGGGAGGTTTGTAACGTCCCAAAATTTGACTTTTCAAAAATCTTTTGAGTAGTTTAGGTCCCTGGAAAATTTCACCAATTTTATTTGAATTAATAAAGCTTAATTGAGAATTTTCTAAATTAAAAATATTTAATTTGACTAATCTAAACATCAATTTAAAGAAAATCTGTTTTAGTTGGCTTCCTTGTGCTCCAAGGAATTTTTGTGTATTTTCTAAGATTTTTCTGCATTTGTTTGCTATTTATTTGGCTTTCTTCATTTTTTAGATTTTCTTTAATTCCAAAAATCTTCTTTCTCTCTCCTGCCCACTTGCTACAGTAACCATCAGGCACTGTTCACATTCGTATCCCAGCCGATTATTTCCAACCGAGAGACTCGTTCTGTACGCATTTCCAATTCAAACTTCCAAAATAAACTCCCTTTCCTTTCTCCTCTCGGCTGCTACAATACCCATCGATACTATTCATCCAGATCCCAACAGAGCCGCGCGCTACAGCAAATCGTGGTTTACTGTTCATGTATCACAGTCGATCGCTCCCAGCCGAACTGAACTTCAATTTCTAAATTCCATATCTTTTTCCTCGGTGCGCAAAAAAGCGAACCGTTTGTTCCTGCGCGTCCGTCTTGATCTCCTCTTCCAATCCCTTGAATTTGTTTCCTCCAAACCAATCTATTTTCATCGCCATCTGCGGAATACTAAGCTCTACCCAAAGGATCTTCTCCGACGAGTTGCGCCTTCATCCGACGTCCGCCGGTCGGACCATCTGCGGCGCTGGCTTCGTGTCGTCGCCCTCTACGTCATGGTTCCATCCCCGTCGCCTGGAGATCGCCGGAGCCATGTCAACCCGTAAAGCCGAAATGTGCTCATCGCGCTCCTCGCTTCCTCGATGAGTTTTTGCAAAATCCGATCGAGCCATCGCGTCCGGTTCGTCGTTTCCTTTTCGTTTTGTCCCTTCGCCTCACTGTAGGACGTCGCCATCTCCATGTGCCGAACCGGCCGAGTGAATGTTTTCACTGTTCATGTCTGTGGTGTGTACAATATGTAGCTTCCTCCTCTGTTGCTTCCTTCTATTGTCGTTCATGCCTGTCTGTGATTCCTTCTATATCTTTGATCCTCTCTATTAATTCATTGCTCACTACTAGATGATTGTCATCTCCTGCTGCCAACTCCATGTGCATGTGACCAGGCTGAAGCGCTCTGCATCCTCTCTGGACCGATGTAAGCAACACATGTTTACTCTCTGTATTTCTTTTTCTTTCTCTCCAGATGTGTGAATCAAGCAGCACCTTTCCTCTGCTAATCCTTGCCATCACCTCACACCAAGGTCAGCCAGTAGCAATTCCTTGCGCCATGAACCAGTCACATGTGCGTGTCTTATGTGGTCTGTTGCTTCATCCATCTAGTTCCTCTCTGTTAATCTTGCTCTGTTGATTGTCTTGCATCTATGGAACTTCAATTCTTGATCAACTGCTGTTGGCCGTATTTAACTAGGCCGATGTGCTATGCACTACTCATGCATGGTCATGGAGCTCCTTAGTGGTCCTTGGGTGCTCTGGAGTTGGTGCTCTAGGGTGATCGTGGGGGTGGTCCTGGACGTGGGTGCGGCCAGTACCTCCCACACATGGTTTTGGGAGTGAGTTGGTGCTCATGACCTCCCTTCTAAATCTTTCGTATTTGTGTTTTGTTGTCTTTAACTCGAGCTCTTAACCTACTTCTGCTATTTTTTGTGAAATGTTGCTCTTTGCAAACTAACCATGCAGCTTCCCTTTTGTCAAGCCCAAGCAAGAATATTATTTGCATAATTGTTCCCTGTGACTTGCTGAGTACATTCAATGCACTCATCACTTTTGTCTTGCTGTTGCAAGCAGTGGCTGAAGATGACCCAGGTCTTGGTGGCTCAGACCTCTTCGAGGAGGAATTCTTTGATGACCCGAGCTTCTAGGGACGTCCTCCACTCGACAGCCTTTGGGTTTGTCAGATGGCCCGCGCGTTTTAAGTGTTTTGCTGTAAAGTTTGTTCTTGGATTTTGTAGCCCTTGTTGGCAACCACTGTAAACAATCTTGGCTATAAGGCCCTTGTTTATTTAATTGTTGTTCTTTTCCACTACTCCTTTTGTGGACTGTGTGGTTGTGATTACACCTATGTTGTCTTGTGCTAGTTAGCTTCGGTTCCTAGGAGTAACTCAGTGGTAGAAGCGTCCACGATCTCCAAGAGGTCCCTGCGATCTCCTGGGAGGTCCTGGAGGACCTCCTCTATGGGTGTCCTTAGAGGACCTACACGACCTCTGGGTGGTCCTGTCGGACCTCCCTAAGAGGTCCTAGGGGATCTTCTTAGTACATCCTAAGGTGGTCTTGACAGAGGTGGTATCAGAGCCCTAGTCGACTGTAGGACGTGACCCTAGATAGAAAGGTCATTTTAGGCAAGTTTCAAAAGCTATTTTCTAAATCAAACCAACTTTGTAATTTGCCTAGTGGTTCTTTTCTTGTCTTGATCTATTCTGATCTTACCTTATTCAATTCTTTTTCTCATCCTACTCTATCTTCTTCTTTTCTCCCCTCTCTGGAACTTCATTTTCAAGTGTAATTTGACCCCCTTACCCTTGTAATTCCTGTAGGGCCGTTTCCTTAAGTTTAAGTGGTATTGGTCCCCTGGTTGTCGAACCGCTTAGGGGAGGACAGTAGGACCTTCTGTTTGAGTTTTGTTGCCTCTCTTTAGCCTCTGGGCTTTTGGTTTTTGGGTTTAACCGATTACCCCTAATAGGTTAATCTAATCTTTCTCCCCTGCTCTAACTCCCTCTTATCTATTACGCTTTCTTCTTATCTTTTAAACCTGGGAGTTCTGTGCAGATGGTTCAAACTCGACAATCAGCGAGCTAAGATGAGCCAGCAGAACAATTGCGTCCACCACCGCCACCTCCAGCACCAGTGCTAGAACAAGGTCTGGGCCAGTTTATGGTAGGGCAAGCGTAGATGATGAGTGTGAGACCCCGGTTTATTAAGTTTATAATACTTAACCTTCCACTAGTCCTAGTATCACAAACAGAATAATCTGTGCCTTGATGGACATGTGCTTCCCAGAAATTGCAGCACACATTCATCATACAAAGGCATGCATCATTTCCATACAACAATAGATAACAAGTCTACCAAAAGACATACATAAATACTAAGTTATTACAGAACAGCCGACCGGCTAAATGACAGAAGTATCAAGTAACAGCGGAAGCAAAAGATGCCATAAGATGGCTTAAACCAAAAGACGACCTGTAGTGCCCCAGAATAGAATTCGGGAAGAAACCTAGTTAAGTAAAAGGAAAAAGTATTAGGAAGTTGTTTCCGGCGAAGGACTAGTTGGAAATTATGTTATAGCAGGAGAAAGAGGGGGGTTTTTGAAAGTTTCCGAAAACTTGGGCCTGGGCTTTGGCCCATAGGGGCCCATGTGTGGCCGGCCAAGGGGGGAGAGCATCTCCTTTTCCCTCCCCCCCTCCTAACCCTAGCCGCCTCTCTCCCTTGCCCCATCCCCTCCACCCGTGAGCCCTCCTCTCTCCCTTAGGCAGCCGCCCCATCCTCTCCCCTGCGCACCACCCTTGCCAGGGTCTCCCCAGCTGCTGTACTCCCTTGCCCTTGCGCCTCCCTCGCTGCCGGCAAAGCCCCGCCCGTCTTCCTCGCTTGCCGACTCGGAGAAGAAGGAGTTCGCTGGTGGTGATCGGCTATTGGAGGGGGAAGAAGAGGAAGAGATTGGGACCATCTTTGGGGGAAGAGCTCGCTGGTGGGTGCTCGTCGTGCCCGGCAAGCAGTTCTTCAAGGGTAACCACGTTTTCCCCTCGTTTAGATGCCTTAGCACTTAATTGTTCTATGTCGGTAATTCTGTCACCTCAGGGCAGATCGCGTTAGAGGGACGTTTTGATATAGTTAATTGCGGATTCAGCCTCGAGCGTCTCCTAGAAAGTTGTAGAGGACGTCAATAGCTTTCAATGAAGTGCTAGATCGTAATTTTTGGACCCCTGTAGCAAAAGTTATGATTTTATTGGTGCAGCTGTTCTGCAACCCTGTCAGTTTCTGGACAGGTTTTAGTGATATGAACTTTGCGATCAGTTAAAGATAGAATTAGAGGATCTCAGTATAACGAAAGTTGTAGATAATTGTCGTAGCTTTCAGGGAAGCACAAGAACGCGAAATTTGGTTAAACGATCTGAAAGTTATGATAGTTTTAGTGCGCTGTCCAGAAAGGGTGACGTGAAATCGATGTTTTGTTAATCAGGTTAAAAGTGATTTTAGATGGCCGAATCAGGGGAGCTCACCAACTAGGTTTAGTTCGGAAATTTGATAACCTTTCAATGAAGTCCAAGAACACGTAATTTGGACCTCTGTACAGAAAGATATGAATTTTAGAACTTAACTGTTCACAGAAGGTACAGAACAGCAATTAGAAATTTGGAGTCGGGATTGGGTTGCGAGCTATTGCCGTTGTGTTTGTTTTAGAATTCATGTGGTTCGTTACTGTGGTCTTAGTCTATGTTCTTGATTGAATTTAGGTGGGGGAAGAGTACCGGAGGCAGCACCGACTTCACGTTCCCAGTTCTCACGTGGTTAAGGCAAGTGCATTGTTTGATTTGTGAATGTGTTTGACTGGTCATGATTGTGTGCTTCTCGATATGTGGTAGCATGGTGAGATTGTTGGCTTGATGTTGATTTAAGATTGATGGATGCGTCATATATGTCCACGCTCTATTGTTGTATGTACTTACTGTCTTGTGGTAATTTGATGATGATTAAATGATGAGCATGTGCATATTGAGATCATATTGAGGCTTGGTCATGTGGTGACCAAGTATGTTTCTTTGAGATCCCGTCATGAAGGTGGCGGGCCGAGATCCTCACTCGTGGAGTGTGGGCTTGAGGTCCCCATTACTTGCGGAGTAATGGGCAATTGGTCCTGTGCGTGCGCGCACGTGCATGGGTATGCGGCGGCGGTTGCATACTCTGCATTACGGTGTAATGCACACGAAAGATAAAGAGAAAGGATCCTTGAGCATTGCATCTGCATGTGAAGTGTTTGTTGTTGATCTTACGTATATTGATGCTGATGTTATGGCTTCTATTTACGTACTTGCTGAGTCTGTGGACTCACTCTTGCGTTGTTGTTGTTTTAGGTACCGAGCCAAGAACGACATGCATGGGGAAGTAGACGCTAGTCACACACATGCCACATGAACTAAATAAAGTTGAATGATCTTCAGATAGTAATTGTTATTAGTAAATGAGCGAGATGCTCAAAGGTTTATTATATCATGTGTCTTGAGGTGGTTTAAGTGTAATAACGATGAGTAGTTGAACTTTATACTTCACTGGATTGCTGGATATGTAGCATATCTTTGATTATCTTTTGATGTCTCTAGATGGTAGTTTGGTTAATTTATGATTCATTTGAATGTTGGAACCTCCGTGTAATTAACTTTACAAGGGAGGTTCTGCCGAAATTTATTAAGTTTGCTATGATTAGAATTATTAGGGTTTGTTTAGTAGCATTCCAGACTCATGTTGGGCTGGGGTGTTACAGTTGGTATCAGAGCGGGCGGTAGGTCCGTGGTGATTGGATTTACAACCTAGGCAAATTAAATTGCTAAAATTTTGTAATGGTTAATGAACTTATAAACCTGACACACTGGTGTACAGTAGGATGGGATGGGTCAAGCATTGCATTTACGCTTCCGTTGAGTTGTATTAATGATTCCTGTTTTGAGATGATCTCATTATATCTATAGCATAATACTATGGTTATTATGTGTGGGGTAACCCATGTTGAGAGATGGAGGTAGTGGTTGTGGTCTGGGCTATACCAGTTACACCACCGTTAGTGGTATAGGAATAGCGAAGTATCCACTTAAGAGATCGTAATACAAAGCGTTGGTAGCGAGTTTACTTAAAAGAGTTGTTCTCTTCCCGAATTTGAATTTGGTCAACTCTTATCCAATTGAGATTGATGAGTTTCTCTTGGGTTATTCATTCTTGTGGTTGATAGGTTACTTTGAGAAAAGTTGATGCGTTTCCATTGGTTTACTTTGCCCCTTAAAGCATTTATTGTTTTCCCAATCGTTGAGTTAATCTTGCGGCCGCCGAATTTGGTTAATTGTAAAGATTGGCCTTTGTGTTGGAGTTCTGTTTGTCTTATTGGAAAACATGACCACATTATTTCACTTGATGTTTTTGGTTAATAAAAGTTTCGTTTTGCAAGTCCTTTAGTACAAGAAAGCTTTGAATCAATGTAACTTCCCGGGTATTTAGTGTTGAAGTTGAATGGTTCTCTTTTATGAAAGAAAATATTAAATTCTTTAGCGATGTCTTCTTGTGGTTAAGATGGAGGTTATAAACAAAGAAATTGATGGGAATGATATGTGTTATCAGGTGAGGTCTGCAGAGTGTGTGAATGATCGATCATAACTAAGATCCTTCAAAGGAAAGCTCATAAATTTGAAAGTGTCTTGTAGTAGTTCTTGATGAGCCGTGTTTAATAGTACAACTATACCTAATTGTAAACCGTAGAGTTAACAAGAAGGGTGGAACATTTATGAATTGATTTGATCATTAAGAGTGATACATTTGGTAAACTTCTTTGGTAAATTGGATTAACGGATCACAATGGATTAACCTAACCGTTTGGGATGGTTAAGTACAAAAGGAGTTAGATTATTGTGTTAGTGGATATTAATCTTGGAGTAACCCTTGGTGGATGTTTAGTGATTGTATGTAATTGTTAGGTGCAATTATTGACTATTAAAGTTTGGTGTTGAGCTTTACTAAGAGAAAAATTGATGGGATTTAATAGATGAACAATAATTACATGATGGTAGAACTATCGGATAATAGTATGTCATTGATGGAAGGGCTTTGGAATAACCTTTTAAATTGTGTACTTAGTTCCCTCTAAATAAAGTGGTTGTTGTAGTGAGGGTGTAAGAATCTGGTATGCACTCATTTGAGGATGAGATGATAAAGGGGTATGTCACATTTTGGTGAGCCTTGGTGGCTAATAAGGGAAGAGTTGAGGATAACGAATCTTGTTAAGAGTGAATTATTCTTGGTGTTGATAAGACTGTCCACAAGAGATTGTGACGCGTCGGAGTGGTGATGATTCTTCTAGAAGAAAAAATAAGTCGATTGCTTTTCGTAGTATCGGATAAATGAAATGTTTGGAGTTTGGCATTCTTGATCCTTTGGTTGTTCATGATTTATGTCGTAGATGATATTAGTTTGACCAATGAGGCGTATTGGAAGGTTCTATTTAGTTCTTAAGTGATTAATGTGATTTGGTTTTAAAGGTACTACTGTTTGGGTTGACAAGTAATGATGTAATCAAAGAAAACTGTTTTAATTGTTGACGGAAAATGAGTACCATAAGCATTTGAGGTTGGGGTTGAGAATTGTAATTTGCAACCTTTCTGTCGTTGCAGCTTAAGAGTTTCTTGGGTTTCCTTAGCAATGTTTATTATGATTTATGGAGGTTTGAAAATTTCTTCTTGTGGGACATGTGCCCACAACTGTGGACTTGTGTTTTGTTTTTTTTGAGATCATTACTATTTGATTGTTACTCTTGGTCTCGTGCTCATTCCGACGAGCAAAGCTTGCTTGTGTGTTGAACCTTGTATTTGTTTGTTTCTTCCTTTTTGAGAAAGGATTTAACCTACTTGTGTTGCCAAGTCTAATAGAGAGTATTATGGTGACTGGTTGGAGGTGGACAAGTATTTGGTAGGGGTGAGATTTTGGGAACCAGTCTATGTGAAGAACAGTAGAAGGTGTATTGGTTTTGACCTATAACTTCTTTGAGAGATTTTTATGGAGTGATTGTCATTGGGAAACAACTGATTAGTGTTTCGACTAGTGGAACCTAAGGCGAATTATGATCCAGTAACCTTTGTCCATGTTGGAATATTGGGATTAACGAAATTATGGACTCTTGATAAACTTATCAGAGTATCGCAATTGAATACTTAGTATGATTGTGCAGAAGAGTTTTGATGGTGAAGGTTAATGAGAGTAGCGGTGTGGAGAAACCTAAGTGTTGTGCTAATTAATGGGATAGCAGGAATTGTTGAGTTATGATCAAGTATGATTCGCCTCGTAGGTAACCCTATGGGGTTAGATTATCTCTAAGTATAACTTGGTCAAGAATTTATTTATTAATTGACGTTGGTGATTGAGTATGTTTGAATCTTGGTGAGCAGTTAGGGTTTTGCGAACGGGTATATTGTGGTTGTGTAATCGAATTGGATTGGTGTGGATTAGAGAAGGTCTAAGGCACGTGAAATAAATCGCCTTGGGACGGTTACTTCATTAGTGAGGAGCGTGGATGTTAATGATTGAGGTTTTGTTGAGCTATGTGAAATTTTAGTTAAATAATTTAAGGATTTCCTATCAATCATAATAGAAATTCATTGCAGGAGACTTCGAGGTTGATTTTGGGCTTTGCATTTTTATATTAGAACCTTCGATGCCAATGATTATGTGCGTATGGTAGAATAAGAGTGGATTCCAGTAGTGGACCGATCATTGATAGTATCCTTTGGAGCTAGTATATGAGAGGGTGGGATGTGAATTTCAAAACTGTTCACCCTTAACGGATTAAGGGATGTGATAGTGGGTGAAATCTATATTGAGTTGTGTTAGAAATTATTTTGACAAGTTCATTCGGTAGTGAAATTGGCTAGAGTACGAGATTGTGGGTTGGAAGAGTCTCCCGCATAAGTGTGGGTTTCGTGATTGGTAGAGCATAGGTTTGAGGTTGCCAATTTAAGAGAAATGAGTTAATGCGTTATGCAATGATTTGGGATCCTTTGGTTTAAGAGAAAGTAATTTCTTAAAAGAAAGATTGTGGTAAAGTGGCGTGATCTTAGATAGTGAGATGCTTTCTTAGTTCTTACTTGAACTACGTGGTTATGATGGATGTCGATTATAAAATTGAGTTGGTTCTTGTCGGTATGTGTGATTCCTTCCGATTAGGAAAAGGGGTAAAACTGGTTTTTTTTTTCGAGTGATTTCGCTTTTGGCTTGTGTGGCTTTTATTTCTAAACTGCCTATTTTGGAAAGTAGAAAAGATTTCGTGGTAAATCTATTGATTTTGGATTGGGCTCTTCTAAGAGAAGGTGACTTTAAGTTGGATGCATTTTGACTCCTTTGTTTTCAGTTGAGTTTTTGGATAAGTGAGTTGGCAGCGAGTTCTTTGTGCGTCCCTTGTACAGAGATCTTTGCTTGCTTAGGTAAAGTGATCGATTGAGTGTTGGAACAGAGTTCTGCGGGTTCTGTGCGAGACGATGTACTTGGTACAAAAAGGAAGTTTAACCAAAGGTGTGTTGGATAGGTTCCTTAGTCACGGAATATGTAGATTGGCATATCGCTAGGACCGTCTCGAGTACTTGCGCGAGTACGCAATGTCTTGTGTTCTTCGGTCTTTGAGAGCACATGAGAGGTCCGGAGCTTAAGTTTTTGTTGGGCCGTTGACCACGAAGTAAGACCTTACTTTTGAGTCCCGTGTGTGGAGCGTGCCTGTAAGGTCGAGATTAGTCTTGAAGTGAAAGACGTTATCCGTCAAGGTGATGGGATCATATAAGTCCGAGAGGAAGCGTCTTGTGAAGTGGAATCTCGCATGCGCGGCAAAGTGCGGGATTGTTCACAGCGGGTGGGTGGTAACGTTAGTAAGTTTCAGCTGTGATTATTCCTTGACGTTAAACGTGGTTAGAATTCGGGACGAATTCGGTTTAAGGGTAGAATGTAGTGCCCAGAATAGAATTCGGAAGAAACCTAGTTAAGTAAAAGGAAAAAGTATTAGGAAGTTGTTTCGCGAAGGACTAGTTGGAAATTATGTTATAGCGGGAGAAAGAGGGGGTTTTGAAAGTTTCAAAACTTGGGCTGGGCTTTGGCCCATAGGGGCCCATGTGTGGCCGGCCAAGGGGAGAGCATCTCCTTTTCCCTCCCCTCCTAACCCTAGCCGCCTCTCTCCTTGCCCCATCCTCCACCCGTGAGCCCTCCTCTCTCCCTTAGGCAGCCGCCCATCCTCTCCCCTGCGCACCACCCTTGCCAGGGTCTCCCCAGCTGCTGTACTCCCTTGCCCTTGCGCCTCCCTCGCTGCCGGCAAAGCCCCGCCCGTCTTCCTCGCTTGCCGACTCGGAGAAGAAGGAGTTCACTGGTGGTGATCGGCTATTGGAGGGGGAAGAAGAGGAAGAGATTGGGACCATCTTTGGGGGAAGAGCTCGCTGGTGGGTGCTCGTCATGCCCGGCAAACGGTTCTTCAAGGGTAACCACGTTTTCCCCTCGTTTAGATGCCTTAGCACTTAATTGTTCTATGTCGGTAATTCTGTCACCTCAGGGCAGATCGCGTTAGAGGGACGTTTTGATATAGTTAATTGCGGATTCAGCCTCGAGCGTCTCCTAGAAAGTTGTAGAGGACGTCAATAGCTTTCAATGAAGTGCTAGATCGTAATTTTTGGACCCCTGTAGCAAAAGTTATGATTTTATTGGTGCAGCTGTTCTGCAACCCTGTCAGTTTCTGGACAGGTTTTAGTGATATGAACTTTGCGATCAGTTAAAGATAGAATTAGAGGATCTCAGTATAACGAAAGTTGTAGATAATTGTCGTAGCTTTCAGGGAAGCACAAGAACGCGAAATTTGGTTAAACGATCTGAAAGTTATGATAGTTTTAGTGCGCTGTCCAGAAAGGGTGACGTGAAATCGATGTTTTGTTAATCAGGTTAAAAGTGATTTTAGATGGCCGAATCAGGGGAGCTCACCAACTAGGTTTAGTTCGGAAATTTGATAACCTTTCAATGAAGTCCAAGAACACGTAATTTGGACCTCTGTACAGAAAGATATGAATTTTAGAACTTAACTGTTCACAGAAGGTACAGAACAGCAATTAGAAATTTGGAGTCGGGATTGGGTTGCGAGCTATTGCCAGTTGTGTTTGTTTTTAGAATTCATGTGGTTCGTTACTGTGGTCTTAGTCTATGTTCTTGATTGAATTTAGGTGGGGAAGAGTACCGAGGCAGCACCGACTTCACGTTCCCAGTTCTCACGTGGTTAAGGCAAGTGCATTGTTTGATTTGTGAATGTGTTTGACTGGTCATGATTGTGTGCTTCGATATGTGGTAGCATGGTGAGATTGTTGGCTTGATGTTGATTTAAGATTGATGGATGCGTCATATATGTCCACGCTCTATTGTTGTATGTACTTACTGTCTTGTGGTAATTTGATGATGATTAAATGATGAGCATGTGCATATTGAGATCATATTGAGGCTTGGTCATGTGGTGACCAAGTATGTTTCCTTTGAGATCCCGTCATGAAGGTGACGGGCCGAGATCCTCACTCGTGGAGTGTGGGCTTGAGGTCCCCATTACTTGTGGAGTAATGGGCAATTGGTCCTCGTGCGCGCGCGCGAGCATGGGTATGCGGCGGCGGTTGCATACTCTGCATTACACGTGTAATGCACACGAAAGATAAAGAGAGAGGATCATTGAGCATTGCATCCGCATGTGAAGTGTTTGTTGTTGATCTTCGTATATTGATGCTGATGTTATGGCTTCTATTTCGTACTTGCTGAGTCCGTGGACTCACTCTTGCGTTGTTGTTGTTTTAGGTACCCGAGCCAAGAACGACATGCATGGGGGAAGTAGACGCTAGTCACACACATGCCACATGAACTAAATAAAGTTGAATGATCTTGAGATAGTAATTGTTATTAGTAAATGAGCGAGATGCTCAAAGGTTTATTATATCATGTGTCTTGAGGTGGTTTAAGTGTAATAACGATGAGTAGTTGAACTTTATACTTCACTGGATTGCTGGATATGTAGCATATCTTTGATTATCTTTTGATGTCTCTAGATGGTAGTTTGGTTAATTTATGATTCATTTGAATGTTGGAACCTCCGTGTAATTAACTTTACAAGGGAGGTTCTGCCGAAATTTATTAAGTTTGCTATGATTAGAATTATTAGGGTTTGTTTAGTAGCATTCCAGACTCATGTTGGGCTGGGGTGTTACACGACCGGTTAGCCACATAACACCACAGGGCAGCTGACCGGGCCGCCAAGCTAATCGCCCCACACACTGCCACATCACAACTCACAAAAGTGAGGCCCATCGGGCTCACCTTCTTCCTCTGCACACAACAAGCAATGCAAGTGAGTACAAAGATGTACTCGCAAGACTTACGAGTAACAAGCCTATACATAGCTACATGAAAGCTGTATCAAAGGATGTTGGTTATATGGTTGTTTGTACGCATAAAGCCAGTTTCATTTGCAATAATGTAATAGATTGAAAGCAATTTGACAATTCAGTTTTTAAGCATTGAAATAGCAGCGAGTAACAATAATTACCAAGTAACCACCTAGAAGTGACTAACCCAATAGCCACCACACATAGCATGAATCCTTGATTTATACCCCCCCCATCAAGTTTTAATTTAAAAACGTTGTAGTCTAACTCTTGAAAAGCTTACCCAAGCGTGTCCATAACCTAGGACGAGTCTATTCGAATAGTTCAAAACTCTGCAGGGGTGTACCAATGTACCCACACCTCAGACCGCCTTTAAGCCACATGATTAAGCACACTTCCAAAGGTATGTCGGCACGACTAAGTCCTACGAGACATTTCCAATATTGTGTATCAACTACGAGCCGCTCGTATGGATAGAAACCCATACTCTTACATTGTAAAGCCAAAAAGACAACTACCCCTCGGGGTAAAGCTCTTTGGACAACTACAATGCTCCCACACACAATCATTTCATTTTACCACAACGCAACACACACACGCCCTCCTGCGACTCATAGCCAACACACGCCAAAGTACTAAGTCAAGAGAGGTCCCATTCCCTCTAGTGTGGTTAGCACGCATAAATTGCTTAGATAACAGGTACTCACAAGATGTTCGGTCCTTAATTGACCCGGGCACCATTCCAATCACACCCAAAAGATCACACCATCTTACCATTGTGCCCAAGTCTAAATTGTTTTATTTTTTAGTTTTAGTTTTGCAATTTAGACATAGCACAAGGCTGAAACATATACATCATAATAAGTTTGTGTGATCAAGGTTATCGACAAGTCGATAACCACCCATTTCTACCGATAGCTAAGCATGTCTAAGCCCAAACTCGTAACTACTAAGTGACAAGGATTTATCCAACGAATCGAAAATCACAGCAAGATAAACCTAGGCTCAGTAGTAGAGGATTAACATTTGCCTACTGATAATGCATCTACTTGGTGAACTATCGACAATAGTTAAAACAACATAGCAATGCATACATAGAATTTGCAAACAATATATTAGAATTTGAAAATAGTAGGAGCAATATGATCAAACGATGCTACATCTGCTTGCCTTGCTGGAGTGCAGGATCTGATGGTTGTGGCTCAGATTCAATAACAAGATTATCTACGGAACCTAACGAGAAAAGGCGATAAGCAAATAAGAACGAGGAACACCAAATAAACTCCAACAACAAAAGACATTCAAATCGAATGAAATTTACACAGCAGCTAGGGAATGGTTTTAGACTATTCTAGGAAAAGGAATCATGCAATTTGGATTTAGTATGCAAAAGATATAGCCAAAATACACTCTCTCAGCCTATTAATTCACTAAATTAATTACTGGTACTGTTCATGGCGAAAATTTCTATAATGATCTAAGGTCTGAAATTTTTATGTCAGGTAGAGTATGACATCCTAATGACAGCAAAGTTTAGTTTACTAAATTTGGAGTTATAATGATTTACTTATGATTTTTCTAAGTTGTAAACCTAATGCAAGTCATTTTACAGAAATAAATCCACATTCAAATCCTATTTTATCTTAAAGCATACTAACAGAGGAATCTAGCAAAATTGATTTTGCACAAATTGGAATTATACAGAAAAAGATATGCATTTTACAAGTTTTAATTCTATTTCTGGGATATACAAAATGGCAGAAATCAAGTTATTTTAGTTACACAATTTTCCGCTACTGAAATATGCCTAAATGCATTTTTATATTAAACTTAAGGGGCAAATGAATTTATTACAGTTGGATTCACCTAAAAAGAAGTTAATAGGAATTAGTTATGAGTTTTTAAAGTTTAAATACAATTTTTAGTTGACAAATAAAGACTTACAGAAATAAAATCAAACTCAATGGACGAAAAAAGACGTGGGCGCTCGCGGGCCTTCGATCTAAAATCCTACGGCCCACGCGCACCGGGAACAGCGCACGCGCGCGATCCCCAAACGGAACCCACCGTTGGATCAAGATCCAACAGCTCACGAGGAGGGAAACATTCGGACGGTGCGGTTGCCATGGCCATCCACAGCCGCAGATCGCGAGATGAACGGCTCGGAGCGCATCTCCCTTCGGAGAGTCCGATTGCACTCGGGATCGCAGCCGCAGATCTGACGATGGACGATCCAGAATGATTAGGGAACGGGAGGGTCCGAATGCACGCCAGATCTGGACCGTTGATCACGAGATCGACGGTGGCTATTGATCGCAACGCGAAAAGAAGCGCTGACAAGCGGGGACCACTGTCAGTGACCTCAAGACACGCACGCGGGGAGTTTAACACACGTGTACAGTGCAAGCGGGCCCACCTGGCAGTGACACAAACTGATGACTTAAAACACATTAATTGCTAACCAATGATTAGCAATTAATGACCCCGGATTCTGTCTTTAAGAACCCCGGACTGAGGTTTAAGGCCTACGGGCCCACATACCAGTGACACAACGAACTAGATTAGGACACCATAATTAACCCAATGATTAACAATAATTAGATATTTAATGGTGTCCTAACGACGACCGAAAACAGGGGATAACGCCCGACAAAACCCGAGCGGGAACTACGGCTCGTCGCCGGCGACTCCGGCCACGGCGGCGCAACCTTAAGATTAAAATGGATTCGCAATAGGCTTGTGGACCCAAAGGTTGACCTTGCCGGCGGCGAAGGTCTAGAACGCCGGCTAGCCGGAGAATAGCGACGGCGACCACCTCGGCTAAAAGCGAAAATGCAAGAAAAGCTCCGCAGCAGTCCAGAGAAGCGTGTGCCAAGCATCTAAGGACTAATAAGAAGCTACCTTGATCAAGAAGAGCTTCAAAGATGGTCGGGGACGGATTGACAGAGAAAGAACCCGTCGGAGTTGAAGAAGATGATACGAAAACGATCACCTGAGCAAAATGAACACCACCGAGTGGTAATAATAGCTTTAACATAGCCCAGAGAAGGTTCATGAGCAAGTAATTGAGAAAAGGAACACTCACCGGGGCTGAGGAAGAAAGGGGATGGTTTCAGCCCAAATTTGAAGAAACCCCAAATTTGTCAACTCCTGTGAATGAAACCCAAAATTGAGTGAGGGGAAATGATTAGGATAACAAGGAGTAGAAAAGAGTACAAGAATATTTGAAGAAGAACCACTGAAGCTTCATGAGTCACAATGGAGCTCCACGGGTCATCAATGGTGATTTGGTGGTTTCGGTGAATTAAGCTCCAAAAATGAATAAGGAGCTAGGGATGGTGTAAAGCAACACCAGGAGGGTCTTTGGGGAGCTTAAATAGCCAAAGGATTAGGGTTTGGCAAGAAAGAGCCTCTCGGGTGAGCTAAGTCCAGGATACAACCATAGACCGAAAAGCAAAATGATGGAGGTGTAGGAGTAGGGCATGCCTCTCGGCCGAAAGCATCTGCAAACACTTAATGCCGACCAGGGAGACGTTGCCCAAGGAACACGATTTGTGATGCCATGCCCTCACTTTGCTTCGCCTGGCGGAGGTTGAAGATGACCAGAGATAAAGCTCGGGCGATCTTGGACCCTACGATTTTGATCGGGCGGCTGATATTGCGCCACGCCTATGATGTTTAATTCAAAAGAGGAGAACGCGAGCCCTAGGATTAGAAATGAACGGCTCATATTGCTCCACGATGCTGAGATGGATTACGACAGAGGAGATTGCGAGCGTTGGATTTTAATCCAACGGCTCAGATTCAAACAAAATAACTGGAAGGTCCGAATGTTTTGGAGAATCTGGACGGTTGGATGAAGATCCAACAGTTCAAATTGAATAGCGCATTCGCACGGTCCGAATGCTCACACGAACATGGGCCGCGCGATTAAGATCCAACGACTGAGATTGGATGCACGCTTTTAAACGAGGCTCGGTGCAGTTAGTTGACTGGACCAAGACAAGAGGCTCGAGCCCCAGTCTGACTCGAACCCAACACACAGTGAAATTAGATTTTGAGCTTTAATTTGAGCTGGGACTTTGAGGATTTATTTGAGACAGCAAAGCAACTCCAAAAATTATGAAATTTTTACTGGAGCTCGCTAACTCAGATATTAACCTTGCACAAAATTTTCAGAAGTTTTCATGCAGTGCATTGTTCTCCAAAAATTTATGCAAGGCTCTGGTTTAAGGTTTGACTGAAAGTCAAACAAGTTTGACTGCCCTCTAAAAATATTCAAACAATTTCTAAAAATTATGAAATTTTTCAGAGAGGTCACACACCATCACAGGAACTTAGGGAAGATATTTCCAAAGGATGATCACAAGATTTGAGATGAATGTTTTTGGAAGACAAGGTTTTGGATCCAAAGACTTGTGACTTTGTATTTCCATAACTTCTTACGACAATTGTTCAAAGCACATAGGGAAATACAAGATGTAAGAAAAAGTTTGAATTTCTACTCATTTTCTTACATTTGAAACACAAGTCCAAAATTGGGATGTTACAATGAGCTCGATGTTGCAGAACATGAATCGAATGATGGCTCAGCAAAGTCAGACTACCACAGCCCTGCTTGCTATGATGAGTCAAAGCAGCCAAGCCACTGTTGTGCCACCACCTCAACCTTTTGTGCATCCCCAGCGAGGTCATATGAGTTTATGAAGTTGTGTCCGACCACCTTTTCAAGTTCTCTTGAGCCTCTAGATGCTGATGATTGGCTGAGATCCACCGAAAAGAAGCTTGAGATTGCACGTTGTGAGGACCATGAGAAGGTCATGTTTGCTTCGCACCAATTAGGGGGTGCAGCCGCGGAATGGTGGGACACTTTTTGTGCTTCTCATGTTGATTCCCAGAAGATCACCTGGGCGGAGTTTGCAGTAGCTATCCGCCACTCCCATGTCCCTGATGGGAAGGTTGAAATGAAGAAAATTGAGTTTTGGGTCCTCAAACTGGGGAATATGACCGTGAGTGAATATCTTACCAAATTCACTCAGTTGTCTTGTTACGCCAAGGAGGACGTTGCCACTGATGATGCCCAACAAAAGCGCTTCAAGCGAGGTCTTCATCCTAGCTTGAAGGCCCAAGTGATTGGCAATGACTATGTTGACTTCTAGCACATGGTGAATAAGGCTATGCTTATAGAAGAATCTCGCAAAGAGCTCTCTGAGTCTTACAAAAGGAAGATGCCACCCTCAAATGCTCAACAAGGACCTCCTCAGCGGACTTGGACTTTTCTGCAGTACCAGCACCGACGCCCAGGACCACCTAGCACCTCCAGGACCTCTGCTTGGACCTCTCGCACTGCTACCCAAGGTCAACGTCGCAACGTCAGCAACAGCAATCAACCAACCACGACCTCCCCCGCAACAGGTGTCACTTGTTTTAAGTGCCATCAAGTGGGGCACTTTGCCAACCAGTGCCCACAGAGGGCTAACCAAGTCGTGAAGACCTTCCCCTCAGGACCTCCCAACAAGCTACAGGACCTCCCTAGCCTAGGACTTCCCAACCTTTTGGAAGAGGTCGTGTGAACTATATTGCAGTAGAGGAAGCCCAGACCTCCCCAGATGTTGTACTAGGTACGTTCCTAGTAAATTCAGTACCAGCTGCCATTTTGTTTGATTCTGGAGCTTCTCATTTTTTTTATCTCTCGAAGTTTTGCTGCCAAACACCAATTTGAAGTTGCACCTCTTCAAGTAACCTTGTTGGTCTAATCCCCCCGATTCGGAGTTAAGTACGAACCAGGGTTGTCCACAAGTTGAGTTGGTCATAAAAGGAGTAAAATTTCTAGCCAATCTCATCCTCTTGGACATCAAATTCTTAGATGTGATTTTGGGAATGGATTGGCTTGCAGACCACCATGCCATATTGGATTGTAATGGCCAAAGCATTTCTTTGACCAGCCCAGTGGAATCACAGTGAAGTTTGAGGCCTTCTCAAAAAGGGGTGTTAAAGCTCTAGCTTGCAATACCCAAATAGCTTCTTCGGAAGATGTCCTAGTAGTCCAAGACTTCCCATATTTGTTTCCATGTGAGCTCCCAAGGATGCTACAAGATAGGGACCTGGAATTTGTCATAAATCTTTTTGCAGGGACCTCCCCCATTTCTAAGAGACCTTATAGGTTGCATGTTGATGAAATAGCAAATTGAAGACATGTTGAGCAAAGGTTTTATTAGACCTAGCTCCTTACCTTGGGAGCTCCAGTGATTTTCGTTGCCAGGAAGGACGACACACAAAGAATGTGCGTGGATTATTGTGCTCTAAATGAGGTCACCATCAAAAATAAGTATCCTCTACCAAGGATTGATGATCTATTTGACCAGTTGAAAGATGCTGGGGTGTTCTCAAAGATAGACTTGAGATCGAGGTACCATGAACTCAAGATTCGAAAAGAAGACATCCCCAAGATAGCTTTTTCAACAAGATATGGGTTGTTTGAGTTCATTGTCATGTCTTTTGGGTTGACCAATGCCCCTTCCTACTTCATGAACTTGATGAATAGAGTGTTCATGGAGTACCTTGGCAAGTTTGTCATTGTGTTTATTGATGACATCCTGGAGTACTCCAAAAGTGATGAAGAGCATGCAAAGCATCTCAGTTTGGTTCTGGCAAAGCTTAGAGCTCACAATCTTTTTGCCAAGTTTAGCAAGTGTGAGTTTTGGTTAAAAGAAGTGGTCTTTTTAGGACATGTCCTGTCCGAAAAAGGAGTATCTGTTAACCCCAGTAAGGTCCAAGACGTGCTCAATTAGGAACCTCCTAAGTCAGTGCCACAAGTGCGAAGCTTTCTTGGCATGGCAGGTTACTATAGAAGGTCATTGGAGGGTTCTCTCACATTGCAAGACCTCTTACTTAGCTATTGAAGAAAGAGAAGAAGTTCTCCTGGACCTCTGAGTGTGAGCAAAGTTTCCAAGAGCTCAAGAAACGTTTGACCTCTGCCCCAGTTCTGGTTTTGCCAGATGTCCGAAAGGATTTTGAGGTTTATTGTGACGCTTCCCAACAAGGTCTTGGATGTGTTTTGATGCAAGAAAGGAGAGTGGTAGCCTATGCCTCTAGGCAATTGAAACCTCATAAGGTTAACTACCCAACTCATGATTTAGAGTTAGCTGCCATAGTGCATGCTTTAAAAATTTAGCGCCAATACCTCATTGGTAACCGTTGTGAGGTCTACACTGATCACAAAAGCTTGAAGTATATTTTTACACAAGTTGATTTAAACATGAGACAAAGAAGATCGCTAGAGCTAATCAAGGACTACAATATGGGGATTCATTATCATCCTGGCAAGGCCAATGTAGTTGCAAATGCTCTGAGCAGAAAGGTCTACAGTAGCACCTTGATGATCAAAGAAAGCCAACCAACTTTGCACAAGGAATTTCAAAAGCTCAGGCTTGAGATAGTTGAAGAAGGGTTCCTCGTAGCTCTTGAAGTACAGCCCACCTTGCAGAAGCAGATCAGGGCGGCACAAGTTGAAGATGCTGACATTCAAGAGATCAAGAACAACATGAAAAGAGGGAGATCTTTGAGGTTTTCATAAGATGAACATGGAACAGTTTGGTTCGACAAAAGGCTGTGTGTGCCCAATAACACAGAGCTCAAACAGGTGCTCCTCAAAGAAGCCCATGAAGCTTTGTACTCCATTCATCCTGGAGCTACAAAGATGTATCAAGACATCAAAGAGATGTACTGGTGGCCTAGTATGAAAAGAGAAATTGTAGAATATATAGCCAAATGCGATACTTGCCAAAAGGTCAAGGCTATACACCAGAGACCAGGAGGTCTTTTGATGCCTTTGCCCATACCCGAGTGGAAGTGGGAAGAGATCAAGATGGACTTTATAACTGGTCTACCCCGTACTCAAGCTGGTTTTGACTCCATTTGGGTGATCGTGGACCGTTTGATAAAAGTGGCTCACTTTATACCCATCAAGACTACCTATTCTGGAGACAAATTGGTAGAGCTCTATATGGCAAAAATTGTGTGCTTACATGGGGTGCCAAAGAAGATTGTGTCAAACCAAGGGTCTCAGTTCACCTCCAACTTTTGGCAAAAGTTGCATGATGCCCTGGGCACGGATCTCAACTTTAACACAGCTTATCACCCACAAACTGATTGCCAAACCGAAAGGATTAACCAGGTCCTTGAGGACACGCTGAGAGCTTGTGCTCTAGAAAGGCAAGCTAGCTGGGATCGAATGATACCCTATGCTGAGTTCTCGTACAATAACAGCTATCAAGCGAGTCTTCAAATGTCACCCTTTGAAGCTCTTTACGGAAGAAAGTGCAGAACACCTTTGTACTGGACAGAGTCTGGCGAAGGACAAGCCATTGGACTAAACCTCCTGAAAGAAGTCGAACACCAAGTAAAATCAATAAGGGAGAAACTAAAGACTGCGCAAACCAGGCAAAAAAAGCTATGCCAACAATAGACGTATCATGAAGATCCCAAACTTCATTGTTCTTCATGGATTTTAACTCTTCATTCGTGGCATTGATCCAATTAACTGAATTTGGGCTTTGTATGGCCTTTTGGAGATTGATAGGATATTCTCCCAAAAATTCACTACACACCTCATTTTTCTAAGAAAGATAATGTAATAATTAGAGATTGCACTTCTTCTTTCTCTAGTGGATATCCTTAACGGCACTAGTTCTTGAGGTTGATGAGTTAGTTTTTCTGTAAGAACATCATTTTGTGGAGGAACATCATGGACATCATTTTGAATTGTATTTTCCTCAAGAATACCGGGTAAAATAACCTAATCCTGATCATTATTAGGAATAACCAAGGGAATAGAAAATAAATCCCCTTAAGAAACTTCTTCAAAATTAATGTTCCTTGTCGGTGCTTTAGAACTGATCCTACGCAAAGATTGTTTGATTCGGGGGGTCTCCACAATTGATCACGCAGACAAGATAGACACAGGGATTTTTATACAGGTTCGGGCCTTCTCTAGAGATAATAACAACCCTACGCCTGTGTGTATTGTATTTCATATGCTGGTTACAATCAGTGGAAAAGACTTAGGCTAGTGCCGCTACCGATTGCCCCTCTCCCAATTGCTCTCGGACTGAAGTCCTTTTATAGTTCATGAAGAGGTAGTTGTTCCAGGTCAAGAGATGCCTCATTATTCTGTAATAATGGTAGTAATCACCGTAGCAGTAACCTCCCCAGGTGGCCTAGCGGTTATCAATCAGAGATAATGGTGCGTTACATGCAGTTACTCCAGAGAATAACTGTGTATATTGGCTGCGCAGATCCCGTAATCAATTGAGCCAATAGGCAAGTGGACCTAATTAACTATGAGAAAGTCGTGACGGAGCTGGTCGTGGAAGGACTTACGACCAGGGGGTAGTCGTAGAAAAGTTTACGACTGGGTACTGGCCGTAGAAGGACTTACGACTAGGAGTGATCGTAGAAGATCTTATGATCACGTGGTAGTCGTAGAAGGACTTACGACTATGGGGATGGTTGTGAGGACCCAGGGTATTTAACTTGTAATACTTAACCTCCAAATGGTTCTAGTATTACCAATTAAATATCCTAAGCCTCGGTGGACATGTACTTCTCAGAAATGCAGTACACATACACCTTTACAAAATCATGCATCATTTCCATACAACTTACAACACCAAGTCTAGCAAAAGACATACATAATATAGAGTTATTACACAAGAGCCGACCGGCCAGATGACATTAAAGTAGCAAAGACAACAGCGGAAGCAAAAGTGCCATAAGATGGCGATAACAAGAACCAACCGGTTAGCCAATAACCCGCAAGGCAACCGACTAGGCCGCCAAGCTAATCGCACCCACTGCAGTAAAACTCACAAAAGTCGATCCCTTGGGATCCACTTCCTCCTCTACAACAATAAAGCAATGCAGATGAGTACAAAAATGTACTCGTAAGACTTACGAGTAACAAGCCTATACATAGCTACGTGCAAGCTGAAACAAAGGAGATGGTCATATGGTTCATTAGACGTATAAAGCAATTTTCATTTACAATAATGTAATAGATTGAAGGCAATTTGTCAAATCTGTTTTTAATTGTTGAAATAACAGCGAGATAACAATAAGTAACATAAATAACCACCTAGAGGTGACTAACCCAATAGCCACCACAACATAGCACGAATTCCCCATTCGTACAACCCAATTCAAGTTTTAGTGAAAATGTTATAGTCTAATTCTCATGGGGCATATCCGAGCATGTCCATAACCTAGGACGAGGCTATTCGAATAGTTTGAAACCCTAGAGGGGTGTACCAATGTACCCACATTTCAGACCACCTTTTCGCCACATAATTAAGCATACTTCTAAAGGTATGCCGCCACGGCTAAGTCCTATGAGACTTTTCCAATATTGTGTATTAACTATGAGCCGCTCGTATGGATAGAAGCCTATACGCTACATTGTAGAGCCGAAAGTCAACTACTCTATAGGAGTAAAGCCTTCGAACAACTACAATACCCCCACAACACATTTCCTTTTTCACACAACACACACACACACAACCTCCTGTGACTCGGAGCCAATACACACCAAAGTACTAAGTCAAGAGAGGTCCTATGTCCCTCTAGTGTGGTTAGCATGCAAAAATACTCAGTACGGTGGCGCAATTAATTCGGTCCTTGTTGACTCGGGCACCATCCATTCACACCCAAAAGCACACCATCTTACTAATATACCTAAGTCTAAAACATTTTGTTTTCAGTTTTAGTTTTTTCAAATTAACATAGCACAAGGTGCTAGACAAAAAGTTATAATAAGTTTTTGTGTGATCAATATTATCAACTAAGTCGACAACTGCCCAATTCTACCAGTAGCTAAGCATGACTAAGTAACATTAACTCGTAAACTAGTAAGTGACAAGGGCTCATCCAATGAACCCTAAATCACAGCAAGTTAATCCTAGGCTTAGTAGTAGAGGATAAACATTCACCTACAGATTATGCATCTAGAGGATCAACTAACTGACAATAGTTTAACAACAAAATAGTACATGAATACATAGACTTTGCAAACAAGATATTAGACTTTGAAAATAATAGGAGCAATATGAACAAATGATGGTATATCTGCTTGCCTTGCTGGAGATCATAATCTTGTTGCTGAGGATCACTCTCGCACTCAACAAATCCTTCGGAACCAATCGCAAGAACGAGAAAATCCAATAAAAACGACGAACACCGAAAAAGACTCCAAATCCAAAGTCATTCAAAATCTATGAAATTTACACAGCAGGTAGAACATGATTTTGAATGAATTTAGCAGCAAGAATCATTAATTTGGACTAAGCATGCAAAAGTTATATCCCAAACAATTTTAATCTGTGGAAAATTCAAATTTAATTACTTTTTGTTACTGTTCATCGCACAAATTTCCAGAAGGTTTTTGAACATAAAAATTTTATGGTGGGCAGAGCATGGCATCCTAAGCATAGCAAAATTTGGTTCACTTCATTTGGAGTTATAATGAATTTCTTATGATTTTTCTAAGTTATGAAACTAGTGCACAACATTTTTCAGAGGCAAAGACATAAATAAAACCTCTTCTATACCAAAGAATATTAACAGAGAAACCTAACACATTTTAGTTTGCTCAATTTGGAGTTACAGAGAATTACTTATGCATTTTACAAGTTTAAAGAAATTTCTAGAGCAACATTTAATGCTAGGCAAAATAATACAACCTACTCAATTTTCTGGTACAGAGCAAGGTTCAACACATTTTAGACTAAAGTTTAGTTAAACAGAGATTTAACAAAATTTGAATCAACCTAAAAGGGGTTAAAAAGAATTAGTTATGCAACTTTGAAGTTTAAAGCAATTGATAGTTCGCAAATAAAGGATTTCGGGAATCACTTATTACTAACCCAAAGAGGAAAAACCTGGGCCGTAGAGATGGAATCGAATGGCCCAAGCGTGCTGGAGAATGGCCATGCGAACGACCCTAAGGTCTCAGCGGTTGGATATGATCCAACGGTCCAAAGTGATGGTGACATTCAGACTTTCTAAAAGACTTAACCAATCTAGACCGTGGATCTAAAAAGGAATGGCTTAGATCAAGGTCACCTTCGGAGGTTTGAATGCACCCGTGATCTGAGGCGCAGATCAAGAAATGCACTGTTCAAAGGGACTGGAAAGCTAGAACTCTAAACGCATCGAGGAGATCTAGACCATTGGATCTAGATCTGACGGTCCAGAGCTACAGGGGAGGTCCTAAAGGTTAAGATCTACAAGAGGAGGTCCTGAACGGCTCAGGTCTCTATGGGGAGGTCCTGACGGTCAAGATCTAAACTGAGGGAGGTCCTAACGGCTAATATCTCACAGAGGGAGGTCCTAACGGTCAAGATCTCCAAGGGGAGGTCCTAGAGGTTAACTTTTCCAAGGTCCACGGGGTGGTCTTTAGGGTGTTTTTTGCAAAAGTCCAAGGGGTGGTTTTTGCAAAAACGCCAAAGGGGGTGGTCTTTCTTGTGAGGACCCAGGGTATTTAACTCGTAATACTTAACCTCCAAATGGTTCTAGTATTACCAATTAAATATCCTGAGCCTCAATGGACATGTGCTTCCCAGAATTGTAGCACACATATATCTTTACAAAATCATGCATCATTTCGATACAACTTACAATACCAAATCTAGCATGTAACAGCCCCAATTTTATAAACAGTAATAATCTGCTTTATGAACAGTAATGGGACACTGTTCATGACATTACTGTTCATAATTAACAGTTTGGAATTGCTGTTACCAATTGAAACCTTCCTTTTCTAGCCAAAGTCCAAAAACCCATTTAAAGTCTCAAAAGAAATACAAGATAAAACTTGTATTATGACTGAGAAGTGTTTTCATTAAAGCTTAGATAAATTATCTTGGCAAAAAAAAATCATTTGTGTTGAATTTTTAGCAATTATTTTGGCTTGCAGGAAAATATTTGTTTTTAAATAAACATTTTCGGGCTAAGATAATTATTTATGTATTTTACAAAGTGATAATGTGATACTTTAAAATTTATCTGGGAAATATATCATCCCAGTAGTCTCCAGTAAAAATTTCATGATTTTACAAATTTATTTGCTATTTTTAAAAGCCGAGTCAAACCTTTGAACATTTGAATAGGGTCTGGTCAACTAACCTGGTCTGAACCTAAACCCTAGCACTGTAGCGATTCGGACCCATAGGGTTGGGTCTAACCTTTTCATTTTGGTCCGGCTCAGTCACGTTCGGGCGCGAGCCCAACCCCCTCGCGCACTGTGAGCCGTTGATCCTCCATCGAACGGGCGAGGCTACGACGTTATGTGGGCTTTCCACGTATGCGCCACAACCTCCACCGTTGGATCTTGATCTAACGATCGACATTGGTGTATGCATTCGGACGACTCCGGATCCCCTCTCAAGCTCCGCCGTCCATTCCCGATCCAACGCGCGCTTTTCTTTTTGAATTTAAAGGCGCGCATCCAACGTGGGCCTTTAGATCTGGATCCTACGGTGCACCTTTTTGACCGAGTGCAGTTAAGGCCCAAATTCAATGGATCGTTGGATTTTAATCGTAAGGCCCATATCGTGTATGCATTCGGACCATCCGGTTCATTTTTCCATCTTGACCGTAGAAATCCCATCTAACGGTGCCGCGTCATCTCATCTAAAGGGGTGACGTGTATTCCTTTTAATTGATCGTTGGATTTCAATCCAACGTCTCTCTTTGAAAGTAGACCCCGAAATCCCTTTGGACTCCGTTTAAATCTCGATCGACCGATTGAGATCGCACGGCCCATATTAAACGATATCGTTTAAAACCTTTTTAACCCCTCTATTTATCACAGCCGCCCATTACTAATCGGACGGTTGATGTTCTTTAGAGCTTAAAGAGACATGCGCGGCTGTGACTGCCAGCGGGACCCGCATGTCAGACAATTCTTATCTCCTTCCTTGCCTCTGTGCGCCGCCATTGTTGCCAACAGAGGAGAGGATTTATCCAAAGATTATGCAACTAATTTTTGGATGTTTAGCCCTAAATGGACACCTCATCAACTCTAGACCCTTCCACTTTGCCCTGTAGCTCAACATCTATATATAAACCCTAGCTTTTTGCTGCTACCAGTGTTGACCAAAGGAGCTCTTCATCCTCCATTGATGTCCAGTGGAGTATCTTGCTCCTGTCCATTGCTTATCCATCTTAAGCACTGGTTTCACCTTGCGATAAGGTTTTAACATCTTTTGTAGGTTAAAACCAAAGGTGTTCTCTCTGTTGAGAAGAATTAGTTTTCTCAATTTTCGGTGTTTCTCTTAACTTGGTGAGTTAAAGCCCTAGTTTTAGACATCTTAAGTGCACCAGGCATTTTTATAGCTTACATGGATCATTCACTTGTACATCAGTAGCTCCAACTTTCTTTAAAATGAAAAGTTGCTGTTGTACCTTTCGGTCTTTCATATCGTTTTCAAGAACTAGAGTTTCTCCTGTCAACCTATCATCCTATTTAGGTCTCAACTGAACCCTAGTAGCATAACAAGTTGTTCTTTTAATTCATGTCATCATCTATTTAGCTTGATAGCAGAGATCTGTCTCTGTCTTCTTTTGTCGGCTTAACCGACAATATAGGTTTCTCCTTAGCCTTTGTAATCTAACCGATTAGGGTTAGGTTAAGGTTAGTTTGGAGTATTAACTACCCTAAAAGATCAGGCTAAGCTTCATTTTAGAACCTTTGCTTGATCTAGTTTCCTTTTTCCCAAATCTGCTCTGTCCCTGTTTACTTTCTCTTCAAAATCAAAATCAAACTTTGGACTAAACCCTAGTTTCGCCATTTGAAATCAGTAGGTGGTAATATGGGTTAATATCTTTATTAGAGTATGTATAACTTAAGCATGCTGCTAAACATGCATTTCCATATTGATCATACATGTTTCTTTCAATCTGCACTTATTGTCGATTTTGGTATTTATTGGATTTTATTGCTTCTTTTAGAATCTGGTTCTGCTGAAGCATTTGAATCTATTTCTGAGCAACCTGAGCCTGCAACCGAAGTTTATTATTATCAAGGCAAGCATCCTCTTTGCACCATGTTGATCCCAAATTTTATACAATAGCTTTTCCAAATCCAGTGACATCTGTGCATGCTACTTTTCTGAAAATACAAATTGTGACCTGTTAGTAGCTAGCTATGACCTAACATGATGGATTACCTTAATTATAACCATACACTCAACCTTAGCGTAGTACTGTATGCTATAATATATTTTCAGATTTGGCTTAGACATGCAGTCTAGAGAACTTTAGAGTTTGACAAGCATATCTTGTCAAACATGGGCATCACAAATGGATTTCTGTTATTTTGAACTCTTTGTCCAGTTTACTTATGTCAGAAATGAATTTTATATTTAAATTGATCTGGACAAGAGGATGCTAGTGATGGTGCTTTTGTGCACGAGATTGAGATTTGTGGTGGACTTGTCTGGACCAATTAAGGACTGAACTCTGATTATTCAATTCAAGTACCCCACGTACTTCCACATGCAGTGTATGGGCGCTGTTTGGTTAAGTAAAATGTTAAGACTATTGGGTTGGAAACAGGAGAGTAAGGATATGTGTATTGACCTTGTATGGCATAGATGCTTTGGTCTTATGACTGCGTTTTATGCCATGTGAGCTTGTATGTCAGTATCAGATATTCTTAGAAGGGTGAGGGCGTATATGTGCTCCGTCACATGTACGTACCTTAAAGATGCTGATTGCAAACTAATATGGGCAGCGAACCCAGTTTGCATTTAATTGTTTGGGTCGGCATTCCTGACGCAACATGTGTGCCCCGGTTAAGCAGATGCTATCAGTCGTTGTTTAAGTGAGATCAGTTCACACATGGGTGTCCAACTCAATAGTGTTAGCTTGTTGAAAAATACCAAATCTTGGTTTCCCCGGTCGGCATACCAAAGGAAGTATGTCATCATTCGGAGTCATCCGAAGGCAACGGGCTAGCTAAGTCGTGTGGGTAAAGTTGTACACCCCTGCAGGGTTATCAAACTGTTCGAATAGCCGTGTCCACGGTCATGGACGATAACTTGAATTGATGTCACCTGTATAGAAGTTTTGTTTTGAAAAACCCTGTTTCGGTTTTTGGTTCTGCATGAGGGATTCATGCACTGTGCTGTTTACAATTATTTCATTTACTTACTGTTCTAGTCCAACTTTGATTTACTAAATGGCTTTGTTAAAATCTAGTCTTTTTAGGTTAGGGTGTACTGCTTTATGCAAAACTTAACCATTATACCCTCCTGTTGCAACCTTATGCATGTACAAATTCTACTCCTTTGTATAGGCTCTAATAAACACTTTCTTTTGTTAGTTTGTGTAAGACTTGCTGAGTACCTTCCGTACTCAAGGTGCTATAACCTAATGTTGCAGGTGAGGATGGTTATTTATATGAAGTGTCCGTTAGCGCCGATCAGGGTGACGCTAACGAGTAAAGCTACTTCTTTCCTCCACGCAATCGCTTGCGGGTGGATGGGGCCATTGGTGGATGTTGCCATTTTATTTTGCTTCCGCTGTTAGACTTTTGAAGTGACCAAGTCACTTAATAATGTATCACTGAACCGAAATTTGTAAACTTATGTTTAATTATGTAAATAAATGACTTGTATGTGTTTGATGCAATGTTGTTGAAGGATATATATGCAATGGTCGTTGATCCTGGGAACCATTGTGAGATATATATATATCCGGGAATCCTGATTATTGGATTGGTTACTTGTTAAATTTATACTTCTAGCATGATCTTTAATGAAGGGGCAGTATTGTTCCTTGATTAAGAATTGTGCTACAGTATGAATTTGATTAAGTACATTTCCAATACCCGGGGGTCCTCACATAGCAAAAGACAAACATAATATAGAGTTATTACACAAGAGCCGACCGGCCAAATGACATCGAAGTAACAAAATAACAGCGAAAGTAAAATGCTATAAGATGGCGATAACAAAAACCAACCGATCAGCCAATAACCCACAAGGCAACCGACAGGGCCGCCAAGCCAGTCGCACCCACCACAGGAAAACTCACAAAATTGGGATCCACTTCCTCCTCTGTAACAAATAAGCAATGCAGATTTGTACAAAAATGTACTAGCAAGACTTACGAGTAACAAGCCTATACACAGCTACATGCAAGCTGAAACAAAGGAGATGGTTATATGGTTATTTGAACGCATAAATCAATTTTGATTTGCAATAATGTAATAGATTGAAGGCAATTTGTCAAATCTGTTTTCAATTGTTGAAATAACAGCGAGACGACAATAAGTAACATAAGTAACAACCTAGAAGTGACTAACCCAATAGTCACCACAACATTGCACGAATTACCCATTCGTACTACCCAAGTTCAAGTTTTAATGAAAAGGTTATAGTCTAACTCTCGAAATACCTCCCCAAGCGTGTCCATAACCAAGGACTTGGCTATTCGAATAGTTTGAACTCTGCAGGGGTGTACCAATGCACCCACACTTCAGACCGCCTTTTTGCCAAGTTATTAAGCACACTTCCTTTGGTATGCCGACACGGCTAAGTCCTACGAGATATTTCCAATGGATTGTACTAATTAAGAGTCACACGTATGGGGGTTAACCCTTAGTGATCTGCCGACGACGAAGATCACAAGGACCCATACGAAGAGTAGGATGCACCGGCCCAGCCTAAGCAACTGCGGGTGCTCCCCTCCCCTTTCCCAACAACGAATATTTTTCTCTATCACTACCACCAGCGACTCATTAATTAATACCTCCCAAAGTACTAAGCCAAGAGAGGTCCCATGTCCCTCTAGTGTGGTTAGGACGCAAAAATGCTTGGTTTAGTGTAACAAGATGTTCAGTCCTTGTTGACTCGGGCACCAACCATTCGCACCCAAAAGCACACCATCTTACCATTGTGCCGAAATCTAAAATATTTTATTTTCAGTTTTAGTTTTATCAATTGAACATAGCACAAGGTGCTAAATATAAATTCATAATAAGTTTTTGTGTGATCAATGTTATCGACTAAGTCGACAACCACCCAATTCTACCGATAGCTAAGCATGACTAAGCAACATTGACTTGTAAGCTACTAAGTGACAAGGGCTCATCCAACGAACCCTAAATCACAGCAAGATAATCCTGGACTCAGTAGTAGAGAATGAACATTTGCCTACAGATTATCCATCTAAAGGATCAACTACCGACAATAGTTTAACAACAAAATAGCACATGCATACATAAATTTTGCAAACAAGATATTAGACTTTGAAAATAATAGGAGCAATATGATCAAATGATGCTACATCTGCTTGCCTTGTTGGAGATCACAATATTGTTGCTGAGGATCACTCTCGCACTCAACAAATTCGTCGAAACCTATCGTAAGAACGAGAAAATCCAATAAGAACGAAGAACACCGAAAAAGACTAAAAATCCAAATTCATCCAAAATCCATGAAATTTACAGAACAGGTAGAACATGATTTTAAATGAATTTAGCAATAAGAATTATTCAATTTGGACTAAGCATGCAAAAGCTATAGCCTAAACAATTTTAGTCGACTGGAAAATTCGAATTTAATTGCTTTTTGTTACTGTTCATCACACAAATTTCCAAAAAGTTTTTGAACATAAAATTTTTATGGTAGGCTGAGCATGGCATCCGAAGAACAACAAAATTTGGTTCACTTCATTTCAAGTTACAAGGAATTTCTTATTATTTTTCTAAGCTATGAAACTAGTGCCCAACATCTTTCAGAGACAAAGACATAAATAAAACCTATTCTATACTAAAGCATATTAATAGAGGAATCTAACACATTTTAGTTTACTAAATTTGAAGTTACAGAGAATTACTTATGCGTTTTTCAAATTTAAAGGAATTTCTAGAGCAATAATTAATGCTAAACAAGATAATATCATTAACACAATTATTTCTGGTACAGAACAAGGTTCAAACACATTTTTAGATTAAATCTCAGTTAAACAGAGATTTAACAAAATTTAATTCAACTTAAAAGGAATTAAAACAAATTACTTACACTATTTTGAAACCTAACAGCAATTAGTAGTTCACGAATAAAGGAGTAACAGATTTTGTTATTCAACCCATGGCGGAAAAGATTTGGGCCGTTGAGATCAAATCGAATGGCCCAAGCGCACTGGACGCACGCGCACGCTGAAAAGCCTATGCGAATCACAGCGGTTGGATTAGATCCAACAGTCCCAAATGAGTGAAACGTTTGGAGGTCCGAACGTTCCAATCATTCTCGTCCGTTGATTTAAAGATGGATGGCTCAGAGCGCAGTGACGTTCGGAGGTCCGAATGTTTACATGATCTAAGTCGTAGATCAAGAAATGGGCAGCCCACGGTGATTTGGGAAACCCGGAGGTCCGAACGTCCAAATTGATCCGGGCCGTTGATCTAGATCTAATGGCCCATAGTGAGCTTAACAATGCGCACGCGCATAGCGCGGGTCTAAAGATGCGGGCCCACATGTGACCCCAATGCCCGATTTAGGACAGCATTAATTACTAACCCGTGATTAACACTGATTAACCAATAATTAGTATTAATGATGTCCTAAACGATAACACACAGTGCAAGAGAGGGCGTTTAGGTGGTTGGGCCCACGAGTTAGAGACTCAGGGTCACTCAATGCTAAGCACGTGCTTCCAACAAAGGTATGAAATTAACTGCTAATGATTGAGCTTAACTCCTAATGAAGATGCTACAATTCTTGCCCAAATCCGACAACAGAGCAGTTTTCACCGTGGGTTTCTCCAGCTTATCGCCGGCGAAGGAAGCCACGGCGGTGCCCGCAAGGTACTAAAAACGAGTTGCAGATACTATTGCGCATCTAAAGATGCCGATGGTCAGGGCTGGGATGGACTACACCGCGGCTAGCCGGAGTAAAAAGCTGGTGACAACACGGCCAAAATGCGAAAAGCTAAAGGAGCTCTGAAACGTCTACAGAAGTTACCTGAGCACAGAGAAGGTAAGAAGATAGCTGAAGGAGCTCCAGTGACCAAGTAGCTCGCTAGAGTTGAAGAAGATGATGGAGATAAGGCAGTCTGAGCAAAACGAAAATGAAAGAATGATAGAGTTAGTTGTAATAGGGCCTAAAGAGGGCCTAAGAGCAAGGAATTGAGAAAAAGGAGGTTCTTACCAGAGTTGGGGAAGAAAGGGACGATTTTGGCCGAATTTGAACAAACCCCAAATTTGACAATCTCTACGAATGCCAAACAAAATTAAGTTAACAGTTTTGCTTGAGATGAAGGGGGCACAAATTGACACGGAAAGATTTGCAAAGGAACCACTGGAGCGCTGTCGGCAATGAAGGAGCTCCATGGCCGACAATGGCGATTTGGGGATTTTAAGCTTTGAGCTCAAATGAGCAGAGAGGAAGCTAGTGCAAGCTAAGGTGGTGCTAAAACGAGTCCAAGGAGGAGCTTGGGGGCTTTATATAGCTGGGGAGCTAGGGTTTAGCAAGAATAAGGCTTTAAGGGTGAGCTCGGTTCATGGTGCTGCCATGGACGAAAAGAAGCGACTGGAGCAGTTGAAGACCAAGACATTGGGGGCAAAACCACTGACAGACATTAATTGCCAAGGTCCTAGCCGTTCAAGATGATGCACAGGAGTTGACAGAGCACAACCACTCTCTGCCATGGCGCACGACGCGATGAAGAAGAAGCACAACAACGGCGAAGGGCCCGCCAGTCAGTGAGAGTGGCTAGGCTGGCTCGAGTTGAAACGGGAAAGCTTTGGGTCCACGTCGGTGGTTAGATCAAAAATGGACGGCCTAGATTACTAGCAACCTTCGGCAGTCCGAAGGTCAAAAGTGATCTCAGCGGTCTGATCAAAATCAAGCGGCTCAGATTGATGCGCGCGCTCGGGCGGTCCGAACAACCACTCTAATCCTGGCCGCTGAAGGTAAATCCAACGGCTCACGAAGATCGCACCCTCTCGGACTACCCTGGAAGTGCTTGGTGGTTCAACCAAGTCGAAGTGGCTCGAGCCAGACCTGAGTTAGACCCAAGGAACAGTGAAACCAAGTCTTTTAGCAAATTTATACCGAGATGGTTTGGAAAATTTTAAAGTTTGAAGATTAACTCTAAAAATTCCAAACTTTTTACATGCGGTGAACAACTCCAGAATTGACCTAGCATAAAATTTTTGGAGGTTTTAATGCAAAGAATTTTTCTCTAAAAATTTCTTAAGTTACTGATTTAGGGTTTGACCAACAGTCAAACTGATTTGACTAGCCTCTTAAAATATTCAAACAATTTCTAAAAATTATGAAATTTTTCAGAGGAGTCACACAACCTTCCTAGAACCAAGGAAAAATATTTCTAGAGGATGACCACAAAATTATCTAGAAAAAGTTTTCAAAAGTTCAAGACTTAGGTCAAAAGAGACTTGTGATTTTGAATTTCCATAATTCCTTTACAAGAATTCTCAGAACATTCAAATAACTACAAGATATAAGAAAAGTTTTAATTTCTACATATTTTTTTACATTTGAAACATAAGTCAAGATTTGGGATGTTACAAATCTCCCCCTACAAGAATCTCGTCCCGAGATTCCGTTCACTCGTAGAAGAAAGACGGGTAGTCCGAACGCAGACGATCTTCCCACTCCCAAGTTGCTTCATCCTCGGAATGATTCGACCACTGAACTTTAAGGAACTTGATGGCACGATTCCTTGTTCTTCATTCAGCTTCCTCAAGAATACGAACAAGATACTCGCGGTAGGTCAAATCTTCTTGAACATCGAGGTTTTCCAACGGAGCTTCCTCGGTTGGAACACGAAGGCACTTCTTCAAATGGGACACATGGAACACATCATGTACCCCCTCAAGTGCAGCTGGCAACTCCAACTTGTAGGCAACAGCTCCCACCTTCTCGATGATGTGGTAAGGCCCAACATATCGAGGAGCTAACTTGTCCTTGACGCCGAAACGTTGATGACCCTTCAAAGGAGAGACTTTGAGATAAACAAAGTCATTGGGCTCAAAGCTCAACTCAGGACGACGACGATCCGCATAGCTCTTTTGCTTGGACTAGGCCATGCGCAAACGATCACGAATGAGCTGAACTTGACTTTCGGCCTCATTGATCGAAGCTGGGCCGAAGAACTGCTTCTCACTAGTCTCTGACCAATTCAACAGGGTTCTACACTTTCTCCCATACAGGAGCTTGCTGACTATAGGATCGACGTTGTATAAAATTTTCAGAGGTCTTTATGCATGGCATTTTTCTCCAGAAATTCTTCAAGGTTTGTTCTAGGGTTTGACCAAGAGTCAAACTGGTTTGATTGCCTCTTAAAAATTATCAAATAATTTCTAAAAATTATAAAAATTTTCAGAGGAGTCACACAACATCCCTAGAACCAGGGGAAATTATTTCGAGAGGATGATAACAAGGTTTGACAAGGATTGAAAAAGGAGGGTCATGACTTTAGTCAATTGTAGATTGAAGTTTTTGAATTCCACAATTCCTTTACAAGAATTACAGAAAAGTTCAAAAATGAAAAGATGCAAGAAAAGTTATAATTTCTTCAAATTTTCTTACATTTGAAACACAAGCCAAGATTTGGGCTATTACAGCTGAAGAGGTCATCCTTCGTGAAGACACGATAGCCACCCACACGAGTACCATTAGGGAGCAAGTCGGTACTTTGCAAGAGTTGGTAACCACTCTGAAGACCAACCAAGCCAACTCAATAAAGGAAGCGGTCAAAGGGGCTGTAAGTTATGTCTTAGCCAAACTTAAAGCTCGTGACCCCGACCTTAACACTCAATCAATTGAAGCCGACTTCGACTGCACTGAAGCCAAAGTGGAGCGGTTGATCGAAGACATGCAGTCGGTAGGTGAGAAGGTCGCGGAGGAGATGCAAATAGGATTTCCTTCGTCAGAGTAATCTGTAATAAAAACCTGTAAAGACAAGTTTTGTTTTGTTGAAATATATAACCTTCTCTTTTTCCTGCAATGTAATATCCCGTTTAAAAATAAAACAAATAAGTGATTAGTACTGAAATTAAATAGAATTAGAAAAGAAAAATTCAGAAGTTAGAAAGAGTATTAGAACTCGGCCTTCGCCCATAGTTTTTGGCCCAACCGAGGAACCACTTAAAAGGGGGAGGCAAACCCTAGCCCTACATTGTAGTGGAGTATCTGTAGCACGACGCTACAGATGCCGCCGCACTGTAGCACCTCCTCCCATGGCAGCCCCTCCCGCCTCGGCAGCTCCTCCACCGGTGCCTCCCTGTGCACGACTCTCCCCGGTGCACGACTCCCCGCCGCCGGCCATGGGAGGAGGAAGGAGGTGAGTAGAGGAGGCCGTCTTGGGGGGTGGAGATCGTCGTCGTCTACGTCGTTCGTCAAGGGTAACCGCTGTCCCATCGTCTAGATGTTTAATTGTTGTTTTTCTAGCAATGTCGGGTTTAGATCGCGTTCTGTCCAGATTAGTGCGTGGCTGTTTTCGTATCCTTAGAAGCAGAATCTGGAGACCCCATCTCCTAGAGATATGTGGGGTTTGTTCTTAGGTTTAAGTGGCCGCCAAGAACGCCCAAATCCGATTAACGGTTAGAAAGTTATGATTTGTTTAGTGCTGCTGTCCCAAAATCCTGACGAGAATTTGCAGTTAACTTGTTAATTAAGTAAGAATTTGATAAGTGCCGAATTGGAACTTGGGATCTCCTAGATAGTTGTAGGATATCTCGTTATCTTTCATTGCCGACAAGAATCACGTCATTTGGACCTCTGTAGCAAAAGTTATGATTTTATTCTTATTGGGTCTATGCTGTGGAATGGTTGCTGGTCTGACAGGTTTTAGTGTTTCGACCTAAGCGTATATTTAGAGGACAAATCAGAGGGTCTCGCCATAACAAAAAATGTAGATAATCCTTCTAGCTTTCAGGAAAAGTAAAGATCATGAAATTCGGATGAATGTATAGAAAGTTATGATAGTTTTATTGTTGCTGTCCAGAGACCCGACGCAAAAATTGATGCTTTGTTGAATGGCTTGGTAGGGCTAGTAAAGGGCCGAATCAGAGAATCTCACCAACTAGGTTTAGAAGGGGAATTCAATAACCTTTTCAGAATGTCCAAGATCACTTCATTTGGATTTCTGTACAAGAAGTTATGATTTTTTCGAAGGGGGCTGTTCTCTGGAAAGGAAATCTGGCAGCCGATAATAGAGTCGGGGATCGCGTCGAGTGGACGATGAGTTCATTTGTGATTACAGTTTTGTTATTAGACCTACATGGTAGCCTTAGCATGTCTCATTTATATGTCCAGGTGTGGGTTTGGCTCCGGGAGTAGTACCTTATCCTCGACATCCACCTTCGCACGGTTGAGGCAAGTACAATTTTAGTAGACAGATGTTGAATGAGTGTTGAATTGATTGTTTGTGGTGAATGTCGCTGTTTAGTTAGTTTGAGTATGGAAGTGGCTTATATATGATCCTGTTACCTGAAATGCATCTCTATGATGAAGTATGCTTATGAATGTTTTTGTTACCTGTATTGCAAGTGCATTAAGGAATAGCATTGAACTTATTGAGTGGAGTCTTGTGTTATATTAGATAATGTTTGGTGTGAACCATGAATGTTGTTGCGATGTGAAAATTATAGTTCGTGTGTAGTGGTGCATATGTTATATACTACGCATTGATGTTGGAAAAGTATGATACCTAAGGATGAGAAAGTTGTATTATGAATAGTCTACTTGTATGCCATGAAGATGTGAATGCATTTGTTCATTTATTGTTCTTATTGAAATTGCATACACACGCATCATGTTGGCATTTGTGGGCTCGGTCACGAGTTGACCATGCTATTGTTGAGATCCCCGTCATAATGATGACGGGCAAAAGATCCCCATGCTCGTGGAGCATGGGCCTAGATCCCCACATTGGTGGTATGTGGGCACTGGTCCCTGTGCTAGAAGGCACGAGCATGGGTGTGCATTGACGGATGCACACTCCGCGTCTGAGTGTAATGCTAAGAGACAAAGTAAAGGATAAAGTGAAAGTTGAGCATACTGCATAGCATGTGCATGGTTTATCCTAAATGTTGTGAAGTGTATTGAGTTGTTGAATTACCATTAAGAATGTTGTCTTTGATTATAGTGTGCTTGCTGAGTCATTGAACTCACCCTTGTTGTTGTTGTTTGTTTAGGTACCTCTCAAAAGGGCGCGACATGCATGGGAGGGCATAGTTATAGTTTTGAAGCACTCGCCACGAACATTGAGATTATAATTCAATAAAGTTAATCATGCTTAAATAATGAATAAACCGCTTAAGGGCTTCTCTTTTGGTTATGCCTTATGTTGGATTTGTGTAATAGCGTTGATTAGCATAATATGGATGTCTTTATGATTATGTTTTGAATTGGAAGACTGGTTAATTGATTATTGTTATTGTTTCTTGTGCGAACCTCCGTATGATTATTTATACAAAGGAGGTTCTCACAAATTTTTTGTAAAGTGTCTTAGAATTAATTTGTTTTATGCTATTATGGTAGCATTCCGTGCTCATGATGGGTCAGGTGTTCAATTGGTATCGAGCGGGCTTTAGGTCCGTGGTAGTTGAAATATTAAATTGACACACTGTGTACGATGGGTGGGTTGGGTTTTGCATTGCATATACGCCTCGTTATGTTGTATTGTTGATCTCTGTTATGATCGGATATATCTATAGTATTATACCAAGGTTATTAGGTGTGGGGATAACCCATGTTGAGAGATTGGGGTCGTGGTTGTGGCCCCGGCTTTACCAGCTACACTACCGCTCATAGTAGGGTAATAGTGAGTATCTTTGGAGAGGTTGTTCTCTTTCCTAATTTTGATTTGGTCTACTCGGTTCAATCGTGCTTGATGAATTTCTCTTGGATTAGTAGTTCCTTCCGTTGATGCTTTCCACCGATTTAATTTGACCCTTTAAAGCAAGCCTTGTTCTTCCAACTGTTGAGCCGCTTGCGCTTGATGGGTTTCAATTGGTTTATAATTATTTTATAGAGCAAATGTTGTCTTTTCGACACTTGAGCTATTCTTGCTATTTGTGAATGTCGTCATTGGAAATTTTGTTCCTTATTATGAGAGTTCTACCTTCTTGTTGGCACACTTGACCCATTTATTCGCTTGGCATTGCGGGTAATGAAAGTTTTTTGTTGCAAGTTCTTTAACTGTGAAACCTTTGGCTTATGTATTTCTCTTGGATTATTTCGAGTGATTAAGTTCTATGCCTCTTTTCCTAAAAAAAAAAAGTTATAACTCATTGCGGTGTCTTGTTGTGATTAAATGGGAGGTGGTAATCATCTAGATTAATTGTTATAGCATAAATTATCAAGAAGGGACATTTATGTGGAGCATAATTGGTTTTAACCTGAGCTTTGTAATTGAAGTTGATTAAGTGGATCTTGTCTTTTAGTAGTTCTTGATGAACTGTGAGTAAAGGTATGCTTACACCTACTAGGAATCCGAGATTTATTAAAAAAATGTGAGGTATTGATGATCTTACATAATCACAAGATTGAAACCTACGATATCGGATTAGAAGAATGTTGAGGTAGTACTCTGAAAACCGGTGATTAAAGGAGATGGTGTTATTAAATCTTTAGTTAAACCCTAAGTATATAGTGGAATGTTGACTCTGTGTTCATAAATGGATAGGTGATGGTAAACAACAGTAGGGCCCTATGAGCATACGTGATGAATACCATTGTCGATTGTTAGTGATAGATGAAGTGTGTGTTGAGCAAAGACTAATAGTTGGATGGATAAATGATAAGTGATATCTGAAATCGTGTTTTGCTAAATTGTTATTTGATAAGCATGATGTTGTTGAAAGAGGTTTATTTTAACCGTATGGGTTGTATTTCTTTTGGAGAGGTTGAAGATGGGATCAGAGGCTCGGATGACTTTCACTAAGAGTGTATTATTTCGTTGTTAATGTGATTGTCAATAAGGGATTATGAAGATAATAGTGAATGTTTTGTATGAAGGGATTGGATCGCTTGCACGACGGATTAGGTGAAAAGGTTTCTAGTTTTGGGTGCAGGATCTTTCAGACCTCATGTTGATATGGTAACTGAATTTGTTTTGAGCAACATGAAATGTTGAGAGGTTTTTTTTTAGCTCCCTAGTGATCTGTATGATGTGGTCTTCAAATCTCTTCTTGGTGGAGTTGGCATGGTGACGCTGTACCCAAAGAAAGTTGCTTTCTTTGTTAAAGGAAAATGGAGTCAAGTTTTGTAACTTGCTGGTTATTGAAGTTTGTTTAAAGATTTTGATCTTACTCATAAGAGTTTTTCCCGAATCTCAAAAGCAAAGTTTTATTTTCGTTTGAGGCTTGTTATTCTCTGCTTGTGGGGCGTGTGCCCTCAATTATGATTTTATCGCTTTATTCTCGAGATCATTGTTATTTGATTGTCTCTCTTGATCTTCTAATTACTGTAAGTGGTAACGTTTTCCTTCACAATGAAATTTATTTCTATTTGCCTCTTCTTCTAAGAAAGGGTTAATCGAACTAAGTTGCAAAGTATCTTCTGGATGTGATCCGCAATGAAATAGTGGTGGTCTAGTGGATGACCCGTGAACCTTTGGGAGAGGCATTGAGTAATAAATTGGTTTATTGAACCTTAGAGAGGATTTGATTTAAATAGGGTGTTTGACTTTGGAGTTAACAGATTTCGTGGTCGCAACTAGGAGGACCTATAGCGAGATGTGGTCCAAGGTTGCGCACAATGTGGCAGAACATTAGAGTTAGCAAGTATGGATAACTTGATCAAGAACATATTTATGTATGGATGTTAGTGATTGAGTATGTTTGAATCCTAGTCAATTAGTTAGGGTTTTGTGAATGGGTATATTGTGGTCGAGTAGCCGCTTTTGCTTGGTGTGGGTTGGAAAAGGTCTAAGATTGATGAAACGAGTTAACTTGAGTGGTTACTTGATTGGTGACGAATGCTAACATTAATAACTAAGGTTATTGTTGAGTGTATGAAATTCGAGTCTTCAGATCTGAGGGTTACCTATCAAGAATACCGAAAATTTATTGTAAGAGTCTTAGAGGTTGAATTGGGTTTTACATTTTCACGCTAGCATCTTGGTTCCCCGTGATTAGGTTCCAAGAGATATGGTGAACTTTGATAGAATCTTTTGGATGCACTAAATGAGCGTGAATGTGGTAAATTTCAAGTCGATTATCCCTAAAAGATTGAGATGATGTGATTGTGGCAGAAATCTATATTGTGGTGTGTTGGGAATTATTTATCAAAGTAATTCCTTTGTGTAGAGAAGTTGATCAGAGTATGTTATTATGGGTTGGAAGAGTCTCTCTACATAGGCGTGGAATATGTGTTCACCTTGAGCATAGCTTTGAGGTTGCCAAACTAAAGGAAATGAATTTGTATGTTATGTGATGATTGGAATCTCATGGTTTAAGAGAAAATTGAAGTCTTACAAGAAAGTTTGAAAAAAGGGTATTATTCTCGGATAATGAAATGTTTCCCGGTTTTTATTTGAGCATAGTCTCTATGACAAAGCAAATATAAATTGGGAAGATTCTCCTGGTTTGCCTGATTCTTTTTGGTTTAAAAAAATGGTTATTTTGGTCATTTGAGTGATTTCGCCTCTCGCTATTGTGGTGTTTGCTGGCAACCTGCCAACTTGAAAGGTGGAAAAGTTTTCTTGATATATTTATTGATTTTGGATTGAGCTTTTCTAGTGGGAGATGGTTTTGAGTTGGATGCATTATGATAGCTTAGTTTTCCGTTGAGTTCTTCTGATAAGTGAGTTGGTAGGCGAGTTCTTTGTACGTCCCTTGTCAAAGGAGATCTTTGCTTGCATAGGTAAAGTGATCGATCGAGAGTTGGAATTAGAGTTCCGTGTGTTTTGTGCGATGGTGTAATTCGGTACAAAGGGAAGTTTAACCAAAGGTGTGTTGGATAGGTTCCGATAGTTACGGAGTTTTGTAGATTGGCGTATCGTTAGGACCATTTCGAGTACATGTGCGGAGTACGCAATGTCTTGTATATTCTGGTGCTGAGTGAGTACATGAGAGGTCCAAAGTTTGAGATTTTGTTAGAGTCATGGCCAACAAATAAGAACCTACCTTTGAGTCCCGTGTGTTGAGTGTACCTGTAAAGGTCGAGACTAGTGTTGAGGTGTAAGAGGTTAGTATCCGTCAAGGCGATGTGATCCCATAAGTCCGAGAGGGAAGCAACTTGTGAATTGGAATCTTGTATGAGCGAATGAATACGAGTTGTTTACTTGAGCACGTGTTAATTGTGATTAATTTCAGCTGTGGTGTTCTTGCAAATAGAACGACAAGTAGAATTCGGGGTCGAATTCTGTTTAAGGGGGGTAGAATGTAATATCCCGTTTAAAAATAAAACAAATAAGTGATTAGTACTGAAATTAAATAGTATTAGAAAAGAAAAATTCAGAAGTTAGAAAGAGTATTAGAACTCGGGCCTTCGGCCCATAGTTTTTTGGCCCAACTGAGGAACCACTTAAAAGGGGGGAGGCAAACCCTAGCCCTACATTGTAGTGGAGTACTGTAGCACGACGCTACAGTAGCCGCCGCACTGTAGCACCTCCTCCCATGGCAGCCCCTCCCCGCCCTGGCAGCTCCTCCACCGGTGCCTCCCTGTGCACGACTCTCCCCGGTGCACGACTCCCCGCCGCCGGCCATGGGAGGAGGAAGGAGGTGAGTAGAGGAGGCCGTCTTGGGGGTGGAGATCGTCGCCGCTCACGTCGTTCGTCAAGGGTAACCGCTGTCCCATCGTCTAGATGTTTAATTGTTGTTTTTCTAGCAATGTCGGGTTTAGATCGCGTTCTGTCCAGATTAGTGCGTGGCTGTTTTCGTATCCTTAGAAGCAGAATCTGGAGACCCCATCTCCTAGAGATATGTGGGGTTTGTTCTTAGGTTTAAGTGGCCGCCAAGAACGCCCAAATCCGATTAACGGTTAGAAAGTTATGATTTGTTTAGTGCTGCTGTCCCAAAATCCTGACGAGAATTTGCAGTTAACTTGTTAATTAAGTAAGAATTTGATAAGTGCCGAATTGGAACTTGGGATCTCCTAGATAGTTGTAGGATATCTCGTTATCTTTCATTGCCGACAAGAATCACGTCATTTGGACCTCTGTAGCAAAAGTTATGATTTTATTCTTATTGGGTCTATGCTGTGGAATGGTTGCTGGTCTGACAGGTTTTAGTGTTTCGACCTAAGCGTATATTTAGAGGACAAATCAGAGGGTCTCGCCATAACAAAAAATGTAGATAATCCTTCTAGCTTTCAGGAAAAGTAAAGATCATGAAATTCGGATGAATGTATAGAAAGTTATGATAGTTTTATTGTTGCTGTCCAGAGACCCGACGCAAAAATTGATGCTTTGTTGAATGGCTTGGTAGGGCTAGTAAAGGGCCGAATCAGAGAACCTCACCAACTAGGTTTAGAAGAGGGAATTCAATAACATTTTCAGAATGTCCAAGATCACTTCATTTGGATTTCTGTACAAGAAGTTATGATTTTTTCGAAGGGGGCTGTTCTCTGGAAAGGAAATCTGGCAGCCGATAATAGAGTCGGGATCGCGTCAGTGGACGATGAGTTCATTTGTGATTACAGTTTTGTTATTAGACCTACATGGTAGCCTTAGCATGTCTCATTTATATGTCCAGTGTGGGTTTGGCTCGGGAGTAGTACCTTATCCTCGACATCCACCTTCGCACGGTTGAGGCAAGTACAATTTTAGTAGACAGATGTTGAATGAGTGTTGAATTGATTGTTTGTGGTGAATGTCGCTGTTTAGTTAGTTTGAGTATGGAAGTGGCTTATATATGATCCTGTTACCTGAAATGCATCTCTATGATGAAGTATGCTTATGAATGTTTTTGTTACTGTATTGCAAGTGCATTAAGGAATAGCATTGAACTTATTGAGTGGAGTCTTGTGTTATATTAGATAATGTTTGGTGTGAACCATGAATGTTTGTTGCGATGTGAAAATTATAGTTCGTGTGTAGTGGTGCATATGTTATATACTACGCATTGATGTTGGAAAAGTATGATACCTAAGGATGAGAAAGTTGTATTATGAATAGTCTACTTGTATGCCATGAAGATGTGAATGCATTTGTTCATTTATTGTTCTTATTGAAATTGCATACACACGCATCATGTTGGCATTTGTGGGCTCGGTCACGAGTTGACCATGCTATTGCTGAGATCCCGTCATAATGATGACGGGCAAAGATCCCCATGCTCGTGGAGCATGGGCCTAGATCCCCACATTGGTGGTATGTGGGCACTGGTCCCCTGTGCTAGAAGGCACGAGCATGGGTGTGCATTGACGGATGCACACTCCGCATCACAGTGTAATGCTAAGAGACAAAGTAAAGGATAAAGTGAAAGTTGAGCATACTGCATAGCATGTGCATGGTTTATCCTAAATGTTGTGAAGTGTATTGAGTTGTTGAATTACCATTAAGAATGTTGTCTTTGATTATAGTGTACTTGCTGAGTCATCGAACTCACCCTTGTTGTTGTTGTTTGTTTAGGTACCTCTCAAAAAGGGCGCGACATGCATGGGAGGGCATAGTTATAGTTTTGAAGCACTGCCACGAACATTGAGATTATAATTCAATAAAGTTAATCATGCTTAAATAACTGAATAAACTGCTAAGGGCTTCTCTTTGGTTATGCCTTATGTTGGATTTGTGTAATAGCGTTGATTAGCATAATATGGATGTCTTTATGATTATGTTTTGAATTGGAAGACTGTTAATTGATTATTGTTATTGTTTCTTGTGCGAACCTCCTGTATGATTATTTATACAAAGGAGGTTCTCACAAATTTTTTGTAAAGTGTCTTAGAATTAATTTGTTTTATGCTATTATGGTAGCATTCCAGGCTCATGATGGGCTGGGGTGTTACATGCAAATCATCTCGTAGAGTGGTTAGTCACTCATAAGATAATGAATGGAAAAGATAATTAGATAAGATATATGTAATCCATCCTTCCTTCTTTCTTTTTCCTGTAAATCATCTTGTCGAGTAGTTAGTACCTCATAAGATAATGGACGGAAAAAGAAACCAAGACTAAGAATTGAAGTCAATTTTATAACTTTATCCTAGCCCCGACTATTTGCTTAGTTTATTTGAATAAACTAAGTAAATAGTGAAAAAAGGGTTACCTAAAACATAGTGGTTTGTTTGACTTATAGTTTTCGATCACGACTATCTTGCACTAGTCGAAAGAGTAGAAACGAATTGACGCTAGGAAGTTCCTTCTAATGGGCAGGACCACATGTAGAAAGGAAAGGCTTCGACTAGGTGATGTTACCATCTCCGACCAGATTAATCAAATCATGAATCAACAACTTGAGTAAAACAAACATCTAGAGAACCTTAGAAATTCGTTCAACCTTTCTGAGCGTACTCGATAGGTTTGTCCTGGTAGCAAAAGTACAAAATGGGACGATGCTAGGAAGTTCCTTCTAGTGGGAAGACCATGTGCAGAGAGGAAAAGTTTCGACTAGGTGTGTTTCTTCCTCCGACAAGTTAGAACTAACCGCGTTTACCAAAAGCAGTCGAACAAATCCCAGAAGTGCACTCTTCTTAGAGTATTTTTCAAAATGAAGAAATAAACTAAGGTGATAAGAGTTGGCTTAAAATCCTTCGACCATGTTTTCTGAGCCCAATATCTTTGTATTAGCACCAAAAGTTAGGAACAAGGCGATACTAGGAAGTTCCTTCTAGCGGGCAGGACCACGTGCAGAAAGGAAAGACTTTTACTAGTTGTTGTGTCCTTCCTTCGACCAGTGTAAAGAAAAACTGAGCATATAAAATATGGTCGAAAGATTATAAAAGCACAACTGAAAGGAAGACAATAAAGATAGAAATAACCTGGTACTTTATTGTCGTGGAAGTTTGTTACACATAGAATTTGCGTAACTTGTCAATGTTCCAAGAGTTTGACAGAACTCGGCCGTCTTCCATTGCTAGTCGTACCGAACCTAGATGCGTAACTTCGACCACAGTGGAAGGACCTTCCCACTTGGGGGAAAGTTCATTTCGATTAGACTAGAATTGGATAAGCCTCAATACCAAGTCACCTACAGCGAGGCTACGAGGTTGGACCTTACGATCATAGTATATGCGCAGGGCTTGTTGGTAGACTGCTGAACGGATTAAGGCTTTGTTTCTTTTCTCTTCGAGCAAGTTGATGTCATCTGCTCGAAGTTGTTCTTAGGTGGAGTCGTTATAGTTTTTGATTCGTGCCGACCTGATCTTTAGTTCTGGCGGAAGCATGGCTTCGGCACCACAAACTAGAAAGAAAGGTGTTTCACCTGTCACCCGACTAGCAGTCGTACAAACTGCCCATAATACTGAGGGTAATTCTTGTACCCAAGGCCCCGAGCACTTGACAAGCTGGTCGAAGACTCAAGTTTTAATTCCCTGCATTATTTGGTCGTTTGTTCTTTCGACTGCCCCATTGCTTTGGGGGTGGGCAACGGAAGCATAACATAACTTGGTAGCCAACTCGTCGCAAAATTCCTGAAATTTTGCGCTCGAAAATTGCTTACCATTATCTATGATTATTTAACTAGGTGCCCCAAACCGGGTTATCACGCATCTCATCATGAACCATTTTGCTGCTTCCGCTGTTATCCCAGTCACAGGTGCAGCTTCTATCCATTTTGTGAACGTATCAATGGCCACAAAAAGGAACTCGAATCCCCTTGGAGCTCTGGGTAATGGTCCTAGGATATCGAGACCCCAGGTCGCAAAAAACCAAGATAGAGGAATTGTTTGTAATGCCTAAGCTAGTTGGTGTATTTGCTGGCTTTGAAACTGGCATTGTATACACTTTTCAACTAGCTTCTTGGCATCGTAGAGGGCTGTTGGCCAGTAGAAACCTTGTCAGAAGGGCTTACCGACCAACGTTCTATAGGAAGCATGAGCCCCACAAATACCTCCGTGTATGTCGTGAAGGAGTTTTGACCCTTCGCTCTGCGGAATGCATCGCATGAGCAACCCTTGAGTGCCTCGTTTATAGAGTACTCCTTCGACCAAAGTATACATTTTGGCCTTTCGGGATAATCGATCTGCCTCGAGATCATCGTCGGGTACAGAACCTGTCGGGACCCAAAATTACGATTCTGGAACCCTCTGTGTATACTGCACAAGTCCAGGATCACGCTAGTGCACACTGTGTCAACACAGGTGAATATCGATCCACACAAGCGATAAATAAAATAAACGATTAGTTTGAATAACAAATAAGGGTTTTGACCTTATGGTTGAGTTTACACTTATTAAGCCACGCAGGGCTAACAGAGAATAAAATAGCAGTGGAACAGAAATAACTTCAGCGTAGATCCCATCAATTCACCACAGGTAACCGACTAGGATCCAGACCTTAACGATCAGCAACCTTCGACGAACTCCTCCTCGAAAGCAGGCGTAGACTCCTCCTCTTCTGTAGGTTTGGGCACAAGTTTTACAACAAGCGTGAGTACACAACCGTACTCGCAAATCATACCACAGAATGCAATTTATAGATGCAGGCTTATTCCAAAAGAAAAGGCTTTCGTGGTTCTTTTGCATAAAGGAAATATTTGCAATTGAATACAATAATAGATTGAAATGCATTTCAAAACAAATAGACAATGTTAATTTAACAGTTATTTCCACAAAGACACAAAGCTAAACAGATTATTTCACCTAGCCACATGACTTAGATCACATAGCTCCCATCCCAAATATTTTATGAAAACTACCCCTCGTGTGAAATCCCCGAGCATGTCCATAACCGCAGACGCGGCTATTCAAATAGATTGATTTAACACTTTGCAGAGTTTGTACACTTTACCCACACGATACAACTAGTGTAGCAAGCACTAATCATAACAAAACGGTTCAGAAACTTTATCTTAACACTGACACTCCCGATGTGCTTACAAACCGCTATGCCAACCCAAACGGAGTGCTTTGGCATAACACATACCGCTGGACAGGGACACGGCGAACTGCCCCATGATGCGACTACCTTGTAGTACACACCTCCACCCATAGCCTAACATACCACCCGAGTAATCAATGCCAAGAATCCATAACCTACTAAGTTAGACCCGTCCCATACCAGGCATGTGGTCGTACAGTAAGGCTCAGTTCAATGGCGCACAAAGTTAAGTCCTTAATTGACCAAGGCAAGACTTCCATTTTCTAACTAGATCACAAAGATTATCATTCCCATTCACAAAGTCCACCATATCACGAAGTATCCACCACTTGCCTCAGTCTAAATCCTTTCCCACCCAGTTGGTTTTAGTACAACACATGCTATCACGAAGTAACAACACATAGCACACAGTTTTACACAAAGTTCCATAGTCACTTAGTCAAATTTAATATTTCCAACTCCAATGAGATGTGAGACTCGTAGCATGGCTAAGTATTTGTACTCGCATCTAACCAACCCACGTTGGTGCTACAATATTAGCAACTAATAACCAATCTAGGGTGACAAGGTATTATGACATACAAGGCCAAGGTGATGATAACAATTTGGATGATAACTATGCCCAAAAGTATTTAAATAAATAATTAAAGTAGAATACAATACTTTGAAGAAAAGTAATTTGAAAACTGGGTTCAAGATGATCAAAGGTATGACTTGCCTTGGAAAAGGTCTAAGTACTGGTCTTGATCTTGAGGTGCTCTTTCTTCTCCAAAATTCCCCGACGAATCGACGTCTACTCGCAATGAGACAAATAAACAAAACAAATAAATAACAGAGGCAAAACAAACTCCAAAAATTAAATGAAAATCTCAGATAAATAGAGCTCGAATTTAGATAAATTTTGGAACTTGAATGGGCTCAATCAGAGTTCGGATGCAAAAATTATGCGCTCTGGAAGATTGAAAATCTAAAGAAAACCCTAAATTGGATTTTCCAGAATTTCCGAATTATTTCTTAACAGAAAAATCAGATTATTGCGCAAGCATGACGTCAGCACAGGGATTTCTGGGAATAAAAGAAATAAAAAGAAATTACTGACTTGTGGGACCCACATGTCACTGAGATGGCTCACGGTAGACCAAGTCTACCGATCCTCGGGACCCGGGGACCGGTGGACCGTGCCATGCAGGTGCTGACGCGGCACTGACGGGGATGCCACGTAGGTGACACGCAGGCGATAGGCTGATGCGGCGCTGAGGTGGCGTGCCACGTCGGTGCGGGGGTGGCGGCGCTCGGAAACCGACGACAACGGCGAACGGCGGGGCTTCGCCAGCGGTGAGTGGTACTGGCATGTAGCCCAAGTTATTGCGAACCTGTTGAACCAACTCCGGGTGGTCAAGGTCGACGGAGATGGCCGGCGGTGAGGTTCTTGCGGTGGAAGAGCTTCGGGTTTTGTCGGACGGGGGCTCCGATGGCGCTCCGGCGATGCGAAGGGGTTCTGGAGGTAGGTGCTACGACAGCGGACTCGGCGGTGTAGATCACGAGGGCAGGACGACGTCCACGACGGTGTAAATCGGAGAAAACGAGAGGCGGCGAGAAACCCTAAAAGCTCGATTCCGGTGGCGCTAGGGCTCTCGGGGTGTGGTGGCTTGAGGGTTTGGGTTGCGGACGTTGATGCGATCCTGGGGTGCCTTTTATAGGGGCTGGGAGGGGCTAGGGCGGTGTGCGGTGGTAGAACCCTAAAAGAGTCCGAGATGGTCTCACGGGAAAACGAAGATAAAAACGGAATCGGGATACGATTTTGATCCGGGAAGATGCGGGGAGGTTGGGGATAAGATTCAGCACGTTTTCTAGAAGGGGTTCAGTTGGAAAAGATGTGTTGTCATACGGGGCTTGGAGCTCGGCAATGGCGGACAGCGCGGCAGCTTGCGAGGAAGAAGCCGGGCGCGAGGAGGACGACGGGGCGTGGGCCCACACGTCAGCGGCACGGAACTGGGCCGCTATGCGGGCCGCGTGCGGGAAAGCGAGGGTTGGGCCGGAGAGATTCGGCCCGAAGCTTTTTCTGAGATTTTAAATAGCTTTTCTTTTTGGAAAATACCAGAAATTCCAATAAGCAATAGAAAATAGCAAATGAACTCAGAAAAATTCTAGAAACATCTAGAAAATATATCTGAGCACATAGAACCCAAATAAAATAGTTTTGATTATTGTTCATGTTGGGATTATTCACATTAAATGTTTTTGATTGTAAACTCTAATATTAAGCTTTTGAATTAAATTCAAATAAAACCAAATTGTGTCTTTTCTCCCTACTAACTATTTAAAAGATTTTTAAACTCAGAAAATTAGGATGTTACAAACCTCCCCCCTTAAAGGAATCTCGACCCCGAGATTCAGGCTAGCTAGAGAAAAGGCTAGGAAACTCGGCTTTCAGCTCTTCTTCAAGCTCCCACGTTGCTTCTCCTTCTGAGTGATTGCTCCACTGAACCTTGCAAAAACGAACAGTCTTCCTTCTTGTGTGGTACTCTGCGACATCCAAAATCTTAACTGGCTGCTCCTTGTAGGTGAGATCCTCCTTCAAGTCAATCGATTCCAATGGTGCTTGCTCTTCTGGCACACGAAGACACTTCTTCAACTGCGAGACATGAAAGACATCATGCACTCCTTCTAAAGACTACGGTAGATCCAGCTGATAAGCAACTTCTCCACGGCGTTCCAAAATCTTGGACGGACCAACATACCTCGGGGCAAGCTTCCCTTTAGCATGAAACCCTTTGACACCTTTGAGCGGGGTAACTCAAAGATACACGAAATCCTCGGGTTCGAAGCTGAGATCACGACGACGATTATCAGCATAGCTCTTCTGCCTGGACTAAGCTATCTTCAATCTTTCTCTGATCATGGCCACTTGTTCTTCTGCTTCTTGAATGATGTCTGGACCGAATACCGAACGTTCAGCTGTTTCTGACCAATTCAACGGGGTTCGGCAGGCACGGCCATACAAAGCTTCAAATGGTGACATTTGCAGACTAGCTTGATAACTGTTGTTGTACGAAAATTCTGCATATGGTAAACTCTTATCCCAATGGGTGGCATTAGCTAGAGCACAAGCTCTTAGCATATCCTCCAATATCTGATGAACTCTTTCCGTCTATCCATCTGTCTGTGGATGATACGCGGTACATAAGTTCAGATGGGTACCCAATGCTTCATGCAAACTTTGCCAAAAACGAGAGGTGAATTGAGATCCTCGATCTGACACTATCTTTTTGGGCACACCGTGCAAACTGACAATTCTGGCCATGTACAACTCCGCAAGGTGATCTCCTGAGTATGTGGTTTTGACTGGCAGGAAGTGGGCAACTTTGGTCAAACGATCGACTATTACCCAGGTCGAATCGTAACCCGACTGGGTCTTGGGTAAACTGGTAATGAAATCCATTCCGATCTCTTCCCACTTCCACTCTGGAATCTTCAGCGGTTGTAACAAACTTGTTGGTCTCTGGTTCTCTGCCTTTACCTTCTGACACACATCGCACAAGGCAACGAACTCTGCGACTTCTCGCTTCAAATTTGGCCACCAAAATTTAGCCTTAATATTTTGGTACATCCTTGTGCTTCCAGGGTGAATTGAATACTTTGAGTCATGGGCTTCTTTTAAGATTAGTTGCCTTAACCCATCAATATCTGGTACACAGATACGACATTAATCCAGAGTATGTTCTGATCATCCTTGGTAAAATCTTTGAATTTACCTTCTGCCATCTTGAGCTTGATGACTGACAACGCGGGATCCTTTGGTTGTGCTTCACGAATCTGCTTCTCCAGGGTAGACTGTACCTCCAAACTGACTACAAATCCTTCAGACACAATTTCTAGCCTTAGCTTCTGAAATTCTTCATAAAGTTCTGGGCAACCTTTCTTTACTTCCAAAGCATTGCAGTAGCTCTTACGACTCAGAGCATCTGCAACTACATTGGCTTTTCCGGGATGGTAGTGGATTCCAAGGTTATAATCCTTGATCAATTCTAACCATCTCCTCTGCCTCATGTTCAAATTTGATTGGGCGAAGATGTACTTCAGACTCTTATGATCTGTGTAGACTTCACAGCGATTACCGATGAGATAATGACGCCAAATCTTTAAAGCATACACTACGGTAGCTAATTCCAGATTATGGGTAGGGTAATTCTCCTCGTGAGGTCTTAATTGCCTTGACGCATAAGCAACAGCTCTTCCTTCTTGCATCAGGACGCATCCTAGTCCTTGACGCGAAGCATCATAGTAGATATCGAAACCTTTCCGAATATCTGGCAAAATTAGCACTGGGCTGAAGTCAAACGCTTCTTCAACTCTTGAAAACTTTCCTCGCAGGCTAGGGTCCAAGTGAACTTTTTCTCCTTCTTCAACAATTGCGTAAGAGGCTTCGCAATCGATGAGAATCCTTCGATGAAACGGCGGTAATAACCTGCCATTCCCAAGAAACTGCGAATCTGAGTCACAGTCTTGGGCTGCTCCCAATGTAATACTGCTTTAACTTTACCGGGGTCAATTGCTACTCCCTCGGCTGTCATCACATGACCAAGGAAATCAACTTCCTTCTTCCAAAAATCACACTTACTGAACTTGGCATACAACCGATGCTCTCTGAGTTTTTCCAAGACTATCCTTCAATGTTCGGCGTGTTCTTCCTCTGTCTTGGTGTAAACCAAAATATCATCAACGAATACGACTACGAACTTGTCCAAATATTCCATGAATACTTTATTTATCATGTTCATGAAGTAGGCAGGGGCATTAGTCAGACCAAAGGACATGACTAAGAACTCATAATGTCCATACCGCGTTGAGAAAGCGGTCTTCGGTATATCCTTTGGACAGATCTTTAGCTGGTGGTAACCTGATCACAGGTCGATCTTGGAGAACACTCCGGCTCCTTTCATCTGATCAAATAGATCATCAATCCGGGGTAATGGGTACTTGTTCTTGATGGTAACTTCATTGAGGGAACGGTAATCGATACACATCCTCATGCTTCCATCTTCTTCTTGACAAACAACGCTGGTGCTCCCTATGGCGACGAACTTGGTCTCACGAACCCTTTCTCAAGAAGTTCCTCTATCTGTTTTTTCATCTCTACCAATTCATCGGCTGGCATCCGATAAGGTCTCTTTAAAATTGGTGCTGTCCCTGGTACTAGATCGATGACAAACTCAATGTCACGGTCCGGTGGCATTCTTGGTAATTCTTCTGGAAACACATCTGGATATTCACTGACGATTGGAATTTCTTCTAAGAAAAGGGTCTTCAGGCTGTTTACTAAGAGATGTCCATCACGAGCTGAGGTGGCTAGAAATTCTACCTTGTTTCCCTTGGTATCCTCGACTGTTACGGCTCTGCGGCCACAATCTAGCATGGCTTTGTGCTTGGATAACCAATCCATGCCAAGAATGACATCTAAGGTTTGGGTATCTAATACGATTAGGTTGGCTAGAAACTCAACTCCAGCTATGAGTAACTTAGCTCCTAAACATCCCACTTTAGAGCTTATCTTTGCTCCAAGCGACTGGACTAGCAGAGTATGCTTAAGACGCATAACTTCCAACTTATTCTTGGTTGCAAACATCCCAGAAACAAACGAATGCGAAGTTCCAGAATCAAACAAAACTGATGCAAGTACTGAGTTAACCAGAAACTTACCCAGTATGATGTCCGGTGCTTCCTGGGCTCCTTCCAGAGTGACGTGGTTGACAAGGCCTCTGATCACCGACTGCGGTGCTCCTCCGGCTTGACCGTCAACTTGTGAAACTCCTTGGTTGATGCCTGGTGCTGGCGTCTTGGATGGCGTAGCTCCAAGGTTGAAGCGTACTGGAGTGATTGTACCCTTATGCGGACATTGGTTAGCAAAATGTTCTGGCTGACGACAGGTATAACATACCCGTGGATTGTGGTTGGCAGGTGTAGGGTTGCGGAAGTTCTGGGCAGCTGAACGGAGTGCTGAAGTTGGCGCAGGTGCCCTGAATGAATTCTGTAGTGGAAATTGGTTAAACTGTGATGGAACTGTTCTTGCCTTTTGCTGTGACTAATGATTCCCTTGCTGAGCCATCCGGCGTTTGCGGTTGTCCTCCGGTTCCTTGCGCTTGTCCTCCAGAACAAATACTTTATTGACCAATTCTTGGAAGTCAAGGAAAGTATGGGCAATTAGACTGACTTGCAGTCCAGTGTTCAGCCCCTTCAGAAAGCGACTCTAGCAAGCCTTGTCTGTGGCTACATTCTCTGCTGCATAGCGAGCTAACTAGGAAAACTTGTTGAGATAGCCAGACACTGACATAGCTCCTTGCTTCAGAGCGCAGAACTCATCCTTCTTCAGATCGATAATGCCTTCTGGTACATGATACGGGCGAAATGTTGCAGAAAACTCTTCCCAGGTGATGTCCTGTGGCGCCTCATGAGCGGCATAGAAGTTCTCCCACCATTCAGCAGCTATGCCCTCCATCTGGTGAGTGGCGTACAGAACCTTCTCACGGTCGCTGCACTGGGTGATCAGCAGCTTTCTTTCAATGACCCGAAGCCAATCATCTGCTTCCACTGGGGTGACGTGTCTAGAAAATGTTGGTGGACGAGTCCTCATAAACTCCGCAAGTTTAGATGGTCCATGGTGACCTTGAGTAGCTGGGGCTCCATGCTGATGATTGTTGTTGTTGTTCTGGTTGTTCATGGCCTGCATCTGATTCATCATGGTATTCATCAGTTGAGTCTGCGCTACCATGAAAGCTCCAAAGTTTTGCAAGTCAATCGGGGGTGCTTGTGGCGGAACTGCTCCTGCGGCTGGTTGCTCATTGCTTCTCGGCGCTGGGGTACCGGAACCACTTGCAGCAGTCTGACGAGTTTGAACCATCTGGCGAAGCTCCATGGGTTAGATGAGGTAGCAAGCACAAGATGAGTTAAGAACTAAGCAGGGGGTAGGTTAAACCCAGCAAAACACAGCTCGAGAAACTCAAACGAAATACCTTTATTAATTAGGGTCTTAGCATGGCTGCAACAAATGCCTACGGGCTTTTGCAGCTCATACTCGCACACAAAAGAAACAACAACCTAAGCACACAAAACTACCGCCTAAAGGGCGACTTACTAAACTGAAACTGGCTAAGCCTGAAAAACTGAAGCCTAAAACGAACTACTAAAGAAAACCTCCACAACCGCGGCGACGCTCGACGGTGTGGACTCGAGTGGTGGCATCTTGGCAACCGATCCGATGCCACACGCGGTGTAGCAGGAACAGGCATTCCCGGTGCAACTAGCTCAGCTGGCTCTTCTGGCTCTGCGGCTTCTTCTGGCTCAACCGGATCTTCCTCTGGATCTTCTTCGGGATCCTCCGCGGGGTCTTCCTCTTCTTTGTCATGCTGGTCATAGAGAATCTCCTGCAAAGTAGCGACCTTCTCTTCAGCTCTCAGTAAAGCCTCATAGACATGATCCAGCTCTGTGATAGTCCTCAACAATGCTTCCTCCTGGGCAGCTGCAAACCGGGCAAGGTGCACGACTGTAGCGTTGCTCTGTTCTTCTGTAGACGGGTAGCGTGCTGGCAAATCCATGGCTGCAGCTCTGGGGTGGTAACGGAAGACGGTGTCTTGAAGCTCCCGTGCGTAGATGTTGCAGATACGAAGCATGGCCAAGCGCGACGACTCCTGGATGCCCTCCAGTCAAGTTATCTTCCTCACAGAGATGTGCGAAGGTTGGCTCGCCTTGTCGTTCCTCCTGGCGTAGATCGTCAGGTGACAGATCACTCCACGGTTTTGACGGTTCACAGTCCAGTTGTTGCCGACGTACAACGGACGATCAAAGCCTCCAAGAACCTGTAGCAGTTTCCAAAGCTCGGCGGCATATCCTCCTGTGCGCTCACCATAGCTCTGGAGACGAGGTATCTGTCAAGACAGACAAAGGGAGGGTAAGAGCAACTTAAAAACAGCGGGAAGAGAAACGATTATAGCAATAGTTGAGTCGAGGGAGATATGGGAAGAGTTAAGCAATTAATTAATTTTGCAAGTTAATTTTTTCTTTAGAAAATTGTTTGGACACTCTAAAGACGGCCAATCTAGCTAAGGTCAAGACCTACAGTCAGTATGGCTCTGATACCACCTCCGTCGGGACCCAAAATTACGATTCTGGAACCCTCTGTGTATACTGCACTAGTCCAGGATCACGCTAGTGCACACAGTGTCAACACAGGTGAATATCGATCCACACAAGCGATAAATAAAATAAACGATTAGTTTGAATAACAAATAAGGGTTTTGACCTTATGGTCGAGTTTACACTTATTAAGCCACGCAGGGCTAACAGAGAATAAAATAGCAGTGGAACAGAAATAACTTCAGCGTAGATCCCATCAATTCACCACAGGCAACCGACTGGGATCCAGACCTTAACAATCAGCAACCTTCGACGAACTCCTCCTCGAAAGCAGGTGTAGACTCCTCCTCTTCTGTAGGTTTGGATGCAAGTTTTACAACAAGCGTGAGTACAAAACCGTACTCGCAAATCATACCACAGAATGCAATTTATAGATGCAGGTTTATTCCAAAAGAAAAGGCTTATGTGGTTCTTTTGCATAAAGGTAATATTTGCAATTGAATACAATAATAGATTGAAATACAGTTCAAAACAAATAGACAATATTAATTTAACAGTTATTTCCACAAAGACACAAAGCTAAACAAATTATTTCACATAGCCACATGACTTAGATCACATAGCTCCCATCCCAAACATTTTATGAAAACTACCCCTCGTGTGAAATCCCCGAGCATGTCTATGACCGCGGACACGGCTATTCGAATAGATTGATTTAACACTCCCGATGTGCTTACAAACCGCTATGCCAACCTAAACGGAGCGGTTTGGCATAACACACACCGCTGGACAGGGACACGGCGAACCGCCCCGTGATGCGACTACCTTGTAGTACACACCTCCACCCATAGCCTAAGCTACCACCTGAGTAATCTATGCCAAGAATCCATAACCTACTAAGATAGGCCCGTCCCATACCAGGCATGTGGTCGTACAGTAAGGCTCAGTTCAATGGCGCACAAAGTTAAGTCCTTAATTGACTAAGGCAAGACTTCCATTTCCTAACTAGATCACAAAGATTATCATTCCCATTCACAAAGTCCACCATATCACGAAGTATCCACCACTTGCCTCAGTCTAAATCCTTTCCCACCCAGTTGGTTTTGGTGCAACACATGCTATCACAAAGTAACAACACATAGCACACAGTTTTACACAAAGTTCCATAGTCACTTAGTCAAATTCAATATTTCAACTCCAATGAGATGTGAGACTCGTAGCATGGCTAAGCAATTATACTCGCATCTAACCAACCCACGTTGGTGCTACAATATTACCAACTAATAACCAATCTAGGGTGACAAGGTATTATGACATACAAGGCCAAGGTGATGATAACAATTTGGATGATAACTATGTCCAAAAGCATTTAAATAAATAATCAAAGTAGAATGCAATACTTTGAAATAAAGTAATTTGAAAACTGAGTTCAAGATGATCAAAGGTATGACTTGCCTTGGAAATGGTCTAAGTACTGGTCTCGATCTTGAGGTGCTCCTTCTTCTCCAAAATTCCCCGACGAATCGACGTCTACTCGCAAACGAGACTAATAAACAAAACAAATAAATAACAGAGGCAAAACAAACTCCAAAAATTAAATACAAATCTCAGATAAATAGAGCTCGAATTTAGATAAATTTTGGAACTTGAATGGGCTCAATCGGAGTTCAGATGCAAAAGTTATGGGCTTTGGAAGATTGAAAATCTAAAGAAAACCCTAAATTGGATTTTCTAGAATTTTCGAATTATTTCTTAACAGAAAAATCGGATTATTGCGCAAGCATGACGTCAACACAGGGATTTCCGGGAATAAAAGAAATAAAAAGAAATTACTAACATGTGGGACCCACATGTGAGTGAGATGGCTCACGGTAGACCAAGTCTACCAATCCTCGGGACTTGGGGACCGGTGGACCGTGCCACGCGGGTGCTGACGCGGCACTGACGAGGATGCCATTGTGAGGACCCCGGTTTATTCGGCTTGTACTGCTTAACCACCCACTTGGTCCTAGCAGCACAAATCAAATAAACCAAGCCTCGAGATATGTATACTTCCCAGAAATGCAGTATACACACCCTGTTACAAAATTATGCATCAATTCCATTCATACACTTAGAGCCGAAGCTAAAGCAACAAATCAGAAGACATACATAATATAAAGAGAGTTATTACAAAAGAGAGGCCGACCGGCCAAATAACACATAAGTAACTAATTTAAATAGTAGAAACAAAAGGGCCATAAGATGGCGATAAACAAAAGCCAATCGGTATGCCTTTACCCACAAGGCAACCAACCGGACCACCAAGCTAATCGCTCCGGACACCGCCACAACAAATCTCACAAAAGTGAGGCCCCTCGAGCTGACCTTCTTCCTCTGCAACAAAACAATTAAGCATAGCATCTGAGTACAAAAATTGTTTTTGTACTCGCAAGACTGACGTGTAAGATAACAGAACTCTAATTAACTACATGCAAGCTTTATTTAAGTGGAGGAGGCTCTGGACTTATTTTCAGCATAAAGCAAGTTTTCTTTGCAATAAGGTAATACATTTAAAAGCAAGTTGGCGATTAAATCCTATTGTTCAAATAAAAGAGAGACCAATATAACAATAGGTAGATGACAGCATCCTAGAAGTGACTAACCCAATAGCCACCACAACAATAACATGAAGTACCCCTTCATACCACCCATGTCACGTTTTAAGTTTTTCAAAGGTTGTAGTCTAGTTCTTGTGGGAAATAACCAAGCGTGTCCATAACCTAGGACGAGGCTATTCGAATAGTTTTAACCCTGCAGGGGTGTACCAATGTACCCACACGATAGACCGCCTTTCCACCAGCCACGGTTAGCATACTTCCTTTGGTATGCAGGCACGACTAAGTCTAACAAGACGCTTTCCAATGGATGATGCTAATTAAGAGCCGCAACCCACGGGAGAAGGACACATTAGACAGCCTAACCGGTCTGCCAATGCTCCCCTCACACACCACAAACACACACACACACAGTTTCAACACACCCACCGACCAGCTCATAATTAACGCCTCCCAAAGTACTTAGTCAAGAGAGGTTCCATATCCCCCTCGCGTGGTTAGCACGCAACAATTGCTTGGATCAATGGCACAAGTAACTCGGTCCTTAGGGACTTATGCACCATTCTATTCACACCCAACAGATCACACCAACATACCATTGTGCCCAAGTCAAGATATAGTTTTTGTTTTCAGTTTTTGATTTGTAAATCAATAAAACACAAGGATTGGACATAATGGAATAATATAAGTATTTGTGTGATCAAGACCATCGACTAAGTCGATGATCGCCCAATACTACCGATATCTAGGCATGGCCAAGCAATATGTATTCGTAATCTACTAAGTGACAAGAGCTCATCCAACGAGCTCTAATCACAGCAAATAACCTAGGCTCAGGTAGTAGAGGATATTTATTTACCTACAGATTATGCAACTAGAGGATTAACTAATCAATTTAACATCAAAATAGCAATGCATACATAGAGGTTAAACAAAATATTAGACTTTAAAAGTAATAGGATCAAATGGGAAATGATCAAACTGCTTGCCTGGCTGCTGCTGCTCAATATGCTGCAGAGGGTCACTCTCAAGTATCGCACAATCGTCAGAACCTATCGAAAGAGCGAAAAAGAACCGATAAGAACAAAGGAAACGAAAAAGACTCTAAAACCAAAATACTCCAAATGCTATGAAAATTTTACAGCAGCAAGAGCATGATTTATAACCAATTTAGAAACAAGAACCAACTGATTTGGACTCTCACAGCAAAAGTTATGATCAAAACAATGCAGTTCGGCCAAAATTAAATTTAAATAGGTTACTGTTCATAAATAATTTTCTAGAAGTTTTATGGACTTGGAAATTTTATGATAGGTTGCTCCTGACATTTTAAGGCTAACACAAGTGGTTTCATCTTATTTAGAGTTAAAATGATTTAGTTATGATTTTTCTAAGTTATAAATCTAAGGCATGATTAATTTCAGATTAAAGACTCTTTGTAAACCTATACTAAGCTAAAGTACTTTAACAGATGCATTTATAGAACTTTAGTTTGTTAAATTTGGAGCTACAGAGAAAAAAAATATGCAATTTTGAAGTTTAAAACAATTAATAAGTGCAAATAAAAGCTCTCGGGAACTAAATCTGGAAAACCAATAAAAACTGGGGAGGTCGTGGGCCGATGATCAAGGATCGCACGGCTCACGAGCACAGGCGCGAACTCCACCACGAGCACCTGGGCGCAAAGACCTCATCGCGCCTAGGGAAGGTCTTAGCCGTTGATATCGAATCCAACGGCCCCGACCACCGGATGCACAGCACACGCGAAGGAGCTCCTCGCGCACTAGGGAGGTCGTGGCCGTCAGATCTGGATCTGGCGGTCCCGAGCTCCATGAGGAGGTCCTAAGGCCAACTCACATGGGGAGGTCTGGACGGCTAAGATCTCCCAAGGGGAGGTCCTAACGGTCCAGATCTGAACGAGGAGGTCCTAGACGGTCACGATCTCCAGGGGGAGGTCCTGAGCGGCTAAGATGAAATCGAGGAGGTCTGGGCTGCGAGTTAGCGAGAGAGATACGTGGATGGCTGGGATCTCACCGAGGAGGTCATGGATGGCCATGATCTTCGCGGGAGGTCTGTCTGACAGTGTTTAACATAGAGAGGTGCGGGCGGTTAGGATCTCACCGAGGAGGTCTGGGCGGTCGGATGTAACACCCTAACTTAGGGTTTGTATTTCAAATGTAAAATTTTGAGGAGAAATAAAAACTTTTGTTGTCTCTTCAAATCATTTGAAAGTTTCTACATTTTCCTAGCAATTTCCAATTTTCTAGAAGTTGATTCTTGTGATTGGAAATTGTTGTCATCAAATTATTAGCCTTCAAACTTGTGATCATCCTCTGAAATTATTTTTCCTAGCATCTTGATCATCCTATCTACCTCCTGAATTATCTCACAATTTTTAGATTTTATTTGCTATTTCAAATGGCCAAGTCAACCTAGTTTGAAATCTGGTCAAACTTCTTCAAAGACTTGTGAATTTTATTGGGAGAAATCTGGTGCATGAAAACTCCTGGAAAAAATTTCACAAGGTGTTCCTCTGTTCGATTAGCTTCCATAAAAATTTTGAAATTTTGGAGCCACAGAGCTATCTCTAAAAATTTCCCAAAACCTCTCTGTCTTTTAAATCGAATTAAAAACACTTGCTTGTCGGGCCCGAACCACACTTGGGCTCGAGTCCGATCAAGCACTAATGGACTCGGTCGCGTCAACTAATCGCACCGCCGAGTCCAATCAATCGTGACCGTCCGATGAAGATCGAGCGATCCACGTCGCGTATGCAACCGACTGTCCGAATGCATACACCAATCCCACCGTCCATTTCGGATCCAGCGGTCGGTGCGTTGTCGATCAAATCAAACCACCGGTTCGCACCGCTTGCATCGGCCGACATATGGATCCCACTGCCGTTTCTTCCTCGCCGACTCGCGCCTCGGGAGCTCGTGGCGATCGCGCATGCGTGCCACGCACTCGTCGCCGCCACGCCGGGGACGCGTGTGCGCCTCCGAGGATCGCTCAAGTCCATCTACCTCATAGGGTCGTCCATTCCTTCTCGCAGCCATTCTTGCGCCCTCTCGCCCATTTCTTAGCCGGCGAGAAAACTCGGCGTAGCGCCGCCGTTCTGTGCCGCCTTTGAGCAGATCGCACACCATCGTGTTCCTCTTGCCTCGCGCCTCCATTTTGCCTATTCCGGGTCCTTGGCGTCGATGGATCACCAAGGGCGGTATCGTCGTCTCGCCTCGGCGATCTCGATCCGTGAGCTCGTTTGCGACTGGTGAGTTTCGGCTCCGCCACCTAGTCCCTTAGGATCGCATTGATGCACCGAGTCTAACGGTGGGCTTGTTTACGCCTTTTGTGCATCGTTGCGGGCGTGCGACCAATTCTTCTCAAGCTCGGTTTCGCCGTCGTGGAAATTCCGGTCACCTCGGCGTTCTTCGTCGGCGTTATCGTGTGCTTCTTGCTCCGGTGTTGAGGCGGCTTAAGCACACCTTCCGAGTCTTCTAGAAGTCCGTATCGCCTTCTCGCGTGGATGTGCTTTCTTCTCGCCTCCGGTCGTCGTGAGCTCAACTCCGGTGACCATCGGACCGCGTCGCCACCACTGGGTTCGCAAAGTCTCGTGAACCCGAAGGTATCACTCACTCGTCTTGAAACTCACCGGTTTGCGAGATCCATCATGCGGCGCGCCGCCGCCCCGCGTCTTGGTGAGCCGCCGCGAGTTAGTTATCCCTAAACTTTGTTTAGTTATGTCGACTTGTGGGCCCTATTGGCTAATCCCGTTTAGAGAACCTTAAATCCAGCCGTTATATTTCCCTCCGAGTCATTGTCATGTGGGTCCATCTTTGTCGATTAGGGTTGTGTAGTTCGGTTATACGTTTTCTGTTTGGAAACGTATTTATCGTGAGTATATGTTAGAAGTACACTTTGATATGTCAAAGACGTATTCTCGAATCGCGCTTCGACGTCACCTTCGTGAAGCGGGCTGTCTGTCAAGACTTTCGCGCCCCCTGTCGATGTCTGGGGCTAGATAGTGTGGGTAGAAAAAGGATTTAATGCTTTAGTATTTACGTAATATGTTTTCATTTGCCTTCGTTAATTCATTTAAACTTAGAAAATGCATAACTAATTCAATTTTTATCCAAATTGCATGAAACCAGTCTGTTAATTTTCATTTTAAATGTTCTATTTACTAAAATTAGTGTCAACCCTGTCCTGTATCAAGAATCTGTTAATTGATTTAATGTTGTAGAATGTAATCTCCAAATTAGAAAATGCATATCTCTTTCAATAATTGTCCAAATTCAATGAACCCAATTCTGTAAAATTCCATTTTCAGTATACTAATTATTAGGATAGGTTTTAGATACTGTTTTACTCATGAAAATTTGTTAAGTAATTAACTAGTGTTTTCATGTGAATTGTTAGTTTAGAAAATTCTTAGAAAATTCATAACCACTCAAAATGAATTGTTCTCTGTTTCTAAAATTTTGTTATATCGTGCTTAAGCTGCTGTGTGAATTTTGGTATGTTTGTTTGTTGTTGTATGTTCGAGTTTTGTCGGTGTTATTCGTCCTTATTTGCTGTTATGTTCGATCGTTAGGCTTCGATATTTGCGGCAACCCTGAGGACGATCCTCATAACAACTTGAGCAGCAGCAGCAGACGAACAAGCGATTTGATCATGATAATCCCAGTATTTTAAAGTCTAATATTTCATTTCAGCTGTATGTATGCATCCCTTAATTTGTGTTAAAATTGATTAGTTAAATCCGTAGCTGCATATCCTGTAGACAAAATATTGACCTCTACTACCTGAGCCTAGGTTATTTGCTGTGATTAGAGGTCGCTGGATGATCTCTTGTCACTTAGTAGATCCGGGTCAACTTGCTTAGACATGCTTAGCTATCGGTAGAACTGGGCGGTTATCGACTTTAGTCGGTAACCTTGATCACACAAAATTTACTACAACTTTATGTTTCAGCATTTCTGCTTTGTTTAATTGCAAAACTAAAAATGAAAACAAAAATGATTTGGACGCGGGCACAATGGTAAGATTGGTGTGATCTTTTGGGTGTGATCGAAAGGTGCCCGGTCAATTAAGGACCGAACATCTTGTGAGTAAATTTTTATCCGGGCATTTCGCGTGCTAACCACACTAGAGTATATGGGACCTCTCTTGACCTAGTACTTTGGCGTGTATTGGCTCAGGTCGCAGGAGGTCGCAGGAGGGATGGAGGTGGGAGCATGGTAGTTGTCCAAAAGCTTTATCTGAGTGGGTAGTTGTCTTTTCGGCTTTACCATGTAAGCGTATGGGTTTCTATCCATACGAGCGGCTCGTAGTTAATACACAATATTGGAAAAGTCTCGTAGGACTTAGTGTGCAACATACCTTCTAAGTGTGCTTTGGCTTAAAGGCGATGCAAGTGTGGGTACATTGGTACACCCTGCAGGTTAAAACTATTCGAATAGCCTCGTCCTAGGTGATGGACACGCTTGGGTAAGCTTTTCAAGAGTAAGACTACAACATTTAAATTAAAACTTGATGGGTGAGTGCGAATGCGGGATTCGTGCTATTGTTGTGGTGACTATTGGGATAGTCACTTCTAGGTTGTTTATCTTTCGCTTTTGTTATTATTATCTTTACTGTTATTTCAATCTTAAAAATGAATTGCAAACTTGCCTTTAAAACTTTATTACCTTATTGCAAATGAAAATTGGCTTTATGCAAATGAAACATATGGCCTCCACCAAATAAGCTGCATGTAGCATATGAGCAGTCCGCTAGTTCACACGTCGTCTTGCGGGTACAAAGACAATCTTTGTACTCGGTGCTTTGCTTGATGTTTTGTTGCAGAGGAGGAAGGTGAGCCTCGGGGCCTCACTTACGTGAGTCAGTCTTTGTCGCCGTGGGTGACGACTAGTCTTGGCGGTCGGTCGGATGCCTTGTGGGTTGAAGGCACACCGATTGGCTTTGTTTATAGCCATCTTATGGCACTTTTGCTTCATTGCGTTCTGTTATTTGTGTATCTTTTGGGCGGTCGGCTGTGTGCATAATAACCTCTACTATTTGTTTATCTTCCGTTTGGTAGTGTTGTGTTTGGACTCTATGTGTGGAATGGAGTTGATGTCTAATTTTGTACCGAGGTGTGTATACTGCTTTCTGGGAAGTATACATATCTCGAGGATCAGTTTATTTGATTTGTGATGCTAGGACCAGGTGGTTGGTTAAGCATTACAAACCAAATAAACTGGGGTCCTCACACCAGATCTGAGCGGGGAGGTCTGGACGGTTAGGATATCACCGAGGAGGTCCTAACGGTCTAGATCTAGGCGGGGAGGCCCTGAGGCTTCTTTACAAGGACCAGTAGTGGTCTTTTACAAAGAGGACCTCAGGGGGTAGTTTTGAAGGTTTTCTTTACAAAAGACCAGGGGTGGTCTTTTGCAAAGAGGACCTCGGGGAAGGTCCTTAGGGGTGGTTTTTACAAAAGACCACAGGGAGGTGTTTTGCAAAGAGGACCTCGAGGAAGGTCCTTTGCGGAAACACAGAGGTGGTCTTATACGGCTAAGATTTAACAAGGGTGGTCCTATACGACTAGGATCACCACCAAGGGGAGGTCCAGAGACTTAGGATTTTTCGGAAAAGATCCTAAGGCCCAGATCTAAACTTGGAGAGGTCGTGAACGGCTAAGATTAGCCCAAGGAGGTCCTAGAGTGGATTTAATGGCGCAGGACCTCCGGACAACGACAAAAGGTGGCAGCTAAGACAAATTAAAAGCATCTAATGATTGACAATAAATGAATCCAACAGGAGCACTTAAAGACTTCCGGACTTTAATTCTAAACCCATGGCCCACACGTCAGTGACTCCACGGCACAGATTAAGACACCATTAACGCACCAAATGATAAGCAATGATTTGAGCATTAAGGTTGTCCGAAGAACATGACGAAAACGGGAGGTTTTGACTGACAAAACCCGAGGGTGTTCCACAGCTTGCCGCCGGCGACGTGGACCTCGTCGGCGGAAACCAAGAACACGGATAAGTCCCAAATAGGGAGGAGAACCTAAAGGTGCCAACAGCTAGGGCTAGAGCGCACCCTACCAGCGGCTAGCCGGAGATAACCGCCGGAGACCAAATGCGGCCGAAAACGAAAACCGAAGAGGTCTAAGAGGATCGGGTTTTTGGAACTGAGGTACTCACCAGGGATTGAAGGAGAACTGGGAGTGGTCGCAAGAGCTCCGGTGACAGTGGTGCTCGTCGGAGTTGGGGAAGACGACCAATTCGGCCCCGAAAACAGGCTCCCCAATTTGTCAACCTCTGTGAAGGTTTAAACAAAACAAGTTAGGGGGACTGAGGTGACCAAGATGACCAAGTGACAGCCACTAATGCAATATTGAACCACTGGAGCTCGAAGGTCGCCGGAGAGCTCCAAAGTTCAGCAATGGTGGCAGAGACTTTCGGGTGTCTTGAGCACAAGAGCAGAGAAAGAAGTTGGAGGTGCAAGAATGGATCCAAAGAAGCTTAAGGGAGAAGCTCGGGCTCAATATATAGCCGGAGAGGAAGAACAAGGCAGTGTCCACAGTTTCAACAAGCTAGGACACTCGACATGATGGGAGTAGGTTATCAGAGAGACTTTTGAGCAAAAAGGGGCTGTCAGACATTTAATGTTGGCAGCACATAGCCGTTGTCACCCTAGAGTTGACAAGGCACCGCTCTCTCTTGCCATGCACAAAAATTGATAATGCCTGTGCCCACCCGATGCGGTGAGAGAAATGGAGAAAAACTGGTCAAATGAACTCAACGGCTAAATCAGCGCTGAGCTCCACCAGGGAGGTTGTGAGCTGTTGGATTGAAATCCAAAGGCTCAGATTTTAAGCTAAGTATTAGAGGTCCTAACACTTAGGGGAGGTCTGAGCCACAGATCTCAAGATGGACGGCCCACGATCACCCAAGAGCTAGGGGTGGTCGTGGAGGGCTGAGGAGGTCGCCCCAGGGTGGTCTTTGCAAAAGGTGCAAAGGAGGTCCTAGGGGAGGTCCTGTAATACCCCGAAAGTGTGTTAAGCCTTAATCGGGGGAGATTAAATATTCGGGAGAGAATTCAATGGTTTTCGGAAAGGACCTTTTGGTTAATTTCGCAGTTCAATAGTTGAAAAGGGGGAAATCAGTGTTTTTAGTCACTCCTGGGCTTGGGCCCAGCCCATGGGAGCCCAAGGGGCAGCCGGCCAAAGGGGGGGGCACCACTCCCCCCCAAACCCTAACCGCAGCCCCTCCTCCCCACTTCCCTCACGCCCCCACCCCTCTCCCCCTTGGTGGCCGCCACCCCCCTCTCTCACGCCTCCCCTCCCTGGTTACCTCCCCCTTCCACCCCTCCCAAGCATCCCTCCAAGTCCCCCCATTGCTGCTGTCCGAAGGTAGAAGAAGGACCCTCCCCATTGCGGCTGGTTGAGGAAGAGAAGGAGGAGGAGAAGAGGGAAGGAAGAGGGGAGAAGAGAAGGGAGAAGAGAAGAAAGCGGGATCCCATCCGGAGTTCGTGATCTTCAGCTGCGCCAAGGGTAACTAGCTTCGTTTGTTGTTGTGTGTTTAGTCGTAGAACCGAAATCGAGTAGTTTTGGCAAGATTGAAGTCGGTCTGTTAAAGTTGCAATTCTGTCCAGAATGTTGCGTGGCCCGTTTCATGTGGTTAGAGGCAGAATTAGGAGTTTGGATCTCCTAGAGAGTTGTAGATGTTGTTCTTATCTTTCAGTGGCCACCAAGATCACCCAAATCCGATTAACGGTCAGGAAGTTATGAATTTTTTAGTATCGCTGCTCTGTTAATCTGTCAGTTTAGAACAGTCTGTAGAAAATGGGATGAATCGGGTAGTTAAGGTCGAAATCAGAGGACCTCAATATAACGAAAAATGTAGGTAATTTCCATACCTTTTGATAGAGATAAAGAACGCAAGATTTGGACTTTCGTAGCAAAAGTTATGATAGTTTTAGTGATCTGTCCAGAGAACCCGACGTGATAATTGTTGCTCTGTAGGTTGGCTCGGTAGAGGTAGTAATTGGCAGAATCAAAAGGGCTCCCCAACTAAGTTTATTTAGGTAATTAAATTACCTTTCCAAAAAGTCTGAGAACACCTTATTTGGACCTCTGAGCAGAAAGTTATGAATTTTAGAAGTTGACTGTCCGCAGTGATCACCAAAACGATCGCTAGAAATTGGGGGTTTTTGTTAGCGCTTGAGAGTAGCGAGTTTGTTGTGTTATTATTTATGCTCTTGGTCCAGCGTGTTGGCCTTAGATTGGGATACCTTTATATTCAGGTGGGAGCGCGGTTCCAGGGGCAGCACCCTCTTCGCGTCCACCGTTCTCGCACAGTTGAGGCAAGTATTCGGGCTATTGTATATCTATGCTAGTATGCTGTGACTGTTTGTGTTTGGCTCATAATAGCTATGCATGGATGTTATGGTGATGAGTTCCAATTTATCTTAGTGAATGCAAGTACTCTGTTTGAGTGACTAATTATGACTGTTTGATAGAGGATGCTAATACTTTGATGCGTAATAACCATGCAAGGTTGATAGTATGGTAAGTAAGATTAAGGATGAAGGATACTAGAGAAATGATTAATTGATATTCATGAGTGATTGTTCAAGTGTGCTAGTATTATGATTAAATGTGCTATTCATGGATGCTAGAATGCTATGAATATCAATGATGTGGAATGCTAGCGATGCGAATAAGTTTATTCATGTATGATGTTGTTGTTAATGCTTACATGTTAATGTTAATATGTTGAGTTCCCGCATATGAAGAACGTTATCATGGTGCATACGCATGTTGAGAGCATACAGTGCCTTGGTCACATGGTGACCAAGCACATCTGATTGAGTCCCCGTCATGTAAATGGCGGGCTTGAGGTCCCCACATTCGTGGAATGTGGGCTATGAGCAAAGAGGTCCCCATCATTAAGAGGATGGGCAATGGTCCCTATACATGTGGTGTATAGGCTCTTGGTCCCTGTGCGGTGGAGTGCAGCAAAGAATACACAATGACGGTTGTATACCCGCATTCACCGGTAAAATGCGAAAAGAGATAAAGTTGAGAAAGGTGCATTGCATTGGTTGCATTCACATGAGCATGAAGGCTATACTTTGGTGCATTGTTTATCTTGGATTGTTGATGCTATGAATGATAACTTGCTTAGCCTTGTTGGTACTTGCTGAGTCTTTGGGCTCACTCTTGCTTTGATGTGTTTTAGGTACAATGCAAGACCCGCATGCGAGGAGGAGTAGATGTTTGGATGCACGCACTACCACTCAATCATAAGAATTACTTATAGATGGTTTGAGTTTCAGATTAACTGTAATAATGAGAATAGCAAATTTTAGTTATGTTTATGAGATTGTCCTGCATGCTTGAATGAACCTGATTTTGAAGACTTTGATAAATGCCTTGATTAATTGTTGGAACCTCGGTATAGCTGACTATACAAAGGAGGTTTTGCCGAAAATTTGTAATAGGTCTTAGTTTAGTTTAGTTTAATTTATTTTTTAGTAGCATTCCAGGCTCAATGCTGAGCTGGGGTGTTACAGTTGGTATCAGAGCGGGCTTTAGGTCCGTGGTTAATAGAAAAATATTAAATTGACACACTTGTACCTGATAGGTGGGGTTGGGAATTACATTGCTTCCGCATTATCTATTGCTTTGTTTCATTTGTTGAGCAATTGTTGAATTGCCTCTGTGCTATCTTTTTTTTGTTGTTAATCTATGAAATGAGATGTTATGATATTCTATATCTATGAATCTATTCTATGATTGCCATGAGATGATCATGAATAATCATATTGGATTATATTGTTTATGCGTGTTGATAATGGTTGTTAAGAAGTGGAGACCGTGGTTGTGGCCTTGGACTTTGTCAGGCTATACCACCGTTCGTGGTAGACGATAAAGTAGTTACCACAATACCTTAGTTGCAAGAGTTGAGCGTGAGCTGTTTTAGAAAGTTGATTTCTTTCTTGACCTCAATCTTGGCAAATTCTTGATCTGTGATGGATGATGAATTTCTCTGGGGTTCTTGGTTTATGGTGGTTGTTGAGTGTCAATGGTCTCTTATAGTTCTCTGAAACAATTATTGTTTTCCGATCTGTCGAGTCGCTTTTGCTACTTGTGATCTTTCTCAATTGGCAATTATCGATAATTCCTTGGTTGTTCCTTCATTCTCTTTAGCAAAAAATGACTCATTTATTCGTTTGATAGTTGGGTATTGAGAGTTTGAAGTTGCAAGTTTGTTAGCATGAGAAAGCTTTGGCTCTATGTGTTCCTTTTGGATTATTCAGAGTGTTGAAGTTTAAGGCATTTCTTTTCTGTTGGAAATTGTTAAAATCTTTTTGTGATGCCTCGTTATGGTTAAATCAGAGATTGTAATCAAATAACTTGATATGGTATGGGTATCAAGATGAGTCATTGGTATGGTGCATAATTAATATTAATTAGTAACCTTGGAAGTGAAATTGATTAAGTTGATGTTGTCTTTTCCTAGTTCTTGATGAACGGTATATATGAGTAGTGATTAAGAGATATCAAGAAGTATGGAACCTTGATGAACTAGTCTGGTCATTAAAACTGTTTAGGTTGCTAAACTTGTTGGGTTCTTTAGTTCCCATGGATTAATTTAATTGTGTGGAAAGAAAAAAAAATTAGAGGGAATACCAGATTTATGTATTCCTTAGTATGATTAGTTCTTTGGGCTGTGTATAACCGGTTGGCTGGATTGAATATCAGTAAATCTAGAAGTTATGAGGGGAGTTCTATGTAGTTCTTCTGTATAGAATGACGCGATGAGTTTGGTTGTAACATTGTTAAGACTTTTGATCGATAGAAGATTTTGATTTTTGAAGTTTTAGTGTATTTTTGCTGAAATCCAAATACGAGGAGGAACAGTTGGATACGTGTTTGTTAATGTCCATGTGATTTGGGAATAAAAGTAGGTAGCAACAAGATTTCATAATGAAGCCGATTGATAACAACAATGGTTGTGGTATAAGCATTGTGTGTTGAAGTTTGATGATGAACATCGCTAAGAGTTGAACTGATATGGGCTTATGCCCATCTAATTGTGAATTAAGCGGTTGATAATGTGACCTTGATGAAAGGGTTATGGTAGGAGCTTTTCAATTGTATAGTAGACCCTTCTAAGTTTAATAGGTTGATGTATTGATGTTGTATGGTTTTGGTATACACTCGTTTTGAAGATGGGATGAAAGGATAGTATGGGAACTTTTGGTGAAACTCAGGGCCTTTCTAATGGAATAGTTGATGATAAATATTCGTGTTCGAGTATATTATTCGATGTTAGTTAGATTATTTGCAAGAGATGGTGACTTGAGTGTGTGGTGATGATTCTTTTAGAAGTAAAGTAATTTGATCGTCTTTCGTAAATGAGATTTTGTAAGAGTGTTTCGAGTTTTACGGTGGGGATCATTTGGACCTCTTGAGTTATGTGGTGATTGAGTTGCTTTGAGCAAAGTGATATGTTGAAAGATTTTATTGGTTCTCAAGTTGTTCCTATGATTTGGTCATAAGAGCTTATCTTGTTTAAGCTGGCAAGGTGATGTAGTAATCACAGAAAATAACTATCCTTGTTAAAGGAAGGAGAGAAGTTAAGTGTTTGAGATTTAAGTCGTTTCGCATCTTGCGGTTTATTTGAGAGTTCTTAAACCTTATGCAGTTGTTCCATAAGGGTTTATCAATGTTCAAAGGGTATTACGTTCTTCTCTTTTGTGGTTTGGTATTCATTTTCGTGAGGGCTTGAGCCCTTGACCGTGACGCGTTCCTTATGTTTTTTTCGAGTTCTTGGTCTAAGTGACAGTTTCCTTGGTCTTGTGTTCGCTGCAGTGGTACATGTTTTCCAAGTTGTTGAAAAATTTTTTTGATTCCATTCGCTCTTTCTTTTGAGGAAGAATCAACCTATTCGTTTCACCTGAGTCTTTTTGAGGTGTTGAATAATTGTAGTGGTGAAACTGTGGGTTGTAAGCTGTTCGATGAGCGCTGGAGGATGAAATAATTTCGTAATATAGTTCTTTGAGAGAAGTCTAACTCAATGGAAGTTTGTCTTATGAGGTTAAACTGATTGCATTATTACAAACTAGTAGAACCTATAGTGAGTGTGATCCAAGATCTTCCTGTTCACTTGGGCGAACATTAGAATTCTTGAAAGTATAGAAATATTGATCAATTTTATAGAGTATCGCAATTTGGTAGTATGGCAAGGCTATGAGAGTTAAACTTGATGATGTGGTTTAATGAGGGTGGGATAATAAAGTAATCGAATCGTCATGTCAATTAATGGGATAATAGAAAATGTTGAGTAATGTTAAGAGTGATTTGGCTCTAAATGAGTAACCTTCGAGAGTTATAATCCTTGTAATGGTTAACGGTCAAGAAAATATTTTCATGATGATTTTAATGAGTAAGTATGTTGGAATTGTGGATTTTAGGAATTTAATCGAGGATTTCCTATACTTTATATGAGAATTTCGTTGCAAGAATCTTGGAGGTTAAATTTGGGCTTTGCATTGTTATGCTAGAACTTTGAACGCCCATGGATAATGTGAAAAAGTAGTATAAGGGTGGATTTGAGCAGTGGGATGGTCATTGATAGAAATATTTTTATGAAATACATGAGAATATGTGATGTGAATTCGAGTTGCCCATTCTTGAAGATTGAGGTAACGTGATTACGTCACGAAGATCCATTTTGGGATGCATCGGAAGTTATATATCAAAGTAATTCACGATAAAGAAAATCGGTTAGAAAATGTTTTGTGAGATCATCGAGTCCCTTTTCAAAGGTGTTGACAAGGTGTTTTGATTTGGGTTTGGCGTTGAGATCGCCAAGTTAAAATAACAGTTAGTGTCTTGTGCGATGAATCGGTATTCCAAAAGTTGTGAGAAATTTTAATTTCTAAAGGAGAAATTGAGAAAAGATTATGTCCTTGAGTACTGAAGCGCTCTCTTGATTCTTGTTTGAACTATGAGTTTTGTTGGATGTCTTTCGCATATGGGGCTTGACTTTATGTTGGCATGTGTGGTTCTTATCTATACAGGAAGAATAAAAGACATGATAGATTTGGATATTCGAGTGATTTCTCTTTTGGCGATCGTGGTGTTTATTTGCAAATTTTCTAACTTGAAGGTGGAAAGATTTTCGTGATAATCTTCGATTCTGAATTTGACTTCTTTTAGTACCGAGTTGGTAACGTTTGGTTGCGATGAGAGTCCTTCATTTTCAGTTGGGCTATGTCGGTAAAGAGTGTGTTTAAAGTGAGTTACGTGCGTGTGGTTCGGTATCTTTGGGAAGTTTAACCCAAGATACATTGGCTTGTTCTCGCTAGTTGGCGTATCGCGAGTTTGTCTCGAGTCGTCTTGCGAGTATGTAACGTCTTGTATGTTTTGGTGTTGAGTGAGTACAGGAGATCCGAGTTTGAGGTTTCGTTTGCGCCGTTGACCATCGAGTGAGGTCTTACCCTTGAGTCTTGTCGATGAGTGTACCGGAATGTCGAGTTGAGCGTTAGTACGCACGTCGATCTACGTCACGGTGTTGTGGTCTCTTCTTTGGAGAGATAGGCCACTTGAGAGTTGAAGTCTCGCGTGGCGAAGTTTAGTAAGTTGATCGCGTTGGTATCATTTGTTAAGTTCTAGTCGCGGTTTTCTTTCGTGTAGATTGGCGTTTAGATTCGGGTCGAATCACATTAAGAGGTAGAATGTAATACCCGAAAGTGTGTTAAGCCTTAATCGGGAGATTAAATATTCGGAGAGAATTCAATGGTTTTGGAAAGGACCTTTTGGTTAATTTCGCAGTTCAATAGTTGAAAAGGGAAATCGGTGTTTTTAGTCACTCTGGGCTTGGGCCCACCATGGGAGCCCAAGGGCAGCCGGCCAAGGGGCACCACTCCCCCAAACCCTAACCGCCCCTCCTCCCCACTTCCCTCACGCCCCACCCCTCTCCCCTTGGTGGCCGCCACCCCCTCTCTCACGCCTCCCTCCTGGTTACCTCCCCTTCCACCCCTCCCAAGCATCCTCCAAGTCCCCATTGCTGCTGTCCGAAGGTAGAAGAAGGACCCTCCCATTGCGGTGGTTGAGGAAGAGAAGGAGGAGGAGAAGAGGGAAGGAAGAGGGGAGAAGAGAAGGAGAAGAGAAGAAAGCGGGATCCCATCCGGAGTTCGTGATCTTCAGCTGCGCCAAGGGTAACTAGCTTCGTTTGTTGTTGTGTGTTTAGTCGTAGAACCGAAATCGAGTAGTTTTGGCAAGATTGAAGTCGGTCTGTTAAAGTTGCAATTCTGTCCAGAATGTTGCGTGGCCCGTTTCATGTGGTTAGAGGCAGAATTAGGAGTTTGGATCTCCTAGAGAGTTGTAGATGTTGTTCTTATCTTTCAGTGGCCACCAAGATCACCCAAATCCGATTAACGGTCAGGAAGTTATGAATTTTTTTGTATCGCTGCTCTGTTAATCTGTCAGTTTAGAACAGTCTGTAGAAAATGGGATGAATCGGGTAGTTAAGGTCGAAATCAGAGGACCTCAATATAACGAAAAATGTAGGTAATTTCCATACCTTTTGATAGAGATAAAGAACGCAAGATTTGGACTTTCGTAGCAAAAGTTATGATAGTTTTAGTGATCTGTCCAGAGAACCCGACGTGATAATTGTTGCTCTGTAGGTTGGCTCGGTAGAGGTAGTAATTGGCAGAATCAAAGGGCTCCCCAACTAAGTTTATTTAGGTAATTAAATTACCTTTCCAAAAGTCTGAGAACACCTTATTTGGACCTCTGAGCAGAAAGTTATGAATTTTAGAAGTTGACTGTCCGCAGTGATCACCAAAACGATCGCTAGAAATTGGGGTTTTGTTAGCGCTTGAGAGTAGCGAGTTTGTTGTGTTATTATTTATGCTCTTGGTCCAGCGTGTTGGCCTTAGATTGGGATACCTTTATATTCAGGTGGGAGCGCGGTTCGGGGGCAGCACCCTCTTCGCGTCCACCGTTCTCGCACAGTTGAGGCAAGTATTCGGGCTATTGTATATCTATGCTAGTATGCTGTGACTGTTTGTGTTTGGCTCATAATAGCTATGCATGGATGTTATGGTGATGAGTTCCAATTTATCTTAGTGAATGCAAGTACTCTGTTTGAGTGACTAATTATGACTGTTTGATAGAGGATGCTAATACTTTGATGCGTAATAACCATGCAAGGTTGATAGTATGGTAAGTAAGATTAAGGATGAAGGATACTAGAGAAATGATTAATTGATATTCATGAGTGATTGTTCAAGTGTGCTAGTATTATGATTAAATGTGCTATTCATGGATGCTAGAATGCTATGAATATCAATGATGTGGAATGCTAGCAGTACGAATAAGTTTATTCATGTATGATGTTGTTGTTAATGCTTACATGTTAATGTTAATATGTTGAGTTCCTGCATATGAAGAACGTTATCATGGTGCATACGCATGTTGAGAGCATACAGGTGCCTTGGTCACATGGTGACCAAGCACATACTGATTGAGTCCCGTCATGTAAATGACGGGCTTGAGGTCCCCACATTCGTGGAATGTGGGCTATGAGCAAAGAGGTCCCCATCATTAAGAGGATGGGCAATGGTCCCTATACATGTGGTGTATAGGCTCTTGGTCCCTGTGCCAGTGGGTACAGGCAAGGGTACACAGCGACGGTTGTATACCCCGCATTACCGGTAAAATGCGAAAAGAGATAAAGTTGAGAAAGGTGCATTGCATTGGTTGCATTCACATGAGCATGAAGGCTATACTTTGGTGCATTGTTTATCTTGGATTGTTGATGCTATGAATGATAACTTGCTTAGCCTTGTTGGTACTTGCTGAGTCTTTGGGCTCACTCTTGCTTTGATGTGTTTTAGGTACAATGCAAGACCCGCATGCGGGGAGGAGTAGATGTTTGGATGCACGCACTACCACTCAATCATAAGAATTACTTATAGATGGTTTGAGTTTGATTAAGCTGTAATAATGAGAATAGCAAATTTTAGTTATGTTTATGAGATTGTCTGCATGCTTGAATGAACTGATTTTGAAGACTTTGATAAATGCCTTGATTAATTGTTGGAACCTCGGTATAGTGACTATACAAAGGAGGTTTTGCGAAAATTTGTAATAGGTCTTAGTTTAGTTTAGTTTAATTTATTTTTAGTAGCATTCGGGCTCAATCTTTGAGTGGGTGTTCTGAGTCCTCGAGTCGTCTTTGCAAATAGAACTCGAGGAGGTCATGCGGGTGGGAGGTCTTTTACAAAGACTCGAGGAGGTCCTTGATCGTCGGATTTGGAATCCAACGGCCCAGACCACCTGCGCCCAACCTGACCGAGCCCGACACGGCTTAAGTGGCTCGGTGCGACCAAGACCTGAAGGTCGGACCTGGGTTTGAGTCTAAGTTTGACTCGGACCAGGTTTAGAGTTTTAATTTGAATTGAGATTTTGAAGGGGTCTTAAGAGATGGAACTAGCTCCAAAATTTATGAAATTTTGACAATAGCCTGCTGACATTGAGATGGACATTGCGTACCAGAGGTTTTTGCATTGTACATTTTCCTCCAAAAATCACACAATGTGCTAGGTTAGGGTTTGACCGCATGTCAAACAAGTTTGACTGGCCCTTAAAAATATTCGAACAATTTCTAAAAATTGTGAAATTTTTCAGAGGGGTCACAAACCATCCCAAGAACTTAGGAAAAATATTTTCCGAGAAGGATCACAAGATTGGAGAAGATTGTTTTTGGAGGATCAAGATTTGGATCAACAGACTTGTGACTTTGTATTTCCATACTCTTGTACAATAATTGTTTAGTACACACAAGAAATACATGACGTAAGAAAAAGTTTTAATTTCTACTCATTTTCTTACATTTGAAACACAAGTACAGAATTTGGGATGTTACAGCCATGTAGGTGACACGCAGGCGACAGGCTGACGCGGCGCTGAGGTGGCGGCGAGGTGGTTTGCCATGTCGGCGCGGGGGTGGCGGCGCTCGGAAACCGACGACAACGACGAACGGCTGGGCTTCGCTAGCGATGAGTTGTACTAGGATGTAGCCTAAGTTATTGCGAACCTGTTGAACCAACTCCAGGTGGTCAAGGTCGACGGAGATGGCCGGCGGCGAGGTTCTAGCGGCGGAAGAGCTTCGGGTTTTGTCGGACGAGGGCTCCGGTGGCGCTCCGGCGATGCGAAGGGGTTCTGGAGGTAGGTGCTGCGACGGCGGACCCGACGGTCTAGATCATGAGGGTAGGGCGACGTCGATGGCGGCGTAAATCGGAGAAAACGAGCAGGTGCAGTGGCTTGAGGGTTTGGGTTGCAGACGTCGATGCGATCCCGGGGTGCCTTTTATAGGGGCCGGGAGGGGCTAGTGCGGCGTGGGGTGGTAGAATCCTAAAAGAGTCCGAGATGGTCTCGCGGGAAAATGGAGATAGAAACGGAATCGGGATACGATTTTGATCCGGGAAGATGCGGGGAGGTTGGGGATAAGATTCGGCATGTTTTCTAGAAGGGGTTCAGTTGGAAAAGATGCGTTGTCGTACGGGGCTTGGAGCTTGGCAATGGCGGACGGCGCGGCCCCTCGCGAGGAAGAAGCCGGGCGTGAGGAGGACGACGGGGCGTGGGCCCACACGTCAGCGGCACAGAGGCGGGGCGCGCGCGCGGGGCTGGGCTTCTTTAGGATCAAGGATAACCGACTAGAGGGGCGTGAATAGGAGATTTTTAAAAATTTCACAAATTAACGAGTTAAGCCAATTAACAACTTAGTCTAAACAAGTTATACTTCTAGCTAAGCAATACAAGCACAAAGATCAAGCTAGAAATATAAATACGGAAGAGTAAAGATTAGAAATAACCACAATGAGACAACGATGTTTTCCCGTGGTATCGAAGACTTGCCGGTCTTCACTAGTCCACGTTGAGGAAGCTTGACCACTCAAGCCGGCTCCACGAATTAAGCCTTTCCTCGATCACTATGGTTGTTCTTCCTCCGCTCCGGAGATGGTGAACACCGAACCACTCACAATCTCGGCACCGAGCCTCTTCACAATCTTCTTGAAGAGATCACCGTGCAAGCGCCGCCAAGCTGTCTAGGAGTTCGACAAAACTCCAAGAGTAACAAATCGATGACCTTCGCTTGACAACTCACAAGTGCAATGGGATCAATCTAGAATGAATGAATGCACTTGAAAGAACTCAACTACCTCACAATGAATGCACAAGGGAATTTTGGTGTTGAGTGAATGCTCAAGGCTCTGAAGGCTTTATTGATGTTAAATGAACTCTAGCACCCTGCCCTTGAGCAGTTGGGGGGGTATAAATACCTCCCACCAACAAATATAACCGTTGGGGAGGAAATCCCCAGAAATCAGCGAATTGCGGTACTACCGCCAAGTATATGCGGTACTACCGCACTTTACCACTTGCATAGTAATGGCTACAAAGGAAGACAATAAATGCACTGATATAGCCGTTAGAGTTGCAGAGCGGTACTACCGCCAAGAACATGCGGTACTACTGCTTTCCCGGTCATACCGCCCGAAGGCAGCGGTACTACCATTCCACGAGAAATCCCAAAAACGATTGCTACTGGAAAAAACGTACCGTCACTTAATCGGTACTACTGGGGGTGTGCGGTAGTTCCGCTTTGAACAGCGGTACTACCGTTACGAGGTTTACACCAAACACCCAAAAACATGTTCTCTGGAAAAAATACCGCTTTTTGCGGAGCGACCGGAAAGTGCGATAGTACCGCACTACAAGCCCGGTTGTACCATTTGCCGGTAGTACTGCGTGAACACGCCGGTACTACCGATTAACTTGACAGTCCATCGGATGCTTTTTAAAAGAAGGAAAACCAATTTCTTGCATGATCCTAAATTGATCCTCAAGGCACAAGAATATGCTATTAAGTTACTTGGATATGATCCCTCTTTATAGTATGGCATTTATCCTATAATCCGGTCTTTCAACAATACTTTTTAAGACCGGTAAAAAGTAAAAGGATCCTAAGCTATTTGTACCTTGATTTTGATCCATATTAATCTTCACGATATCCTTTAGCATGCATCTTCAAGATCATACTCACCATTTGGACTTAACCTAGTAAATACTCAACAAACACATAAGTCCCATAAACACATATTATCATTAATTACCAAAACCAATTTTTAGGGGCCTAGATGCTTTCAATCTCCCCCTTTTTGGTAATTGATGACAACCTAACTAATATGTGAGGAAGATTATTTTGAATATACTCCTTGTGTGAAACAGGTGTATATCCTATTGATTACTTAACAATATAATTCTAGTAAAGAGTTCGAATGAGTTGAAGTAGAATTATATTCTTGTTACGTTGGAATAAAGAAGGCTCCCCCTAAACATGTGCATATAAGTTATGGACAAGCTTTGCAAGCACACGAGATTTTTAAGAAATTTGGCGGAGTTTCTTTAGCATGTTAGATTTCGAGGGAAATGCAAGTAATAAGAGAAACTGATATAACAATTGCATTTCAAGAGAGTAAAATAGATAATGACAATAATCAACAAGTGCAACAGAAAATTAAGCACATAGTTAACTATTTCAAACACACGCAATCAACAAGTTCAAAACAAGCTTGCTCCCCCTACTTACAAGACTTCTACTACTTCTACTTCTCCCCCTTTGGCATCAAAGTACCAAAAATATCAAGCAGTGGGACCCGGAGAAGGAAGAGCTGCTGTGTCCTGAGAAACTGAATCCTGAGGAGGAGGATCAACAGGAGGTGGAGAAGCTGAAACAGCTGGAGCTGGAGAGACTGGAGCAACAGGAGCCTAAGGAGCTGTGACCACTATAGAAGGTGAACCAGGTGGAGTATTGGGGCTACAACGCGTGAAACGCTGAAGAGGTGGTAGACGGTGTTCCATAGAATCAACTGTCTCTGTCAGGGCAGCAAGTCTGTTGTTAGTCTCATTCTGAAAATCAGTAAGTATTGTCCTCATCTCCTACTGAGTGACCTTAATCTGCATCAGATTATTAAGAATAAGAGTCTGATTGGTAAGAATCTGAGCTAGAGTGGCTTGGCTCTGAGAGCCTTCTGTAGCTGCCTCCTCTGGGGCAATAGCTTCTTGCTGATCTATATGTTCTTGCTGTGCTGGCTGAACAGGAGGTCTTTCTCTTGGCTTGTAGGCTTTATGAACAGTGCCTAACCTTCCTTGGTACTCAATTTTGTTGAGTATTAGGGCCATGATAAAAGGAGCATGATAAATCCTTTTGACCCTGTCATCTTTTGAAGAAGCTATACTTATGATTATGACATCTACCACATCAAACTTCTTCTTCTTCGAGATAAGATCAATAATGTTCCAAGCATGTCCACGCACAGCATCAAAATTTCCACTCTTCGGAAGAATAGTGTGATTAATAATCCTATTAATCAAACTGGAAATGGGAAGCAAGCCATGAATGTTTCCTGGAACAAACCTGCATTTCTATCATAATGCTCTGTCCAGTTAGGGACCATCAGGGCAGGTCTGTCATAAATCTTCTCCCACTTGCTAGAGGAAAATACTCGCAGGACACGCTCAAAATCAGTCTTACTACACTCCACATAGCATGTTACTGTCATCCATTTCATCTTGGTAAAATCTGGAGAGACATAGAGAGTGGCATAGAATTGTCTTATAATTTCCTGATCATAATCATGCTTTAGAGCTACAATTTCATGAAGACCAGCTTGCTGAAACATCTCATATATGCCATCATATTTTTTCCAATTTGTTAATGTGTGGTCACTTTATCCACTTGTGATCAGCAAACTTTCTGTTCTGGCCATATACCTCCTCATAGACTTGCTCTTGGAACTTTGTATGAAATATGGGATTGATTGAGTTGCTAGGCAGAAGGTACTGATCCTCGTGTCGCAGGACAACATAGTCATCAGCTGATATGAGCCTTAAATTAATTTGAGGCTCTTCTGGAACTTCCATCTCCTCATCAGATGCCGCTGGAATCTCTTCTTCTGAATCAGATCCAGAACCTGACCCAGCTTGTGAGGAAACTTCCTCATCTTAAGAGTCATAAGCTGCTGGACCTTTGCCCTTGTCATGTGATTCTTCAACTGGATCTCCAGGAGGATGGGAGGAAGAAGTTTGACCTCTACGAGGTCCAACTGATTGGCGAGTGGCATTCCTTGTCCTTGCCATCTGAGTAAGGAGAGGATAAGATACAAAAATATCAAGGAATCAATCAAACTAGGATCAAATGTAATGAAATGACATTTGTGGTTCTGTCAGCAAAAACGGTCGTACCGCACATCTTCGCCAGTAGTACCATTTCTGGTAGTACCGAGCTCAAAGAGCGGTAGTATCGTTGCCGATAGTACCATGCTCAAGGAGCGGTAGTACCACTTTTATGGACCTGGTTCTAGGGTTTTTGGTTTTGAAGAAAAATTCGATGTTTATTATGGTTTGAATCCAGGGAGTAGATGTATAAACATCATTAAACATCAAATATGTTTCTTTGCCCAACTAGAACCTCATAGAACCGCAACATTTCAGATCATTCTTGATTTAGACCTAGGGTTTGAGATAATCCGGTAAAAGCGAGGATTTTAGGCGATTTACCTCGAAGATTGGAGGAGTGAAGCCCTAGAGATGGTAGGAATCACCAAGGGGCGAAGAAACGCTGAAGATGGTTGGGGATTTGAGAGGGCTTTGGAGTTTCTTCGTTGAGGTAGAGAGAGAGAGCACTCGAGAGAGAAGGAGACTGAGAAAAACGTTAATACCGTTCGGGGAGAAAAAGTGAAACGGGTGAAGAGAACCCGCACGGTTTCCGCGATGCGGTAGTTTCGCACTTTACCTCCGGTAGGACCGCACTGCGGTAGTACCATGATTCAGCGCCGGTAGTTCCGATTTTTCTGGGACTACAAGGGATAGCTCTGAATTTCTTTGAGATTTAGATTGATTTGCAAATGATCCTTAGTTTTGCACTCAATTAAATATTGTTAGGGATCATTATGCATAGAATAGACTAATGTCTATATGAGAATATAGTTTCTACGAACATAGATATTCTTAATAAAGTTTTGAAAATATTTTCTTACAAAAGCTTTCGAATAATACCAGATCAACCAAAATACATGAGGCAAAATTTCAACCAATATTTGAATAGTCTATGACATTTAATTCATTCCTCAATTTACAAAAACGGCCTTCATCTAATGGCTTGGTGAAAATGTCCGCTAAATGATCTTCGGTTCGGATGTGGATAATTTCAATATCTCCCTTTCCCACATGATCTCTTAAGAAATGGTGGCGAATGTCGATATGCTTGGTTCTTGAGTGTTGGACAGGATTATTTTCTATTTTCACCGCACTATCATTATCACAAAAAAGGCATTTTATCAAAGTGAATCCCATAATCCATCAAAGTTTGCCTCATCCATAGCAATTGAGCACAACAACTTCCCGCGGAAACATATTCGGCTTCGGCGGTGGATAAATCTACGGAATTTTGTTTCTTGGATGACCAAGATACTAAGGATCTCCCTAAGAATTGACAACTCCCTGAGGTGTTTTCTCTATCCACTTTGCAACCCGCATAATCGGAGTCCGAATATCCAATTAAATCAAACTTAGCACCTTTAGGAAACCATAGGCCAATGCTAGAGAAGTGCTTTAAATATCTTAGTATTCTTTTTACGGTCATCAAGTGGCACTCTTTTGGAGAAGCTTGAAAACGCGCACACATGCAAACGCTAAACATAATATCGGGCCTAGATGCGGTAAGATAAAGCAAACTACCAATCATAGACCTATAAAGCTTTAAATCTATTGATTTACCTCCCTCATTTAGGTCGAGATGACCGTTTGTTGCCATGGGAGTCTTGACGGGTTTTGCATCCTCCATCCCAAATCTCTTGATCAAGTCCTTTGCATACTTTGTTTGGCTTACGAAAGTTCCATCCTTGAGTTGTTTGATTTGAAGTCCAAGAAAATAGCTAAGTTCTCTGATCATAGACATTTCAAATTTCCTAGACATCATATCGCCAAATTCTTTGCAAAAGTATTGATTAGTAGAACCAAATATGATATAATCAACATAAATTTGACATACAAAGAAATCATCATCTAAGACTTTAGTAAACAGAGTTGAATCAATTTTCCCGATTTTGAATCCTTTTGAAACTAGAAAGTCTCTAAGACGTTTATACCATGCTCTAGGAGCTTGTTTAAGACCATAGAGCGCCTTGGAGAGTTTGTAGATATAATTAGGATTCTTAGGATCTTCAAAACCGGGAGGTTGTTCAACAAATACAAGTTCAGATATTTCTCCATTTAGAAAAGCAATTTTGACATCCATTTGAAATAATTTAATATCAAAGCATGATGCAAAAGCAAGTAATATACGAATTGACTCAAGTCTAGCTACGGGAGCAAAAGTTTCACCGAAATCCAAACCTTCGACTTGAGAGAAACCTTGTGCGACCAATCTTGCATTGTTTCTTACAACCATACCATTTTCGTCTTGCTTGTTTCTAAACACCCATTTTGTACCAATGACATTGTGTTCTTTGGGTCAATCCACCAATGTCCAAACTTCGTTTTGGGTGAAATTATTAAGCTCTTCGTGCATTGCAATCATCCAATCCGGATCATCAAGTGCTTCATCTATATTCTTTGGCTCAAGAGAAGAGACAAAAGAGTAATGTTCACAAAATGAAGCGACACAAGATCGAGTTTGAACACCCTTACTTACATCACCCAATATTTGATCTATTGGATGATCTTTTGCAATCGCATTGTGGATTCTTGGTGGTAGGTTGGATGGTTGATTGTCTTCATTATTGTTTTCTTCCACTTGAAATTGGCTTGTTATGGAAGCGGTAGGAGGTTCAACTTGAGTAGAAAATGATGGTTCATCTTTAGGTTTGGTGTCGCCAATTTGCATATTTTCCATAGCATTTCTTAACAATTCATGACCTACATCATTCAAATTCTCATGCTCTTCTTGAGAGCCGTTAGTTTCATCAAATTGAACATCGTGTCTTTCTTCAACTAAACCGGAGTTTTGATTGAAGACACGATATGCTTTGCTATTTGAAGAGTAACTAAGCAAGAAACCAACATCACAATGACTTGCAAATTTTGAAAGACGAACACCTTTTTTCAAAATATAACACTTGCAACCAAAGACACGAAAATAAGAGATGTTCGGTTTTCTTCCAACAAGAAGTTCATAGGAAGTCTTTTTCAAAAGGCGATGCAAATAAAGATGATTTATGGCATGACAAGCGGTGTTAATTACTTCCGCCCAAAAGCTATCGGAAGTATTATATTCAACAAGCATTGTTCTAGCCATTTTAATTAATGTACGATTTTTCTTTTCTACAACTCCATTTTGCTCCGAAGTGTAGGTTGTGGAAAGCTCGTGCTTTATTCCAAGTTCATCACAAAAGTCTTCAACTTTAGTATTCTTGAACTCGGAACCATTATCACTACGGATTTTCTTTATTTTGAAATCAAATTCATTTTGAGCCCTTTTTGCAAAACTTTTGAAATTTTCGGAGGTTTCCCTCTTTTCATCTAGAAGAACACCCATGTATATCTAGAGTGATCATCCACGATAACTAAACAATAACTATTTCCCCTGATACTCTTATAGGTAGTTAGCCCAAACAAATCTATATGTAAAAGTTCCAATGGTCTAGAGGTTGACATGATACTTTTGGAAGGATGAGAATTAGCGACTTGCTTTCCGGCTTGACATGCACTACAAAGTCGATTTTTCTCAAACTTCACATCTTTCAAGCCAACAACTAAATCATACTTGAAAAGCTTTTTAAGTTGAATCATGCCAACATGAGCTAGTCTTCTATGCCAAAGCCAACCCAATGAAGTTTTTGCGATTAAACAAGTTTGTAAGCACGATGCATTTGAGGAGAAATCTACCAAATAAATATTTTCAAATCTAAAACCTTTGAAAACCAAGGCATTATGTTTTTCACTTGAAATTGAAACACCTTCATTTGAGAAAGAACAAATTAAGCCAAGATCACATATTTGAGCAACGGATAATAAATTGAAATTTAGCGATTCAACTAAAGATACATTAGAAATGGAAAGGTCATTTGAGATAACGATTTTACCCAACCCTATTACCTTTTCTTTACTATTGTCTCCAAATGTGATCTTATCACTTCCTTTTACGTTCTCGAAATGTGAACATTTTTCTATCACCGGTCATGTGTTGAGTGCATCCACTATCAAGCACCCAATGTTTTCCACCAGTCTTGTAGTTCACCTACAAAACAAGAATCAAGTTCTTTTAGGTACCTAATTTTGTTTGGGTCCTTGGAGGTTAGTGACTAAGGTTTTAGGCCCCCAAATAGCATTCCTTTTAGCGCCTAAAATCGAAGTGCCAATAAATCTTGCAATTATTTTACCATCTATAGATTTCTTAAGCATGTAGCAAGAATCATAAATGCCATAGGATTTAACATTTATATTTGAGTAAGCATTTGATGTGTCCAATCTTACCACATTTATTGCAATATTTACCACTTTGCTTAACAAACCTTGGAGGTTTGTTTACCGGTTTGTTACCTTTCTTGGGCACATACCCAAATCCTTCCTTATTGAATGAGCACCTTTGCTCACTCAATAACTTGTCAAGGGTTGATTTACCCTTGAAGCATCTTTCCAAGCTCTTACTTAGGTTGGTGACTTGCTCTTTCAACTCATGATTTTCAACAATTAATAAGGGTCATAAGTATTATTCATACCAACAATTGAATCATCATTTGAGCAACAAGGTATGGATAGCAAGTCATCACAAGAAGTAGAAATACTAGACATGGATTTAGCATTTGAGGCATTTTCTACTCTAGGTATCTCATTCGTTAAATCACAAGTAATACCAATATTTGAATGAGATTTTTCTTTATCTTTTAGGATGAGAGAATCATGAGCTTTCTTTAGCTCCTTATAAGAGTCTTTTAGAGAGATATATTCTTTCTTTAAGACTTTAAATTTTGATTTCTCTTTTCCAATATACTCATTTAAATCTTCAACCATGTTCATTAATTCATCATATGAAAGAGCGTTATCATCAATGGATTTTACCTTATCTCCTTTTGCCATAAGGCATGTAGGAGATGCGAAGAGTGAAGGACCTTCCTTTATGGCGATGCCGACAAGTTCTCTTTTCTTAGAAGACTCTTCATCACTTGATTCGGTGTCCGAATCCGAATATTCTTCATCGGAATCCCACTCTCCAATGTGAGCTTCATTTTTGCCCTTTTTGTTAAGCCTTTTGAAAAGCTTCTTCTTTCCATCGATTTCCTTCTTCTTTGATAGTTTATCTTTGTCATCCTTCTTGTTGGGGCAATTTGAGATTATATGTCCCTTTTCATCACATCCATAACAACGAATGTTGCTATATCGCTTGTTGTCACTTGAGGATTGCCCTTTCTTGTACTTGTTGAAGTTGAAGTTTCGATGTGGGCGTCTTCTCATGAATTTCTTCATTCTCCTCACAAGGAGAGCATACTCCTCATCCGAGTCTTCTTCTTCATCCTCATCGTCACTTGACTCTACTTTAGCCTTGAAAGCGGTAATTTTCTTCTTGGATGAAGATGACTCCAAGAGCTCTTCCTTGTCCTTCTTATATAGCTCGTTTGTGATAAGGTTGCCCAAAAGTCTGGTTGGTGTCATTCTTAGCAACTCGGGAGAGTTGAGAAATAATGTCACCAACATCTCGTATTTATCCGGGAGCGCCCTAAACACCTTGCGCACAACATCAACATCAAGAAGGTTAGTACCAAGACCTTTGAGTTCATTCACAATGTTGTTGAGTCTTGAATACATCTCGGTGATGTTTTCATGAGGCAACATTATGAATGTCTCATATTTAATCCGAAGCCTATGCAATTTGGCTTCTTTGACCGTGGATGTGCCCTCATGAATTTCGGAGAGGGTAGTCCAAATAGCATGAGCGGTTTCCAAATTGCTCACCCTATTGAACTCATCCGCGTTCAAGGCACCAAAGAGAGCATTCATAGCTTGAGCATCTAAATGAGCATTACGTTCATCTTGAATCGTGGAGTTTGTAGGATCAAGAGACATAACATAACCCTCATTTACAATTTTTCATATGTTCGGACTCATGGCCTTTAAGAAAACAGACATTCTAATTTTCCAATAAGAATAATTTAAGCCATCAAACAAAGGAGCCTTTCCTATAGGCACACCCTCACTAGCCATCCTTTCTCTCTTAGATGGTAAAGTCTAATAAATTGAGAGACCTTGCTCTGATACCACTTGTAGGATCAAGGATAACCGACTAGAGGGACGTGAATAGGAGGTTTTTAAACTTTTTCACAAATTAACGAGTTAAGCCAATTAACAATTTAGTCTAAACAAGTTATACTTCTAGCTAAGCTATACAAGCACAAAGATCAAGCTAGAAATATAAATACGGAAGAGTAAAGATTAGAAATAACCACAATGAGACAACGATGTTTTCCTGTGGTATCGAAGACTTGCCAGTCTTCACTAGTCCACGTTGAGGAAGCTTGACCACTCAAGCCGGCTCCACGAATTAAGCCTTTCCTCGACCACTATGGTTGTTCTTCCTCCGCTCCGGAGATGGTGAACACCGAACCACTCACAATCTCAGCACCGAGCCTTTTCACAATCTTCTTGAAGAGATCACCGTGCAAGCGCTGCCAAGCCGTCTAGGAGTTCGGCAAAACTCTAAGAGTAACAAATCGATAACCTTCGCTTGACAACTCACAAGTGCAATGAGATCAATCTAGAATGAATGAATGCACTTGAAAGAACTCAACTACCTCACAATGAATGCACAAGGGAATTTTGGTGTTGAGTGAATGCTCAAGGCTCTCAAGGCTCTATTGATGTTAAATGAACTCTAGCACCCTGCCCTTGAGCAGTTGGGGGGGTATAAATACCTCCCACCAACAAGTATAACCGTTGGGGAGGAAATCCCCAGAAATCAGCGAATTGCGGTACTACCACCAAGTATATGCGGTACTACCGCACTTTACCACTTGCACAATAATGGCTACAAAGGAAGACAATAAATGCACTGATATAGCCGTTAGAGTTGCAGAGCGGTACTACCGCCAAGAACATGCGGTACTACCGCTTTCCCGGTCATACCGCCCGAAGGCAGCGGTACTACCGTTCCACGAGAAATCCCAAAAACGATTGCTACTGGAAAAATGTACCGTCACTTAATCGGTACTACCGGGGGTGTGCGGTAGTTCCGCTTTTGAACAGCGGTACTACCGTTCTGAGGGTTTACACCGAAACACCCAAAAACATGTTCTCTGGAAAAAACATACCGCTTTTTACGGAACGGCCGGGGTGCGGTAGTACCGCACTACAAGCCGGTTATGCAGGTTTGCGGTAGTACCGCGTGAACACGCCGGTACTACCGATTAACTTGACAGTCCATCGGATGCTTTTTAAAAGAAGGAAAACCAATTTCATGCATGATCCTAAATTGATCCTCAAGGCACAAGAATATGCTATCAAGTTACTTGGACATGATCCCTCTTTATAGTACGGCATTTATCCTATAATCCGGTCTTTCAACAATACTTTTTAAGACCGGTAAAAAGTAAAAGGATCCTAAGCTATTCGTACCTTGATTTTGATCCATATTAATCTTCACGATATCCTATAGCATGCATCTTCAAGATCATACTCACCATTTGGACTTAACCTAGTAAATACTCAACAAACACATAAGTCTCATAAACACATATTATCATTAATTACCAAAACCAATTTTTAGGGGCCTAGATGCTTTCAGCTTCGCGCGGAACTGGGACACTACGTGGGCCGCGCGCGGGAAAGCGAGGGTTGGGCTGGAGAGATTCGGCCCGAAGCTTTTTTTGAGATTTTAAATAGCTTTTCTTTTTAGAAAATACCAGAAATTCCAATAAGCAATAGAAAATAGGAAATGAACTCAGAAAAATTCTAGAAAAATCTAAAAAATATATCTGAGCACATAGAACCCAAATAAAATAGTTTTGGTTATTGTTCATGTTGGGATTATTCACATTAAATATTTTTGATTGTAAAGTCCAATATTAAGCTTTTGAATTAAATTCAAATAAAACCAAATAGTGACTTTTCTCCCTACTAACTATTTAAATGATTTTTAAACTCAGAAAATTGGGATGTTATAGAATCCGCCTGAAGATACTCGTAGATGGGAACCATCCAGGTATCCTCGTATTCTAGAGAGGCTGCCTCAATAGGAGGTGTCGCTGGTTCTTCAACCAGGGACAGCTTCTTGAGTTTCTCCAAGAAGACTCCTTTTGGTACTATGGATCAGGAAGAAGCTATACGAGCAAGCTGGTCTGCGAGAAAATTATCCTTTCGATGGATAAATTGTATCTCGAAACCAAGAAAATGCTTTTCAAGGTTTCGGACTTCCGATAAGTACCGAGACATTGTCAAATTAGAGCACTGGTACTCTTTTCCGACTAGATTCATGACTAGTAGAGAGTCTCCTCTCACGAGTAGTCGATGAATCGAGAGCGCTTTCGCAGCTCGTATGCCAGCTAGCAAACCTTCGTACTCTACCACGTTGCTAGTGGTCTGAAAGTTTAATTGTATGGCATACTTTAAGGTCTCTCCGGTAGGAGATTCCAGGCTACCCTAGCCCCCTAGCCACTTAAAGTAAGTGACCCATCAAAGTACATCGTCCACTGGTCATGGGAATCGTACTGGGATCCTAAACAGGTTCAGGATTTGTCCATTCGGCGACAAAGTCTGCCATGATCTGGGATTTAATGGTCGTTCGGGACACGAAATGGATATCGAACTCCCCAAGTTCGACTGACCATTTTGCCATGCGTCCCGCTGTTTCCCTATTCTAGAGGATCGCTCCCAAGGGAAACTTAGACAACACAGCTAGTTTGTGCACCTGAAGGTAACACTCCTTAGGCCCGTGTAAAACCTCACTCACGTAGTAAACCGGTCATTGTACATTTTCACGTTCTATGACTAACTGCGCTCACTGCCTGTGGCGTGGCAGCTAGATAAATTAAGAGTGTCTCTCTTGGTTTCGGAGAAACCAAGATAGGAGCACTCGTAAGATACCTCTTGACATCGTCAAAGGCAGCGTTAGCCTATTCTGACAACTCGAAACCTTCGTGCTTCCTTAGAAATTTGAAGAAAGATAGTCCTTTTTCTTCCAGGCGTATGATGAAACAACTTGAAGCCGCCATGCATACTGTGAGTTTTTGGACTTCTTTTTTTGTGGTCGGGCAGCGCATTTGCACGATGGCCTTCATATTTTCAGGATTTGCTTTGATTCCTCATGCAGAGACTAAGAATCCAAGCAATTTTCCTAAAGAGACTCCGAACACACACTTCTCGGGATTAAGTGTCAAGCGGTGCTTTCTGAGGTTGTCGAATGTTTCTTGCAAGTCTGTGAAATGATTAAGTTGTTTGCTTCTTTTTATGACTAGGTCATCAACATAGGCTTCCAAATTTCGACGAAGTTTAGGTGAAAAAGTTGTTTGCATCAAACACTGAAAAGAAGCTCGAGAAGTTTTAAACCAAATGGCATTTTAACGTAGTAAAATATTCCAAATGGTATAATAAACGCGGCCTTTTCTTCATCTTCTCGACACATATTGATCTGGTGGTAACCAGAATATGCATCTAGAAAACTTAACATTTCACAACCAGCAGTAGAATCAACCAACTGATCGATACGAGGTAAAGGGAAATCATCTTTTGAACAAGCTTTATTAAGATCAGTGAAGTCTACGCACATACGCCATTTTCCGTTTGACTTCCTAACCATTACAGGATTGGCCAACCATTCTAGGTGGTTGACTTCTCTTATAAAGCCTACCTTAAGCAGCTTGTCCAATCTGACCTAATAGCATCTCATCGATTAGGGGCAAATCTCCGTAACTTTTATTTTACAGGTACTTTGTTGGGCCGTAAAGCTAGCCTGTGCTCAATCACTTCCCTGCGGACTTCGGGCATGTCGGACGTTTGCTACGTGAAGACATCTGCGTTTGCTCGGAGGAAAGTGATGAGGGCGTCTTCCTATTTGGGTCGAAAGAATCCCCGATGCGAACAGTCTTCGAGGGCTCCTCCACATCTAGAGGAACCTCCTTGACTTGGTCATTCAGTTTTGGTGCAGCTTTAGGCTTCGACTTGCTAGTCGAAGGCTGACTTTCTTCTCGAGCAGGTATTTGTACAACCATCTCGAGGGACCGACGGTCGCAGGAATGCGCCATCTTCTTGTCACAATAAATTGTGATCACTCCTTTGGGACCTAGCATCTTAAGATATTGATACCCATAGTGAGTAGTGTCGGTGTTTTAGAACCGATCTTACATAAACATTGTTTGATTCGGGGGGGTCTCCACAATTGATCACGCAGACAAAAGAGACACGGGGATTTTTATACAGGTTCAGGCTTTCTCCAGAGAGAATAACAACCCTACTCCTGTGTGTATTGTATTGGGTATCCTGGTTACAATCAGTGGAAAGACTTGTGCTAATACTACTACTGATTGTCTCTCCAAAGTCCCTCTCCATACATCTCCGAAACAAACCTATTTATAGTATGCAATGAGGCAGGTTGTCGTTCCTGGTCTGGAGGCGCTAATTATTCTGTAATAATGAGAGTAATCACCGGAGTAGTAACCTCCCCACGTTGCCTGACGGTTATCAATCAGAGATCATGGTGAGTTATCTGCAGTTATTCTAGAGAATAACTACGTATCTTGACTACTCAGATCTCACAGTTAATGGGGCCTGCTGGCGAGTGGACCCAGTTATCTGTGGAGAAGTCGTGACAGGACTGGTCATAGAAGGACTTATGACCAGGAAGTAGTCGTAGAAAAGCTTATGACTGGATACAGGTCGTAGAAAGACTTACGACCGGAGGTAATCGTAGAAGGACCTACGATTACATGGTAGTCATAGGGGAACCTAAAACTATGGGGGTGGTCGTAGAAAAGCTTACGACCACCTGATTGATTTCTCCCTTACTATTGTAATGGGTATACTCGATAGCTGTGTGACGTCATATTTACCCATAATACTCAATTATAGATAAATAGTAAAATAAGGATTATTAGATCCTCGTCATCTAGCTCCCCAGCTTCAAGTGAAAATAAATTACATGGGAAAGGAGTCATAGATGTTCTTACGACCACTAGGTGGTTGTGGGGTAAATGTTGAAGGAAAAACTCTTCAATACATGTTTCATTTGACCAGAAATATACTTGGTCAAGGAACTTTGCTGAGAATCTGACGACTACGAGGTAGTCGTAGAAAATTTTACGACTAAGGAGTAATCGCAGTTCGATGATCGGAAGTAAAGCCTTTCCGAGTTGTATTTCTTTTGACCAGAAATATGCTTGGTCAGGAAGGTAATTTCGCTTGAGGTGTGAAAAGAGCCTCGGTTTTCTCGAACAGACAGACTTAAAAAGTTCTATCTGTTAGGGCAATTCCCGAAGCGGTGGGAACCGTTGAGTTTCCACGGCGTTTCATTTTATGCATGCGGTTATAAAACTGACCGCAGGGGTGACTCTAGGGTTCTTACCTTTTGCCCAATTCATTCTGACTGTTCATCTAGTTCTCACCTTCTCCGCCGCCAGCAAAATCTGTGTACTTTCTTGAAACCTTTCCAAATCCAAATCTCCCCTTCATGAGAAAAATGGCCAGGATCGTCTCTGAGTGGGCGGAATCAGAGATGGATATAACGAAGATGAACGCATTGGTTGGTGCTGAGAAGATCCCCGAGAAGGTACTCGTAAAGTGGATTTCAGCAGTTGGACAACATTGGCCGACGGGGAGGATGGGCAGATCCCTGTCTTCCAGGCGTATTGTGAGTGCAGTCTTCGATTGCCTGCTCACCCTTTCCTCATACTCGTGCTTGAGCACTTTGGGGTGGAATTAGTGTCCTAATTCCATCACAATATTAAGTATATTTGTGTGAGGCGTACCTGGGAATTCCAGTGGACCTCGAGCTTTTCCAGTATTATTATGGGATGGCTCGGCAAGTCGAAATTGCCAGGAGTTGCGGTCTGAAGCTCCGCGATGAGAGGTCGAAGGAGTATATTCAGATGTTCACCCGGTCCTCGTGGCCTGGGTGGAAGAAGAAATGGTTCTCTTAGGAAGTCACCGAGGAAGACAGCCTCTCGTTCATTGGAAATGCCGTCGAGAGGATTTCTTCCTAGGATTCGACTCCCAAGAATCTTGACCGGATCGTCCCCTATATTCAAGCTATCAAAGACTTGAAGGCGAGGGGCTTATCGGATGGCACGTGGTGAAGGACTTCATCACGCGCCGTATTAGTCCCTTGAAGAAACGTGTTCCTCCTATGTGGAGGTACTTGGGGGAAAGAAGACCCGACTAGGGACTACAAGGATGGTAAGTGGAATTCTCACTTTTTTGACTCTGGCCTTGGTTAATCTTGATTTGGTCTGTTGACTGTGCTATTTGTTCGTACAAATCTTCCATAGGCAGAGATTGACGCCCGCATCAAGCTCATCTGTGAGAAGAGTCCGTCATGTGTAGCAGCTCCCCAGATTCTTGCGATTTTGACCGTAGAGGAAAAGGTGGAGCGCCTAAAGGTAATCAAAAATCGACTTCGTCTTTAGGCCTTTATGGTCGTAAAAAGATTTACGACTAGAGGATTTGTCGTAGAAAAACTTATGACTATGGGCTGGTCGTAGAAGAACTTACGACCAGTGAGTGATCGTAGAAAAACTTATGACCACTTTCTGTAATATTTTCTTTTTCTGATCTCAACAGAAAGTAGGCATGGAAGACCGCCAAGACGAGGGGGAAGTCGAATTGGTGGTCATTGGGGCGACAGCGCAAGCGGAGCAAGCAAAAGCTCCTCCAACCCAATGGCGTCGACTTGTAAAGGTTGGCGACAAAGGTGGCGCGAGTTCGACTCCTTCTGCTCCCTTTACTCAATTCGCTATGGGCATGGAAGCAGCGGCGAGGGAAAAAGCAAAGGAAGCTGTCTTTGCCCTTAAGCACAAAGCCCCCAAGGCCAAGATACCCTTCTATTACGACAACAAGACTTTCACAGTTTCTGCTTCTCGTGGCTTTATAAAGCAGCTAGAAAAGGAGAATTGGAAGAGCTTCATGTCTTTTGTGAAAGAAACTGCTACTCAAGTAGAACCTGAGGTCGCGGGGAGCAGTGCTCTTGAGGTGGTCGATACAGATTGTTACATCCCAATTCTGGACTTGTGTTTTAAATGTAAGAAAATGTGTAGAAATTAAAACTTTTCTTGCATCTTGAAATTTTTTAACTTTCCTGTAATTCTTGTAAAGGAATTGTGGGAAATCAAAAACCTAAATCTCCCATTTGACTAAAGTCATAAACTCCTTGTTGAAAATCTTGTGTTCAACTCCCTAGAAATATTTTTCCTTGGTTGGGTGACCCCTCTGAAAAATTTCACAATTTTTAGAAATTGTTTGAATATTTTAAGAGATTAGTCAAACTAGTTTGACCTTGGTCAAATCTTAACTCTTAACCTTGTAGAATTTCTAAAGAAAAATGCTTTGCATAAAAACCTCTAGAAATTTTACATAAGGTCAGTCTTAAAGTCAGCAAGCTCTTGTAAAACTTTTGGAATTTTTGGAGTTAGTTTGCTACCTCTAAAAATCTCTCAAAGTTTCAGCTCAATTTCAAACCCTAAGTCAACCTTTTCTGTTTGGGTTCGAGTCAGACTCAGTCTCTTGGTTGAACTCAACCTCTTAGCACTCGGGCTCAGTCCTTTAGGCGCGGTCTTCTTCAGCTGTTGGATCTCCTACCTATCGCTGAGATCTTCGGGAGCTCTCGGACCTCCCCTCGCCTAGACCACCCTTGGTCACAACCACCTCGGGCCTTTTTGCAAAGATCACCCTCTCGGACTTCCCCTAGACCACCCTCTTTGTCTTTGCAAAGACCACATCAAAGACCACCTCAAAAGACCTCCCCAAAGACCTCCACTAAGACCACCCTCGGACCACCTCCTGCGTTTTTTCAAAGACCACCCCGTTGGTCTCTTACAAAAACAACCCTCTAGACCATCCTTGGTGACCACCTCTGTTAGCGCCTGGGTGATCGTGTGTCGTCCTTGTCTTGATCTGTGCCTTAGATCTCCTTGAACATTCTGACCTCCAAACCTTACTTTAAATCGCAGCCCTTCGTTTCAAAGCCAACCGTTAAGACCTCCCTAACTCAATCCACGGACTTGACCTAAACGTTATAATCTTTTGACCAGCCCACCTTTAGCTCTTTCACTGACTGGTGGGACCTCTGAGCTTGGTCAATATCACCTTCCTCGCACGCATGCGCCATGGCAGAGGAGGTGATGCGGGCCAGTTAGCCCCTACTAATTCAATATCGATACATAATATTTCTTATGTGCAATCTTTTGTTAATAACAAAGAGGAAGATATATGCGCACATGGATTAGGGGCTGCGCATGTGCTAGGTGTGCCAGTGGATGCGCGTGTGCCAGGCCAAGCAGCACACATGGGCATAGACCCAGAAGCCTTCGGCACAAGCCAGGAAAGGAAGCGAGCAGCTGAGCCAGAAGGAAACCGTGTCGAGCAAAGAATCAAGCTAGGAGATTTTTGTTGGTTCGGCATACATGCACTTGGAGATAAGATGGAACCGAACCCACAAAAATCCCAAGGAATCCGGACGGCTCCAGCCAATTCCTTGTGTGCATGGAGATTACTATTTTCGGAGCATCCAAATCTTCCACCATGTGTATTCCTTTCTCTACGTGCATTAGGGTGGGGGCCACCAGAGACCATGCAACATATAAGACAAGCACCATCTACATTTCTTTCTTTGTGTGCAATGGGTTGGAGTCCACCTGCATGTAACGTGTGCATGTATGCATGTGCGACCATGCATACAACTTGAGTTGATTATTACCTTTTAGTTACGTGTTTGGAAAACCGAAAACAACTCATCTTTGAGATAACAAAGGCTGTTTTGTTTTCTTTATCTTTAAGAGTTAGAGATAGAGTCCAGTTAGTATGTGCATGTGTGTGCGTTAGTTTTGACCAAGGGCTAAGACTATAAAGCCGGGCATAAGCATGTACAAAGGGAGTTAAGTTTGAGTTATGAAATAAAACACGTGTGCGTGTTGGCCTTGGCCGTTAGGGTTCATCCTGTTTTGGTGTGTTCTTGTGAATTCCAATCTCGGATTTCATCGTGGCGTGGTGGTTTCTAGGCGTGGTGCTAGGAGTTGCTTGTTGGATCTTTGATCCCTATTTCTCGTTAGTGTCTTGTGGTGTGCGCGGCGTGAGATTTATTTATCAGTGCGGATTGTTATTTGGATTCTTGTTCACGTGTATGCTCTTGTTCACGTGCATGCTCTGTTCATCCGACGCTAAAAGAAGAAGACGACGCACTCACGATCTTGAGTTCCACCGTGAAAGATCGGGCAACCCACGGATTTAATCTCGCCTTGAGGTTGATCGCATCTTTCGCGGTGGAACTCAAAGATCGGTGGTGCGTCGTCTTCTTCTTTTAGCGTCGGATGAACGATGAGCATGCACGTGAATAGTAGCATGCACGTGAACGAATCGAAACAATCGTGCACTGGATAAATAAATCTCGCGCCGCGCACACCACGACGCGAAAATAGGATCAAAGATCAACAAGCAACTCCTAGCACCACGACTAAAACCACCACGCCACGATGAAATCCGAGATTGGAATTCACAAGAACACACCAAAAACAGGGATGAACCCTAACGGCCGAAGGCCAACACGCACACGTGTTTTATTTCATAACTCAAACTTAACTCCCTTGTACATGCTTGCGGCCCTGGCTTTATAGTCTTAGCCCTTGGCCGAAACTAACGCACGCACACGCACATACTAACCTGGACTCTATCTCTAACTCTTAAAGATAAAGAAAACAAAACAGCCTTTGTTATCTCAAAGATGAGTTGTTTTCGTTTTCCAAACACGCGAACTAAAAGGTAACAATCTGAACTCAAGTTGTATGCATGGTCGCACATGCATACATGCACACGTTACATGCGGTGGACTCAACCCATTGCACACAAAAAATAAATGTAGATGGTGCTTGTCTTATATGTTGCATGGTCTCTGTGGCCCCACCCTAATGCGTGAAAAAGGAATACACATGGTGGAAGATTTGGATGCTCCAAAATAGTAATCTCCATGCACACAAGGAATTGGCTGAGCCGTCCTGATTCCTGGGATTTTGTGGGTTGGTTCCATCTTGTCTCCAAGTGCATGTATGCGAACCAACAAAAATCTCCTAGCTTGATTCTTTGCTCGACACGGCTTCCTTCTCGGCTGCGCCGCTGCTTTCTCGGCTTGTGCCGAAGCTTCGGTCTATGCCCATGTGTGTTGCTTGCTTTGGCACACGCGCATCCACCGCACACCTAGCACATGCGCAGCCCCTGATCCATGTGCGCATATATCTTCCTCTTTGTTATTAACAAAAGATTGCACATAAGAAATATTATGTATCGATATTGAATTAGTAGGGGCTAACTGGCCCGCATCAGGAGGAGCAGTGCTTTGTCAATTCTTTGTCCTTGTCAACGGCTCTTTACTACCAACATTAAATGCGAGTCAGAACCTTTGCCCCCAAAGTTCCCCTTCTACTTGCCCCCGTCAAATCGAGTACGCCCATGGTAGGACCTTGACTCGGTGCACCCGTGGAGCACTGCTTAGCTTCCTTTAGACACCACCTTGCAACCCTAGCTCTCATCTCTGTCGCTTGAGCTCAAACACCCGAGAACCCTTTCTCGCCATTGCTCGACCATGGATCTCCTCGGTGACATCAGGGCTCCACTGGTTCAATTGCAACTTTTGGCGTGTCAACTTGTTCCTCTGATCACCCTGAGCATTTCCCCTAACTTATTTTGTTTGACCTTCACAGAGATTGTCAAATTGGGGTTTGTTCAAATTCAACCGAATTCAACCCTTTTCTTCCTCAACTCCAGTAAGAACCTTATTTTCCCAATCCCTTGTTCTTGGGCCCACTTTAGGCCCTATTGCAGCTAACCCTACCATTTCTTCGCTTTTGCTTTGCTCAGACCTCCCTATCTCCATCATCTTCCCCAACTCCGGAAAGATACTTGGTCGCCGGAGCTCCTCCGACTATCTTCTTGCCTTCTCCGTCCTCAGGTAACTTCTTATTAGTCCCTAGAGGCTTGGGCACCTGCTTCTCAGAACAATCGGAGCTCATTTTTGCTTTTCGAGTTTAGCCGTATTAGTCGTCGCCGCCTCTCTCTGGCTCGTTGGTGTTCTAAGCCGACGTCGCCGTCGTGAGTGGTCCCAGTGGGTGCGTAATACTATTGTGCACTTAGTGGTGCCCTTGGTTGGGGCGGCGAGGTCCTCATCGCTGGTAGCAAGCCATTGTTTGTCTTCGGGCTTTTGTCGGACGCCGTAGCTCTGCGTATTGTCATTAGGATATCATTTATGAGCTAATCATTGCTAATCATTGGTTTAGTAATAATGGTTGTCCAAAATGGCTTTTGTGTCACTTACATGTGGGGCATAATCTGCGTTGTCAAAAACCAGGCCACCCGTTGACAACCTTCAAGACCTCTTAGGTTAGATCATGGCCGTTAAAGACCTCTTTAGATTTAATCTGGACCGTTAGGATCACCCTCTGTGTTTCCGCAAAAGACCTCCCGTAGTCAGTTTTGCAAAAACCAGCCTCGGGGTCATCGTTGCAAAAGACCACCCCTTGGTCTTTTGCAAAGGAAACCTCAGGACCTCCCTCCTCGCAGATCTTAACCTTTAGGACCATCCCAGGTTAGATCTTGGCCGTCCAGGACCTCCTCTTATAGATCTTGGTCATTCAGGACCTCCCCTCTCTTAGATCTTAACCGTGAGGACCTCTCTCTCGAGATCTCGACCGTTAGGACCTCCCCCATGAGATCTTAGCCTTGAAGACCTCCCTTAGTAGACCTCCACCCTTAGGACCTCCTTGTTAGATCTAGATCGTCAGGTCTTGATCTAACGGCTAAGACCTCCTCAGGGCGCGTTGGAGTCTTTTCGCATGTGTGCTCGTGTGTATTGTGCTCCCGTGCCCGTGAGCCGTACGATTTCAGATCAACGGCCCAAGACCTCCCCAGTTGAGTTAGTTTTCAATTGAAGCCCGAAAGCTTTTATTTGCAAACTGTTAAATTGTTTTAAACTTAAAAAATGCATAAGTTTTTCTCTGTAACTTCAAATTGAACAAACTAAAGTTTGTTTGGTTCCTCTATTAATATGCTTTAGTGTAGGATAAATTTCAATGTGGTCCTTGCTGCTAAAATTGATAATGCCCTAATTTCATAACTTAGAAAAATCATAATAAATTCATCTTAACTCCAAATGAAGTAAACTCACTTTTCTTAACCTTAGGATGTCATTATATACCTACCCTAAAATTTTCATATTCAAAAACTTTTTAAAATTTGTGCGATGAACAGTAACAAATAGCAATTAATTTTGATTTATCGAGCAGACGGAAATTGTTTAGGCTATACTTTTACATACTTAAGCCAAATTGAATGATTCTTGTTGCTAAATTCATTTAAAATCATGCTCTTCCTGCTGTGTAAATCTCATGGATTTTGGAGCACTTTGGATTTGGAGTCTTTTTCGGTATTCGTCGTTCTTATTGGATTTTCTTACTTTTTCGATAGGTTTCGAAGATTGTGTTAAGTACGAGAGTGACCCTGTAACACCCTGGCTATTCGGAAGCCAAGATGTCACCTAAAACATCTAACAATCTACACAAAGCGGAAGAAATTGAATAAAATCAACTAATGCTAGTATCGAAACAACCAAGACATGATGAAGGTATCCTTCCTTCACCATCTAATCTATTTATTTCAGTTCATTGATAATGAAAGTTCACATGCAGTAATAATTCAACATCAATGTGGAGAAGGTATCCTTCCTTCACCAATTATAAATTTATTATTACAGTTCCACATTAACGAATGTAAGATAGAACTAAATTTAATCTTGAACATGAATTGGACGATGTGAACAAGTAGTGCGTGTCTACTCCCTCCCAAGTGAGCCAACATCAGGGGTTACCTCAAATAAACAAACAACGCAAGAGTGAGTCCACGACTCAGCAAGTACAGTGAAAGAGACAGAACACATATACAAACAGGACATCACCATTTAAGAATGCGAATATTGCATCGAATGAGCACTTAAGAAAAACATGAAATGAATGAATGTAATCAAGGATGGACTGCAAACATGCCTATACCGGTATAGCTAGTGACACACCCGTCGGTGTTCACTTAAGCCCGCATCTTAACAAAAATGCGGGGATCAATTCCCGTATGAAGAACGTTTCATACGGTGTCCAAAGTTGCCCATTCGGAATTAATGGGTCTTACATGCCCATCCCGGAATTGATGGGTCTTTCAAATCCACTCCGTGGGCGGGACATGACAATGTCCAACATTGCCCACATTGGAATGGTGGGACTTGAAATCCACTCTAAGTGGATGAAACATGCAAAATGAATGTATAACATGGATTGAGAATATTGAGCGACATGATATCTAACATAGATATAACACATATATCAAAACATAAACAATCCACCTTCTCATGTATTATATGGAATCACAACAAGATCATAAAACATTCACCAATCACGGTCAATAAAGGTGGCAAGGTACTTGCCTTCCATGGCTAACTATGTAGTAGGTAAAGAGGATGTCCCTAAACCGAAGCCTCTCTGCCTACAAAGTAAGTACTCGAAATAAATACAACATATAACATAGCGTTTCCATTAACGTTCTACAACGACTTCCCGATAGTCCACAATTAACTAATTAGCTCTAATCTGAAAACAGACTACTCAGGCACAACCTGAAACTGGACAGCAGAACGGTAAAAATCATATCTATTGGTCTGGGACTCGGAATGAGGTGAGACCAATTTCTATGGATTCTTAACTGACATATCTACAATACTCTAGTTGACAAGGTAAGCCAATTCGGCCAATTTAATTTACTAACAGATAAATGAAACAGCGGAACAGAAACTGTCCAGATCTGTCTAACAAGCCTGGACAGCAGCACGGTATCGGACATAACTTTTTATTGACTAAACCAAAATTGGTTTTCTTTAACAATCTGAAAATCTAAGAACAAAACCTACTAAAGTCTAGTTGGGCAAAAGTTCAGATTTTGCCTTTAACAAAATTTGGCCCACGGCTCAAATCTGTTGACTGAATTAATAGACAGAAATATCGGCTAAAATAAAATATCCATAACTTTTGTTGTACAACTCCAAATTGAACGTTCTTTATCAATCTGAAAAGTTTATCGAATCCTCTACCATAACCTAGTTGGGATGAAACCCCGATTCGTCCATTAACATAACCCTATTTTAAAGACAACTCAAAAGGTAATTCTCGTCACAATTCTGGACAGCAGATATTAAATCTATCATAACTTTTGACTCGAAAGTCGGAATGAGGTGATCTTGGCGGCCACTGAAAGCTAAGAACAAGACCTAAATATCTCTAGGAGATGATCAACTCATATTCGGCCTCTAAAACCACGAAACAGACCCCCAACAATCTGGACAGAATTGATTTTCTGAACGCAGTAGTTCGATCTAATCAAAAACGATCCGAATCACGTCTACCACTAAACAAACGATTTCTAACAAGAACGCATTGAACCAACAGCGGGGAAGTTGATGAATACCCTCGAAGACATGTGTGAATCGTTGAAACCCTCACGATGATCTCCTCTCCCCCACTTCCCCCTTTCTTCTTTGCTTCGGCCGGCAGCACCAACGGAGAGGAGATGGTTGCCAAGGGGAGGAATGGAGGTGGCTGCCATGGGAAGGGGTGGAGGTGGAGGCGCAGGAAGGGAGATGAGGAGAGGGTGGCGGCCAAGGGTGGAAAAGGGGGGAGGAAGGGGAGTTCGGCCTAGGGTTTAGGAGGGGAGGGGCGGCTTGGGCTTTTGGGGGTGCCTCCCCCCTCTTGGCCCACTTAAAGCTGGCCCTCAAGGCTGCACAAACATGGGTCGGAGGCCCAAGATCAAAAGTGCCCCCAAAAACTGAAATTTAAACAAATTTCCCTCTCCCGAATAATGTACTCTCTAATTGATATTCGGGGTATTACATTCTACCCCCTTAACGAGTTCGGCCCGAATCTAAACACGAATCTACGAAAGAAATCAGGATGGAATGAAACAAAGACAAACAAGCACCCGTTTCGAACGAATCCGGATATCGTTCGCGCATACGAAACTCCATCTTCCAAGTAGCCTCTCTCTCGAACTGAAAGAGACCACAACACAAGGACGCGAAAAGATGAAAGTCCTAACACTCAACCCTACATCTTTAGGTACACTCATCGGACAAGACTCGAAGGTAAGATCTCACTCGATGGTCCACGACGTTAACGAATAATCAAACTCTGGATCTCCTAGGTACACCCTCGGCACCAGAACATACAAGACGTTACGTACTCCGCGCATGGACTCGAGACAGTCCTGGCGATACGCCAACTAGCGAAAACAACCCAATGTATTTTGGGTTAACCTTCCCAAAGATACTGAACTACACGACAAGCACAAAGAACACGGAACTCTTATTCCACCCCTCAATTGAACTCTTCACTGAAAACAAAGATCACCTCCTTTAACTGGAAACATACAATCGAAATCTCTTCAAGCAAACTCTTTTACCGACAAAACACATCTGAATAAGAAAGATTCACGTCACAACTAGATGTTACCAACTGGGTACTGAAGAGTAAAATCCAGAAATCAGAATTTCATTACGAAAACCTTTCCACCTTCCAAGTGGCAGTTTGCGAATAAACATCCCGAAAACCAAAGGAGGAATCATTTTAAATGCCCAAATCAAAACTTCCTTTATTCTTCCTGAACCGATAAGAACCACACTTACCAAAATCGAGTCAAACTCAACTTACGAAAGACATTGGTCAACAGCACAAAACTCATGCGAGAATAAAGAAAACGCTTCACTAATCAAGAAGACATCTTTTCCTTAGTTTCACTTTTTGGAATAAACTATCTCTCCAACCTTGGAATTCGAATTCATCGCATACCACACGGTCTCAACCATCTTCATTTAACATCCTCAAGTTAGGCTTAAACCGAAATACATCATTCACACCGTTGTAGAGAGACTCTATTGATTCCACTGAATACTCTAGACAACTCATTCAACTGATGACATTAATTTGATAGAAGGCACCAAAGCACCTCAAAAACCCATGCAATTTCATCACCTCCAACTTTCAGGAATAACACATCAGAATCCTCAGTACACCCGCTCATGAACCACATCAGAAGGGTTCTATCGACAATCATTCCACTACTCAGAGTACTCCAGTTTTCTATCTCCTCTACACACAAATCTTTGGGCGACCAAAAGTTTAGCATGAAAATGGAAAGCCCAAATTTAACCTCTGAGACCTCTACAACGAATTCCTCTTATAACAAATAATGAAATCATCGGATTAAATCTCTAAGATCCCCACAATTCCGACATACTCACTCATTGACATCATCAGGAATCACTCATACAACATCACGATACTTTCAATAGTGTTACTCTATAAAATTGATTACGGTTTCCATATATTTGATAATCCCCAACATTTCAACATGAACCAAGGTTCTGGAACTACACTATACCATAGGTCCTACTTAGTCGAACAATATACAATTTTACTTGAAACCATACATTCCATCTGAATCAACTTCCTCCAAGAGGTTGGTCAAAACCAACTCATCTTCTATTACTCCTCCAATAGTTGGGTAGCAAAAACTCACCCCTACAATCACTTAACCACCACCAAACAAATAACAACTTACGAGTTGTAAAACTTTACAGCACAAAACGGTTGATCCTTTCTCAAAAGAAAGAGGCGAACACGAACAAGTTTCACCACACAGGAAAATGTTGCTGCTCACAGTGAGCACGAGACCAAAAGAAATAATCTGGTAATGAAGACCTGGGAAAACGAAAGTTGAGTTCACAGCGAAGGGCACACATCCCTCGAAAAGGGAATAGCAAATAACCACCAATAAAAACAATGACATTGCGATTGAAACTCGACAACTCTTGAGTGTAAAGAGCAAAAAGTTTATGAACAATTCAAATAACCACAAGTTACAAAACTTGACTCAAATTCTCAAATATTCCTACTGCACTCTTTCCTTTAACACTGAAATTAATTCTTTGACTAACATCGCTTTGCTACAACGAACCAGATAAGGTCTTTAGTCCAAACCACAAGGACTAATTAAGAACCAGTGAAATTCCTCAATACGTCATAATTGTTCAGAACCGTTCAACTACACAAGAAACATGAGATCCAAATAATCTCAATCACCAAACTCGAAACTTTTCCAATTACGGGATTTCATGAAAAGCAAGCAGATTAATCTCCTCTTAAGGGAACCAATATAATTTTCTTTAATTGCAGCTTCACGTTGCCAACTCAAACCAGAAATCCGTTAAGATTCAATCACATGAATCTCTTTAGAAGCAACAAGACAATTCAATACCTCAATTTATTTAAAATAATTTCAGCTACCAGATGATTCAATGGCTCAAAGAAAATATCATGAAAGCTAAACTTGAAATATTCTCATCTGAACGACATCACCAAAGGCGATCAAATTACTATGGGTATTAACATCAATTTCACAACAACAATTAGAAAACACTTCGAAAGACCCACGTGAAAAGAATGGGTTGATTCTTTCTCAAAAGAAGAGACAAATGGAAACGACTTTCACCAACTAGAAAACTCGTCTACCACTCGCACTGAACATGGGACCAATGAAGAAACCAATTAAGTAATGAACTCAAAGAACATAAGTGAAGTCCACAGTTGAAAGCATAAGCCTCACAAGAAGAGAATATCGAATCTTAACAGATAAGAACAAATAAGTATTCAAGATCGAAGCACTTGCATCACTGAAGAACCATTATAACTTTGCAACATAACGCTACTCGATAAACTTCATTTACCACATAAAAACCTGAACCCTCAAAAGATCATGAACACAAAACTTGAAATTTGATCATTTAAGAAATATTACCATGGGTGATCGAATTACTACGAGAATTAACCTCATTCTCACATTTTGACAAGTTAAAAACATCGACAATATACTCTGGTACCAAGAATCATCAAACTTTATTACTCCATCCTAAAACTTCCCAAAGGAAACACAAACCACAAGGTTGAAACAAATTTATTATAACAAGATTATGCTAAGCAATAACAATACCACGAGGCACGATATCAAAGACTACTTACGAAATTCGTCTACTCAACTGTTGGTGTTGCTCAACACCTTCTTCAGCGCTCATTAACAATTGATGATTGTACTAACCATGCGTATACATACGGTGCTAATTCCATTTGCAATCACATAACCATATATAAACATAGATTCACATTTTACCTTTGTTCAGAAATCATTTCAAAACATGATTAAAGATTCACTAACATAATTTCCTATAAACAATGTTTCATGAATCGATACACCAGCACCCATCTGGTACTTTATACAAGTTTCAACAACTTTAGCATACCAGGAAATAGATAAATCTAGCTCTTAAGTAAGATCTATAGGTTACGAGCGGATATGGGCATCTTTATTTAACATACACCAAGTATCAAATACAAGGACATTTCAAATTAATCAATTTCACTTTCATGGATGGTAGTTAAGAATAATTGATTTGCACCATGCTAATAACCCGACTTGGTAACTCATATTGTAACAATTTATTCGTTTAGATATAACTTCTCATTTTAAGCATGGCAAGTCAACACAAAAGGATTCTAACGCCCTACTTCAGCAAAAGAGAGGCTTCAAACATCAACGCTCGAAGTTATCCAAAAGAAACACATAAAGCCAAAGCTTTCCCATGCAAACGAACTTACAGCGGGAAACTCTCACTAACCAAGCTATCAAACGAGTAAATGAGTCATTCTTTTGCAATGAGAAAGAAGGAGCAACCATGAAAACATCAATCTTGCCAATTGACAACGATCACAAGTAGTAAAAGCAACTCAACAGTCGAAAAACAATAATTGTTTCAGAGAACCAAGAGAGATCTATTGAAAACCATAAACTATCACGAACCACAAACCCAGGAGAAATTCATCAACCACCGCAGGACAAGAATTGCCAAATTCAGAAATCAAGAAAGAGAACTTTCTAAAGCAAATCACTCTTAACACCTGAAACTATGGTACTCGGGGTAACTACCCCTCTAACCACGTCTTTGCGAGCGCTGGTGTAACACAGTGAATCGGAGTAACAACCACGACCTCCACTTCTTATCATCCGATAACAACACGCTTCACCAAAAATACTCAACTATGAATATATAGGATCATCTCATGACAATCATAGTATTAGTTCATAGATATTGAATATCATAGCAGATCATATATTACCAACAAGGATGATAGTACAGAAGCAATTCAACAATTGCTCAACAAAATGAAACATAATAACAGATAATGCGGAAGCAATGTAATTTTCCAACCCCACCTACTGTGCACAGTGTGTCAATTTAATAACTTAATTACCACGGACCTAAAGCCCGCTCTGGTACCAACTGTAACACCCTGGCTATTCGGAAGCCAAGATGTCACCTAAAACATCTAACAATCTACACAAAGCGGAAGAAATTGAATAAAATCAACTAATGCTAGTATCGAAACAACCAAGACATGATGAAGGTATCCTTCCTTCACCATCTAATCTATTTATTTCAGTTCATTGATAATGAAAGTTCACATGCAGTAATAATTCAACATCAATGTGGAGAAGGTATCCTTCCTTCACCAATTATAAATTTATTATTACAGTTCCACATTAACGAATGTAAGATAGAACTAAATTTAATCTTGAACATGAATTGGATGATGTGAACAAGTAGTGCGTGTCTACTCCCTCCCAAGTGAGCCAACATCAGGGGTTACCTAAAATAAACAAACAATGCAAGAGTGAGTCCACGACTCGTAAATCTGATGAAAGAGACAGAACACATATACAAACAGGACATCACCATTTAAGAATGTGAATATTGCATCGAATGAGCACTTAAGAAAAACATGAAATGAATGAATGTAATCAAGGATGGACTGCAAACATGCCTATACCGGTATAGCTAGTGACATACCCGTCGGTGTTCACTTAAGCCGCATCTTAACAAAAATGCGGGATCAATTCCGTATGAAGAACGTTTCATACGGGTGTCCAAAGTTGCCCATTCTGGAATTAATGGGTCTTACATGCCCATCCTGGAATTGATGGGTCTTTCAAATCCACTCCCGTGGACGGGACATGACAATGTCCAACATTGCCCACATTGGAATGGTGGGACTTGAAATCCACTCTCGTGGATGAAACATGCAAAATGAATGTATAACATGGATTGAGAATATTGAACGACATGATATCTAACATAAATATAACACATATATCAAAACATAAACAATCCACCTTCTCATGTATTATATGGAATCACAACAAGATCATAAAAACATTCAACAATCACAGTCAATAAAGGTGGCAAGGTACTTGCCTTCCATGGCTCTAACGGTAGTAGGTAAAGAGGATGTCCCTAAACCGAAGCCTCTCTGCCTACAAAGTAAGTACTCGAAATAAATACAACATATAACATAGCGTTTCCATTAACATTCTACAACGACTTCCCGATAGTCCACAATTAACTAATTAGCTCTAATCTGAAAACAGACTACTCAGGCACAACCCGAAACTGGACAGCAGAACGGTAAAAATCATATCTATTGGTCTGGGACTCGGAATGAGGTGAGACCAATTTCTATGGATTCTTAACTGACATATCTACAATACTCTAGTTGACAAGGTAAGCCAATTCGGCCAATTTAATTTACTAACAGATAAATGAAACAGCGGAACAGAAACTGTCCAGATCTGTCTAACAAGCCTGGACAGCAGCACGGTATCGGACATAACTTTTTATTGACTAAACCAAAATTGGTTTTCTTTAACAATCTGAAAATCTAAGAACAAAACCTACTAAAGTCTAGTTGGGTAAAAGTTCAGATTTTGCCTTTAACAAAATTTGGCCCACGGCTCAAATCTGTTGACTGAATTAATAGACAGAAATATCGGCTAAAATAAAATATCCATAACTTTTGTTGTACAACTCCAAATTGAACGTTCTTTATCAATCTGAAAAGTTTATCGAATCCTCTACCATAACCTAGTTGGGATGAAACCCCGATTCGTCCATTAACATAACCCTATTTTAAAAGACAACTCAAAAGGTAATTCTCGTCACAATTCTGGACAGCAGATATTAAATCTATCATAACTTTTGACTCGAAAGTCGGAATGAGGTGATCTTGGCGGCCACTGAAAGCTAAGAACAAGACCTAAATATCTCTAGGAGATGATCAACTCATATTCGGCCTCTAAAACCACGAAACAGACCCCCAACAATCTGGACAGAATTGATTTTCTGAACGCAGTAGTTCGATCTAATCAAAAATGATCCGAATCACGTCTACCACTAAACAAACGATTTCTAACAAGAACGCATTGAACCAACAGCGGGGAAGTTGATGAATACCCTCGAAGACATGTGTGAATCGTTGAAACCCTCACGATGATCTCCTCTCCCCCACTTCCCCCTTTCTTCTTTGCTTGGCCGGCGGCCTGCGGAGAGGAGATGGTTGCCAAGGGGAGGAATGGAGGTGGCTGCCATGGGAAGGGGTGGAGGTGGAGGCGCAGGAAGGGAGATGAGGAGAGGGTGGCGGCCAAGGGTGGAAAAGGGGGGAGGGAGGGGAGTTCGGCCTAGGGTTTAGGAGGGGAGGGGCGGCTTGGGCTTTTGGGGTGCCTCCCCTCTTGGCCCACTTAAAGGCGGCCCTCAAGGCTGCACAAACATGGGTCGGAGGCCCAAGATCAAAAGTGCCCCCAAAAACTGAAATTTAAACAAATTTCCCTCTCCCGAATAATGTACTCTCTAATTGATATTCGGGGTATTACAGACCCTCTGCTGCAAATAAGTGATCCCAAGCAAGGCAAGCAGATGTAGCATCATTTGATCATATTGCTCCCATTACTTTTAAATTCTAATATCTTGTTTGGAAAGAATAAGTATGCATGCTTCTTTGTGTCAAAGGTTAATTTTGTCGTTTAGAGGTAGCTAATCCTATTGCATTGTTGTCTTGAAATTGTTCACCCCTGCCACTACCCTAGGTTATTATTCTCAGTGGTGAATTAGAGCCCGGTGAATGAATTATGCTCTTTTATTTGTCTTTACGATATCATGCTTAGCAATGCTTAGTTACCGGTAGAATTGGGCGGTTATCGACTTAGTCGATGAACTTGATCACACAAAAACTTGTTATTATTTATTATCAATACCTTGTGCTTTGTTTATTTGTGAAATCTAAAACTGAAAATAAAATATTTTAGACTTGGGCACATTGGTATGATGGTGTGATCTTATGGTGTGTTGGAATGGTGCCCGGGTCATCAAGGACCGAGTTACTTACGCCATTGATCCAAGCAATTTTGCGTGCTAACCACACTTTAGGAGGTATTAATTGATGAGTCGCTGGTGGTAGTAATAGAGAAAAATGTTCATTTTGGGATGAGAGGGATGGGTTCCGGTTAGGTTCTCCATACCCAGGATCACCCGCAGTTGCTTCGGCTGGGCCGGTGTCTCCAACTCAACGTGTGAGTCCTTGTGAGCTTTGTCGCCGGCAGTTCACAAAGGGTCAACCCCCATACGTGTGATTCTTGATTAATACAATCCATTGGAAATGTCTTGTAGGACTTAGCTGTGCCGGCATACCTAAGGAAGTGTGCTGAATCTAGTGGCAAAAAGGTGGTCTGAAGTGTGGGTACATTGGTACACCCCTGCAGGGTTAAATCTATTCGAATAGCATCGTCCTAGGTTACAGACACGCTTGGTTATTTCCCGTAAGAACTAGACTATAACCTTTTAATTAAAACTTAATGTGGGTGGTACGAATGGGTAATTCGTGCTATTGTTGTGATGGCTATTGGGTTAGTCATCTCTAGAATGTCTCTATGTTACTACTTACTGTCTCGCTGTTATTTGAAGAAATAAATTTTAGATTGCTAAAACTGCCTTCAATCTATTACTTATTGCAAATAAAATATGCTTTATGCTGAAAATAAACATTGAGCCTTCTCCTTTGATTAAAACCTGCATGTAGAAATATCTGGGTTTGTTACTCGTAAGTCTTGTGAGTACATTTTTGTACTCATTTGCTTTGCTTAACTGTTGCAGAGATCTTAACCTGGTGCTCGAGCGAGCTCTTGGGTTGGATTCTCAAGCAAGTCATTGATGTGTTGGAGCTTCTGAGCTTCCTCCAACTGATAATGAGCGCGCCTAGGAAGATTTTTCTAGGCCACTATTTTTCTCTGTCGAGTTATCTCAAGATCACCCATACCAGACCCTTGAGTTAGTTTCAGTAGAGTGCGAGAATGTTGAGGATTTCCCTCACGCTCATCAATGTGTTCATCTCATTCGTCAGCGGTGGTGCTCTTGCCATTGCCACGAGGAGACGTAGTGCGTGCCCATCAGGGAGCATCGTCAGTCTTGCCTCTGGGAGAATGATCCTTATTAGAGGGAATGACGAAGACCTCCTGTTGAGGACCTCCACTTGCACTCGAGGCCTCCTCGCTTGAGGAGTAGTCGAGAGACACCATCTAGCGGCTTGGAGTAAACCCCTCCAAGAAGAGGAACTCTGGGTTATAACCGTCTCTGTCCGCAGGTGTGCCCTACGATAGGATGGTCGAACTTGCAGGGAAAGCGTGTTTGATCCCCTCCTCTACGGAATTAGCCAGAGAGAGGATCACCAAGTGCCGATGAAGCTATAGAATGATGGCTTCCAGAACATGTCTCGCCATGTCGTACTGCCTTAAGGGGACTTGAACACTCAAAGGAAAAACTCTCGTCATGTTGTGAGTCTGTTTTGGAGCAACCCTGTTTGTGGTCGAATTGACCCTCTCGGCTGGGCGTACCGTTGTGGGGGGATAAGGATCCATCCTCAACTCCGCTGGTGGTGTGGTCTCCGAGATATGATAAAAGATCTCCAAAGGCGGCAATACCATCGGATGATTCGATACTCGGCTCGTAATCGAAACTAGCATCCATGTCGACGTCTACGTAATCGGCCAAGTCAAATCAGTTCTCCACATTCCACTCTCCTGCCATGAAAACATCAAAGAGGAAAGAAAAATTGTTGACAAGTAATTACCAGAGAGGTTGATGAGGACATCACTTCCATGCATACAATCAACACTCCTCACAATAGATCTGAACCTATACACTTGCAAGGTCCAATCACAAGAGCTCGTGCACATCAATTGAACCATCAGGTATCTTCGTTTCTAGGAGTGCATTTTGTTTCTAATAAGAATATACTACTACCTAATGCATGTGATCTTCTTTTAATCAGGAACTTAGGAGCTGATCATGAAGAGAAGCTTGTGCAATCTAATTCGACCACCGAAGACAGCACCAACTTCAAATGTGCATAACTTTCACATACAGGACTCCGTTTGAGGCACACGAGTACTTGATTGAAATCTTATTTCATCCTCTTTCCAACAGATCTGGTCTCACCTCCAAATTCCTTTCGAGCGCACCGCAATCGTCAAAAGAGTTAGAGGCTATTTTTGAGTTGAACTTGGGCCTATGGGCCTTGTAACCCTAGGCAGCCCATACTGTTCACGCGGTTACTATTCTTGTGTGAACAGTACCACCGCCCCCTTCTTTCACCTGTCCCTCCTATACATAGCGGCCGCCACCATTAGGGTTTGGCGGATTTCGTTTGCTTAGTTTTTCTATTGTGAAAACTCTTGTTCTTCGCTTGTGTCGACTAGACCAACCGTAAAGAACCTCTACGGAATCCCACCTTTTGAACTCAATTATATATTTGCAATTCAGATTGCTCGTTACTTTGTTCTTGCTTGTTCTTCGATTGCTTGCAGGAATTGATCCTCGTGATCAGGTCAATCAGGTCTTTGGCACGGTTGATAACGACTTGGTGATTAGTTCAGCGATTGCTTGATTAAATGCGTCATCGCGTTCGTAGCCTGGATCGTGAGAGTTGATCATCATCCAATCGAAATTTATCCTTCTCATTGAAAGATCGGGACGACAACAGTTCATCAGAGGTCCCCACGGACGGCGCCAATTGTCGGTGTTTTATAACAAATCTTATGTAAATATTGTTTGATTCAGGGGGTCTCCACAATTGATCACGCAGACAGGATAGATACGAGAATTTTTATACAGGTTCTGGCCTTCTCTAGAGAGAATAACAACCCTACTCATGTGTGTATTGTATTGCGTATGCTGGTTACAATCAATGTAAAAGACTTAGGCTAGTGCCGCTATCGATTGCCCCTCTCCCAATTGCTCTCAGACTGAAGTCCTCTTATAGTTCATGAAGAGGTAGTCATTCCAGGTCGAGAGGTGCCTCATTATTCTGTAATAATGGTAGTAATCACCAGAGCAGTAACCTCCCCACGTCGCTTGGCGGTTATCAATAAGAGATAATGGTGTGTTACATGCAGTTACTCTAGAGAATAACTACGTATATTGGCTGCTCAGATCCCGAGATCAATTGGGCCTACACGCAAGTGGATCTAATTAACTATGAGGAAGTCGTGATGGAGCTGGTCGTGGAAGGACTTACGACCAGGGAGTAGTCGTAGAAAAGTTTACGACTGGGTACTGGTCATAGAAGGACTTACGACCAGGAGTGATTGTAGAAGATCTTACGATCACGTGGTAGTCGTAGAAGGACTTACGACTATGGGGATGGTCGTAGAAGAACTTACGACCACTTGATTGGCCTCCCCCTTAAGATTAGAAGAGATATATTTAATAGCTGTGTGACGTCATATTTACCCGTAATACTAATTACAGATAAATAGTAAAATAAGGACTATTAGATCCTCGTCATTCCTAACCATATCTCCCCCTTCAAACTCAACATACTCAAAGAACCAGGCATTTCCCATTTCAAAAATTTGTCTTAGTAGTGGGATCATAAAATTTGTAACCCCTAGATCTTTCAGAATAACCAACAAAATGGCTACTAACAGTTCTTGAGTCCAATTTTCTCTCATTAGGTCTGGATGGCCTTGCCTCGGATGGACATCCCCATGTACGTACATGCCAGATGCTAGGCTTTTTGCCTATCCATTATTCGTATAGGGTTTTCATAGTCGCTTTAGTTGGTACTCTATTGAGTAAATAAGCTTTAGTTTTCTATACTTCTCCCCAGAGAGACTCTGGTAAGGTAGAATAACTCATCACCATATCCATAAGAGTCCTATTTTGCCTCTCAGCAACATCGTTCATGCTAGGAGAACCGGGCATAGTATACTGAGGGACGATCCTGTATTTCTGTAGGAATTTAGCAAAAGGTCCTAGATATTGTTCACCTGATCCGTTATTTTTGCCATATTATTCTCCACCACGATCAGATCGAACGACTTTAATTCTATTGCCAAGTTGGTTTTCCACCTTAGCCATAAAATTTTTGAACACATCCTGATGAAGACATCCCGATTGGACCGATTACACGAGCAAGGGCTAAATTAATCAACCAACAGATGAACTTGTTCTTTAAAGAGAATATTTGTGATGAGAATTTGCTGCTACCTAATTCTGCTACCTAATTCTAGTGTCTTGTGTGTACTTAGGTATGAAGAGTACAAGAAAGAACAAGAATATTCGGTTTGTAAGCAAGGGGAAGACAGCCCACTCAGCCAAGATCAAGTAGCCATGTGGATCAACAATTAATGGAAGCCCAAGTCCAAGTCCCAATAGAAGGCCATCCACATGCACCTGGTCCTTGCGTGGGAAGCCAAGGATGCACCTAATCGAGCCATTAAATCTAGCCATGTAATCTCATTTGAAGTCATGAGTTCGAACCATTAATTAGGATAGATGGGTCTGAATATAGTTAGACTAGAGTTGGAGTCAGTTTGATAAAATTAGTTGAAGACAATTCGGTCACTTCGATGAATCAAGTTTAGCTGGCCTTAGGCCCAACACGTGCGGATGCAAAGGGGTGGGGAGCTTTTAAATAACCGCATCTCTCCTCTTGTAACCCTGGACCACCACGAATATGAATCTATTATTTTTCAGAGAGAGCTATACTCTTGTTCTTCCTAGGGTTTGACACATAGTTTTAACCTAGAGGGGAATTAGGCGTTCTCAACCCTGTTGTTCTTGTCATTCCTTGTGTTTTGCAGGAGCGGCGACACGTCTACTTTATGTGGTCGGGTAGATAGGATCATGAGCGTGTGGTTGGGCAAATTCTTTTGTCGCAGGTTGCTGTTTTGACAGTAGTTGGCGCCATCGATTCGTCAGGTTACATGAATCCAAAGTTATCATTGATCCTACATCGTGAAGATCGAGCATCCCCCGTATCACATCTAGGGACTGTGACTTCTCATCAATAATATACAAATATCACAAGAAGTCGTCTATGAACATGATAAAATACCTTTGGCCATTCCAGGAAGCCGTAGGGAATAGGCCGCAGATATCCGTTTGTATCAGTTCTAAGGCATCTAAAGCTCTATTAGCACTTAACTTCCACCTTCTTGCCATCGCCCACATAGATGAATAATGTAACAGCCCAAAATCCTTAAGTTGGATTAGCTATGCATCTACTATGCATTGATGAAATTTTGGACCTTTTTAAAACTTTTTGTTGCTAAGCAAATAGGTTACAACCAGGTTTTTCAAAACCTAGAAATGAAAATTTTCAAACAGAATAAAAAGTTGTCAAGAGTTTGAAAACTTAGTTCAGAGTAGGGTATAAAACCCTATGTTGAAAGTCCTTTGATTTTGAAGACTAAAATTTAAACCTAGTAATCCAATACTCCTTCTCCAATTCAAAAAGTCAAATTGCACTTAGGGTAAAACTAAAAAGGTTTCAATTGTGGGAATATTTTTTTTGGGATTAAAATTATCAATAGTAAAACCTCATATGCTTCTAGAATGCTTGAGGTACTTTCAAAAGAATTCTAAAAATTCAAATGTGCAAACTTACTTTCTCTAGCTCATATTTACAAACTAATTTCTATTTTCAAAATATAGTGGGACTCAAGGCTGGGAATATGTTATTTATATTTGGTGTGCTTTGTTATGCTTGTTTGGATTTTCTAAAAATTTTGGAGCTTATTTGGATCCTTGTTTATTTGCATGTCAATTTTTGAATTTGAATTTTAAATACAAACAACTCAAGTGAACAGTGCCTAGAAATAATTTTCCTAGGTTCTGGAACACTTTATCAACTCACCTGTAAAATTACACTATCTTTTAGAATTTTTTTGGCTATTTCATAATAGCCAATCAAAGTGAAGAATCAAAAGGTCAACTAGCAAAAACTGAAACACGAAATAATTCTCGAGAATAATGCATTACAAATAAAACCCTAGGAATTTTACAGAATGATCATATATGCTTCCTCACCTCCACTAAAAATTTTATAATTTTCAGAGCTATCTTGCTCTGCCTAAAAATTATCTAACCCTCTCAGCTTAATTTCCAAAATCGGAGAACTAAACTACCTCTTCACTGTTCCTCTCGTTCAAACCAGGTTGCCACCGAACCCGCTCACCGAACCACCTCCCTTTTCCCACTAACCTGCGGGCCCCACCCGCAGGTCATCTTCTCCACGCGCCCTTCCTTCTCTGCCCAGCTGTGAGAACCCTGGTTTATTCAACTTGTAATGCTTAGCCTTCCATTGACCCTAGCATCACAAATCAAATAAACCAAGCCTCAAGATATGTATACTTCCCAGAAATGCAGTATACACACCTCGTTACAAAATCGTGCATCAATTCCATACAACAGGTCTAGCAAAAGACATACAATAAAGAGATTTAATACAACAAGGGTCAACCGGCCCAAAAGACAACTAAATAACAATTAAACAGCGGAAGCAAAAGTGTCATAAGATGGCGATAAACAAAAGAGCCAATTAGTGTGTCTTTTATCCACAAGGCAACCAACCGGGCCGCCAAGCTAGTCGTCAAACCCGCAACACAGCTCACAAAAGGAAAGCCCTTGGGGCTCGCCTTCTTCCTCTGCAACAAAAACATTAAGCAAAGCAACTGAGTACAAAAATTATTTTTGTACTCGCAAGACTGACGTGTAAGGGTAACAGAACTATAATTAACTACATGCAAGCTTTATTTAAGTGGAGGGGGCTCTGGACTTACTTTTAGCATAAAGCCAGTTTTCTTTTGCAATAATGTAATAGTTTGAATGCAGTTTTAACAATTCAAATTTTATTTGCAGAAATAACAGCGATACAGTAATAATAACAATAGTAAAGACAACCTGGAAGTGACTAACCCAATAGTCACCACAACAATAGTATGAACATCCATTCATACCAACCCATCAAGTTTTAATTAAATGTTGTACTCTAACTCTTGAAAAGCTTACCCAAGCGTGTCCATAACCTAGGACGAGGCTATTCGAATAGATCAAACCCTGCAGGGGTGTACCAATGTACCCACACTTTAGACCGCCTTTCCACCAGCCATAGTTAGCATACTTCCTTTGGTATGCAGGCACGACTAAGTCTAACAAGACATTTTCCAATGGATTGAGCTAATCAAGAGTCGCACGTATGGGGGTTAACCCTTAGTGATCTGTCGACGAAATATGGATCACAAGGACCCATACGTGGAGTAAGAGACGCCGGCCTCGGCGGGCGCTCCACTCCCCACAAACATGTCTATGTTGCATATATCACATATATAGCCCACCACGCGACTCATTAATTAACACCCCCCAAAGTACTTAGTCAAGAGAGGTCCCATACCCTCTAGTGTGGTTAACACGCACCAAAATGCTCGGAGAACAGGTACTCACAGGTAGTTCGGTCCTTAATTGACCCGGGCACCATTCCAGTCACACCCAAATTCACACCATCTTACCATTGTGCCCAAGTCGAAATCATTTTGTTTTCAGTTTTTAGTTTTCACAATTAAATATAGCAAAAATGCTGAAACATAAAGTTATAATAATTTTTGTGTGATCAAAGTTATCGACTAAGTCGATAACCGCCCAATTCTACCGGTATATAAGCATTGCTAAGCATCATATCGTAAAGACAAATAAAAAGCCCTAAATCATTCACCGGGCTCTAATTCACCAGTGAGGATAATATTCCTAAGGTAGTGGCAGGGGTGAACAATTTTCAGGGCAACAATGCAATGGGATTAACTACCTCTAATCGACAAAATTAATCATTGACACAAAAGCATGTATACGTACGAGTAAAACAAAGTATTAGATTTTAAAAGTAATGGGATTGAGTGGATATGATCAAACTGCTTGACTTTGCCTTGCTAGCGATATTTGACTTGCTGCAGAGGATCACTCTCGATATCAACGTCATCTAACGATAAAAACTGCCAAAGCGAAGAACAGCGAATAAACACCAGAATGCCGAAAGTATCCAAAAACAAATTATCAACACAGAAGATAGATTATGAAATTAGGAACAACAAATTAGCTGATTCGGAGTTAATTTAAATTAGATAGGATTTCCTCTTATGTTCTTTCCAAACTCACATTTTTCATATTATCATACAGTCAAAATCAATCCTCTTATATGTTCTCTTCTTGCGATAGACTTTGATGGTGATTGTGTGCACATCTATAAGCTACAGATGGGCTCTAGTTACCTATTTAACTATTCTAGCCTAACCATTCACTTAATTATCATTTTAATCAATTGATTTTCTCACTGTCTGACTTCTACTACAAGAACATAATTGGTCATTACGTCATTTTCTAAAAAAGTACAATTTCTAAGCTAGAAAGCTTCGGACAACTCAATGCCAACTAATTCCAGTATTAAGCCAGATTTTTAACTACTTGAACTATTCAAGTTATTAGCCTCTCAACAATTCTGACATTTGTCAGATTACTGTTCACACATCCTATTAGAGGGGATTTGCTGCTTTGGAGGTAAGATTAGCTTATCCTTCCCACTTAACTTAATTATCCAGATTTGTTTATAGATTGGGTTACTGCCATTTTTATTAGCTTCAAATTATCTCCTATACCCAAGACATCATCATAAATGAAAAGCTATAGATCCAACTCCCTACAAATTTAACTTCCTATTTGCTAACTCACTTTAGTGACCTAATTGACTTACACAAAATTTTGTTAGCAGAAAACATAAGGTCTTGCAAAAAGGGTTGACAAAACAACTTTTCTTCTTACTTACTTTCTTCTCTGTTTACACTATACCAAAAGAGTTAGCTGTTCTCTGTTGATTCCTAAGAATTCATCTCCATATTTGGTTTCAAAAAGGTTGTCTTGAATGCTTAAGTGTTCCATTGGTTAATAGATTCCAATACATTTCTAACTATTGCATTAACAGTGTCACAAGCCTTTTGATAAAATTGCTTCTTTTCATATCCTGACATTTTTCAGATTACTAAACACACACCTACACAGAACATTTTCTGAAATTGGGGTGCTATCAAAACACCTTCTCTGTTATCAGTTCAACCAAAACTATACTGATCTTCCAACTACTCATCCCACGAATGCATTCTATCCAAATTGTTTTATCACAAATTTGAGTGGCAACACTATCAGCACAAATTTGCTTCTGAACTCATTACAGAAGATGAAAATCAGAGACAGAGATTTAGTTCTTCAGCTCACTGACAACACAGAGACAAAGTTTCAGAGAACTAAAGCCTAAACTTCTTTCAAAGCTCAATCTTCAAATTTGCTAAACCATCTAGAGTGACCTAAGCACATCCACATAGATAATTAGCAGCAATTTGCTTAGCTTAAGAAAGTGGGCCCCACTTTTCAGTGAGACAGAGGAAGACACAGCTGAAGAACAGGGAGGGGCTCGGGCTGGTTTTGGGGTGGCAAATCGCCGGTGACCGGAGTGGCATGGAGGCTATGGCTATGGCCAAAATGGGTTGCCTGAGGGTCAAGGGAGCTAGGGGTGGTTGCGGGGTGGCCGGAGAGGCACTATGGCGGCGCGGGCAAGGCGAGCGGCGGCCGGCCGTGGAGGTGGAAAGGGGGCGACGGCGTCGGGTGCAAAAGGAGCAAAACTAGCGAGAGCATGAGCATACCTAGGGTTCCAGGAGCACGATGGAGTGGTCCGAGAAGCCGGAGGGTGACCGGAGTGGTCCGGCGACGGCGAACCCGCGGCGGCGCGAGGTGGTCACCGTGGAGGTGTCCCTGTGGAGCAAAACGACACGAGTGAGTAATCGGGGAAGGAAGTTGGAGCCTAGAGGGTGCTCCAGGAGGGAGGAATTGAGCTAGAGCTCGCTGTAGGGGACGCGGCGGCGGAGAAAGCGGTGGAGGCCGGAGTCGGGGAAGAAGCCGTGCGCACAGCTCCTCAGTGGCGGTTCCTCCAAATAGACCGAGGGGTTTTGTTCCTCGAGGCGAGGGACACGCCGTGACGCGGTCAGCGGTGATCGGAGCACGCCGGCGATCAAACGCTTGAGGCGCGCGGCGCGCTCACGGCTCAGTGCTCGCGAAGAAAATGAACAGAGGAGGGGAAGGGAAAAGCCGGGGTAGGTGGGCTCTCAACTGGCTTTTGTAGAAGAAGGCGGAGGCAACGAGGTGAAGGCAGCAAGGGCGGCAAGATGACCGGCGGCTCGACGTGGCGGCATGCATGCGGCAACGGGGCTGGCGAGCTGGCGCGGACGCACGCGCCGCGTGGAGGAAGGAGTCTGCCGGTGGGACCGGGTCGTTAGTGAGAGGGGGAGAGCGGCTCGGGCGAGCTGGTTCGGTCGGACCAGGGTTGCGAAGGGGACCGGTCGGACTCGGGTTCAGGTCGGAGGAATAGTACCGGGGTTTAGGTTGGGATTTAACTTTTGACCAAAAATATAAAAGTTTGACTTAGCTGTTTGAAATAGAAATAAAATTTGAAAAATTCTAAAAATTTTTGTGGGCATTCTGAGGTTCACAAGGGACTTAGGAAAACTAAATTTAAACATTTTATATATTAAAATTTGTTAGAATTAAATTACTTTCAAATCTGCATTTGGGATTTCATTTGAATTTTAGTGAAGTCAAAAACACTTCTAAAAATTTGGTAGAAATAATTAAAATTCAATATAAATAATCCAGTATTTGAATAAATTATTTTTGGAAACTTTCATTCACATATTTTTCTGGAATTCAAATAGCAATGGAATTTAAGTTTAAAAATTTGAAATCTCAACACAAACTTTAATACAAACATCAAAAGTTTAAAATTGTGCACAAGTTTGTAGAAAACCAAGAGCATGACCAAGAAACACAACAAAAGTTTTTAATCTTTAATACTTTTATACATTTGAAATACAAACCCTAGTTTTGGGGTTGTTACACGAGCGAACGCGCATGAGCGCCACACCGCTCTGGCCTCCTCCGTTTCCCTCTGTTAGCGCGGTCGCGCCACTGCCCAAGACGACCAACCGGAGCACTTCTCCTGCCGGCGCCGTCGCTCCATTTTCCGTCAATGCCGAGAAATCGCGGGAAGACTGCCACTACCATGAAGCAAGCAGCTCGAGTTCTCGCGAGGAACTCCTCCTTTCTCGCCCCCATTTAAGCCGAGCACCGAGCTCGCCTCACCCTTCTCCACTTCTCTGCTACTCCCACTCCATCCTCCCTCCTCTTCGAGCTCATTTGAGCTCCAAGCCCCGAATGCCATCCGGCCATGGCGGCGCCGCCTCCAAGCTCTTCAGCCGCACCGGTGACCCCGGGTCCTCCCTAACCGCGTCACGGCGAGCCCTACACCACAAGGAGGTCTTTCCCCTGGTTAATTTGGAGCTATCACCACTAAGGAGCCGCACGCATGCCATCTTCTTCGGCTCCGGCCGAATCCGTTTCCTCCGCCGCCGCGTCTTCTCCAGCGAGCCCCAGCTCAATTCCTTCCTCCGTGACCGCTCCCTAGACTCCCTATCCCTCATCCGATCACTCACTTGCTCTCTCGTTTTCCCCAGGATCACCACCACGTTGAACCGGCCACGCCGCACCGAGTCACCGTCGCCGGAGCACCTCGAAGCTCCCCCTCCTCGGCGATAGCTCTGGTGAGTTAGCCTTAGCACTCTTGTGCTCATGCCCCTCCTACCTTGCCCTCTTTTCCACCCGAGCACCACCGCCATGGTTCATCACCACGGCCGACCGCCGCTCAACGTCGTGCGCGTGCTCCGGTGCATCCCCGGCCGCGTCAAGACGTCCCCTAGCTTCCTTGCCTTCCTAGCATCCCATTTTTGCTACTCCGAGCCGCCGCCATCTCCTCCATCGTCGGCGACATGCGCCGCCTCCAAACTGGCCAAGCCTCCTCTGTCCATTCATGTGGCTCCACCTGTGAAGAACGCTATCACTGAAAATGGAATTCATTTGTAAAATCAACTTCTTCAAGCTAACAAATTTTGTGTATGTCAATTGATCACTCAATCCTATTTGATGAATGAATCATTGTTCTAGTAAGAAGATAGCTGACAAAGCAATGAAATTCTTTAGATGAAGTTCTGAACAGAGAAGATTTTTTGTAGAGAACTAGTTTTGTCAGTAAGCTAATGTTTTTGTTAATGCCTCTTAAATCACTTAAGGAGAAGTGCTTAGCAAATGAATTCTGGAATTGGTAATTTTTGGTTTTAAACACTCGTAGTTGTATTTATGAGTAGAGAAGGTGTTTAGAAGGAATTTTGCTTTGTTAGTGGAAACCACATGAAAACCTAGCCAGCTACTGCTGACAAACTTTATGGTTGTCATTTTTAGTCACTCATTTGAGTAGCAAAAATTGGAGTTGAGTTGAAGGAAGTTTGCTGGTAGCACTTCAGTGCAGATATTTTCCTTATGTGAGATTTTGAACAGAAAAGGTTTTTGGTTGAAAACTGGTTTTGTCAGTAGACTATTGATACTCTAACACTAGTAGTTAGAAAGATTGTGGATCCATTTAGGCATTTAAGACACTTAAGCTATCAGGAAACAAACCTAATTGAAAGCAAGTATAGAGTTGAATACCTTGAAACCACCAGAGTGCAACCTTGTTGCCTGGTAGTGGGGCTACTCGAAATGGTAATTAGAAGAAAAATTGTTTGGTCAGTAGGACCCTTTTTCGAAAACCAACTGTCTTTTGCTAGATTTGATCAGAGGAGAGAAGAGGTTAAATTTTGGCAGTAGGTTTTAGCTTTGCTCAGTCAAGTGGTTAGCAATTCTGTGGAGTCGTTTAGGCTTTTGAACCTTTAAGCTAGCAGGAGCTTTCCTATTTGAAAAACCAGGATGGTGGGAATTTTCAGAAACCTACAGAGGCAAAGCAAATTTTGAAGAGAACAGTAAATCAGAGTAATAACTTATGTGGATTTCAGTGTTGCAAACCGCATGTTGTTAGTAAGTCCAGTAACTGAATATATTTGACAAATACTCAGTAGTAGCTTTCATCAACCTAATGAACTTTGAAGCAGAATTGTACATTTTGTTAGATTCACAGTAACAATTAATGCTAAGAGAGCAAGATTTTAAATAGGGGTTAGAACCTTGGCAGATGCTAAAGCAGATGGATTATAAAATATAATCACTAATCTTTCACATGTAACCTAACAAAGTAAAATCAATCATAAGCCAAGATTTGGTTTATGAATAGTCAATCAACAATAAACCTTGCCATAGTAACAAATTCAATAACTCATACCTCATTCAAATCAACTCCAAATCCAATAATTTTTGTTCCTAAATTTATCTAGAATCTTTATCTACCATCTGTATGAATTTCATAAATTTTTGAGGACTTTTGGATCTCTGGTGTTTATTCGATGTTTTTGCTTTGACAGTTCTTACCGTTAGATGCCGATGATTCGGGAGTGTAATGGAAATGATCATGAGAATGTTCAGAGTTCCAACAAACAAAGGCAAGCAGATGTAGCATCATTTGATCATATTGCTCCTATTACTTTTAAAGTCTAATATCTTGATTGTGAAAACTAAGTATGCATGCTTCTTGTGTCAAAGTTAATTTTTGACGATTAGAGGTAGCTAAGCCTATTGCATTGTTGCCCTGAAATTGTTCACCCCCGTCACTACCCTAGGTTAATATCCTTACTGGTGAATTAGAATCCGGTGAATGATTTATGGTCTTTTTATTGTCTTTGGGATATGCTGCTTAGCAATGCTTAGTTACCGATAGAATTGGGCAGTTATCGACTTAGTCGATAACCTTGATCACACAAACTTATTATGAGTTTATGTTTCAGCCATTGTGCTATGTTTATTTGTAAAAACTAAAAATGAAAACAAAATGATTTGGACTTGGCCATAATGGTAAGATGGTGTGCTTTTGGGTGTGACTGGAATGGTGCCCGGGTCATTAAGGATCGAGTTACTTGCGCCACCGTACTGAGCATTTTGCGTGCTAACCACACTAGAGGGAAATGGTACCTCTCTTCACTTAGTACTTTGACGTGTGTTAGCTCCGAGTCGCAGGGGGTCACAGGAGGGATGGTGCTGGGAGCATGGTAGTCGTCCGAAAGCTTTACCCCAGGTGGGTAGTTGTCTTTCGGCTTTACCATGTAAGCATATGGGTTTCTATCCATACGAGCGGCTCGTACTTGATACACAATATTGGAAACATCTCGTAGGAGTTAGCCGTGCCAGCATACCTTTGAAAGTGTGCTTCATCAAGTGGCAAAAAGGCGATATGAAGTGTGGGTACATTGGTACACCCCTGCAGGGTTAAAACTATTCGAATAGCCTCGTCCTAGGTTATGGACACGCTCGGTTACGCCCCGTGAGAACTAGACTACAACCTTTTAAATTAAAACTTGACATGGGTGGTACGAATGGGTAATTCGTGCTATGGTTGTGATGACTATTGGGTTAGTCATCTCCAGGTTGTGGTTATGTTATTACTTTTTGTATCGTTGTTATTTATGCAAATAAACTTCAGATTGTTGAAACTGCCTTCAAACTATTACTTATTGCAAATAACACTTGCTTTATGCTGAAAATTAACCTTGAGCCTTCTCCTTTGATTAAAGCCTGTATGTAGTAGTATCTAGGTTTGTTACTCGTAAGTCTTGTGAGTACATTTTTTATACTCATTTGCATTTCTTATTTGTTGCAGAGGAGGTTGATCCCCAAGGGATCGACTTTTGTGAGTTTTGCTGTGGTGTGGATGACTAGCTTGGCGACCTAGTCGGATTGCCTTGTGGGTGTATGGCAAACCGGTTGGCTTTTGTTCTAAGCCATCTTATGGCATTTTGCTTCCGCTGATGTTTAACTATTTTTACTTGTCTTGGCCGGTTGGCCTCTCTTTTGTAGTAACTATTATGTATGTCTTCTGCTTGTAAAGTTTAAGCTTTGGATCTGTGTGTTGTATGGAATTGATGCAATGTTTTGTAAAAGGGTGTGTAAACTGCAATTTTGGGAAGTATACATTTTTCCGAGGCACGGTGTATTTTGTTTGTGATACTAGAGTCAGTGGATGACTAAGCATTACAAGCTAAATAAACCGGGGTCTCACAATGAATCTTTCAGCATCACTTGGCTTTCCGTAGTTCAGGCAAATCCGCATTGACACACTAATGTTAGATGTTGCACCGGAATCTAACCACCAAGTGTGTTTAGGTACAAAAGTTAAGTTAACCTCAGAGCTAACCACAGCAAGAATTGTACCTTTTTAGCACGCCAAGAATGATATTTGGTACAATCCTTCTTTACGCGACCATCCTTCTTACAAAAGAAACAAGCCAATTCAAACCCTTGTTTCTTCTTTATGGATAGCACACTTGCAACTTCTTTGCTCTTTCTCTTTATATTCTTGACTTTAGGGGTTATAGCCAAATGAGCACTTTCTATTCTATCTTGTTTCTAGCTATCCTCCTCTTGCACATAATAGGAGATGAGCTCATTTAGGGACCATTTGTCCTTTTGACAGTTATAGCTCACCTTGAACTTATTAAAGTGTACAGGAAGGGATATTAAAATTAAATGCATAAGCAAATCCTCATATAGCTCTAACTTGAGTGCCTTTAATTTTGAAACAAGATGAGACATTTTTATAATGTACTCCCTTATATTTTCTTTACCTTTATACTTCATTGAGATAAGTTTTGCCAAAAGCGTACTAATTTCAGCTGTTTTGTTTTTGGCATACCTTTGCTCAAGACTGTCAAGGAAATCCTTAGCTGTTGTGGCATGTTCTGATGTGCTATCCCAAAAAACTTCCGGAACAACACGCCTAACAACCCCACTTCTCAAACTCCATCTTTTCCTCAATGGAGCTGTTAGGCACAAGTGCAGCGAGTTGTTCTTTATGAAGTGCAAGGTCTAAATCCATTACCCCAAGAATGATCAAAATGTTCTCTTTCTATTCTTTAAAGTTTGCATCAGTAAGCATAGGTATTGAATTGATGCTAGCAGAAATATTGGAAGCAAGATTTGTAGCTAAAATAAATAAAAAATGCTCATATCAAGACATGAATCACAACCTTAAGGATTTGATTCAAAATTTAGTATATTCCATCATGCAAGATACCTAGCACTACATTAATATTTAGTCGTTGGACAAAAATATTAACTTGCAAGTGGTAACCTTGATGTAATAAACAAATACTAACAGTAAATCCTGTCAAACAATTGTTCATATGGAAACTTGATGACTATTACATATTTGTTGCCATAGTTGTACATATAATTTGGCCAAATATTGACTTTCCTTTGGGCCAGTCAATAGATGCATGAATTATACATAAAAAAATGCCTAGCTGTTATGAATAAATTAACCTACATAACAGAGGTTGCTTTGGCAACATAGAACTTCAATTAATCTATGTAGAACACCCGCTGACCAATTATGAATCTGTAACACCCTGGCTATTCGGAAGCCAAGATGCCACCTATTTACTCTAACATTCAACACAATGCGGAAGAATATGAATAAAGATGAACATCTAATGGCAATATTAAATCAACAATATGTGGTGAAGGAATCCTTCCTTCACCATTTAACTTATTTTGTTTAATGTTCATCAATAATGAAGGTTCACAAGTAACAATGATTGAACTGTATCACGGAGAAGGTATCCTTCCTTCTCCATTTAGAGTTATTTATTACAATTCATCAATAATGAAAGAACGATAGAGACTAAATCATAAAGTTGAACTGGAATGTGGTGAAACGTATGATGAGTGCGTGTCTACTCCCTCCCAGTCGGCCAACATCAATGATCACCTAAAATAAACAACAAACAACAAGAATGAGTCCGGGACTCGGCAAGTCTGATAAATAATTAAACATACCACAAATACGAACGAATACTCATTATTAAAGAAAGCGAAACATATGCAGAAGGAGTATAAATGGAATAATGGAATGTATGGATTTAATGAAAGGAATGGACTGCACACAATGCTTATACCGGTATAGCTAGTGACACACCCGTCAGTGTTCACTTAAGCCCGTATTTATCGAAATACGGGGATCCAAAATACCGTATGAAGAACGTTTCATACGGGTGTCCAAAACTGCCCATATTGGAATGGTGGGACTTCACATGCCCATACTGGAATTGATGGGACTTTAGACTCCACTCCCGTGGAGCTCCACTCTCGTGGACGGAACATGAACATGGATGCATTAATGAATGTAAGTATTATGACTAACATCATCTGCACACATATGAAAGAACATACGCAAGGAACATAATCATTGGAACCTCTTGTATTCTTTAATCTCCACTCCCGTGGATATTCCACTCCCGTGGAGGGAACATGAATATTGAAGCTTATCTCATATCAAACAAAACACAATACTAATCATCGAGCATCTAGTATTTACAAATCACACAAAAGTCAATGTACTTGCCTTCCGCGATGCGACGCGTTAGGAGTCAACGGCGGTGCTCCTAAACCTGAAGCCTCTCCGCCTACACAGTATACTTGAAATAAGAACAACATATAACAGGGCGCTTTCAATAACGTTCTACAACGCCTTCCCGACGACCCACAATATCTAGCTTGTTCTAATCTAAAAACAGATTACATCAACAATGAACTAGTTCTGGACAGCAGCGCGAAAACACTCATAACTAATAACCTGGGGCCCGAAATGAGGTGAGCCCAGATCGTACATAAATTTAACAAACATATCTACAACATTCCAGTTGACGAGATAACCCAAATCGGCCAAATTAATTTGCTAACAGCTAAATGAAACAGCAGAACAAAATCTGTCTGAACAGCTAAGACATCAGAATTAAAACGACCATAACTTTTAGTCTACAACTCCGAATTGGGCGTTCTTTATCAATCTGGAAAGGTTATGAAATTATCTACAATAACCTAGTTGAGATTAAACCCTGATTCGTCCATTAACATACACATATTTTAGAAGACAACATAAAAGGTAATTCTCGTCAGAAATCTGGACAGCAGAAACTAAAATGATCATAACTTTTGATTCGTACATCGGAATCAAGTGTTCTTGGCGGCCACCGAAAGCTAAGAACAATACCTACATAACTCTAGGAGATGGAAAACTCAAATTCGGCATCTAAGATCACGAAACAGAGCACACAACATACTGGACAGAACCAAACTAACAGCAGAAACAATTCGATCCAATCAATCTATTCGAATTCGCATATAATAAGAACATAGCAGCGAAGAACGCTCTTTGTTACCCTTGAAGACTCGTATGAGACCGCTGAATCCTTGCGAGGTTCTCCTCTCCCCCACTTCCCCTTTTCTTCTTCCTTAGCCGACGGCAAAACTCAGGGCTCTCCCTTCTTCCTTGCTTCGGCCAACGCTTGGACAGCACCAATGGGGAGGAGGAGGTGGAGAAGATGGGAGGGAGAGGAGGGGTGGCGCTTGGGGAAATGAGAGTGGCGGCTCTAGGGGGAGGAGGCACAAGGAGGGAGGAGTTCTAGGGTTTTCAGCCGCACCCCACATGGGCCTCCAAGGTTAAACGCCCGAGGCCCAAGTTCGGAACGTTTCTTTCTGTGCAGCGAATACCTCGGAGGTCATAACTTTCTCTCCAAAACTCGGAATGGAGTTATTCTTGTCTTCAAATTTAGCTAACTTATAGTAATTCAACTTCCTAGTTGTGGAGTTGTTCTGAAAATTCAGTCTTCATTATGAAATTTGCCTTGGAAGTTGACTCAGTTGCGGACCTTGATTCTCTGTACAGCCTGCCTTACGGGCCCCATATCTCAAACCTCAGAACTCCAAATTAGGTCAATGAGGACTCTAAATTGTACTATGAGAAATGATGTACAACTTTGTAGTTATAAGGTTTTCCAATCGAAGCCGTTCCAGTCGCGAAAATCACGCTGCAAGATGATTACCGATTCTGTCCCGTTTCTTTGCGAGACAAATAAGGAATCTCTCAATCTCCTTATTTTCTCTGTAACTAAACGGGATATTACATTCTACCCCCCTTAAACAGAATTCGACCCCAAATTCTACTCGAAAGAACACCAACTGAACTTAATAATCATTAACACGTACTCGATGTTAACAACTCTGGTTAAAACTCGCACATGCAAGTTTCAGAGTCCGAAGTCTCATCACGCTCAGATCGACGTGACCACACCACCAAAACGTATACCAACGTCTTACACCTCAACACTCGTCTCGATCTTTACAAGTTCTCTCAACACATAGGACACAAATGTAAGGTCTTACTCATTGGCCAACGGCTCTAACGAAAACTCAAGTTTTGGACCTCTCGCGTACTCACTCAGCACTGAACATACCAAATGTTGCGTACACCGCGTATGGACCCGAGACGGTCCTAGCGATACGCCAACTTTTGAATCCCCGCAATTAGCAACAACAACCCAATGTACCTTGGGCTAACCTCCCCTTTGGTACCAAACCACACAACATGCGTATAGCACACGGAACTCGTGTTCCATCTCTCATTCGAATTCTTCAGCGAAACGAGGATCACCTCCTCTAACGAGGGACACACAACAGAACTCGCTTTGAACAAACTCTATTAAAAACAGGGTTAACTAAAAGTAAAGGATTCTCATCGCAACGACGCAATGCCAACTGCCCACCAAAAGGGTCAAAACCAAAATCGAAGATTCATCACGAAAATCATTCCACTTTCTAATTAGGCAGACGAAAGCCAAACGAGAAATCACTCGAATAACCAAATCAATCATTTCTTTTCCTCTTTCTGAAGTGATAAGAACCACATATGCCAACATAAAGACAAGCTCAAAATGCGCAAGACATCCGTCATAGAACACATGGCTCAAACAAGAAACAAGAGAGTGTTTTAATATTCGAGGAAACATCACTTCTCAATTTCTCTTTTAGGAATAAATTTCCTCTCAGATTTTGGAATTACAATTCATCGCATAGCACACTAACCCATCTCTCTTAACTTTCCGTTTTCAAAGCTACGCTCAAATCGAATTACATCATCCGCACCTCTGTAGAGAGGCTCCATCGACCCCACAGAAACAAACACTCGACATCTCCTCTACCGACGGAATTAATTTGACAGATGAATCCCAATGCATCTCAAATAGATCTCACGCAAACACATCACCTCAAACTTTTAAGAATGAACAACTCAGAATTATCAGCACACACACTCATGTATTATCTCAAAAGGGTTCTATCAATGATAATCCCAACTTCAAAATCCGCACTTACTCTGTTTTCTCTACACAATCGTTGGACGACCAAAGATCTAGCATAACATATGCAAAGCCCAAATTTTAACCTCCAAGACCCCTACAAAGAACTTCTCATACAGAAGATAGGGAAAGCCTTAGATTAAATCCCTAAAATTCTCACAATCCAAACATACTCACCAACATAGAACATTTTCTCGACCAAACTGTCTTTAGAACAATTCTAACTCTTAGAGAGTTAGTCACTAAGTCAAGTCATACCTGACATTAACTCAACAATTCCTCCCAACTCAATAGTTGTCATAACAATCAGATTTCTTCACAATTCTATCCTCATTAAGCTATACCGTCACAATTCTCCTACACAACCTCGTGAGGTACCCAATCAGGATACTCTACTAAACTGATCAAGATTTCTATTCTTTCAACACTTCTAATGTTCCACTCAACATGAACAAAAGATCTTAGACCACAAATCACTATAGGGTCTACTGGTCGCAATCAAAGCAATCAGTTTAGTCTCCAAATATAACATTCCATTTAGGTGAAATTCTATCCAAGAATTATATCACGAATTCAAATCATCCTCAAATACTCCTCAATTACCTTGCAACCCAAGGTCTCACAACAACAATAAATATACACTTTGAAAGACCCCTGTGAAACGAATTGGTGGATCCTTTCTTAAAAGAAAAGGCAACTGAAAACAATTTCGACCTCATACAAAAGAAACATTTACCACTCATGAAAACTTCGGACGAAGAGAAATAATCAATTAGGCAATGAACGCGGACAACAAAAGGGAAAGTCAACAGTTGAGGACATAAGTCCCACAAGAAGAGAATTTCAAACCTCAATCAATGAGAATAAAGAATTTCTTTTGAACCTTGAGGAACTCTTAAGCAGCCAATCAACAAAGCTAAGCACGCTTCGAATAACTGCAAGCTACAAAACTTGGATCCAACTCCAAATAACTCTACCCCACTCTTTACTTTAACAAAGAAACAATTCTTTTTAACTACCACCTCACTTGTCATATCTAACAAGAAATGCTTGTAAAACCAAATCACCTCAATCACTTAAACACCAAATAGAACCTTTCAATACGTCACTACTCAAACTGATTCTAGTTACAACATAAATCATGGAGCCAAAACATCATGCACACAAATATCAAAACCTTTAATTTAAACTGTATCACGAAAGTTTTCAAGTTCTTTTATTTAGAGAACATTCAACAATATCATCACATCCACATATTGATAATCATACTAACAGCAAAGTAATACACTCATTTAACAAGAACATACTATCATATGACAATTTCGCAAAAATACGCATGTAGACCACTTATTAAATTTATCCATTCAACTAATAATGAGGATCAACATTCCACCTTATGTTCAGAAATTAGAACATAGTATCTTTAATCTTCAATAATATAGGATACATAAGACAAGGTTTCACAAGTCAATATATCTACCTTCATTCATTTCTTAATACATATAACATCAGTTTAGCATGGCAAAATTAGGTGAATCAAACATTTGAATAAGTTTATCAAGTATCTAATTAGAAGAAAGATTCAATCTTAATCTTTACTACAACAACATTTGAACGCATCCATGTCTTAACCACCTCTAGCGATTAGAATAACCGAAAGATGACCTAGATTCCAATTCATCTAATAAATTTAGTAGATTACTCGATCATAAAGATCAAATCGGTTCAACAACATTTCCACCCTTCTTGACAACAATAGGTTCTTGAGCAGATCTGGACAAACTCTTATCTAAATTTTTCATCATGCACCAAATCGACGACAATTCACGATAATCAATTTCACTTCCATGGATACTAGTTAAGAATAAGCGCTTGCACAAAGCTAGTAACCCAATCGATGACTCTTACCACAACGATTAGTTCATTTAATTAACATCCCTTACTTAATCATGACACGACATCACTTAAGGATTTTAACACATTCTTTCAGAAAAGAGGTATCACACTTCAATACACGAAACAATCCAAAAGAAATACGTAAAGCCAAAGTTTTCACATGTTAAAGAACTTGCAACAGAAAACCTTCAGTATCCAGAATACCAAGCGAATAAAGGAATCATAATTTCCAATAAGAAGGGCGGAACTCCCATGAAAAGATCAACCTTGCTGATAACCGACGTTCACACCAAAATCAACAATGGATCAGCAATCGAAGAACAAGTAGTCGACTTATGCAACCAAGAAAGACTAATGAAAGCTCATCATGAGAACTATAAGCCATTACTCAAGAAATCTTCATCAGCCGTAACTAATACCAGAACTGGCCAAATTCAAGATCAAGGAAGAGAATAACTTTTCTAAAGAAACTCGCCCTCAACACCCAACTACGAAATGGGGTAAGTACTTCTCTAATCCCTACCCGAGCGTGTGGTGTTGTGCGCGAAATCCGGACAACATCCATGACTTCAACTTCTCAACGTCCATTACCAATCGCATGACCGTTAATATCAATCATGAATATATAGGATCATCTCGGGACAATCATAGAACAAATTCATAGATATAAAATATCACAACATATCATAAATTAACAACAAGAAAAAAATAGTATGCGAAGCAATTCAACAATTGCTCAACAAGTGGAACATAACAAAGAAATGCGGAAGCAATAAATTTCCCAACCCCACCTACGTACACGGTGTGTCATATTAATAATTTTATTAACCACGGACCTAAAGCCCGCTCTGATACCAACTGTAACACCCTGGCTATTCGGAAGCCAAGATGCCACCTATTTACTCTAACATTCAACACAATGCGGAAGAATATGAATAAAGATAAACATCTAATGGCAATATTAAATCAACAAGATGTGGTGAAGGTATCCTTCCTTCACCATTTAACTTATTTTGTTTAATGTTCATCAATAATGAAGGTTCACAAGTAACAATGATTGAACTGTATCACGGAGAAGGTATCCTTCCTTCTCTATTTAGAGTTATTTATTACAATTCGTCAATAATGAAAGAACGGTAGAGACTAAATCATAAAGTTGAACTGGAATGTGGTGAAACGTATAATGAGTGTGTGTCTACTCCCTCCCAGTCGGCCAGCATCAATGATCACCTAAAATAAACAACAAACAATAAGAATGAGTCCGGGACTCAGCAAGTACAGTAAATAATTAAACATACCACAAATACGAACGAATACTCATTATTAAAGAAAGCGAAACATATGCAGAAGGAGTATAAATGGAATAATGGAATGTATGGATTTAATGAAAGGAATAGACTGCACACATTGCTTATACCGGTATAGCTAGTGACACACCCGTCGGTGTTCACTTAAGCCCGTATTTATCGAAATACGGGGATCCAAAATACCGTATGAAGAACGTTTCATACGGGTGTCCAAAACTGCCCACATTGGAATGGTGGGACTTCACATGCCCATACTGGAATTGATGAGACTTTAGACTCCACTCCCGTGGAGCTCCACTCCGTGGAGCTCCACTCCCGTGGACGGAACATGAACAAGGATGCATTAATGAATGTAAGTATTATGACTAACTGTGAGGACCCCGGTTTATTCGGCTTGTACTGCTTAACCATCCACTTAGTCCTAGCAATACAAATCAAATAAACCAAGCCTCGAGATATGTATACTTCCCAGAATTGCAGTATACACACCTCGTTACAAAATCATGCATCAATTCCATTCATTCACATAGAACTGAAACAAGCAACAACTGAAAGACATACATAATATAAAGAATTATTACAAAAGAGAGGCCGATCGGCCAAAAGACATACCAGAGCTAAATAAACAGCGGAAGCGATAGTGCCATAAGATGGCGATAAACAAAAGCCAATCAGTGTGCCTTTACCCACAAGGCAAACGACCGGGCCGCCAAACTAGTCGTCCCAACCCCCGCCACAGCATGTCTCACAAAAGTGAGGCCCTTGGGGCTCACCTTCTTCCTCTGCAACAAAACAATTAAGCATAGCATCTGAGTACAAAAATTATTTTTGTACCCGCAAGACTGACGTGTGAGATAACAGAACTATAGTTAACTACATGCAAGCTTTATTTAAGTGGATGAGGCTCTGGACTTATTTTCAGCATAAAGCAAGTTTTATTTGCAATAATGTAATACATTTAAAAGCAAGTTTGCAATTAATTCTTATTGTTCAAAAAAAAGAGAGACAATATAACAATAGATAGATGACAACATCCTGGAAGTGACTAACCCAATAGCCACCACAACATTAGCATGAAGTACCCCTTCATACCACCCATGTCAAGTTTTAAGTTTTTAAAAGGTTGTAGTCTAGTTCTTGCGGGAAATAACCAAGCGTGTCCATAACCTAGGATGAGGCTATTCGAATAGATCAAACCCTGCAGGGGTGTACCAATGTACCCACACGATAGACCGCCTTTCCACCAGCCACGGTTAGCACACTTCCTTTGGTATGCAGGCATGGCTAAGTCTAACAAGGCGCTTTCCAATGGGCGATGCTAATTAAGAGCCGCCCCACGGGAGAAAGACACATTAGACAGCCTAACCGGTCTGCTAATGCTCCCCTCCAAACACCACACACAAAACACCCACCAACCAGCTCATAATTAATACCTCCCAAAGTACTTAGTCAAGAGAGGTTCCATATCCCCCTCGTGTGGTTAGCACGCAACAATTGCTTGGATCAATGGCACAAGTAACTCGGTCCTTAGGGACTTAGGCACCACTCCATTCACACCCAACAGATCACACCAACATACCATTGTGCCCAAGTCAAGATATAGTTTTTGCTTTCAGTTTTGATTTGCAAATTAGTAAAACACAAGGACTGGACATAATGGAATAATATAAGTATTTGTGTGATCAAGACCATCGACTAAGTCGATGATGCTTAATACTACCGATATCTAGGCATGGCTAAGCAATATGTATTCGTAATCTACTAAGTGACAAAAGCTCATCCAACGAACTCTAATCACAGCAAATAACCTAGGCTCAGGTAGTAGAGGATGTTTATTTACCTACAGATTATGCAACTAGAGGATTAACTAATCAAGTTAACAACAAAATAGCAATGCATACATAAAAGTTAAACAAAGTATTAGACTGTAAAAGTAATGGGATCAAATGGGAAATGATCAAACTGCTTGCCTTGCTGGTTTTGCTCAGTCTGCTGCAGAGGCTCACTCTAAAGATCGATACACTCGTCGGCACCTAACGAAAATGCGAATAGGAACCGATAAGAACGAAGAATACCGAAAAGACTCAAAAACCAACTTTCTCCAAATGCTCTGAAAATGTTACAGCAGCAAGAGCATGATTTATAATGAATTTAGAAACAAGAATCAAATCATTTGGATGTTCTAAGCAAAAGTTATGATTAAGACAAATCTGCTCAGCTTTTAAAATACAGAACGCTACTATTCCATAATTAAATTGTTTGGCATAAATTTCTGGAAAGGTGGTGCATTTGAAATTTTCACAGTAAATCAAGCACCATATAAGATGAACAACCCAATTGGATTCATCTCATTGGGAGCTATAATGCATTTTCTATGAATTTTCAAAGACATGAAAGTGAGCACAAAATAATTATATTTGCAATCTCTCTAACAACAGAAACATGTCTAAAACTAATTTTGACAGCAACTTCATTAATAGAGGAAGCCAACAAAATTGGATTCACTCCATTTGGAGTTACAGAGAAATACTTATGCATTTTTGAAGTTTAAAGCAATTAACAGTTCACAAATAAAGCATTTCGGAATTTATATAAACGCACAATACTTTTTTACACCGACACCGAACCCAGCCACAGACACCGACAAGCGGGGCCCAGAGCACAGTGCATTTTCTATTTAAATCTCGGATTTTAAAATGCACTGACATGTGAGTCCACTGTCATACTCGGTCCACAACGATGGTGCATGGACCAAAGCGTGAGCTCGGTCCACGTGTTCACACTAGGCATAGAGATGACCCCACATGTAAGTGATACTTTATCTCCTTAAGACAGCGATTTAAAGACTAATCAATCATTAGAGCAATTAAGAACCGGATTAGTGTCCTAATGACACCACTACAGTGTTGTCGGACGAACCGACAACAGCTCGCTGCGCTCACCGACGCATTGCCGGCGATGTGGTTCACCGCAACGTGGTCCAAGACCTGAATGGACTCACAATAGCATTACGGTCCTAGAGGTGGTCGGAGTTTGGCCGGAGCATGGCAGGAGCGACGGCGCGACGAGGAATGGCGGCGGCAAGCTACGGCCGAAACGACGAAACGCAAAGCGATGGCGCCAAATGCAAACCAACGTGCGTATGAGCATACGAGAGGCTCAGTGAACTCACCGTGATGACCCGGAGCTAAGAAGGCTGCCGGAGGAAGGCTGGCGGCGGTGAACGGTGGCGGCGATGGTGCTTCACCGCGGGGAGTTCCACCTGAGCAAGGAGGAAGGGAAAAGGAGGTAGGGGGAGCTCCATCAGGGTCCATATACGGTGATATCGCAAGGAATTAGGTTAAGGACTCACCGGCCGGGGTTAAAGACGAAGGCGGCTGTTGTCGGCCGAAGAAAAGGAATTCCAAAATTCGTCGGCTCCTGAAGATAATGGAAGAATTTGAGTTAGGGGAAACTCTTAAAGTATCTAGTGGCACGATATGACGCGAAAGGAAATGGGAAAGAACCCTGTGCACTGAGCGGTGTTGAGGACGACGGCGGAGCTTCGGACCTTCTCGGTTTGAGCTCAAATGGCCAGTGAAGATGACGGGGGAAACTCGGTGGTGTCTAAAAGAAGTAGAGGAGGCTTCGGATGCCCTTAAGTAAGGAGGAGGGTAGAGAAACAAGGTCACCATGGCGGTGTGAGCTCGGTCCATGGCTCGGACGAGCGGTGAAGTGATTGAGCGACGGTGAAACGACAGGAGAGAGTGCGGCGCCAAGCGCGTGCGTCCAAAACAGGGCAGAGCCGTTGGGTGATCATGATGAGGTGAGGCCATGGCGTGCGCTCGGCGCTGGCGATGAGCGAGGAGCGAGGAGCTGCGTGGAGAAGAAGACCTGCCGACGGGGTCCACCAGTCAGCGGGCGAAGAAAAGAGGCTGGGTTGGCTAAACCAGCGGGATGGGTTTTGACCGTTGATCTCCAAATCGAACGGCTACAGGTGAAGGGTTAAGGTGCGGTGCGGCTGAGCTGGTTGGGTTCGGCCGAGTCAAAGTGGCTCGGTCGGCCCAACAGTAAAAAGCTGATTTTTGGAAAGGTGAGGCTGATATGATTAGGGATTTTTCTGACCTAGAAGGTTAGCTCGAAAAATTCTAAATTTTTATGGAAGCTTCCTGACTCTCTCATTAACCTTGTGAAATTTTTCTAGGAACTTTCATGCAATACATTTTTCTCCAGAAAATTCACAAACTGCTGTCCTAGGGTTTGACCAGAATTCAAATTGGTTTGATTTGCTCTTTTGAAATAGCAAATAAAATCTAAAAATTTTGAGATTTTTCAGAGATGTTACTAGGATGACCAAGATGATAGGAAAAATATTTCCAGAGAATGATCACAAGATTAGGTTTGAAAGTTTTTAATGACAACAACTTCCATCAAAGAAACATGGCTCTTTTGAAATAGGAAATGCTAGGGGTAAATTCTAGGAAATTTCCAAATGACTTCATGAGGCAACAAAAGTTTTAAATTATCCTCATTTAATTACATTTGAAACATAAATCATTGTTTGGGATGTTACAAATCCCCCTTACAAGAATCTCGTCCCGAGATTTGGTTCACTCGGAAAAGAAAGAAGGGTAATCTGCACGCAGGCGATCTTCTCGCTCCCAAGTCGCTTCATCCTCGGAATGATTCGACCACTGAACCTTAAGAAACTTGATGGCACGATTTCTTGTTCTGCGTTCAGCTTCATCAAGAATACGAACAGGATGCTCGCGATAGGTCAAATCTTCTTGAACATCGAGACCCTCCAATGGGGTTTCCTTGGTCGGAACACGAAGACACTTCTTCAATTGGGACACATGGAACACATCATGTACCCCCTCAAGTGTCGCTGGCAGCTCTAGCCTGTATGCAACAGCTCCCACTTTCTCGACAACGCGATAAGGTCCAACATATCGAGGAGCCAATTTGCCCTTGATGCCGAAACGCCGATGGCCCATCAATGGTGAGACTTTGAGATAAACAAAGTCATTAGGTTGGAAACTCAACTTACGGCGACGGCGATCTGCGTAGCTCTTTTGCCTGGACTAAGCCACGCGCAAATGTTCACGAATCAGCTGAACCTGACTTTCGGCCTCGTTGATTGAATCGGGCGAAGAACATCTCTCACGATTCGACCAGTTCAATGGGGTTCGCACCTCCTCCCATACAAAGCCTCGAACGGTGCCATGCCGAGACTATCCTGAAAGCTGTTGTTGTAGGAAAACTCAGCAAGCGGTAGGCACTTCTCCCAATTGTTCCCATAAGAAAGAACACAAGCACGGAGCGTGTCCTATAATACTTGGTTGACCCTCTCGGTCTGACCATCAGTTTGGGGGTGATATGCTGTGCTGAAAGAAAGACGAGTTCCCATAGCTTCTTGCAAGCTATGCCAGAACTGGGAAGTGAAGATGGAACCACGATCAGAAATGATCGTCTTCGGCACCCCATGCAAGCTCACGATCCTGGCGATATAGAGTTCCGCTAGGTGACCGGTACGAATCTTGGTCTTGACTGGAAGAAAGTGTGCCACTTTAGTCAACCGATCAATGATAACCCAAATGGCATCATTGCCCCTCGGTGACCTGGGTAGACCGGTAATAAAGTCCATCCCGACCGAATCCCACTTCCACTCGGGTTGGTAAGGGAAGATCGATCGGTCGGACGATGTTCGACCTGACACGACGACACACGTCGCATTCGGCAACGAACCTTGCGATCTCCCTCTTCATTCGGGTCCACCAAAATCTCTAGCGGAGATCATGATACATCTTCGTGGTCCCGGGATGAATGGACAGAGGAGAATCGTGGGCTTCGCGGAGAATCAAACCTCGCAATTCCATGTCCTTTGGAACCACAAGGCGTTGCCCAAACCTCACAACACCAAGCTCATCTTCGGAGAAGCACTTGGCTGTTCCATTCTTGATATTTTCCTTGATGCGGTTCACTCCAACATCTGACTGCTGAGCGGACTTGATCCGATCCACCAAGGTTGGCTATACAACCAAGGCAGCGAGGGAACCATGCTCAACCAAACCCAAGTTGAGACGCTGAAACTCCTCCAAAAGGGTGAGCTGATGCCCCTTGAGCAACAATGCATTGCAATGCGCTTTGCGACTAAGCGCATCCTCAACGACATTTGCCTTGCCCGGGTGGTAGTGAATACCCATGTCATAGTCCTTAATCAACTCCAACCATCTCCTTTGCCTGAGGTTTAGATCTGGTTGGGTGAACAAATACTTCAGGCTTTTATGATCCGAATACACTTCACAACGATTACCGATTAGGTAATGACGCCAAACCTTAAGTGCATGAATCACAGCGGCCAACTCCAAATCATGGGTAGGATAGTTGAGTTCATGATGTCTCAATTGCCTTGATGCATAGGCCACTACCTTGCCTTCTTGCATAAGGACACAACCGATGCCTCGACGAGAAGCGTCACAAAAGATATCGAAGCTTCGACGGACATCGGGAAGAACAAGAACGGGAGCGGTGGTCAATCGCTTCTTAAGTACTTGGAAACTTTCCTCGCAATCAGCGGACCACAAGAACTTCTTGTCCTTCTTGAGCAACTCCGTCATCGGCTTCGCTATCTTGGAGAAGTTCTCGACAAAGCGACGATAATATCCCGCTAAACCAAGAAAACTCCGAACTTCGGTGACCGAAGTGGGCTGACTCCAGGAAAGCACATCGCTGATCTTGTTAGGATCCACAGCTATGCCTCCTGCCGAAAGAATATGGCCTAAGAAGGCTACTTCCTTCAACCAAAATGCGCACTTGCTGAACTTCGCATACAGCTGGTGCTCACGAAGCTTGCCCAACACAAGCCTCAAATGCTCGGTGTGTTCCTCATCGCTCTTGGAGTAGATAAGGATATCATCGATGAAGACCACAACGAACCTATCCAAATACTCCATGAACACCGAATTCATGAGGTTCATGAACAAGGTCGGAGCATTGGTTAAGCCGAATGACATGACGGTATACTCGTACAAACCATAACGAGTAGAAAAAGCCGTCTTCGGGATATCCTCAGGTCGAATCCGAACTTGATGATATCCCACTCTCAAATCAATTTTGGAGAAGACTCGAGCTCCAGTTAATTGATCGAAGAGGTCATCGATACGGGGCAAAGGGTACTTGTTCTTTACCGTCACTTCATTAAGTGGACGGTAATCAACGCACATGTGCAGCGTCTTATCCTTCTTCGGGACAAAGATTGCTGAGCATCCCCAAGGAGATGAGCTAGGGCGGATGAAACCCTTCTCTTGAAGCTCGCCAAGTTGCTTCTTCAACTCCACCAACTCAATTGGATCCATCCGGTAAGGTCTCTTTGAAATTGGGGCGGTACCGGGAACCAACTCAATGACAAACTCGAGGTCTCGAACTGGTGGCATCCCTGGAAGGTCATCGGGGAAGACATCAACGAAGTCACACACCACTGGGACTTCACTAATATCTAGAGCTGGCTTCGCTTCGAGCGCGAAGAGATGCGGTCTTTGCAGCTTCGGCGAAAAGGGAACTTGCTCGCCGGAAGGACTGGTGAGGTAGATGAGCCTCCTAGCGCAATCAATTTGTCCCATGTGATGAGACAACCAATCCATGCCTAGGATTACATCTAAACTCGCCGATCGGAGGAGGATAAGGTTCGCTAGAAATCCTACCCCCTCTATATCAACAGGGACATCCCTACACTCAGACTCGGCTCTCAACTCCGAACCAGGAGAGCGAATGAGCAGCGGGACCAACAATGGAGTAAAAAGAAGACCCCCCATAGCAGCAAAAGACTCAGAAACAAACGAATGAGATGCTCCTGAATCAAACAAGACTATAGCAGGGTAAGAGTTAACCGAAAGTGTACCCAACACGACGTCGGGTGCCTCCTGAGCCTCCTCCGCGGAGATGAGGTTGACGCGGCCGCTACCCACACCTTGGGTGGCGGGGACAATCTTCTGATCCTGTGAAGGACCACCTCCTTGCCCGCGTCCTCCATTAGGACGAGGGGCTGCTCCAGTCCTGTTAGGGCAATTATTTGCATAATGGCCCTTTTGGTTGTAGGAAAAGCAAGTGACCCCGGCAGCCGGATTGCGGGGGCCACCCGGCTGGTTCGCAGGCGCACGTGACTGGGGCACGGCCTGCGGATGATGAGGAACTGACGCCGATGGCCTCGGCGGTGGTGAAGCCAGAGAACGGGCCCCTGGAGTAAGCCCAGCATGGGAACGGGAAAGGCTGGCCTGCGCAGATCGCTAGGCCTCCCACTTGCGCTTGCGGGACTCGCCCAGCGCTCTCGCCTTATGCTCGGCGACGATGGCCTTGTCCACCAAGGTCTGAAAGTCCACAAAGTCCACAATGGAGAGCTTGTCCTGCAGCTCCTCGGACAAGCCCTCCATGAACTTCTCCTGCTTGGCCTCATCAGTGGTCACCTCAGCAGGAGCATACCTCGCCAAGTGATTAAACTCATGGAGGTACTCAGTCACAGACTTGCGCCCCTGTTTGAGCGCAAGGAACTCCTTCTTCTTCAACTTCATCAGGCCGGCAGGGACATGGGCCTGACGAAAAGCGGTACGAAACTCCACCCAAGTGACCACATGGTCAGCAGGCTGCATGGCGAGGAAGTTCTCCCACCATGAGAGAGCTGCACCCTCCAGCTGATGGGACGCAAACAGTGCCTTCTCCTGCTCCTAGCACTGAGCAACGTTGAGCTTCCGCTCAACCAGACGCAGCCAGTCGTCTGCGTCAAGGGGATCCTCAGACCTGGAGAAGGTGGGGGGCTGAGTGCGAAGAAACTCAGCCAGACCCCCACGGGACTGATGTCCACCTCCCTGCCCGGATCCTGAGGCACCGGAAAGGGCGGAGGTGTTGCGCGCAATAACATCCAGCAGGACCCTCCTGTCCTCTGAACGGTTGCGCTCGATCTGTAGAAGAACCTCAGCCATGGTCGGAGGAGGCGGGAGCTCCTCATCCAAACCAGGCTGCTGACCACGGCCGCTACGAGTACCTCCAGCCATCCTGGGACACGGAAATTTGGGTTAGCAACAAAACCTTAAATCTAGAAGTTGATGAAAATGAAAAGCCAAAATAACAAGCATAAAAACTTTAAATGCTTCCAAAGAGGCTCTAAAACCGCAAGGGGAACACCAAACCAAATCTCAACTTCTCGATGCCATTAACCCGTATTGAATGAACGAGCAATGGTTGAGAAGATAAAATTTCAGCACCCTACAACAAGTCTAACACTACTCAAAAGCACGGTTAAGGCGGCAAAGATATTGCTAGATACTTAGCTAACTAGCATCACATCTTACCCTTTTATTCCCACAAGTTTTAGTTGATTAACCTCTCATTTTCTACCCTATTTAGGACCTTTGAGCTTGCTGTCCGGAAATTGACGCTCGCTATCCAGATTTTGCATCCAAGCTTCTAAGCCGAAATCTTCAACTTCCGAAGCTTCAAAACCTTGTAGCGGGCAGCTAACACTTCAATTTGCCAAACTCAATGGTCCCCAAAACCCAATTAATCGATAACGACTATCTTTGGAGAGAAGGAGAGGAAAACAACTTTCAAAACTCAAATTAGAGCAAGACGAAAGAAGAAACCTAAGATAGGTAAGGAGTAAAATCTGAGAATTTACTTAAGCTTTAATAAAGCATTTGATAGTTTGAAATTAAGTTTTCCAAAATATCCTAAAGACGACCAAGCTTGGGTTACTACGGTCGGAATGGCTCTGATACCAACTTTGTGAGGACCCCGGTTTATTCGGCTGTCTTTGCTAACCATCCACTTGGTCCTAGCAAGACAAATCAAATAAACCAAGCCTCGAGATATGTATACTTCCTGCACTGCAGATACACACCTCGTTACAAAATCATGCATCAATTCCATTCATTCACATAGAACCGAAACAAGCAACAACTGAAAGACATACATAATATAAAGAGTTATTACAAAAGAGAGGCCGATCGGCCAAAAGACATACAAGAGCTAAATAAACAGCGGAAGCGATAGTGCCATAAGATGGCGATAAACAAAAGCCAATCAGTGTGCCTTTACCCACAAGGCAACCGACCGGGCCGCCAAACTAGTCGTCCCAACCACCGCCACAGCATGTCTCACAAAAAGTGAGGCCCTTGGGGCTCACCTTCTTCCTCTGCAACAAAAAAATTAAGCATAGCATCTGAGTACAAAAATTGTTTTTGTACCCGCAAGACTGACGTGTGAGATAACAGAACTATAGTTAACTACATGCAAGATTTATTTAAGTGGATGAGGCTCTGGACTTATTTTCAGCATAAAGCAAGTTTTATTTGCAATAATGTAATACATTTAAAAGCAAGTTTGCAATTAATTCTTATTGTTCAAAAAAAAGAGAGACAATATAACAATAGATAGATGACAACATCCTGGAAGTGACTAACCCAATAGCCACCACAACATTAGCATGAAGTACCCCTTCATACCACCCATGTCAAGTTTTAAGTTTTTAAAAGGTTGTAGTCTAGTTCTTGCGGGAAATAACCAAGCGTGTCCATAACCTAGGATGAGGCTATTCGAATAGATCAAACCCTGCAGGGGTGTACCAATGTACCCACACGATAGACCGCCTTTCCACCAGCCACGGTTAGCACACTTCCTTTGGTATGCAGGCATGGCTAAGTCTAACAAGACGCTTTCCAATGGACGATGCTAATTAAGAGCCGCAACCCACGGGAGAAAGACACATTAGACAGCCTAACCGGTCTGCTAATGCTCCCCTCCAAACACCACACACAAAACACCCACCAACCAGCTCATAATTAATACCTCCCAAAGTACTTAGTCAAGAGAGGTTCCATATCCCCCTCGTGTGGTTAGCACGCAACAATTGCTTGGATCAATGGCACAAGTAACTCGGTCCTTAGGGACTTAGGCACCACTCCATTCACACCCAACAGATCACACCAACATACCATTGTGCCCAAGTCAAGATATAGTTTTTTCTTTCAGTTTTTGATTTGCAAATTAGTAAAACACAAGGACTGGACATAATGGAATAATATAAGTATTTGTGTGATCAAGACCATCGACTAAGTCGATGATCGCCCAATACTACCGATATCTAGGCATGGCTAAGCAATATGTATTCGTAATCTACTAAGTGACAAAAGCTCATCCAACGAACTCTAATCACAGCAAATAACCTAGGCTCAGGTAGTAGAGGATATTTATTTACCTACAGATTATGCAACTAGAGGATTAACTAATCAAGTTAACAACAAAATAGCAATGCATACATAAAAGTTAAACAAAGTATTAGACTGTAAAAGTAATGGGATCAAATGGGAAATGATCAAACTGCTTGCCTTGCTGGTTTTGCTCAGTCTACAGCAGAGGCTCACTCTAAAGATCGATACACTCGTCGGCACCTAACGAAAATGCGAATAGGAACCGATAAGAACGAAGAATACCGAAAAGACTCAAAAACCAACTTTCTCCAAATGCTCTGAAAATGTTACAGCAGCAAGAGCATGATTTATAATGAATTTAGAAACAAGAATCAAATCATTTGGATGTTCTAAGCAAAAGTTATGATTAAGACAAATCTGCTCAGCTTTTAAAATACAGAACGCTACTATTCCATAATTAAATTGTTTGGCATAAATTTCTGGAAAGGTGGTGCATTTGAAATTTTCACAGTAAATCAAGCACCATATAAGATGAACAACCCAATTGGATTCATCTCATTGGGAGCTATAATGCATTTTCTATGAATTTTCAAAGACATGAAAGTGAGCACAAAATAATTATATTTGCAATCTCTCTAACAACAGAAACATGTCTAAAACTAATTTTGACAGCAACTTCATTAATAGAGGAAGCCAACAAAATTGGATTCACTCCATTTGGAGTTACAGAGAAATACTTATGCATTTTTGAAGTTTAAAGCAATTAACAGTTCACAAATAAAGCATTTCGGAATTTATATAAACACACAATACTTTTTTACACCGACACCGAACCCAGCCACAGACACCGACAAGCGGGGCCCAGAGCACAGTTCATTTTCTATTTAAATCTCAGATTTTAAAATGCACTGACATGTGGGGTCCACCTGTCATACTCCCGGTCCACAGCACAGTGCATGGACCGAAAGCCGTGAGCTCGGTCCACGTGTTCACACTAGGCACTTAAGAGATGACCCCACATGTAAGTGATACTTTATCTCCTTAAGACAGCGATTTAAAGACTAATCAATCATTAGAGCAATTAAGAACCGGATTAGTGTCCTAATGACACCACTACAGTGTTGTCGGACGAGCGACAACGACTCATTGCGCTCACCGACGCATTGCCGGCGATGTGGTTCACCGCAACGTGGTCCAAGACCTGAAATGGACTCACAATAGCATTACGGTCCTAGAGGTGGTCGGAGTTTGGCCGGAGCATGGCAGGAGCGACGACGCGACGTGGAATGGCGGCGGCAAGCTACGGCCGAAACGACGAAACGCAAAGCGATGGCGCCAAAGGCAAACCAACGTGCGTATGAGCATACGAGAGGCTCCGTGAACTCACCGTGATGACCCGGAGCTAAGAAGGCTGCCGGAGGAAGGCTGGCGGCGGTGAACGGTGGCGGCGATGGTGCTTCACCGCGGGGAGTTCCACCTGAGCAAGGAGGAAGGGAAAAGGAGGTAGGGGGAGCTCCATCAGGGTCCATATACGGTGATATCGCAAGGAATTAGGTTAAGGACTCACCGGCCGGGGTTAAAGACGAAGCGGTTGTCGGCCGAAGAAAAGGAATTCCAAAATTCGACGGCTCCTGAAGATAATGGAAGAATTTGAGTTAGGGGAAACTCTTAAAGTATCTAGTGGCACGATATGACGCGAAAGGAAATGGGAAAGAACCCCTGTGCCGCTGGAACGGTGTTGAGGACGACGGCGGAGCTTCGGACCTTCTCGGTTTGAGCTCAAATGGCCAGTGAAGATGATGGGGGAAACTCGGTGGTGTCTAAAAGAAGTAGAGGAAGCTTCAGATGCCCTTAAGTAAGGAGGAGGGTAGAGAAACAAGGTCACCATGGCGGTGTGAGCTCGGTCCATGGCTCCGGACCAGAGCGAGCTGAAGTGATTGAGCGACGGTGAAACGACAGGAGAGAGTGCGGCGCCAAGCGCGTGCGTCCAAAACAGGGCAGAGCCGTTGGGTGATCATGATGAGGTGAGGCCATGGCGTGCGCTCAGCGCTGGCGATGAGCGAGGAGCCGCGTGGAGAAGAAGACCTGCCGACGGGGTCCACCAGTCAGCGGGCGAAGAAAAGAGGCTGGGTTGGCTAAACCAGCGGTTCGGGTTTTGACTGTTGATCTCCAAATCGGACGGCTCCAGGTGAAGGGTTAAGGTGCGGTGCGGCTGAGCTGGTTGGGTTCGGCTGAGTCAAAGTGGCTCGGTCGGCCCAACAGTAAAAAGCTGATTTTTGGAAAGGTGAGGCTGATATGATTAGGGATTTTTCTGACCTAGAAGGTTAGCTCGAAAAATTCTCAAATTTTTATGGAAGCTTCCTGACTCCCTCATTAACCTTGTGAAATTTTTCTAGGAACTTTCATGCACTACATTTTTCTCCAGAAAATTCACAAACTGCTGTCCTAGGGTTTGACCAGAATTCAAATTGGTTTGACTTGCTCTTTTGAAATAGCAAATAAAATCTAAAAATTTTGAGATTTTTCAGAGATGTTACTAGGATGACCAAGATGATAGGAAAAATATTTCCAGAGAATGATCACAAGATTAGGTTTGAAAGTTTTTAATGACAACAACTTCCATCAAAGAAACATGGCTCTTTTGAAATAGGAAATGCTAGGGGTAAATTCTAGGAAATTTCCAAATGACTTCATGAGGCAACAAAAGTTTTAAATTATCCTCATTTAATTACATTTGAAACATAAATCATTGTTTGGGATGTTACACTAACATCATCTGCACACATATGAAAGAACATACGCAAGGAACATAATCATTGGAACCTCTTGTATTCTTTAATCTCCACTCCCGTGGATATTCCACTCCCGTGGAGGGAACATGAATATTGAAGCTTATCTCATATCAAACAAAACACAATACTAATCATCGAGCATCCAGTATTTACAAATCACACAAAAGTCAATGTACTTGCCTTCCGCGATGCGACGCGTTAGGAGTCAACGGCGGTGCTCCTAAACCTGAAGCCTCTCCGCCTACACAGTATACTTGAAATAAGAACAACATATAACAGGGCGCTTTCAATAACGTTCTACAACGCCTTCCCGACGACCCACAATATCTAGCTTGTTCTAATCTAAAAACAGATTACATCAACAATGAACTAGTTCTGGACAGCAGCGCGAAAACACTCATAACTAATAACCTGGGGCCCGAAATGAGGTGAGCCCAGATCGTACATAAATTTAACAAACATATCTACAACATTCCAGTTGACGAGATAACCCAAATCGACCAAATTAATTTGCTAACAGCTAAATGAAACAGCAGAACAGAATCTGTCTGAACAGCTAAGACATCAGAATTAAAACGACCATAACTTTTAGTCTACAACTCCGAATTGGGCGTTCGTTATCAATCTGAAAAGGCTATGAAATTATCTACAACAACCTAGTTGAGAGTAAACCATGATTGGTCCATTAACATACACATATTTCAGAAGACAACTTAAAAGGTAATTCTCGTCAGAAATCTGGACAGCAGAAACTAAAACGATCATAACTTTTGATTCGTTCGTCGGAATCAAGTGTTCTTGGCGGCCACCGAAAGTTAAGAACAATACCTACATAACTCTAGGAAATGGACAACTCAAATTCGGCCTCTAAGATCACGAAACAGAGCACGCAACATACTGGACAGAACCAAACTAACAGCAGAAACAATTCGATCCAATCAATCTATTCGAATTCGCATATAATAAGAACATAGCAGCGAAGAACGCTCTTTGTTACCCTTGAAGACTCGTATGAGACCGCTGAATCCTTGTGAGGTTCTCCTCTGCCCCACTTCCCCTTTTCTTCTTCCTTGCGGCGGCAAAACTCAGGGCTCTCCCTTCTTCCTTGCTTCGGCCAACGCTTGGACAGCACCAATGGGGAGGAGGAGGTGGAGAAGATGGGAGGGAGAGGAGGGGTGGCGCATGGGGAAATGAGAGTGGCGGCTCTAGGGGGAGGAGGCACAAGGAGGGAGGAGTTCTAGGGTTTTCAGCCGCACCCCACATGGGCCTCCAAGGTTAAACGCCCGAGGCCCAAGTTCGAACGTTTCTTTCTGTGCAGCGAATACCTCGGAGGTCATAACTTTCTCTCCAAAACTCGGAATGGAGTGATTCTTGTCTTCAAATTTAGCTAACTTATAGTAATTCAACTTCCTAGTTGTGGAGTTGTTCTGAAAATTCAGTCTTCATTATGAAATTTGCCTTGGAAGTTGACTCAGTTGCGGACCTTGATTCTCTGTACAGTCTGCCTTACGGGCCCCATATCTCAAACCTCAGAACTCCAAATTAGGTCAATGAGGACTCTAAATTGTACAATGAGAAATGATGTACAACTTTGTAGTTATAAGGTTTTCCAATCGAAGCCGTTCCAGTCGCGAAAATCACGCTGCAAGATGATTACCGATTCTGTCTCGTTTCTTTGCGAGGCAAATAAGGAATCTCTCAATCTCCTTATTTTCTCTGTAACTAAACGGGATATTACAGAATCAATCCAACATGATTCCATAAGAGTCCACAATTTATGACACAATGCATATTTACTGATCAGAGAACAATTAAACCTCAGTTCAAAACTGAAATCACAGATCAGTATAGCAGTTGATTGATTATTCCAGAAACTAACTGTTGCTTATGCTCATCTCACAGAACATGACAGAATGCAAAACAAACAATATTGCACAAAACCTGATAATGACTTCTGATACCAGAAACTACTGGAAAACTGAAAGCTTGTAGCAAGATATGAAATCCCAATATCAATGAAGCAATAGATAGATTATTCCTGAAACAACATGAATAATCTAGAATTAAGATGAACTCGAGATACATGAATAATCTGAAGAGATGCAAAAGCTTAATCCTTCATCGACCTTATGCAGCAGCAATCTATTTCAGTTTGCACATAATTGAATTGACTGATTAATAACGAAACCTTAATTTGTTGAAGCTCAATTCACATAACAGAATTGAAAGCAAGATAAGCAATGTTGCATTTAGATCATGATACCATAACTAGCATAAGGGCCAATTTGAAGTATTATCGCAAATAAACTTAATCCAGAAACTTTGATAAACAGAAGATGCAACTCATAATCTGTAAATCAAAAACTTTAACAACAAATATAAACTAATTCATGCCCATCTGCGATTCAATAAGGTAGTCGCATTCAGAGCAACCTAGCAGCAAAATATGTGTGCAGCACCTGCAGAGAAAGCTACGGGAACCGGAGGGCCGTAGCGCATGGAGGCAGCAGAAAAACCAGAGGGGGTTCACTGTCGCACGGAGCCAGAGGTGGCTAAAGGATGCTTGGCGCATGCGACAGAAGTCCAGAGGGAGCTCGGCCAGGCGGAGACGGCGGAAGACTGGAGGGTTGCGCGCGGAGGAAGTGGAAGCCGAAGGGCACTGTTGATGCAAGATTTGGCATCTATATTGGTCGTTGTAGTACTGATTGGTCTAACGATAAGAACTTGAAGCTACTGCCGATTCAACTAATATTCGGTTTTGAATCGAAAGGCAGAATGGTCTCCAAGACCTCCTGAGAGGTCCTAGATGACCTCTATAAAGACTTACGGGGTGGTCCTGAGCGACAGCCACAAAGACCTCCTAGGAGGTCCTGGAGGGTGGCCTCAGACCTGCTCAAAGACCTCCTGGGAAGTCCTAGACGACCTCTACGAAGACCTCCTAAGAGGTCCTGGAAAGTGGTCTTTGAAAAATGATCACCTCTACAAAGACGTCCTGAGAGGACGTGGAAGACCTCCTAGGTGGTCCTGAGCGACCTCCACAAAGACCTCCTGGGAGGTCCTAGAGGGTGGTCTTTGCAAAAAAAAAGGTCTTAACTCAAAAGGGTGGTCTTTGCAAAGCAGCAGGCTGTGAGGACAAGGAAAAGCGCAACCAAGACCTCCTCAGTAGCATTCACGTGGCTTCATCAGGACCGTTCAAGACCTCCTCAGGCTTCGTCAAGACCGCCCAAGACCTCCTCTGGAGTGTCCACGTGGCCTCATCAAGACCACCCAAGACCTCCTCAGGAACATCCACGAGGACCACCATAGGACCTCTCCAGGAGCTGCCACGTGGGCCTCCGAGAACCTCCCAGGAGCAATTGCAACCGTCTAGGACCACTTCCAGGCGATCCACACCGTCTAGGACCACTCCCAGGACGTCCACGCCATCCACGATCACCCTCAGGACATCCACGCCGTCCACGACCTTCTCAAAACCTCCCGCGTGGACCTCCCACAAGGACCTCCTCAGGACCTCCCACGAGGACCTCCTCAAGATCTTTCACGAGGATTTCCCGCTAAGGCATACAGGACTTCCCTCCAAGAGCTCCTCAAAACTGCTCTAGAGAAATTATGTGATCGAATAGAAAATATTTATCAGTTATAGAAGGTTTGGAAATCATATCCGAATCATAACTGTAGATTTTATTCTGTTTAGGAGTCCTGATTCCTTACGGCTAAGACCTGCCAGCCCTTTAAATAGAACAGGGTCATAGCCGATTGTAATCATCACCAATTGATCAATACAATTTTCATCAACTATTTTTACTGTAGCTTTCCCGTAGTCTAGTTTCTTCTCTGACTCCCTCTGCTTGATGCTCGGCTGGGTTGCAAGACCAAGCTAGGGAAAATTATCATCGTGCTATACCACGACTAGCTCCGCCTAGGTACTGCATGTTGGTGTCGTGATCCTTGTGTTGCGTGCAACTTTTGTGCGCAACAGGCGCTTAGCGCCTGACGGCGGCGCACGAGCAGCCGTGCGGCGCGGAGGACACGGAGATCTGAAGGTGCCGCAACGCTAGGAAGACAGCGAAAACCTGGAGGCGTCACAACGCACAGCGACAGAATCCTGGAGGGCCAATGCGGAATCGGCGAAGGCTTGAGGGCGAGTAGCCTCATGGAGCCGGTGGAAACCAAAGGCGTGCTCAGCGCTTGGGGAGGCAAGCGCCTAGCGAAATCTTTAAGGCGCGCGGGGGGTGGGGGGACGTGGTTGTAAGACCCGAGATTAACATCCCAGATCTTCTGTGAATAACTGAACTAGTCCCATGTTCAGTGGCTAGCTCACACAGTAAACAAATGTGATAGCACAACCATAAACGCTAAGATTTATTAATAAACAACAGAGTTGATTACAAGATAGCCTTACAGGGCAACATTAAATAAACACAGCGGAAGACGATGAAGAAGTACTGGAGTCCAGCTGATCTGCCACAGGCAATCGACTGGGGTAGCGGCCTAGTCATCACGATCCACACCTGGTAGCAAAGTCCTTCTCCTCTGAAATTTGTTTGCATAAAGCAAGTACGAGCACAACTTCCGTGCTCGCAAGTTACACCTATCAAATAACAGAATGACATGCATACATGAATGTAACAAAGGAAGGCTTATAGGGTTATTTGTGCTAGAATAGCATTTGACATTAAATACAATACTAAGTTCAAAAGCTCAAGTTTAATAAAATCTAAAATTGATTTTGAATTGATAAAGATAGTGTAGGCACCAACCTAACACCAACATAAACACAGGCACCAACCTGGGGCTTCAACCCATAACTTTTCTCATGGACACCCATCCATGTCAAAACTATTTTACAAAAATATTTTAAAATTAAAACAAAAGTCTAACTTTGAGTGGCTTTGCCAGCATGTCCGTGACCGTGGACACGGCTATTCGAATAGTTTTACACTCTGCAGAGGTTGTACAACTTTGCCCACAAGAGATAATCAAGTTGTAATGTCCGTCTGACACAATTAACTCCAAATTGAAATATTTTGGTTTATTTAGCTAGATTATAATTTTATACAAATTTTGCAACTTGAATCACCCAATTTGGAGTTCAGATGCAACAGTTATGAATTTTTGAAGTTTAAATCTATTTAAAACCTAAATTCTTAATTTATTAGATTTTCTGGATTTATTTTTCTAAAGGAAATTCTAGTTATTACGCAATGATAACGTCAGCGAGTGGAAAATGATTTCCGGTCGATTTATTTTCCAAAGGAAAAGGAGCTGGGTCACTGACATGTGGGCCCAGGTCTTGTGGACCGGGTCCACGAATTTGTTCTTGGTCCACGGTGGACCGGTGCCATAGCACCGTGGCTTTGCCACGTTGGCGCCACGCGGGCGATCACTAAGCCACGAGGGCTGAGGTGGCCGCCAGATGGCACCGAGGTGGCGTCCGGGTGGTAGTGCCACGTCGGCACAGGTGGCGGTGGGGCCCAGCGTTGAGCTCGCCGGCGCTACGCGCCACGACGAGCTCCGCCGAGGGGCTCATCGTGAAGAGGGGGTGATGGGGATCGCGGTGCTTACCCAGGTGACGCAAGGCCGTGACGCGGTGGCCGGCGGCGAGGAGAGAGGCGGCGGTGCGGTTCGGCTTGCGGCGGCGAAGGAGCTCCGGCGATGTCCTGGCGAAGGCGAGGTGAGCACTGGGTGCGCGAGATTGTGGCGAATCCGATGGTGACGGCGGCGTGGATGTGGCGGTGGTGACGGCGGCGGAGTGCTTGCGGTGGCCAGCGACGGAAACTCGGATTCCGACGAGCTCGGAGGGGAAGAGAGGGAATGGGTGGTGGCGTTGGACTGAGGAGGACGAGGGCTTCCTGGTGCTCCCATTTATAGGGGCTGGGGGTGGCCGGGGGAGGAGATCGTGCGCGCGGGCTTGGCGGTGGCGGTTAGGGCGCGCGAGCGAGTCGGTTGGAACCGGCGCGAGGAGAGGGGAAGAGAGTGAGGGCGAGGGCGGTTGGGCACGCCGGTCGTGTCGCACGTCGCGCGGGAAGCGGGGTTAGGGCGGCAGTTGTGGAGCTCGGGCGTGGCCGGAAATGGTGGAGGCGGCGGGCGCGTGAGGAAGAAGGGGAGGAAGAGGGAGACCCTGGGGGGTGGGGCCGTCATGTAAGAGAGAGAGAGGGGGGAAAAAGGCGGGTGAGCTGGGCCAGAGGCGCCGAAAACAGAGGTGGGCCAAGGGCTTTCGGCCCGTTAGGTTTTCCGGATTTTCTTTTGACTTTTCCATTTGATTTAATTCTAGAAATTCAATTAAGCTTAAGAAAATAGCAAAATAATTCCAAAAATTATGAAAAAATTCACAGAAATTTCCTTATTTATTTTGAACTTAATAAAATTATTTCCAAGTTAAAGTTGGCTTTTGATTTTGCAAATAAATTAGTTTGGCTTTGAAATACTTAGGAAAAAGCTTTTAAAATTCCAAAAAAACCACAAAATTAATTAATTTTTCCTTTTAAGCTTTTAATCAAATAAAACTTCAGAATACTCAAATAAATTTTACTTTTGACTTTTGAAACTTCAGAAATTCAAATAAAGCAATAGAACTCTTTCAAATTTCAGAAAATCCAATAAAACAATAACTTTATTTTATTTTATTTTGGTAACAGCACTTTGGGATGTTACAGTGGCGGTGACGACCAAAAGGCCCTCGGCCGAGTCCAAAAATAGCGCAGGCGGGCGCGGCGCTAGGAGTTGGAGGAAGATTAGTGGAGGCGGCGCAAGAAGCCAAGAATAGATCGAAAAATCAATCAGGCCACGGGTGGGGGATGCATAGCAGATGGGAAAGCTAACTCCAGATGGGTTGCAAACTCAGGACATTCAAAACAGATCCAAGCAAGGGGAAAAAGAAATTACAGATCCAATCTGTTGCGATGGAAAAGAACTGATCCGAACGGGTTACAAGCACACGGATATTAGCTCTAATACCAATTGATAGATTTATTTCTGATCTAAACCAGATGATAAAAAATAACAAGATCTTATATACGGTAATTGCAACACACGTAAAAACTGTAAACGTGGAAGCATACCTGATGATGATACCATTGTTCGTCGTAGGGTTGATCTGTAATAGTAGATATCCAGGTGCTCAATCTACCTAAGGTTTGGTCTCTTCCAGCAAAAGATAAGCCAAATTCTTCAACTACAGATGAGCATATATGGTATGGTATATGTTACCTTGCTGAGAGGATCTGACCCTTATTTATAGCCTTTGGTATGGACTATCGCGTCTCATAATTAGAGATAGATTCCAAACAGATCTCACAATAGAAAAATAATATATTTGAGTCAACAAAAATAGATAGCTAATATATATTAAACTCGTGTAGGTCACACAATAGAAAATTAATCCAACAAGGCTCCATGGCACAACTTCACAGTAGCTCCCTACTGTATGGTATGTAGGCCCGGCTTGTGAAGACGGCCGTTCGTGACAAAGTTGCAGCTATTTGGAAAAACTGTCTCTTAAAGGTGCAGCTACCGGAATAGGTATGGGCATCCATGTGTTTTAGGATCCTACGGTTACAAAGAAAAGTTTGAATAGACTTGTGATACAAACAGCTACGACTAGTACCGATAAGGCCCACAGGGGCAATACGCTAGCGTCAACAAATTGCTCATCATTTGTTTGCTTTCTTAGGAAAATAAGCTAGGGTACGTGATTTCATTCTATATCTATACTAATCGGAGGTTTTTCTATAAACCCTCGTATTAATTTTAGGAGATAAAAAGTTATAAATTCTCATATTAATCAGAGAAAAAGAAAAAAAGCTAGAAATTCTCATATTAATAAGAGAAAAAAAAAAGAAAAACCATCTAATTTAGCATGTGGTACAACCTGCGGGCTTGAATATATTTTTTTAGCCGGTAGATTTATTACAGAGCGTTTAATTGTTGTGCTTTCCGTATCAAACAAGTAGTTCTCTCTCCTTAACAAACATACAGTCCGTTGTTGCTACGCTTCAGAACATGGAACGTGAGAAACACTAAAACACTCCAATCTTTTTTGTTTTTTCCACCGTTGTAATCTACAGCTTGCATCAACTACAGAGATATCCATGTCTTTTAACATTGTACGTTGAAACTAAAGAGTTCGAATAGGAGGGATTAAAAATTATTTATAATAAGTACAAAATCATGACTGTACTAACCTTTATATTGGTAAACTAATTATTGGTAATTTTTTTTTACAAAGTTTGACTCACGAAATGTGCGGGCGCCTTATAAAAAAACAAACAGAGGGATTAAAACTTCTGTGGCATAGACAAACACCGTTTAAAATATGTAGCCTGTGCGGATGCACGGGTTGATGACTCACTACCAGAATCCTATTATTTCCCGAGTGCCCAAAACACTCGGAAAAGTCCCTAAAACACTCGGGAAACTAGGTCCCAAAGGTCAGCCATCGGGAAAATATACTCGAGATAGTTTCGTTGGGAGAAAACTGGTTTCCCGAGTGTTCCCAAGTGTTACACTCGGGAAAAGTAACTTTCTTGAGTGTTAAGACCTACACTCAGGAAACATCAAATACTCAGGAGAATTGTTCGCACAACGGGTTCACCCACCGTAACGGAATACTTTCCTGAGTGTATGTCAGCCAAGGACATTCGGGAAAGTAAAAAGACTGTCACTCGGGGAAACTATCTTTCACGATGAGACCCAAAAGTTCCCCGAGTGTGAACACTCGAGAATATTTATTTGTTTCCCGAGTGTGTCAAACAAGACACTTAGGAGTCACCCGAACACAGTATCCTCCAATTTAATTTTGCACCGATTTTGCAATCAAATAAACCATAATTCCACAGCAAGAAAAAAAATCACAAATCATTACATATATAGATTGAACAACATGGACATAATTCCCAAGCTCACAATATATATAAAGATCGGACATCCCCAACATTCGAGTTCAAATTCGATACATATAACAGTTCAAGTAGTGATTTCATTACATATATAACCATTTTTTTTTCAAAAAACAGGATCTTACATTCACTGAAGAGGTGTGTATAGTAGTTGATATCTTGTTCATCAAAAGCAAGTCCTAGCTTCACATTTATTTCTTCCAAAGCTTCCTTCTCCCTTTCAATGACTGGAACAACACTGATAGGTTCAAGAACTACATCTGACTGGAATGATGTTAGCTTGTTAAGATAAACACACTGAAATTTTTAAAAATATTATATCATGCAGTGCATATTGCCAGGACATGAATAACCATGAACATGACTTGAGGTAATTGTAAAGAAAATGAACCTATCAGATTTCAAATCATCTTATGGAAAAGGCATTACCAGATTAGCTTACTAACAAAATAGCATGGACTGATATGTATAATGTAAATTTCATTCACGTGGGTAACTTATTTACAAAGTAACTTCATTTTACATTACCAATCTTCCACCACAGGAAACATATGCTCCTTATCAAATTTTAAATATACAGCTAGAACTCATATGCAAATTAGATCTGTAAAAGTGCGCTTCTATGATTTAATTAGCACCATGACAATTATAAGACTGTGACAAGTTCATGTGACTGGAAGGGGTAATATTTTTAGATGGTATTAACTATTAACTAATTTATAATGAAGGAGTAACATTCCACCTTTATCAGTGTCAGTCTATAACTTGATCATTGCATCAAATCTTCAATTATGCACATATATAAGAAAATGATGCTAACAGGGAAGTCTGACAGTATGAAAATAATAACTAGAAGAGGATATGGAAAGACATATTTCATACAATCTTCTGCAAGCACAAATACTTGGAAAGGAACACTGAGCCGCTGCTACATTCTTTTCGGCATGACAATAGATACCTAGAAAATTATCAAAATAAGCTTCAAAAACTATAATTCAATGCTCAGAACAAGTATGACAACAGCAAACTAGCCCTCTAGCATGTATGTGAAGAACAACAAGCTCATGAAGTGAACAAAAAAAATGCGAAACAAAACTGGACCCTTTTAGGAGGCTTTGCATGCATGCATCAGTTAACTACTAGGATACACTAAGTCGAAATCTCAATCTAGTACTGCACTTAGATGACCACAATAGATGGGAATAATATTTGCATAGTACAGTTTTTTTGCATTCAAATCTGGTCAATGCTGCCAAGTTTTAGCAACAAATTTTTTGGCAGACTTAAGCTTCCAACCATGCAGTGAGCCTCTTCTTTCAATCATTTTCATTCAGTCGTTTGACTCCAATGCACACATGCATCCTGACCATACTTATCACACACACAAAAAAATCTGTCCTAATCAGTTTTGCTCTTATTTTAGCTACTAGCTTGGATGATATACATACATACCACGCATCAATTCCGAATTACTTACTTGTTAGAATGGCACAAATAGTGTGCATGTATACATTATGATTTATGGGCACGCACATAAATGGTTGGCTAAAACATCCGTGTCAAAGAGACTTATTATTGTAAGGGAAGAATACCGTAAAAGCAAAGCCATCACCTTGAGACTTCGAGTATTTGCCCTCCTCTTCATCTTAGTTTGCCAGTCTTATTACCTACAAGTAGCCTGAGATTACTCCACATCTATCTTAAACCAAGAATCCCAGGATGTTGCATCATAGGCAAATGAAATTAATTGTTCCTAACAGGCCTAGTTAAGATAAAAGAAGAGAGAAACAATCTTGTTAATGGGGGTATAAAGTTACTATGACAGAATGCGATGAGGATGAACTAACTCTTCCCTGAACCCAATGCTCTTGGCATCCCTCATGCATGCTGTGAGGACCCCAGTTTATTTGGCTTGTAATGCTTAACCAACCACCTGGTCCTAGCATCACAAATCAAATAAACTAAGCCTCGAGACATGCATACTTCCCAGAACTGCAGTATGCACACCTCTTCACAAAATTATGCATCAACTCTATTCTAAACATAGAGTCCAAACATCACAATACTAAACAGTAAACAACACAGTAGAGTTATTACAACAGAGGCCGACCGGCCAAAATACAACAGGTAACTAAATAAACAGCGGAAGCAAAAGTGTCATAAGATGGCTATAAACAAAAGCCAATTAGTGTGCCTTATCCCACAAGGCAACCAACCGGACCGCCAAGCTAGTCGTCCCAGAACCCACACATCTCACAGAAGTAAGGCCCTTGGGGCTCACCTGCCTCCTCTGCAACAAAAAAAATATTAAGCAAAGCAAATGAGTACAAAAATGTACTCGCAAGACTGACGTGTGGACTAGCAGACCTATGCATAACTACATACAGGCTTATTTGAGTGGAGGCTGTATGGCTCATTTTAGCACAAAGCAATCTTTATTTGGAATAATGTAATACTTTTGAAAGCAAGTTTGCAATTCATTTTTATGGTTGAAATAACAGCGACAGAATAACAGTAAGTAAATGACAACATCCTGGAAGTGACTAACCCATAAGTCACCACAACCATAGCATGAATTACCCATCCATGCCACCCATTTCAAGTTTTAATTTAAACGTTGTAGTCTAGTTCTCACGGGGCGTATCCGAGCATGTCCATAACCTAGGACGAGGCTATTCGAATAGTTTTAACCCTGCAGGGGTGTACCAATGTACCCACACTTCAGACCGCCTTTAAGCCAAAGCACACTTCCGAAGGTATGCCGGCACGGCTAAGTCCTACGAGACGCTTTCCAATATTGTGTATTAACTACGAGCCGCTCGTATGGATAGAAATCCATACGCTTACATGGTAAAGCCGAAAAGACAACTACCCACAAAGGGTAAAGCTTTTCGGACAACTACCATGCTCCCAACACCATCCCTCTTGCGACCTCCTGCGACCCGGAGCGAATACACGCCAAAGTACTAAGTCAAGAGAGGTCACATACCCTCTAGTGTGGTTAGCACGCAAAAAGCTCAGTACGGTGGCGCAAGTAACTCGATCCTTATTGACTCGGGCACCAATCCAGTCACACCCAAAAGCACACCAACATACCGTTGTGCCCAAGTCCAAATCATTTTGTTTTCATTTTTAGTTTTACAATTAAGCATAGCAAAAAATGCTGAATCATAAAGTTATAATATTTTTGTGTGATCAAGGTTACCGACTAAGTCGATAACCGCCCATTTCTACCGATACTAAGCATGTCTAAGCAGTTGAAATCGTATCTACTAAGTGACAAGAAATCATCCAACGATCTCTAATCACAGCAAATAACCTAGGCTCAAGTAGTAGAGAAATGTCATTTACCTGCAGATTATGCAACTAAAGGGCCCACTAACCATATTTTAACACAAAATAGCAATGCATACATACAAGTTGCAAACAAAATATTAGTTTGAATATAAAGGATTAACATGATCAAACCGCTTGCACAGTTCTTCTTTGCTCAATATGTTGCGGAGGCTCACTCTCAATAATACCAGAATCGTCGCAATCTATCGATCAAACAAAAAGAACGAATAAGAACAAATAACACCGACAAAAACCAAAAATTTGATTTAATCTAAAGAGCACAAATTTCACACAACAGCTAGGGCAGGAATAAACAAAATTTTAGAAACAGAGAACATTTTATTTGGAGCTATGAAGAATTTTCTAGGAATTTTCTAAGTTGGAAATGCATAAAAACATCATTTAATTATTTATCAAAATTCATGAACAGAGACATTCTAAGTTTAATTAAAAATGAAAATTTACAAAATTGGATTCATTCGATTTGGATAAAAAATGAATAAGATATGAATTTTCTAAGTTTAATTGAATTAACAGTGCAAAAGATATTCAATTCAGAAATCCTAAAAGCATTATTTACTTTTTCTACCGACGCTCAGCGAGCCACCGCCACTGATTGGTGGGACCGAACACAGCGCTGACCAGGTCAAATTTGACCCCGCCGGCGCCAACAGCGACGTCAAAGGCGTATTCTAAGAATACGCCTTCGGCTTATCAAAACGTAACCCTAACATATTCGCACAGAGAAATACGTTTCCATGAAGAGAAAGCGCATTCTCGAACTTTACACAAACACTTAATCATAAACGTGGGTCCACATGTCATGGACTCAAGGGTTTAAACAGCCGGATAGAAAATTTCTAAACACGCTTAAGCTAAGGGGCCCGCATGCCATAGATACAGCTAAAAAGGAAAATTAGAACTAATGAGAAGGATTATACCTAATCTTTGGCGGCTTATCGCTGCGTTCATGACGGCGGCGCAACCGAGCAGCGGATCTAGAGAACTAGAGAGCCTCCAGGCGCGTGGGTGATACCACCAGGTTCACCGCGACCTCGCGAACTCGATGACGGCGACAGGGGCCCTCGAGGAGGCCGGCGGCGAGCTGACGGCGAACGGAGGCGGAGAAGAAACCACGGCCCCCGCGGAGAAGATGCTACGGGCTTCGAGAAGACTCCAGAAAGTGCGCCAAAGAATCACCTCGGCTATAGGAACAATACGCCCGAGACAACGACGATGAAGAAGGTCTGAGACGGCCGGAATCGCTGCGGCGGCGAATCGCCATGCCCGGAGAAGAACCGGCCGCACACCCTCAACGATGCACCAAAAGCAGAAATGAAACCACCGTGAGCCTCAGAGGAGAAAAGCGATCACCAGGGACCAGGTTCTGAGGTTGGAGACTCACCAGAACGCCCCGACGGCTACGAGGCCAAGACTGCCGGAGGCGGAGACGAAGATGTCGTCCCCAACGATCCACTGACGCCAAGGACCCGGACTGGGCAAAATGGGAGCGGCGCCGAGCGTGGATCACGACAGTGAGGTCGCGGGCTCAAGGGCGGCTCCGACACGGCGGTGCTGCCTTCGCTTCTCTCTCTGGCCGAAACAAGGAATCGGGCGGAGAAAGCACGAGAATGGATGCGAGGAAGAATGGATGACCTTAGGAGGTAGATGGACTCCTGGCGATCCTCCGGAGGTGGACACGCGCCCGGGGTGGCAGCGACGAGCTGCGTGGCACGCATGCGCGAGCGCCAGCGAGCTATGGTAGGCAGCGGAGACGGCGAGGAAGAACCTGACAAGAGGGGCCCACAAGGCAGTGACGGCGACGAAGCGGCGCGAGTCGGAACTAAATGCGGCGCGGTCAGTTGGTTTGGCCCAACCAAGAAGATGTCGACCGCTAGATCCTAAATGGACGGTTGGGATTCAGCGATGCATCTGGACGGTCCGAACAGATCAGGCGCGTATGGACCGCATGATTTGCATCGGACGGTCGACCACCATCGGGCTAGCGTGGTGAAGCTAGGCGGTGCAGCTGAACCGAGCGGCGCGGTCGGACTCGAGTCGGAGTCGGGTTCGAGCCCGACAAATAGTGATTTCAGATTCTGATTTTTAAAAGGCTGAGAGGATTGGAGACTTTTTAGAGGTACCTCCACAACTCCAAAAATTCCGAAATTTTTATGGTAACTCCTTTGGACAGAGAAAACCTTGCATAATTTTTCCAAAAGTTTTTATGCACCGAAATGCTCCCAAGAAAATTCACAAGATGCTGCCCTAAGGAGTTGACCAGATTTCAAACTGGTTTGACTTGGCCTTTTGAAATAGTAAACAAAATCTAAAAAATGTGAGATTTTGCAGAGAGGTTACTAGGATGGTCAAGAAAATAGGAAAAATACTTATAGGGGATGATCACAAGATTAGGGTTGAAAATTTTGTGGACAACAACTTCCATCACAAGAACATGGTTCTAGATATAGAAATTGCTAGGGGAAAATCTTAGAAAATTTCCAAATGATTTCATGAGGCATCAAAAGTTTTAATTTATCCTCATAATATTACATTTGAAACACAAACTCTAACTTAGGGCTGTTACACATGCATCAACATCAGTGAACCCACATCCATCACCATTCTTCATGCATAGCAAAAATCAACCTGGCATCAGTAAGTGAATCAAGCTCAACTTGAAAATCGAAGCAACATCAAAGAGAAAGTAGGGGAAAATTAAATAAGGAGGGAGGAAGAAACCAAAACGTGGCCTAACACCATGGCCGAACCGTAGGGAGAGCCGCGCGGCCAGGCTAAGCCGCATGCAGCCGAGCGCAGAGAATGTGAGGACCCCAATTTATTTGGCTTGTAATGCTTAACCAACCACCTGGTCCTAGCATCACAAATCAAATAAACTGAGTCTCGAGATATGTATACTTCCCAGAAGCAGTATACACACCTAACAACAAAAGTATGCATCAACTCCATTCCAAACATAGAGTCCAAACATCACACTACAAACGGAAGATAAACAAATAGTAAAGTTATTACAGACATAGGCCGACAGGCCACAAGATACACAAATAGACAAGAACGACAGCGGAAGCAAAAGTGCCATAAGATGGCTACAAACAAAGCCAATCAGCGTGCCTTCAACCCACAAGGCATCTGACCGGACCGCCAAGTCTAGTCGTCCAAGAAACGGCAACACTGACTCACGTAGTGAGGACCACGAGGCTCACCTTCTTCCTCTGCAACAAAAACATTAAGCAAAGCACCTGAGTACAAAGATTGTCTTTGTACCCGCAAGACTGACGTGTGAACTAGCAGACCTGTTCATATGCTACATGCAGGTTTATTCGGTGGAAGTCATATGTCTCATTTGCATAAAGCCAACTTTATTTGCAATATTGTAATACAGTTTAAAGGCAAGTTTGCAATTCATTTTTACTGTTGAAATAACAGCGAAATAAAGATAGATACAAGTAACCACCTAGAAGTGACTATCCCAATAGTCACCACAACATAGCACGAATCCCCAGATTCGTACCACCCATCAAGTTTTAATTAAAATGTTGTAGTCTAGTTCTTGGGGGGCGTATCCGAGCGTGTCCATAACCTAGGACGAGGCTATTCGAATAGTTTTAACCTGCGCAGGGTGTACCAATGTACCCACACTTGCACCGCCTTTAAGCCAAAGCACACTTCCAAGGTATGCCACACTGCCTAAGTCCTACGAGACTGTTTCCAATATTGTGTATTAACTACGAGCCGCTCGTATGGATAGAAACCCATACGCTTACATGGTAAAGCCGAAAGACAACTACCCACTCGTGATAAAGCTTTTCGGACAACTACCATGCTCCCACCTCCGTCCCTCCTGCGACCTCCTGCGACCCGGAGCCAATACACGCCAAAGTACTAGGTCAAGAGAGGTCCCATATACTCTAGTGTGGTTAGCACGCAAAATGCTCAGTACGGTGGCGCAAGTAACTCGGTCCTAATCGACTGGGCACCTTTCACCACACCCAACAGATCACACCAGTCTTACCATTGTGCCCAAGTCTAAATCATTTTTGTTTTCATTTTTAGTTTTGCAATTAAACATAGCAGAAATGCTGAAACATAAAGTTATAGTAAATTTTGTGTGATCAAGGTTACCGACTAAAGTCGATAACCGCCCAGTTCTACCGATAGCTAAGCATGTCTAAGCAAGTTGACCCGAATCTACTAAGTGATAAGAGATCATCCAGCGACCTCTAATCACAGCAAATAACCTAGGCTCAGGTAGTAGAGATCAATATTTTGCCTACAGGATATGCATCTACAGGGTCTAGCTAATCATTTTAACACAAATTAAGCGATGCATACATACAGCTGAAACAAAATATTAATCTTTAAAATACTGGGATTAAACATGATCAAACTGCTTGCCTGGATGCTGTTGCTCAATAAGGTGCGGAGGATCGTCCTCAGGGTTGCCGCAAATATCGAAGCCTAACGATCGAACACAACAGCAAATAAGGACGAATAACACCGACAAAACTCAAGCAAACAACAACATCAACTCATGCCAAAATTCACACAGCAGCCTAAACAAGATATAACAAAATTTAGAAACAGAGAACAAATCATTTTAAGATGCTAATAATTTTCTATGAATTTTCTAAGCTAAAAACACAACATGCCACTAGTTAGTTACTTAACAACTTTTCATAAACAGAAACAGTGTATAAAACCTATCCTAACAGTTAGTATACTGAAAATGAAATTTTACAAAACTGGGTTCATTGAATTTGGACAATTATTGGAAAAGATATGCATTTTCTAATTTAGAAGATACATAAGACATCATTTTATTAGCTAACAGATTTTTGCTACAGAGACATGGGTGAAACTAATTTTAGTAAATAATACATTTAAAATGAAAATTAACAGCACTGGTTTCATGCAATTTGGATAAAAATTGAATTAGTTATGCATTTTACAAGTTTAATTGATTTAACAGTGCAACAGAAAAGCATTTCAGAAATACTAAAGCACTTAACACTTTTCCTACCCACAGCCAACTAGCCTCAGACACTGACAGGCGGGCCCGCGCGAAAACGCTGACCAGAGCGGGCTGCCCGCATAAGGTGACGTCGAAGGCGTATTCAAAGAATACGTCTTCGGCTTACTAAGGTGCAAACCTAAAACACTCACAGAAATCGTTTCCCAACAGAAAAACGCATAACTAGAACTACACAAACCTAACTGACAACATGGACCCACATGGCAGTGACTCAGAGAACAAATAGCGGGCGGATTAAAGGACTTCTAAACGCGATTAACCAAAGAGGCCCACAAATCGCTGACTCAAAGAAGACATGATTAGGGTTAAACTAATCTTCACCGCGGTTCACCGGGCGAAACACGGCACGGCGCGGCGCCGCGCAAGCATGATCTTGCAAACCAGGAGGTTTCTTGGCGAAAGAGTGGTACCTTCGGGTTCGCAAGGACCTCGCGAACTTGATGACGGTGACGCGGAGTCACGGGAATGCCGGCGGCGAGCTGGCGGCGAACGGAGGCGGAGAAGAAGATGCGGCTTCCGCGGAGAAGGCGATACAGACCTCTAGAAGACTCCGGAAGGTGCGCACAAGCTTCGCCCCAACACCAGGAGCAAGAAGCACACGATCATGCCGACGAAGAAAGCCTGAGGTGGCCGGAATTTCCACGGCGGCGGAAAATCGAGCTTGGAGAAGAATTGGTCGCACGCCCGCAGCGATGCACAAAAGGCAGAAACAAGCCCACCGTTAGACTCAGTGCATCAGTGCGATCCTAAAGGACCAAGTGACGAGGTTAGAGGCTCACCAGAACACAAACGAAGCTTGGGGCCGCTCCAACCGGAGTTGGAGACGACGAACACGCTCCCGGCGATACACTGGACACCGAGGGCTCGGGACGGGCAAAATGGATGCGGCGAGGAACAAGGAAGGTGAAGACGGGGTTGAAGAAGCACGAGCGGCAACGAGGTGGTAGCGCTGTGCTCGGGTTCTTCTCCGGCCGAAGCTAAGAAATGGGCGGAGAAAACGCAAGAATGAACGCGAGGAAGAATGGATGACCCAAGGAGGTAGATGGACTCCGGGCGATCCTCTGGAGGCAGACACGCGTCCCCGGCGTGGCAGCGACGAGCTGCGTGGCACGCATGCGCGAGCGCCAGCGATCTCCGGTGGGCAGCGGAGTCGGCGAGGAAGAACCTGACAGGAATGGCCCACATGTCAGCGACGGCGACGAAGCGGTGCGAGCCAGAGGTTTAACTCGATCGGAAAGATGCTGACCGTTCGATCGCTAATGGACGGCTGAGATCAATGTATGCATTCGGACAGGTCGGTTGCGCACGCGACGTGGATCGTTCGATTTGCATCGGACGGTCACGGTCAATTGGACTCGAGCGCGGTGCGTTTAGTTGACGCGACCGAGTCAAGTGGCGCGATCGGACTCGAGCTCGAGGTTGGGTCCGTGCGAGGAACGTGATTTCGGATTTGATTTAAAAGACAGAAAAGGTTTGGGGAATTTTAGAGGTAGCTCCTGAGCTCCAAAATTTCAGAAATTTTTATGGTAGCTACTAGGGACAGAGGACAACCTTGTATAATTTTTCCAGAACTTTTATGCACTGCATTGTTCTAGAGAAAATTCACAAGCATACTGACCTAGGGTTTGACCAGATTTCAAACAGAGTTGACTTGGCCATTTGAAATAGCAAACAAAATCTAAAAATTGTGGAATAATTCAGGGAGGTAGATAGGATGATCAAGATGATAGGAAAAATATTCCTAGGGGATGATCACAAGTTTGAAGGCTAAGAATTTGCTGCCAACAATTTCCATTCACAAGAATTTAACTCTAGAAAATGGAAATTGCTAGGAAAATTTGGAAAACTTCCAAATGATTTGAAGAGACAACAAAGTTTTTATTCCTCCGCAAAATTTTACATTTGAAATACAAACCCTAAGTTAGGGTGTTACAAATCTCCCCTTACAGAATCTCGCCCGAGATTACGATCACTGGAGAAGAAGGATGGGTAATCTGCTCAAGACGGTCTTCCTGCTCCCAAGTGGCTTCATCCTCGAGTGGTTCGACCACCGAACTTTAAGGAACTTGATCACACGGTTCCTTGTTCTGCGTTCAGCTTCTTCGAGGATACGAACGGACGCTCACGATAAGACGATCTTCCGCACATCGATATTTTCCAATGGTGTTTCCTCACCGAACACGGAGGCACTTCTTCAATTGTGACACATGGAAAACATCGTGCACCCTCGAGTGTAGCCGCAACTCCAACTTGTATGCAACAGCTCCACTTTCTTGATGATGCGATACGGCCCGACATATCGAGGAGCCAATTTGCCCTTGACACCGAAACGACGATGTCCCTTCAGAGGTGAGACTTTGAGATACACAAAGTCATTGGGCTGGAAACTCAACTCACGGCGACGCCGATCCGCATAGCTCTTCTCGTGCGGGTGAGCTACGCGCAAGTGCTCACGAATCAACTGCACTTGACTTTCAGCTTCATTGATGGAATCTGGACCAAAGAACTGCCTTTCACCAGTTTCTGACCAGTTCAACGGTGTTCTACATCGCCTCCCATACAAGGCCTCAAATGGTGCCATACCGAGACTAGCTTGGAAACTGTTGTTGTAGGAGAACTCGGCAAGCGGTAGGCACTTCTCCCAATTCTTTCCATAGGAGAGAACACAAGCACGGAGCATGTCTTCAAGCACACGTTGACGCGCTCCGCTTGACCATCGATCCCGAGGATGATAGGTGAAATAACGAAAGACGGGTCCCCATAGCTTCTTGCAAACTGTGCCAAAACCGAGAAGTGAACAAAGAACCACGATCTGACACAATGGTGCGTGGCACACCATGCAAGCTCACAATGCGAGATAAGTAAAGATCCGCTAACTGATTCACATCAATCTTCGATCGCACTGGAAGGAAATGAGCCACCTTCGTCAATCGATCAACGATAACCCATAATGCATCCTTCCCTGCAGGAGTGCGGGGTAGACCAGTGATGAAGTCCATGCCTACGGAATCCCACTTCCACTCTGGTATAGGCAAGGGCTGAAGAAGACCCGCTGGACGCTGATGCTCGGCCTTGACGCGACAACATATGTCACATCTGGCTACGAACCTGGCAATCTCGCGCTTCATGCGAGTCCACCAGAATCTCTGACGCAGATCTTGGTACATTTTAGTGGCCCCGGGATGGATGGACAAAGGCGAATCATGGGCCTCCTGAAGAATCAAATCCCGCAACTCTGGGACCTTTGGGACCACGAGACGCTGCCCAAACCACACAACACCGTGCTCATCCTCTGTGAAACACTTTGCTGAACCATTCCTGATGTTCTGCTTGATTTTGCCCACACCAACATCGATTCTTTGTCGCCTTGATCCGATCCACCAAGGTTGGTTGCACAACCAAGGCAAAGAAGGGAACCATGCTCAACCAAACCCAAGTTGAGACGCTGAAATTCTCGCAAGAAGTGCGAGTTCTCGTTCTTGGATCATCAAAGTATTGCAATACACCTTTCGCTAAGCGCATCAAGAACCACATTGGCCTTGCCGATGATACTCAATACCCATATCATAATCTTTGATCAATTCTAGCCATCTCTCTGCTCGAGGTTCGATCCGCCGAGTGAATAAGTATTTCAAACTCTTGTGATCGGAATACACCTCACACGGCTTTCCGATCAAATAATGCCGCCAAATCTTGAGTGCATGAACCACAGCAGCAAGCTCTAAATCATGGGTGGGATAGTTGAGCTCATGAGGCCTCAGCTGCCTAGATGCATAGGCAACTGCCTTGCCTTCCTGCATAAGAACACACCGAGTCCCCGACGAGAGGCATCGCAATAAATATCAAGCTCTTGTGAATATCGGAAGAGTAAGGATGGGTCAAGTCAATCGCTGTTTGAGCTCCCAAAGCTCTCTCACAAGCAGAGGACCACACAAACTTCTTATCCTTCTTGAGCAATTCAGTCATCGGCTTTGCGATTTTGGAGAAGTTCTCGATAAAGCGGCGGTAGTAGCCCGCTAAACCAAGAAAACTCCGCACATCAGTGACTGACTTGGGCTGCCCCAAGATAGAACATCGCTGACTTTGCTGGGATCCACAGCTATGCCTCCAGCTGAAAGAACATGGCCCAAGAATGCCACTTCCTTCAACCAGAACTCACATTTGCTGAACTTCGCATATAGCTGGTGCTCCCGCAATTTGCCCAAAACAATCTTCAGATGCTCAGCATGCTCTGCTTCAGTCTTGGAATAGATAAGAATATCATCAATAAAGACCACCACAAATTTGTCCAAAAACTCCATGAATACTGAATTCATCAAGTTCATGAACAAAGCCGAGCATTGGTTAAACCGAAGACATGACGGTGTACTCGTGCATGAGCCATAACGAGTAGTGAAAGCCGTCTTGAATATCCTCACCGATCCGACTTGATGATAGCCCGATCTCGATCAATCTTGGAGAACACCGAGCTCCGCATAACCGGTCAAAAGATCATCAATGCGGGCGAGAGATATTTGTTCTTCACCGTCACTTCATTGAGAGGACGGTAATCAACACACATGCGCAAAGTCTTGTCCTTCTTCTTCACAAAGATCACCGGACAACCCCAAGGAGATGAACTGGGACGGATGAAACCCTTTGCTTGGAGCTCACCAAGCTGCTTCTTCAATTCTTCTAGCTCATTGGGAGGCATCCGATACGGCGCCTTCGAAATCGGAGCGGTACCAGGCAGCAACTCGATGACAAACTCCAGATCTCGAACCGGAGGCATCCCAGGCAAATCTTCAGGAAAGACATCCACAAAGTCAGATACTATGGGAACATCTTGAATTTGCAAGGCTGGCTTCGCTTCTAATGCACAAAGATGCGGGTCCTGAAGCTGCGGCGAGAATCCGACCTGCTCGCCTGAAGGGCTGGTAAGATAGACAATCTTCCTGGCACAATCGATTTGCCCCAAGTGTTGGGACAACCAATCCATGCCAAGAATCACATCCAGACTCGCTGAACTGAGCAGAATAAGTTTCGCCAAAAATCCCACTCCTTTGACTATGATAGGAACATCCCGAGACTGTAAATCAGCTCTCATTTCTGACCCCGGAGAGCGGATGAGCAAAGGAACTTCCAAAGGAACACAATGAAGACCACTAGCAGCAGCAAATGATCTTGAAATAAAAGAATGCGATGCTCCAGAATCAAATAATACTGCAGCAGGACGAGAATTAACAAGAAGTGTACCCATCACGACATCTGGCGCCTCCTGAGCCTCCTCAGCTGAAAGATGGTTGACTCGGCCGCTGCTCGCACCTTGGGTCTTCTGAATAATCTTCTGGTCAGGTGGGTGACCACTCCCCTGCCCGCGTCCTCCATTAGGACGAGGGCCGCGCAACACTCGAGGACAAGCATTCGCATAATGGCCCTTGTTGTGGCAAATAAAACAAGTAACCTCGGCCGCCGGATTGCGAGGCCGCTCTGTCTGATCGCAGCGCACGTGGTTGAACCACGGCTGCGGTGGACGAGGAGTGGTGCAGATGGCCTCGGCGCGGTGGAGCAAAAGAACGGCCATCGGTGCTAGCCCACCGAGGACGAGTGAGGCCGGTGTGGGTAGACGATGTGCCTCCCATTTGCGCTATGGGACTCGCCCAGCCGCTTCGCCTTATGCTCAGCAACAATGGCCTTATCTACTAAGGCACGAAATCGAGAAGTCCACAATAGACGACTTGTCCTGCAGCTCCTCGGACAAGCCATCCATAAACTTCTCCCGCTAGCCTCATCGAGGCCACCTCACCCGAGCATAACGAGCCAAGTGATTAAACTCAGATAAATACTCGTCACGACTTGCGCCCTTGCTTGAGCGCGAGGAACTCCTTTTCTTCACTTCATCAGGCCATCCGGGATGTGGGCCCGACTAAAAGCCGATCGAACTCCTCCCACGCGACCACATGGCCCGCGGGCTGCATGGCGAGATAGTTCTCCCACCATGAGAGTGCCGCGCCTCAAGCCGTGGGACGCGAAGAGTGCCTTATCTGCGCTGGCATCGAGCTATGTTGAGCTTTCGCTCAACCATGCGCAGCCAATCATCCGCATCGAGAGGTCCTCGAGCGGGAGAAAGTCGGCGGCGTATGCGGAGGAACTCGCAAGTCCCCGCGAGTCGGTGGCCGCCACCACCGGCGGAGTGGAGGTATTCTAGCAATAACCTCTAAGATGCGCGTCTGTCCATGCGGTTTCGCTCGATCCGGCGAGAACCTCACCATGGTCGGAGGAGGAAGCTCCTCATCATGACCACCTGGCTTGACCGCCACGCGTTCTCCGGCCATCTGTTTTACTAAGACAAGTTAGCAACAAATTTAAGAGCAAGAAAGCCAAAATTCATGAAAGCAAACGAGAAACAAACACAAGGCGGGATAAAGTTCGACCAAAGAAAAATCGGACACATAACTACTCCCTTTACATCTTACCCTATTATCCCCACAAGTTTTAGTTGGATTAAACTTCATGGTTCTCCCCAAACTAATTCCACCAGTAGTAACTATCTTTTGAAAGGTGAAGAGAGAAACCAAGTTTCAAAACTTAAATTAGAGTAAGATGAGAGTAGAAAGCTAAGATAGGTAAGGAATAAAATCGAGAATCACCTAGGTTTTCATAAACCTTTTATAATTTGAAAATAAGACTTTCAAAATACCCTAAGGACGACTATGCTTGGGTTACTACGGTCAGAATGGCTCTGATACCAACTTTGTGAGGACCCCAATTTATTTGGCTTGTAATGCTTAACCAACCACCTGGTCCTAGCATCACAAATCAAATAAACTGAGTCTCGAGATATGTATACTTCCCAGAAGCAGTATACACACCTAACAACAAAAGTATGCATCAACTCCATTCCAAACATAGAGTCCAAACATCACACTACAAACGGAAGATAAACAAATAGTAAAGTTATTACAGACATAGGCCGACAGGCCACAAGATACACAAATAGACAAGAACGACAGCGGAAGCAAAAGTGCCATAAGATGGCTACAAACAAAGCCAATCAGCGTGCCTTCAACCCACAAGGCATCTGACCGGACCGCCAAGTCTAGTCGTCCAAGAAACGGCAACACAGCTCACAGAAGTGAGGACCCTGAGGCTCACCTTCTTCCTCTGCAACAAAAACATTAAGCAAAGCACCTGAGTACAAAGATTGTCTTTGTACCCGCAAGACTGACGTGTGAACTAGCAGACCTGTTCATATGCTACATGCAGGTTTATTCGGTGGAAGTCATATGTCTCATTTGCATAAAGCCAACTTTATTTGCAATATTGTAATACAGTTTAAAGGCAAGTTTGCAATTCATTTTTATGTTGAAATAACAAATGAAATAAAGATAGATACAAGTAACCACCTAGAAGTGACTATCCCAATAGTCACCACAACATAGCACGAATCCCAGTTCGCACCACCCATCAAGTTTTAATTAAAATGTTGTAGTCTAGTTCTTGGGGCGTATCCGAGCGTGTCCATAACCTAGACGAGGCTATTCGAATAGTTTTAACCTGCAGGTGTACCAATGTACCCACACTTCGCATCGCCTTTAAGCCAAAGCACACTTCCAAGGTATGCCTACACGACTAAGTCCTACGAGACTGTTTCCAATATTGTGTATTAACTACGAGCCGCTCGTATGGATAGAAACCCATACGCTTACATGGTAAAGCCGAAAGACAACTACCCACTCAGATAAAGCTTTTGGACAACTACCATGCTCCCACCTCCGTCCCTCCCGCGACCTCCTGCGACCCGAGCCAATACACGCCAAAGTACTAGGTCAAGAGAGGTCCCATATACTCTAGTGTGGTTAGCACGCAAAATGCTCAAGACGGTGGCGCAAGTAACTCGGTCCTTAATCGACTCGCACCTTTCCAACACACCCAATCACACCAGTCTTACCATTGTGCCCAAGTCTAAATCATTTTTGTTTTCATTTTTAGTTTTGCAATTAAACATAGCAAAAATGCTGAAACATAAAGTTATAGTAAATTTTGTGTGATCAAGGTTACCGACTAAAGTCGATAACCGCCAGATTCTACCGATAGCTAAGCATGTCTAAGCAAGTTGACCCGAATCTACTAAGTGATAAGAGATCATCCAATGACCTCTAATCACAAAGAAATAACCTAGGCTCGTAGTAGAGATCAATATTTTGCCTACAGGATATGCATCTACGTGGTCTAGCTAATCATTTTAACACAAATTAAGCGATGCATACATACAATGAAACAAAATATTAATCTTTAAAATACGGGATTAAACATGATCAAACCGCTTGCTCGGATGTCGTTGCTCAATAAGGTGCGGAGGATCGTCCTCGTGGTTGCCGCAAATATCGAAGCCTAACGATCGAACACAACGAAAAATAAGGACGAATAACACCGACAAAACTCAAGCAAACAACAACATCAACTCATGCCAAAATTCACACAGCAGCCTAAACAAGATATAACAAAATTTAGAAACAGAGAACAAATCATTTTAAGATGCTAATAATTTTCTATGAATTTTCTAAGCTAAAAACACAACATGCCACTAGTTAGTTACTTAACAACTTTTCATAAACAGAAACAGTGTATAAAACCTATCCTAACAGTTAGTATACTGAAAATGAAATTTTACAAAACTGGTTCATTGAATTTGGACAATTATTGGAAAAGATATGCATTTTCTAATTTAGAAGATACATAAGACATCATTTTATTAGCTAACAGATTTTTGCTACAGAGACATGGGTGAAACTAATTTTAGTAAATAATACATTTAAAATGAAAATTAACAAAGACTGGTTTCATGCAATTTGGATAAAAATTGAATTAGTTATGCATTTTACAAGTTTAATTGATTTAACAGTGCAACAGAAAAGCATTTCAGAAATACTAAAGCACTTAACACTTTTCCTACCCACAGCCAACTAGCCTCGACATCGACAGATGGGCCCGCGCAAAACGCCCGACGAGCGGGCTGCGCGCAAGGTGACGCCGGCGTATTCAAAGAATACGTCTTCGGCTTACTAAGGTGCAAACCTAAAACACTCTCACAGAGAAATACGTTTCCCAACAGAGAAAACGCATAACCAGAACTACACAAACCTAACTGACAACATGGACCCACATGGCAGTGACTCAGAGAACAAATAGCGGGCTGGATTAAAGGACTTCTAAACGCGATTAACCAAAGAGGGCCCACAAATCAGTGACTCAAAGAAGACATGATTAGGGTTAAACTAATCTTCACCGGCGGTTCACCGGCGAGCACGGGCACGGCGGCGCGGCCGCGCAACAGATCTTGCAAACCAGGAGGTTTCTTGGCGAAAGAGTGGTACCTTCGGGTTCGCAAGGACCTCGCGAACTTGATGACGGTGACGCGGAGTCACGGGAATGCCGGCGGCGAGCTGGCGGCGAACGGAGGCGGAGAAGAAGATGCGGCTTCCGCGGAGAAGGCGATACAGACCTCTAGAAGACTCCGGAAGGTGCGCACAAGCTTCGCCCCAACACCAGGAGCAAGAAGCACACGATCATGCCGACGAAGAAAGCCTGAGGTGGCCGGAATTTCCACGGCGGCGGAAAATCGAGCTTGGAGAAGAATTGGTCGCACGCCCGCAAATGATGCACAAAAGGCGGCTAAACAAGCCCACCGTTAGACTCGGTGCATCGGTGCGATCCTAAAGGACCAAGTGACGAGGTTAGAGGCTCACCGAACACAAACGAAGCAGGGGCCGCTCCAACCGAGTTGGAGACAGCGAACACGCTCCCGGCGATACACTGGACACCGAGGGCTCGGGACGGGCAAAATGGATGCGGCGAGGAACAAGGAAGGTGAAGACGGGGTTGAAGAAGCACGAGCGGCAACGAGGTGGTAGCGCTGTGCTCGGGTTCTTCTCCGGCCGAAGCTAAGAAATGGGCGGAGAAAACGCAAGAATGAACGCGAGGAAGAATGGATGACCCAAGGAGGTAGATGGACTCCGGGCGATCCTCTGGAGGCAGACACGCGTCCCCGGCGTGGCAGCGACGAGCTGCGTGGCACGCATGCGCGAGCGCCAGCGATCTCCGGTGGGCAGCGGAGTCGGCGAGGAAGAACCTGACAGGAATGGCCCACATGTCAGCGACGGCGACGAAGCGGTGCGAGCCAGAGGTTTAACTCGATCGGAAAGATGCTGACCGTTCGATCGCTAATGGACGGCTGAGATCAATGTATGCATTCGGACAGGTCGGTTGCGCACGCGACGTGGATCGTTCGATTTGCATCGGACGGTCACGGTCAATTGGACTCGAGCGCGGTGCGTTTAGTTGACGCGACCGAGTCAAGTGGCGCGGTCGGACTCGAGCCTGAGGTTGGGTCCGTGCCCGAGGAACAGTGATTTCAGGATTTGATTTAAAAGACAGAAAAGGTTTGGGGAATTTTTAGAGGTAGCTCCTGAGCTCCAAAAATTTCGAAATTTTTATGGTAGCTACTAGGGACAGAGGACAACCTTGTATAATTTTTCCAGAACTTTTTATGCACTGCATTGTTCTAGAGAAAATTCACAAGCATACTGACCTAGGGTTTGACCAGATTTCAAACAGAGTTGACTTGGCCATTTGAAATAGCAAACAAAATCTAAAAATTGTGGAATAATTCAGGGAGGTAGATAGGATGATCAAGATGATAGGAAAAATATTCCTAGGGGATGATCACAAGTTTGAAGGCTAAGAATTTGCTGCCAACAATTTCCATTCACAAGAATTTAACTCTAGAAAATGGAAATTGCTAGGGAAAATTTGGAAAACTTCCAAATGATTTGAAGAGACAACAAAAGTTTTTATTCCTCCGCAAAATTTTACATTTGAAATACAAACCCTAAGTTAGGGCTGTTACAGAGAAGCGCTGGAGGGCCGAGCCACAGGGGAGGCCAAGCGAGCCAGGCAAGCGACCGAGCCAGGGAGGGGAGGCCACAGGAGGAGGCGGTGATGGAGAGCCAACAGCTAGTGGCGACAGCAGGCAAGGGCCGAACCAAGGCTGGGGCGAGCTGAGGGCGCTGGGGTCAGAGAAGGGCAGCATCGCGTGCGGGTGGAGGAGTTAGATCCAGGGGAGGAGGAGGGGTGCCGGGGATCAGGAGAGCTAGGCGCCGGGGGAGGAGGAGGAACTAGATCCGAGGGAGGAGGCCGTGGGAGGGGGCAGGAGAGCCGGGCACCGGGGAGGGGAGTAGGAGAGCCGGGCGCCGGGGGGAGGAGGAGGAGCCAGATCCGCCGGGGGGGTGCAGGAGGGAGAAGGAGGATAGAGAACGGGGGAGGTGGCTGTGGGAACGGGGGTTGTAGGGTTAGAAGCGAAAAAAGGCGCGACGTTGGAAAAAAAGGGCACGGTTGGGGAAAAAAAGCTCCCGAGTGTTTTGTTTCTATGCACTCGGTATTATATTTGCTCTACTGAGTGTCATGGGAAACACTCGGGAAAGTTATTTCTACCGAGTGTATAATTCCCATCCCGAGTGTCTTATGAAACACTCGAGAAGGTCTCGAGTGTTTCCGTCTAGACACTCGGGAAATATATAGGCACTCGGGAAATAGCTAGTTTCTGGTAGTGACTAGTGTTTCTAAACAAGATATATTTGAAGTAGCATTAGGTCTCTAAACTTGTGTGAGCAAGTGCCGCTTTATGCTCCTTGCTATAGGCTTTTAAGCTCCAAAGTTACACTACTCTAGGTCATTGCGACTTTCAGTTAGCTAAAATTGTGGACGTAGTAATAGAATGGACATGTGAAACTGATGGGCTATGCGTGGAAATCAGGGTATACCTAATCTTTAATCTGCTAAAGGTGCTAACGCAACTGTTGAATGCAGGTCTCAAACTGATTCCAATCACGTGGATATATAGATGATCAGTGCATCTAAGTTTCGCTTGTGTAAGGGAGCTGTTAGGTTAATTTTTAAGTTTAGGAACCTAAGTGATAGTCCATTCGTTTCGTTATATTTATCTATTGTGAGAATCTAGAGTGTATTTATTGTAATTTTTTCTGTCTCTACTCCTAATTAAATGTTTTAGAAGAGATTAAGTGGTCCATTCGTTTCGTTATATTTATCTATTGTGGGAATCTAGAGTGTATTTATTGTAATTTTTTCTGTCTCTACTTCTAATTAAATGTTTTAGAAGAGATTAAGTGGTTGTGGTATACCATTTAATAAGAACATGTATGGTCATTTCTCATTAAGTATTTGTTGTGGACAAATATAGCGAAATGGAGAGAGTGTTTCGTTAGTACAAGTTCAGGACCCATCTCGTAAAGAAAATTTTGCACCAGTATTTGCTTCCATTGAGCGCCGCTCGCATGCAAAATTTATCTTACATCACGTTTTAATAATAAATCAAATAACACAGTCTGATTTACTTGTACTATATATGCTAATTTAACAATAGGTTATAATAAAGAGCTCGAGTATTGCCTATGGTGTGTACAAAAAAATGATTTCTGTTAGACAAGTGACACAAGTAGCATCCGTGTCGCAAGCCTCCAATTAGCAACACTTACAGATAGCTCTTATTTTAGTGCCAAAGTAAAACTGCCTTTGTTGATGAATATGGCAACTACGTGTTCCTTGAGCACTAAAAAACAACAAAAATATACTCATTTACGCGACAATAATAAAAATAATAGGGAAAGGAAATGAACTATCTGATGTTCCCTTAGTTTTTGCGTTTTTTATCTACTGATCATGAAATGAGGAGATTAGTGAGCATTCCAACCCATCTGTTTAACCAGTGTCAGTCGACGGTTATGAAATCACCTGAATTTTCTGTTTGCCTTGTTGACAGTATTATTTTTTGGGTGAAAGGGGTGATTATGTTTTTTTACAACATAAGGGATAATGGCATGCATAATGGCATTTTGCTGGCCATGTCTCCTTGTGTTGATAGTAAATGGTCAAACTACTTGAGAAGTAGTGACATCGACAACTTTCTGCCCCCGGATCACAACTTTCTGCCCCCGATCCGGCCGTCTATATGATGACATTAGTTGAGCTGCTTTAATATCTCCGTACTATTATTTCAGACTCTACAGTTCCTCCTGTCTGTAACAGCAGCAAGGACTGACATCAATTGCCAAAGGCAGCAATTAATTTCACCCAAAATGTACTGTATGTACTTTCTTTAATCGAGGGGAAGTCAGTGACCAGATTAATTATTATATGCCTTCTATAATCGAGGGTTACACCTTGAATTTTCTAAAAAGTCCGATCAGAATCCTCAGCTATAAAACCGGGTATTTAACCCCCACACTTGTAATACTAGGTCAATTTACATCCTAATATGGCTTAGGAGAGCGGTTTTTGCTGATGGGGATGTAACATAGGGTGGTTTTGCAGCCATGACATTGATTTTTGCTAGCGTGGATCGAAATGAGAGGAGAGAAGATGATGAGAAGAAAAAAATAGAAGGTAAATAGATAGAGGAGTGAGAAAGAGGTTGACAGTGTGGATGTTTGATATCCTTGAATTGGATCATCGTTACCAAAATTTGATGATGTGACTTTCAATATGGTGAAAACAACCTTGAGTGGAATCAACATAATCAAAACCGCTCTCCAAAACCGCATTAGGGTGTTAATTGATCAAGTTTTGTAAGTTTAGGAATCAAATATCATGTTTTTTAGTTGAGAGTGTTAAATGAGCTTTTCAGGAAATTCAGAGACGTAAAATGGACTTATTCCGGGCTCTAACATACTTTCCTTAATCTACTCGCCAAACACGAGTTTGTTTTGTCGAGATCTTCATTACACCCTCGAGATTGTTGGCGACGTGAGGTCCATGATGGTGCAGTCCAGTACGTCGACTGCTACTTTGTACACGAGATTTGCAACTACAAGCATGCAAGACCTCATAAATATTTCTTTATCCAATACAAGCCACGTATTTAATTACAACTGAAAAAATAAACAACACTGCAAATCGTGTATTTATAGAATTGATATTGTTAGAAAAAATGCACAGATCAATAGGGACAAAAGACACGAATTTTACGTGAAAAATCCTTGCGGAAAAAAACCGCGGGCGCCAACCGGCGATAATCACTATATGAGGAGCGATTACAAAACGCCGGGGATTACAATGAGGTGTGAGGCGTCAGGCGTCAACTCTCCCCGTGCGGCTTACAAGAGATATATAGAGGGACAAAAGGACTTAGAGTCCAAGTAAGAAACTAATCCACTAATATGGTAACTAATCCGGATACTTTCATATTACAAATTCGGATCACAATATATCCCATATTTAACAATCTCCACCTTGAGACGAATTTCCTCTTGTAGCATAATAAAGAATCATCAATCACCAAATATCTCCACAATTAGATAAAAAACACCGTGCGCCAACTGGTCTCTAGGACTGGACTGTAACGCCAACTAAGCTTGAACAAAGCTCAAACTTAGTAGCAGGGACTGGCTTTGTCATCATGTTAGCTGGATTATCATGAGTACTTATCTTGCACACTTTGACATCACCGTGAGCAATAACACCTCGAATAAAGTGATATCTCACATCAATGTGCTTTGTTCTCTCATGAAACATCTGATCCTTTGTAAGGCATATAGCACTCTGACTATCACAAAATATAGTAGTACAAGAATTATCTCCACAAAGCTCAGTGTACAAACCTCTCAACCAAATAGCTTCTTTACAAGCTTCAGAAATTACCATATATTCTGCTTTAGTGGTGGATAAGGTAACGGTAGCTTGAAAACTTGCTTTCCAACTAACAGCACAACCACCAATGGTGAAAACATAACCTGTGAGAGACCTCCTCTTGTCCAAATCACCAGCATAATCAGAGTCAATATAACCAACAAGTCCATCTCTAGAATTCCCAAACTGCAAACAAGCATTAGAAGTGCCACGCAAATATCTGAAAATCCACTGAACTGCTTTCCAATGCTCTTTTCCAGGATTAGCCATGTATCTACTAACAGCACTCAGTGCATGAGATAAATCAGGACGAGAACAAATCATGACATACATAAGAGAACCAACTGCACTAGAATATGGAACTCTAGACATGTACTCAATATTATAATCTGACTTAGGACATAAGGCTGAAGATAATCTCAAATGCGAAGCTAATGGAGTACTCACTGGTTTTGCATCATGCATATTAAAACGACGAAGAACCTTCTCAATATAACCTTTTTGACTAAGGTATAACTTGTCAGATTTCCTCTCTCTAATAATCTCCATGCCGAGAATTTTCTTTGCTGCACCTAGGTCCTTCATCTCAAATTCATTACTCAATTGTGCTTTCAGTTTTGCTATTTCTGACTTATCTTTTGCAGCAATCAACATATCATCAACATAGAGAAGCAAATAAACGGCTGAACCATTAACAGTCTTTAAATAAACATAGATGTCATAATCAGACCGCTTAAAATTATGAGAGAGCATAAATGAGTAAAATCTCTTGTACCATTGCCTAGGAGATTGCTTCAAACTATAAAGAGATTTCTTTAATCTACAAACAAGGTGTTCTTTTCCAGGAATAACAAAACCCTCAGGTTGGTCCATATAAATGTCTTCTTCCAACTCCCCATGTAAGAATGCAGTTTTAACATCTAACTGCTCAAGTTCATAATCATGCATAAGCAACAATACTGAGTAAAGTGCGAATAGAACTATGCTTCACAACTGGGGAAAAGACATCAATAAAATAAATACCTGCAATTTGACTATAGCCTTTTAGCAACCAACCTTGCTTTATACCTTGCTGGTTCAGTAGAAGAAATACCTTCCTTCCTTTTGAAAATCCACTTGCAACGAACATGCTTCTTCTCCTTTGGCAATTTCACTAATTCCCAAGTGTCATTCTTTTCAAGTGACTCCATCTCATCATTCATAGCAGTTATCCACTTATTACAATCAGTGGAGCTAATAGCCTCAGAGTATGATGAAGGTTCTGTATTACCTTCAATTTCTTCTGCTACACTCAAAGCATAAGCAACAATATTAGTTTCTTCAATCAACCTCTTAGGTGGATTAATATCTCTCCTAGGCCTGTTAACTGCAATAGATTGTTGTGGTTGCTGCTCAACAATAGGTGCATCATGAACAACGGTATTTTCCTTATCTGATGTGCTACCTGAACTAACAGAGTGCTCCACCTGAACACCTGAATTCTGTCCACTCTCAATAGGAACATTAGTGAGCAGCTTATCAGGAAGCATAGCAGATTTATTAAAGACAACGTTTCTGCTAATCACAACTTTCCTTGTTTCAGGATTCCATAATATATATCCTTTAACACCAGATTTATAACCAAGAAAGATGCACTTAATAGCTCTAGGTTCCAATTTTTCATTATCAACATCAGCATAAGCAGTACAACCAAAAACTCTCAATTCTGAATAATTTGCTAGGGAACCAGACCATACCTCAATTGGAGTCTTCTTTTCAATTGCAATATTGGGTGACCGATTAATAAGATAGCAAGCAGTGGAAGCGGCTTCAGCCCAAAAAAGCCTATGCATACCTGCATTAGACAACATGCAACGGGCCTTGGAAATGATGGTTCTGTTCATACGCTTAGCTACACCGTTTTGCTGAGGAGTACCAGGAATGGTGTAATGCCTAACAATGCCTTCAGTCTTGCAATATGATTCAAATTCATCAGAACAGAATTTCATCCCATTATCAGTGCAAAGTTTCTTTACCTTCTTTTCAGTTTGCCTTTCAATCATAGTCTTCCACTCTTTAAATACTGAAAATGCTTCTAACTTATGCTCCAAGAAATAAGGCCACACTCTTCTAGAATAATCATCAATAATTGTTAACATATAACGAGCACCTCCTAGAGATGTCTTACGAGATGACCCCCATAAATCAAAATGCACATAATCTAAAATACCTTCCGTGGTATGAACTGGGGTATTAAATCTCACCCTCTTGTGTTTGCCAAACACGCAATGCTCACAGAATTTCAGCTTGCCGATGCTATGTCCATCAAGAAATCATCTCTTGCTCAATTCTGCCAAACCAAGTTCACTCATATGCCCAAGACGCATATGTCAAAGATTAGTAGCATCAGAATCAGATAATAAACTTGAAATTACAGCAACATTACCTGATATTGTAGTACCTAGCAGATGGTACAAATTGGCAGTTTTAATATCAGCTTTCATCATAATAAGAGAGCCTTTTGATACCTTTAAAACTCCACCTTCACCAGAATACTTGTACCCTTTACCATCAAGAGTACTTAAAGAGATGGGATTTCTTTTCAAATCTGGAATGTGCCTCACATCTGTCAAAGTTCTGATAATACCATCAAACATCTTGATCTGAATTGAACCAATTCCTGCAACCTTACAAGATGAGTTATCTGTGAGGACCCGGAACATTTAACTAGTAACACTTAACCTCCAATTGGTTCTAGCATTACTAATTAAACATTCTAAGCCTCAATGGGCATATGTTTCCCAGAATTACAACATATGCACATCATCACAAAATTACACATCATTTCCATACAACATACATCACTAAGTTCAACCACGACATACATAAAGTAAAGTTATTACAAAAGAGAGTCGACCGGCCAAATAGAACAATATACAAGAATGACAATGAAGCAAAAGGTGCCATAAGATGGCTAGAACAAAAGTCGACCGGTTAGCCATACACCCACAAGGCAACCGACCGGCCGCCAAGCTAGTCGCCCATAAGCTACCACAACACAGCTCACAAAAGTGAGGCCCTCAGCTCACCTTCTTCCTCTGCAATGAACAATTAAGCATAGCATCCGAGTACAAAGATTGTCTTTGTACCCGCAAGATCGACGTGTGGAATAGCGGACCTATTCATAAACTACATGCAAGCTTATTTAGGTGGAGGTTGTATGTCTCATTTGCATGAAGCCAACTTTATTTGCAATAAAGTAATATATTTCAAAAGCGAGTTTGCAAATCTGTTTTGTTATCAAAGTAAGAGTAAGTAAAGATACATACAAGTAACCACTGAAGTGACTATCCCAATAGCCACCACAACATAGCACGAATCCCGATTCGTACCACCCATCAAGTTTTAATTTAAAAGGTTGTAGTCTAACTCTTGAAAGACCTTGCCAAGCGTGTCCATAACCTAGGGCGAGGCTATTCGAATAGTTTTAACCTGCGGGGTGTACCAATGTACCCACACTTGCACCGCCTTCAAGCCACAAGCACACTCACAGAAGGTATGCCGCCCGGCTAAGTCCTACGAGACATTTCCAATCTTGTGTATTAACTACGAGCCGCTCATATGGATAGAAACCCATATGCTTACATTGCAAGTCGAAGACAACAAATCCCATCACGGGTGAAGTCTTTCGGACACTACAATGCTCCCAACACCATCCCTCCTGCGACTCCTGCGACTGGAGCCAATACACGCCAAAGTACTAAGTCAAGAGAGGTCCCATACCCTCTAATGTGGTTAGCACGCTAAAATGCTTGGTTTAGTGTAACAAGATGTTCGGTCCTTGTTGACTCGGGCACCATTCCAGTCACACCCAAAAATCACACCATCATACCATTGTGCCCAAGTCTAAATCTTTTTGTTTTCAGTTTTAGTTTTCATAAGTAGACATGGCACAAGGTGGAAATCATAATCATAATAAGTTTTAAGTGATCAAGGTTATCGACAAGTCGATAACCGCCCATTTCTACCGAAACTAAGCATGGCTAAGCAATTAATTCGTAAACTACTAAGTGACAAGAGCCCATCCATGAACTCTAAATCACAGCAAGTAACCTAGGCTCATAGTAGTAGAGGATAATCATTTGCTAAGGAAATGCATCTACTAGGCCAACTATTAACACAAAGTAGCAATGCATACATAGAATTTGTAATCAACATAAATACTTAAAATACTGGGATTAACATGATCAAACTGCTTGCCTTCTTGCTGTTGCTCAAACTGTTGTGGAGGGTCGCTCTCGGGATTACCGCAAATGTCGAACCCTAAGCGAAAGGCAAAAAGAACCAAGAACAACCAATAAGACTAGCAACACTTAACAAAAGAGCAAGCAAAAATTATCCAAATGCGACGAAACTTATACACAAGGTGAAATACGAATATACCAAGACATAGAAACTGGAAAAACCTAATTTGGATTTGTGGTGCAAAAGATATTACCTAAGAACTCATTTTCGGCCATAATTAGCACTGTAGCAAAAATATTTTCTAGAAAGATTTTGAAGCTGAAAGTTTTATGGTAGCTACCTACTGGTATAGAGGTAACCCATATAAAATTTCAGGTCATTTGGAGTTAAAATGATTTAGTTATGATTTTCCTAAGATGCAAAACTAGCATAATGCACTCTCCAGAAATAAAAACATGTGCAAAACCTATTTCACATTATAGTATGATAACAGAGGGATTTCCTAACATCAAATTTCTATTTTTAGGATCTACAGGGAATCACTGGTGTCTATTACATCATTAAATGAATTTTTAAGTGCTACTAATAAGGTTAAATCTACTAACATATTTTTCTGGTGCTGATTTAGGCCTACCACCATTTTTAGATTAAAATTTAGTTAATAACAAATTTATCAAAGTTAAAATCATACAATTATCGATATACGAAAAGATATGCATTTTCCAAGTTTTAGTACAATTCGAATATATAAAAATAGCAGAAAACAAGCTATAAAAGATTACAGAATTTTCTACTACGAACAAAGCTAAAAGCATTTTTATATTAAACTTTAGTGAAATACAAATTTATTGCAGTTGGTTTCATGTAAAAAGGATTTATCTTGAATTAGTTATGAATTTCTAAAGTTCTGATACAATTTTCAGTTGATAAATAAATACTTACAGAAATATAAACCAACCCAACCGAAAATAAACGACGTGGACGCTCGTGGGCCGTTGATGCAATATCCAACGGGCCACACGCACGGAGAACAGCGCACGCGCGCGATTCAAAACAGGAGCCCACCGTTGGATCAAGATCCAACGGCTCACGAGGACGAATGCAACCGGACGGTGCGGTTGCCTTGGCCGCTCACAGCCGTAGATCTCAAGATGAACGGCACGGAGAGCACTTCCCGTCGGAAGGTCCGATTGCACGCACGCTCAGGGCCGCAGATCAAGTGATGGACGGCCAAGAATGATGAGGGGAACCGGATGGTCCGAATGCATACAAGATCTGGGCCGCAGATCGCAAAATGGATGGCGGTCCAAGATTGAAGTGCATTTAGGAGTGCTGACACGTGGGGCCGCATGTCAGTGACTGAGAGTCACACATGCGAGTCTTAACACACGTGCACAGTGCACGTGGACCCACCTGTCAGTGACTCAAAAAGGTAATTTCGGACACATTTATTGCTAACAATGATTAGCAATAAATAACCCAAAATCAGCCCTAATGACTTCTGGTTTTCGGTTTTGAGCTAACGGGCCCACCTGGCAGTGGCACAAGGGGTTATTTCCGACAGCCAATAGTGCCGACACTATAATTAACCCATGATTAGCATTAATGATGCCTAAACGCACGGATAAAAGCCAGCGGGTGATTTAAGGGGGCTGGACCCACATGTCAGTGAGACATTAGGCCAGATTAAGACACCATTAATGCTCTGCTGATTGGCAATCATTAAACATTAAATGTGTCCTAATTATCTGACGAAAACGGAGCTTCTCAACTGACAAAACCCGAGTGGCTTTGCCGGCTTGTCGCCGGCGACTCCGGTCGCGGCGGCGCCCACAAACTATCAAAATGGGTTCGGAATAGTGTTGCGGACCCAACGGTGATGACCTCGCCGGCGGTGGAAGTGCAGGCACGCCGCGAGCCGAAAACAAAGAAAGAGGCCGACACGGCAAAACACGAAAATAGCAAGATGCTCATTGCGGTCCAAGGAAGCGAGTGCCATGACTTCTAGGGGCTATATAGGAGCTACCTTAACCGAGAGGAGCTTCAAAGATGGCGGGAAGACTTGAACACGATGAAGTCCACCGGAGCGAAGAAGATGAAGTGGAAGATGAGGTTCGAGCAAAATGAGTGGAATCAAATCATCACCACAGCTTCATTATAGCTCAAAGAGGCTCCAAAAGCAAATAATTGCAAAAGAACCACTTACCTGAGTGGAGAAGAAAGGGGTGAAACCAACCGAAAATCTCCAAACTTAAAATTGAGCGATTCTGTGAATGCAACCCAAAATCAAGTTAGGGAAATACAAAGGAGGTTGAGGAGTTCAAAGGGTGCAAGAAATGTTGAAGATAAACCACTTTGGACACCAAGGCCGCCATTGGAGCTCTACGGTCAACAATGGTGGATTGAAGGTTTGAGATGGTTTTGAGCTCAAACACGAGAGTAGCTAGGTGTGGTGCAAAAGAACACCGGGAGGACCTAGAGGGCCAATTTATAGGAAAGGAATTAGGGTTTGAGCGAGAACCCGAGTCCATGGTGGGCTCGGTTCATGCTCCGGTTGTAGACCAAGAAATGATGGGAGCAAGTGAGACTCGGGACAATGGAGGAGAAAGCTCGAGCGCATTTAATGCTCCATAGAGAGACGTTGACGAAAGCAAATTTGAGGTGACACATCAAAGCCACCCACTCAATCTCTCTCTTCGCCATTGCGCTTGCGCGCAAGAAGCAGAGGAGGAAGAAGAACAAAAAGAGAACGGTGGCGTTGGATTGAAAATGGACGGTCACGATTAAACGAGTTCGCGGACAATCCGATTGCTCGGGGATCGGGCGGTTGGATTGAGATCCAACGGTCCCAATTGATTAACGCAACCGAGGGTCCGAATGCTCACACTAACGTGGGCGAGCGATTTGAATCCAACGGCCGATATCGCACGCGCGCTTTAAAACGCGCTCGGTGCGCTTAGGTGGTTCAACCGAGTCAAGTGGCTCGGACTCGAGCCCGACCGAACCCAAGGAACAGTGAAACGGTTTTAGGTTTTAAAATATGCTGAGACTTTTGAGGATTTATTTGGGGTAGCAAAACAACTCCAAAAATTCTGAAATTTTTACAGGAGCTTGCTGACTGAGACATTGACCTTGTGTAAAATTTTCAGAGGTTTTATGCATTGTATTTTTCTCCGAAAATTCTACAAGGTACTGGTTTTTAGGTTTGACTGAGAGTCAAACAGGTTTGATCGCCCTCTAAAATATTCAAACAATTTCTAAAAATTGTGAAATTTTTCAGAGGGTCACATACCATCCCAAGAACTTAGGAAAAATATTCCCAGGAGATGATCACAACATTTGACAAGAATGTTTTTGAAGGAACAAGATTGGATCAAAAGACTTGTGACTTGCATTTCCATAACCTTTTGTACAATACTTGTTCAGTACACAAAGGAAATACATGATGTAAGAAAAAGTTTTAATTTCTACTCATTTTCTTACATTTGAAACACAAGCCCAAAATTTGGGATGTTACATTATCACCCATCAACATAGTACCACCTTCAACAGGTTCATAGGTGGCAAACCAATCCCTATTCGGGCACATATGAAAGGTACAGGCAGAATCAAGAATCCATTCATCATTGGTCTTAGCACATCCAGCAAAAGCAACAAAGATTTCTCCATTAGGACTATCATCAGCAGCAAGAGAAGCTTTACCTTCATCATCTGGTTTACCTTTTGGCTTATAATAGCCAGTTCTCTTTTCTTTATTCTGCAGCTTCCAGCATTCAGAGATGTCGTGCCCACTTTTCTTGCAATATTTGCACGACTTGTACTTGCCTCTAGATTTCGATCGGTTCTTGTAGCCGTTCGAACTTTTGTCTCGAGGTCTATTATTTGAGTTCTTCTCCTTTTGTCTGCCACGAACAAACAAGCCTTCTCCTTTCGAGCTTAAATTTTCAGAATGTACCATCTATTTCATCTTCTCCATAGTATGCAAAGCTTCATAAACTTCATTAAGAGTGAGAGTATCTCTGCTATATAATATGGTATCTCTGAAATTTGAAAATGAACTAGGCAGTGAACACAAAAGAATAAAACCCAAATCCTCATCCTCATATTTTACCTCCATTGACTCTAGGTCAGCAACGATCTCTTTAAACGCTGAAAGATGATCAAGCACGGATTCTCCTTCTTGCAATTTATGAGAGTACGACTTCTTCTTGAGATGCATTTTGCTAGTGAGATCCTTTGTCATGCAAATTTTTTCTAGCTTGAGCCATAATGCAGCAGCTGTCTTCTCCTTCAAAACATCCTGTAAAATATTATTTGATAAATGAAGGTGAATCTGTGATAAAGCCTTACGGTCTTTACGCTTATCATCTGCGGTCCATGCAGTAGGTTGTTTCGCAAAACCTTCCAATGCATCATCCAAATCCATCTGTGCCAACATAGCCCTCATCTTAACTTGCCACAACGAAAATCTTGTGTCTCGATCCAGGAGTGGAAGATCATACTTTAAAGTCGTCATGAGAAATAAAATCTGAAAATTGCTGGTACTGATCTGTGTAAACCTAGCAAAAATCACGACCGTTTTGGTACACGTTCTGTGTACGCTAATCAAAGATCTTTGAAAAACTCATGGTACTGATCTCGTGTGGACGAAGCAAAAATTGGCCACAAAATCTTCTTGTTGGCTTGCTCCACGTGAAGCAAAGCTTGCTGTGGACCTGTGGTGATAGATTAAAGAAATAAGAAATAATTTCTTGGGATGGGACCTGTGTGCTGGACGGTTTGGTCTTGATGCCTTCGGCTTGGGTTGGCAGCCGCACGAACCGAGGACGAAGGGCGTTGCGGCACCGCTTGGAGCGAGGCGACGCAAAAGAGCGGCGCTGGCTGCTGCTGCTTGGACCGAAACCGACGATTGTTGCCTCCGCTTCCTTCTCCGCCTGCACGCACGGCTTGCGCGTGTCTGCTGGCGCCGCTTGGACGATGCGGCAATCATCGGACCGAGGCAATGAACCGAAGATGTGCTGCGCAACGAAAGACGAAGACACAGCTACGCGTGACGGCGGCGCGGCAGATTGATCTGCTATTTTTTCTTATGTCTCCTTTAAACCCTAATCTCCTGTGCTCCGATACCACTTGTTAGAAAAAATACACAGGGACAAAAGACACGAATTTTACATGAAAAACCCTTGTGGGAAAAAACCACAGACGCTAACCGGCGATTATCACTATACGAGGAGCGATTACAAAACGCCGGGGATTACAATGAGGTGTGAGGCGTCAGACGTCAACTCTCCCCGTGCGACTTACAAGAGGTATATAAAGGACAAAAGGACTTAGAGTCCAAGTAAGAAACTAATCCGGATACTTCCATATTAGAAATTCGGATCACAATATATCCCATATTTAACAGATATTTACCAACCACTGCAGATCCTTTGTTTCCTCCTGTCATTAACCACTTAATCTTGCTTTTTGTGTGACAGGTACTGATAGAAAAATCTAATATTAATATTCAGGCACTTCCTTTGTTTCCTCCTCTCACTAATCTTACGTTTTGGTATAAGAAGTGCCTCCCAGTGCAAGCTGGTGAGACAGAGCAAGCAGAGAAGCACAGCAACTAGGCAGCTCAATGGAAGGTTCCATCGTTGAGGCAGAGCAGGAGGAGAAGCTGCCTCTTCTTCCTCTTCTCCATGGCACACCTTCACAGGTCATTCATTACTTGGCTCTTATCATTCTCAAGCGTGGCTACTACTTGTTTGAGCCAAGTAATTAAGCCAGGTTTTCCATTGCTTTCGGATTGATTGATCTATACAGTTTCCTTGGAGGGAAGTGTGTGAAAATTGTAGCTTTATTCGATCTTTTTGAGAAATGTTGAATCTGTTTGAAAAGATTTGGTTCAAGCACAATGCTCTCAAAAGAAAATTTTGATGCACACAAAAAAGTGTTGTATTGATTTATTTATTTAACATCCTGCAGCTTTTATTTTGTTTTATACTAATCAATGGCAGGTACATAGTTGTGATTTTAAGTTGGTATTACATCTAAGCTGCGAAATAGTTGTCTGTAGTTGAACCCAAAGCATGATTGGACGTATACTGAAAAAAAAAGATCATGCATAGGATTGATTTAAAATTTGGTCACCTCAATGAAAATAAATATTGTTTCAAAACCTTCAGTTGCAGGTTTTGCTATTTTTTTAGCAGTAAAAAACTGCTAAAAAAATATTCGTTACTTTTCTGGTTACCGTACTTCGAAATGATGCTTAATTTCCTTTTGCATATCCATTGCCAATTTGAAGGTAAAGAATTGTTTATACTTAAGAGTACATCAGTGTATCTGTGTATGTTGCTACAAATACTTGCGATTGCAAGTCTATTTGAACCCTGCACTTAAAACCACGCAAATGATTCCTCCAATATTTAAACCCGGTTTAATTTTCATCCTTTTCGAAAAGTCTAAGGAGTTGTTTAGCCCAGCTCAACGCGTCAGGCTCGCTTGGTTAAGATAAGATGGCATGATGCAAATTGTTTGGTAGATAGATTGCATAGCTATATATCCGTGGTAAGATAACATGATGTTTAATTGGTTGACTATTGTCTTTGGAAGAAGAAAAAAAAGGCAAGAATTGATACTACTTAGTCAACGTTAAAGCGTGCAGGAGCTTTCAAGCCATGCCCCCCCCCCTACCTCTCTTTCCCTTTAATCGCTGGCACCCCCACCTCCTCTCCAGCCCAAGCAACCCCAGATCCCACCGCCTCGCTTCTACCCCCTCTAGGGTCCAGATCCAGATATGGTCTGGCCCGGTCCACCCCCCCCCTCGTCGACTACCCACCACCCAGAAGGCAGCCAGAGAGGAGCCAAGCCGCCTCGCCTGCCAAGTCACCCAGGGGATGCAGAAGAGGCGCCAGACAGGCCCAACTCGCCAGGGGATCCCGCTCCGGCTCCAGGTCGCAATCAAGCTGGACCGGGGGCCTAACTTCCCAACTTCTGGCTTTGAAGAAGACCCTCACAACCTCGTTGCCTGCTCAGCCCCGGCCTAACCCCAACTTACCATCACTCATGGAAGAAGGGCCACCTCCCCAACCACTGGCATTGAAGATGCCACCCCAAAGTCAAAATCATCCATCGTGCGACTACACGGCTGCACTGCCTCATCACTGCGTCGACTCACCCCTACGCCATCCCCCTACAAATGGTACGACCTAGCGCCCCACTTGGCATTCACTCCCCATCCCCACTCCCCGAAGGCTAGCCCCATAGCTCGATGCCCCCTCCTCATCATCCCATCCGCGCGCCCCCGAGGATGCTGCATGACACATTGTCACAATGGCTCCGATCCACTCCCTATGGTGCAAAGCCGACCTCCGTGGAGGCAGTGAATCCTGACAAGTGGTAAAGCGTGCCCACTAGTGGTGTTGTGATGGGCGCCACGCCAAGATTCAAGTCGTAGATCTCCCCCCAGGCACTAAGCACTGTGGGCCTAAACTAAGGTTTAATCTAGATCTAAACGACATTATCCCTAGCTCAAGAAGAACACCTAGAATAAACTTTAGAGCGAAAGCGAGAGTGCTTACCCAAACTTGAGGATGCCATTAGGCGTGGTAGATCTGTTGATGCAGAGCCATCGGTGTAAAGGCGCCAGTTGTCGAAGTGCAGTCCCGGTCGACGGCCGTAGAGGTGGCGTGGACAAGGACGGTGGTGTCGCGGTGACGGCGGGGCTCCGGTCTTCGCTCACCTTAGCGCTCAAAAGGGATCGGGTTTGTTTTTGGTTTTGACGTAGCATAGAGACACCTAGAAGTAGGCGTACCGAAACCCTCTGTTTTTACATTGCGCTAGATGACCGAGTCCAAAAACCAGAATGAGTTGGTTGCGCCCCCAATCAGGGCACGTAGTAGGGCATGACCCCCGAATCTCAGAGTTGTTAGTCGAGATCAACCCAACATTCTCCCCTTTGATCGTAAGGCTAACATCATAAGCCCATTCTCAATAAAACAACATACCAAGGTAATGCATCGCATGGCTAATGAAGTGCCATATAACTTCAGTACCTATAGTGTACTATCTCATCTTGAAATAGATATTCATCATACTTGATAGAAGTTGGTTTACTTTAAGGTCCTTTTATCCAGAATCAGAGGCTTTCCAATAAACCCATGCCGACAACATGATCAGGAAAAATATTGGGTGGTAAGCCTTTAGTAAAAGAATCCGCAAGCATTAACTTAGTACTAATATGCTTAATACTAATGGTTTGATCCTGGATTCTGTCTTTCACAACATGGTACTTAATGTCAATATGTTTGACAACACCACTTGACTTGTTGTTACTCGCATAAAAGACTGCGGGTTCATTATCGCAGTATAAGGTGAGTAGTTTAGAGATGTTGTTTACCACTCTAAGTCCGAGATAAAGTTCTTAAGCCATACAGCCTGCCTGGTGGCCTCAAAAAATACCACAAACTCAGCTTGCATCGTTGAAGACGCTATAAGGGTTTGTTTGGAGCTTTTTCACGAGATAGCTCCATCAGCAAGTGTGAAGATATAACCTGACGTGGATTTCTTAGTATCAATACATCCCGCAAAATCTGAATCTGAATAACCAACAACTTCAAGGATATCAGAATTCTTATATGTGAGCATGAAATGCTTAGTAGCTTGCATATAGCGCAAAGCTTTCTTAACGGCCTTCCAGTGGTCCGGTCCTGGATTTGACTGATATCTGCCAGGCATCCCGGTTACAAAAGCTAAATCAGGGCGCGTGCATACTTGGTCATACATAATACTTCCGACAACTGAAGCATAAGGAACCAACTTCATCTGATCAGTTTCATATTGGTTCCTTAGGCATTGAAATGTCCCAAACTTATCGCCCTTAACAATAGGAGCAGGCGAGCCAAAGCACTTATGCATATTATATCTCTTCAGTACTCTCTCAATGTACGCATTCTAAGATAAACCTAATACTCCTTTAGACCTATCTCGTGAATCTCAATGCCAAGAATGTAAGAGGCATCACCAAGATCCTTCATATCAAAATTAGATGAAAGGAATCTCTTGGTCTCAAACAACATATCCTTATCACTGCTAGCCAATAAGATATCATCCACATAAAGCACTAAGATGGTGAATTTACTCCCCTTGAACTTAACATATATGCAGTTATCAACTTCATTTTTCTTAAATCCAAAATTCCTTATGATCTTATCGAGTTTGAGGTACCACTGCCTCGACGCTTGCTTTAAGACATAAATTGATTTCTTAAGTCGACATCTCATATGCTCCTTGCCTTCCATAATAAAACCTTCCGGTTGAGCCATGTAAATGTTTTCTTGAAAGTCGCCATTAAGGAATGCCGTCTTAACATCCATCTGATGTAGTTCTAAATCATAATGAGCTACAAGTGCCATAACAATTATGAATGAATCTTTAGTTGAGATAGGAGAAAAGTGTCATTATAGTCAATCCCCTCTCTTTGTGAGAAGCCTTTTGCTACAAGCCTTGCTTTGAACCTTTCGACATTTCCCTTAGAGTCATGCTTTGTTTTGTAGACCCATTTACAGTCTACTATTTTGACTCTATCAAGAATTTCTACTAAGTCCTATACATCATTAGTGCTCATAGACTTTAGTTCATCCTTCATGGCATCAAGCCACTTAGGAGAATATTCACTCATCATAGCCTCCTTATAAGAGGTGGGATCATCTACCTTCCCTATATCATTAATATCCTTATTCATATAAACAACATAATCATTTGGAATGGCAGATCTTCTCTCCCACTGTGATCTTCTAATTGGTTCATCAGCTATTGCAGGAGATTGCTAGGGCTCATCATTAGGTGCAACATTAGGAATTTCAGAAGCTTCAACAGTGGGTGTAATAATATTATTCTCTACTAGAGGTGCAACCACCTGAGGCACATAAATAAAGGTCTCTGGGATAAGCGGTGAAGGAACATAAACCCGCTTCTCCTTAGGATCTATTTTCCTGGGCTCCAAGTCCTTGTCATTATCTAAGAACACAGTGTGCCTTGTTTCTACAAACTTAGTTATCCTATCAGGACAGTAGAAACGATACCCTTTAGATCTCTCAGGGTACCCAATAAAATGGTAACTTACTGTCTTAGGATCTAATTTCCCAATATGTGAATTAAATATCTTAGCTTCAGCACGACAACCCCACACTCATAAATATTTCAAACTCGGTTTTCTTTCAATCCATAATTCATAAGGTGTCTTAGGCACTGATTTACTGAGAACCCGATTAAGAATATGTGCGGCTGTCTTAAGTGCTTCCATCCTCAAACTAGTTAGTAAACTAGAATAGCTAAGCATGCTCTGTACCATATCCATAAGTGTACGATTGCGTCTCTCAGCTACCTCATTCTGCTGAGGTTCACCTGGTGTAGAATACTGGGCAACAATGCCATTTTCCTGAAGGAACTTAGTGAAAGGGCCATGAATTTGCCCATAAGAGGCATGTCTTCCATAATATTCTCCCACACGGTTCGATCTTACCACTTTAATTCTTAGGTTCAACTTCACCTTAAATATCTTAAATTTGTCAAGTGACTCAGATCGGTCTTTAATAGGAAAGATATAACCATAACGGGAGAAATCATCATTGAATGTGATGAAGGAATCAAAACCATCCACTGATGTCACAGGAAAAGGACACAAATATCAATATGAATTAATTCTAAGAGTCTTGTGCTGCGAGTGGCTCCCTTCTTTATTTGCTTTACATATTTTTCTTTAATGCAATCAATGCTGTGGTCTGAGTCAGAGAAATCTAATGGTTGGAGAATATCTTCCTTAATGAGACGCTCCATTTCCCCCTTCGAAATGTGGCCTAAACGACAGTGCCACAGTTTCGAAGAAGTCTCGTCATTCTTTTTACGTTTAGCATCACACACATTCAAAGATACAGGAGATTCATTAAGGGAAATCATATAGAGCTTGTCTTGTTTGAAAGCAAGACCAGCATCATTTGAATTAAATGTAATAATGCATTTATTGTTACTAAAATTACATTTAAAACCATCATCATCTAATAAAGAAACTGAAATCAAATTCCTCCTGATGGAAGGAACAAAGACTACATTATTAAGACGAAGCTTGAAGTCGCTATCTAAAACTAATGAAATAGATCCAACTGATTCCACCTCGGCTTCTTTTCCATCCGCGACTCTAAGACTTCGCTCTCCCTTTCTTAGTGTCCTCGCGGTAAGGAATCCCTATAAAGAGTTGGTAACGTGCATAGTTGCACCTGAGTCAATCCACCAAGTATCCGACTGGGATCAAGACCTAACGATTACCATCCTTGTAAAGCTCCTCCTCTAAAAGCAGACGAAGATTCCTCCACTTTAGTTGAATAATTGTAGCAAGACTGAGTACTTTGAGTACTCGACAAGTTGTACCATAGAATACAATTATAGATGATGGTTTATTCCAAAAGAAACAGCTTCTATGGCTATTTTGCAATAAAGCAACATTTGCAATTAAAAATAAATAATAGATTAAAAGCATAACTTGAAACAAATAACAATAATAATTTAACAAGTATTTTCACAAAGCTTCCATAACCTAATCAATTTCCTTCGCACAGCTGCATAAGTTATCCCACACAGCCGTCCATTCCCAATTGTTTTACGAAAATCTACCCCTTTTGTGAAATCCCCGAGCATGTCCATGATCGTAGACACGGCTATTCGAATAGATTAATTAACACTCTGTAGAGGTAGTACACTTTACCCACAAGATATAACTAGTGTAGCTGGCACTAATCATAAAAAAAACCTTTCCAAAACATCATCTCAATAATACTTACTATCGGCATCAACCCCCACAAAGATGGTTAGCCCGTCGCACATCGTTGGAATTGAAGATGGCGAACTGCTTATAAATGTGAATCACCACATAGATAGAAACACACCTCCACCCTAGCACACAACTTAAACTATCTACCTGAGTAATCAATATCAAGACTCCATAGCTTACTAGGTTAGGCCCGTCCCATACTAGGCATGTGGTTATACGATAAGGCCAAGTTCAATGGCGCATAAGATTAAATCCTTAATTGACCCAGGGAAGACTGCTAATTTGTGCCAACTATCACATTCATATATTCCCAAATGCACACAGCTCCACCATAACACATTTCCATCCACTCATCTCAGTCTAAATCTTTTTCCACCCTATTGGTTAAGTGTAACATATGCCATCAACGAGTAACCGTATAGTGCACATAGTTTTACACAAGTTCCATAATCACTTAGTGAAGTTTAAAATTGCAACTCAAATGATATCAATAACTTATTGCATGGCCAAGCAAACTATTTGTATCTAACCGACCCACATTGGTGCTATGATATTACTAACTAATAATTAACCAACCTAGGGAGACAAAAGATCATCATAATACGATAGGCAAAGTGGATATAATCAAATGGTGTATAGCTAATCCCAAAATATTTAAATAAATACTTAAAGTAAAATATAGTAATTTGAACCAAGATAATTTTGGAAAACTAGGTTCAACATGGTCAAAGGTACAACTTGCCTTGGAATAAGTCTTGGTACTGGTCTTGAGCTTGATCAACTTCTCTTTGCTCAAAAACTCCTAAAGTATCAACGTCTACTGGCAAATAAAAGCAGATAACCAAATAAATAAAATAACAGAGAGATAACAAACTCCAAAAATCCTAGGAAGGTAGAGATTGAATTTAGATAAATTTAGAAATTTGAATGGGTTCAATCGCATTTCGTATGAGGAAGAATGAGCTTTTGGAAGATCTAAGCCTAAGAAAAAGATAAAGGAATTACTATTTTGAATTTCTTGAATTATCTTTCTACTGGAGATCTTCAATTATTGCATCATCCTAACATCAGCAATAATTTTAGAATTAAAAGAAAATATGAAAAATCCCAAACAGTGACCCACAGGTGGGGCCTCTGGTCTATGGACCAAGTCCATGAGGTTGGCTCTCTCGTCTAGGGCTCACAGGCCTACGACACTGTAGATCTGACAGGTAGGGTCCACAGGTCAGTGGATAGGTTTATGGTAGACTAGGCCCACCTAGGGTTAGGTTTGGGGTTAGGATACGGTTTTGACACATGAGTGCACATGTGGTTGCTGGCTAGGCGACACACATGTGTCTAGTCTAGGTGGTAGGTGACGTGGCGACGAGGTGGCATGCCACAATGGATTAACGATAGCGGTGCTCTGGGACAGAGGGGATCCGATGAAGGGTGGCTCTTTGGTGGCGGCGAAGTGGTGGATCTAGACACGGGTGACATGGGAAACACAGTGACATGATCAAATCTTGTCGACGATGGCCACAGCGGTGGTGGCGACAAGTTGGGTGGCGGAGCAGTGCGGCTCGCGATGGTGATGGCGAAGTAGTGGCTCCCTGGAGATGCAAGCGTGCACATCGTGTAGAACACAAAGTGGCGATTCTATTTGCGACGATGATGAGGGTAAAGGCTCACCGATGATAGCACAGTCCGACGAAGAAAGCTTGTGGTCGACGAGCTTTGAGATTGAAAATCTGGCGGCGCTAGGGCTTTAGGAGTGGTATGGTTTGCGGCAATGAGATGAGGAGGTAAAGGGGGGTCTGAGGGTGCCCTTTTATAGTGCAGGGGCGTGGCCGAATCAGCATATCACCGTTAGAGTCTGTTTCTATTGCGTGACAAATTCGGAGTTCGACAGCTATACAGAAAGGGATAAGATCTTGATTCAGTTGCAGAGAGATAAGGGGATAAGTTAGGCGACAATAGCGCCCCCGTTTTTGGATGAAGCTTGGAAGGCATCAATGCGGAGACGCATCCTAACAAGAGGAGGAAGAAAGAGAGGCAAGAGGAGGCACTCACTGGTGGGGCCCGCACATCAGTGGGGAAAGGAGAGGAAGCATGGGTTACGCTGAGCACATGGGTTGGGTTGCGAAGTTGGGCCGTGTGTGGGAAAACAAGGATTGGGCTGGAGAGGTTCGGCCCAAAGGAATTTTTGATATTTTAATTAGGTTTTCTATTTTTTAAATACCAGTAAAACAAATTAACAAATTTAAAATAGCAAATGAACTCAAAAAAATTCCAGGAAAACCTGAAATATATTTTGAAGCACAAGGAACTCATATAAAATAGTTTTATAATTAATTGATGTTCACATTAGTCACATTAAATTGTTTTGATATTTCAAAGTCCCATTTAAGCTTGATTACAACAGATAAAATTTGGTGAATTTTTCCTGAGGGACTAAACGACTCAGAAAGATTTTTAAACTCGGAAATTGGGATGTTACACACCCCAAGTGGACCATGGCCGAAGGGGCCCCAACCCTGCCACCAGGGTCCTTGGCCTCCCAGGATGCACCGACCTCACACACATAGATGGTCCCCACGGCCACCTCCGGAAACTCCAGCATCGTGTCCGGGCTAGCCGGCCGCGTAGTACTGGTGGACATGTCAGAGCCGGGGAATGGAAGCCACAACAACTCAGAGGACACCATCACTGACCATGACGCCCGGATGTTCCTCGACCCTATCCACGGGGGAGTGGTACTCCCGACGACACCGACGGTCTCAATCGAAAGTCGGACCACTATCGTACCCTAGCTCTAGAGGCTACGAGAGAGGAGCCTCTCCCAACGTAACATCGAGGCTAGGATGCCGCTCAAGGAATCAACTGCGTGCTCTTTTCCACCCCGGTAACCGATTCTCACCACCCCGACGCCCCCTCGGGCCAAACCTAGATGCTCCTTCAGGTGTGCTAATATCTCAAATGTCCATCTCAGTGTGCGATTAGCGAACAAAAGGTGGTGCGGACCCATACTGCACTAGGCACAAGAGACTCTAGCCCATAAGAAGGGATCACTCCTGAAAGACCAATTCATGACTGAGGACGCCCTGAAGGATTACCTTGCGATGTTCGTAGGTCCGCTGCCCTAGGACACCATAGCTGCCCTCTCACAACTCTTCAAGCTCGACTGCCAGCTTACTACGCAAGAAGATGAAGTCCTTACCTCAATGGAGGGTCCAGACACGATGACACCTCGGGAGCATGATAGTGAGGGTACGCCACTAGCCTTCCGACCCTCGTCGGCTCTGGCTCCCCCTATAGGAGTCATAGCAGTGGCATAGGAAGGACAAAAGCCAAGGAAGTACCGACGATGACCACCACCACCTACTCCATGTTCAAGCATGCTACCCTCCTCGCTTTTGCTCATTTTTCGTCTTTCTCCTTTTGCGGGACATCCTTCTTACGGGATGCTAGTCATGTACTGCTATATCAACATGCTTTAGATAACATGAAGGTTGCTCTGCCACTTCTCTTCCCCCAACCATTCATATGATGCCGAAGCCGCAAACCCCCGAACCCCTACTTCCCACACGAGCTCCCCATCTCTTCACTCGCTTACAACGTACCCCCACAAACTAGCACATACAACATTTTGCCCTGGACCACCAAGATCCCCACCACCGATGATGTAGCATGTAACATCCCAAGTTTTGGTTTGTTTTTGAAGCTTTTGAAAAACAAAAGTAACCATTTGGTTTTTCATGTTTAAGTCAAAGCTTAATTTGAATTTTCATAAATCAAAACAATTTAATGTGAATAATCTAAACTTCAATTAAATTTAAAAGTAGTTTTATTTGGGTTCCTTGAGTTCCAAGTAATTTTTTTTGGAATTTGCTTGGAATTTTTGGAGTTTATTTGCTATTTCTTTGAGCTCAATTCTCTTTAATCTATTTTCTAAAATTTAGAAATCCTATTTTCTGGATTTTTCTCTTCGGGCCGAATTCTTTTTCTTCCCAGCCCAATTCCTTTCTACTGCCAGCCTATTTTCCTCCATTCCCATTTTGCTTTGCCTGATCGCCGACTGCTCCACTTTCTTCGAGTGCGAGCGCAGCCCACCACCAGCTTCCTCCTCCTTTCTCTGCCTTGTGGCCCAGGCTCGTCAGCCAAGCTGTACATGTTCATCTTCAACTCGATGTCGCTAGCTCCTTGTGCGTGTCTGAACTGAACACCCTGCCATCACCGTGCTCTACTAAAACTCGCCCATACCGAGCCTATAAAAGAGCCACCACCTACGTAAAAAATTCCACCTCGTCCTCCTCTCTTGAAGCCCTAAACCACCGGTCTTGATCCCGTTTCTGTCTCATTGGATTTTGCTTTTGAAGCTGCTAGCCACGGAAGGTCTTCGTCGTCGGAATTCATCATCATCTTAGCTCCTCCGCCCGACCATCTTCACCGTCGAGTTCATGCTGACGTGTTCTAGCTGGTGCTCTCGTCGCCATCCCCAGAAGAACATCGGACCACCGTCTCCACCTTCATCACCAAAACTGGTTGCCACCTCTGCGCCCGATCTTGTCACCGGTGAGTGCTGTGTTTTCCCGTGTGCATCACCTCATCAGCCTCGCCGTTCTCTTCTAATCCCTTCCCTCCTTGTCCTCTCTCTCTAGCCGAAGTGCCCCACCACCATCACCCTTCTTCTTCACCTCCGACCACCGTCATGCTGCTGCTTTCATCGTTCTCTAACCACCCCATCCGTTCCAGTGTGATCCCCTCGCCATCGCAAATCATATGCTCTCCTCCGTTTCCTCAAAGCGTCGCTGAGACTCCATTCCCTTCGCCACCGGAAGATTCTCCTCCTCCCATGTCGCCGCCGCTGCCACCTCGTCGCCACCCTTGCTGAACCGCCACCACCCGAAAAATCACCAAGTTGCTTGGGTTCTGTTTTGCTACTTGGTGGCCCTCTGCTTGTCTCTATTCGACGTTGACACCGTGCGCCGGCGCCGCCAGCACCATCCTCTACTTCTTCTCTATGGCCTCCTCTGTTTCTCTCTATCATGTAGGTCCACCCTGTCAGTGCATCCTCTGTCCTTTTGTCTCTCCAGCCACTTTAGTACCACATGTCATCCTATCTTTCTCTCTCTTTCACTTACAAGTGAGCCCCACTTGTCAGCTCAATTTCTTTTTATTTTCTTTTCAAACGAAAATCCTTTATCTCTGCTGACGTAGTAATCTTGAATTTCCTTTTGAAAGAAAATTCTAAAATCCATAATAGTGTTTTCCCTCTTATTTTTCCTTTCTGGTAAATCTTTTGAGAGTCTGTTCTCCTTCCTTCGAACTTTGATTTAGTCTATTCAAATTCTTAAATTCATCTAAAATCAAGCTCCTTCTTTTAGAGTTTGGTTTTATTGTTTTTGGGTTTCATCTAAATTCTCTCTTGTTAGAAAATCTGTTTCACAGAGTAGGAGTAGAAGCAAACTTTGAAGATCAAATTGTGGTAATTGAACAAAGCCAAAGTGAAGGCAAGTCGTGGTCCTTTGATCATATTGAACCTATGATTTAAAAAGTATATTGTTTTTATATCAAACAGCATGCTATCTTTATATCAACTGCTTTTAGGAATAGTTAATCACCTATTTGTCATTATGCCTCTATTGAACCTTTGAATACCTTGAATCACTTGTCACCATAGTATGGTTAATATTAGTTGGACATAATTGTATCACCAAAATGGGTATCGTATAGATGCTTAGTCATGCTTAGTTACGATGGGCTCATGATCACATGTTCAATAAGGTTAAATTTCACTTAATGAGATATGGAATTGTGACAGGTAGCTAGTGTTGTTAAAATTTGTGTACCATGATAAGGTATGTCATTGGTCTTGGTTGAGTAGAAAAGATTTCCGCTCGGGCGAGCGATCGTGAATTGGGGGTGTGGGTAGCATGTTGTAGGTTTGTGGTAGACTCGGCTGAGTAACTTGTCGAGGACTTAATCTTGTGCATCATTGAATTAGGCCTTATCATACAACCACATATCTAGTATGGGACATGCCTAACTTAGTAAGTTGTGAAGTTTTGACATTGATTACTCAAGTAGTAGGTTAGTAATGGGTGGAGGTATGGACTTTTGTGAAAGTTACATCTATGGGCAGTTTGCTATCTCCAGGCCCCAAAGTGTGTGTCGGACTAGCGATTAGGCTAGGGTCGAAAGAATGCACATCGGGAGAGTTAATTGTTGAGATGAAACTTCCGGAAGGTTTTGTTATGATCAGCTCCGTACAAGTTGATTGCATCTTGTGGGTAAAGTGTACAACCTCTGCAAAGTGTTAAATCAATCTATTTGAATTGTCGCATCCGCGATCATGGACATGCTCGAGAATTTCACATAGGATGTAGAGTTTCTTTATAAAATGTGTCAGAGTGTGAATGAGAATTTCACTTGATGAATATAAAGTTGGTTTGGTGAATCAGGAATTCACTTGGTGGGTTGTGTCAGAAGGTGAATGGGGATTTCACTTGGTGGTTTGGTTGGAAAGTGAATGGAAAATTCACTAGTTGATTTCAAAGAAACTGTTTACTTTATTTAATTATTGTCTTTTAAATAACATCTTTCAATCTATTTACCGTATTTATTGTCAATACTGCTTTCTACAAAAGAACCATACAACTAATCCCTTGTTCAAGCCTTGCATGAATATTAATTGCATACTTTTTCCCTGTGACTTGTTGAGTATTTTATGTGCTCACGGCTTCAAATTCTTCTGCCTAGTTGAACAATATCAAGCTGCTCAAGAGTTCTACGAACAAGAGTTTTGTGAAGACTTTGTGATTTAGGATGCGTTCTCCACTCGATTGCCTATGGGCATGTTGATTGGCCTTTCAAAGTTTTTTCATTCCGCTACAATAGTTCATTTGTTTCTTTAGCCCTGTGTGGTAAGTTAAGTGAACATTGACCATAAGGTCCAGTTATTACATAGCACCAACAACATTTGATGTCTGGTCCAAACCTAAACGTCATTTGTTGGAACGTGTGTTGTCTGAACACACTGACTAGAAGGATGACTGCTCACAAGACTCCTCCACAACCTACCACCTTGCTTGTCTGTAAGAAACCATGCTAAATGACGTGGAACAGCTCTAGCCTACTAACTAGGAGGCTACAACCTTCATAGCTTCACCCAGAAGCCAGCCTCCAGCACTCGCAGTGGTATCCTTCTTTTGGAATAATGATCACATAATCGTCGAAGATGTCCAACTAGAGGTTTTCTCATTATCGGTGACCATCAAGGTGAAAGAGGGCAACTCGGTCTTTTGTCTTTCCATAGTTTATGGCCCCGTGCGAGACAAGGAGAAATCGGCCTTCCTTCGAGGAATTGGCCTGCTCAAACCACCCGCGAACACCAAATGGCTACTCCTAGGAGACTTTAACCCTTAACGACTGCGAGCTAAAGGAAATTAATCTTCAAAATAAAAAAATTCACATGAAGCAACGAGCGTCAAAACCCGATGCTAGTAAGGTTGGACAGGGTCTTCTATAACAAGGGATGGGACATCCTCTTCGAATCACACGTCCTCCATGTGCTTTCCACCTAGCTGTCATATCACTGTCCGCCTCTCTCAAGCAGCAGCGGCCCGAACAAACCAAAATCTTTCTACTTCGAAAACTACTAGACAAAGCTGCTGGGGTTCGTGGATGTCGTGCATCGCCTGAACCTTAAACTTGCGACCACAGCCTCCAAATTAAAATCTTGGAGCAGAGCTTTTTTTCCTCAACCTAAACTGCAGCTCCACATGGCCATGGAGCTAATCCTTAGACTTGACATAGCTCATTAGACAAGGGACCTTTCACCTGAAGAGAGAGGCCTATGCCTTAAAGAAGAGGGTTCTAGGCCTTGAAGTGATAGAGCAGTATAAGAAAAGACAGAGCTCCTAAGTCATTGATCTCAAAGCAGGTGATGCAAACACAAGATTTTTTTCATCTCAAAGTGAACACTAGAAGGTGCAAAAACCACATCCAAAGGCTGCAAAAGGATCAGGGTTGGGCCATCTCGCACAAAGAGAAACAAGACACAATTCAACATCACTTCTAGACCATGCTACGTAGGCCAAGTACCTGAACACTCAACCTTCAGTGGGAAGCACTTCACCTCCCTGCGCAAAACCTCCAAAGTCTGCACAGGATCTTCAAGGAGGAGGAAGTGCAAAGCGCACTGAACCAGATGCCCGATAAAGCACCTAACGAGGATTTGATAATCCTCATTTTATTATTCCTTAATCATGTAATATGTCGTCACATGGTACACCCCTTAAATGTTGTAAGGGAGAAGTAAGCCAGGTGGTCATAAGTTCTTCTATGACCACCCCCATAGTCGTAAGCATTTCTATGACTACCACGCAATCGTAAGTTCTCCTACGATTACCTTCGGTCGTAAGTCTTTCTACGATCAATATCCAGTTGTAAGCTTTTCTACGACTAACCCCTGGTAGTAAGTCCTGCTACGACCAGCCCTGCTACGACTTCTTCACAGATAACTGGGTCCACTCGCCAGTATGCCCTATTAACTGTGAGATCTGAGCAGTCAAGATACGTAGTTATATCTGGAATAACTACATATAACTCTCCATTATCTCTTATTGATAACCGTTAGGCGACGTGGGGAGGTTACTACTCCGGTAATTACTCACATTATTACGTAATAATGAGCGCCTATCAACCTGGAATGACAACCGCCACTACAACATAGTATAAATAGGTGTCTTTTGGAGGTAATGAGCGGGGCTTTTGAGAGACAATCAGTAGCAGTATTAGCGCAAGTCTTTCCACTGATTGTAATCAGGATACCCAATACAATACACAGGAGTAGGGTTGTTATTCTCACCAGAGAAGGTCCAAACCTGTATAAAAATCTCTGTGTCTCTCTTGTCTGCGTGATCAATTATGGAGACCCCCGAATCAAATAATCTTTATGTAAGATCGGTTCTAAAACACCGACAGCACCCAACCCGGATGACTTCACGTTCAAATTCTACAAATCCTTCCAACCCATTATTAGACCAAACATTATGGTGTTGTTCAAAAGTTTCCACTGTCTCCACGCGTGGAGCCTACACCTCATTAACACTGCAAACATAACTCTGATACCAACAAAAGGACAGGGTAGATAGGGTACAAGACTACAAACCAATCAACCTAATTCATGGACACGGGAAATGGGTCCCAAAGACTCTAGCCTTGAGATTGCAGTCGCACCTAAACAACCATGTCTCGCCTAATCAGAGCACTTTCATCAAAACTCGAAGCATCCAAGATAATTTCCTTTATGTGTGTAACCTGATAAGACAGCTCCACCGAACAAAAAATTTGACACTTTTTCTCAAGCTGGACATAGCAAAAGCGTTTGACATGGTGCGATGGGACTACCTGTTAGATCTGCCGCGGAGATGGGGCTTTCCACCCAAATGGAGAGATTGGCTATCAGCCGTCCTAGCAACTGCCTCTTCTAGAGTGCTCCTCAACGGCGTCCTGGGTACATTCATCGCCCATGAAAGGGTCCTATGGCAAGGGGATCCACTTTCCCTATTCCTCTTGATCCTGGCAATCGATCCCCTACAATGGTTGTTAACAGTGGCAACGGAGCTAGGCCTTCTGGACCCCCCCCGAATAATTTGCCAGGCTAAGAACCTCCCTATACGTAGACAATGTGCCCATTTTCATCTCCCAACTTGGGATGATATCACAACAATGACCCAACTGCTCTAGAGTTTCAGGACTGTGACAGGACTAAAAACAAACTTCCAGAATAGCATGGTGCTTCCAATTAGCTGTGACCACATTAACCTAGACACGGTCCTCCTAGACTTCCCTGCCATCCGATCTAATTTCCCTATCAAATAACTGGGGTTACCACTTTCGTGCGGAAGACTCCGCGGGGTTTATTTCCAGCCACTACTAGACAAAGTGGGAGGGGGGCTGGTAGGATGGAAAGGCAAGCTTTTAACTATGGCGGGCTAGACGACCCAAGTTAAATTAGTGCTCTCCTCGATCCCAACCTATTTTCTCATGGCCCTAAAAGCGCCAAAAGGAGTTCTCCATGCCGTGGACCATAGTTGACGTTGTTTCCTTTGGGCCAGCCATAAAGATATTTTAGGAGGAAAATGTAAAGTTAGCTAGACAAAGGTTTGCTGCCCAGCTCGGCTAGGGGGTCTCAGCATCCTCAATCTTCAAAAGTTTGCCTTGGTTCTCAGACTGAGATGGTTATGGTAAGAGTGGAAAGCTCCACAGAAACATTGGGTAGACATGGAAATACCGTGTGACGATGCTGACCGCCACATTTTCACAGCAGTCACAATGATCACTCTTGGTGACAGCAACAAAGCAAAATTCTAGTCCTCCGCATGGCTACATGGAGTTTCTCCTAGAGACCTAGCCCCAAAGATTCTTCAAGTGTCTAGGAGGAAAAACCAATCAGTGAGTGTGGCATTATAGAATAGATGATGGGTCCAAGACGTCAACACTCCCTTGGAACTCACACCCCAACACGTCCAACAATTCCTTGAGTTGTGATCCAGAGTCAGCCAGATCCACTTGGGTCCAAACACCCTGGATGAGATCACTTGGAAGCTAACGCCGGAAGGAGGCTACTCAATGAAATCCACTTACGTGATACAGTTCCTTTGCTCAACAATGACGAACTATCAAAAAATCATCTAGAAAACCGTTGCCCCCTATATGCAAATTCTTCGCTTGGATAGCTATTCAAAACAGGCTATGGACCTCAGATAGGATACAACAGAGGGGTTGGCTAAACCAACACATCTGCTTGCTATGAAAACAATCACCAAAAATGGCTCTATATCTTTTCACCCAATGCAGATACTCCACCCGAATATGGAATTCCATGATGGACTGGCTAGGCTCGCCACATCTTAAGCCTTCAAACTGGCCTGACAACTGGAATATTACAAACTGGTGGACGAAAATCAACAGGAGATAGGGCCTACCAAGAAGGGCGACAGCCACAATTCTCATCCTCATCTCCTAGGAGATTTGGAAAGAATAGAATGCTAGAATCTTCAACAAAAAGTCTTCCTCCACTGCGGATCTAATGGCAAAGATAAAAGAGGAGGGTCGAGCTTGGTCCCTGGCAGGGGCGAAATGTTTCGAGGAATTTCCTTTTTGTAATTAAGGTCCTCTCTTAAAGTGGTTACTTTCGCGGTTTTGTACTGCACCACCTTCTTTATTAATATAATAGGCAGCTCTCATGCCTGTTTATTAAAAAAAATGTTAAAGCATGCTAAATAACATTGATACATGCCAATCACTCATGCAATCATGTCATTAGCTGCGCAGGCTAGCTCACTCGTACGCTCAGCTTTCGGTTCTCTCACATCCAAGCTCAGAAAGGAAACTTTACTTCTAGTGGCCAGGATTTTCACGATGTGGGTGCAAACTAAAGTAAGACATAGTTCTACTAACTTGTGACTAATCGACTAACTCCCTACTATGTTTTACTAATTGTTCTACTTCTACATAACACATAATCTACACGATTCTACATACTAACATATATAATCTATACAATTCTACATACTAACATACAATCTAACACTTACACATAATCACAAATGTCATTGGTTGTACCAAAATTTATTACATGTATATATACACTATATATAACAAGTATTTTCCTAAAAAAATTTAGGGTATGCTCCTATACTAGCTCTGCCACTGTTTGCATCTAAGAGGCAAACCAAATGTTAGGCTCTCTGAAACGAGTAAACTGCACGTTACACCACCTATTGCGACTCCAAGTGCACAAAAAGACTTGTCTGCTAATTGGTATTTTGAGCTAGAGAATTTTGTCCTACAGATCAAATCAAATACTTGTCTGCTAATTGGTATTTTGAGCTGGAGAATTTTGTCCTATAGATCAAATCAAATCAGATTGTCCTACAGATGGGAAAAAGGAAAAGAGTATGATGCTACGTATATTTTTGTAGTACCAAAGTGGCAAGTAAGACGGGTAGATATTGTTGGAAGTATGGAATTTTTGTTTGTGTATTCGGTTCTATTCATACGGGGACAACACCCATAATTGGCGCATTACACAAGTATATATAAAAGGAAAAAGTCCATTTTACAACCCCGAACTCTTGCAAAAGTCTAAAAATCAATCCTGAACTATAAAACTGGACACCCGACCCCCTCAACTATCAATACCAAGTCATTTAACCCCCTTGACTAGTACCAGGGTGGTTTCGCCACTAAGTGGCATCCACATGGATATGATCTTGCTGACATGGTGTCTTATTTGGAAAGGAGAAAAAACCACAAAATTCTAAATTTCTCTTCTCTTCTGCCTCCTGCTTCTCGTCTCTCTCTCTCTTCCTCAAACGAACGAGGCTACCCTGGGCACGTTAGCCACTGGGTTCACCATCGAAGGGATGATACAAGAGGGAAAAAAGTAGGAAGCGTCCAATCCTAATCCCAAACTAAAAGACTACGCCGCATCACAAATGCACTCTAGATCCACAACCACCGCATCCTGCTTGCCTTCCTTCTCCTGCAAATCCTCGTGGTAGTAGCTGTCATTGTGGACCATGGCCATTGTCGCCCTCAAGGAAAAGCTTATCCTCCTTGTCCTACTCCTCGCAGCCCTGGGCACGTTATCCGCTTGGTTTTCCATCAATGAGATGATACAAGAGGGAAAAAAGCAGGAAGCTAAAAGACTGCACCGCGTCACAAATGCACTCCAGATCAATGACCACCGCATCCTCCTTGCCTTCCTTCTCCTGCCCATCCTCATGGTAGTAGCTACCATTGTGGACTGTGGCCATTGTTGCCCTTGAGGAAAAGCTTGTCCTCCTTGTCCTACTCCTCGCATTGGCCATCGTTTGGAGCTGGATGCCAAAGCAGAGGTGGTTGTCATGAAGCCTAGAGTGGAGGCACACGAAGTGGATGAGGAAAGCATGGAGGTGGGTGATCTTGGAGGCATTGAGTGGCATCTTGACTGTGAAGTGACGGAACTGGCGGAGCTCTTTTTGGACCTCATCGACTATAGATGGAGTGGCACATGCGTGGTTCAGCAAGGGAACCATTGAGAGGGTTGTTCAGCAAAATGAACTTGTTCCTTGATGTTGAATGTGAGATTATAATCCATGGGAAATGGTTTTCCTTCATTCTTTTTGTTGTTGATGCTGCTGATTTGGGTTCTTTGAGCAGCTAGTGATGAGTCCCCATGTAGACCTCGGACTTGGGCCATTCTTTTCCAGGCTGGCCCGAGGCCTGGTTAGCATGGCACGGCCCAAGCACGGCATGTCACACCACCTGACAGGCCAGACCAGCATAGCACAAATGGCCAGGCCAGGCTGGGCCTGAGATTGTGGCCCTATCGGGCGGCACAACACGTCATGGCAAGAAATAGGCCCAACCTCCCCGTCCTAGCCCAATCCCAACCCCCTTAGTTTGGCCCAATCACTCTCCCCGGCCTAACCCAACCAATCACTCCGCGCCCACCTGCCCTGGCCCAACACCCTTCTCGGCCTCCCTGGACCCCCATCCCCATCCCCATCCCCCTCCTGAGTCTTAGCTCCAAATCCTATTACATTCCTCTAGCTACCTCCCTCCCTCCCTCTCCCTCCCCATGCACCGTCGGCCACCATCCTCCCTCCACTCCTCCAACCACCTCCCTCCCTCTCCCTCCCCACGCGCTGCCGCCCCCTCTAGCCGCCTCCTCTCCTTCCTCGACACTCACCACGATCGAGCCCTATCGATGCTCCCTTCGCTTCCGCCACTACCAACACCTCATCGTCGTCCTTCTCACCCCCTTCACAAGTGCGCAGCATGGCCGAGGAGACTAGAGTTCTTCGCCAGTGTCCAGGAGGAGGAGGCCCTGGCAAGGGGAGTGGGCATGGATGGTGGAGGTGGAGCACAAGCGTCTTCATCTTACTGGGCGGCAGCGGTCATCGTCTTCCTAGGTGTCTTCATCAAGGTTGCTGCCTCGCTCAAGGCTAGGCTTGAGCTAGCACAGCGAGGTGGTCGTGCCTGGTCGGCACAACACGATGCACCACAAAGCCTGTCGTGCTCATGCCATGCTGGCATGGCACTGCCCAACTCTTAGCTCTAGCCCCATGGCTGCTACTACTACTGCCATGGTGATTGGAATATAGACAACATGGAAAAAGAGAGAATATGAACAATAGGACATTTGAGGCTGGCACGTGGGTCCCATTTTTTTTACTTTTATTTGTAATGTGTCGACTCCACGTAGATGCCACGTCTGTACAAACTGAGTGGTTTTGGATGAATGGGCTGCCATGTTAGTCGAAAACCAGTGATGTAGTGTCTACGTGGCAAAACCACTACTGAAAACCATAGGGGTGAAAACTAAGCAATTTTGACACTTGAGGGGGTTAATCGTCTGGTTTTGAAGTTGAAGGTTGAAATCCATACTTTCGCAAGAGTTCAGGGTGCAAAATGAACTTTTTCCTATATAAAATAGATAAAGCTATATGTAACACTTGAACGTCAGTTACTCGATCGAGATCCCCACCTTCCCTTGTTGACTTCTCCTACACACCGCCGTGCGCGAGCTAGCTCTTTCTTCTCTCTCTTGGTACGCCTGCTTCTCTCGATGAGCTTGGTCCGGTATTAAAGGCTACCTGGTGGCCAATTTTCATGTCCCTATTTTTTCCCTTTTGTTGGCCACTTATTAGCACCCCTCCAGCTAGTCCCATGATCAGTAGCTGGCTCACACATTACAACATTGATGAATATCATGTCCATACATACGAATAAAAAATGATAGTAAATAAATAAACAGACCACATAGTCGAAGTCTTACATCACAAGCCGAGAAAGCCAAATACAAATGAAGTTTTGCAATGGAAAAGATAAATAGCAGTGGTGACCCTCAAGATATGCCCATAGGCAATCGACTGTGGTAAGCGACGTAGTATTTGACGCCATCTTCAACTCTCTATGGGTAGAGGTAATTGTTCACCAGTTGGTATCTTTAGGCACTAAATCCACATATATGAGCAACAATAAGAACAAAAATACTCAGCAAATCCTTATGCCAAATGCAAGTATATAGATGCTTGGCTTGACAAAGGAGGATTTTTGTTTACAAATATCATACCATGGCTATTTTTCAAACCTTTGACCTACCTATTTAACTTAAAGCCAAAGTGTCAAGTTTTGTCACGTAAGATCCTCATGAGAATTTGAATCCCTCCACCGATAGCTATACAATAGTTGCTATTATCCCTTGTTATCTAGTTTCTCACTAACATTTTATAAAGAGCTATTTTATGGTACACTCAATTCAATGAGTCGTTCGATCTTTTCGATCTAATGATTCAGATTAATTAGGATTTAGTTATACTACACCCGGTAGTATGTGTAGTAGAATCTCGAGGAGGGTAGAATTGTAATTGCCTACGTAGGATCGCATGACATAAAAGTAATATTTTCAATCATAGTTGGAAAAGTCCATAATACCCCCATGATTAAAATTATAAATACAAAGCAAAAGTCTATTATATCCTTAACAAATTAATAGTCAGATTTAATTTATACTACCACCATATACTACTAGTAAAATGTATCATAAAATTTCCCTTTATAAAACTAAGTGTGGCCTTCTTTACAATATGGATAGCTGAGGACACAGCTATTCGAATAGATTATACACTCTACATAGATTGTATAGTTTTACTTACAATATATGATTAACTTATAATATCAGCCAGTGACACACTTCCTTAGGCGTGAGATGGAGATGGCAGACCAGGCTCATCGCCTCCACACACTTGTCCTCGTCCACCATAAAAGGACCTCGGGAACCCAATGGCCAATTTTTCTATCCCTCTTTTTTTACTATTTTGTCTTCTTTTGTTAACATTGGAATACTACCGTGAAAACAACCATTGAGGTTAATTTTGCTCAGGAATTAAAAGTTGAGTGGGCACGAGGTAAAGTAATGTATGCTTTTTCTGAACTTATTCTAGAAAAAAATAACTTTAGTTGACGTAGTATGTCGGGACCCCGAGCAGGCAACCCTGGGACTCTCTGTGCATTCTAAACTAGTCCCAGATTAGTAGCTAGCTCGCATAGCTGCAACATAGATTAAATCATATCCACACAACAGAACGGCTAATGAAGCAGACAAATTAATAATACATAACAGCAAAAGGACCTTATGGTCAAAGTTTTACAAAGCTTGCTACGCAGGGCTAAGGTCATGACCAGGTCCACGACCAGATCTACGACCAGAATAAACTTGCAGCGGAACAAAACCAATTTGTAGAGGCTATTTGACATGCCCACAGGCAATCAAGTGGAGGATGCCTCCTAGTTCACATGGTCTTCAACGAAGTCGTCGTTGTAGAGCTCGCTGCTCCTTGGGTCTTCTTCGATGACTGGTCAACAAAGGGGCGTAAATCGTGATTACATAAAGTATGGAGCAAGTCATAGGGAATAGTATGAAAATAGTATTCATGCAAGGCTTGACAAGAATAGCTTTACGGTTAAATTGCAGAAAGCAGTATTAATAGTAATTACAGTAAGTAGATTGAAAGCGTAATTTAAAAGATTAATACATAAGTAATCAAATTTCTTTGAAACAACTCGTGAACACCCTGTTTACTTCCCAAACCACTCGTAGCCAACAACGACAACATTTTTGAGGAAATCTACCACTCGTGTGAAATCACCAGGCATTACTCATAACCACGGATATGGCTATTCGAATAGTTTTACACTCTGTAGAGGTTGTATAGCTTGACCCACAAGAGATAATCATCTTATACTGTCCACCCCATAAATGGACTTGTGGTTGCACGGTATGGCCCAAATCAATGGCACACAAAGTTAAGTCCTTAGTAGCTACTCAGGCAAAACATCCTCATCCCAATGTGCTGCCCGTACCCTTTTTACTGCACGATCATTCGCCTAAGTAAGAAATTATTTTTGGTTCAACCCGACCAAATGGAAACCCTTGCCATGGTACAAAAAATTTAATATTAGTAGCAACACATGCCACAATTCCATATTCACTTAGTCAAATTTATCATCATTGAATCATGTGATCGAGAGGCATCGTATAACTAAAGCAGGACTAAGCGTAATACGCACCCCATGTTGGTATCACAATAATGTCCAACTAGGATTACCCAACCTATAGTGTCCAAAGGTACATGTCAACATGTCGTTCACAATTATTCAAGGAGTTATACTACCAAGTAGGTATTTAACTACTCCTAGAACCATTTTATACAACTAGCCATGCATGTTGATATAAAATAATATAATTTTGTAAACTGGGTATGACATGATCAAAGGTCTACAACTTGCCTTCATTGAAGGCTTGAGTTGCTTTGGCAGATAGTTCCAAGAATTCTTCAAAGAAGATAGAATATTCGTTGAAGTGTTGAGATGCTTCGGCGGTGGTCGTCGGGTCCAGGACTCTTCGGAAATGCCGAAATCTATACGTGCGAAAAGAGCCAAGTAAATAAGATAACTCCAAAATAAATCCAAAAAGATTACCAATTAGAACCAAAAGAAAGGTACAAAATTTAGAAGGAGTTGGCAACTTTAATCACTCAGATCGAAGCTCGAACAAAAGAGAACGAGCTCTCAGAAGTTTTGAAATCACAAGGCCGGAAGGAGGTTCAGGAGGTTCAACGACCTAGAAGGAAGCTCGACTACAGGTGGTCAGAAGGAGGCTCGACTACCTGATTGGAAGGAGGCTCGACTACAGGTGGTCGAAAAGAGGTTAGACCAACTGGTCAGAAGGCTTGGACTACCTGGTCGAAGAGGGATACGACTACTCGACGTGGTCGTAGGAAGGATATGACTACTCAACGTGGTCATAGGAGGGATACGAGAGAGGTACGACCACTCAACATGGTTGTAAGAAGAAGGGGGATTCGACTGCTCAACAGCGGTCGAAAGAGAAGAGGAGGAGAACAGGGCACAAGAAACTCACCAAGACTGAGAGAGAAGGGCCAGAGGAGGTCGATGGACTGCAAACGGTGGCTTGGAAACTCGCAGTCAAAACCGAAGGAGGATGGCAGCGAAGGGCGGTCGAAGATGGCATGGACTCGAGTAGACTCTTCGGCGGTGAGGAGGTTGAAGGCGACGCAGACTCGAGCAGACTCTTCAGCGGCGAGGAGGTTGAAGGCAATGTTGACTCTAGCGAAACAAAACTAAAACAGAGTGAGGAGATTGCTTCAAGGAGCTCTGGGACAAGAATTGATGTGGGGCTTAAACTCGGAGCATCGGGCTTTGGGCAAACCACAACAAGAGCGAGAGAGGGAGAGTTGGGTGCGTGCGGTGGTCGCTGACGGCGCGGGCGCTCTGGTGAATTCTCGACAAAGACAAGGGGAGCCTTCGGTAGATCACGGTCTAACGAATCCAAAGGGGAGGGAGAGATGGCCAGAGAGTAGAGCTACCGTGAATGGCAGGTGGGCTCCTACAAGGAAGCTGCTCAAAGAAGAAAAAGAAGAAGGAAGGCAGTGCACTGGTAGAGCAGGTGGTGCGTGGTTGCCAACAAAATCCGAGCAACGGGGAGGAGTTAGAGAGATGGGTTGGCGATGATTGAAGAGGAAGAAATGGAACACGCACTGCTCCATTTTAGGTGAAGGCGGTGAACGATTCGTTGAGGAACGCGAGCGGGATTCACGGGCGGTGTATGCGGTGAGCCTTGCACGGGGCTCTGACGAACTGGCGGTGCTTTGGAGAAGAGGGAGGGAGCACGGCGTAGAACGTCGTGAGGCGAACTCAACGGAGTGGATGATGTCACCAGGGAATCAACGACAACGGCGGAACGTGAGGAGGAAGGTGGTTTGGCCATCGGCAGGAGAAGCTTGGCGGCGGCGGTAGAGGCTGTTGGCGCGAACTCCAGCCGGTGGCGGCGAAACTCGATGCACGGCGAAGTGAGTGTGAGAGAGAGAGAAAGAGGAAGAGTTGAGGGGGAAGCAAGAGGAGGCAAAGGGCTTCCTGGTGCTCTATTTATAGAGGAAGGAAGGAGAACCGGAAAACAAGATGGAGCGGTGTGAAAAGGGAGGAAAACCACAGCGGTCGGAGACAACAACATTTAATGCGTACGTCGCTGACTGAGGGAAAAAGGGGTAGGATTCACGCCAGAGGCAGAGACAAAGGTATTGATGTTCAGTCAGCAGTTTTAATGTGCCCGGCATAGCAGAGACAATGACATTTAATGCGCATGAAGACTTTCGTGATGGGAGGAAGAAAAGGGTGAGCAGGTGGGCTGACAGGCGGAGCCGGTCAAAACGAAAGGCTGGTCAAAACTAGGAGGTGGTCGACACCAACAGACTGGTCGAAACTAAAGGGTTGGTCGAAACCAACAGACTGGTCAAAACCGACAGACTGGTCGAAACCAACAGACTGGTCGAAACTGACAGATTGGTCGAAACTAGCAGACTGGTTGAGACCAAAGAGTTGGTCGAAACCGAAGGGAAATAGAGAGGGTGGAGCGGCCGGCGATGCGAGGAGGAGGAACGGGCCGACGGAAAAATGGAACAAACAAAGAAAGGGAATTCCAAATACTAGAGAACTCTAATAAACTCAAGATAAATTAAATTTTGAATTAGCTGAAGTTTGATTAATTCATATTAAATTGTTTTTAACTTTCAAAATTTCAAGTTAAGCTTTACAAATTCAACAAAACCAAATGGTTATTTTTATTTTTGAAAATTTTCAGAAACTCCTGAAAATTAGGATGTTACATAGTATCATATACTAGTTTTTGATACTAGTCCAAAAATTAAATGAGAAATCAACGGTACTATTGAAATGTAGGATCGATAGATGAAAAGAAATGTTATACCCTGTTTTTCCGAGTAGAGAGAATTTTTTTAATCGGGAGAAGGTTGAAAGTGAAAATTCAGTAGTTCCGGGGGAATTAAGGAACTAGGCCACGGCCCAGGCCTCCTCTGCCTTGTGGCCGGCCTCCAGGCCCTTTTGAGGGGGCGCCCATGGTCCCTCAGCCTAGGCCGCACCACCCCGTCAGCCCAAGCCGCCCCATCCCCCTTAACCCTAGCCAAAGGGCCCCCTCCTCCCCTGTCCCTTGGTCGCCCCTTTCTCTCCAAGCCGCCCCTACAGCCCCCTCTTGTTTGGTGCCCCCCCTGCTATCCCCTGGTGCTTGGCGCCTCCCCTGCTGCCGACTATTGGTGAAGGAAGGCGAGGATCTTTGCGGGGTTGCCGATCAAGAAGGGCAGGAAGGGTGTTACAGTTGGTATCAGAGCGGTACCCAAGACTATTGTTTCTGATCGAGATGCCAAATTTGTCTCCATGTTTTGGGAGAGTTTGCAAAGTGCTTTGGGCACACAACTTCGTCTTAGCACCGTGTTCCATCCCCAAACAGATGGTCAGTCTGAACGCACCATTCAGACACTGGAAGATATGCTAAGATGTTGTGTTATGTCTTGGAAAGAAGGTTGGGAAGAACACCTAGCTTTGGCTGAATTCGCCTATAACAATAGTTACCACGCTAGCATTCGAGCTGCTCCATTTGAGGTTCTTTATAGACGGAAGTGCGATCCTTGCTGTGCTGGGATGCAGTAGGAGAGCGGGTAGTTTTGGGTCCCGATTGGGTTCAGCAAACTATGGCCAGAGTAGCAGAAATTAGGAAGAATTTACTAGCCGCTCAGAGCCAACAGAAGAGCTACGCAGATGTCAGAATGCGGGATTTGGAATTCAAAGTTGGGGACGAGGTTCTGTTGAGAGTATTGCCTACCAAAGGCGTAGTGCGGTTTGGTACCAAAGGAAAGCTTAACCCGAGGTACATTGGACCATTTCCAATCGTGGCACGAATTGGGAAGTTGGCTTATCGCTTGGATCTTCCGGAGTCCATGTATCAATGCTGAGGAAATTCTTGAGAGACCCAAAGCATGCTATTCCATTGGAGCCGTTGAGCATTGAGCAGGATCTTACTTTTGAGTCCCGACCAGTGAAAATTCTAGAAGAGTCCGAGCGGGTTCTGAGAAACAAGACTTTGAAGTACGTCAAGGTTCTTTGGTTTCATCAGTCTGAGAGAGGCCCTTGGGAGCTAGAGTCTCGCATGCGCGAGCAGTATCCAGACCTATTTGCTTCTGGTACGTGTTAATCCGCTGTTTCCAATTCTGTGGTATTATGTTCTTGTGTTTGTTTCGACGATTAGAATTCGAGGTCAAATTCTGCTAAGAGGGGTAGAATGTTATACCCTATTTTTCCGAGTAGAGAGATTTTTTTTTTAATTGGGAGAAGGTTGAAAGTGAAAATTCAGTAGTTCTGGGGGGAATTAAGGAACTGGGCCACGGCCCAAGCCTCCTCTACCTTGTGGCTAGCCTCCAGGCCCTTTTGAGGGGGGCGCCCATGGGCCCTTAGCCTAGGCCGCACCACCCCCTCAGCCCAAGCCGCCCCCATCCCCCTTAACCCTAGCCAAGGGGCGCCCCCTCCTCCCCTTTCCCTTGGCCCCCTTTCTCCCCATGCCGCCCCCTGCTACCCCCTGGTGTTTGGTGCCCCCCTGCTGCCCCCTGGTGTTTGGCGCCCCCCCTGCTGTCCCCTGGTGCTGGGCACCTCCCCCTGCTGCGGATTATTGGTAAAGGAAGGCGAGGATCTTTGCGGGGTTGTCAATCAAGAAGGGCAGGAAGGAAAGGGGCTAGGAGAGGATCATCTTCGAGGCTTGATCGTCGTCTTCCCGCGGGTCTTCAAGGGTAACGAAGTGTTTTCCCCGCTGTTTGATGAGGATTAGTTGCGAATTCGATTAATTGGGATGGATTGTTTGGCTACGGTTAGAAACTCAGTTCTGTCCAGAAGGTTGTGCGACTGTTTTCACGATCTTAGAGCCGAATCAGAGGATCCCATCTCCTAGAGTTATGTGGGGTTCGTTCTTAGCTTTCAGTGGACGTAAAGATCGCTTAATTCTGACGTATAGATCAAAAGTTATGATAGTTTTCATCCCTACTGTCCAGAATCCTGACGAGATATGGCTTAAATCCTTCCGCTTCCTGGTTGTATGTTAGATTATTTAGATGACATCTTGGCTCCCGAATAGCCAGAGTGTTACAAGAAAACTGTCTGAATTCCTTCTGTCATGGATTTCAGGATCATGGACCATATACTGGTGATGGATCTGTTGATATCAAAGGAACTCCCGCCCCGACACAGCATACTGGGAAATGGAGAGCCTGCTACTCAATTCTAGGTACTTAAGCTCTGGTACATCTATGGTATCCCAATATATATGCACTGTATATAAGCTTTTGTACATCATATTTTGGTCTTTGTATGGATCATTCTTGCTTTCTGCATCACCATGTTCTTCACAGGTGGTGAATTTTGCGGTGCTGTGGCCTTCTACGGAGTTGGGACAAATCTGGTGAGTTACCTGACCAAGGTACAGCACCAAAGCAACGTCACGGCGGCGAGCAACATTGCTTTTTGGCAGGGTAGCTGCTACCTCACTCCTCTACTCGGAGCATTCTTGGCAGATTCATATTGGGGAAGGCACCGGACAATTGTCATCTCCTTGACGATCTTCACCTTTGTAAGTGCAGCTTCAAGAGTGATCCTTGGAAATCTTCTTTCTGTCAGGAATCGGCATTTGTCGGAACATTTGGGTTGTCAGTTAAGCTGTAGTATTTGGTTTCCTGATATTTCTGTTTCCAGGGAATGATTCTACTGACACTTTCAGCAGTGGTTCCAGCAAGTATCCACTCAGTGGCGATCTCTCCTCAGGATGCGTTGTCCTCTCTCGGCCTTTACATGACTGCTCTGGGCTTAGGTGGTATCTGGCCTTGTGTTCCCACATTTGGAGCTGATCAATTTGATGACACCGATGGAGCAGAGAAGGCGCAAAAGGAGCTCTACTACAATTGGTACTACTTCGCTGTCAATGGCGGTTTCTTCCTCGCAAGCACGGTCCTCGTATGGATTCAGGACAATTGTGGCTGGGGATTGGGTTTTGGGATCCCTACGTTGTTTTCAGCTATTGGCATTGCCGGCTTTCTTGCCTGTATGAAAATTTACAGGTACCAGAAACCTGGAGGAAGCGCGCTTACGAGGATTTGCCAGGTTGTGGTTGCAGCTACTCGCAAGTTCGATGTGGATGTACCGACTGACAGCTCTCTTCTGTACGAAATGCCCGGGAAGGAGTCTGCCATTGTAGGGAGCCGGAAGTTGATGCACACTGATGGACTAAGGTATAAAGTATTACTGCTTATATCTTCTCTTCATTCTATCAATTTTGCTCTCTGCTTTCAGTTGTGCATTTCATAAATTTTGTTCTTTACTTTGAGTTGTTGTTGTTTTTCTCTAGTTGCCTTGAAACTTCATGTTGGATAATCCACCACACTGTCAAATATTTTTTGTCTTGTTGGGGTTTCAGGAGCTTTATGAACAACATGGTGCGAATTGGCAAAATTGTTTTCATATCATGTTTGGTTTGTTGATAGTATGAGTAAAATTGCATTCATTTCATTTTTCTCTCATTTCTTATTTTCCCATTGATACCACTAACATTCCTTGATCTCTTTACGAAGGCAGTAATCAATCATACATCTTATTCGACTAGAAAAGATCAGTGCTTTATATCATACTTCTGATTTAACTGAATTATGTATGACTAATCATTTTCACTTCTTCAGTCATTCAGAAAAATCAAATTTTGTTTGCCTACGTGTACAATTTACTCTAATACCGTGCATGGAGCAAAACCATGTCGTCGTTTTGCTACAATTGTATTATTGTTCTTTCTATTGCCGCTCTAGTGTACCCCGAGCTAAGCTCACTCTGAATTGTTTCTGTTTGAAAGAATGAAAACGGAGGAAGAAGCACAACACATGGCAATAGCCGGGCTGACGTGTTCATATATGTGTCGGACGGTGAATAGTCCGTACAGCAATTACAACAACCAAATCTTATGGTTGGGAAAGATAATATTACAATCTCCTATACAAAGATATTATCCTCTATACAACTTGAGAGTCAAGAAATACTCTAAAATCCCCCGTGATCGTATCGTGAAGATGTTGAACGCAGAGACTGGTCCTGAAATCTTGAAACAGTTGTGTGGGGAGACCTTTTTTCATGATGCCAGCAAACTACAGGGAGGACGACAAATGGAGCACCCGAACGTGATCGAGAGACACCTTCTCATGGACGAAGTGAATTTCAATCTCAATATGTTTGGTGTGGCGGTGCTGAACCGGGTTTGAAGGCATGAGACGGCGCTGGTGTTGCCGCAGTAAACCACTGTAGCCGAAGGTAGGGGATGATGAAGCTCTTGTAGAAGTTGGCGAAGCCAGCAACATTCGGCCATAGCATGGGTGACAACTCGGTATTCCGCTTCGGCACTAGAATGAGACATTGTAGTCTAACGCTTGGACGACCAAGAAATCAAGTTATCACCGAGATAAACACAGTAACCCGATGTAGAACGGCATGAGTCAGGACAACCAGCCTAGTCGATGTTAGAATATATAGTCAAAGTCGACGACAAAGAGGTGTGAAGCTGGAGACCGTTAGCAAGAGTACCTTTGACATAGCATAAGATCCATTTGACGAGGGTGAGATGAGGCTCTCGAGAATCGTGCATGTAGAGGCATACTTGCTATATGGCATAGGCAAGATCCGATCGTGTCAGGGTGAGATACTGAAGTGCACTGGCCAGGCTCCGGTACCTAGTCGGATTAGGAACGGGAGAATAATCAAAAGCGGATAGCTTAGCATGAGTGTCAATAGGTGTTGAGGTGGGGTGACATTTGGCCATGCCGGCATGCTATACAAGGTCTAAGGCATACTGACATTGAGAGAAGAACAAGTTGTGAGGAGAGAGGATCATGGAGATGCCAAGAAAAAAATGTAGATCGCCTAAGTCAATCATTGCAAACTCGGTATGGAGCAAGCCAGTGAGATGAGCAAGGAGATGACTGGAGAAGGCAGTGAGGATTATGTCAACGACATAGAGAAGTAGATAGGTGAGACACTCACCATGCTTTAGCACAAAAAGGGAGTTGTCTGACACGGACGAAACAAATCCAAGAGTGCGAATGTAGGTGGTAAATCGTTGGTACCAAGCATGAGGTGCTTGTTTTAGGCCATACAGGGATTTGTGAAGATGACAAACATGAGAGGGACGGGCTGGATCAAAAAACCCAGAATGTTGTTGGGAATAGACAGTCTCATCAAGATGGCCATGAAGAAAGGCGTTCTTGACATCGAGTTGGTGAATAGGCAAAGAGGGAGAAACAACGAGACGGAGAATGACACGAATAGTGGAGGGTTTGATGACGGGACTGAAGGTCTCATCAAAATCAACAACAGGTTGCTGAGAGTAGCCCTGAACCACCCATGTGGCCTTGTGACGAGCGAAGGATCCATCATAGTGAAATTTGTGCTTAAAAATCCACTTGCCAATGATGACATTGGCACCGTGGGGACGAGGAACCAAGGACCATGTATGGTTATCAATGAGCCTGGTATTCGTCTGACATGGCACGGTGCTAGTTAGAATCAGACAAAGTAGTGCAGTAAGTCTTTGGAACGGGAGAGATGGAATCACATGTGGCAAGTAAGTTAAATATGTCCACGGGTGTGACTATACCATGTTTGGCTCGGGTGATCATGTGGTGAGGGCTAGGGGCTGGTTGAGCGATAAGAGGAGCTGGATTGGTAGGAGGAAGTGTTGTCGTATCCGGAACAGAAGATGGTGTGATAGGTGATCAGTCTTCCACGACAGGAAAAACAACAGCGGGAGCAGGAGCTGCCGCAACAGGGAAAAATGATGCCGCGTCAGGGGACTCAGCAGGTGACACTACGGTGACAAAGGTTACTGCAATAAGGAGGAACATTGCCGTGGCAGAGGAGTTGATTGGCCCGGTAGGCGATGGCGATGCTGCGGTAGAGGAGACACGGCCTATGCAACAGCAGAGTGCGACAACACAACAAGTGGTGTCGGTGGAGACTATATTGAGAAGGAAGTCAAGGGAGTAAGGATCCATTGGAGCTGAAGGGGTTTCAAAGGGAAAAATGGACTCATTGAATATGACACGATGAGATGTGATTACTTTGTGGCTAGAGAGATCTAAACACATGTAACCCTTGTGAGTTGATGGGTAGCCGAGGAAGACACAGGCGGTGGATCGGGGTGAAAATTTGTGTGGTGTGGTGAAGGAGAGGTTGGGATAGCACGAACAACCAAAAACACGAAGGTGTTGATATGAGAGATGGTGACATAAGAGTTTCTCATATGGTGTTTTGGATTGAATCAACATGGAAGGGCGTCGTTTCAAAAGATAGAAGTGGTGTGAAGAGCCTCCGCCCAGTAAGATGGAGGCATGTGAGCCTGAAAGAGGAGAGTTTGAACGACGTCATTGATAGTACGAAGTGCACGTTCGGCTTTCCCATTCTATTGAGATGTATAGGGGCAAGAGAGATGTGATGCAATACCATGGTGACGAAGAAACTTGAGGGAAAAGAATTGATGAATTCCTTTCCGTTGTATGTTTGAACTGATAGAATAGGTCATTGAAATTGCGTATGAATGTAGGCATGGAAGGAGATGATAGTGTCCCAGGTCTCACATTTTTTCGTAAGGGAAAGTCCAACAAAAATGGGGAAAATCATCAATGATCACTAAATAATATTGGAGACCGGAATTTCTCATAACAGGTGACGTTCGCAAATCACAGTGAATTAATTCAAAAGGCTTGGTGGAAAATCAAGTGGAACTAGAGAACGACAAATGGACATGCTTGCCTAGCTGACATGCGTGACAAACATGTCGATCTATTTTATTACAAGGAATAAAAGGTAGATGTAGGAGAGATGCCATGGCATCACGACCGGGATGGCCCAAACAGTAGTTCTAGGTGGCGGCGGTGGATGTAGCAAATAGGAGAGCAATTGGAGACATGACAGGTATGATCGGGAAGATGGTCTAGAGATCCTCGTGGCCATTTCAGTGAAGAATCACAGCCTTGGTGTGTAGGTCCTTGATGAAAAAGCCAAGAGGGTCAAATTCAATGGAATATGAATTATCACTAGTGAATTTGTGAACTAAAATTAGACTTTCAATCAAAGAAGGAATGACGATGATATCATTGATTTTGAAAGGAACAAAAGGAGTGTTGACTTTGGCATGATCCATGTGGGATATTGGAATGGTGGAACCATTGTTGACAGTCACCTGGGAGGGAGAAGAAAGGGTTGTAGTATGGAAAATTGTAGCATCTTCTCTTGAGTCCTTGATCTAACCTCCCGGCACTTGGAGGGAGAGGTTGTTCATGGTGGCAACAAGGCTGGCGGAGTTCCATGTTGATGATGATGTGTCTGGGGATGGTGCAATGGTAGGTGCGTATGTCATGTTGTATGCTTGGGGATGGGAGGATGGTCGTGGTCCAAGAACGCTGGCGCTAGTGGAAAGCCATTGCAAACCTTGGCCTTACGCAACTAATAGGTTGAAGCAAACCCAAGGGCCTTGTAGTGTGGGCATCTTACAAGGTAGTTCAGTGCCACGATATCCACTATTCTTGCCATTCTTTCCCTTGTGGTGTCCCTTGCCACGGCCGGAGTTGTTGTCACCATGATCATCACAGCATGAAGAGTTGGAACATGATGACTGTGATGCAACAGAACTGGTGGTGGAACTGAGGAGTGTTGTGCCGGTAACAAGCTTGGATCCAATGATGTTGCACAATTCCTACAACAACAAAGATGAGCAGGCGTTGGTAAAGGTCGGGAACAACACCTACATGGACAACACAGTGGCAACATTGGAGAAACTCCCATTGAGGTCGCGCAGAGTATTAAGGACTAACTTGCGATCAGAGATTGGCTGGCCGACATCACGTAGGGAGTCGTCAAGAATCTTCTGACACTGGTAGTAGGAGGTGATGGAGAGGTTGCCCTAGATGAGTGTCATGAACTCTGCCTCTAGGTCGATGGCCTGGGCGTTCATGTTGTCATGGAAAAGATCCTCGGCATGCGTCCATTGCTCGCAGGCGATCTGATTGGGCTCCATGATGATATCCAAGATGTCATCAGAGATGGAGCCGTAGAACCACTGAGCACAGTGAAGTCGTGTTGAACCCAATCGAGATCATCGGGTTGGGCATCTGTATAATCGACGTGAGGGAGAAGACAAACTTGCCGACCATAGTGAGGAAGAAAGTGCACTACTTGGTGTAGTTTGATGTCTTCAGATCAAGAGACATAGGTATGTGCATCTTGATGCTAGCTATGTTGATAGCTTGGGAGGCGAGCAGGAAGGCCTGCATCATCGTGGAAGCTAGTGGTGGTGCGGTATGAGGACCCCTGGGTTATTTTCGTAAGACCAAGGCCTTCCCGGTCTTATGAAAATAACTCTAGGCCTCAGAGAAATGAAATCCAATTTAACTCCATTTAACTAAGAGTACCTGGCTGAGTTAGAGCAACGGTGACTAAGCATACCACTCCTCTGTGGGTGCTACATTGTGAGCGGTTCTGCAATAGTCCAAGTACACACTTAAAGGAATTAAAGAGCATTTCAAAACAGCGGGTATGTGTCTCGTGTTTTCTCCTAAGATTAGTGACCAAAACGCACATACCCTTATCAATGCCATTCAAAGTCATACTAGGCATTCAACATAATAACTAAGTCATTAAAGAACTTAAGTCTACAACTATTACAAAAGCGGTCGACCGGCCAAATCCAAAATATTACAATAAGTAGCAACGGAAGCAAGATAAATAAACCAAAAGGTCCAGCAAGGTGTGCCCAAACCAGAGGCAACCGACTGGGAGCTAGAAACAACACTATTCATTAGCGTCGCCGAAATCAGTGCTAACGAACTAATCGAGCATAATATCTTTCTCACTTGAACAAGCAGAATCCGGGTTAAGTACAAAATGTACTCGCAAGTCTTACACAAAGTAAAAACTATACATGCTAGAGGCTAATCAAAAGAGAGGCATTAGTGGCTTAGTTTTGCAGAAAATGCAACAATTTTCATCATATATATACTATTTATCAATTACCATTTTGTAAATAGATTTTAAACCAAAGTAAGAACAAGTGACATAGATATACATATAGAGCAAACAATACCAAAGTGACAGCCCACTTTGATAAACTAAAATGCATGAATACCTGTTCATGTCGAATACCAAGTTGTACCATGTCAAATTTTACTTAAGAGTCTAACAATACTAACTCTTGAATCCAAGTCGTCATCTGTAACCGTGGACATGCCTATTAGAATAGATTGATCCTTATAGGGGAGTAATACTTTACCCACATTGACTCGACCAGCCCGTAAGCCTCCGGATAATAACACACTTCCTAGGTATGTTGGCCAGGGAAATCGAGATTTGGTATTGTTTAGCAAGAAAACCCTATTGAGGTAAGTCACCCTTGCGAGATGAACCCCAAACCTAGTACAAGCTACTGATAGAGCTTGCTAAGTAGGCTCGCAAGTTGTGTTGGAGATACCGATACAATGTAAAGAAAGAAAAATAGTGCTCCCATGCATATTATAGAAAATTGCATCGTATCCTACGAACAAATGATCGAACACAAATGTCCTTACACCACTTGGGACTTATCCCAATAAGACCCTCCCCTTACTTAACCAAACGGCACCTATAATACCACATATGGTAGTACAAGTGTTACTTGAATTAACAATGGCACGAAGTTTAGTCCTTAACAATACGGACAAGACAACCGCAATACTTGAGTCTCGTGCACTAAGGCACTCACACTACTAACCACTTGTCCAGACCCAAATCATTTTTAATTTGACAAAAATAAACTAAACAACCAGATTCAAAGATCTGGACCAAAATCATAAAAGAGAAGTGTGCGGTGTTTCCCACGATCGACGGGATAACCTCGTCCATCAGACTACCGTAACTACTAGACTTGCATGGCTAAGCATTCAATATACAATATAGATACATCATCACAACCATCCAATCTTAAGCATATTTGTACTGGAGGTATCAAAGATAACAGCAAGGATAGGACATAGCTTTCTAACACACAAAAATATTGATTTACCAAAATAGTATGCAAGCAAATATCATTGCAATTCAAAATACTAACATAACAAAATATGGGATCAATATGATGCAAAAAAGCAAAGTTCAAATGATGCTTGCCTTGTTGGAATTCTAATTGCTCACTCTCAGTAGCGTAGTCGCTCGCATCTAGCACTTCAGATTCTATAGAAAAATGATACCGAATAAACATAGAGAAAAACCAAAAATTCAAAGTGCTAACAAATGCATGAAATTTCTACAGTAAATAAATTATGATTTTAGATAAATTTAGGTGAAATAATTATTCCAATTGGAGTTTATATGCAAAAGTTATAGCCTTTGGAAAATCAGAATTGGAGAAATTGCTGAAAAATCAAGCTTTGGTCGCTGTTCATCTAAATCTCAACTTTTCGCGAAAATTTGTAGAATAGTGGTGGTGATAAGGATTACATGGTTAGTTAGATAATAAAATTTTATGACTAAAAAATGGTTCATCTCATTTGGAGTTCATATGAATTACTTATGGATTTTTTAAGTTAAAATAATTTCTAGTGTAAAAATAATCATTTACTGAATTTAATTCCAATTCCAAAATTTTCTATGATAGTAACATGTTTAAAAACTATTCCAAAATAATGTACAATATAATTGGAAACTAACAAAATTGGTTTCACTTAATTTGGAGTTGATTTGAATTGTCCATGAATTTTTGAAGTTAAAAGACTTTTTAGTGTAAAAATATTTGTTTTCCAAATTTTTCTAGCGCATTTAATACTTTTTACACTCATCCAATTATATCCTTAGTCACTGACATGTGGGGTCCATTGCATAGTGTTCTCTTCCTTTTATATTCTGAATTAAATACCTACTGACACGTGGGGCCCAATTGTCATTGACTCAGTCCATGCAATAGAGCATAGACCGAAAGTCCATGAGATCAGTCCACACCACATGCACTATGCACTTAAATGTACGGGGCCTGCATGTCATTGAGTCTAATGAAAAACCAGATTATTTAACTCCTAGTTTTCTGTTCATGGGGTCCACCCATCATAGAAACAAAACGATTAAATGACTAATCATTAACCCGACTAAGCGTAATTTAATCCCTAATCCGACATAGATTTCGTTAATCATTTGCTACAGTGTTGGTTGCAATCCTAACAACAGGCACTTCACTGTCGTGCTTGCCACCAGCGATGTAGGCCTTGGCGGCGCGAGCCAAGGCCAGGGACGGGTTCCTAATAGTCTTGCGCACCCTAAGGTATCGGTAGCGATGGCTGGGATAGCCCACTGTGGCAGCGTGATGGCGAGGGGTTGCGCTAGCGCTACGACGAACGTGCATGTGGCAACCCGAGTGCGCATTGATCCAACTATCGCATGCTCTAGCACCTAGGAAATTTAGGGAGCTTACCAGAGAGATGGAGGTGGTCGGAGAAGCTCGGCGGAGTGCTGGCGGTGTGAATGGCGATGGCGGTGTTGCGATCCCTCGTGGAGAAGATTGCTTGAGCACGTCGGGGAGAAAAGAAAGGTTGAGTTAGCTCCAGTGAGACCTAATGATGGTGTCAAAGCAAAGAATCAAAGACTTTATTACCACACCGGAGATGGGAACAAAGCTAGGGTTTTCGGCCGAAAGAGGAACAACTTCAATATTCCAGAGACTCCTATGAGATAATGGCAAAATTAATTAAGGGGAAATCATCCTCAAGTTATGGAACATGATCTGACGAGCAAAGGAGGGGATAAGTCTCATCGGGGACAAGGTTTGCACGGTGGTGGCCTTCGGGGCGCGCTCTGGACATGCTCCGAAGCTGAAGAAGACACTGTCGTGTTTCGGGTGCTACAAGAAGAGACAAAGCTAACATTAGCAAAGATGGAGACGGCGATGAACGGAGAAGAGAGGGGACGCAATGTTGTGGAGCTTACCCGAGAGTAGAGCACGAACGAGCTTCCCTCTCCTCGGCCAACAAGAGGAGAAGTGAGGGAGAAAGAAGGTAGCGAGGGGGTTTTAGCTCGGGAATAAAATGGGAATGGAGACGGTGTGTAGTGGCGATGCACGGGAGTGGTGAATAAGGCTAGTGGATTCAAGGCATCGACAGGGACGCATAGAGGCACTCGACCGCGTGGCGCTCGGCGTCTAAGCGCGCCAATAGGAGGTTGAAGACAGGGCTAACAGGCGGGCCTAGGTGGTCAGCAGCTCTGGGGTGGTGCGGTCGAAGTCGGGCTCGAGCCGATGCATTTAGTTCGTTGGGTTCAACCGAGTCAAGTGGTTTGGTCCGAGTCAACACAGTTGACTGGTTCTGAAATCAAACCTCTACACTTTGACCGGGGGTTTAAAAATAGTAACTAAATTTCTAAAAATCCAAAACAATTTAGAGAGGGTCCTAGGATGACCTAGTACACATATAAATTTTCTAAACTCACTGTTCATGAATTATTTGCTTACTTTTAAATCATTCACCGCAGGGGTTGTTGAATTAAGATTTGAATTTTCTCAAGGTTGATTTGGTTTCTATAAATTTTACAAAATTCATATTTATTCATGATAAATATTTTAAGATTAAAATAAATTACTTCCTAGAGATGATCACAAGTATTTATTGTTGATTTTATTTGGAGCTTCTATTGGAGTTATATGTTTAAACTTTGATTAGTGGTTTTACAATTGCAATAATTTGTGCAGATGCTACAGAAATCAAATGCATCCTCATGAGATGCATATTAATTCAAATAATTAAAATTGGGGTGTTGACATATGGTGGTAGAGGTGAGGGCGCCGATGGTGTGCGTGCCGGTAGATGAGTGGGATCTGGTGGCGAGGTGCTCACCGATTGTCATTATGCGGAATTGAGGTGGAGGGATCATAGATCAATATGATACCATAAAAGAATGAGAACGGAGGAAGAAGCACATCACACGACAATAGCCTGGCCGATGTGTTCATATATGTGTCGGACGGTGAACAGTCTGTGCGCCAATTACAACAACCAAATCTTATGGTTGGGAAAGATAAGATTACAATCTCCTATACAAAGATATTATCCTCTATAGAACTTGAGAGTCGAGAAATACTCTAACACTGTTTACCTTTGTCTTCAATCTTAATTATTCGGCAGAGATCCTGCCCCCTTTCAAAAAATAATTTACTCTAAATATCTAATACACGTACGATTGTTGCATTTAGGTTCTTTGACCGAGCTGCCGCTGTCGCTGCCTCTGATGAACCATCTGGTATCTTCCTACCTAGCCCCTGGCGGCTTTGTACGGTCACACAAGTGGAGGAGCTGAAGATCTTGGCGAGGATGTTGCCTGTGCTACTAACAGGCATAATCTTCGACACTGCAGAAGCTTGCTTCCCGCTGTTCATCGAGCAGGGAAGCGTCATGGACAACCACATCGATGCTTTCGCCCTACCTCCTGCCTCGCTGACAACCTTCAACTGCGTCTGCATCCTTATCTTGGCCCCAGCGTACGACCAGATTCTGATGCCGATGGTGAGTAGGATCACCGGCATGAATCGTGGATTATCTGAGCTGCACCGTATCGGAGTCGGAATGGTTTTTGCGATGTTTTCGATGGTGTCAGCTGCATTGGTTGAGATGGTACGCCTGGACATTGCGAAGAACAGAGGCCTAGTGCACAGTAACATTGAAGTTCCGATGAATATCCTATGGCAGGCACCCCAATACTTGTTTGTAGGTGTAGCAAAGGTGTTCAGCGTGGTTGGTATAATCAAATTTGCGTATGAGCAGTCCCCCGACGCCATGAGAAGCCTGTGCCAGGCTTGTTCTCTCATCACGGTCACACTCGGAAGCTACCTTGTTTCTATCATGCTAAACATCATCAGCTCGGTTACAGTCGGAAGAGGGAGCTCTGGATGGATCCCGGAGAACCTCAACGAAGGCCATCTTGATCACTTCTTCTGGCTGATGGCAGGATTACAGCTCCTGAACCTGCTTGCATTCGTGTACTGCGCCACGAGGTACAAGAGCAAACTAGCTCCTTGAGTCTGTTTCGGATTGTTTGAGCTTGGGACTTGGGAGTGTCTATGTAATGTTTGTGTTGCTTGTCATGTAAACTTAAATTTTGCAACTATTTTCGCCATGTGTGGGCACCTCCAATTCAGGCAAATTTTATCCCTTGATCTGTTCGTTTTGACGGATTGTATCTGTTTCACTCTGGATGTTTGAACTAACACTGGATGGCACATAACTTGAGACTGACTTGTTTTCCCTGTATACAGAAGTCTAGTACTCCAGCTATTACCAACCACATTTATTGCAGTGCTACTGTGAACAGTGGAGAGATTTTGCAGGTAACCAAAAAAGATTTATACAAGGCATAATGAGGTAAAACATTCTGATGCCTTCGTGGATACGCGGTGAAAGTGTCGTAAGAGCTAGAGTACATGTCTTGTATGGCAAGATGATTAGAGATACTCCTTCCGTTTGCGAATAATTAGCACTTTTGATTTTGACCAGTTAAATTTTGTAATCTTCAATCAATAATATTTTCATAAATATTTAGGTTGATCTTATTAAAACGATATTATTAGTTTTTTTGTAAGAAATACTTTCATAATACCATACTTTCACAACATTTTATTAATGTATTTGTATAAAATTAGCAGTCAAAGTTTAACCTTGGAGACCGTGAAAAGTCAACGGTGCCAAGTATTCGCAAACGGAGTGAATATAATAGAATCGGTTATGATTTGTATCTGATATGGTTTCTTCCATATCTCGACTTCATCTTCAAGTCACCATGTACTATATATAATATATATATAAGCCCTCATGGTATCAGAGCGAGTTTACGTCCGAGCCTATTAATAGTCACTACCAAATCTCCGCTGCGCGCTGCCCCCAGTAGAGATGATTCAATCTCCATGATCTAATTTCCTGGAGGCTGCCCTATACATTGTCGATAGTTGTCTCCCTCTCCGATCAATAGATCGGTTTTTTTTATCTGACAAACAGATCGTCCTTTATTCCGATTAGTATATCAGACCTGCTGAGTTGCTTCTTCTTTGTTGCTGACCTACCTGCCAACCGCGATTGACTGCCGCCTCGCCTTCAATTTTTTGTTACTACCGTCTGCATGGTTGCATGCACTACCATGTGCTTCTTGCCACTTTCTTTCCCTTTTTTAATATATTCTGTTTGTTGCATCTTGCATGCATATATATGCATGCACATGCACACCGCCTATGCCCATGATTTTGGTCGTCTTGTTCTCCTGACGTCGGCTTCTCGCGTCTTTGCTCTTCTCCGCGTGGAAGAGAGGACATAATTGGCCCCCTAGAGCACGGTAATTCCAAATCTAGCCCTTTTACTTTCAAAATTTCGTTTTTAGTCCCTTGGATCCACGTCTCGCGCACGGCATCGCAGATCGCACTTTCTTGCCGTCGTCGCACAGACAAGTTCTTCTGTCCCCTACCGCAGCAAGTTGGTTACTGTAGCACAGTAGCAGTTTTCCCAAAAATCTATTTAAATATATTTTTGTAGGAATTTCTAAATATATAAAATGAGCTCAAAAAACTATGAAATTTTTTTTGGAGCCTCCTGGGATAGTGTACTTGATTGTGTAATTTTTTTAAAATTTTATCGGTTATGATTTTTTTCTCTAAAATTCATTTAAATATATTGTTTGTAGAAATTTTCTAATATAGAAAATGAGGTCCAAATATTATGAATTTTTTTCCCAGGCTCCTTATATAGTGTACTTGATTGTGTAATTTTTCCATAATTTTATATGTTCCGAAATTACCTCGACAAATTAAGGGTTTAGGTCTCAAAAATTAGGACAAAAGGTTTCGAAAATTAGGGTTTCATGATTTCATGTAACTTGGAAACATCAAAATTGTTTACATCATGGGAACTTAACAGTGCTAGATACAATGAATAAATAGACCCCGAATCGGGGTCGACACTTAAGTACCCCCTGTTAAATCACGCAGTCTGCGCGTTCTTATGTTATGAAACACTTCCCACCGGTGGTGTCTGCGATTCCTCCATTCAAGAGGAGGGAATACCATTGGTAGGTTAACATGGAGCGGTAGTTCTTTAATGTCAAATAGACATTTTATATATCTGGTTTGCTTCATATACCTATCTTTTTTACCCATTTTGACATCCTTTTGTGTTGGCTTGATAACAAGTAATTCCTTATTAGCCAGCCAGCTAAACAAGGTTGACCCAATGGCATACCGCTCCAAGTCACATGAAATCACGAAACCCTAATTTTCGAAACCTTTTGTCCTAATTTTCGAGACCTAAACCCTTAATTTGTCGAGATAATTTCGGAACATATAAAATTATAGAAAAATTACACAATCAAGTACACTGTATAAGGAGCCTGGAAAAAAAAATTCATAATTTTTGGACCTCATTTTCTATATTAGAAAATTTCTACAAATAATATATTTAAATGAATTTTAGAGACAAAATCATAACCGATAAAATTTTGAAAAAATTACACAATCAAGTACACTATCCCAGTAGGCTCCAAAAAAATGTATAATTTTTTGAGCTCATTTTCTATATTTAGAAATTCCTGCAAAAAATATATTTAAATAGATTTTTGGGAAAACTGCTCTCGTGCTCTGATAAGAACCAACTTGTCGCTGTCGCCGATGGCGGCAGTGCGATCTGCGATGCGTGCCGCAGCATGTGGATTCAGGGGGCTAAAAACGGAATTTTAAAAGTAAAAAGGCTAGATTTGGAATTACCGTGCTCTAGGGGGCCAATTACGTCCAAAATTCCTCCGCGTGCGTCCGCTTCCGCGTCTTCTGTTGTCCATAAACTCCCGGCCACCGCGCACTCTGCAAGCGTCTGCCACCGAACTCTTCTTCCTCGCAGTCTTTTCTTCCACCTCAGATCGGATCTGCTCCTCTGCTCCTTCACCGATACCAGTGTGCGATTCACATTCGACTCCCTAGCGATGTTTTCTATGATCGCTGTATCGTCGGCTTCTCACCTTTCTGCCCCACGGCAATCCTTGTTGGTACTGTTCTCTGCTGTTCTCAATGGCCAATACAGATTTGCCTATATCTTATCACTTTTGGTTGCATGAGTGCGCTACCCGTCTACTCCGGCAACCGCCGTGCTACATGACCATATCTCTTGGGCCGCTGAGTCCTCCCACTCCTGATGCTCCTGCATCTGCCTCAACACTAGTGGCCAGCATGTGCTACCTCGACTACGATGGCCTTTCTTGACTGTGACAATCTCTATATCGACTTCTCACTTCATTGATGTTATCTCTGTCTACGGAGACCTCCCACGACTTCTTGGTCAATGACACTAATCTTCATCACGGGAAACCCTACTTCGATGGTAGACAACTTCACTAACATGGCACTCCTCGTCGGGTTCTACTCCAACTTGAGTGTCCTTATCGGCTTTTTCTCCATCCTGAGCGTCCACAACGTTCCCGCTCCAACTACGAGGGATGCTAAAGTATATATCTTGGATGGCAAGATTATTAGAGAAATAATAGAATCAGTTGGGATTTGTATCCAATACAGTTCTTTCCATATCTCCAGTAGATTAACTTGATCTCTAAGTTATCTTGTACTCTATAAATATGCTCCAAAGCAATACATCCGACAATTATTACAGCTATTCTATCTTCCTTCGTGAGCACAGTTTGGGAAACCAGAACCAACCCATTGGTTCCAGTTTTGGGTGGGAAAGGGAAAAATAACTATCACAAAAAAAAGAGAAAAAAACAGCTGGTTTTCGGGGTCTATTTTGAAATTATGTTTTTCAAGATTTTTTCTTTGAGAACACACAAAAGCTTTGCACGACTTGTTCATAGCGTGGAGAGAAAATGATTACATTGTTTTGCAAGCCTGGGCCCTGAACTGACGAGCATGCTATTAACAAGGGAAAATTTTGAAGGACTAGTAGTGTTTCAGAACACAGCAGCTGACCTAGTTAAAGTGAATGCTCAAATTTATGTCTATAGTGCTTCTGTGACTTGTTTATCTGTGCTGTCATGTAATCTTGAAAGACAACAGTTACTTCCCTGTTTTTTGTTTTCTTATTTCCCCTTGAACTTAGCAGAATAGCTGGTTTCAATTTAGAACCTGAGTCTAGTAGTACTCTCAAGTCTAACGTAATACAGGAAGTGGCTAGGCAAGTAATTTATTTATATAATTCATGTCCATAAGTTTGATGAGCACGAAATCACTTTCTTTACCGATTTGTCTTGTTTCTTCCTGGCATTTTGCTTTCCGGCGTATTGTCAGATTTGAGAGCTTTGAACAAAAAAATTGTGCTTGTAAGAAACTCCAAAAGATCTTAGAAGCGTGCAACTCAATTTATTTTATGATATCAGGGAGTGCACGTCTAAAAGGATCAGAAATAGATCAATAATTAGATACTTTTAGTATAAAGAGACCAGCATAATCTGAATCGTGTATCTCAGGTAAATGTCATGTAACACCCTCCCTTCATCCACCTCTCTTCTCCTCTCTCTCTCCCCCTTCCAGCGTTGACGCCGACACCGACAGCACCGCGCCAGGGCATCGCCTCCTCCACCTTCCCGTCCTCGCCGGGTCCCACCGCTAGTGCTCGTCCTCGAGCTGTCCTCGTGCCCGCTCCAGCGCCGCGCATCCATCCCGCACTCTCCACGTCAACGCCCGTCGCCCGTCACACACCGCGCCTGTCCCCATCCCGTCCTGGCTCTCCCGGCTTCGGTTCCCTCGCCGCCGCATCAACGGGTGTCCCATCCCGGATCCACTCGTGCCGCCTACAGTACCCCTCTGCCACTCCATCTCCTCTGCCACGTGCTCGTCCTTGCCGCCCACCCCGTGCGCCCCGGCCCGCGTCAACGGCTCCTCTCCCCTCCCCCTCCGGCTATAAAGAGCCCTCACTCCCCCCCTTCGGCCCCGTCCCCATCTCGCCCTCCCCACCCCATCCCCCTTCTTCCCGAGCAAGAAGAACCAAGGAGAAGCCGAAGAGGACTTACCTTAGCCGCCGCCACCGCTTCGATGCTCTCCGGCCGGTGAGCCCCGTCGCCGCCACCGCCTCGTGGTCTGCCGCTGCCGCGCTCCCCTGAGCCTTCTTCCCCACCTCCGTGCACTGCCACCCCTTCCTTCTCCCCGCGTCGCCGCTCGTGCCGCCACCCCGCCCCTCCATCCCCCGCTCTCTCTTGCAATCGGCCGGGCGAGAGCCTCCCTCCCCCTTTTCTTTTTTTAGGGCAGCACCCCCCTAGGGCCGCTCACACCGTTTAGGCCCAAGCAGTGGGCTGGGCCGAAAGGTGGTCGTGCGCTGCCGTCGGTTTTTCTTTTTCTTTTTCTTTCCTTTTTCTTTTCTTTTCTGTTTTGATTCAAAAGCTCAAACTTCGGAAGTCCCGCTCTCCGACGTTATAACTCCAAAAATTATGAAACTTGTTTCTAAATTTTTTTAAATTCAAGATCTTGCTAATGGCATAGGTCTTGTTTAATTTAGAGTTGATTTTTTGGTTCTTTTGTATTTATTTGCTCTCTTTGCTTATTTGTGCCTTTTTCCGGTGCGCTTGTCCAATTTGAATTCGAAAACGCGGAGGATCTTCACTTCGATCAAGCACAAGAATATCAAGACCCTCTTGCCTTTAACCCAGACGAGTCAATACTTTGATCATATTGAGCCTAAATTTTATGCAAATTATATTCTTTTAAAGATAGCAAATTGCATGCTTTAATTCCTTAATCAAATGAATGTTAAAGCTTAAGGTAGTTAAATACCCATTTGATGATTAATTAATTATTATGCTTAATCCTTGTCACCGTAGTAACTATGTGGTAATACTAGCTATAGGTTGTACTTAAGCGACATGCTAGTCTTGCTTGAGTACCGGGACATTAAAATGTCCCAATCATCATCTCTTCAAACATAAAAATAAATTTGGGCAGTCATTGTGGGTAAATGACTGAGATGGTTGAGTTGTTGTATTTTTACTCCTCAAAAACCCTAATGTTGCTGTTACTGTCTTGGCGGATAATATGATGGGTCGTATGTTGATGGGTGCTAATGCAGCCCAAAGAATATTGATGTGTGAAATGATGCGCCCAGACAACCCTAAGAACTTAATCTTGTCATGACCTCCCGTGTAAAATAAGTACAACCACAAGTCTGCAAACTGCAACTTGGTTTAGTAGATTTATTGAACCTTGAAAGTCAGTCTCACTGGAGGAACAATAAAGGGTGCAAGTGTGAGTTTGATCACGTTTGAATTGGACACCGATGGTGAAGTGCCTTCTATAGTAAGATGAAGGGGGTGACATCCCGCACCAACATATGGGCGTAACCCCATATAGGTGAAATGACAGAAGGGGCGAGATATTTTGAAAGGTTAGTGTGACGGTCGCTCAACCACATATCTAAGGAATCATGTGGGGTAATGAGTATGACTATCTCTTGTGGGTAAAGTGTACAACCTCTGCAGAGTCTAAACTGTTTAAACAGCCTCACCTACGGTCAAAGGCGGACATAGAAATCCTTACTCGAGTTAATTATATTTCAAAAAAAAACTTTGTGGGTGGTATGAAAATGTGGTGGGCTCACCTAGCCCCGATGTTGGATTTTTCCCTGAGTGTTTGAACTCAGTGATATTAGTAATTGGAGATGGACACAATAAAAAAAAAGAAGCATAAGATAGAGTTTCCGACGGAGGGAACCTCTGCTGTTATAAATATTGCACAATTACTTTCTTTAATAAAAATAAAATTTGGTAAAAATACTAAGTGATAGGAATTTGTAATTACGATAATTGAACATTGCTTTAGCAAATAAAAGAAATCCGAGTCATCCTTGTTTAGCCTTGCATGTATATTATTGCATTGTGTGTTGGCTCGCGAGCACGGAAGTTGTGCTCATCTCGCTCTCTCCCCCAAAACCCTCAGAAGCAGGAAATCCAGAAAATTACGACTACTACGAGGATCCAGAAGTTGGAGGCCCAAGAGATAATGAAGCGTAGTGTAGTCTTTAGCTGTTCTAGTCTCACCCGAGTCCAGTTGACTCCATCGGTGCTTACGTGCATCTAATATTATCAAAGTCTTTGGTTAATATCGGACGCACATGGGTTTTCCCAGTCACTTGCCTGTGGAGAGATGTGCTCTCACCCTTTTTGCTTCCATTGTCACTTCCGCTTTTGTAATATAATCAGTATTGGCCTGTTCGGCCCTTATTGTAAAACTTGACCCGACGCGGTCTATATAAACTCTGATGTGCTAAATTAATGAATGGTATGATTTTACGCCATGTATGAATTGATTCAGTGATGTATTTTGTGAGTGCTAGCTACTGATCCAGGGAATAGCACAGTGTTTCACAAAGGATTCTGGATTAAGAAATCCGGATCCGACAGGTCAATCGACCCTTCAAATATGCTCCCTTCTGTATCATTGTTCCTGTATATTATCGCGGTGCATATATAGACAATAACGCAATAGGCATGTACTTCAGCATTGGCCAAGCCTGATTTCAGACTTGCCAAAATGAGCAAAGTTGACAATTGCAATTCAAGTTCTTTAGTGGATGAAGCATGCCTTGGTGAGGTGTGGCCACTTCTTCTTTGAATAACTTCTATATCTCTTTCAGCTGCATCTTTACAACTGAAATATTTGAACTTTGTCAGATGTGTGTGTACTGTGTGGTCGATGTCCTATATGCTTATTTGCCATTTGAGTAGATTTCCCAGTGAATTTTTCGGCGAAATATATGTGCTAGCTGTTCAGCAAAATTTGTGATACGTTCTCCCCTGCAAAAGCAAAATTATCCTACATATTCTTGAAATTGGTTGATTTTATTATTTATTAACTTGAGATTATTCTTTTTCTTCCCCACAACAAAACTTATCTTCGTCCAAGCTTGAATGCAACAGGGATAATTTTAACAGCACACCTGTAAAGGTCTTAGTGCCGTATTGTGTAAGTGTTGTGGACCCTTTTTGTGGGAAGACATACAAGAGGAGACCCAAACTGTAACACCCCGATCCAACACGGAGCTCGGAATACCACTAAACTACATTAACTATCAATTTTTAACATCAATTAACAGCAAATATATCAATGATAAAACCCATCAATGGGTCACATTAACACAAGCATAACAATATGTCAATAATAGATAATTAAATACTAGGAAGCATGGCAAGATAATAAATCGAGATTGACGCAAACGAATCGAATAAAGTATATTAAATGAATAATAAACTCCAACATGCTATCTATGGCTAAGCAATACAATCATGTCCTAATTATAAATCATCAAAACTATAATAAGAGTTCTCATATCCAATGATTCAAGTAATCGAGTGTAGGTTGTGGTTCCACGTGCATTAGCCCTCCCAAGTGAAATGTTGTCAACGATCACCTAAAAACAATAAAAGAGAAATAGTAAGTCTATGACTCAACAAGCACAATAATAAATAATGAACAATATTCAATTCATCTATACACAATATCATCATCAACTTCATTATTTACTCATCTTTCTTCTCATGCTCAAATCTCAAATTCTCTTTTCATTAAATGCAAGGTGTCTCTACACTACATGTCCGCTTTCACTTTTCTTCACGTATGCCGGCATAGCATGGGTGAACACTCGTGATAATGTTCACCCTCTCATCAAGTCCATCCTCAACGGATCGGAGACCTCATCCACTCTCGTGGAGTCTCTACCAACAAGGTAGATGTGTGATCACCATAACCACTTTCTGTTATTATGAATGCACAATTTATCATAGGTTCAACAATAATACCATCATCCAACATTCTTGAATTCATCGATACGATTAATATCATGACCATTCACATTGTTTATAATTAAATAAAATAAAAGCATAAGCAATATAATGGTAATGAGTGATAAAGAATACAACGATAGCATGCAGGCTAGAGAGATTCGGCAGGGTGCAAGGGAGGCTGGCGGCTAGCTAAGCTAGGATTTGGGGTCTGGCTGCTCCCCCCCTTCCCTTTTAAGTAGCAGTTCGGCTCTCCCTTTGGGCCAAAGGACAATGGGCCGAAGGCCCAATTCTATCCCTCCTTCCAAATTCTAAATTTTCAACTATTGAACTCTATTTTAATTCCCTTTCTAATTCATTTAATTCTCCAAGGTTAAATGGGATATTATAGAAACCAATACATCAAGCCCTTCCGGCTACTTCTACTTCAGCTGAGAAACATGAAGATTAATTCCATAGGTTTGCTATTAGAGATAAGTTAGTATATCCCTTCAGGATATTGTAGGTTAATATATTGTTCCCTTCAAGACACTTAGGAATTAGGAAGATGATTAGTATTAGGAAAGGAATGTGTTAGTTTGCATCCACTAAAGAAGGTCCAACCTGTTAGAAATAATGCACGGATCAATAGGGACAAGAGACACGAATTTTTACGTGGAAAACCCTTACGGGAAAAAACCACGGGCGCCAATCGACGATGATCACTATATGAGGAGTGTTTACAAAACGCCGGGAGATTACAATGAGGCGTCAGGCGTCAACCCTCCCCGTGCGGCTTACAAGAGGTATATAAAGGGGGTAAAAGGACTTAGAGTCCAAGTAAGAAACTAATCCGCTAATATGGCAACTAATCCGGATACTTCCATATTAGAAATTCGGATCACAATATATCCCATATTCAACAATCTCCACCTTGAGACGAATTTCCTCTTGTAGCATAATAAAGGATCATCAATCACCAAATATCTCCACAATAAGATAAAAATCACCGTGCGCCAACTACTCTCTGGGACTAGACTGTAACACCAACTAAGCTTGAGCAAAGCTCAAACTTAGTAGTAGGGACTGGCTTTGTCATCATATCAGCTGGATTATCATGAGTACTTATCTTGCATATCTTGACATCACCTTGAGCAATAACACCTCGAATAAAGTGATATCTCACATCAATGTGCTTTGTTCTCTCATGGAACATCTGATCCTTTGTAAGGCATATAGCACTCTGACTATCACAAAATATAGTAGTGCAAGAATTATCTCCACAAAGCTTAGTATACAAACCTCTCAACCAAATAGCTTCTTTACAAGCTTCAGAAATAGCCATGTATTCTGCTTTAGTAGTACATAAAGTAACAGTAGTTTGCAAACTTGCCTTCCAACTAACATCACAACCACCAATTGTGAAAACATAACCTGTGAGAGACCTCCTCTTGTCTAAATCACCAGCATAATCAGAGTCAACATAACCAATAAGTCCATCTCTAGAATTTCCAAACTGCAAACAAGCATTAGAAGTGCCACACAAATATCTGAAAATCCACTGAACTGCTTTCCAATGCTCTTTTTCAGGATTAGCCATGTATCTACTAACAACACTCAGTGCATGAGATAAATCAAGATGAGAATAGACCATGGCATACATAAGAGAACCAACTGCACTAGAATATGGAACTCTAGACATATACTCAATATCATAATCTAACTTAGGACATAAAGCTGAAGATAATCTGAAATACGTAGTTAATGGAGTACTCACTGGTTCTGCATCATGCATATTAAAACGACGAAGGATCTTCTCAATATAACCTTTTTGAGTAAGGTATAACTTGCCAGATTGCCTCTCTCTAATAATCTCCATGCCAAGAATTTTTTTTGCTGCACCTAAGTCCTTCATCTCAAATTCATTACTCAATTGTGCTTTCAGTTTTGCTATTTCTGACTTATCTTTTGCAGCAATCAACATATCATCAACATAGAGAAGCAAATAAATAGCTGAACCATTAACAGTCTTTAAATAAACATAACTGTCATAATCAGACCGCTTAAAATTATGAGAGAGCATAAAGGTGTCAAATCTCTTGTACCATTGTCTAGGAGATTGTTTCAAACCATAAAGAGATTTCTTTAATCTACAAACAAGGTGTTCTTTTCAGAATAACAAAACCTCAAAGTTGGTCCATATAAATGTCTTCTTCCAACTCCCCATGTAAGAATGCAGTTTTAACATCTAATTGCTCAAGTTCATAATCATGCATGGCAACAATACTGAGTAAAGTGCGAATAGAACTATGCTTCATAACTGGAGAAAAGACATCATTAAAATCAATACCTGGAATCTGACTATAGCCTTTAGCAACCAACCTTGCTTTATACCTTGCTGGTTCAATAGGAGAAATACCTTCTTTTCTTTTGAGAATCCACTTGCAATGAACAGGCTTCTTCTCCTTTGGCAATTTCACTAATTCCTAAGTGTCATTCTTTTCAAGTGACTCCATCTCATCATGCATAGCAGTTATCCACTTATTACAATCAGTGGAGCTAATAGCCTCAGAGTATGATGAACGTTTTGAATTTCCTTCAATTTCTTCTGCCACACTCAAAGCATAAGCAACAATATTAGCTTCTTTAATCAACCTCTTGGGTGGATTAATCTCCCTCTTAGGCCTGTTAACTGCAATAGATCGTTGTGGTGGCTGCTCAACAATGGGAGTATCCTCAACAATAGATGCATCATGAACAACGGTATTTTCCTTATCTGATGTGTTACCTGAACCAACAGAGTGCTCCATCTAAACACTTGAATTCCGCTCACTCTCAACAGGAACGTTAGTAAGCAGTTTATCAGGAAACATAGCAGATTCATTAAAGACAACGTTTTTGCTAATCACAAACTTCTTTGTTTCAGGATTCCACAACTTATATCCTTTAACACCAGATTTATAACCAAGAAAGATGCACTTAATAGCTCTAGGCTCTAATTTTCCATTATCAACATGAGCATAAGCAGTACAACAAAAAACTCTCAATTCTGAATAATTTACTGGGAACCAGACCATACCTCAATTGGAGTCTTCTTTTCAATTGCAATATTGGGTGACCGATTAATAAGATAGCAAGCAGTGGAAGCGGCTTCAGCCCAAAAACGCCTATGCAAACCTGCATTAGACAACATGCAACAGGCCTTGGAAATGATGGTCCTGTTCATACGCTCAGCTATAACATTTTGTTGAGGAGTACCAGGAACGGTGTAATGCCTAACAATACCTTCAGTCTTCCAATATGATTCAAATTCATCAGAACAGAATTCCATCCCATTATCAGTGCGAAGTTTCTTTACCTTCTTTTCAGTTTGTCTTTCAATCACAGTCTTCCACTCATTAAGTGCTGAAAATGTTTCTGACTTATGCTTCAAGAAATAAGGCCACACTCTTCTAGAATAATCATCAATAATTGTTAACATATAACGAGCACCTACTAGAGATGTCTTCGAGATGGCCCCCATAAATCAGAATGCACATAATTCAAAATACCTTCTGTAGTATGAACTGAGGTATTAAATCTCACCCTTTTGTGTTTGCCAAACACGCAATGCTCACAAAATTTCAACTTGCTGATGCTATGTCCATCAAGAAGTCCTCTCTTACTCAGTTCTGCCAAACCAAGTTCACTTATATGTCCAAGACGCGTATGCCAAAGATTAGTAGCATCAGAATCAGATAATGAATTTGAAATTACAGCAACATTACCTGATATTGTAGTACCTCACAGATGGTACAAATTGGCAGTTTTAATATCAACTTTCATCACAATAAGATAGCCTTTTGATACCTTTAAAACTCCACCTTCACCAGAATACTTGTACCCTTTAGCATCAAGAGTACTCAAAGAGATGAGGTTTCTTTTCAAATCTGTAATGTGCCTCACATCCGTCAAAGTTCTGACAATGCCATCAAAAATCTTGATCTGAACTGAACCAATTCTTGCAACCTTACAAGATGAGTTATGGCCCATCAACACAATACCATCTTCAACAGGTTCATAGGTGGCAAACCAATCCCTATTTGGGCACATATGAAAGGTACAGGCAGAATCAAGAATCCATTCATCATTGGTCTTAGCACATCCAGCAAAGGCAACAACGATTTCTCTATTAGGACTATCATCAGCAGCAAGAGAGACTTTACCTTCATCATCTGGTTTACCTTTTAGCTCATAATGGTCAGTTCTCTTTTCTTTATTCTGAAGCTTCCAGCATTCAGATATGTCGTGCCCACTTTTCTTGCAATATTTGCACGACTTGTACTTGCCTCTAGATTTCGACCAGTTCTTGTAGCTGTTCGAACTTTTGCCTCGGGGTTCATTATTTGAGTTCTTCTCCTTTTGCCTGCCACGAACAAACAAGTCTTCTCCTTTCGAGCTTGAATTTTCAGAAGGTACCATCTGTTTCATCTTCTCCTTAGCATGCAAATCTTCATAAACTTCATTAAGAGTGAGAGTGTCTCTACTATATAATATGGTATCTCTGAAATTTAAAAAAGAACTAGGCAAGGAACACAAAATAATAAGACCCAAATCCTCATCCTCATATTTTACCTCCATCGACTCTAGGTTGGCAACGATCTCCTTAAATGCCGAAAGATAATCAAGCACCGATTCTCCTTCTTGCAATTTATGAGAGTACAACTTCTGCTTGAGATGCATCTTGCTGGTGAGATCTTTTGTCATGCAAATTTTTTTTAGCTTCAGCCATAATGCAGCAGTTGTCTTCTCCTTCAAAACATCCTGTAAAATATTATTTGACAGATGAAGGTGAATCTGAGATAAAGTCTTACGGTCTTTACGCTTGCCATCTGCGTTCCATGCAGTAGGTTGTTTCGCAAATCCTTCCAATGCATTATCCAGCGATGGTTAACTCCCAGCGACGGTTATCAGCATAGCTTTTCTGCCTGGCTTGAGTAGCCTTCAGCTTTTCTCGGATTGACTTGACTTGATCTTCGGCTTCCTTCAAAATATCAGGTCCAAGGACCTGTCCTTCTCCAGTTTCGGTCCAATACAAAGGTGTCCTGCATTTTCTTCTATAAAGGGCTTCAAACGGGGACATCTGTAGACTTGATTGGTAACTGTTGTTGTAAGAAAACTCTACGTACGGCAACATCTCCTCCCAGTTGGCCTGGCTCTCTAGAGCACAAGCTCTCAACATATCCTCTAGGATTTGGTTTACCCTTTCTGTTTGTCCATCGATTTGGGGGTGGTAGGCAGTGCTGAAATTCAAATTAGTGCCCAGCACGCTGCACAACTTCTACCAAAATCTCAAGGTGAACTAAGATCCTTTGTCCGATACAATATTCTTGGGAACTCCATGTTGACAAACTATCTTTGCCATGTATAGCTGTAACGTCCTATTTGTCTTAGAGTTCTTGCCGGATTTCAAAACTTAAAAAAGAACCATTTGATCTATTTGTTTGCTCAAGCTTAACTTAGAACTTTGGAAAAATTAAAGGTTTAACTTGAATTAACTTAACTACAACTAAAGCCTTTTAGCTCTTTGTGCATTGTTGGAGTTCTTTGTTGTTCTTTGGCTTTTGGCCCTTTTTCTTTGTTTGCCTTCTGTGCCCCTTAGCCGAGTTTTCCTCTTTTGGACCTCCTCCTGGAACCATTCCCTTCGTCCTTTGGACCTCTCTTTTGTAGATCTTGATCGTCAGGACCTCCCCTTTGTAGATCTTGATCGTCAAGACCTCCCTTTTGTAGATCTTGACCGTGAGGACCTTCCTTGTACCCTTTTGCCCTTGAGTTTCTTAGCCTTGGACCTCTTTTCTGGATCTTCGCTGTTAGATCCTCTACCCCTTTGAATCCCATCCCTTGAAACGCCTTTGTACTAGACCTCCTTTCAGTCCAGATTTAGTGCGCCTTCCCCTCTCTAGGACCATTGGATTCTCCTTGGATGGCCCGATTGAGAAGAGGTGTTCGGATGGTTCGAACGTTCCCTTACATAGTGGAGCGTCCGATTAAGTTTGGATGGCCTCGATGTAAGTACGCATTCGCGCGGTCCGAACATCCCCATCTCCTTGGACCACCCGATCAAGATCGTGTGGCCCTGGTTTGTGCGCCTTTTTCCTTAACCCTTGGACCTCCTCTTTTCCTCAGGACCTCGTTGCCTTTGGTCTTTTTGCAAATACCACTCTCTTTCGTCACGACCACCCTATGTGGTCATGACCTCTGATCTTTTTGCAAAGACCACTCTCTTTCGTCACGACCTCCCTATGTGGTCATGACCTCTGGTCATTTTGCAAAGACCACCCTCTGGTGGAGTAGGGCCTCCTCCAATTCCTCCTCCTTTGCAGGACCTCCTCCTTTGGTCACGATTTTTTCCTATTGCTTTGACCAATCTCTTTGTTTGAGCCAGCTCTATCCCCTTGTCCTTTCCGCACACCTGGCAGCGGAAAGTCTGAACATTTAATGTTGCTGCAGCACATCGAATGTAGTCACATCTGAGGTACTTTGTTCCTCCTTTTGATGGCTTGCCTTGTCTTATCCTTGTACTTTTGCTCACCTACTCTTGACACGTTGCCCTGAGCCTTAGTGCTCTCACCTTTGCCTCTCTCTTGCTATTGGTAGCCGAGAGAGCTCCCCTTCACCACCCTTTTACCTCGTTCCTAGCCTCTTTGCTTTCACCTTGTTCTCTCCGTGCTTGAGATCCAAGCTCACTCTCCCTTGAGTTGGACCTCCTCTCAAGCCAGGACCTCCTGTTCTTCTGGTTTTAAGTTGGATTTGCTTAAGTTCTTTTGTTCCTTTTTGAGTTCTTTTGCCAGAGCTTGTCTTTTATTTGGTTCTTTGCGAACGTGTAGGTTTTGAGTTCGAAGAGGAGTTCTTGGATTCAGCAGCCTCTACCGAAGCCTCCCCTTTGCTCAACGTAGACAAGTCAGAGACCTTTGATCATTATTGAACCTAGCTTTTCAAATGCATATTATTTTACTTTATCTTGCATGTCTACTTTTGTAACAAAGGTTTTGGGCAGTAGTTTTACCTACTTGACACTATCCATCCTTGGGTATTTGTACTTATCATGTTGGCATGATTTCCCTCAGAAACCTTAGTTGGGCTGGTTTTGTTGGCACCCTTCGTTTTGCCAACTTGGGACCGTAGTATGCTTAGCTTAGCTTAGAACCTCGTGAATAGGAGAACCTTGTTTTTCTTTCTTTAATAATCTTGACTAATAAACTATGGAATTTGTGGTGTGATTCCACTTTTGTGCACTTGTGGTGTGAGGCCATAGTGTGTCGATTGTGGTGTGATGCCACCTTGTTAATCTTGTGCCAAGACTTGGTGGTTCTTTGGCTTGGGTGAACCCTAAAACCATTTTATGCTCAGGCAAGAAGGTCGGGAGTGAGTAGTGGGTGCTCTAGGGTGGTGCCCTAGAGTCACGTTGGTTTGTGGATGATCTTGCTTGAGTAGCAACTAAAGACCTTACTTTGTGATCCAATGTCTGGGTATTTTCGTGCAACCACAAGACCACTTTATGGGGGGTGGTCTCGGCCAAATAATTAGCAAAGAGTTGGATTGGTTCTGATTCCCATGGGGAGGTCCTTAATGATCAGTGCTAACAGAGGGGAGGTCTTGAATGGCTCAGATCTCCATGGGGAGGACTTCAACGGTCAAGATCTACCCAGGATGGTCTTAAAGGTTAAGATCTGGGGAGGAGGAGGTCCTGAGGTTTTCTTTGCAAAAGACCAAGGGGTTGTCTTTTGCAAAGAGGACTCCAAGGGTGATCCCGAGGGTGGTTTTTACAAAAACAACTACGGGGGTGGTCTGATGCACGAAGGTGATCCTAACAGTCAAGATTAAAACCAAGGAGGTCCTTAACGATCAGGATCAAAGCTAGGGGAGGTCTTGGCAACTAAGGTTTTGCAAAAGGGAAATCCTACGGTTAAGAGCTATCCCACAGAGATCTTTAACGACTGAGATTACACCTAGGAGGTCCTGTGATTTGCCTAAGTTACGACAACAGTACAGAATCTCGCGCTTTTCTCGCCAGCTCGCCGCCGGCGACTCCGATCACGACGGTGCAAGCCAACGGCGGCAAAACGTGTGCAATACAATTGCGAACATTTTGAGGGTACTCTCGACGGTGGAGCTGGCCTAAGACGCCGACGAGCTGGAGAGGGGCAGAGGAGCAAGTACGGCCAAAACCGAAAATGGCGAAAAGCTCCACAACGACCTAAATCAACAGGTGCTCGAGCACTAAGGGGCTATTGCGAACGTACCTGGGCCCAGAGGAGGTCCGGAGGAAGTCGGAGGAGTTCTGGCGGCGGAGACCGACGCCGGAACTGAGGACGACAATGGGGACAAGAGCTCCTGAGCGACAATAGAAGCGGAGAATGGTAACGATAGCTTCGCGATGGCCGAGAGGTGGTCTAGGAGCCAGGAACTGAAGGGGGAGTCCTTACCGGAGTCGGGGACGAAGAAGACCACCTTCGGCCGCAATCCGCGCAAACTCGAAATTGGGTAAGCCCTACGAAGGTAACCCAAAATAGAGTTAGGGGATAGTTTTGCGGCGAACCAAGGTTCCAAAGGGAGCAAAAAGCAGGGCAAGAGGACCACTGGAGCCCTGCCAACAACGAAGAGCTCGGATGGTCAGAAATGGCGGAAAAGATGGCTCTTAGTGATTTGCGCACCATACACAGAGAGAAAGCTAGGAGACGCTGTAAAAGAGCACAAGGAGGAGCTCGGAACCTTTTGTAGATGGTGAGCAATGGTCACAAGCAGAGAGGAGCTCCACGGTGAGCTCAAGTCCAAGCTCTGCCGCGAAAAGACAGAGAGGATGGGAGCAGGTAGGGGAAAGAGGACTTTAGGGCAAGGCGTTGACGAGCATTTAATGCACAGGACAGGAGACGTTGACGAGGACGAGCGCGAGGTGACAAATCACTGCGCACTCACTGACCACTCCATGGCTCTCGTGTGCGAGGAGGAAGAAGAACAGCGGAGGAGGTCAGGGAGGTCGTGGGCGTTGGATTGATATCCAACGGCTCAGATTTGAGGTCGCTCTCGGGAGGTCCGAAGCTTTCCGCGAACGTGGACCGTCCGATGGAGATCCAATGGCCGAAACGCCACGCACCACTTTGAGTGAGCCCGAGTGCAGCTAGGTGACTTCGCTTGACCAAGTCAAGTGGTTGGGCTCGGGTCTGACTCGAGCCCAACAGTGATTTGAATTTAGGATTTAGAATAGAGACAGAAATTTGAGGAATTATTTGAGGTAGCAAACTAACTCCAAAAGTTCTGAAAGTTTTATAGGAGCTTCCTAACTTTAGGGTTGACCTTGTATAAATTTTTCAGAGGTTTTCATGCAGTGCATTTTTCTCCAAATTTTCTTCAAGGTTCTGAGCTAGGATTTGACTTAAAGTCAAACTGGTTTGACTGACCTCTAAAAATATTCAAACAATTTCCAAAAATTATGAAATTTTTCATAGGGGTCACACATTAACCCTAGGACTTAGTAAAAATATTTTCAAGGAGTTGAACACATGAATACTGAGAGAAGTTTTTAATGGGGTCAAGACTTGGTTCAAAATGACTTGTGATGTTGGATTTCCTTAATTCCTTTTACAAGAATTTTCAAAACATACAGGAAGCACAAGATGTAAGAAAAAGTTTTAATTTCTACCCATTTTCTTACATTTGAAACACAAGCCAATACTTAGGATGTTACAGCGACACAACAGCATTTAATGCGCGAAGACTTTCGCTGCAGCAGAGACACAACGGGATGAAGGAGAAGGTGAGCAGGGCCTACCAAGTGGTGCTAGCCAAAACTCAAGAGGGTGGTCCAACCAAAGGAGTGGTTGCACCAAAATGGTGGTCTTTGCAAAAAGACCAGGGGGTGGTTTTTGCAAAAAGACCAAAGGGGTGGTCGTGACCCAAGGGTGGTCTTTGCAAAAAGACCGAGAGGGTGGTTTTGCAAAAGACCAAGAGAGTGGTCCTGCAGAGGGGGAGGTCCTGAGGAGGGAGGAGGTCCTAAGGACAAGGAGGTCCAAAGGAAGGAGGAGGTCCTGAGGACAAGGAGGTCCAAAGGAAGGAGGAGGTCTTGAACGGTTAAGATATTCAGGGGGAGGTCTTGAACGGTTAAGATGTTCAGGGGGAGGTCCTGAAAGGTCATGATGTGCAGAGGGAGGTCCTAAACAACAAAAAGGTGGCCGAAGTTAGACTAGTCGAGGCCAAAAGACTACAAAGAGGGCTGTCCGATTCAGATTGAACGGTCTACAAAGGTTGGGACGTTTGGACCGCCAAACACGAAAACACGATCGAGCCGTTCAGACGCGATCGGAGGGTTCACAAAGAAAAGAAAGTTCGGACCGCCAAATATACAAAGGAGACTGGGCCGTTCGATTCAGATCAAACGGTTTACCAAGGGAGGAACGCTCGGACGCGCGGGTCGAGCAGGAGAAAAGGGAAAACAAAACCAAAGAACTCCAACAAACTCAAAATCAACCTGATTAGTTCAAGTTGGATTTATTCATATTAAAACTCCAAATTTTCCAAAAATCTCCTAGTTAAGCTTAAGCAATTAATAAAACCGAATGATTATTTTTATTTTAAAAATCTTCAAAAGCTCGGGAAATTTGGGACGTTATGTCTATTATATACTAAAAGTTGATGACATGTGGTTTACAACTACTAAGAAATAAATAAATAGCCTAGAAATTCTCACAAAAAAAAAATCGGCTCTTAGATTGGTGGACCCTAATTATGATTGATAGCTCATAACCAATGGATGCTACAAGAAAATTGAACACATGCTAGAAATTCTCAAAAAAGAAATCTGGCCATTCATTTGGAGGATCCAACTTTTGATTAAAAGTCACAGCCATTAGATGTAATTAGGCAACATATTTAAACTCAAAAATAGGAGATAATGGATATGTTTTAAGATTAAAAGATAAGAAGGAAATTAATGTAAGAAAATAGGGCTTAGCCTAAATAGACGACACATAAACACAAAGAAGGAACCCTAACCGACATACGTTCACTTAGCTATCTTTACGGGCTCAAATAAGGAAGAGTTTTTGTAATAAAAACAAAAAATAGAAATAAAGAAAATATTTTTTTTTAAAGGGTACAAAGGGGATGCACACCACGCGAGTGTGTCCTCTACATATTACACACAAGGAAATTTGGAAGCCCTAAGGCATCACTAAAAGATAGATGCTCGCATACGCGTGTGTACGAAAATTATTTAGGCGAGATACACTAGGTTAATGTGAGAATTTCTCACCACTTGTTTGTATTTATGTATAGATACTGGTACAGAAATGCACATTCGATTATCTATTATGATAAGGATTTGATTGATCGTTCACTGTAATGCTTCTCCCCGATGAAGCAGCCATGGAAGGGTGCTGCAATTCTTCCCGCCTCTTCTCTGGTCTTCTTCACTAGGAAGCTCTCTCCACCACCACCTTTAGCCTCTTAAGTCGCACCGTCGTCTCAGCCTATCCTCCCCTCTCGTACATGTCTTTCCTTTGCATCTTCTTCTCCCCATCCTCTCTCTCCAGACTGGTTCAGCTGCGGCTCCTCTCTCTCCATCGGCAATGCGTGTCGCACCGCGTCCGACGCGTGTCGACGCGCCACAAAAAATTCGGACACACGAGTCCTGGTAACACTGATCAGTACATGAAAGTTATGTTCGATTTTCTACTGTGATAAAGATTTAATAAATCGTTCACTGTCATGCTTATCGATTAGGACGGCATTCAGTCTAAACTGTTAGTATCATGTTGACTTCTGAATCAAGTACAAAATTTAGTGGAGATGCATGATTACATTCATTTAACTTCAAACAGTTGATAATGCAGGGACAAGTCACAGCACCAATGCAAATTAGCTACAATAGAAAATCTCATCTAAATCTTTGCAGAGGCCAAGTTAATTTGCTCACAATGCAAACATGCCACTATTGTTCAGACTATTCTTCTCAGCTCATGCTTCACAGTTGTCTCCAAATCCCACACGAAACTGCATCACATTACAATTTCTTCTTTGGTTGGACCTCCACTACCTCTTGAACTGGAGAATAGAGACAGAAAGCTATCTAGCACTGGGAAGCATGCTAAGTAGTGCAGCTCCATTGCACTAGTTAGTGACTTCACCATTGCAAAGCACAAAGCAGTGCAAAAGAGGCACTCCCAACACTCCAGTTGTCATTTTCAGAATGTGCAATCGTTGTATAAAAAACTTGTTAACAGAAGGGGCCGGATCAGTGCATGCGCAGCCGCCCATTATCGCGCTGACTTGGCCTACCAGGAAACAGTATAATTCATCGATCGATCACTTTAACGGCCTATAAGAACATGGCAAGAAGCCATCGACTGTGCAAGTAGCCCTAGATCAGTGTAGTAAGACATGGAGTACACTCACTGCTGCAAGTTGCTGCTTGTGTGTTCAGTTCTTGTACTGAGCTTTTGTAGTCGAGGTGCGAGGTGCGAGCTAACCGACGATTTCTATGACAACACATGCCCTGATGTGTACCCCATCGTCCAGCAGCATGTGTTCGCTGCCATGAGGGCTGAGATGAGGATGGGAGCCTCCCTGCTTAGGCTCCATTTCCATGACTGTTTTGTCAATGTATCCACTGTTACCTACATATCCTCTGAACTTACTCTGAATGTGCTACATGTACAGTTGTGTTCTATATGTACAGTTGTGTTACAGTTACTGAAAATTGTGTAATTCATGCAGGGGTGTGATGGTTCGATCCTGCTGGATGGGGACAGTGGCGAGAAATTTGCGCTTCCCAACCACAACTCCGTCAGAGGGTACGAGGTCATCGACGCGATAAAGGCCGATCTCGAGAGTGTGTGCCCCGAGGTGGTGTCCTGTGCTGACATTGTAGCCCTTGCAGCTGGCTATGGAGTACTCTTTGTAAGCATCTTCCATTATGTCAGATACATTCAGTTTGTCAGACAAGGTACTAACACTGTACGATTGTTGTGCCATGTACCGATTTGTTCAGAGTGGAGGGCCTTACTATGATGTTCTTCTTGGAAGGAGAGACGGTTTGGTGGCAAACCAGTCCGGAGCAGACAACGGCCTGCCTGCGCCGTTCGAACCGATCAGCTCGATCATAAAGAAGTTCAATGATGTCGGCCTGAACACGACCGATGTGGTGGTCTTATCAGGTATCAGTATCGTAATGAGCACAAACCAGTCTATTAATTTCATGGTTCAGTACTTGTTTTGCTTGCTTAGATAATCTGTGCAGTACTGCAGTTGCAGTGCTACTTCCTGAAACTTTCACAGTGCATGTTTCAGAGTACATGCAACTCTGTCAGTTCTGGAACTTCATAGCAGCTCACTTGGAAAGTGCCACAAAGATTTGATCAATTATACACAACTCATGATCTGTTTTTTTCGCCATGTCAAGATTTGACAAGCTCATCATCTGAATCTGGAAAATTACTATAAATCAATAGGAGCCCACACAATCGGGCGAGCCCGGTGCGCGCTGTTCAGCAACCGGTTGTCGTCCACCGCAAGTTCGGCCGACCCGACGTTGGACGCCACCATGGCCGTCAACCTGCAGAGCCTCTGCACCGGCGGGGACGGCAACCAGACCACCGTGCTCGACATCAACTCCGCCGACGTGTTTGACAACCACTACTATCAGAACCTCCTGAACAAGAAGGGCCTCCTGTCCTCCGACCAGGGCCTCTTCTCGAGCACTGACGGCGTTGCCAACGACACGAAAGCGTTGGTGCAGACTTACAGCGTCAACAGCGAGCAGTTCTTCTGCCATTTTGGTAGATCCATGGTCAATATGGGGAACATTAGCCCCCTGACCGGCTCGGCCGGGCAGGTTCGCAAGAACTGCCGGGTTGTCAATTGAGCAGACTTGATCATTGTCGGATCATATTCAGTTGTAGTTCTTGTACTGTGATCAGAAGGCAATTATGTATGCTTCATGTGTGTGCAATGGTAAGTTGTGACATGCTTAAAGAAGAAAAGGAAGAAGTAATAATGATCTGATTATTTGTAGTTTTCGAACTGATCAGCAACCATTTGATCCATTCAATCGATTGCGCCCATTTAATTTGGTCACATCTTGAAGGGTGATCTGAACTGTCTCTACAGTTCCAGTAGGTTTGCTTCCTGCTGATCATTGAAACAAGGAAAATAATTACTAAAAACCAATTATTTGTAGGAATACATAATTTTTTTTTATATTTCCATACATGATAAGGACATATGATGGATATTGTTATTAATTAAGGCATGGCTACTAGTGCTACTATGCAAGCAGTAGACTGATCGATGTCTATCGCATAACCACCTCACAACTGTCCGCGATGCTATGCGGCGACCAATTATTTCTGCTCCTTTGGTACTTCTCGCAGGGAAAATAATCAAAGAAAAATAAAGAAACTTCCATTCCTTCACAGCTTCCTGAGTAAACACACATAAGTTTTTGCGTAGCACTGCAACTGTCTAGCCCTACTTTTCTTCTCTCTGTTATTCTCTCGCGGAATAGAAACATGCAGCAACAATATAAAGACTCAAGTGTTTATGTATGACTCATATATAACAAGGTGAAAGGAAGAGGCTGTGTCCGGAAAGCGGGAGTATGGACTATGAGTCCGAGCCGAACATGTAATCAAGGTATAAATATATATCGCCGATCTCTTGTAACCCTAATCAGAAAGAAAAAAAAACTCCTCATACGGACGGAGCCGCCGCAATTCAACTCCCGGGGACGTAGGCTTTGCCAAATCTTGTAAACAAATTCTTGTGTCACTTGTGTGCTTGTTGTGATTGTTTTCTCTCGCGCAAAGGGCTGTTGCCGGTTCCAACACTCATGCATACTCAATCAACTACAAGCCATGCAAGACTTCATGGCCGAACTAATGCATGCAAAGAAATAATGCACCATGATAATGACCCACTAATCCACAACACAGGATTAATGCAAAATACTAACTCACGTACGCACTAATAATCTTGATTATTCTAACAATTTCCCACTAATCAAGATGGCTTCACAGTAGCACCGGTTCGTCGTCAGCATCCGCCTCTACGAAATGCGCATGTTCCTCCTTCTTACAGCATTCGAACAAAAATACCCATAGTTATTGCTGTTATAGCATCTTACTTTAGCCTTGTCGAATTTACGATTCCCGCTGCTTCGGCCACCATTGCCGTTAGAGCCGTAGGGCTTGTCATCTCTATTCTTCGCCGATTGGGCCTCCCACTCGCAGCGTTAGGAGAAGATGTTCATCATTGTTGTTGCCACTCATACCGCGTAGACGCTCTTCATACGTCTTGAGATGGCCAATCGTTTCTTCTACCATCATTGTCTTCAAGTCCCTAAATTGCTCAATAGTTGACACAATCTGCAGGTACTTGCTCAGAACGGCACGGAAAAGCTTCTTCACGATGTAGCTCTCCTCTATCTTGCCACCAAGACCACGAATCTGGTTGACGAGAGTCGCCAATCTTACGGCTAAGTTGTCCACCGACTCCATTTCCTTCATGCGCAAACCCTCGAACTCGCTCTTAAGGGTCTATACGCGCGCATCCTTGACACGGTCGGTGCCAACGTACATTGTCTTGAGCCTGTCCTACGCAGCTTTTGCTGTCTCTTTTTCGGCGAGTAGGAGGAGGGTCTCCTCCGAGACTCCTTGGAAGATGGCCGCAAGGGCTATCTGATCTTGGCGCTCATTAATATCGTCGGCCACCACAGTTTCTGAAACACCTTGGGCCTTCATGAACACCTTCATATTAATTTCTCATGTGCTGTAGTTGCTCTTGCTATGCATAGGGTATTAAAGAGAGACACTACTTTCTCTTCCCGGTACCCTCAACGGACCACTGCCGCCAACGATGGTGCAGCTCGACGTCGCCTCGTCACTAGTGACACCACTTCGCGAAGAGCGCGGCATGATCTTGGGCATGCACGGATCAAGACCTCAGGCTCTGAAACCAATTGTTGGCGAAATCATAGACGCATCACTCATAGAATGCATACACACGAGTGAGTGAGACGAACTCACGGGAAGGAAAAACACACATAAGTTTTTGCGTAGCACTACAATTACCTAGCACTACTTTTCTTCTCTTTGTTATTCTCTCACGGAATATAAACATTCAGCAACAATATAAAGACTCATGCATACTCAATCAACTACATGTAGCCATGCAAGACTTCGTGGCCAAACTAATGCATGCAATCAACTAGTGCACCATGATAATGACCCACTAATCCACTAATACAGAACTAATACAAAACACTAACTCATGCACACACTAACTCACGCACCCACTAACAATCTTGATTATTCCTAACAATTTTCAATAGTACTTCTTAACCTATTTCAGTACAGCACTGTGAACTATCCGCTTCAAAAAGGATAGTTTGTTCAAAAAGGATAGTTTCAAACAAATATGGCACATTTATGCTTACTCATTAGGCTCAATGTGTTTGCGAAAACATAACGACAAAAGATGGAATGTGGGAACATTATATTTCATTAATTATGTACCGTGTATACAAAATTATATGCTCCCGCAGAGTTCATCTTTTGTCTTTTGCTTATATGCTGAAGGAATGTATATGACTCGAGATTGTGTACTTCGTCGATTTTCGTCGTCTTTGTATGGAATCCAGTTATTTACATCTGCAGGACAAGCCTACATATGCAAGTATGGTCAGCTTAGATGCAAACGATGGAGATGTGGATGTGATGCGGGTAACTTTGTTTCGCTGATGCCAGGTCACTGTATGCCACCGTTATGTTTGTTTGCAAACATGATATGTCGATGAAGATAATGACTTTTGCCTCGTTAGTGCCTATTCATGTGTACAGCTGACGTGTATGTTTGCTTTGCCTACAAATTTTAAAATATAGCAAATACTTTCAAAAAATTATGAAATTTTATATGGAGCCTCCCGACATAGTATACATGCTCCACATAAAATTTTATAATTTTTTAAAGTCAGTTGCTATATTTTAAAATTTATGCAAATTTCAGCTGAATCGTAGCCGAGACACGTGGCGGCCTGTGGCTGCATAGTGGCCGTGCGGCAAAGGCCCACAGGCCGCCACGTGTCTCGGCCATAGGTTCGGCTGAATTTTGTATGAATTTTAAAATATAGCAAATGACTTCAAAAGATTATGAAATTTTATGTGGTCCACATAAAATTTTATAATTTTTTGAAGTAAATTTCTATATTTTAAAATTCATATAAATTTCAGCCAAATCTGTGGCTAAGACATGTGGCGGCCTATGGATCGTTGCCACACGGCTGCCGTGCGGCAATGGCCGTGTGGCGATGGGAGAGGCGTTGGCGCACGACGATCATGTGGCAATGATGCTAGACAAAAAAAGTGCTATATTAGCGAAAAATACCCTTTATATCCGGAGCAGCCACCGCGATCTGCTGGATCAAATCACGTCGAGCGAGTCTCTGGTCCCATAAATGCTACACATACCCGTGAGTGTACCAGGAGGAAGGTTTCCTTCAATGCCATGTGGGGCCAGTGCCATACTGACAAGCCATAACGGTGGTTTTGTATGTGCATGTACCCATCTTGGTGTCCACCACTGAATTAGCCGGAGTAACTCACGTGCGGTGCTTGTGCCGACATGGTGATCAAGTTAAATCCTCTTGCTTTATAATTGTTGATCTATAATCTTTAAAACCATATCTTTTAAATCGGATGTTGTATTTGCGATCCGTTTGAACCTACGTGTTTCATACCACGAACCCAATCAAAAGACTTCGATATTGCATATATTACATGTAGCAAAATATTTTACGAGACATGGGTACGTCAGTCTTGCTTCAGGAATTTTTGTACGCCACATGCTGCTCATGTCATTTGTCAATATATATTGACCTACACGTGGGTCACTACATCTTTATTTTTATTTAGTTATTCTTATATATTTCATGAATTTTGTGTATTTTTTTTTGACAAGGGAAAACCCAGATTTATATTTGAAAGCAAATACAAGGTTCAAATAGAAAAGGATAAAAACAACGAAAGGCTGGGAACACCAGCTTACAATTTCAACAGGAACTAAGTGACCAGAACAACAAATACTAAGCTATTACAGGAACATTGACAGAAATATTCGAAGAACAAAAGACCCTGATCCAATCTTCAGCCATCGACAGAAAACGGTTCATCTTCTCTCTATCATCCTTTTGATGAGAACTCTCCAGTGCTGCAAAGAAGACATAAATTTGAAGATCACTTCCATTGGTTTCTTAGAAAAATCTTGTCAAAAGCTATTTTGTTCCTACAATTCCAAAGACTCTAAGCTAAAGCTGCAAAACTAAACAAAACAAGGTTATATACTCATTAGTACCGCTCTTCTCTAACCAGTTTATTTGGAAATCAGCTAAAGAGCTTGGAACACTCTCCTAGTTCAGCATCTGTTTCATGCAAAACCAGAAAAGAGAACAAGATATGATCAATAGTTTCTTCACCTCCACACGGACTACAATTAATCTCCCTTTTCCACCCTCTTATTTTAAGTTGATCAAGAGTTTGGAGCCCTATCCTGATAATATAACCACAATAACACTTTGGCTTTCAAAGGTAAGTTGCTTTTCCACAACTTCTGCAATTTACTGCAAATTACCCCCCCCCCCCTCCACCTGAAAACCACATGTCTATGTAAAGACTTAACTAAGAAAAATGAGACTTTTCAAAACACCACACCACTTTATCCAATCATTAGTGAGATCAACAACTCTAATAAAGCCCTTTAGATTCTCCCACTGTGAAACCTCCTCATCTCCAAAACTCATATTAAAGGTAATATTTCACACATCTTCCATCAAACCATTGGCAACACTCATACCAGTATCCTGACAAATGTTAAAAAGTTTGTCATATTTGACCTTTAAGGGACATTCTCCCAACCAAACATCATCCCAAAAAGAAATATTACAACCATTCCCAACTTTGCACTTAGCACCCTTATTAAACAAATTCTCAACCTTCTGCACATTCTTCTAGAATTGGGAGCCATTTTAAGCTTTAGCATATCTAAAAGCCCCTAGGAAAATATTTAGCTTTAATGATCTTAAACCAAAGTTCATTATTAGCTGAGTTAATTTTTCAAATCCATTTGGCCATAAGACAACCATTCATCACCCTTGTATTAACAATCCCTAACCCTCCAAAATCATTGGGTCTGCAAACAACCCCCAAATTCACCATATGATATTTAAACTTATCACTAGCACCCCTCCAGAAAAATCTAGACCTGATAGTATCCATCTTTTTTATGCATCTCCTCATTGAATATATAGAAACCCATAGTGTATATAAGCAGACTACTTAGGCAACTATTAACCAAAGTCAATCTACATCCAGAAGACAGCAATTTGTTTCTCCAATTGTCAAGCCTTTTATTTAACTTGTTCACCACATTATCAGAGGCTTTCATTCCAATGTGTATGTCTCCAACCATAATGCCCAAATAGGTCATAGATAACATAGCCAATTTGCAATGAAAAATGTTAGCTACTTCATTAGCCTCCTCATTATCCACCCCCAAAACATATACTTCACTCTTATGGTAATTAATTTTCAAACCAGACATCCATTCAAAACAGAAAAGCAAAAATTTTAGATGAACAAAACACTTTTCTTCACATTCTACCATGAATCACAGTATCATCTTCATATTGGAGAATGGGCACCCCCTAGGAACCAGATGAGAGATAACACCCTTCAACAACTCCTTAGCCTGGGCTATATTGATGATCTCTGCAAGAGCATCAGCAGCTAAATTAAAGAGAAGAGGTGAAAGCGGATACCACTACTACAAAACAGGCCATACCAAACACCTCATCACAGACGGTTCCAAAGGAACCATCTGTGTTGAACTTATACAGACGGTTCCATTTGGAACCGTCTGTGATATGTGCCTCATCACAGACGGTTCTTATTACCAACCGTTTGTGGTACTTCATAGACGGTTAGTAATTAGAACCGTTTGTGATAGTTCCTCATCACAGACGGTTCGTAAGACGAACCGTATGTGATGAGGACTCCTTATCACAGACGGTTTGGAAATAAACCTGTCTGTGAAGTATCACAGACAGTTCAATTGTATAACCGTCTGTAATATACTAATATCACAGACAGGTTCTATCTTCGAACCGTCTATGATAATAATATGACAGACGGTTCCAAGATAGAACCGTCTGTGATATTTCTTTCCTACCTCTTCGTCTCCCGCGCAATGTGTACACCCTTGTCTCAAACTTCTGTAGGTTTTGAAGTAAGGACCGATCTCACCATTGATGTTAATACCAACCCCCCCCCCTAACTGAACTCATGACCAGCTTAGCTTAATCCATCTGTCAAAAAAACCTTTCTCACCATCACTTCTTCTAAGAAATTCCAATGAATCTTATCATAAGTTTTTAAAATCCAACTTCAAAATCACCCTTTTACTTTTTGAACACCTAACTTCATGAACAATCTAATGAAGGGCCACTACCCCACCCAGAATGTTTCTACCATTGATAAAAGCAGACTGGCTGTCATTAATGATTTTATCAGTAATCACCCCTAACCTATTAGCTAAAAGCTCTGTTAGGATCTTAAAGCTGACATTTAACAAGCAAATAGGTCTGTATTTGTTTAATACTATTAGCCTCTTTGAGTTTAGGAATTAGAGTAATTACCCTAAAATTCAATCGTTTCAAATCTAGATCCCCTTTGCAAAAATCTTTAACCATCTCAAGGAAATTCTTCTTGATCACCCCCATTATTCTTTATAAAACAAGTTAGGGAAACCATCTGGACCAGGAGCCAAATTAACTAGGAAATCTTTAATAATTTTCCACACTTCCTCCTTAGTGAAATCCTGAAGCAAAAACATATTATCATTCTCCACCACTCTCAGATTACAACTCCAAATCTCATTAGCCATCCCCACATCATGATCTTTTTCAAAACTGAAAAAAGCCTTGTAAAATCCATAGACGTGATCTCTTAAATCATCCTTGCTCTTCAAAAGGACCCCATCATGATCCAAACTAAAGATAGAGTTTTTCCTTCTCCACAAGTGTGAAAATAACAACTGTTAGCATCCCCCTAAACAATCCAATCCAACCTACTTCTCTACTGCTAATGATTCTCTTCCAGTTCATAGACCTTTTCCAACTCCGATTCCAGATGATATCTATGCTTCCAACCATCAATGCTAAGACCCTTAGCTTCTACCACAGAGTCTAGACTTTTAATTTGATCTAGAAGGTTTTTCTTTTTGAACTTGTATATACCATCTAAATTAGCACCCCAACCTCTCAAAAAACTCCTTAAAGAAGCCATACAACCATTCCACCTATCTAAGGAGTAAAACTCATCAGAAGCTCTACTATCTATCTCCATCCACTTGTCCTGAATCAAGCTCTTGAAATTCTCTTGACAAAGGCATTTTTTCAAAGAAAAATCCCCCCTCCTAAACAATCTCTCCCTCACCAGAATTTAACAAGATAGGACTGTGGTCAGAGCCCACTCTAACTAAACACTGCACATGACACAAAGGAAAATTAATCTCCCAATTAGTAGAAACTAAAACCCTATCCAGGTTTACCATAACTGGGCACTAATGTTTATTAGTCCAAGTGAACTGAGCACCCCCTCTTTTTATTTCCAAAAGCTTATTGTTAGAAATAAAATCATTAAAGAGGTCCATAAGGTTCCAGTTCAAGTTGTTAGTATTTTTATCCTTTGATTCTCTGATCAAATTGAAATCACCCCCCAAAATCAGAGAAAGAACAGTCTTTTTACACTTCTTGTCCAACTCCTCTTAAAAAACATGAGAAAACTCATGTTGGGAGGCCCATAGACTACCACCACCTCTCATCTGAAATTAGTCATCCTATTCCTAACCCCCATACTTACAAAAAAAAAAACTACCTGCATCACAAGCTTCCACTTCCAAAATATTTTCTTTAACCCCTAACAGGACACCACCTGAATGTCCTCTACCTGCATCACAAGATACACTGCAGGGATCTAGTTCCATTTGTAAGGTAAGTCCCCAACTAGGTTCTTAAGATCTCTCTAAGAAAAGTTATGCTTAATAGTTTTCTGAACCCCAACAGCATCCAAACCTCCAAAATAAATCAACTCCTTTAGCTGTCTTCTCCTAGCAGCCCCCCCTAAACCTCTAATATTCCAAAAAATAACTTTCATGATTTAGATACATTAACTCCATCACCCCTCTTTTTGTCTTACTATCCCCTTTCCTACTCATTTTGATACAAGCAACACACCTCTTAACATTGTCAATTATATTTAGACTATCATCCCTTCATTTCTACTTTCACAAACATCCTTGTTCTCCAGCACCCCTTTCTCAAGTTTTGCTTTTTTACCTTTAGCCAAAGCAGCTCTCACAAAAAAAAATTGCGTACAAAGATTCATTAAACACAATGTAGTGACCGGAGCTTACTCTATGGGCAAACCAATTTAGGCTTGGTTTGACATTGCGGTGGATTATGGTAATTGTAGGATCGTTAATGACAATCAGAGGGGGGGTGAATGATTGTAATTCGTAGCGGTATATTTTTCCTCCAATCTACTGTCTCTTGATTGTCCAACCTGCCAAAATAATGCCACTCAAGCTCGCAAAATATCTACCGCTGCTCGCTCGCAATGCTCGCCGTGCGCACGCCTTGCACATCCGCCACTAGCACTTTATACAAAGATCTATGTATCTCACGCATAAGCGCAGCAAAGAGCTAGCTATCAACTAATCGAAAACTCAAGCGCATCAAACACCGCAAGCACGCCTCTCACCGAAAAGATCAACCGCCGCTAGCAACTCACGCATGATTGGATCTAGCTCGGGAGGATGGACGCCCGCTAAATGAACGCCACCAAATCAATGCCTAGAAGAAAATCACACCAAAGACATCCACAAAAGCTCTCGCGTTTTGAGATCACACAATGCAAGAAAAATCATCTACCAAGAAATCCAATACCGGACAGATGTATGCTCCAATCGCATGCACGTTAGCATGCACGCCAATCAACCTTCAGAGCTCACGCCACACACCAAGCATCCTTGAATTAACTCAATGGCATAAAGTGTTTTCACTTGTATACACGTGATGACACCACACCAAAAGCCATCTACCACCAGCTCTTGAAGACACCAATCAACCTCCAAAACATGGGCAAACACAGAGCTTCTCGCGTGAAAACCCCCAAAAACCTCACGCGAGGACTTTTTATAGCTCGCCGCAGCCGCTGAAAACCCTAATCACTTAATCCCTCACGCACGCCCATTAGACTTAGGCCCAATACATGGGCTTAACATCCGTCACACTTAACCCAATCCAATTTTAGACACTTAAAATTGTCATGTGTCGAGTCTCCGACCGCACATCCGTAGCTCCACCACACATCAACCGCCTTCGATCTCCATGCGCCCCAACTCGAGCCCGACTGCCTCCTCCAAAGATCATCGACCCTCCGACCATGACTTCGCACCAAGCCATCTCCCGATCACCGCCAGAGACCACGATCGCCATGAGTTACCCCCGCACATGCAAAGACCAAAACACATCTTTTCCCGCACAAGTTCTTTTCAACTTGACCGCATAAGTCCACACACGCACCATGCCTCAAATAACATCAAGATTTAACATTGTCAATTATTCATCACTACAATAAACTAGACCTCGCACATGGTCTAACAATCTCCCTTGATGAATACATTGACAATACTTCAAGATTGCATGATGAGAATAGGAAAATGCGTGTTTCAAAATGATATAAGTGAAGAACCAAGCCAAAATCCAAAAGCCGTAAAAGCTCCTCAACACAAGGAGTCAAAAACTCCCCTCAACACAAGGGAAGCGGCAAATTTCTTATTTTTCTCCCCTTTGGCAATGTAATCATCAAGAACTTCAGAGAAAGAATAATTCCAAAAGGAGCAAGGAGAGTAAGAATCAAGAAGCTTTGTAGATTATCCAAGTCACTTCAGACCGATTTAGTAAATTAACCAAGCCATCTTTTTAGTAGAGCTATCTGGATCATATAAAATCATATACCATATAGCAAAGTCAAGACAAGTCTTTTAGAATGATTAAGCAATTTAAATTTATGATGATATCTCAACAATGACTAAACAGATTATAAACACCACAAAGAGATATCATCATGAAAAGTTAAAGCCTAACAGTGAGGCAAGCTTTAAATCTAGATGAGCTATCGCCTTATGTAACAACCTATTGCTCCACTTTCAATTCTTCTTGCATGTGGCATGCTTACAAAGATACTTCTTTTCAAGGGTGGCATGCTTGAAGCATACTTCTTTCGTTGAGCACTTTTGTGTGTGTTTTTTTCTTTTGAATACATAGACATGTATGGTATGCTTGAAGCATACATCTTTTCAATTTGTTTTTTTTCTCATTTTTTTATTATAACATGCCAAATTGAGTGAGCATAATAGGATTGTAATGAGAGACATACTTGCTTCAAATCCAAGATTTAAAATAAGAATCACAAACAAGCTCATCCTTTTCGATGGACATCACAAAGTGATAACAATAATCAATCTAGTCAAAGTTTTCACCATGTCATGCTTTAGTTCTAATGTAGCAAATTAATTATAACCACCAAGAACACAATACACAACACATGAATAAATATGATAAAGAAGGCTCTACAACTCATTTGATTTCAATAGCTTGGACTTGAAGAATTTTTTGACAAGTATAATAAACAAAGCTTCTGAATTGTTAAACCACAAGCTCCCCCTCACAATAAACCCATAAGATGCAACACACCCAACTCACTTTGCAAAAGAGCAAATCAAAATTCAAACTTAACAAGGTGTAGAGCAACATCACCTTTTCCACATGGTCTCTCGTAAAGTGAAATCTCTTGAAAGCCATCAAAGAAAGTGAAGAACCATCGTGTTCCAATCAAGTAATGACGAAAAGACTCGAACCAAATCAAGCTCATGTTCTCCAAATTCGCCACTGTTCTTACATCACATCACAGAAACATCGGTCTCACAAGATCAAGTTAGTGAAATAAGATTTAGGAATCCAAGATCGAGATACACGATGAACAAAGCAAAGAAAACTAGAACAAGAACCACGCATGCAATGTGCGATCGTAACGTGAATTATGAGAATTAAATCCCAAACCAAGACATGAAGGAGGTTTAAAACCATCATGAAAATCCTCTAAAAATCTAGCTTTCGAATTAGTTCTAGAACAAAGAAAAGTGAATGCACGCTTTTGTTTTAATGCATTTAATCTTTCATTTTTCTCTTTCTTGGCTTTTCGAAAGCAAACTGAACCGCATGACCCTCTCTACCACAATGAGTGCAATGATACTTGTCTTGATGAGAAGTTGTAGTTTTCCTTTTAGAATATTCACTTTGGTAGATGGATCCTTTGCAATACCAAAGAGATTTAAAAATAATTTGTTTAGGTTCGATTTTACTTCAAATTTTCTAGGTTCAAGAAGCTTAACAATCTTAGGAGGATTATTCTTGGCATACTCAACAAAATTAAACTCGACCTTGAATTTTAACACTCACTTTTGATTTGTCTAGAATCATGTTCAAATTTTTCTTGCCAAAAGAGAATCTCTAAAGTGTCCTTAAGATACTCATTTTCTTTAGCTAGACTAGGACAAGTCGTGCATTTGATGATTCATTCACGCTTTCTTAGAAGCACTAGACTGAGTCAATCTTTCTTTTCAAAGAAACTCATTTAGTTGTCTAGTCAAAGCTTCTATCTCTATTGTAAGTTTAGGACAAGAGCAAGAAGCTATCTCATGATAAAGCAAATCGTTGAATTGTTTCTGAGACGTATTGAGTCTAGCTTCTAGCAATTCACACTTAGAGCAAGTTTTAGTTTGAGCATTTGACATACTTGACTCTAAACAAGTAGAACTAGACTTGAGTTTTTAAATTTCATCATATGCAAGTTTTAACTTTTCATCACAGGAGTCATGTGCTAGTCTTAACTCATCAAATTTAGTATGTATTGACCTAGCAATCTCTAATTCGTAAAATAAAACTTAACAAGACTCACAAGATTCATCATCGTGAATAGAAGCTCTAAGTTGATTAATTTCTAAGTTAGGCTTTCAACAAGACTATTATTTTCTCTCGCTTTTTTGTCTTTTTAATTCAATAGCAAGTTTAATTAAACCATCTTCAAGCTCATCATATGATGGTCTTACCTCATCGAGATCATCGTCATCGCCGCCGTTGTTGTCGCTTTCTGCCATGAAGCACATGCCCGTAAAGTCGTTGTTCTTTTTTCCTTTAGAATCATCGTCGCCGTCGATGTCGCCGCAACTCTCATATTCCACATCACTCAAATCAAGATGCTCAATAGCCGATATGATCTTTTCAGCAAGCTTGCGACGGAAATTGCCACCCTTGGTGTTATTGTTCTGGATGGCCGACGACGGTAATTCTTGTCTTCCTTGATCACCTTCCCTTGAGCTTAGGACACTCGACTTAATGTGACCGCTCGCCACACTCATAGCACGTGATCGAACGAGACGCCACCTCGCTTCTTCATCCTCATGTTGTTGAGTGCCTTGTATGCCCGTGAGGAGATCAATACCAAGTCTTCTTCAGGGAGCTGTTCGAACTGTTCATCTGAAAAAGAAGGAAATTGCCACCCTTGGTGTTATTGTTCTTGGATGGCCGACGACGGTAATTCTTGTCTTCCTTGATCACCTTCCCTTGAGCTTAGGACACTCGACTTAATGTGACCGCTCGCCACACTCATAGCACGTGATCGAACGAGACGCCACCTCGCTTCTTCATCCTCATGTTGTTGAGTGCCTTGTATGCCCGTGAGGAGATCAATACCGAGTCTTCTTCAGGAGCTGTTCAACTGCTCATCCAAAAGAAGATAAAGGCATAAAGGAAAAGAACTCGACTAAACACCTGCATGGGGTTAGTTACAAGAGCGAAAGATGAAGATTTATCAATCTTAGATGGCAAAGCTTCCATCTCATAAGTTTTCAATCTAGAAAAGAGATCATCCATGGTTAAAGTATCTATATCGATAGTTTGATTGATAGTCGTGACAACCATCAACCACTCGTAACCTAAAGATCTCAAAATTTTAGTTGCATTATCTTCATCAAGAGGGAATAACATCAACGCCACGCAAATTACTTAATATCTTTTCAAAGCGAGCAAAAGATCATCAATAGATTCACCAGCTTCATAGCAAAATCAGAATATTCTTTTTGATAAAGATTTTTACGCACTTTCTTAATTTTGGTGGTTCCCTCATGATAATCGCAAAGAGTCTTCCATATTAAGTGGGCAGAATTAATATGAGTTACACGATCAAATTCTTTGCGAGAAATCCCTTGAAACAACAAGTTACGAGCTTGGGCATTTAAATCAACATCAGTTTTATTTAGATCAGTAACAATAACAGGAACCACATAAGGTCTAAAAACTTTATTCCACACATCACTACCTTGAGCCTCAATATAAGCTTGCATATGACACTTCCAAAAAGCAAAATCAGTACCATCTAGCATGGGAGGACGATTCACATACCTCTCTGACGCCATAGCAACCTCGCTCTGATACCACTTGTAGGATCGTTAATGACAATCAGAGGGGGGGTGAATGATTGTAATTCGTAGCGGTATATTTTTCCTCCAATCTACTGTCTCTTGATTGTCCAACCTGCCAAAATAATGCCACTCAAGCCTGCAAAATATCTACCACGTGCTCGCCCGCAATGCCTGCCGTGCGCACGCCTTGCACATCCGCCACTAGCACTTCTTATACAGCATCTATGTATCTCACGTACAAGCGCAGCAGTAGCTAGCTATCAACTAATCAGAAAAACTCAAGCGGCATCAAACAGCCGCAAGCACAGCTCCTCTACCGAAAAGATCAACCGCCGCTAGCAACTCACGTACAGATTGGATCTAGCTCGGGAGGATGGACGCCCGGCTAAATGAACGCTCGACCAAATCAATGCCTAGAAGAAAATCACACCAGCACATCCACAAAAGCTCCCTGGCGTTTTTTTTGAGATCACACAATGCAAGAAAAAATCATCTACCAAGAAATCCAATACCTGGACAGCATGTATGCTCCAACTGCATGCACGTTAAGCATGCACGTCAATCAACCTTCTGTAGCTCACGTCACACACCAAACATCCTTGAATTAACTCAATGGCATAAAGTGTTTTCACTTGTATACACGTGATGACACCACACCAAAAGCCATCTACCACCAGCTCTTGAAGACACCAATCAGAACCTCCAAAACATGGGCAGCCGCCAGTAGCTTCTCGCGTGAAAAAACCCCAAAAAAAACCCTCAAGCGAGGACTTTTATAGCCTGCCGCAGCTGCCAGAAAACCCTAATCACTTAATCCCTCACGTACGGTCCATTAGACTTAGGGTCCAATACATGGGCTTAACATCTGGTCACAATTTAACCCAATCCAATTTTAGACACCCTAAAATTGTCATGTGTCGTAGCCTCCGGACTGCACATCCGTAGCTCCACCACACATCAACCGTCTTCGATCTCTATGCGCCCCAACTCGAGCCCGACCGTCTCCTCCAGCATCATCGACCCTCTGGACCATGACTTCGCACTAAGCCATCTCCCGATCACCGCCGTAGACCACGATCGCCTCCGAAAGTTACCCTGCACATGCAAAGACCAAAACACATCTTTTCCCGGCACAAGTTCTTTTCAACTTGACCGACATAAGTCCACACACGCACCATGCCTCAAATAACATCAGTACCTAACATTGTCAATTATTCATCACTACAATAAACTAGACCTGGCCACATGGTCTAACAGTAACCTCATTTTGTTGAGCCGTTTTAGATACTTTTGTGTCTGTCTGCGTGCTTTTTCCTCAAGCAAGATCCAGACAGCTTTCAAGAACATATTAGATAAAATGTGTGAGGACAACCGACATTATATAACTAATCCAACAAAGGGAGTAATAGACTTTTCACAACTTCTTTTCAGCAATTTTAAAATAAGCACAACACAGAAACCGCAAACTGAGCCTCTGTGGAAAAAAAAAAAAGTGTACCGCTAGCAGAGATGAGCGTTGGGATGTTAATCTCTCGCTCTTTTGAGAAAGATAGGTTGCTTTGGACGCGGTACGGTTTTGAAATTCAATTCAGAACACTAAAATATGTCACAAAAAAGCTAAAAAACTATAGTACTAAAATATTTCTGATAACAAATCTACTTACTAAATTATTATATATTACTCTAGCATGCATAGGCAATTAATCTGGATGGTCTTACCTACGTTAAGATCTAGTTACAGTTAGAAAGGATGGAGTACGTAGATTCTAATTCTAAACGGATGGAGTAACCGAGATGAGAAATTGGTGCATATTCCTCTGGTCCACTGTCTCTCTCAGACCACATGTAGACTAGTACACTTAATATTGTCGATCGGATATACATCACAATCCTACCTTTGCACTTTGCTTGTAGGAAAAGGACAGCTTCATTTCATACGTGCTTGCTTATCTAATGAAGCACTAGCTTGTGCTGTCGTGCACCATGCACATGCATGCATGTTTTTACATACGCAGATACGCTGTAAATATATTAATATCCAACAATGCGAGGCCACGGTCAAACCACGTCCATCTCTATGTTATTTTGCATACGCAGATACGCTGTATATATTAATATATCCAACGTGTCACCAAGTTAAAGTGACTCGTCGGAGATACTTGGACAAATTTTGAAATCGTAGAAATCATAAACTTAAGGGCTTGTTTGAAACGCACGATACATAGCGAAAGAATTAACAGTCGCAGGAAAGCGCCGGATGCATGGTTTCTTTCTTTCCAGGTTCTTACAGATGTTCCGAGCGACGTCGGTTCTTACAGATGCATGTTACAGACTAGTGGAGACCGGTCTGTTAATTTTCTCAAATATAATTATATATATATTGTCAAGTAGAGGATTTACAAGAATTTCCATATGTTCATTAGCTCATGATATATCTACAATTAATCATGCCGTCGTAATTAAGGTGGTGCCAGCTAGGATATATAATTGAATGAAGTAACACTAAAATATACATTGGACCACTCTAAGGATACAATTAATACAATCAGCAGAAACATACGTCCATGCATCAAGAGGCCCATGCCATGCACGTGGTATTAGTTATTATCATAGCAATAGACTACTCAACTCTTTTCCAAATGTACATCGACAAGTATCCTATCGTGAAAATTAGCGATCAAAGTTAAACCTCATATCATAAAAAGTGAAACAAATACCATGTCTGTAAACAGAGGCTGTTTACGTGAACCTTATTAGATCCTCGTCACTAGGCTTTTTACATGATTCTGAGAAGCATATATATTCGTCGTACGTACGTACGTACGTACTTGTTTTGGTAGCCTCAAATAAATGCATTGCCCAATTGCCCCTCCACATACGACCGAAACATGTTCCCATCGATGAGAGGGATCGTCCTACATACGCCAACGATTGCAGCCAGCTAGCTTGCTTTCTTTCTGGTGGCTGCAATTATGAGTTCTAGGTGCATAGAACCAACTTAGTTCCAATGCATGTATCACCCGAGCCCAACAAAGTGCCTCGAATGTCAACATTACATTTCCACTCTAAATTTAACCAATAATTATTTACAAATACCACAACCATATCCCTAAATAAAACTTTACAACAAGTTATACCACAGCAAGCATATCAAAATAATATAAATAAGGATAAACATTCACACATAACTTCGGACCTCACACCCTAGAATACCCAGAACCATGCGCCCGAGAGCATTGACTAGCAATAATACTATTAAAAAAACCATTACCATAAACGCATCTATAACTCATCATTACCACACACACTAGTACTACTTATGATCCACACAACTACCATAAAGTATAAGTGTCCACTGATCATGTTTCAAATAGATGAGCTAGTTCTCTAAGATATAATTGAGGTAACTAAAAGTGATAAATTTATGGTTGCTTGTGTTGGGATACGTGCAGGCTACGCTAGCAACAAATCAAAATTTCTACCACGTAAACTAGGATGGCAAGTAAGTTAGATGATCACAGATCATTACCACTAGACGCGCAGTGCAACGGAAGTAGAGTCGGAGCAGCCTAGTCCGACGAAGAACGCGCCGATGTAGTGGTCGTAGATGATCGTCCAACATCCTCGTAGTCGATCGTCTCGTCCAGCAACCTCCGCTGTTCCTTGTGAAGATCGCAGATCATCCTCAGCGCAACAGCGACCGCAGTAGTGTCTCTACAGTATCCACACGTCCAGAGAAGGAACAACCGTACGCCGGTGTACTAGCACCAAGTCGCACGGAAGGCTCTTTCAAGAAGATGGCGGCTAGGTTTTCGGTGGAAACAACTCATGTGTCTCTTCCACCCCACAACAATAGCCTCAAGCATCTCCTTATATAGTGCCCCATGTCGGATCCCATCCGAACACGTTTGAGTACTGGTTTGCTCCAACCCATTAAATGTGTGACCCGTTAGGTTTGTGTGTAATCAGTTATGACTCGGAAACCCTTTCCGACCACGAGTCGTAGCGGTACCTAGCAGGACATAATGATTCCCGAATACACACAAATTATATCGGACAAACCTTAATTCAATATGATCTACGACTAGGTCCTCATCACTTACGACCAGGTCTTATCTCTATATGACCAGTTCGCGTTCGGTCACGACCAGTTCGTAACTCATTACGACCAGGTTTCGACCACTCTGTGATTTCGTTCGACCAGTCTACGACTTGCTTGTATCACCATACGACTTGTCTAGACCTGATCGAACTAAGTGACCTACTCTAGTATTCTCCCTTTGTCTCACGATATCTGGTTGAACTCCAGGTGAGATAATGTATCATCCATGGACTGTTCAATACTTTCTCGATCGAGTTGTCGAATAACCTTATGTGGTCGAACACTTCGACTACTAGTGGCATGGCCATGCACATTCTTTATCAGACTACTTCGAGGGGCCCAGAGACATCTCTCCCATTATGTTAGGAGGGGCAAATCCTATATCCGATCAGTCACATCCCTCCGCTTGTTTCATAGCATACCCGAAAGCTACCTTTATAACTACCCAGTTACGAGTAGCATTTGGCAACCCCTAAGAGTGCTATTACACATGTAGGGAACCATGCTGATCTCAGGTCTAAAGATTATACATCATCATTGCTTGAGACCAACTAATGACACATATAATCATAACAATCTCAATAGTGTCTCAAGGTGGGTCAATCCAACCCCATGTTCTCTAATATGTGTTCACATTATTGGTTCGATATCCCTATATCCATGACCGGTGAAACATGATCATCAATCAATACATGTGCTGGTCATAGGGTCACTGGTGTTCTGATCAGTGACATTCGACCAGGGATACTTTTAGAACGACATCATATATGTCAAAGAGTTTCACCAACAAGTCACATACTCGTTGATCTTCAGAACTAACGATTCATTCAAGGAACAGAATAACATTTATTCAAGAACTCATAAACATAGACGTGATACAATCATCTCTATGATTGTCTCTAGGGCATATCACCAACAGCTTGCACGTGATGTGTGTTCTTATCCCATGCATGTTGCCATCAATAATCATCTAAAAACAACAACGAAGTAAGGATGAGTACAAGACTCAGCAAATACATAATAAAATAGTAAACATATACACAAAATATTATCATTTATGTATTCCATCATTATCATCCTTTCTTTCCATTAGTGCAATGCAATTCTACACTATATACTTATTTGCTCATCACATAACTTATACTGGTATAACTGAGTGAAGACCCCATCAGTGCCCACCCTCTCAAAAGCCTATCCTCATCGTCCCGGGATCTCTCCACTCCCGTGAAGACCTACCAAAGTAGGTCTTACTTGACCACCCGTGCTGGATCTTTCTCTCTCTATTATGCATCCGCCTTTAGCCATAATTACAATGGAGTAATTTCTTAATTAAAATATAGTCCTTCACGATGATCGGCGGCATATAGCTAAACTTCCATTTGGGTTCTTCCTCGAGCGATGCGTCTCCGAAGAAAGGCAACTCGTCAAATTGATTGTATTCTTCCTCGTCCACTACATTCTCAACTCAGGCAATCCTTCTTTTTCCGATGAAGAACTACGTGGCGCTTCTTATTTGCGGTCGGTTACATAGAAGACTTGAACAACTTAGTTGCTTGATGCGAATGGTTGCGTCTTTGTATCCGAACACGATCGAGGTCCACGGTAGTGGCCGTACTTGCGACCTTCACATGTGGGAGATGGACCCATGGCACCAGAAATAGAGATCTTGAAAAGCACGTGAGTCGAGCTCCCATATCTCCTCTATTTGCCCATAGTCAGAGCTCCTCGACCCATCGATGCCCAGATGCATCTATCACGGACACATGATTACAATTTTATGCTCTTCCTATCTGATGCTAGTATAAAATGTGTACCCACAGCTTGCATCCCATGCATGCATGTTGCCATCAATAATCATCTAAAAACAACAACATAGTAAGGATGAGTACAAGACTCAAACACGAAGTTGTTCATACATAATAAAATAGTAAACATATACACAAAATATTATCATTTATGTATTCCATCATTATCATCCTTTCTTTCCATTAGTGCATGTCGGTTGCTCATGTTCTGAAAGATTCATTCCATCATACTCAACCTAACCTTATGTTCCTCGATTCATGAGAACTCTTTGAAGGTCGATCGAAGTTTCTCCACTGCGCAGAATGAATGGTGTCTTAGTTTTCATCTTTCTTACGCTCCTCAGGTGCCAAGCGCAGCAATCTTGCCTCCTTTCGGTTCGCAATAAGCGCTTCAAACGTGGGATCACGATGTGTATTCCGACTTGCGAGCGAGGGAAAGGTTTCCGAGTCCTCCATTAAGCGCTCGAATTTACAAAACTCTCTCTCCGTAGTTTCATGCGCAGCGTAGCGTGATCCAGTTGTCATCGTCTGACCTATCGTCATCAAAAACACGATCCACATCAAGCATATCGTTGAATTCCTCGTCGATGTCATCATTATTAACTTCTGTATATCTGCTCTTCACGTATTTGGTCCAACATGTATACCCTTTTTGAAACCCTTGAATCAAGTGCCCTCGATGCTGCGGGTTGTTAAAAATCTTGATTACCATAATCAATGCATGGACGACATAAATTCTATCCTTATTCAACATATCTGCTCGCGGCTCTTTTAAAGCAATCACGCCATTAATGTACTCTTCATCTCATTTACTTGCCGTACATCGATTCGGTGTGTCCGTTACTCCTCCTATTGCTTTACAAATACGTTACTCCTCCTATTAAGCAAATATAAAGAGTTAAAGATCGTTACCCTCGGGAGCTCGGCGAAAATTCCTAATATCATGGATTCCTCAACGTCCTTCTCCTTGGAGCCAATGAAAGCAGGGCAAGAGAGCCACGATCAAATACACCGCTTATCCCACTCACAAAAACACTCATTCACAACACCCAAGCGAGAGCTACCAAAAGCCTCACAAAGCAAGCATGCATGCAAGCCAAATGACCATAAGTTGCTAGGGCAGCCACAACCAAGAACAAGGCAAGCCAAATAAACAAGCCTCTACGGCATGCAATTCTACACTATATACTTATTTGCTCATCACATAACTTATACTGGTATAATCGAGTGAAGACCCCATCGGTGCCCACCCTCTCAAAAGCCTATCCTCATCGTCCCGGGATCTCTCCACTCCCGTGAAGACCTACCAAAGTAGGTCTTACTTGACCACCCGTGCTGGATCTTTCTCTCTCTATTATGCATCTGCCTTTTAGCCATGGAAAACGGAACAATATAAAGATGGCACCAAACCCAGAGAAACACCCCCTGGACAAAGTCAATTCTTACCTCAAAACATGTGACAAACACTACAAAAGCGTAAAATAGATTGACATCACTCCTACACACAAGCCCGACATAATTAACCCGCATTCACCACATAACCCACCCACTGTCCCGGTGATCAAATAGCCATAACGTCCAATTCTGGAATCCAAACATAGCAAACCATATGAGTGTTGGCATAGACACGAAATTTGCCACGTTTTTCTATTTATACAAATTCCTTATTAAGCCGTCTAATCCCTCGATTTCAACCCTGATAGTCATTCTATTGCGGTATTGAACAACAAGCTTATCGATTTCGTATCTATTTTTCTACACCATATAAAGTGGCTAACCATACCACTTATGAAAACTATAGAAAATTATATAACTTTTCCTAGTTATGACCTTAAATTAATTCGACCAGTGATGAAATCCTGGACACCAACACTCCCATTACCATGACTGTTACACCACTCAACCAAATCCAGTGTTCCTACACTCTAGGGAAAGCTTAAACAATTATCTACATTATGCATGTTGTGAAAATTTCATGAAACAACAGGTAGAGCTCCCAATCTGGCCCACAAAATAATGAGAATAGCTAAGAACACCGATCGGGGATTTTACCTAAAGTTTGGCAGCGAGCTCCTTTTCCCTTCCTCTTTCCCTCCTCTTTCCCTCCTCTTCTCCTTCTCCTTCCCTCTGCTTCCTTGCCTATGCTATGCTCCACTACTTCCTCCTCTGCTTGGTGGCGCACGGTGGTGGAGAAGCAGCGGTAGGACCAGCAGCAGCTCCTCTTCTTCCTCCTCTGCTTGGTGGCTCACGATGGCAGAACAACACCGGCAGCAACACTAGACTAGGGCAGTACGGAGGGAGTAGCAGGGGACCACGTGATAACTACCCTCCTCACAGTTGCGCACGGCAGGAGAGCAGCTTGGCAGTAGCGGCGGTAGACGGTGACGCACGTGAGCAGCGGTGGCGAATGTGAGAGCACGGCCTGGCGGTGGCGGCCTGCAGGTCGGCGTCAAGTAAGAGCGACGGTGGCGGCAGCTACTAGGGAACGACAACGGCGAGGGAAGGAGCCCCTAGAGTCCACTTATATGGGGATGGCATGGGCCGGCTCAAGCCAGCTTGGCCCAATTCCCCTCTTTCTGCCCTTTTTTTTTTTTTATATATATAATAAAATGGGATATTACAATGCATGTATGTGTTCATGGCAGCGACTTGAGAGTCCCATACTCTTAGTTTACAAGGTTCAAAGCCTAAGCAAGCTTGGAAAAAAAGAAACTCTTTTTGAAGAATTTTAGCTGGAGAGCACTCGCATTGGTTTTAGGGGTTTGTCTATTTCTCGGTTCCCTAAAATTTTATAAAATCTCAGTCACTTTTTCACCCTTTGGATCAATATCCAACCATAATCACCTCCCTCCTCACCTCTTATAACTATTCCTCCAAACCCTAACTCATTCACTCCTCCCACGCCCAGCCGCCGCTAGCTACCTCCACCCCCTCCACGTGGCTACCTCCCACCACGTCGCTAGTGAGGCTTCCAGTGAACTCTTCCCCCTCCGTCACCACCGCTGGTCTCCTCTTCTGCCCTGCCTCCCTCTTGCCACCGCCGGGCTCCTCCTTCCTCCTTTCAGTGAGATTCCCCTGCGCTACCCTCCTTCCTCATCTTCCAGTGGCTACTGTAGCCAGATCCACCACCGCCTCCTAACCACTCCGGTTCTTGTCGCACCCACCAACCTCCACTGCCGACCACCTCCTCCGCCAACCACTGTACTTCCGCCGCACCCTCCTCTATTTAAATTTGAGGCTCCGGTGGACCCTAGCCCTAACTCGCCGCCTTCGGTGAAGGCGTCGCCACCGCCACCAGCGGGAGAAGAAGACGGCAACCTCGTGAGCATGAACCTCCACACGCGTGATGGTAAGGTGAGAAAAATTGACTAAGATTTATTGAAATTTCAATTGCCTAAGAGTTAGCAAGCCCGTAGATTTTGCTGAACGTGATAAGAAATCTCACGAGTACAAATCTCCATACGTGATCTAAAGGTGAGATAAAATAGAATTAGTAATCCCGTTGATTTTACTGAAGGTGACAAGAAATCTCGTAAACAGGCATGCATGGGCACGTACGTACGTTCTCCTTGATCTGCTCCGCTCCGGTTCCTTCGTATTGGAAAAGAAAAGAAAGACTATCAAGTGTGACATGCATGCGTAACGTATTGCAAAAGAAAGCAAGTTTCGTCTTTGCAACTGATCACGACCTTATTCTGCCATCACGTTCTCTCGAAAATCGCAGTATTTCGTCACTATAGTTATTTTCGAAAGTTTTAATAACTCATATTTTCATCACATGTTTTAAAATCTAACATATATTTTGAGAGGTTGAGCAAAAACAAAGACAAAAAAAATTCTATATGAACAAAATACGGCAATGTGGTCAACCTGTTATATTCTGAAGAAAAAATCATAATAAATTCAGACCCAATTCATCAGATAAGAAGAAATGCAAATCTCAAAACATATTGGATGGTTAAAAATTCTACTGTTTTGAAAAGAAAAACAGTCGAATGTTGTTTAGCAAAACCGAAAAAAGAAAGGCACGTTGGAGTATTGGACAACTCGTTGTCTACAAATAATAACGCTAGGAATGTACACTAGCTAGCTAGTTTGCTCAGGAAAAAAGAGGTATAGGAAAACTAGTAGGTACACTAGCCAACAAGAACGATACATGTCGCATTGTTTGCAAGCAGATGCATGTGCGAGTAGTAGACCCACCCACCCATCCATCTACCCAGTAAAAGGCTACTTGAGAATCATGCAGGCATGGATGCTAACTACCGTATATGCCTCTCCCATCTGTGCTCAAATTAATGGGCAACTTGGCCTATAAAATCAAGAGTGCCTGTGTGCGCGTGGAACACACACGTACATGCACATCTATCAATCGAGAGGATTGATTAGATTGGTTCAAGCTAGCTAGCTAGCAAGATAGATAGATGGCCTCTTCTCGTCGCGTAGCGCTCGCCGTCGCCGGAGCGCTCATCCTCGCCTTGTGCCTCCACGGCGGCGCGGCGCAGCTGTGCGAGGACTACTACGACTGCACGTGCCCGGACGCGTACAAGATCGTGCAGCGAGTCCTCATCGAGGCGCACAAGTCGGACGTCCGCATCTTCGCCAGCCTCATCCGCCTCCATTTCCACGACTGCTTCGTCCAGGTGCTTAATTGTTGCATTTCCGTCGACGTTTGCAATTAGTGTGGTTGATCGATTGTTAATTGGACTATACCATATAGGGTTGCGACGGGTCGCTTCTGCTGGACAGCGTCCCAGGGATGCCGTCGGAGAAGACCTCGCCGCCGAACAACAACTCGGCGCGGGGGTTCCCGGTGGTCGACGCCGTCAAGGCCGCGCTGGAGGACGCCTGCCCCGGGGTCGTCTCCTGCGCCGACATCCTCGCCCTCGCTGCCGAGATCTCCGTCGAGCTGGTACGTTATCTATGAGAGTAGTGTCTGCGTAGACGCTCGACAGTGAATTTCATGATCCTTGCAGTGATCGGATGGCCGTGCATCCATGGCGAGGAGCATCCCCATTTTGGGGACAGTTTCCGTAGAAATACTAATGAATTGATTCTCCTTTAAGGACTACCTAGTGTCTAGTGAGTGACTAGGCAGGCGAGCACTGTGCAGCCCGTGCATATATCCACATGCACGGCTACAGTAATAATGTAATTAAGTTGGTTGGCTGATTGGTAGGTTCTCTGTAGCTTTCCAAGTGCATGCTGGTTGATTAACTCTACTTTTGAACAACGATTTGACGATAGGCGTGTCGGTGCATGCACAAGTCTCATTTCATCGACTCTCTTAATTATACGCATGTATAGAAAAAAAAAGGTAACCCGGAACAAAAATGCAAGTATGTGTGCGCAAATGAAGTTTTCTGCTAAGACGAAAACAGACAATCTGTGCAAACTAAGTTTAATTGTTATACTACGTGTATTGATGTACACAGTTCTTCTGTACCAAATATATACCGTACGGAAATCGTACCAAATACAGACCAGATCGACCGTATGGGCATATTACATATATACATAAAAATGTCTGCTAGCTAGCTTCTTCTAGCGAGATGATTGGTCCAAGGAAGATCTGTGCAAATAGTTGCATGGATGGGCAATGAGTCACATGCATGCACAAGGTCACACGCATGGTTCCAAGATCGATAATATGTGGGCACGCATGCGTTTGCACATGCAGTCAGGAGGGCCCGGCTGGGGTGTGTTGCTGGGGAGGCTGGACAGCAAGAGCTCCGACTTCAACGGCTCCCTCAACCTGCCGGCCCCGACCGACAACCTCACAATCCTCCAGCGCAAGTTCAGAGACGTCGGACTCAACGACGGCGTTGATCTCGTCGCCCTCTCGGGTAATCAGCCACCGACGACCTCTTAATTTAGCATGCATGCGATGAGATCGAGTACTGATCTCCATCCAAACCATATGATATCGATGACGCCAAATGCATGTACAGGTGGCCACACATTCGGCCGGGTACAATGCCAGTTCGTGACGGACAGGCTCTACAACTTCAGTGGGACAAACCTGCCCGACCCGACCCTAAACTCGGCCTACCGTGCTTTCCTGTCGAGCAGGTGCCCGAGGAACGGCGACGGGTCGTCTTTGAACGACCTTGATCCGACGACGCCCGACACCTTCGACAACCACTACTACACGAACCTGGAGGCGAACCGCGGCTTCCTCAACTCCGACCAGGAGCTCAAGTCGTCGCCGCAGGCGCAGGGGACCACGGCGCCGATCGTCGACTGGTTTGCGAGCAGCCAGGATGCCTTCTTCCAGAGATTCGCGCAGTCCATGATCGACATGGGCAACATTAGGCCGCTCACGGACACCTCCCAAGGACAAGTCCGGACCAACTGCCGAAAGGTCAATGCAAGCTAGAGGGAGGTTATGCGCGCGTCTCTGTGCTCAATTAATTGCAACCCATGGGTTCATGTACGTAATTAAGGATGAAACCATCTCTTACATATTGTACGTCCAGTTTAATAATTGGTCGACCAATGTAATTTTTCTTCATGTTTGTTCTCAAAAGTGGAATAACGTGCAAGTTAATTCGATTTCTACATTCTCGGTCGTTGCTATTCTGTGTGTAGCACGTTTGTCATGCTGAATTTCTTTCTATATACCCATATAAAGGGCGAGCAATTTGGTCCACTAACTACGTATTGGATGAGTTTATTTCTGTATATATTTTTGGGGGGCAATTTGGTCCAAAAACCGCGTGATTCCTAACTACGTAATTCTTACCATAGTTGTCTTAACCAGTAACTGTACTGTTGTTAGACCATGTGGCTAGGTCTAGAATAATTTAGTGGATAAATAATTGACAATGTTGCTTACTGATGTTATTTGAGGCGTGTGACGTATGTGTAGACTTATGTCGTCAAGTTGGGAAGAACTTGTGCCGGGAAAAGTTGTTGTTTTGATTTTTGCATGTGCATGGTAACTTGAAGGCGATTGTGGTCTACGACAAGGACTAGAAGATGCCTTGGTGTGAAGTCATGGTTCAGAGGGTCGATGATGCTGGAGGAGATGGTCGAGCTCGAGTTGGAACGTGTGGAGATCAAACATAGATAATACGTATTGGAGCTACGGAGGTGCGGTTCGAAGACTTTGACCTATGATAATTTTAGGGTGTCCAAAATTGGAAAGCTGAGATTACATATTTTCGGCAAGTGATTATTTTCGGTAGGAATTGATGTGCAAGCAGGACCCAGAAGATCGGTTGATAGGGGTGATGGGCTCACGGTGCAGCACAAGGGGTGGACGTGATTATGTGATTCGGTGCTGACGGTTGGTGATTTTGGGCTGGACGTGAGAAGCTAGCGGCGGCTACAGAATTTCGGATGTATTAGGTGCTGGTGGCTGCTGTATAAAGGCTGGCGGCGGCTTCACATATACGTATGTTTTCCCCAGGGCCTTGTGGGATGCTTTGAGGGCATTTTGTAGACAAAAACTTGATAATCCAGAAATAAAAAAGTGAGATCCAATTCAAGAATATTTCTTCTTCAAGGTTTGCATTTATTCCTTGATTTCTTTTCGTTGATGATCTGTCGAGTTAGCCTCCAGACACTACTACAGAGGGTCATCACTGACGGCTCTAAACCGTCATCACAGACGGTTTAAAAACCGTCTGAATTTATGTGTCTATAATGATACGAGGTCATCACAGACGATTTTTGAACTGTCTGTGAAAAAGCTATCACAGACGGTTCTAAACAATATCCGTCTGTGAAAAAAGCTATCACAGACGGTTCTGAACAAGAACCGTCTGTAGTAAATTATTATCACACACGGTTCTTGTTCAGAACCGTCTTTGATACCTTTTCACATACGGTTATTGTTTAGAACCGTCTGTGATAGTTTTTTCTATTGTAAAAAAAAAAATGAGCCTCACGCTGTTTTGAAACTTCGAAGGCTGTTTTGAGGCCATAAACGATCTTTTTTAGGGGTTTTCACTTTGTCTGGAGCCTCTCGAGCCTTGCGAATGAATTTGATATAGATTTTGATATGGACTTATGGATTTTCGGATTGAACTTTTCGTTAGCTTCCAACGAGCCAAAAAACGTCGCAATCAGAGTTCGTATACAAAAGTTATGGCGGCTTTACCGGACCGTGCGTGATCTGAGGTGGAGGCCGGGGGCGATGATGTCGAGGAAGGTTGGGGGCAGGGGAGGCCGGCGACGACGAGGCTGGGGGCGACGATGTCGAGGGAGCCCATGGGCTATGAGGTCGGGGGAGGCCGTCGACGACGAGGCCGGGGCGAGCTGGAGGAGACCGTGGGTGACGAGCTCGGGGGAGGCCGGGACGCAAGGTCAGGGCGAGACGGCGGCACTCGGTTAGAGGAGAAATGGCAGAGGAGGAGATAGAGGTGTGAGGTGTGAGGAGACTCGGTTAATATAAAACGAGTTTCGGCAGCCCGCCTATTAAGTTCAAATTTTTGTTTCTCAGCCCAACAAAACAAAAGTGTCAGAGGAGGTTCTTAAAAATGTGTCAGAGACAGTTCTTATTAAGAACAGTTTATGATGTATCGCTATCACAGACAATTCTATTTACAAATCGTCTGTGATAGTGATACATCACAGGCGTACGGTATAGCCTGTTTTCTAGTAGTGAGAGACGCCATGATGGCTTGTTCAGCTATTATCATGTATTCTTGAAGAGTCGACTAGGGCGCATCTGTCATTGCTGCGTGGATTCAACTCTTCTGAATTGAATTTACGTGCTGGATCTTTGTGATTCTTTCCTGCCAATTCGTGCTCATCCTGATTGGTTTGTGACTGCCATTTACAGCCGATCTACAAGAATTACTGCAGTCTTCTGATTGGTTTGATTCCTATCTTTAGTTGTCTAGTCAGAGTAATTTTTTACTGGATTATAGATCAAGATTGTGACCTAGTTAGTGCTGGTTTTTTCAACTGGAGAATACTGTAGTTGAATTATTGCTGTGCATACACATTTACGATTCCTGCTTCGTGAGAAAACAAGTACTGCTGCGGTTTGATTGCTGAATTTTCAGAGAGGTGCTACTGTAATATATATATATATATATATATATATATATATATATATATATATATGAAAATGGTATAGTACTCCTAGAGTACATACTTCCACCTCTCATATACCATTTAAATCGTATGATCATACCTCTTTATCTATTTGTGCATACTCTTATAATGATTATAAGATACCCAAAGTGAGTTCCATGAAAAAATTTCATTAAATTTCACTTTTTATAGCAAAATCTGTGTATATAATTCTTTTATATATGAAAAAGGGTATATAGCAAAAAAAAAAAAAAACAAAGGGCTCCAATAATTTTTTTTCAATCAAATCGCATTGGAGTATCTTATAATTGGTATTTAAGTATACTGTAAATGATAAAGAAGTATAATATATAATTTAACTGGTATATGAGAGGTGGGAGTACGTACTCTGTGAGTATCATACCATTTATATATATATATATATATATATATATATATATATATATATATATATATATATATATATACGTATATGCACTTAATGTCCTTCGGACCCAACATGTTGATTTTTATTAAGAATCAAGATGGAAAAGAAACTATAATTATGATCGTACTAGTATATTTCTCCTCGTTGAGAATGCAAGCATATAATGGTCCATGGATCATGCATAACACAAGAAGACGGCTTACTTTGGCCCCCATGTATGGTGGATCAGAGTGTTATGAGGAATTTCTTACTGGAAAGATACATGATGAGAAAACATTGTAACCATTAACTGGACATTAGTCACATCACAAAAGTTGGCCCAACAGTTCGGAGCTGGGGAGCGTGTCGGTTGTGTTTGGTCCTTGAGTGCGAGCAAACAAAAATGTTTGGTCATGCATGCATGTCCTTGGAAATTATTATGTGGAAAAATATTAGGCTAGGGTCCATTTAAATTCGATCGGTTTCCCATATTAATTATCTTGCTTAATTGGAGCACTTTGGATGCATGGTGGGCTCCCCGTTTCAATCGATAATTGCTGGTGACTTGTTATATATGCTTCTCTGACGCATGGTGAGTGTACTGCTATCGATCTGCCATGTCACTACCAAGTGCTTTGATGCTTCAATTTCTCTGCCGAAAAGTGATTACACGTACGATTTCTAAAACAAATTAACTGTGGGAATCATTTGTAATTTTGTATCCATCCAAACCTAACAGTATTGCCTTACATTTTGTAATTTTGTTTCTAGGAGCTCAGAGCATATACAGAAGCACGTAGAGAAAAGATTAATCAACCGGTCAATATGCAAAAATAGAAGAAATAATTAGGCTGCTCGATCGTGAGTGCACGCGCTAGCTTATCCTTGTTAGAATCTGGCAGATAGCAAGTCGTAATCTGCCTCATGACCACGTTAAATAATGAGCGAGCGTTCATTTGCCACTTGCCAACTGTGTTCAATTAGTTGCAGAGATCAACATTAAGATTGGAGAGTAGAAGAAGTCCTTGTCATGTCCTTCCAATCTATGGCCAGCTGACGCTAGCTAGATCCCTTTCAAGTACACAGGTGTTATGCACGGAGCAAAAGATCCATACTGTCGGACCATGGGCGTGGAATACCCAAAACCCTCGTGTGTATATCGTACTAGTCCCATGATCAATCGTTAGTATACACATCCACAACATTGGCATTCACAGTCACATTCATACATACAAAATGAAGAAAATATGATACATAACTTAAACGATTTTATCATTTAAAACACAAGGTCGACCGGCCAAATAAAAACTCAAGTATCAGAAGTAACAAATATAACAACAGAAGCGAAAACGTAATAAGAGTTCAAAATTCCAGTGGTATGCTCATCCGAATCCTTAGGCAACCGATAAGAGGCAAGTCCTAGAAAGACCCGCCACCAACCCACCAGCCTGATGCAACGAAGACGTCGTCCGTGTAGGATCATCCTCATACTCAATAACAATTTAAACAAGATTGAGTACGTTGTGTACTCAACAAGACTTGTAGTGTATCGCAAAATTTATATAAATACAAGGCTTATCAAAGAATGAGGCTCTATGCTACAAGTTGTTTTTAGCATGAAGCAAGTTTTATTTGTAATAACCATACGTAGTACTTTGCAACAAAAGTTTAAAGAGCAATTAAATAAATAAAAGACAATAAGTAAGTAATTGAATAAATAACAACTCGTAACCCTCCTCGGCTATGGGCAATATCTTATTTTCAGCCATAGACATGACACTCAACTCAACTAGATTTTAGCAAATTTTAGTAAAGACTAATGCCTGACTAAGCAGCTATGAGAGATTCGCATTCGAAAAACCCAAGTTGACATCATTTATTGTCTAAACCATAATCGTAATGGCTACAACGATAAGGATATCAACATTTCAAGGAGGCTCATTGTGAGACCCCAGGGTATTTAGCTTGTAATACTTAGTCATCCAATTGACCCTAGCATCACAAACAAAATATCTCGTGCCTCGGGAAAATGTGTACATCCCAGAAGTGCTGTACACACACCTTTTTACAAAATCATACATCAATTTCATACAAACATAGAACCGAAGCACGAACAAAGACATACATAATAGAGAGTTATTACAGCAAGGGCCAACCGGCCACAAATGCTAAAGAACAACAAATTAACAGCGGAAGCAAAATGCCATAAGATGACTATAAACAAAAGAGCCAACCGGTTTGCCGACCACCCACAAGGCAAACTGACCGGGCCGCCAACCTACACTACTACAGAAACAGCCATCACAGACGGTTCGGAACCGTCATCACAGACGGTTTTCGAACCGTCTCGAAAAGTTGGTCTCTGATAACAGGTGGTTATCACGCACGGTGCAAACCGCCTATGAATGCCATATCACGCAGACGCTTCGCATACGAAACGCCTATGAAGTCGAGTATCGCAGCACGCTCAGATAAACACCGTCTGTGAAGATAGAGTATCACAGACGGTTTTATCAAAGAGCCGCTCGTGATACTCGACTTCGCGATGTTTCGTGTACGTAACGGTCTATGAAGACAGAGTATCACGCATTTATTTTTACGTAACTGCGTCGTGATACTGCGTCTTCCGACGATTCAGACACGAAACGCTCGTGAAGTCGAGTATCGCGCACGGTTTTACATAGAACCATCTGTGATACGCTGACTTCACAGACGTTTCGTGTATAGAACCGTCTGTGATACTGCATTCACAGACGGTTTTTACACAGAACCATCTGTGATAGTTCATTACACTAACTACATTTTCACTGATTTTTGGCTAGCCTCAGGAATTGCTAGCCATGCCCTCTGAAAACAAAGCATGCAGAAACAGATACATCACAGATCAATTGTCGACAAACTCAATCTGATTATTACTCAAAATAAATTACAAAAGATCACATTTGTTCAAGTATTGTTACAAAATAAATTGGATTACAATTGAGTCAATTGTTTGCAGGTGGTTGAGAAGTGTCGCGGGTGATGCACCGGGGTCGGCAATGAGTGAAATTATCCTGTCCTTAATTATCTCTCGATATGATAAAGTTGTAGAGCTTCCTCGAATGTCCTTGATCTCATTCTCAAAGAGTCCATCTAATTCTATATTCAAGGCCCTGTGCTAGCAAGAGTAAAGTGTTAAGCATATATATTTAAATTTATAATTAAGAAATAATTATTTGAGATTCACAAACCTCGGATCCTTCTTCCTAGCTCTAATGATTTGCTCCATATGATGGCAAACGTAGATTGCACATAACTCATCATTTTTTTGCTGGCGACACTACAAAAATAGAATTACATATATCAGTTCGAGATGCGTTATTATGAAGTATGATATAGGATTATCCTGTTGTAGTGCGTACCGAAAATTTTGTCCTATGTGTTAGTTCGGCGCTCTTTCCATCGTATATTCCTTTGTTAGCAACATAGTCGATGAACGACATACATGATTCCAAAAATTTATCCTCGACCATTTCAAACTAATGAAGACTAAAATAGAGTTATGTATGAAGGAAATAAGCATACCTGTCGAGTATTCCTCCCGGAATGCTGAAGTTGTGCTTGTTGCGGATTAGGGAATCAAGGTATATGACATGGTTCCTCTTTGGTATGATGACTAAAAGGATCCAGTGGTACCTACTCATGTATGTCACTATAGTCATTAAACCCGAGTTCGTGTTATGTATAAAGTACAAATAAAATTTGTAGAGCAAGTAGTGACACTTACCCTCGGTTGTAGGGCACCACGATGTACTTCATGTTCGTGACGAAGCAATGCCGCGTTATGTATTTCTCGACGAAGGACGAGTCTGTTTGGATGGTTTGCAACGATACCACATGTGGGTCGAGGAAACCCACCGGTTCTTTCCATTCCCGGATATTTTTCATCATGTATCTATACATAAGAAATGAGTTATGATATTTATCGGTATTACGTGAATGTAGAACTTGATTGTATGCACTTACAGTGTCCAACATCGTAGAAGCGATGCGTCAAGGCCAACGAGGTTGAATAGGTCATATAGGTCGTTGAAGCCCACGACGAAGTGGTTCGTCCCTTTGAAGAAATGCTTATGCTCGATTCGACGGTGATTCCAAAGATCGCACCCCTCCTTTTGTGTCTTATCCAAGTACCAGGCATGCAAAGCCTGACAAGCATATCCAGCACGCCCTAATACTGCGTTGGAGCACAACGGTTTTCCGATGATGTACTTCCCGGATATTCCCGACTTGCCGGACTTGAGAGGCGCCTTAACGTTTGTCGATTTCGATTTGGTCTTAAGCATTGGCAGCGTCTTCCTGCGAGACGACTCGGGACCCGATACGGTGGCACGCTTTTCTTGTTCCTTTGGCGTCTTCTCCAAGGGAACCAAAAAGGTGGCTTTCTGAGGCGAAATATGAGGTGGAGTCATGGAGGGTCCCATTGGAGAGGAATGGTCGTGTTGAGATCGCGGCATCAGCTGGGTCCAGACGATGTCCTTCTTGGGCCATCGGATAAAACGTACACGCATCCCCTAGTGTTGTGATCTCTTTGTTCAGCGAATCTCCGCCGGACGGCCATGAAATGTTCATGTACCATGTCCACTTCCACCGGGCGTAACCTCGCGCCACCGGACACCGTCTTTGCCGCCTTCCCGGTATGGATGCACCATCCTCGCCCGGCTCAATAGAAATGGACCCAACTAACCTCACTTGGAGCTTGTAGGCCGTCGGCTCCTACAAAACGATACACAATTAGCTACGGTGTCCTATAGGTCTATCTTTGCTGATTTCATAGATGTACATTACCTTGATGTCGCTTATCGGTAATTGGACATCGCCATGTTCGTAATTATGCGTGATCAGACGCTACTCCGATGTCGGCGCGTGACTGCCCCAAATTAACAGGCGGCTTGCGGCCGCGACTAGCTCAGAGTTGATTCATTTGATCCCGCAATGCCGCCACTTTCCTTCAAACTTTTCGAATCATCCGTACTCAACCGGTCCTCGCGCCGCCTTAGATCTCTTCCTACTCCCATGCGTGCGAATCGCCCGAGAATCCATGACTCCAAGGCACGTTAACCCCAAGACCTCACGCATGACCGGGTGCTCCTTGTTTCCTGTACGTAGAGAGTATATCCTTCTCCTGCCTATATGGAAGGAGCCTTGGGAAGTTTGGGCGCATAATTCACGCCGCAAGAGGTCATCATGTTATTATAGACACTATGAAGTTATATATGGAGTTATTAACTAGGTAGTTCGACATACTTACCACACGTTGAGACACTTCCTCGCCCCGCTGGGTTTGTGAAAGAAATGCTGCCCAAGACGAGACTTTGCCTCACTTTTAACCAAAGCTAGGAACGGGTCTATGACATCAGAAACGCGCTCTCCTCCGCCGCGCCATTCATCGATTTACTGCGTATCAGCCGTGCCGAGTCCAGCATGCATGAGTGTTTCGTGGTCCGAGAGCTTTGTGTGCCGCACTTTGCTCGTTAAATTCGGGCGCCGTCTTCATAGCAACAAAGGCGCCCCATGTTTCTCGCGCCAAGAATTCGTGACTTCGCGGCGGGCGCTCACCGTGTTCACGCATTTCAGACAAGAATGCTCTTGAACGCCCTCCACGATTTATCGATCGTGAGCATTGCCGCCCGCTCCACGCGCGCCATGTCCGCTTCGGGATAGTGAACTTTTGTAGTAGTTCTGCCCACGGCGCGCCTCGCTTCTTTCGCCGATCCTTCCACCTTGGTGGTGATGTGGACCCGCTTTCCTGCAAGTATCCCGCACATGGTCTCGAATCTCCACGAGCTCTTGGGACGCAGAGGGACCCCAAACTCACTAACCTCCGTGATGACCGGTCGCCCACAGCATCTTCGATTCTCCTCTTCCATCTCGCTCGTATCATTGTCGCCGACGGATTAGGCGGCGAAGATGGTGCCTCGCGATCCGCGGTGTCGCGACGGCGCGTAAGATGGTGCTCGCCATCCGCGGCGCCGCGACGATGGGGAAGATGGTGCCTCTGCCATCTCGCTTACTTGCTATCTATAGAATTTACATATGCATGAATATGTAACAATAATTAATTCCAACAGATCATACTGGAGTGTACCATTTGCTTCATACCGTGGAGGATTGGCATGAAGCAAAGGTACACTCAAGTGTGTCAGGATCGACGAAGGAAGGCTAAGCAAAGGTTTAATGCAGAAAAATAGCCTTTAATGAAGACATAGAAACAAAATAGAATCAAGTAATAAGAACAAATAAAAACATAGTTTTTGCTGACAAATTGCTCTCAGTTGACAAATTGCATAAGACATAGTCTTTGCAATCTCAGTCCTCTGTCAAAATCTCTTCACCAATCAATTTTGATAATTACAAAAACAGATCTTGAGCTCAAACTACAACACATAAAGCATTTTGTAAACAGAACATCTAATCATATGTCTTCAGAATAATTCACAAATTTATATCAACAATAAGCCTAATTGACAGATTGAGAATAGAAATATGCTTAAGCTCAAGTCATGTTTCTAATCATCTATTTGATTTCAGATTTCGACTATCATCATAGAAAACATACAAGTGTATCTTAATTCCGCTATAACTAAAAACCAAGAGTATAAAGGCTACTAATTATAACTGACCATATAAAGAAATATGCTTAAGCTCAAGTCATGTTTCTAATCATCTATTTGATTTCAGATTTCGACTATCGTCACAAAAAACATACAAGTGTATCTTAATTCGCTATAATGAAAACCAAGAGTATAAAGGCTACTAATTATAATCGACCATATAAAGCAATATGCTTAAGCTCAAGTCATGTTTCTAATCATTTATTTGATTTCAAATTTCGACTATCATCACAGAAAACATACAAGTGTATCTTAATTCGCTATAATCAAAACCAAGAGTATAAAGGCTACTAATTATAATCGACCATATAAAGCAATATGCTTAAGCTCAAGTCATGTTTCTAATCATCTATTTGATTTCAGATTTCACTATCATCACGTAAAACATACAAGTGTATCTTAATTCGCTTATAATCGAAAACAAAGAGTACAAATGCTACTAATTATAATCGACTCATATAAAGCAATATGCTTAAGCTCAAGTCTGCTTTGTAATTATCTATATGATTTCAGATTTCGACTATCATCACAGAGCATCAACAAGGCATCATCAGAACCCATCACAGAGCATCAACAAGGAATTATCAGAACTCATCACATAGCATAAACAGAGCCCATCACAGAGCATCAACAAGGCATGATCAGAACCCATCACAGAGCCCATCACAGAGCATCACAGAGCAAGGGAGGCTCGAGGGAGAGGAAGTGACGAGTAAGAGCAAAACCTAGTGACGGGCGCCGAGGTCGAAGGCGGTAGTGTTGGGGGCGCCGGTGTGGGTGGCAAAGAGGTCGATGTCGGGGGCGAAGACGCCGGGGCGCCGGTGTGGGGGCGCCGAGGTCGGGGCGCGACGCGGGGCGCTAAGGTCGGAGCGCGGCGCTGAGGTCGGGGCGCGCCGAGGTCGGCGGCGGTGTCGAGGTCGGAGGCGGCGTGAACCGCGAGCCTCAGAGGAGGCAAAAGAGCGCGCGATAAACTCAGGGGTGCGGGAGAGGAAGTGATGGGTGAGCAAAACCCTAGCGGTTCCCACCTTATAAGAGTTCATCACAGACGGTTCTATTATATAACCGTCTGTGATAATTAAGCATAGACGGCTCTAAAGAATAACCGTCTGTGATACGTTACATATCACAGACGGCGGTATTTACAAACCGTCCGTGATATATCAAAGATCGTTTCTAATAAAACCGCTCGTGATAAACTCATAGCATGCATTTGCCCGCTTATAGAACCGCTCGTGATAAACTCATATCACAAATTGTCAATAGGTTTTGTCAGCCTATCACGCATACGCTTCAAATAAAATTGTTCGTGATAAACTCATATCACGCATTTTCGGAAATAAAACCGCTCATGATAAACTCATATCATGCATTTGTTATAATATAGAACTGCTCAGGAGTCATTATCACGTATGGTTATATAATAGAACCGTCTATGATAGCCCGGACAAAACCTATTAACAATCGGGTATCCTTGACAATTGTCGGTTACAATGATGTATCCTGACAATTGTCGGTTACAATGAACGTCCACATTGACATCAATATCAAAATATATGAGAGATGACAAAACCTGGTGACAAGTATATATGATGACAAGCTCATAACACATTTTACTTCAATAACCAATTGTCAGTTATAATGAACGTCCACATTGACATCAATATCAAAATATATGAGAGATTACAAGTCCATAACACATGTTGTTATAGAATAAATTAATTACAATGGATTCAATTCTTAATTAAAATATAGCCCTTCATGATGATTGGCGCGCATATAGTTAGCTTCCTCACTGGGTTCTTCCTCGAGCCTGATGCCATCTCCGAAAGGAGACAACTCATCAAATTGATTGTATTCTTCCTTGTCCACTACATTCTCAACTCCGACAATCCTTCTTTTCCATGAAGAACTACGTGGCGTTTCTTATTTGCCGGGTCGGTTACATAGAATACTTGAACAACTTGATTAGCCAGTACGAATGGTTCGTCATTGTATCCGACACGTTCAAGGTCCACGGTAGTGACATCGTACTTGTCAACCTTCACCTGTGGGAGATGGACCCAACGGCACCGAAATAGGGGGATCTTGAAAAGCACGTAGTCGAGCTCCCATATCTCCTCTATTTGCCCATAGTACGAGCTCCTCACCCCATCGAGATCGAATGCATCTATGCGGACACCGCTATTCGGATCAGGCTCTTCCTATCCTCGAGCTATCGATAAAATGTGTACCCATTTATGTCGATCCTTGCCATATGACAATTGTAAATTGTGGCCCTTGTGCCAACCATAGCAATGTATCATCACTTGATGACCTCCCGGATTCGCACTTTTAACCATCCATTGAACCGATAATGTGTTTTCTCATGATCCAAACCTCCGACCGGTTTGGATTTTGTTGGCGTACCATGTCTTTGTGCTCGTCGATGTACGTGGATACTTCGGTCATGTGTTGCAAGACCGTGAAATGGGCTTGAGCATATGTATCCAGATCGGGAGTGATTGATTTTCTTCCAATGGTCCCGATACCATCCAGTCTCCCCTCATTACGAGATAGAGGCACACCTATCGGATCCACCTGAGCCATGTAGTCGACGCAAAACTCAATGACCTCTTCTGTTGCATAACCTTCGATGATGCTGCCCTCTGGTCGAGATCGATTCCGTACGTAGGACTTGAGAATTCCTATGTACCTCTCGAACGGGTACATATGACGTAGGAACACAGGGCCGCATATATTTATCTCTTTCACAAGGTGAACAATGAGATGGACCATGATATAAAAAAATGACGGAGGGAAATACATCTCAAGATGACATAGAGTCGTCACCACCTCGGCCTGCAGAGCATCTAGTCCTTGGGGATTGATGACCTTCTGAGCAATTGAGTCGAAGAAATAATACAGCCTCAAGATTGCCACTCGGACCTTGTTCGGCAAGATACTCCTAATTGCAACAGGAAGCATTTGTGTCATCAGCACATGACAATCATGCGACTTTATACCAATTAATTTCGAATCTTGCATAGAAACAAGTTTCTTAATGTTAGCAGAGTAACCAAACGGGACTTTCACACCATGCAAGCTCTGGCATAGTTCATTTCTCTCCGCCTTAGACAGAGTGTAGAAAGCTGGAGGAAGGTACGTTCATCCTATATCAGTCTCTTGCGGTGCTAACTCGGTCCTTATGTTCATATCGACCAAGTCTCACCGCAAGGCCAACACCATCCTTTTTTTGCCACTAATGTTCGTAAGAGACCAACTGCTTATCACATACATTCTTCTCCACATGCATGACGCCGATGCAAAGGCGAACTTCTAAGTGCTCCCAATAAGGCAAGTCCCAAAAAATTGACCGCTTCTTCCAGATGTTCTTCTAACGGGTTCTTAATTGACGTCCCTTCCCAAGCACAACATCGATATCCTTAACCATATCATAGACATCTTTCCTCTAAAAGCTCTTGGAGCCGAACCGCCCTCCTTATTTCCGTCGAATTGTTTCTTCATCTTTCGCATGGGTGGCTCTCGGAAGGAACCTACGTGACGCTGTATACATAGTTTTGCGCGAGTTGTTTAGCCATACACTCCGTAGCATCTAAGCAAAGCGGACAAGCTTTGGCTCCTTTTGTATCAAGCCCGACAGTTACCAAGGGCAGGAAAATCATTGATGGTACAGAACACCATGGCGTAAAGTGAAGTTCTCTCGCTTGTACGCATCCCATACCTGCACCCTCGCTCCACGCCTCACAAGATCTTCCAAAGAATGGTGCTAGGTACACATCAATATCATTCCCAGGTTGTTTCGCCCTTGGATAAGTAGTGACATCAAAATGTACTTCCGCTTCATACACGCCCAAGGAGGAAGGTTGTACATGCATAGATTCACAGTGCCAAAGCTATGTTGGTTGTTCATGTTACCGAAAGGATTCATTCCATCCAGACTCAACCCTAACCTTAAGTTCCTGCTCGCACCGAACTCTTCAAGCTCCGATCGAAGTTTCTCCACCGAGCGTAATCAGCAGGTGTCTTAGCTTTCCATCTTTCTTACGGTCCTCCGAGTGCCAACGCACCAATCTTGCCTCCTTTGGGTTCGCAAATAAACGCTTCAAACGTGGGATCACAAGCAGATACCACAACATCTTAGCAAGAGGTCCTTGCTTCAACCTAGTAGTATTCTGACGCTTGTATCGGGATGCTTTGCACACGGGACATACATGCATGTCCGCATACTTTACTAGAGGATACAATCGCTCGCACATGCATGTATTCTTTCTACTTCCATTCCCAATGGACAAAGAACCTTCTTTGCTTGGTAGGTGGTGTTGGACAACACGCTTTCCTCCGTAAGAATGTCCGCTAGGAGACCTAACAACGCCGTGAAACTCTTATCTGACCAACCATTGCTTTCTTTAATCTAAGTAGTTCAATCACGGTTGACAACCTTGTGTATTCCGCTTGCGCTAGGGAACAAAGGTCTCACCGAGTCCTCCATTAAGCTCTCGAATTTACAAAACTCTCTCTCATCAGAGTTCTCTTCGCATCGCGTAGCATCCGATCCGCATTGTCATCGATGACCTATCCTCATCAAAAGCACACTACATCCCAGATATCGCTGACTTCCTCGGCGATGTCGTTATTACTAACTTCCCGTAATCGCTTCTTCACCGTGGATCGGTCCAACATGTATACCATTTTTGAAACCCTTCAATCAAGTGTGCTTCTATCTCGCACGGTTGGTAAACATCTTCAGATTACCGCAATCAATGCATGGATAATACATAAATTTTATCCTCTTCTTCAACATATCCTGCTCGGCGGCTCTTCTAAAAGTAATCACGCCATTAATGTACTCTTGACTCACACGGTTCATACCATACATCCAGTTTCGGTCCATCTACGCTACACATGTAACAAAATATATAGTGTCAAATTAGATTAATAAAATCTCTCTCAACTGCTCTCTCTCTCTCCATTTCCTTTCCCCTCACAGAACTTTAATGCATATGCCAACCACCCAATGAAAAATATTATTCTATTCCCTTGCATCCGGATGCAAAAGTTTGCATCGATTCCTAGAGTTTTGCTTCGGAATAGGCAGCTTCCACGTGTGGAATCGGTTCCTAGCATCAAATCTAGCCATTTGAACCGACTAATTAAGCACGTAAATTGCAGATGCTCTAAAGGGTTATAGATTGTTACCCTCGGAGCTCACGATGAAAATACCAAATCTCTTGAGATTTCTCTCCTTCTCCTCCTTTCTCCTCTCCTTCTCCTCCCTCTCTCTCTGTCATGCGTGACAAAGGTGTTTTTATCTGGGTGGTGGCTCAAATGGGAATGGGCAGGGGGTACTCCAGGTATTTATAGAGCGAGGATATCACAGACGGTTCAAAATATGAACTGTCTGTGATATACAAATATCACAGACGGTTTTTAAATAGAACCGTCCGTGATATTGCACATACGGTTCTATTCAAAAACTGTCTGTGATAATCTCCTGTATCACCGACGGTTTTTAAAGAGAACCATCCGTGATATTTCACATACGGTTCTATTTATAAACCGTCTGTGATACGGATCATTATCACAGACGGTTTATTAATAGAACCGGCTGTGATATTTCACAGACGGTTCTATTAATGAACCGTCTGTGATATATGCCTATCACAGACGGTTACTAATAAGAACCGTCTGTGATAGGCCGCAAGACAAATGCCACGTCCCAACAGACCCAACACAGACGGTTTCAAATGAACCTGTCTATGATGTGGTGTCTACTATAGCCTGTTTTGTAGTAGTGCTAGTCGTCAAAACCACCACACATCTCACAAAAGTGGATCCCTAGGGGATCAACCTCCTCTGCAACAATTAAGCAATGCAAATGAGTACAAACTCGTAAGACTTATGAGTAACAAAACCTAGATATAAGTACATGCAGACTTAATCAAAGGAGAAGGCTAAAGGTTCATTTCAGCACAAAGTAGATTTTATTTGCAATAGATAATAGATTGAAGGCAATTTTAACAAGCTATTTTTATTTGTTCAAATAACAGCGATACAATAAGTAATGACAATAAGACATCCTAGAGATGAATAACCCAATAGCCATCACAACAATAGCACGAATTACCCATTCGTACCACCCACATCAAGTTTTAATGAAAAGTTATAGTCTAGTTCTCACGGGGCGTATCCGAGCGTGTCCATAACCTAGGACGAGGCTATTCGAATAGTTTGAAACCCTGCAGGGGGTGTACCAATGTACCCACACTTCAGACCACCTTTTTGCCACTAGATTAAGCACACTTCCTTAGGTATGCCGGCACGGCTAAGTCTTACGAGACGCTTTCCAATGGATTGTACTAATCAAGAGTCGTATGTATGGGGGTTAACCCTTAGTGATCTGTCGGCGACAAAGAACAGAAGGACCCATACAAAGAGTAGGATACACCGGCCCAAACAAAACAAAGGCGGGTGCTCCCCTCTTGTCCCATGTTGACATATATAAAGATATGCAACAACCACCACGCGACTCATCAATTAACACCTCCGAAAGTACTTAGTCAAGAGAGGTCCCATATCCCTCTAGTGTGGTTAGCACACAAAATGCTCAGTACGGTAGCGCAAGTAACTCGGTCCTTAATAACCCGGGCGACATCCTCAACCCTAGGGCAACGGCTAACACGGCCCCCGTGCACTTCCCGTGCACCCATCAATCAAGAAAACCAAGGTTCGCCCAAAGTCTAAAACATTTTACTTTCAGTTTTAGACATTTACAAAATTAACATAGCACAAGGTGCTGATTATAAGTAATAATAAGATTTGTGTGATCAAGTTATCGACATAAGTCGATAACGACTCAATTCTACCGATAACTAAAGATTGCTAAGCATCATATCGCAAGGACAATAAAAGAGCATACTTCAATCATCGAGCTCTAATTCACCGGCGAGATTAGTAACTTATGGTTAGTGGCAGGGGATATTAATTTAAAGCCAACCATGCAATAGGATTAACTACCTTTAACCGACAAATTAATCATTTGACACAAAAGCATGCATACAATACTTTGCAAACAAGATATTAGACTTTTAAAAGTAGTGGGAGCAATATGATCAAATGAATGCTACACTGCTTGCCTTACTGGAGATAACTTTCTGGCAGCAGAGGATCACTTTCACCCTCAAGAGGATCGTCGGAACCTAACGAAAGAAGCGAAAAGAACCGATAAGAACGAATAACATCGAAAAGACTCAAAATCCAAAGTCATCCAAAATCCATGAAATTTACACAGCAGGTAGATTTTTAAGGAATTTAGAAACAAGAACCAATGGATTTGGATCCTTAATGCAAAATTTATGGCTAAAACAATTTTGGTCTATTGGAAAATTCGAATTAAATTGTTTTTTTGTTACTGTTCATCGCGAAATTTTTCAGAATGTTTTTGAACACAAAATTTTTATGGTAGGCAGAGCATGGCATCCTAAGAACAGCAAAATTGGGTTTACTTCATTTGGAGTTAAAATGAATTAGTTATGCAATTTTAAAATTTAAGATAATTAACAGCTTGCAAATAAAAGCTTTCGGGCTTTTCTTGAAAACTAACTCAACGGGGAGGTCAGGGCCGTTGAGATTGAATCGAATGGTCCAAACGCATGGACGCACAGCACGCACGATCACCCGCGCGAGAGAACTCCAACGCGCTGAGAAGGTCTAGACCGCCAGATCTAGATTTGATGGTCCAGATCAACAAGGGAGGTCCTAATGGTTAAGGTCTACATGAGGGAGGCCCTGAACGGTTCTGATCTCCACGGGGAGGTCTTAACGGCTCAGATCGACCCAAAGGAGGTTCTAAAAGGTTATGATCTAAAAGAGAGGAGGTTCTAAACGGTTAAGATCTACTCAGAGGAGGTCTTAACGGCTGGATCTCCACGGGAAGGTCCTACAAGGTTAAGATCTAAAAGGGGAGGTCCTGGACGGCTAAGATTTAACCTGAGGGAGGCCCTGACGGCTAAGATCTCACTGAGGAGGTCCTAAACGATCAAGATCTAAACTGAGGGAGGTCCTAGGCGATACGATCTAATAGAGGGGAGGTCCTGAACGATTCAGATCTCCTAGGGGAGGTCATGAACGGTCAAGATCTCCACGGGGAGGTCCAAAAAGGTTTTCTTTACAGAAGTCCACGGGGGAGGTCTTTTGCAAAGAGGACCTCGTGGGAGGTCTTTGGGGTGGTCTTTGCAAAATACCAAGGGGTGGTCTTTTGCACAGAGGACCCTGGGGGTGGTCTTAGGGGTGGTTTTTGCGAAAAGCCCAAAGGGATGTCTTTTTGCGAAGAGGACCCAGAGGGTGGTCCTGAGGGTGGTTTTCGCAAAGATGCCCACGGTGGTCCTTTGCGAAAACATAGAGAGTGATCCTAACGGTTCCGATTAAACCTAAAGAGGTCTTTAACGGCCAGGATCTAACCTAAGAGGTCCTGACACTAAGGTTTTCGCAGAGGGAGATCCTACGGTAAGATCTAACCTGAGGAAGTCCTTAACGTCTAGGATTAAAGCTAGGAGGTCCTGGATCTTGCCAAACTTACGACAATAGAGCCAGTGCCACCCGCTTTGCTCGCCGGCTCACCGCCAGCGACCTCGACAACGACGGCGCCAACCAAAGGTGTCAAAATGAATGCAATACTAATGTGCACCCGATGGAAGCACTTTCAACGGCGGAGCTGGCCTAAAACGCTGGCGAGCCGGAAAGTGGCGGAGGGGTAGGTACGGCTAAAACCGAAAACGGCGAAAAGCTCCACAACGACTAAAATCAAAAGGTGCTCGAGCACCACGGGGCTATTGCGAAAGTACCTGGGCCCAGAGGAGGTTCGAAGGAGCACGGAGAAGTCCTGGCGGCGGAGACCAGCGTCGGAACTGGGGACGACAACGATGACAGGGCAGCCTGAATAAAAAGAACACCATTGGGTGGTCAAAATAGCTTCGCCAAGGCCTAGAGGAGGTTCAGGAGCGAGGAATTGACCAGAGGAGGTGATTACCGGAGTTGAGGACGAAGAGGACCTCCTATGGCCGCAACCGCGCCAACTCCAAATTGGGCATGACCTACGAAGGTGACCCAAAATGGAGTTAGGGGAAAGACTTGCGATGCACAGAGGTCCAAGAAGGAGTGCAATGTTGGCAAAAGGACCACTGGAGCACCGAGGTCGACGAGGAGCCCCAAGGTCCAGTAATGGCGAAAATGGTGCTCACGGGTGTTTGGGCACAGGCGACAGAGAGGGAAGCTAGGGTTGCAAGGTGGTGCCTAAAAGAAACTTAAGGAGGAGCTCAGGGACCTTAAGTAGTGTAACATCCCAATTTTGGGCTTGTGTTTCAAATGTAAGAAAATGAGTAGAAATTAAAACTTTTTCTTACATCATGTGTTTCCTGTTTGTATTGGACAAGTATTGTGCAAGACTTATGGAAATGCAAAGCCACAAGTCTTTTGATCCAAATCTTGTTCCTTCAAAAACAATCTTGTCAAACCTTTGATCATCCTCTGAAAATATTTTTCCTAAGTTCTTGGATGGTATGTGACCCTCTGAAAAATTTCACAATTTTTAGAAATTGTTTGAATATTTTAGAGGGCAACAAACCTGTTTGACTCTCACCAAACCCAAAACCAGTACCTTATAGAATTTTTGGAGAAAAATACAATGCATAAAAACCTCTGCAAATTTTACACAAGGTCAATGTCTCAGTCAGCAAGCTCCTGTAAAATTTCAGAATTTTTGGAGTTATTTTGCTACCCCAAATAAATCCTCAAAAGTCCCAGCTTTAATTTAAAACCTAAAGTCGACTCACTATTCATTGTTCGAAGTCGGGCTCGAGTCCGAGCCACTTGACTCGGTTAAACCACCTAGTTGCACCGAGCCGCGCTTTAAAACGCGCGCAATCTCACCGTTGATTCAAATCGCCGCCCACGCTCATGTGAGCATTCGACCCTCCGCTGCATTAACCGATTAGGACCGTTGATTTCAATCCCACCGCCCGCACTCCGAGGGCAATCTGACCGTCCGGCGAACTCGTTAATCGTGACCGCCCATTTTCAATCCAACGGTCATCGCTCGCTTCTTCTTCTTCCTCCTCGCTTCTCCGCGCGCGCGCGCGCGTCATGGCGTAGAAAAGAGATAGCATGGGGGCTTGTTGTGTCACTTCGAGCGCGCCTCGCCAACGCCTCTCGCAAGGCATTTAATGCGCAATGTGCTTTCTCCTCCATTGTCACCGTGCTCACTTGCTCCCATCATTTCGTGGTCCACTACGCACCATGAACCGAGCTCACCATGGGCTTTCTTGCTCAAACCCTAATTCCTTTCCTATAAATTGGTCCTCTAGGTCCTCCCGGTGTTCTTTTGCACCACACCTAGATACTCTGTGTTTGAGCTCAAAACCATCTCAAACCTTCAATCCACCATTGTTGACCCGAGGGCTCCAATGGCGCCTTGGTGTCCAAAGTGGTTCATCTTCAACATTTCTTGCACCCTTTGAACTCCTCACCTCCTTTATATTTCCCTAACTTGATTTTGGGTTGCATTCAGAGGAATCACTCAATTTTAAGTTTGGAGATTTTCGCTTGGTTTCACCCCTTTCTTCTCCAAACTCCTGTAAGTGGTTCTTTTGCAATTATTTGCTTTTGGAGCCTCTTTGAGCTATAATGAAGTCGTGGTAATGATTTGGTTCCACTCATTTTGCTCGTAACCTCATCTTCCACTTCATCTTCTTCGGCCCGGTGGACTTCATCGTGTTCAAGTCTTCCCGCCATCTTTGGAGCTTCTCTGTAAGGTAGTTTCTATATAGTCCTTAGAAGTCGTGGCACTCGCTTCCTTGGACCGCAGCTGAGCATCTTGCTATTTTCGTGTTTTGCCGTGTCGGCCTCTTTCTTTGTTTTCCGGCCGCGGCTGCCTGCACTTCCACCGCCGCGAGGTCATCATCGCTGGGTCCGCAACACTATTGCGTAACCCATTTTGATAGTTTGTGGCGCCGCCACGATCGGGTCGCCGCGACAAGCCGTGAAAGCCACTCGGTTTTGTCGCTGAGAAGCCTTTTCGCCGTAATATTAGGCACGTGAATTGCTAATCATTGGATGCCATTAATGTGTCTTAATCGCCTAATGCCTCACCGACATGTGGGTCCACTTTCTTAAATCACCGGGTGTTTATTTGTGCGCTTAGGCATCATTAATGTTAATCTTAGGTTAATTAAGTGTCGGCATTTATTAGTCGTCGTGATACCCCGTACATCGCGCAGTGGGCCCATTAGCTTAGCTACCAAAATCGAAGTCATTAGGGCTGATTTTGGGTTATTTATTGCTAATCATTGTTAGCAATAAATGTGTCCGAAATTACCTTTTGGGTCACCGACGTGGGCCTCTGCTCCTAAATCACCAATGTTCAAGATCGTTAGGACACATTGATTGCTAATCATCATTAATCATTGGTCATTAGTAATTAATTAGCCGTCCTAAAACCTCCTTTAAGTCACCGCCGTGTGGGTCCGCGGCACTCGTGCACATGTGTTAAACCTCGCATGTGTGACTCTCACCACCGACATGCGCCCCACGTGTCAAGACTCCTAGATGCACTTCGATCTTGGACCGCCCCATTTGGAGATCTACGCCTAGATTTTGTATGCGTCGACCTCCGGCTCTCATCATTCTCGCCGCCCATCACTTGATCTCGCGGCCCCGATCGTGCGTGCAATCGGACCTTCCGACCGAGGCGTGATCGAGCCATTCATCCTTAGATCTGGGTCGTGGATCGCCGAGGCAACCGCACCGCCCGGCTGCATCCTTCTCGTGAGCCGCTGGATCCGGATCCAACGCTGGCTCTCGTTATGAATCACGCCGCGGCGCTGCTTTCCGCGCGTGGCTCGCTGGATATTGCATCAACGCCCACGAGCGCCCACGCTGCTTATTTTCGTTGGGTTGGTTTTTATTTCTGTAAGTATTTATTTATCATATGAAAATTGTGTAAAAACTTTAGAAATTCATATCTAATTCAAGATAAATCCTTTTTACATGAAACCAACTGCAATAAATTTGTATTTCACTAAAGTTTAATATAAAAATGCTTTTAACTATGCTTCTGTAGTAGAAAATTCTGTAATCTTTTATAGCTTGTTTTCTGCTATTTTTATATATTCCAGTATTGTATTAAAACTTGGAAAAGGCATATCTTTTTCTGTATATCTGCTAATTGAATGATTTTAACTCTGATAAATTTGTTATTAATTAAAATTTAATCTAAAATGGTGGTAGGCCTAAATCAGCACTTAAAAATATGTTAATAGATTTAACCCTATTAGTAGCAATTAAAAATTCATTTAATGATGTAATAGACACCAGAATTCTCAGAATCCTAAAAATATAGAAAATTGATGTTAGGAAATTCCTCTATTATCATACTATAATGTGAAATGGGTTTTGCACATGTTTATATTTCGAAAGTGCATTATGCTAGTTTTGCATCCTAGAAAATCATAACTAAATCATTTTAACTCCAATTAAGATGAAACCACTTGTATTAGCCTTAAAATATCAGTAGCAACCAATCATAAAATTTTCAAGTCCGTAAAACCTCTAGAAAATATTTTGCTACAAAGACCTTATTATGGCCGAAAATGGGTTTTAGGTAATATCTTTGCACCACAAATCCAAATTAGGTTTTTCCAGTTTCTATGCCTAGGTATATTTGTATTCTACCTTATGTATAAATTTCACGCATTTGGATAATTTTTGCTTGCTCGCTTGTTTAAGTGTGGCTCGCCTTATTGGTTGTTCTTGGTTCTTTTGCCTTCGCTTAGGATTCGACATTTGCGTAACCCCAGAGCGATCCTCCACAATAGTTTGAGCAACAAAAAGAAGGCAAGCAGTTTGATCATGTTAATCCCAGATTTTAAGTATTTATGTTGATTACAAATTCTATGTATGCATTGCTACTTTGTGTTAATAGTTGGCCTAGTAGATGCATTTCCTTAGCAAATGATTATCCTCTACTACCATGAGCCTAGGTTACTTGCTGTGATTTAGAGTTCATGGATGGGCTCTGTCACTTAGTAGTTGCGAATTAATTGCTTAGCCATGCTTAGTTTCGTAGAATGGGCTGTTATCGACTTGTCGATAACCTTGATCACTTAAAACTTATTATGGATTATGATTTCCACCTTGTGCCATGTCTACTTATGAAAACTAAAACTGAAAACAAAATGATTTAGACTTGGGCACAATGGTATGATGGTGTGATTTTGGGTGTGATCGAATGGTGCCCGGTCAACAAGGACCGAACATCTTGTTACACTAAACCAAGCATTTTAGCGTGCAACCACATTAGAGGGTATGGGACCTCTCTTGACTCAAGATTTATGGCGTGTATTGGCTCCGAGTCGCAAGGAGTCGCAGGAGGGATGGTGTTGGGAGACAGTGTCCAAAGACTACACCGTGATGGGATTTGTTGTCTTTCGCTTGCAATGTAAGCATATGGGTTTCTATCCATATGAGCGGCTCGAGTTAATACACAAGATTGGAAATGTCTCAGAGGACTTAGCTGGCCGCATACCTTCTAGAGTGTGCTTGTGGCTTGAAGGCGGTCCAAGTGTGGTACATTGGTACACCCTGCAGGTTAAAACTATTCGAATAGCCTCGCCCTAGGTTATGGACACGCTTGGCAAGGTCTTTCAAGAGTTAGACTACAACCTTTAAATTAAAACTTGATGGGTGGTACGAATCGGGATTCGTACATGTTGTGGTGGCTATTGGGATAGTCACTTCCGTGTGGTTACTTGTATGTATCTTTACTTCATCATACTTTGATAACAAAACAGATTTGCAAACTTGCTTTAAAATGTATTACATTATTGCAAATAAAGTTGGCTTCATGCAAAATGAGACATACAACCTCCACCTAAATAAGCTTGCATGTAGTTGATGAATAGGTCCGCTATTCCACACGTCAGCCTTAAGTGTACAAAGACAATCTTTGTACTCGGGCTGCTACGCTTAATTGTTTTGGTTGCAGAGGAAGAAGGTGAGCCTGAGGGGCCTCACTTTTGTGAGCTGTGTTGTGGTAGCTTGCGGGGCGACTAGCTTGGCGGCCCGGTCGGTTGCCTTGTGGGTGTATGGCTAACCGGTCGACTTTTGTTCTAGCCATCTTATGGCGCTTTTGCTTCCGCTATCTTTCTTGTATATTGCTCTATTTGGCCGGTCGGCTCTTTTGTAATAACTTTACTTTATGTATGTCGTTGTTGAACTTAGTGATGTATGTGTATGGAATTGATGTGTAATTTTGTGATGATGTGCATATGCTGCAATTCTGGGAAGCATATGACCATCGAGGCTTAGAATGTTTAATTAGTAATGCCAGAACCATTTGGAGGTTAGGTGTTACTAGTTAAATATTCCGGGTCCTCACAAGTAGCTGGAGTGCAAGGAAGGGAGCAAGACAAGCTCCACAGGCGCACCGAGTCATGGTCCTGCCATGGACCATCTCGAGTGACAGGAGCAGGTAAAAGGGAGACTTTGGGGAAAAGCTCTGACCTGCATTTAATGCCTTGCGGCAAAGAGCCGTTGAAGGACTCCCTTGAGGTGACAAGACACTGCAACCCTCGCTGCCATGGCTCTGGCACACACACACGTGCGAGGAAGAAGAAGAACAGAGTAGGAGGTCGGGGGCGCTAGATTTGAGACGGACGACCACGATTTCACAAGACCTCCGGAGGTCCAAAACGGCAGGGGAGGTCGGGGGCGTAGGGTCAAGATCCAACGGCTCAACTCACTTTCCCAATAACCGTGCCCGAGTGCGGTTAGGCGACTTGGCTCGACCGAGTCAAGTGGTTGGCCCAACAGTGATTTGGTTTAGGGTTTTAAATTGAGACAGAAACTTGGAGGAATTGTTTGAGGTAGCAAACTAACTCCAAAAATTCTGAAATTTTTACAGGAGCTTACTAACTTTAGGTTTGACCTTATATAAAATTTTCAGAGGTTTTCATGCAGTGAATTTTCCTCCAGAATTTTTGCAAAGTTCTGAGCTAGGGTTTGACTCAGAGACTGACCTCTTAAAATATTCAAATAATTTCTAAAAATTGTGAAACTTTTCAGAGGGGTCACACATTAACCCTAGAACTTAGGAAAAATCTTTCTAGAGGATGATCATAAGATTAACCAGAAAGGTTTTGAAAGGGCCAAGATTTAGGTCAAAAGTGGCTTGTGATTTGTATTTCCATAATTCTTTTACAAGAATTCTTTAGAACATACATGAAATACAAGATGTAAGAAATTTTTTCAATTTCTACATATTTTCTTACATTTGAAACACAGACCCAGATTTGGGCTGTTACAAAACCTCCCTCCCCCCTTACAAAAATCTCGCCCCGAGATTTGGCTCACTCGGAAAAGAAAGATGGGTATCCCGCACGCAGACAATCTTCCCGTTCCCAAGTAGCTTCATCCTCTGAACGATTTGACCACTGAACTTTATGAAATTTGATGGCACGATTCCTTCTTCTTTGTTCAGCCTCTTCAAGGATGCGAACAGGGTGCTCACGGTAGGTCAAATCTTCTTGAACATCAAGAGTTTCCAACAGAGCTTCCTCGGTTGGAACACGGAAGAACTTCTTCAACTGGGACACATGGAACACATCATGTACCCCCTCAAGTGCAGCAGTCAATTCCAACTTGTAGGCAATAGTTCCTTTCTTCTCGATGATGCGGTAAGGCCAACATATCGAGAAGCTAACTTGCCCTTGACGCCGAAACGTTGATAGCCTTTCAAAGGAGAGACTTTGAGATAAACAAAGTCATTAGGCTCAAAACTCAACTCACGACGACGACGATTCGCATAGCTCTTTTGCCTGGACTGAGCGGTGCGCAAACGGTCACGAATAAGCTGGACTTTACTTTCGGCCTTATTGATCGAGTCTGGACCAAAGAAAGGTCTTTCGCCGGTCTCAGACCAATTCAATGGGGTTCTGCACCTTCTCCCGTATAAGGCCTCGAAAGGTGCCATACCGAGACTGGCTTGAAAGCTGTTGTTGTTGGAAAACTCGGCGAATGGCAAGCATTTCTCCCAATTCTTGCCATAGGAGAGGACGCAAGCACGGAGCATGTCTTCCAAAACATGGTTGAGTCGTTCCGTCTGGCCATCAGTTTGAGGATGATAAGCTGAGTTGAAGGAAAGATGAGTTCTCATAGCCTCTTGCAAACTATGCCAAAATTGAGAAGTAAATAGAGACCCTCGATCTGACGCAATCGTTTTTGGCACACCATGCAAACTCACGATGCGGGCTATGTAGAGATCCGCCAAAAGGCCTACCCGAAGGTCAGTCTTGACAGGAAGGAAATGTGCCACCTTAGTCAACCGATCAATGACAACCCAGATAGCATCTTTCCCGGAAGATGTACGGGGCAGACCAGTGATAAAGTCCATGCCGGCGCATCCCACTTCCGCCGTGCATCGCAAAGGTCAAGCACCGCTCGACGATGCTCGACCTTTACTCGACGGCACACGTCGCACTCGGCAACGAACTTCACGATCTCATGCTTCATTCGGGTCCACCAAAATCTTTGCCGGAGATCTTCATACATCTTCGTGGCCCCAGGATGAATGGAGAGAAGAGAATCGTGGGCTTCGCGGAGAAACTAATTCCACAATTCCACGACCTTTGGAACCACAAGGCGCTGTCCGAGCCACACAACACCAAGTTCATCTTCAGAGAAGCACTTGGCTGTTCCGTCCTTGACATTCTGCTTGATTCGGTTCACGCCAGCGTCGGATTGCTGAGTAGACTTGATCTAATCTACCAAGGTTGGTTGCACAACCAAGGTAGAGAGAAGACCATGCTCAACCACTTCCAAGTTGAGCCACCGAAATTCTTTGAGGAGGGCGGGCTGCCGCTCCTGGAACAATGAGTTATTGCAATACGCTTTTCGGCTGAGCGCATCGGCAACAACATTAGCCTTGCTCGGATGATAGTGAATACCCATGTCATAGTCTTTGATAAATTCCAACCAGCTTCTTTGCGTGAGGTTCAGATCAGGTTGAGTGAACAAATACTTCAAACTTATATGATCCGAATACACTTCACAACGATTACCGACTAGGTATTGTCTTATGAACTTCTCTAAGTGCATACTGATAAGAGTTGATATCTAATCATTTTACTCATTTTGATTAACCTTCTCATAACCTGTTGACATTATTGTAATTATGGCATAGGGTTCACTGCTCATTTAGACATCTATATTCCAAATCTTAATCTTTAATTTGTTTTACTCCTTTAGATTAAATGCCAATGGTTAATAACTCATTATATTTTCTAATAAATTTGTTTTGGCATTTGTCATAGTTCTGTCTCACTGTCCCATTCCAATTTTCCTATTGTTCATCATCTTCATTAAGTATTTGCCTAATTAAAGCATTCTCTGGATTAATTAGTTCACTAATCATTCTTTTCTTTATCCACTTGATGGTTCACTGTTTATTTTGAATAATCATTTTCAATACTTATTTTCGGATTGGTTTGCCCCTTTTAGATCAATTTATAATGGCTAACTAATTCAACATAATTTCTAATTCTTGCATTTGAAATGTCATTAGTCTACTGTTATTTCCAATTATCCTCAAATTATCTTCTTTATTCATACATCCTACTAAAAGGATTTTTCTGAATTTGTTAGTGGATACTAAGCATTTTCACTTAAGCCTAATCATTGGATTTAGCTCTAAACCCACTGTCATTCACTTAGTCGACTAACTATTGCTAGACTACTTAGAGGCGGGTCGCACTATCACTGACAGAGAGAAGCACACACACAGAGCTACAAGGGAGCAGAACAGGGGAGCTAGGATGTGGCTTGGGGCGGCACTTGTCACCGGCGAGGGGAGCTACGGCGGAGGCTGGGAGTGGCCAAAATGGAACCGGGGAGGAAGGGCGATCTCAGTGGCGGCAATGTCGTGGCTCAAGTGGCTCTGTGGCGGCGAGGCGGTGGCATGTGGCGGCAGACCGTGAGGGCGGAACGGGGATGATGGTTTAGGGATGGGAGAGGGGCTAAGATAGAGAGAGCATGAGCATCAGGGAGTCAGGTAGAGCTCACTGGAGTGGTCGGTGATGGTGGGGAAGTGCCAAGGTGGTCTAGCGACGTGAGCCTGAGGCGGCAAAGCGGGTTCCACGGTGGCGGTGACCTAGGGTGAAAATCAACCCAAATCAATGGTAGGCAAAGCAAAGGGGTGGTGTGCACATGCTCTTGGAGGAAGGAATTGGACTGGAGCTCACCTGAGAGGAAATGGCGCCGGCGGCGGCAGTTTCGGCTGTGAGCGAGGAAGGCGACGATGGTGAAGTGCTCCTGCGGACGAAAGACCGAGTCAAATGAGGGGAAATGATCCTTGGGTGCAGGAACAAGTTGTGACGCGGTCCACCATGGGAGGAGCTCACCGAGTTGGCCGGAATGGCGAGTGGAAGCAGCAGACGTGAACTGAATGTCGCTAGGAACGAAGAAGAAGCTCGCGTTCTCGAAGCTTCGGCTGCAAAGAGAGAATAAGAAGGTGTGGGATGGAAAGAGGAAGTTGAGGAGAACTAGAGGGACATTAATTAATAGGCTGGAGTCCATCAGTGCAGCCAGGAGGCTTGACAGCGGCAATAGCCGTGGTCGGGAGTGGCATTTGGCTTCGAACTCGAATTGAGCTCGGGGAAGGGAGGAATGGAGAGGGGAGGTGAGGGGAAATGAAGACGTAGAAGCGACGTACTCCGTGCTCATGTATATGGGTCGAGGGCTCAAATGAAACCACAAGAACCGGCGGCATTTACTATGGATATGACAAGGGAGGCAGACAGGGCATGGTGCAGTGCACGCGCAGGGCATGGGTGAGACCACGGGCAGGGCACGGGTGCGAGGAGAAACCGCAGGAGCGGTCCAAAACCGGTGGCGAGATGCTGCGCTGGCGCGGTTGTGCTGGAGCAGCATGGGCGCGGGCGGAGCTAGCGAGCGAGGGCGCTGCACCACGTGGAAGAAGAACCCTAACAGGTTGGGTCCACCAGTCAGCGAGAGGTGGAAAGGAAATTCGGTTTACAGAATCTCTAAAAAGGCCAAGGACTTAGGGTATTTTTAGGTATAGAAATATAGCTCCAAAAATTATGAAAATTTTAGGGGAGGCTGCTGACAGAATGTCGATCATTGTGTAATTTTGCTACGATTTTTTTGTTGTATATTTTGCTCTAAAATTCTTTTAATATTTTGTTTGCATGCATTTGCATTATTTGATTTGAGGAAAGTTTCAAAACATGTTTGAGAATATTTTCCCATTTTATTAATAGTACAATTACACCAAGTTTGGATTTTTAATTATCATCTTTTGTTCCAATTTATTTTAAATTCTGAATGAGTTTTGTATTTTCCAAAATTTGATTCTTAATTTCTCAATTAGACAAAAAGTAATGCATAAAAATCCACAAGAACAAATGTCAATAAAATGCATTAGAAAGTTTTAAAAAGTTCATATTTTCACACATTTCAAAATAAGTTCAAATTTGGGATGTTACATGCTCGCCAGCTCCAGCCCGCGCCAACGCTCACTCACCTCTCTCTTAGACGTGTGAGCCCCACCCATCAGGGCCCTTCGTCCACCTCGCTCCCTCGCCCGCTTGCCACTACACCAGGGAGCCCTCGCCAGCCCCGCCGCTCGCCCGCTGTTTTCACTCGCCGCCCACCGTTTTGCCCCCAACTACCTGTCACCTCCGCCAGCCCCCACCTATGCTAGCTACCCCATTCATGGTGCCTTATTCCTGTGCTAGCGGAGAGACCAAGAGCAAACCGCGAATTTCTTGCACTGCTGCTGGCGTGTCGCCATTTTTCTCCCGTGATGATCCTAGCTATTTATGCTCTAGTGCACGGACTGTAATCCTCAGCTCACCCATATTCCATTTCGCACAAACCTGAGCTTCATAGCTCCTTGGTTTCGCAGAATGTTTGCGCCTGCTCGGCACCTGAGTGTGCCTCCACATCATTCCTACTATGGTGAGCTTTCTCACCTACGACGCTTGCGTCATCTTGATCCTCATGCATCACTCATTCCTCTTTTGTGCTTAATGCAACCCCGAAAGTCTTGTAGCTCGATCGCGTCCGCCTTCGTCCTCAGCTCCGGCGTGCACTCGAGCTCGCCAATGTGTTCCCATCGCTCTAGGGACTAAGGTCAACCGCTTCTTGAGTTCTTGAAAGCTCACATCACAAGCAGCAGACCACACAAACCTCTTGTCTTTCTTGAGCAACTCGGTCATAGGCTTCGCAATCTTGGAGAAATTCTCGATAAAACGGCGATTGTAGCCGGCCAAACCAAGAAAACTCCGCACATCGGTGATTGACTTGGGCTGACCCCAAGATAGCACGTCACTGACCTTGCTAGGATCCACAGCCACACCTCCTGCTGAAAGAACATGGCCCAAGAATGCCACTTCCTTCAACCAGAACTCACACTTGCTGAATTTTGCATACAGTTGGTGCTCGCGCAGCTTGCCCAACACAAGCTTAAGATGCTCAATATGCTCTTCTTCACTCTTGGAGTAGATAAGGATATCATCGATGAATACCACCACAAACCTATCCAAATACTCCATGAATACCGAGTTCATAAGGTTCAGGAATAAAGCAGGAGCATTGGTCAAACCAAAAGACATGACGGTGTACTCGTAAAGACCATAACGAGTAGCAAAGGCCGTCTTTGGAATATCCTCGGCCCTGATCCTGACTTGATGATAGCCCAATCTCAAGTCAATCTTGGAGAAGACCCGTGCTTCGGTCAACTGATCGAAAAGATCATCAATACGGGGCAAAAGGTACTTGTTTTTCACCGTCACCTCATTAAGCAGACGGTAATCAACACACATGCGCAAGGTCTTGTCCTTCTTCTTCACAAAAATGACTGGACAGCCCCAAGGAGATGAGCTAGGATGGATAAAACCCTTCTCTTGCAACTCACCTAGTTGCTTCTTCAGCTCCTCCAACTCATTAGGAGGCATGCGATACGGCCTCTTTGAAATAGGGGCGGTACCGGGCAACAACTCAATAACGAACTCCAGGTCTCGAACGGGAGGCATCCCAGGCAAGTCTTCGGGAAAAACATCCACAAAATAACATACTGTGTGAACCTCCTGGATCTCCAAGGCTGGCTCCACTTCAAGTGTACAAAGAAAGGGCTCTCGCAACTGCGGGGAAAACCCAACCTGTTCACCTGAAGGGCTGGTGAGGTAGACAACCTTTCTGGCACAATCGATTTGCCCCAAGTGTTGGGACAACCAATCCGTGCTAAGAATCACATCCAGGCGCGCCGAGTCAAGTAGGATAAGATTCGCCAAGAATCCCACTCTTCGATGTGAATAGGAACGTCCCAAGATCCTTGGTCACTCATTTCCAACCCGAGAGCGAATAAGTAGTGGAACCCCCAAAGGAACACAGTGGAGACCACTATCAGTAGCAAACGATCTCGAAATAAAAGAATGCGAAGCTCCAGAGTCAAATAAAACTGTAGCAGGACGTAAATTGACAAGAAGCGTACCCAACACTACGTCGGGCGCCTCCTGTGCCTCCTCAGTCGAGATGTGGTTGACTCGGCCGCTCCCCATGCTATGGGTCTTCTGGTCAGGTGGGTGACCACTCCCTTGCCCGCGTCCTCCATTAGGACCAGGGACCGCTCCAATCTTCTTAGGGCAACTACTCGCATAGTGGCCCTTGTTGTGGCAAGAGAAGCGGTGGCGTCGCCGGCAATGGGTTGCGGGAACACCCTATCGCTGATCGCAGCGCACGTGACTGAATCACGGCCTGCAGAGGACATGGAGCTGGTGCTGAAGGCCTCGGCGGTGGTGCAGCCTGAGAATGGGCCCCTGGTGCTGGCCCAACGCGAGGACGAACAAGGCCGGCCCGAGCCGACTGATGGGCCTCCCACTTGCGCTTGCGGGACTCTCCCAGCGCTCTCGCCTTGTGCTCGGCGATGATGGCCTTGTCCACCAAGGTCTGGAAGTCTGCAAAGTTGTAACATCCCAAAATTTTGGTCTGTTTTGAAGTTTTAAAAGAAAATTAACCATTTCGATTTTTCTTCTAAAATTAAAAGCTTAATATGAATTTTCAGAGTTCAAAAACAATTTAATGTGATTAATGTCAACATCAACGATATTCAAAATTATTTTATTTGGGTTTTATGTACTTGGATATATTTTCTAGAATTTTTCCGAGTGAATTTGCTATTTTCTAATTGCCATTTGGATTTTCAGCTAATTTCTAAAACGAAAAACTAGTTTAAAATCTCAGATTTGCTTCTGGGCCGAATCTCCCATTCCTTGGCCCATCTCCTTCTCCCTTTGGCCCAGCCCGCTTGGCCTTGCTCCAGCCGCAGCTCGCCCGCTCGCTCTCGGTCCCTTCTTCCGCTGACGGTGGCCCCACCCTGTCAGCTTGGCCATCGTCTTCTCCAAGGACTCCCGTGAGTCCGTGTTCTTCACGAGACAGCGCCGTTGTGCTCCTCCGGGACTCCTCCCTTCCGGCACTATTTAAGGCCTCCCAACCGTGTCAAGACCTCCGCACTGCCATCCTCTTCCAAAACCCTAAGGCGCCGCTTCGCTTCGCTTCTTCGTGTTGCCGGATTTCGCCCGCGCGCCGCCGTTGAAGCTTCGCTCCACCGGATTTCTCCGCCGCTGGTCCATCTCCGCCGTGATTCTTCCTCCGTTGTTCGCAATAGCGAGGGCTTCACCGCTTGCACTCACTCGCTTGAGAAGCCTCGTTCACTGCTTTCATCTTCGTCCGACAAACCACCGCCGCCTTCTTCTTCGATCTACACCGCCGGTGAGCATCGTGCCTTTTTGAGTGCGTCATCTTGTGCGCGATGTTTTTCTCATCCAAAACCCTCTCTTGTCTCTCTCTCTGGACCACCGACGTGCTGTCGCCGCTCATCTTCCTTGTCTCCGGTCATCCTTGGATTGCCGCGGCATGGTTCACCTCCGACCTCCCGAGCCTTTCCTTGTATTCCCGGTGTCGCCGCCCCCCCATGCTCCTCTTAGTTTTCATCGGGCACCACTCCTTCACCAATTCCGTCATGAGCCGAGGACCTCGCCGCCGCTCAAGTCATCGCCGTCGGTGAACCTTTGCCGCCCTTGCCGTAGAGCCACCTCCCAGAGCATCATCAAGTTCTCGGCGTCCCATTTTGCTCCTGAGCTGGACTTCTTTCGCCGCCAGTCGCCGTCGACGATGCCAACTCCACCGCCGCGGAGTTCTTCTCTCTCGTTGCCTTCAGGCCGACGTGGCAAGCCACCTCCCCTTCCACATCAGCACCACCTTGTCTGTTCTGCCCTGGTGTATCCAATGTGGCAGCCTTGTCAACTCCTGGTCATCAGCCATGTGGCACGCCCGAAATCCCACCCGAGACCAAAGCCCAAGAACCCAGTCCACGGTGCACCCAGCCACTTCCAAGTGGGACCCACCTGTTGGAAGAATTGTCAACTCGTCCGAACCGCTCTGCTGACGTCAGCTGACGTCATAATCTTCTTTTCCTTCAGAAAAATAATTCAGTAAATCCATAAATTCTGATTTTCAGTATTTTATGTGATTTCAATCTTCCAAAGCTCATATCTTTTGCATCCGAACTCCAATTGAGTCCATTCAAATTCCTAAATTTATCTAAATTCAAGATCTAGTTATCTGAGATTTTTATTTAATTTTTGGAGTTTGTTTTCTCTCTGTTATTTATTTATTTGGTTTATTTCTTGTTTTATGCAGTAGACGTCGATACTTCGGAAGCTTCGAGCAAGGAGTAGCATACCAAGATCAAGATCAATCACTGGATTTATTCCAAGGCAAGTCGTGGTCCTTTGATCATATTGAACCTATCATTTCAGAAGTATATTGTTTTATACAATTGCATGCTATCTTTACATAAATTGCTTTGGCATTAGTTAATACCAATTGCCATTATGCCTCCATTGATTATTTGAATGCCATGGATCCTTTGTCACCTTAGCATGGGTAATTTTAGTTGGACATATTCATATTGCCAACATGGGTATCGTACATATGCTTAGTTCAGCTTAGTTACGATGGGTTTGTCATCACATGTGTCTTAATAATTAATTTTGACTTAATGATTTATGGAATCGTGGTGGTGAGCCATTCTTGTTAAAATTTGTGTACCATGATGGGGTTAGTCATGGGTGTTGGTTAAACAAAACGGTTTTCGCTCGGGCGAGTGGTTGGTGGATAGTGGGGATGTGGATTGAACATGTTGTGGGTTTGTGGAAAGATCGCCTGAGTAACTTGTCAAGGACTTAATCTTGTGCGCCATTGAACTGGGCCTTAACCGTACAACCACATGCCTGGTATGGGACGGGCCTGGCCGATTAATTAGCAATGTCTTAATTTCAGTTACTGCTGTGAAGCGTGGTTACGGAAACGATTCTCACGGTGGCGTAAGAGGGGGCCTGTCTCCGTCGGAAAGACATTCATGTTGAAACCTTAGCGGCGTAATCGGTTAAGAAGGAGCTTTGTAAAAGCCTTGTGATGATCACTTAGTCGCACACCTCGATGTGTGTTAAACGGACATTATAAGTTGATCTATCTCTTGTGGGTCAAGTGCACAACCTCTGCAGAGTGTAAAACTATTCGAATAGCCGTGTCCGCTGTTATGGACGTGCTCGGGATTTCACACGGAGATAGAGTTTCTTCAAAAATGTGTCTGAGTGTGGATGGGAAGTTCACTTGATGAATATAATGTTCGCTTGGTGAATAGGTCATTCACTTGGTGGTTTGTGTCGATTGGTGAATGGGAATTCACTTATCTTTGGTTTGGTTGGAAGTGAATGGAAGTTCACCGTTGTTTCAAAGAAAGTGTTTATTTACTTATTATCGCTTTCAATTACGATTTCAATCTATTTATTGTATTTATCGTAAATGCTGTTTTATGCAAAAGAGCCCTACAGCTAATCTTTGTTCAAGCCCTGCATGAATATTATTTGCATACATTTCCCCACGGCTTGTTGAGTACATTCAAAGTACTCATGGCTTTGCGCCCTGTGTTGCTTAATCTCCACAGAAGGATATCAAACTGCTCAAGAGTTCTTCGCCTAGGAGGACCATGAAGGTTTTGCGGATTAGGATGCGTTTCTCCACTCGATTGTCTGTGGGCATGTTGATTGGCCATTTGAAGAGTTTCGTTCCGCTGCAAGACTTTAATTGTTTCTTTAGCCCTGCGTGGCAAGTTAAGTAAACGTTGACCATAAGGTCCAGTTATTATTATTAATTGTCACTTTGAGATCTTCTTAGTTAAATTGAATAAATGGATGGTATTTCATCACTGTTATCCTGTGTGAGCTAACTACTGATCTGGGACTAGTTCAGAATACACAGAGGGTGCTTGAGATGTATTTTTGGGTCCCGACAGAGGTGGTATCAGAGCCATATCGACTGTAGAACGTAACCTTAGTTAGCATGGTCGTTTTAGCTAAAAGCTTCAAAATTTATTTTCTAAATCAAATCAACTTAATTTGACTTGAGTAGTTGTTCTTTTCTCATCTCTTCTGGTTCTATTCTTATCTCAGTCTATTCTATTCTTATCCTATTCTATTCTACTCATCCTGTGCCAGAGATCTTGTCTCTTGCCTTTGCTGAATGTTGTTTTATAATCTTAAATTGACTTTCTCGCCCCATAAATTTCTCTCGTCCAGAAGAATAGCAATTCTCAAGAGTATCTTCGTTGCTTCGTTCCAGTTGTTTCGAAGGATCTTCGTTCTCTAGTTTAGATTTGAAGCCGTCCTATTAGAGTTTTAGTAGCGTTTTAGATTGTTGTTGCAATAGGTCTTTATTTGGGTTGTGTGTAAGTGGGAGCTGTAGTTTTGCTGTCAAGAATTATGTTGCAGTCACACTGAGGCTTTAATTCGAAGAGTTTTATTGTCTTTCATAGCGTTTCAGCTATGCCTTCTTGTCTTTGCCTTTGGGTATAATCTGTTCCCTTAATTAGGTTATTTCCATCTACTCTGTCTTGTCTATCTCATCTATCGTGCTATTCCCTCTCATCTACATTGCTTTTCTATATCGCCTATTAAACCTGTGGAGGATTATCGCAGATGGTTGATACTCGCAATACTTCGAGTCGTACTCAGTCAGAGGATGCTAATGTCAATGCCAATGTCAATGCAAGTGACCAGTCACCAGCCCCTGGAGCCACAGAGCCGAACATGGCACAACTTCTAGTAGCTCAGACACAATTCATGAGTGCAATGATGCAAAACATGAACGCCATGATGACGCAAAGAAAGTCGACCACGCCGCAATAGTCAACTTGTTGAACCAAAACAATCAGTGGTCGAATAATCAAGCAACAATTGTTCGCGCCAATTCATCATCATTCCAAGCTATCGAGTTTATGAGGACTCGCCCACCTACGTTTTCTCATTCGCCGAACCGTTGGACGCGTAAGATTGGCTTCGCTCGGTGGAGAGAAAGCTCGCCATTGCTCAATGCAATGATCGTGAGAAAGTTCTTTATGCTTTACATCAGTTGGAAGGTACAGCCGCAGAATGGTGGGAGAACTACACCGCAGCTCATGGAAATTCTCACGCTATCACTTGGGAGGAATTTTTGACAGCTTTTCGTCAAGCTCATGTCCCCGATGGTATAGTGGAAATGAAGAAGAACGAATTTCGCGAACTTCAGCAAGGAAACATGTCTTTGGGTGAATACCTCAACAAGTTCACTCAACTTTCTCGCTATGCTCCAGAAGATGTTGCTACAGATAATGCACGTTAGAAGCGATTCAAGCGTGGACTCAACCCCAGTTTGAAAGTGCAAGTTGTGGGAAATGATTATGTGGATTTTCAGCATATGGTTGATAAAGCCATACTCATAGAAGATTCTCGTCGTGAGTTAGACGAATCTCGCAAAAGGAAGATGATACAACACGGAGTTCATCAAAATCAACTACAGAGAGCCAGAACTAATGCACAGCAGCCTTTTCATCCCAATAATTCATCTGTTGGATTCAGAACCCCAGTACCAGTGTCTCATGCAGGAAACACAGGGATTCCCAATGTCAACAAAAGCAACAATAGTCAATCTCAGGGAAACCCCAACCATAGCGCGGGAGTTACTTGTTTCAATTGCCACCAGACAGGTCATTATGCAAATAAGTGTCCCCAGAAGCGAGGTCTGACACCAGTTCCTTTCAATTTGGGACCTACACCAGCCAGGACTTCTTTGCCAAGAGCAGGAAGATGGATGCCTCAGACTCCGAATCAAGCTACCAGGACTCCATCAACTGCCTCAAGGAAGATCAACCACATCACGCAGCAGGCTACAAGCGCTCGTAACGCCGCCTCTCGTAAGTCTTCGTGTTAGACCGTGTCGTAACCTAGTCTTTAGTCACCAATCTCGGGACGAGATTCCCTTTTAAGGGGGGTAGGTTTGTAACATCCCAAAAATTTGGTCTGTTTTGAAGTTTTAAAAGAAAATTAACCATTTGGATTTTTCTCAAAAGTTAAAAGCTTAATATGAATTTTCAGAGTTCAAAAACAATTTAATGTGATTAATGTCAACATCAACTATATTCAAAATTATTTTATTTGGGTTTTATGTACTTGGATATATTTTCTAGAATTTTTCCGAGTGCATTTGCTATTTTCTAATTGCCATTTGGATTTTCAGCTAATTTCTAAAAAGAAAAACTAGTTTAAAATCTCAGATTTGCTTCCGGGGCGAATCTCCCGTTCCTTGGCCCATCTCCTTCTCCCTCCGGCCCAGCCCGCTTGGCCTTGCTCCAGCCGCAGCCCGCCCACTCGCTCTCGGTCCCTTCTTCCGCTGACGGTGGCCCCACCCTGTCAGCTTGGCCATCGTCTTCTCCAAGGACTCCCGTGAGTCCGTGTTCTTCACGAGACAGCGCCGCCGTGCTCCTCCGGGACTTCTCCCTTCCGGCACTATTTAAGGCCTCCCAACCGTGTCAAGACCTCCGCACTGCCATCCTTTTCCAAAACCCTAAGGCGCCGCCTTCGTTTCGTTCTTCGTGTTGCCGGATTTCGCCCGAGCACCGCCGCTGTTGAAGCTTCGTCTCCACCGGATTTCTCCGCCGTTGGTCCATCTCCGGCCGTGATTCTTCCTCCGTTGGGTTCGCAATAGCGATGGCTTCACCCTGCTTGCACTCACTCTGCTTGGAGAAGCCTCGTTCACCGTTTTCATCTTCGTCCGACAAACCGCCGCCTCTCTCTTCTTCGATCTACACCGCCGTGAGCATCGTGCCTTTTGAGTGCGTCATCTTGTGCGCGATATTTTCTCATCCAAACCCTCTCTTGTCTCTCTCTCGACCACCGAGTGTGCCGCCGCCATCTTACTTGTCTCCTGGTCATCCTTGGATTGCCGCATGGTTCACCTCCGACCTCCCGAGCCTTTCCTTGTATTCCCGTGTCGCCGCCGACCCCATGCTCCTCTTAGTTTTCATCGGGCACCACTCATTCACCAATTCCGTCGTGAGCCGTGGACCTCGCCGCCGCTCAAGTCGTCGCCATCGGTGAACCCTTGTCGCCCTTGCTGTAGAGCCACCTCCCAGGGCATCATCAAGTTCTCGGCGTCCCGTTTTGCTCCTGAGCTGGACTTCTTTCGCCGCCAGTCGCCGTCGACGATGCCAACTCCACCGCCGGCCGGAGCTCCCTTCTCTCTCGGGTTGCCTCTGTGCTGACGTGGCATGCCACCTCCCCTTCCACATCAGCGCCACCTCGTTTGTTCTGCCCCGGTGTATCCAATGTGGCAGCCTTGTCAACTCCTGGTCATCAGCCATGTGGCACGCCCGAAATCCCATCCGAGACCAAAGCCCAAGAACCCAGTCCACGGTGCACCCAGCCACTTCCAAGTGGGACCCACCTGTCGGAAGAATTGTCATCCCGTCCGAACCGCTCTGCTGACGTCAGCTGACGTCATAATCTTCTTTTCCTTCAGAAAAATAATTCAGTAAATCCATAAATTTTGATTTTCAGTATTTTATGTGATTTCAATCTTCCAGAGCTTATATCTTTTGCATCCTAACTCCAATTGAGTCCATTCAAATTCCTAAATTTATATAAATTCAAGATCTAGTTATCTGAGATTTTTATTTAATTTTTGGAGTTTGTTTTCTCTCTGTTATTTATTTATTTGGTTTATTTGCTTGTTTTATAGTAGATGTCGATACTTCGGAAGCTTGAGCAAGGAGTAGCATACCAAGATCAAGATCAATCACCGGATTTATTCCAAGGTAAGTCGTGGTCCTTTGATCATATTGAACCCATGATTTCAAAAGTATATTGTTTTATACAATTGCATGCTATCTTTACATAAATTGATTTGGGATTAGTTAATACCAATTGCCATTATGCCTCCATTGATTATTTGAATGTCATGGATCCTTTGTCACCTTAGGATGGGTAATTTTAGTTGGACATATTCATATTGCCAACATGGGTATCGTACATATGCTTAGTTCAGCTTAGTTACGATGGGTTTGTCATCACATGTGTCTTAATAATTAATTTTGACTTAATGATTTATGGAATCGTGGTGGTGAGCCATTCTTCTTAAAATTTGTGTACCATGATGGGGTTAGTCATGGGTGTTAGTTAAACAAAACGGTTTTCGCTCGGGCGAGTGGTTGGTGGGTAGTGGGGATGTGGATTGAACATGTTGTGGGTTTGTGGAAAGATCGCCTGAGTAACTTGTCAAGAACTTAATCTTGTGCGCCATTGAACTGGGCCTTAACCGTACAAGCACATGCCTGGTATGGGACGGGCTGGCCGATTAATTAGCAATGTCTTAATTTCGGTTACTCGCTGTGAAGCGTGGTTACGGAAACGATTCTCACGGTGGCGTAAGAGGGGGCCTGTCTGTCGGAAAGACATTCAATGTTGAAACCTTAGCGGCCAGAACTGGGTTAAGAAGGAGCTTTGTAAAAGCCTTGTGATGATCACTTAGTCGCACACCTCGGAAGTGTGTTAAACGGACATTATAAGTTGATCTATCTCTTGTGGGTCAAGTCTGCACAACCTTTGCAGTGTAAAACTATTCGAATAGCCGTGTCCGCTTATGGACGTGCTCGGGATTTCACACGGGGGATAGAGTTTCTTCAAAAATGTGTCGGAGTGTGGATGGGAAGTTCACTTGATGAATATAATGTTCGTTTGGTGAATAGGTCATTCACTTGGTGGTTTGTGTCGATTGGTGAATGGGGAATTCACTTATCTTTGGTTTGGTTGGAAGTGAATGGGAAGTTCACTGGTTGTTTCAAAGAAAGTGTTTATTTACTTATTACTGTTTTCAATTACGCATTTCAATCTATTTATTGTATTAATCGTAAATGCTGTTTTATGCAAAAGAGCCCTACAGCTAATCTTTGTTCAAGCCCTGCATGAATATTATTTGCATACATTTCCCCACGGCTTGTTGAGTACATTCAAAGTACTCATGGCTTTGCGCCCTGTGTTGCTTAATCTCCACGTAAGGATATCAAGTCGCTCAAGAGTTCTTCGCCAGTGAGGACCATGAAGGTTTTATGATTAGGATGTGTTTCTCCACTCGATTGCCTGTGGGCATGTTGATTGGCCATTTGAAGAGTTTCGTTCCGCTGCAAGACTTTAATTGTTTCTTTAGCCCTGCGTGGCAAGTTAAGTAAACGTTGACCATAAGGTCCAGTTATTATTATTAATTGTCACTTTGAGATCTTCTTAGTTAAATTGAATAAATGGATGGTATTTCATCACTGTTATCCTGTGTGAGCTAGCTACTGATCTGGGACTAGTTCAGAATACACAGAGGGTTCCTGAGATGTATTTTTGGGTCCCGACAAAAGTCAACAATGGAGAGCTTGTCCTGAAGCTCCTCAGACAAACCCTCCATGAACTTCTCCTGCTTGGCCTCATCAATGGCCACTTCAGCAGGAGCATACCTCGCAAGATGGTTGAACTCATGGAGGTACTCAGTCACAGATTTGCGCCCCTGTTTGAGCGCAAGGAACTCCTTCTTCTTCAGCTTCATTAGGCCAGCGGGAACATGGGCCCGACGGAAAGCTGACCTGAACTCCTCCCACGAGACCACGTGTCCCGCGGGCTGCATGGCGAGGAAGTTCTCCCACCATGAGAGTGCCGCACCCTCCAACTGATGGGATGCGAAAAGTGCCCGCTCCTGCTCCTGGCACTAAGCAACGTTGAGCTTCCGCTCAACCAGACGCAGCCAGTCATCCCCGTCCAGGGGATCCTCGGACTGAGAGAAGGTAGGAGGCTGAGTACGGAGGAACTCCGCAAGCCCCCCACGAGACAGATGTCCACCACCTCCCGATCCAGAGGCGCTAGAGGGAGTGGAGGTGTTTCTCGCGATGACCTCTAACACCCTGCGGTCCTCCGAACGGTTGCGTTCGATCTGCATGAGGACTTCAGCCATGGTCGGAGGAGGTGGAAGCTCCTCATCGGGACTACCCGGCAGATTTCGACCACTACGGGTCCCTCCAGCCATCCTGTTTCACTAAGATAAGTTAGGTACAACTCGAGACCCAAAAGCACAGAATCCAAACTCAATTAAAATGACCAAAGAATAACCACAAGAGAGCATAAGACTACAAGTCACCAAACCGACTTCCCGAAACGACTAACCCGTATGGAAAGAACAAGCAATCGTTTGAGAAGACCAAAATTTCAGAACTCATCTCTAGCCCTAACAGCCCAAAAATCAAGGTATAACCACCTAATAGAGCATTAGGCATTTAGCTAATTTCATATCACTTCTTACCCTTTTTGTCCCACAAGTTTTAGTTGAATTAACCTCTCATTTCCTACCTCTTTCACTAATTACTAGCTAGCTGTCCAAATCTATTTCTTTAAGCTTCTGGCCGAAATTTCCTGCTCCAGAAGCTCCCAATTTCATTAATGGACAGCCAACCCTTCAAATTACAACACTCATGGTTTTCCCAAAACCAAATTTAATCGATAAGTGACTAGCTTTTGAAAGGAAGAGAGGAACAACTTTTTCAAAACTTAATCAAGAGCAAGGTGAGATGAGCAAGCTAAGATAGGTAAGGAGTAAAATCTGAGAACTTACTTAAATCTTCATGAACCATTTGAAAGTAAGTTTTCAAAATATCCTAAAGGCGACCAAGCTAGGGGTTTCTACGGTCAGTATGGCTCTGATACCAACTCTGTGAGGACCCGGGTATTTAACTAGTAATACTTAACCTCCATATGGTTCTAGCATTACTAATTAAATATCCAAAGCCTCGATGGACATGTGCTTCCCAGAATTGCAGCACATGCTCATCATCACAAAATTATACATCATTTCCATACAACATTTAACACTAAGTTCAACAACGACGTACGTAAAGTAAAGTTATTACAAAAGAGCCGACCGGCCAAATAACCAATATACAAGAATGACAGCGGAAGCAAAAATGCCATAAGATGGCTAAGAAGAAAAGTCGACTGGTTAGCCAACACAAACCACAGGGCAACCGACCAGGCCGCCAAGCTAGTCGCCCCAAATGCTACCACAACACAGCTCACAAAAGTGAGGCCCTTCGAGCTCACCTTCTTCCTCTGCAACAATTTATATTTAAGCAAGAATAATGAGTACACAAGGTACTCGCAAGACTGACGTGTGGAATAGCAGACCTTTTCATATGCTACATGCAGGCTTATTTAAGTGGAGGTTGTATGTCTCATTTTGCACAAAGCCAACATTATTTGCAATAATGTAATACATTTAAAAGCAAGTTTGTAAATCTGTTTTGTTGGTGAAATAACAATGAAATAATGATAAATACAAGTAACCACCGAAGTGACTATACCAAAAGCCACCACAACATAGCACTAATCCCGATTCGCACCACCCATCAAGTTTTAATTAAAAGGTTGTAGTCTAACTCTTGAAAGACCTTGTCAAGCGTGTCCATAACCTAGACGAGGCTATTCGAATAGTTTTAACCCTGCAGGTGTACCAATGTACCCACACCTGCATCGCCTTTAAGCCACAAAGCACACTTCCAAGGTATGTCGCACGGCTATGTCCTACGAGATCTTTTCCAATATTGTGTATCAATCACGAGCCGCTCGTATGGATAGAAACCCATACGCTTACATTGCAAGCCGAAAGACAACAAATCCCATCACGGGTGAAGTCTTTCGGACACTACAATGCTCCCAACACCATCCCTCCTGTGACCCAAAGCTAATACACGCCAAAGTACTAAGTCAAGAGAGGTCCCATACCCTCTAGCCAAAGCACGCTAAAATGCTTGGTTTAGTGTAACAAGATGTTCGGTCCTTGTTGACCCGGGCACCGTTCCAGTCACACCCAAAGATCACACCGTCTTACCATTGTGCCCAAGTCCAAATCCTTTTGCTTTTAGTTTTTGGTTTTTGCAATTTGAACCCAGCATCAAGCTGAAATATAGATACATAGTAAGCATTTGTGTGATCAAGGTTATCGACAAGTCGATAACCGCCCATTTCTACCGGAAGCTAAGCATAGCTAAGCAATTAGTCCGCAAAACTACTAAGTGATAAGAGCTCATCCACGAACCCTAAGTCACAGCAATAACTTGGGCTCAATGGTAGTAAAGGATAATCATTTGCCTAAGGAAATGCATCTACTAGGTCAACTAACGACAATAGTTTAACACAAACTAGCAATGCATACGTAGAATTTGTAAACAACATAAATACTTGAAAATACAGGGATTAACATGATCAAACTGCTTGCCTTGCTGAAATTGCTCTTGCTGCAGAGGAGGATTCTCAGGTTCAATATAATCTTCGGAACCTAACACAAAAATGCGATAAACCAATAAGAACGAAGAACACCAAATAAAAACCAGCAACAAAAGACATCCAAATCAAATGAAACTTATACGACAGCTAGGGGATGATTTCAGAAAATTTTAGGAACAAGAATCATGCAATTTGGAGTTAGGATGCAAAAGTTACAACCAAAATATACTTTCTCAGCCTAATAAATCACTAAATTAATTATTGGTACTGTTCATGGCGAAATCTTCTAGAATGATCTAAGCTCTGAAATTTTTATAGCAAGCAGATTATGACATCCTAATGACAGCAAAGTTGAGTTTACTAAATTTGGAGTTATGATGATTTACTTATGATTTTTCTAAGTTGTAAACCTAGCACAAGTTACTTCACAGAAAAATAACCATGTTCAAAACCTATTTCATATTAAAGTACACTAACAGAGGAATCTAACAAAATTGATTTTGCACATTTTGGAGTTATACAAGAAAAGATATGCATTTTACAAGTTTAATTCTATTTTTGGGATATTCAAAATTGTCAGAAAACAAGTTATTTGAGTTACACAATTTTCTACGATAGAAACATGCCCAATTGCATTTTTATGCTAAACTATAGAGGCATAAAAATTTATTACAGTTGGAAACATCTCAAAAGGATTTAAAATGGATTAGTTATGAGTTTCTAAAGTTTTGATACAATTCTCAGTTGATAAATAAATACTTACAGAAATGAAATCCAACCCAAACGGAAATAAGTGACGTGGACGCACGAGAGCCCTCGATCTAACATCCTACGGCCCACGCGCGCCGGGAATAGCGCACGCGCGCGATCTCTAAAAGGAGCCCACCGTTGGATCAAGATCCAACGGCTGACGAGGAAGGATGCATTCGGACGGTGCGGTTGCCTTGGCCAACCACGACCGCAGATCTAAAGATGAATGGCTCAGATCGCACCTCCCTTCGGATGGTCCGACTGCATTCACGATCACGACCGCAGATCAAGCAATGGACGACCAAGAACGACTTAGGCAACCGGATGGTCCGAACGCATACCAGATCTGGGCCGCAGATCGCAAAATGGACGGCGGTCAAAGATCGAAGTGCAACCTGGAGCGCTGACATGTGGGGCCGCATGTCAGTGACTGTAAGTCACACACGCGAGCTTTAACACACGTGCACAGGGCTCGGGGCCCACATGGCAGCGAGACACCCTGAGGTTTTAGGACAGCTAATTAAATACTAATGACCAATGATTAGTGATGATTAAAATTAATGTGTCCTAAAGATTTCCACAGAGGTGGACTTAGGGACTCAAGGCCCACCAATCAGTGAGACATTAGGCCAAATTAGGACACAATTAATACTTCTAATGATTGGCAATGATTGGGTATTAACTGTGTCCCAATTAAATGACGAAAACGGGAGCTCCCTGCTGACAAAATCCCGAGCGCAATCCACGGCTTGTCGCCGGCGACTCCGGTCGCGGCGACGCCTACAGAATACCAAAATGGGTTCGCAATAGTGTTGCGGACCCAATGGTGATGAACTCGCCGGCGGTGGAGGTCTAGAACGCCGGCGAGCCGGAAAACACAGAAGGAGGCCATTTTGGCAAAACACGAAAACAGCAAAATGCTCCGCTGCAGTCCAAGAAAGTGAGTGCCATCACTTCTAGGGACTAAATAGAAGCTACCTTAACCGTGGGGAGCTTCAAAGATGGCAGGAGAAGACTTGAACATGATGAAGCTCGCCGGAGCCGAGGAAGATGAAGTGGAAAATGAGGTTCTGAGCAAAATGAACACCAATGGGTGATCAAAATAACTTCCTTGAAGCTCAGAGAAACTCTAACAGCAAGTAATTGCGAAATGAACCACTTACCGGAGTTGGAGAAGAAAGGGGGTGAAATCAGCCGAAAGTCTCCAAACTTAAAATTGAGTGATTCCTGTGAATACAACCCAAAATCAAGTTGGGGGAAATGTAAGGGAAGTTGAGGAGCTCAAAGGGGTACAAGAAAGATTGAAGATGAACCACTCGACACCAAGACCACCAATGGAGCTTCTCGGGTCAACAATGGTGTTTTGAGGATTTGAGGTGGTTTTGAGCTCAAAACACAGAGAAGAGCTAGGGGTGGTGTAAAGGAATACCAGGAGGAGCTAAGGGGGCTATTTATAGAGGAAGGATTAGGGTTTCGAGCAAGAACAAGAGTCCATGGTGGGCTCGGTTCAAGGCACGGTCATGGACCAAGAAATGATGGGGGCATGTGAGACTCGGGATGGAGGAGCCGAAAGCCTGATGCGCATTTAATGCCCCGCAGAGAGACGTTGACGAGAGCAAGCTCGAAGTGACAAAACGAACCCGCCCTCTCTCTCTCTTCCTGCCATTGCTCGCCCGCACTGCACGGAGAGACCGAGGAGGAAGAAGAACAGAAGGATAAGCCGTGACCATTGGATTGAAAATGGACGGTCAGGATTAAAAGGATCCGGCTGAGGGTTCCTAATACTCCAAGCAATCAGGACGGTCCAATTAAAAACGAACGGCACCGATGGATGGAATGATCGTGGCGGTGCGAATGTTCCTGCGAACACGGGCCGTGCGATTTAAATCCAACGGTTGATATCAATCGCGCGCTATGAGTGAGCCCGGTGCAGTTAGGTGGTTCGACCGAGTCAAGTGGCTCGAGCTCGAGCCCGACTCGAACCCAAGGAACAGTGGAACCAGGTTTTAGGTTTTAAATAGACAGAGACTTTTGAGGATTTATTAGGGATAGCAAAATAACTCCAAAAATCCTGAAATTTTTACAGGAGCTTGCTGACTTAGGTATTGACCTTTTGTAAAATTTTCAGAGGTTTTTATGCAGTGCATTTTTCCCCAAAAATTCTGCAATGTACTGGTTCAAGGTTTGACTGAAAATCAAACAGGTTTGACTACCCTCAAAAATATTCAAACAATTTCTGAAAATTGTGAAATTTTTCAGAGAAGCCACATACCATCCCAAGAACTTAGGAAAAATATTTCCAGGAGATGATCGAAAGATTTGACAAGATTGTTTTAGAAGGATCAAGATTTGGATCAAAAGACTTGTGACTTTGCATTTCCATAACTCTTGTACCAGATTTGTTCAGTACAAACAGGAAACACATGATGTAAGAAAAAGGTTTAATTTCTACTCGTTTCCTTACATTTGAAACACGAGTCTGAAACTTGGGATGTTACACTGAGGCGGCAAAGCGGGTTCCACAGTGGCGGTGACCTAGGGTGAAAATCAACCCAAATCAATGGTAGGCAAAGCAAAGGGGTGGTGTGCACATGCTCTTGGAGGAACCAATTGGACTGGAGCTCACCTGAGAGGAAATGGCGCCGGCGGCGGCAGTTTCTGCCGTGAGCGAGGAAGACGACGATGGCGAAGTGCTCGTGCGGACGAAAGACCAAGTCAAATGAGGGGAAATGATCCTTGGGTGCTGGAACATGTTGTGACGCGGTCCACCATGGGAGGAGCTCACCGAGTTGACCGGAACGGCGAGTGGAAGCAGCAGACGTGAACTGAATGTCACCAGGAACGAAGAAGAAGCTCGCGTTCTCGAAGCTTCGGCTGCAAAGAGAGAATAAGAAGGTGTGGGATGGAAAGAGGAAGTTGAGGAGAACTAGAGGGACATTAATTAATAGGCTGGAGTCCATCAGTGCAGCCAGGAGGCTTGACAGCGGCAATAGCCGTGGTCGAGAGTGGCATTTGGCTTCGAACTCGAATTGAGCTCGCGGAAGGGAGGAATGGAGAGGGGAGGTGAGGGGAAATGAAGACGTAGAAGCGACGTACTCGGTGCTCATGTATATGGGTCGAGGGCTCGAATGAAACCACAAGAACCGGCGACATTTGCTACGGATATGACGAGGGAGGCAGACAGGGCATGGTGCAGTGCACGCGCAAGGCATGGGTGAGACCACGGGCAGGGCACGGATGCGAGGAGAAACCGCAGGAGCGGTCCAAAACCGGTGGCGAGATGCTGCGCTGGTGCGGTTGTGCTGGAGCAGCATGGGCGCGGGCGGAGCTAGCGAGCGAGGGCGCTGCACCACGTGGAAGAAGAACCCTAACGGGTTGGGTCCACCAGTCAGTGAGAGGTGGAAAGGAAATTCGGTTTACAGAATCTCTAAAAAGGCCAAGGATTTAGGGTATTTTTAGGTATAGAAATATAGCTCCAAAAATTATGAAAATTTTAGGGGAGGCTGCTGACAAAATGTCGATCATTGTGTAATTTTGCTACGATTTTTTTGTTGTATATTTTGCTCTAAAATTATTTTAATATTTTGTTTGCATGCATTTGCATTATTTGATTTGAGGAAAGTTTCAAAACATGTTTGAGAATATTTTCCCATTTTATTAACAGTACAATTACACCAAGTTTGGATTTTTAATTATCATCTTTTGTTCCAATTTATTTTAAATTCTGAATGAGTTTTGTATTTTCCAAAATTTGATTCTTAATTTCTCAATTAGACAAAAAGTATTGCATAAAAATCCACAAGAACAAATGTCAATAAAATGCATTAGAAAGTTTTAAAAAGTTCATATTTTCACACATTTCAAAAGAAGTTCAAATTTGGGATGTTACATGCTCGCCAGCTCCAGCCCGCGCCAACGCTCACTCACCTCTCTCTTAGACGTGTGAGCCCCACCCATCAGGGCCCTTCGTCCACCTCACTCCCTCGCCCGCTCGCCACTGCACCAGGGAGCCCTCGCCAGCCCCGCCGCTCGCCCGCTGTTTTCACTCGCCGCCCACCGTTTTGCCCCCAACTACCTGTCACCTCCGCCAGCCCCCACCTATGCTAGCTACCCCATTCATGGTGCCTTATTCCTGTGCTAGCGGAGAGACCAAGAGCAAACCGCGAGTTTCTTGCACTGCTGCTGGCGTCTCGCCATTTTTCTCCCATGATGGTCCTAGCTATTTAAGCTCTAGTGCATGGACTGTAATCCTCAGCTCACCCATATTCCATTTCGCACAAACCTGAGCTTCATAGCTCCTTGGTTTCGCAGGAATGTTTGCGCCGTTCTCGGCACCGGTGAGTGTGCCTCCACATCATTCCTACTATGGTGAGCTTTCTCACCTACGACGCTTGCGTCATCTTGATCCTCATGCATCACTCATTCCTCTTTTGTGCTTAATGCAACCCCGAAAGTCTTGTAGCTCGATCGCGTCCGCCTTCGTCCTCAGCTCCGGCGCGCACTCGAGCTCGCCAATGTGTTCCCATCGCTCTAGTGTCGGACCCCGGGCTTTGAATATCCAAAGCCCTCTGGTGTGTACTGTTCTAGTCCGATGATCAGTGGCTAGTACACATATCTACAATGTGATTTTTTTAAAAACTTTTGATGCATCTTATTGTCGTTTCATTTATCTGGATTTTCATTCGAAGTTTATTTGATTTTAAAACCTAAAGCATCAATTTAAGAAGTACAAGACCAATGGATAGCTAAAACAAATTAAAAGGAAAGATGGTAATTAAATATATAAACTTAATATATTTGTACTGTCAATAAACTGGATAAATCAAATAAAGCATGTATTGCAAAATTCCCCACATCAAATAATAAAAGTGCATACAAAGAGAAACTTAAACAAATTTTAGGGAAATATACAAAGAACATAAAATTTTGAAAACAATTGCATAAAAATCTACATTATGTCATAACCCTCCCCTAAATTTTTCATAAAATTTACACTTATATTTCTATGTCTAAATAATCACCTCAAGCTTTAGCCTTTTCTAAAAATTCTGTAGACAACAATTTTTCCCCTCCTCTCACCGCCGGTGGCTCAGGCCGTGAACTTAGTCTTCCGCCGTTCTGAAATCGGCTTCAATTGTGCCACCACCGGCCGTAGGACCACCAAGCCTCACCGGTTCCATTTTACCTAACCGCAGCCGTCGCTACAGCCTCCACCGCCGGCGACAACCGCCGCTCCAAACCGGCCCGAGCCCCCCTGTTCACTGACTCTACGAAGCCCCTCTGTGACTGACAGTGAGACCTCCTTGAATAAGCCACCTGATGCTAACAAGCTTTGTGAAAATCATTTAAGTCACTCAATTGAGCTAAACAAAATTTGGAGGTTGAGTTTTGAAAGAAGTTAGATAATAACACTCCAGTTCAGAAAAGAAGTCTTGTTATTTGACATTGAATAGAGATCGAAATCTGAAAATGCTTAGAGAGGACAACAGGCTAGTGACATTTCAATACAAGTAATTAGAAAATTTGCTGATTCAATTAAGGCTACTTTGATCTCTCAAAGTTTTGCTTAAACAGTTAGGTAGTTGATCTAGTAAGAAGTTTAGCTATCAGGTACTTGGATGAATGATTAAAGAAGAAGACTTGATGAAAATCAGAAACTAACTGACAACAGAGACTGATTTTGTATCCCAACAGAAACATACTCTGACTAATAAGCTATACTAGTTAAAGCTGAATTAACATCGACATTGCCTAACAAATTTGCAATCCGATTACAACTACAAGCTCAAAACCAAAACAGACATTAGCAACGACACATCTCAGTTCTAAATTGATCCTCCAAAGCATTGAGAGTTCAGATCTGACTGAATTTCAAGAAGTTCAGAATCTCAGTTTTTCTAACAAGTATGACAGTAGGGACCCACACCATTTTAGCCAAAAATGAAAATTTTGTTAGCAAGAATTTGTTGTTAGAGAATACTTCCAATAAGCAAATTCTTCTCAATACCTAGAACATCTGAACTGTATTTAAGGATATTTGGAATTAACAGTAAGCAAATGACAATAGGAACCTCCTGTAAAGAAGATTTGTACTTTTAGCTAAGTGTTGTGGTTAGCCAATTGAATCACTCAAATGTATTAACAAACTTGGAAAAGGATATTTGGAGGAAAGTTAACCAAAAGCACTTCAGTCCCAGGATTCTCTTCTGTATAGATATATGAACAGAGAGGATTGTATGAGGGTAATTAAATGACATTAAGCTAATGCCTCTTCTAATACAAGTACTTAGGAGGTTATTAAATTCAGCTAACCTTTGGACCTTAATCTCCCAGAGGCAAATCAATTTGAAAAGCAAGCATTGTTATGAGCATTCAAAAACAAACAGTGAACTAAGGCCATCTTAAATACAAAGACAAGTTAATTAATAATCGTATTGAGTTAATTAGCCATTACCATTTAACCTAAAAGGGTAAAGCTAATTAGGATTTAAGTCATGGCATGTGGTTAGCTAAACAATAGTAGGCCTTATGCCATGGATATAATAACAACAATAGTACCACTAAGTCAATAGGATAGTTCATAAAAAGGATGGTAAAGCAATTAGAGACTATAATTCATCCCTATGTACTTAGGACAAAATCCATAAGATGATGCTTGTTGGTGATATGCCCTAAAGGCAATCATAGAGATGATTGTATCACATCTATGTTTATGAGTTATTGAATAAATGTTATTTTGTTCCTCGAATGAATCATTAGTTATAAAGATTAGCAAGTATGTGACTTGTTGGTGAAACTCTTTAACTTATATGATGTCGTTCTAAAAGTATCCCTGGTCGAATGTCACTAGTCGGAACACCAGTGACTCCACGACCAGCACATGTATTGATTGATGACCATGTTTCACTGGTCATGGATATAGTGATATCGAATCAATAATGTGAGCACATGTTAGAGAACATGGGGTTTGATTGACCCACCTTGAGTCACTGTTGAGATTGTTGTGATTCTATCTGTCGTCAGTTGGTCTCAAGCAATGATGATGTATAATCCTTAGACCTGAGATCAGCATGGTTCCCTACATGTGTAATAGCACTCTTAGGGGTTGCCAAACGCTACTCGTAACAGGGTAGTTACAAAGGTTGCTTTCGGCTATGCTGTGAAACATGCGGAGGGATGTGACTAGTCTGATATGGGATTTGCCCCTCCTAACATAAGAGGAGAGATATCTCTGGGCCCCTCAAAGTGGTCGGATAAAGAAAGTGCATGGCCATGCCACTAGTGGTCGAAGTGTTCGACCATGTAAGGTTATCCTACACTCGATCGAGAAAGAATTGAACAGTCCATGGATGACATAATATCTCACATGGAGTTCAACCAGATGTCGTGAGGCAAAGGGAGTATACACGAGTAGGTCGCTTAGTTCGAACAGTTATGGACTGGTCGTATGGAGATACGAGTTGCTCGTAGACTGGTCGAACGTATTCACAGAGTGATCGAAACCTGGTCGTAAAGAGTTACGAACTGGTCGTGACCAAATACGAACTGGTTGTATAGAGATAGGACCTGATTGTAAGTGATGAGGACCTGGTCGTAGATCATATTGCATTAAGGTTTGTCCGATATAATTTGTGTGTATTCGGGAATCATTATGTCCGGCTAGGTACCGCTACGACTCGTGGTCGGAAAGGGTTTCCGAGTCACAACAAATTACATATAAACCTAACGGGTCACACACTTAATGGGTTGGAACAAACCAGTACGAATATGATTCGTCAAACGTATTCGGATAGGATCCGTCATGGGAACTATATAAGGAGATGCTTGAGGCTATCGGGGACATGCGAGAGACGTGAGTTGCTCCACTGAAACCCTAGCCACCATCTTCCTGAGAGCCCCGCCGTGCGACTTGGTGCTAGCACACCGGCATACGGTTGTTCCTTCCCTGGACGTGTGAATAATGTAGAGGCACTACTGCGGTTGTTGTTGCATTGAGGACGATCCGTGATCTTCACAAGGAACTGCGGAGGTTGCTGGAGGAGACGATCGACTATGAGGACATTGGACGATCATCTACGATCACTACATCGGCGCGTTCTTCGTCGGACCAGTCGCTCTGACTCTTTTCCCGCTGCACTGCGCGTTTAGTGGTAACGATTTGTGATCATCTACTTGCTTGGCATTCTAGTTTGTGTGGTAGAAATTTTGAATTATTGCTATCGTAGCCTACCCGTATCCCTTCAGTGGTATCAGAGCCATCCTGCATAGTTTTTGATCTAGATCAGTCGCATATACTGGATATGTGGCAGTGGTAGATTGGATCTATTACTGGTTTGGTCTGATAACCTAGATTGGTTCATATGGATGAAACGATCTAGGCACTAGTCGATAGGATTGATCAAATGTTCGGCGGTTGTAGATGGGTTTTTCGAGGAGGTACAAGTTAAGAGCACCAGATGACTTACTCGACTTGTTTTCGACTGCCTTGCATAATACTCCTACTGGTCGGAATTCCGCCATCGGAGTATACCGCATTGCGTGGTCGTATCAAGGCAGTGATCGGGTTGATTTATAATAGGGTTAATTTGATTAATCCGATGATTTCCAATGCTCAGATAGGTGAATAAGATTCATGTCTCGGATAGATGACCGCCGTCTTTGGTATTCGCATCGCGTGCGTTATAGATAGTATGTGTTCATGTCACCCGATAGAATTGGATTCTATGCATAACTCGTTTTTGTATGGTTTGATGTGAATAGTATGGCCCATTGTGTATGTGATGCATGAATGGATTTTCATGGCCTGCGTGTCATGCTGTGAGATAGTCATTGAGCTACATATTATTATATAACAGTCTGCGTACCGACTTGTGATGCTTGAAATTATCTCATGTAATTCATTACTAACCCTTAGGAGTAATTGCTTAGTAGATGAATGCGATCGGAGACGTCAAGCATGGTGGTCGGAGAACAGGAAGCATGCTGATGGAGATCGATATGTGTAATATACCAAAAATTTGGTCTGTTTTGAAGTTTTAAAAGAAAATTAACCATTTGGATTTTTCTACTAAAGTTAAAAGCTTAATATGAATTTTCAGAGTTCAAAAATAATTTAATGTGATTAATGTCAACATCAACTATATTCAAAATTATTTTATTTGGGTTCTATGTGCTTGGATATATTTTCTAGAATTTTCTCGAATTTTTCCTAGTGCATTTGCTATTTTCTATTTGCTATTTGGATTTTCAGCTATTTTCTAAAAAGAAAAACCTATTAAAAATCTCAGAATCTTCCTCGGGCCGAATCTCCCGATCCGGCCCAACTCTCCCCGCTCCCGGCCCATCTTTCCTTCGCTCCCTCCGGCCCAGCCCGCTTGGCCTTTCCTCCCGTTCGCGCAGCCCAGCCGCTTCCCTCTCTGGTTTCACTGCCGCGTGGGCCCGTCGCTGGTGCCACCTCACGTCGTCTTCCTCAGGGACTCCCGTGAGTCCGTGTCTCACACGAAGCGCCGCGCCGCCGTGCCTCTTGTGGATCCTCCCCTCTCGGCACTATTTAAAGCCAGCCACCGCGTCAAAAGTTTCGCCCTGCCTCTCTCTTCCAAAACCCTAACATCTTGTCCCCGGGTTCTTCCTCATTGCGCCGCAATCTGCCGAATAACAGAGCCGGCCACCGAAGCCTTCGCCACCGGAATTCGTCGCCATCGGAGCACCTCTGCCTGAGATTCCGCCGCCATCGGGTTCGCATTAGCGTGGGCTACGCCGTGCTTGCACCCTCTCTGCTCGGGGAACCTCCGTTCGCCGTTTTCGTCTTCGTCCGACAAACTGACCACCGGCCATCTCATCGATCTACTCTCCGGTGAGCTTCTTCGTTTATCTTTGCGCGTCACCTTGTGCTCCAGGCTATTCTCATCTAATCTACACCTTTCATTTGATCTCTTTGCCGCTAAATCGCCGCCGCCGTGCCTCTTCTCCACTTCCGGTCATCGTAGTCTTGCCGCCGCACCGGTCATCTTCTAGCTATTCCGAGCCTCTCTCTCTGATCCTCGTCATCTCGCCGTTCCGGTGCTCCCCTCAATTCTCTTCGGGCGCCACTCCTTCTTCAATGTCGTCGCACCCGTAGAGTTCGCCGTCGCCAATGTCGCCGCCGCCGTCGTCTCGTCGCCGGAGATACCGCAGAACCACCTCCCCGAGCTTTGCCTTGGTCAGGGGCACCCGTTTTTCCACTTCGCCGTACCTGCCCTGTCCTGGTTCGCCGTCGACGTCGCCACCTCCACCGCCGGCCATGGCTGCCACCTCCTTTGCCTGTTTTCCTCCTGTGCTGAGTCAGCATGCCCAACAAGCCGCCACCTCACCCCTTTATCCTACACGGCAGCCCATGTGGCTTGCAAGTCAGCGGCCATGTGGCGGATCAAAAGTCCACCCGAGCTAAAAGTCCATGGATCCAGTTCACCATGGGCCATCTCTATGCCAAGTGGGACCCACCTGTCAGATTGTTTTCATCCCAGTCCGAACATCCTCTGCTGACGTCAGCGGACGTCATAATCTTCTTTTCCTTTAGGAAAATAATTCAGTAAATCCATAAATTCTGATTTTCAGTATTTTATGAGATTTCAATCTTCCAGAGCTCATATCTTTTGCATCCGAACTCCGATTGAGTCCATTCAAATTCCTAAATTTATCTAAATTCAAGATCTATTTATCTGAGGTTTTTATTTAATTTTTGGAGTTTGCTTTCTCTCTGTTATTTATTTATTTTGTTTATTTGCTTGTTTTGCGAATAGACGTCGATACTTCGGGAAGCTTCGAGCAAGGAGTAGCATACCAAGATCAAGATCAATCACTGGATTTATTCCAAGGCAAGTCGTGGTCCTTTGATCATATTGAACCCATGATTTCAAAAGTATATTGTTTTATACAATTGCATGCTATCTTTACATAAATTGCTTTGGGATTAGTTATTACCTATTGTCATTATGTCTCCATTGATTATTTGAATGCCATGAATACTTTGTCACCTTAGCATGGGTAATTTTAGTTGGACATATTCATATTGCCAACATGGGTATCGCACATATGCTTAGTCTTGCTTAGTTACGATGGGTTCGTCATCACATGTGTCTTAATAATTAATTTTGACTTAATGATTTATGGAACCGTGGTGGTGAGCCATTCTTGTTAAAATTTGGGTACCATGACAGGGTATGTCATTGGTGTTGGTTAAAAATGGTTTTCGCCAGGCAGTGGTTGGTGGATAGTGGGGATGTGGATTGAACATGTTGTGGGTTTGTGGTAGTCTACTTTGAGTAACTTGTCAAGGACTTAATCTTGTGCGCCATTGAACGGGCCTTAACCGCACAACCACATGTCCGTATGGGACGGACTGGTGATTAATTAGCAATGTCTTAATTTTGGTTACGTCGTGTGAAGCGTGGTTACGGAAACGATTCTCACGGTGGCGCAAGAGGGCGGCCCTGTGCAGTCGAAAGACATTCGATGTTGAAACCTTAGCGGCGTAATCGGGTTAAGAAGGAGCTTTGTAAAAGCCTTGTGATGATCACTTAGTCGCACACCTCGGAAGTGTGTTAAACGGACATTATAAGTTGATCTATCTCTTGTGGGTCAAGCTGTACAACCTCTGCAGAGTGTAAAACTATTCGAATAGCCGTGTCCGCGGTTATGGACGTGCCTGGGGATTTCACACGGGAGATAGAGTTTCTTCAAAAATGTGTCGGAGTGTGGATGGGAAGTTCACTTGATGAATATAATGTTCGTTCGGTGAATAGGTCATTCACTTGGTGGTTTGTGTCGGTTGGTGAATGGGGAATTCACTTATCCTTGGTTTGGTTGGGAAGTGAATGGGAAGTTCACTAGTTGTTTCAAAGAAAGTGTTTATTTACTTATTACTGTTTTCAATTACGCATTTCAATCTATTTATTGTATTTATCGTAAATGCTGTTTTATGCAAAAGAGCCATACCGCTAATCTTTGTTCAAGCCCTGCATGAATACTATTTGCATATATTTCCCCACGGCTTGCTGAGTACATTCAAAGTACTCATGGCTTTTGCCCTGTATTGTTCAGTTGAAGAATATCAAGCTGCTCAAGAGTTCTTCGCCCAGGAGGACCATGAAGGTTTTGCGAATTAGGATGTGTTTCTCCACTCGATTGCCTGTGGGCATGTTGATTGGCCATTTGAAGAGTTTCGTTCCGCTGCAAGAGTTTAATTGTTTCTTTAGCCCTGCGTGGCAAGTTAAGTAAACGTTGACCATAAGGTCCAGTTATTAATTATTATTTGTTACTTTGAGGTCTTTTTAGTTAAATTAAATAAATGGATGGTATTTCATCACTGTTTCCCTGTGTGAGCTAGCTACTGATCTGGGACTAGTTCAGAATACACAGAGGGTTCCTGAGATGTATTTTCGGGTCCCGACAATATGTTAAGGGCCATACTATTTCACAGTTTAATTTGATTATCTGTGAATGTTTGTGTTTATTCCTGTTATGCTATTTGATCATGTTTTTATCATTAGATGTTTTAACATGATAAAGTAGTATCCCTTAGGAAAAATTAAGTAAATTTTGATGCCTTTCCAATTGTTTGCGCCTATCACAATTTTGATCGTTAATGGCGTGTCTACCAAAGTAGGGTGCCATTAACTATCTTAATAAGATGGGGTGGGTGTCGGACACCCACAAGCATAGTGTTGGTTTAACTTAACAAGGCTATCAAAATAGTTTTGGGCCTTGGGGCATGGCGTTGGATGCCGGGGCATAGAGATGCCACCCAGCAAACAAGAGTCATATGTGATATGATTAGCAAGAGGTTGCTTACCTTAAATCACTAAGGTTTCTAGCAGTGATGCCAAAGCTCACTAGAACTTAATTATTTATGGATCTTGAACTCACTATATGTTGTTTGAGGGAAACATGGTTTATAGTAGGAGTATCTTTTATTATCTATTGTTGGTCGAGTTTGTCCACTAGTCGTATGGAGATACGACCAGGTCCAGACTAGTCGTATGATGACACGAGATGGTCGTAGACTAGTCGAACATAACCACTAACATGAGTGTTTAATAGATGATCTTTCATAGACATAGTGCTGAATCTTTGCATATATTTTCTGTTGTAGATCATGGCACCTACTACTTCTTCTGCACCTACCTTTAATTTGCGATCTATTCTTGAAAAGGAAAAGTTGAATGGTTCAAATTTCATTGACTAGTTTCGTAATCTGATAATTGTTCTCAAACAAGAAAAGAAGAAATATGTTCTAGAGAGTCCCTATCCCGAGGAACCGAATGCTGATGCTACTCGAGCTGAAAAGAATGCTTATGAGAAGCATTGCAATGACGCAGTCGATGTGCACTGCCTAATGCTTGCAACCATGAACTCTGAGCTTCAGAAGCAATATGAGACCACAGATGCTTACAATATGATTGTGAGTCTGAAGGGTATGTTTCAGGATCAAGCAAGGGCAGAGAGGTTTAACACCTCTAAGGCATTGTTTTCTTGTAGGCTGTCAGAAGGTAACCCGGTCAGTTCTCATGTGATCAAAATGATTGGTCTCATTGAGAGCTTGGAAAAACTTGGTTTTCCCCTTAGCCAAGAGTTGGCTACTGATGTGATTCTCCAATCGCTCCCTGCGAGCTTTGAGCCTATCATATTGAATTTTCATATGAATGGCATGGAGAAATCAATGACCGAGTTACATAGCATGCTTAAAGGTGCTGAGGAGAGCATCAAGAAGTTCCAATCATGTGATGATGGTTCAAAAGACTACAACCTTCAAGAATAAGGGTAAGTCAGGAAAGGGAAAGGCAAAGGAAAGACTAAAGATGAGATCGAGAGTCTCAAGGCTAAGCTTAAGAAGCTTAAATTGGGTCCTAAGCCTGACACAGAATGTTACCATTGTCATGAGACTAAGCATTGGAAGAGAAATTGCAAGAAGTATTTGACAGAAACGAAAAAGAACAAAGGAAGTAAGACTTCCAGTTCAAGTATAAATGTTATACAAATTAATCTTGCCACTTCTCCGACCAGTTCTTGGGTATTTGATACTGGATCGGTTGCTCATATTTGCAATTCGATGCAGGGACTGATAAGGAGCAGAAGCTTGGCAAGAGGAGATGTTGATCTTCAGGTGGGCAATGCAGCAAGAGTTGCTGCATTAGCTATTGGCACTTTACCATTAGCTTTACCTTCAGGATTGATTATGGAATTAAATAATTGTTATTATGTTCCAGCCTTAAGCAAAAATATTATTTCTACTTCTTGTTTAGGAGCAGAAGGTTATGAGTTCAGAATAAAGAACAATTGTTCTTCAATTTATTTTGAAGATATGCTTTATGGCCATGCTCCATTGGTGAATGGATTGTATGTTTTGAATCTTGAGGATATGTCTATCTATAACGTTAATGCTAAAAGACTTCGACCCAATGAAATGGATCCCACTTTTATTTGGCATTGTCGACTAGGTCATATAAATGAGAAGCGCATGATGAAGCTCCATAAAGATGGTCTTCTAACCTCATTTGATTTTGAATCATTTGAAACATGTGAATCTTGTTTACTTGGCAAGATGACAAAGGCACCTTTCACGACCAGAGGTGAAAGGGCGAGTAACATATTGGCCCTTGTACATTCGGATGTATATGAACCAATGAGCACTTCGGCCAGAGGTGGTTTTCAGTACTTCATAACTTTTACTAATGATTTCAGTAGATATGACTATGTCTATTTGATGAGACATAAGTCGTAATCCTTTGAAAAGTTCAAAGAATTTCAGAATGAGGTACAGAATCAACTTGGCAAGACAATCAAACGTCTGCGATCTGATCGTGGAGGTGAATATTTGAGCCATGAGTTTGGTGTTCATCTAAAGAAGTGTGGAATTGTTCCACAACTCACTCCGCTGGGAACGCCTCAATGGAATAGGGTGTCTGAACGACGGAACCGAGCATTGTGAGACATGGTTCGGTCAATGATAAGCCAATCTGATCTTCCATTGCAATTCTGGGGATATGCTATAGAAACAGTGGCTTTCACTTTAAATAGGGTTCCATCAAAAACAGTAGAGAAGACACCATATGAGATATGGACCGGGAAGTGTCCCAGATTGTCTTTTCTCAAGGTATGGGGTTGTGAGACATATGTCAAACGTTTGACGTCTGATAAACTTACACCCAAGTCTGATAAGTGCTTCTTTGTGGGGTATCATAAGGAAACTAAATGATATTACTTTTATAAGCGGGATGAAAACAAAGTGTTTGTTGCCCGTAATGGTGTCTTCTTGGAGAAAGAGTTTCTTTCCAGAGGAGTCAGTAGGAGCAAGGTACAACTCGAAGAAATTCGGGAAACATCCGAAAATATTTCAACTCCCACTGAGCCTCTACAGGATGAACAAAATATTGTTGAACCTATAGATGAAGCATCAGCCCCACGAAGATCTAAAAGGCCACGTCAGATGCCTCTAAGGTATGGGCATGATATTTTATTATTGAATAATGATGCGCCTAATACTTATTCGGAAGCGATGGTGGACCCAGACTCTGAGTCATGACTCGAAGCCATGAGATCCGAGATAAAGTCCATGTATGATAATCAAGTTTGGAACTTGGTTGATGCACCTGATGGTGTTAAAATCATTGAGTGCAAGTGGATTTTTAAGAAAAAGATAGATATGAATGGAAATGTTCATATTCATAAGGCACGACTAGTTGCGAAGTGTTTCAGACAAATTCAAGGTGTTGATTATGATGAAACCTTCTCTCCTATCGCTATGCTTAAGTCTATCCAGATCATTCTAGCTATTGCTGCATATTTCGATTATGAGATATGGCAAATGGATGTCAAAACGGCTTTCCTAAATGGAAACCTAAATGAGGATGTGTACATGACACAGCCTGAGGGTTTTATCAATCCAAAGGAATCTAGAAAGGTATGCAAGCTTAAGAAATCCATTTATGGAATGAAGCAAGCATCTCGGAGTTGGAACATTCGTTTTGATGAAGTGGTCAAAGGATTTGACTTCATTAAGAACGAAGAAGAACCATGTGTTTACAAGAAAGTTAGTGGGAGCAAGTTTGTGTTTCTGATCTTGTATGCGGAAGACATACTACTGGTCGGAGATGATATTCCAATGCTTGAATCTGTTAAAACTTCATTAAGAAATAGTTTCTCAATGAAAGATTTAGGAGATGCAGCATATATTCTTGGTATAAGGATCTATAGAGATAGATCTAAGTGGCTAATTGGATTAAGCCAAGATATGTACATTGACAAGGTGTTGAAACGGTTCAACTTGCAAGATTCCAAGAAAGGTTTCTTGCCCATGTCACATGGTATTAATCTTAGCAAGACTCAGTGTCCTACGACCACTGATGAGCGAGACAAAATGAGTAGAATTCCATATGCTTTGGCTATCGGATTTATCATGTATGGCATGCTGTGTACACGACCAGATGTGTTGTATGCTCTAAGTGTTACGAGCAGGTATCAGTCAGATCTAAGTGAAGGTCACTGGATAGCAGTCTAGAATATCCTTAAGTACTTAAGAAGGACAAAGCATGCATTCCTTTTATATGGTGGTGAGGAAGAGCTGGTCGTAAATGGTTACACCGATGCCAGCTTCCAAACCGATAAGGATGATTTCGGATCGCAATCAGGGTTTGTGTTTTGTTTGAATGGAGGAGCAGTAAGCTGAAAGAGTTCCAAGCAGGGAACGGTTGCTTATTCTACAACAGAGGCCGAGTACATTGCGGCTTCGGAAGCTGCAAAAGAGGCTGTATGGATTAGAAAGTTCATAAATGAAATGGGTGTGGTTTTGAGTGCTTCCAGTCCAATAGATCTCTATTGTGATTGTGGGGACCCCGGAGTTATCTCCATAAGACCGAGACTAATCAAAGCCTTAGGGACATAACTCTAGGTCTCCCGTGAATGGATTCCAACTTAACTCCATCTAAATGAGAGGCTTAACTCAAACTAGAGCCCCGACGATCATGCGCGCCGCTCCTCTGCGAGCACTACATGATTGTCGGTTCTCCAACAAGTCAACCGCTACACTTAGTGAGTTAAATAGGAAGCCATGAACAGCGAATACAACTTATATTGGCTCCCAAGATCAGCGACCAATAAAGTCATACTCTCATACAACGTTGCTCACATCCATACAACATTCATACATAAATAGTTCAAAAGACATACAACATAGTTCCAAGTTTACAACTAATACAAGTGGCCGACCGGCCAAATTTAAAAGAGAGTATTAAGTAGCAGCGGAAACACATAAATAGACCAAAAGACCAGCAATGGTATGCCCCATAACCCATCGGCAACCAACTGGGAGTTAGATGATAGCAAACTACTCATCGGTGTCATCTAAATCGACACCGACAAGCTCGTCGGTTTCAATATTCTCCTCACCTGTAAAAGCCAGCAAACACCTGGCTGAGTACAAAGAGTACTCGCAAGTCTTACACAAATAAAAATAGTTATGCATAAGGTCATTCAAAGGAAGGGCTCATATTGGCTTAATTTTGCGAAAGAGACGCAATACTGAACAACCTACACATGCTAGTTTTTCAAGTGCCATTTAAAAATCAGATTCGAAGTAGAAGTAAAGCATGTGAATAAGTAATGAATTTAATAACAAATGAATCATACCAACAACAAAGTGGCGGTCCACTTTGATACAACAACAAACATGAACATCCCATTCATGTCGATACCAAGTTATAACCACAATTTTAATTCCAAGTCTAACAATAGTAACTCCCGAACTCAAGCGGTTGTCCATAACCGCGGACACGGCTATTTGAATAGATTTATACCCTGCAGGGGTGTACTACTTTACCCACACGACTTGATTAGCCCGTAAGCCTCCAGATGCCTCCGAATATAGCATACTTCCTATGGTATGCGGCGGTAAATCAAGATATGGTCATTTTTGCAAGAAGATCCCATTGAGCTAAGTCCTCAACCCATGGCTCTAGGAAACACAAGACGTTAACGCCTCCATCCTATATATCCTAGGAAACACAAGACGTTAACGCCCCATCCTATCGCCCAAAGGAACACGGATTTCATGGTCCCATGCCCTTACAATTTCGCCACCGTGGGACTCAACACAATAAAACCTTCCCCTACTTAACCATACGGCTCCCAACCCGCGTGTGATAGCACGAAAGTACTTGAATCAACGACGTTACCAAAGTTCAGTCCTTAATTGTCCAGACAAGTCCAACCACGTACCCAATTCTCGTGCACGAAGACACCATCACTAACCATCACTTGTCCAGACCAAAAGCTCATTTAAAATGACAAAATTTAACTTAGGAAACAGATACGAAGATCTGAAACAAAAGTATATAAAGAGAGTGGTGTTTATCCCATAATTGTCGGGTTATTCCCGACAATCAAACTACCGGTTCTAGACTTGCATGGCTAAGCGAAACTCGAACAATATAATTTCACACATCCTAACATAAACATTTCAGCATTGGAGTAATTCATGGATAGCCACAATGACAAGATAATAGGATGTGTCTAACTACTCATCACAAAAATAGCGACATTATAAAACTATATGCAAGCAATTATCATTGCATCTACCCTAACAAAATTGGGATCAAATATGATGCAAAAGAAAGTTCAAAGGATGCTTTCCTTGCTGGTAGCTTAGTTGCTCACTCTCAGTCACGTAGGAATCGATATCAATAGGCTCGGAATCTATATAATTGCAATACCGAATAAACATCGAGAAATACCTCAAAATTTAAAATGCTCAAAAATGCATGATTTTTCTACAGTAGCTAAGTCATGATTTAAGGTGATTTTTGGTGAAAGAATTATTTCATTTTGATTTAGCATATGAAAGTTAAGGCGGTTTGAATTTCAGATTTCAATATGCCTTCATTTATGTAATTTAATTATGAGGTGAAATTTTGTAGAGCAGTGGTGAGTACAAGGATTACATGTATAAAAGGGCAATATTATTACAAGTTCAAAACAATTGAGTTTGCTTCAATCCGAGTTTTCTTGATTTAGTTATTGATTTTCAAAGCTATCAGCCTTTTTCTTTTGTAACAAAAATAGTGTTTATAGCTTATTTTCTAAAATAATGCTCTCTATTACAGAGAAAAGTTTGAAACCAATTTTAACATAAATTTCATTAAAAATAAAAATTATCAGAAGTGGTTTGATTGCTTTTGGAGTAAAAATGAATTAGTTATGCCTTTTTCAAAGTTATACATATTTTTCAGCTTACAATTAAATGGATTTCGAATTTCTTAAAGCATTTATCACTTTTTCTACCAAGCGCTTCCTAGCCGCGGTCACTGACCAGCGGGCCCAGTGAATAGTGCATTTTTCCATTTCACTCAGATTTTAAATCGAGCGCTGACATGTGGGTCCGTTGCCGTGATACGGCCCACGAGACTCGATCCACCGGCGCATGCGCATGGTGCACGACGCTTACGCGGCTGGTCCCACTCGTCAGTGGCTGCCGTGTTTCACTTAACCCCACAGATTTCTGTGCAAAAAGGGCCCACGTGTAAGTGAGTAACGCTGCTCATTTCCGACAGCGATTAAATGCTAATGACGATGATTTAACTATAATCGCTTGCTACAGTGGTTGTCTGAGTACGACAACGGGCTTTTGCCCCGCGCGCTTCACCGGCAGCTCGGCGGCGATTCCGGCCACGGCGGCGCCAACCAAGGGCATGTACAGATGTAAAATAGCAACGCGCTTGTGAAGATAGTAGTCTCAACGACTGAGCCGGCCTATACCGGCGGCTAGCCGGAGTTGGGCGGCGACGGTTCTACGGCAATCGTGCACAATGCAAAGGAGAGCTCCGCAGCGACATACAAGCAGTGCGTGAGGTTCTAGGGGCTAAATAGAAGCTACCGAGCGCCGAGCGAGGTCGAGATGGTCGGGAAGGCTGGGCAGCGTCGGCGCGGAGAAGAAAGTAACAACAAAGACGGCTTCACGTGGAGAGGATACTGGAAGCAAAACGAAAATAAAAGAATGCTCGGAAAAGCTCAAGGGTCCTATGAGGATGCTGTAAGAGCAAGGAATCGACAAAAGGCTTACCAATCTAAGTGGGAGATGAAAGGGTGTGCCACGGTGAAAATGGTGCAAACTTGATTCACTTCAACCCCGCCATGCATCCCAAAAATTGGTTGAGGAAAAGCTTTAAGATACCCTAATACACGTTATGACACGCAAGAAGGGTTAAAACCTCACCGAACAAAGATGACAAGAAGATGTCCCAGTGCGCGCTCGGGGCGTGAACCGGAGCACGAAGATGGTCCGAGAGCTACAAACAATGAAGTAAGCTCTCATTAGAAAAATGGAGAAGGCATCGAGTAGGGTATTGAAGGCTACCACCCGGTGGAAGCTTACCCTAGAGATGCCGAAGAGAGAGCTTCCTTTTCCTCAGCCACCGAGAGGAAAAGTGAGGAATAACGGGGTGTTGAGGGGGTATTATCCTCGGGCGATGACGGCATTGGAGGCGGCGTGAAGCGGAGAACGCTCCGGAGTGGTCCGAGGTGGCGGTGGATTCACGGCGTGCCTGGTGCCGTTCTGTGCGTGTCGGAGGGACTCGGCCGCGTGGCACGGGATGCCTGCGTCGCCAACGGATGGAGGAAGAGGAAGCTGACAGCTCGGGCCCACCGTGTCAGCGAGATAAGGCGGCGCGCGTGAGTGCGAGTTGAACGGTTCGATGTGCACCGTTGGATCTCGGCTGGACGGCTTAGATCAGAAGGAGGTGTTCGGAACGGTTGAAGAGGTACGCGATCCGGACCGTCGATCTCCCATCGGACGGTCGACCTCGATTGGGTTCGGCACAGTGCGGTTAGGGGGTTAGGTCTAGCCGGGGGTGCGGTCGGGTTCGAGCCCAAGGAACAGTGTAGGGTTTGGTTTTGACCAAGATTCAAAATGTTTTTCCTACTTTGACCAGAGGCTTAAAAATAGAAATAAAATTTCTAAAATCATGAAATAATTTGTGAGGGTTCCTGGGGCAACCTAGTTTCCATAAAAATTATAAATCCTATTGTTCATAATATATTTTGTAATATGTAAATTCAAACGTAGACAAGGTCTTTTAATGGGGTTTGAATTTTCTCAGGGTTAAGATCAGTCCCAACAATTTGGGAAAAATTATATTAATTTGTGATAATTAATATAGTATTTGAATAAATTATTTCCAGAGATACTTTAGTAGCATTTATTTCAGTTTTATAATTGGAGTTCAATTTAAAGTGTATGTTTCAATTGTGTTTAGAGATTTTCCAAGTACAATATGCAATTCAAAGTTCCAAAACATGATGCATGTCAATGAGATGCATAATTAACCTCCTTATTAAATTTGGGGATGTGACAAACCTCCCCCCCTTACAAAAGATCTCGACCCCGAGATCGGTAGGGTGGAAGTTGGAGAGAAGGGTTCTAAAAGAAACAAAACATCTGTTGTCTTGATTTCCTTCAAAGATAGTGCCAAGATATCTTTGTAGGGTTACAAGGAATGGTCATTACATTTTTTTTTCCTTCCCATTGCTTTGTTTAAACTTTCCTTTCTTGACTCGAAGACACTTCAAGTAGAAGGAAAAAGATCTGGATAACTAGCCCGCACTTGATCTTCACGCTCCCATGTTGCTTCATCTTCAGTATGGTCACTCCATTGAACCTTGATGAATTTGATATTGCGATTTCACGTCTTGCGCTCCTTTTCTTCAAGAATGCGAATCGGGTGCTCCCGATAAGAAAGATCCAGCTGTAGGTCAAGTTCTTCTAGCTCAGTGGCTTCAATTGGGACACAAAGACACTTATTTAGTTGGGAAACATGGAAACATCGTGCACATCCGCAAGTGATGGTGGCAATTCAATTTGATAAGCCACTGGTCCCAACTTTGCTAGAACTCGGAAAGGTCCGATGTAGCGAGGTGCCAATTTGCCTTTGACTTGGAAACGGTGCGTTCCTTTCATTGGAGAAACTTTAAGATAGACATGATCGTCCACTTTAAAACTCAAGTCACGACGACGACGATCGGCATAGGATTTTTGACGTGATTGAGCCGTCCGGAGTCGTTCACGAATGACCCGAACTTGTTCTTCCGCATCTTCTACCAAGGTTGGACCATAAAATGGCCTCTCCCCAGCTTCGGACCAGTTCAAGGGTGTCCTACAAGCCCTTCCATACAAGGCCTCAAAGGGGGACATTTGAATGCTCGATTGGAAGCTATTGTTGTAGGAGAACTCCGCAAACGGTAAACATTTCTCCCAGTTCTTGCTATAGGACAGTACACAGGCTCGGAGAAGGTCTTCTAAAATTTGATTCACCCTTTCCGTTTGTCCATCTGTTTAAGGGTGGTATGCGGAGCTGAAAGATAGATTGGTTCCCATTGCTTGGTGCAACCACTTCCAGAAGTGAGAGGTGAACTGGGGACCCCTATCAGAAATGATCACTTTTGGTACACCATGGAGACAAACAATCCTGGAGATGTACAACTCTGCTAGTTTGGCCCCGGTGTAAGTGGTCTTGACAGGAATAAAATGGGCAACCTTTGTCAGACGATCAACAATCACCCATATGGAATCGGACCCAGCTTGAGACTTTGGAAGGCCGGTGATAAAATCCATGCCAACGGTTACATCCCAATTTTGGGCTTGTGTTTCAAATGTAAGAAAATGAGTAGAAATTAAAACTTTTTCTTACATCATGTGTTTCCTGTTTGTATTGGACAAGTATTGTACAAGACTTATGGAAATGCAAAGTCACAAGTCTTTTGATCCAAATCTTGTTCCTTCAAAAATAATCTTGTCAAACCTTTTGATCATCCTCTGGAGATATTTTTCCTAAGTTCTTGGGATGGTATGTGGACCCTCTGAAAAATTTCACAATTTTTTTTTGAAATTGTTTGAATATTTTAGAGGGCAGTCAAACCTGTTTGACTCTCAGTCAAACCTAAAACCAGTACCTTGTAGAATTTTTGGAGAAAAATACAATGCATAAAAAACCTCTGCAAATTTTACACAAGGTCAATGTCTCAGTCAGCAAGCTCTGTAAAAATTTCAGAATTTTGGAGTTATTTTGCTACCCCAAATAAATCCTCAAAAGTCTCGATATTTAAAACCTAAAACTCAGTTCATTTGTTCCTTGGGTTCGAGTCGGGCTCGAGTCCGAGCCACTTGACTCGGTCGAACCACCTAGCTGCACCGAGCCGCATTTTAAAACGTGCGTGCGATATCACCGTTGATTCAAATCGCTCGCCCACGTTCGTGTGAGCATTCGACCCTCCGGTTGCATTAACCAATTGGGACCGTTGGATCTCAATCCAACCGCCCGATTTCCGTAAGAAATCGGATGTCCGTGAGCTCTTTTAAATCGCAGCCGTCCATCTAAAATCCAACGGTCGTGGTTGCTTTCTCTTCTTCTTCCTCCTCTCGTCCCGCCGAGCGAAGCGCGACAATGGCGAAAGAGAGAGCGCGGGCGGCTTTGATGTGTCACCTCAAGTTTGCTTTCGTCAACGCCTCTGCGGGGCATTTAATGCGCACCAGGCTTTCTCCTCCATTGTCACCGTGCTCACTTGCTCCCATCATTTCTTGGTCCATGACCGTAGCATGAACCGAGCCCACCATGGACTCGGGTTCTTGCTCGAAACCCTAATCCTTTCCCTATATATTGCCCCTTAGCTCCTCCTGGTGTTCCTTTACACCACACCTAGCTCCTCTCTGTGTTTGAGCTCAAAACTATCTCAAACCTTCAATCCACCATTGTTGACCGAGGCTCCAATGGCGGCCTTGGTGTCCAAAGTGGTTCATCTTCAACCTTTCTTGCACCCTTTTGAACTCCTTAACCTCCTTTATATTTCCCTAACTTGATTTTGGGTTGCATTCAGAGAATCACTCAATTTTAAGTTTGGAGATCTTCGATTGGTTTCACCCCTTTCTTCTCCAAATCGTAAGTGGTTCTTTTGCAATTATTTGCTTTGGAGCCTCTTTGAGCTATAATGAAGCTGTGGTGATGATTTGGTTCCACTCATTTTGCTCGAACCTCATCTTCCACTTCATCTTCTTCGGCTCCGGTGGACTTCATCGTGTTCAAGTCTTCCCGCCATCTTTGGAGCTCCTCTCGCTAAGGTAGCTTCTATATAGTCCCTAAAAGTCATGGCACTCGCTTCCTTGGACCGCAGTGGAGCATTTTGCTATTTTCGTGTTTTGCCGTGTCGGCCTCCTTCTTTGTTTTCCGGCTCGCGCTGCCTGCACTTCCACCGCGGCAAGGTCATCATCGCTGGGTCCGCAACACTATTGCGAACCCATTTTGATAGTTTGTGGCGCCACCGCATGACGAGTCGCCGCGACAGTCGTGAAAGCCACTCGGGTTTTGTCGGTTGAGAAGCTCCCATTTTCGCCGATTATTAGAGCACGATAATTGCCTAATCATTGTTAATCATTGGATGTCATTAATGTGTCTTAATCGCCTAATGTCTCACCGACTTGTGGGCCCAAACCCTGTAATCATCTCTCGGCGTTAACCAATTGCTTTGGACATCATTAATGCTAATGATTGTCATTAAATCCTCTTTAGCATTATCGTGTTCGAGATTGTCTTTTGGGTCACCGACGTGTGGGCCCGTGAGGCCTTAAACCTCGCCTCGGGGTCATTAGGCCTAATTCTCGAGTTCATTAAATGTTAATCATTGTTAGCATTTAATTGGTCCTAACTCGCCCCTTGTGCCAATGCCAAGTGGGCCCTCGTCCCTAAATCACCATCGTTCAAAATCATTAGGGCACATTGATTGCTAATCATCATTAATCATTGGTCATTAGTAATTAATTAGCTGCCTAAAAACCTCCTTTAAGTCACCGCCGTGGGTCGCGTGCGCGCGGCACGCAGTGTAAATCTCGCATGTGTGACTCTCGCCAGCGACATGCGCCCCACGTGTCGGCACTCGATTGCACTTCGATCTTGGACCACCGTCCATTTGGCGACCGCGCCTAGATTTTGTATGCGTTCTCGACCCTCCGTTCCCTCATCATTCTTGGCCGCCCATCACTTGATCTGCGGCCACGATCGTGCGTGCAATCGGACCTTCCGATCGAGGCGTGATCGAGCCGTTCATCCTAGATCTGCGGTCGTGGATCGTCGAGGCAACCGCACCGCCCGCGGTTGCATCCTTCCTCGTGAGCCGTTGGATCTTGATCCAACGGTGGGCTCTCGTTATGAATCGCGCGCGTGCATCGTTCTCCGTCGCGTGTGGCTCGTTGGATATTACATCAACGCCCACGAGCGCCCATGTCATTTATTTTCGTTGGGTTGGTTTCTATTTCGTAAGTATTTATTTATCAACCAAAATTGTATCAAAACTTTAGAAATTCATAACTAATTCAAGATAAATCCTTTTACATGAAACCAATGCAATAAATTTGTATTTCACTAAAGTTTAATATAAAAATGCTTTTAGCTATGCTTCGTAGTAGAAAATTCTGTAATCTTTAATAGCTTGTTTTCTCGCTATTTTTATATATTCCAATTGTATTAAAACTTGGAAAATGCATATCTTTTCTCAGATATCGCTAATTGAATGATTTTAACTTTGATAAATTTGTTATTAACTAAACTTTAATCTAAAAAGGGTGGTAGGCCTAAATCAAACTTAAAAATATGTTAATAGATTTAACCTTATTAGTAGCAATTAAAAATTCATTTAATGATGTAATAGACACCAGTAATTCCCTGTAAATCCTAAAAATAGAAATTTGATGTTAGGAAATCCCTCTGTTATCATACTATAATGTGAAATGGGTTTTGCACATGTTTATATTTCTGGAAAGTGCATTATGCTAGTTTTGCATCCTAGAAAAATCATAACTAAATCATTTTAACTCCAATTAAGATGAAACCACTTGTATTAGCCTTAAAATGTCAGAGCAACCTATCATAAAATTTTCAAGCCAGAAAACCTCTAGAAAATATTTTTGCTACAGTACCTTATTATGGCCAAAATGGGTTTTTAGGTAATATCTTTTGCACCACAAATCCAAATTAGGTTTTTCCAGTTTCTATGTCTAGGTATATTCGTATTCTACCTTATGTATAAATTTCACGCATTTGGATAATTTTTGCTTGCTCGTTTGTTTAAGTGTGTCTCGCCTTATTGGTTGTTCTTGGTTCTTTTGCCTTTAGCTAGGGTTCGACATTTGCGGTAACCCCGAGAGCGATCCTCAATGCTTGACCAACACAAGCGTGCAAGCGGTTTGATCATGTTAATCCCAAGATTTTAAGTATTTATGTTGATTACAACTTCTATGTATGCATTGCTACTTTGTGTTAATAGTTGGCCTAGTAGATGCATTTCCTTAGCAAATGATTATCCTCTACTACCATGAGCCTAGGTTACTTGTCGTGATTTAGAGTTCATGGATGGGCTCTTGTCACTTAGTAGTTGCGAATTAATTGCTTAGCCATGCTTAGTTTCCGGTAGAAGCAGGCGGTTATCGACTTGTCGATAACCTTGATCACATAAAACTTATTATGGATTATGATTTCCACCTTGTGCCATGTCTACTTATGAAAACTAAAATCAAAACAAAATGATTTAGACTTGGGCACAATGGTATGATGGTGTGATTTTTGGGTGTGATCGAATGGTGCCCGGTCAACAAGGACCGAACATCTTGTTACACTAAACCAAGCATTTTAGCGTGCTAACCACATTAGAGGGTATGGGACCTCTCTTGACTTAGTACTTTGGCGTGTATTGGCTCCAGTCGCAAGGAGTCGCAGGAGGGATGGTGTTGGGAGCATTGTAGTGTCCAAAGACTTCACCGTGATGGGATTTGTTGTCTTTCGCTTGCAATGTAAGCATATGGGTTTCTATCCATATGAGCGGCTCGTGAATTAATACACAAGATTGGAAATGTCTCAGAGGACTTAGCCGTGCGGCATACCTTGATAGTGTGCTTTGTGGCTTGAAGGCGGTCTCAAGTGTGGGTACATTGGTACACCCCAGGAGGTTAAAACTATTCGAATAGCCTCGTCCTAGGTTATGGACACGCTTGGCAAGGTCTTTCAAGAGTTAGACTACAACCTTTTAAATTAAAACTTGATGGGTAGTACAATCGGGATTCGTGCTATGTTGTGGTGGCTATTGGGATAGTCGCTTGTGTGGTTACTTGTATGTATCTTTACTACACTTACTTTGATAACAAAACAGATTTGGAAACTTGCTTTTAAAATGTATTACATTATTGCAAATAAAGTTGGCTTCATGCAAAATGAGATATACAACCTCCACCTAAATAAGCTTGCATGTAGTTTATGAATAGGTCTGCTATTCCACACGTCAGTCTTGCGGGTACAAAGACAATCTTTGTACTCAGTTGCTTCGCTTAATCGTTTTGTTGCAGAGGAAGAAGGTGAGCTCGAGGGCCTCACTTTTGTGAGTGTGTTGTGGTAGCTATGGGCGACTAGCTTGGCGGCCCTGTCCGGTTGCCTTGTGGGTGTATGGCTAACCGTCGACTTTTGTTCTAGCCATCTTATGGCGCTTTTGCTTCCGCTGTCATTCTTGTATATTGTTCTATTTGGCTGGTCGGCTCTCTTTTGTAATAACTTTACTTTATGTATGTCGTTGTTGAACTTAGTGATGTATGTGTATGGAATTGATGTGTAATTTTGTGATGATGTGCATATGCTGCAATTCTGGGAAGCATATGTCCATCGAGGCTTAGAATATTTAATTAGTAATGCCAGAACCATTTGGAGGTTACGTGTTACTAGTTAAATATTCCGGGTCCTCACAAAGTTGGTATCAGAGCCATACTGACCGTAGAAACCCCTAGCTTGGTCGCCTTTAGAATATTTTGAAAACTTACTTTCAAAAGGTTTGTAAAACTTAAGTAAGTTCTCTAATTTTACTCCTTACCTGTCTTAGCTTGCTCATCTCACCTTACTCTCACTTAAGTTTGAAAAAGTTGTTCCTCTCTTCCTTTCAAAAATTAGCCTCTATCGATTAACTTGGTTTTGGGAGAAACATGAGAGCTTGGAGAAAGGAATCTGGACAGCTAGCTAGTGGTTAGTAAATAAGGTAGGAAATGAGAGGTTAATTCAACTAAAACTTGTGGGAATGTAAGGGTAAGAAGTGATATGAAATCAGCTAAATGCCTATACTCTATGAGGTGGTTATACCTTGATTTTTGGACTGTTTTGAGCTAGAAATTAGTGCTGAAATTTTGGGTCTTCGCAAACGATTGCTCGTTCTTCCATACGGGTTGGTCGTTTCGGAAAGTTGATTCGGTGACTTATGGTCTCATGTTCTCTTGTGGCTATTCTGTGGTCATTTTAACTAAGTTTGGATTTCTGTGCTCTTGGGTCTTGAACTGTATCTAACGGTCTTAGTGAAACAGATGGTGGCGCGGACCCGTAGTGGTCGAAATCACCGGGTAGTCCCGATGAGGAGCTTCCCTCCTCCGACCATGGCGGAGGTCCTCATGCGATCGAACGCAATCGCTCGGAGGACCGCAGGTGTTGGAGGTTATCGCCAGAACACCTCCACTCCTCTGGTGCCTCGGATCCGGAGGTGGTCACCGATCTCGTGGGGACTTGCGGAGTTCCTTCGCACGCAGCCTCCCACCTTCTCCCGGTCCGAGGATCCTTGGACGCAGACGATCGGCTGCGTGCGGTTGAGCGAAGCTCAACGTTGCTCGATGCCGTGAGCGGAGCGGGCACTTTCGCATCCCATCGGTTGGAGGGTGCGGCACTCTCATGGTGGGAGAACTTCTCGCCATGCGACTGCGGACACGTGGTCTCGTGGGAGGAGTTCGCCACTTTTCGTCGGGCCCATGTCCCCGCAGCTCGATGAAGCCGAAAGAAGGAGTTCCTTGCGCCAAACAGGCGCAAGTGCAGGATCGAGTACCTCCACGAGTTCAACCATCTCGCGAGGTACGCTCTGCCGAGGTGGCCACCGATGAGGCCAAACAGAGAAGTTCGTGGAGGGCTTGTCCGAGGAGCTTGTGACAAGCTCTCTATTGTGGACTTCCCGACTTCCGCACCTTGGTGGACAAGGCCATCATCGCCGAGCACAAGGCGAGAGCATCAAGAGTCCTGCAAGCGCAAGTGGGAGGCCCGAGTTGGGCTCGCACGGTGGCTTTGTTCTTTGGCTTCACCACCGCCGAGGCCTTCAACACCAGCTCCACGTCCTCCGCAGCCGTGACTCGATCCACGTCGCCGCGACCAAAGCAGGTGTTCCCGCAACCCCGCGGCCGACGCCACCGCTTCTCGCCACAACAAGGGCCACTACGCGAGTAGTTGTCCTAAGAAGATCGAGCGCCCTCGTCCTAATGGAGGACGCGGCAAGGGAGTGGTCACCCACCGACCGTAAGACCCGGGCTTGGGAGCGGCCGAGTCAACCACATCTCGGTTGAGGAGGCACAGAGGCGCCCGACGTGGTGTTGGGTACGCTCCTTGTTAATTTGCATCTGCTACGCTTTATTTGACTCGGGGCCTCGCATTCTTTTATTTCGAGGTCGCTTGTTTGTTGATTGTGGACTTCACTGTGTCCCTTTGAGGGTTCCACTGCTCATTCGCTCTCCGGGTTTCGGAAATGAGAGCTGACCAAGTATGCTGGGGTGTTCCTATCCACATCGAAGGAGTGGGATTCTTGGCGAATCTTATCCTACTCGACTCGGCGCTTGGATGTGATTCTTGGCATGGATTGGTTGTCCCAACACTTGGGGCAAATCGATTGTGCCAGAAGATTGTCTACCTCACCATCCTTGGTGAACAAAGTTGGGTTTTCGCCGCGATTAAGAGAACCCCATCTTTATGCCCTTGAAGCAAAGCCAATTGGAGATTCACGACGCCCCACCGTGGTGCGACTTCGCGGATGTCTTTCCCGAAGACTTGCCCGGATGCCTCTGCTCGAGATCCGAGTTTGTGATCGAGTTCTTTGCAGTACCGCCTCTATTTCTAAGAGGCCGACGCATGCCTCCTAATGAGTTGGAGGAGTGAAGAAGCAACCGGGTGAGCTGCAAGAGAAGGGTTTATCCGTCCTAGCTCATCCCCTTGGGGTTGTCCATTATCTTTGTGAAGAAGAAGGACAAGACCTTGCGCATGTGTGTTGATTACCGTCCGCTTAATGAGGTGACGGTAAAGAACAAGTATACTTTGCCCGTATTGATGATCTTTTCGATCGGTTGACCGAGCACGAGTCTTCTCAAGATTGACTTGAGACTGGGCTATCATCAAGTCGATCGGGCGAGGATATTCCTAAGACGGCCTTTGCTCGCTCGTTATGGCCTTTACGAGTACACCGTCATGTCTTTTGGTTTGACTAATGCTCCCGCTTTATTCATGAACCTAATGAACTCAATTATTCATGGAGTATTTGGATAGGTTTGTGGTAGTATTCATCGATGATATCCTTATCTACCCAAGAGTGAAGAAGAGCATCTTGAGCATCTTCACTTGTGTTGGGCAAGTCGCGCAACACCGCCATATGCCAAATTCAGCAAGTGCGAGTTCGGTTGAAGGAAGTGGCATTCTTGGGCCATGTTCTTCAGCAGGAGGTGTGGTCGTGGATCCTAGCAAGGTCGGTGATGTGCTATCTTGGGGTCACCCAAGTCGCCGATGTGCGGAGTTTTACAGGTTTGGTGGCTACTATCGCCGCTTTATCGAGAATTTCTCCAAGATTGCGGCCTATGACCGAATTGCTCAAGAAAGACAAGAAGTTTGTGTGGTCCACTGCTTGTGATGTGAGTTTTCAAGAACTCAAGAATCGGTTGACCCCAGCCCCAGTGCTTGTTCTCCCTGATATTCACAAGAGTTTTGATGTCTATTGTGATGCTTCTCGTCAGGGTCTTGGTTGTGTTCTTATGCAGGAGGGCAAGGTTGTGGCCTATGCATCGCGGCAGTTGAGGCCTCATGAACTCAACTATCCTACTCATGACTTGGAGTTGGATGCGGTGATCCATGCACTCAAGATTTGGCGGCATTATCTAATTGGTAACCGTTGTGAGGTGTATTCTGACCACAAGAGCTTAAAGTATTTGTTCACCCAGCCAGATCTGAACCTCAGGCAAAGAAGATGGTTGGAATTGATCAAGGACTATGACATGGGCATTCAGTATCATCCGGGCAAGGCCAATGTTGTGGCGGATGCACTCAGTCGGAAGGTGTATTGCAACATGTTGATGCTCCAAGAGCAGCAGCCTAACCTCATTTCGAAATTCCAATACTCAATTTGGGTTTGATCGAGCACGGTTCTCTTGCTACATTGGTTGTGCAACCAACCTTGGTGGACCAAATCAAGGCGCACAGCAGATGATGTTGGTGTGAGCCAAATCAAGCGTAACATCAAGGATGGGATAGCCAAGTGCTTTTCGAGGACGAGCATGGCGTTGTGTGGTTTGGGCGCGTCTTGTGGTTCCTAAGGTCATGGAATTGCGGAATTTGATTCTCCGTGAAGCCCATGATTCTCCTTTGTCTATTCACCCAGGGCTACCAAGATGTATCGTGATCTTCGCCGAGATTCCGTCGCACCGAATGAAGCGCGAGATTGCCGTGTTCATTGCCGAGTCGCGACGTGTCTCGTCGTGTGAAGGCCGAGCATCGCCGCCAGTGGTCTTCTTCACCTTTGCCGCGCGCAATGGAAGTGGGATTCCGTTGGCATGGACTTCATCACCGGTTTGCCCCGCCGCCAAAGGGAATGATGCTATTTGGGTCGTGATCGACAAAGTTGACTAAAGTGGCACATTTCCTTCTGTCAAGACTCGGCCGTGTGGGGCCTTTGGCGAACTTTATGTCTCGAGGATTGTGAGTCTTCACGGTGTACCAAGACGATTATTTCGATCCTGGTGCACTTTTCACCTCGCGGTTTTGGCATAGTCTCAAGAGGCTATGGGGACCCGCCTTCATTTCAAGATCTGACCTTTCATCCTCGGTGATGGCCGACAGAGCGAGTCAACCAAGTGTTGGAAGATATGCTCCGTGCTTGTGTTCTTTCCTATGGGAAGAAGTGGGAGAAGTGCCTACCATTTGCCGAAGTTCTCCTACAACAACAAACTTTGGGCGGTCTTGGCATGGCACCATTTGAGGCTTTGTATGGGAGAAGATGCAGACCCCATTGAACTGGTCGAGATCGTGAGGGCGCTTTTCGCCCGATTCGATCAATGAGGCCGAAGTCAAGTTTAGTTGATCCGTGAGCATCTGCGCACGCCCACCCGCAAAAGAGCTATGCGATCGTCGTCGCCGTGAGTTGAGCTTTGAGCCCAATGACTTTGTGTATCTCAAAGTCTCACCCTTGAAGGGCCATCAGCTTTTGGCATCAAGGGCAAGTTGGCCCTCGATATGTTGGGCCTACCGTATCGCCGAGAGAGTTGGAGCGCTTGCATACTGATTGGAGCTACCACTGCACTTGAAGGTGTGCATGATGTGTTCCATGTTTCACACCAAGAAGTGCCTCCGTGTCCCAACCGAGGAAACTCCGTTGAAACTCTTGATGTGCGGTGAGAATTTGACCTACCGCGGCGTCCTGTTCGCATTCTTGAGGGATCTGGAACGGAGAACAAGGAACCGTGTCATCAAGTTCCTTAAGGTTCATGGTCAAACCATTCTGAAGATGAGGCAACTTGGGAGCGAGAAGATCGCCTTCGTGCAGATTTTCCTTCTTTCTTCTCCGAGTAAACTAATCTCGGTCGAGATTCTTGTAAGGGGGGGAGAGTTGTAACATCCCAATTTTGGGCTTGTGTTTCAAATGTAAGAAAATGAGTAGAAATTAAAACTTTTTCTTACATCATGTGTTTCCTGTTTGTATTGGACAAGTATTGTACAAGACTTATGGAAATGCAAAGTCACAAGTCTTTTGATCCAAATCTTGTTCCTTCAAAAACAATCTTGTCAAACCTTTTGATCATCCTCTGGAGATATTTTTCCTAAGTTCTTGGGATGGTATGTGGACCCTCTGAAAAATTTCACAATTTTTTTTTTTGAAATTGTTTGAATATTTTAGAGGGCAATAAACTGCTTTGACTCTCACCAAACCTAAAACCAGTACCTTGTAGAATTTTTGGAGAAAAATACAATGCATAAAAAACCTCTGCAAATTTTACACAAGGTCAATGTCTCAGTCAGCAAGCTCCTGTAAAAATTTCAGAATTTTTGGAGTTATTTTGCTACCCCAAATAAATCCTCAAAAGTCTCAGCATATTTAAAACCTAAAACCTGTTCACTCGCTCCTTGGGTTCGAGTCGGGCTCGAGTCCGAGCCACTTGACTTGGCCGAACCACCTAGCCGCACCGAGCCGCATTTTAAAACGTGCGTGCGATATCACCGTTGGATTCAAATCGCCGCCCACGTTCGTGTGAGCATTCGGACCCTCCGGTTGCATTAACCAATTGGGACCGTTGGATTCAATCCAACCGCCCGATTTCCGTAAGAAATCGGATCGTCCGGCGCGCTCTTTTAAATCGCAACCGCCCATCTAAAATCCAACGGCCGTGGTTGCTTTCTCTGTTCTTCTTCCTCCTCTGTCCCGCCGAGAGCGCGACAATGGCGTAGAGAGAGAGCGCGGGCGGCTTTGATGTGTCACCTCAAGTTTGCTTCGCCAACGTCTCTCGGGGGCATTTAATGCGCACTGTGCTTTCTCCTCCATTGTCACCGTGCTCACTTGCTCCCATCATTTCTTGGTCCATGACCGTAGCATGAACCGAGCCCACCATGGACTCGGGTTCTTGCTCAAAACCCTAATCCTTTCCCTATATATTGCCCCTTAGCTCCTCCCCGTGTTCCTTTACACCACACCTAGCTCCTCTCGTGTTTGAGCTCAAAACTATCTCAAACCTTCAATCCACCATTGTTGACCCGAGGGCTCCAATGGCGGCCTTGGTGTCCAAAGTGGTTCATCTTCAACCTTTCTTGCACCCTTTGAACTCCTCAACCTCCTTTATATTTCCCTAACTTGATTTTGGGTTGCATTCGCAGAATCACTCAATTTTAAGTTTGGAGATCTTCATTGGTTTCACCCCTTTCTTCTCCAAATTCTAGTGGTTCTTTTTGCAATTATTTGCTTTTGAGCCTCTTTGAGCTATAATGAAGTCTGTGGTGATGATTTGGTTCCACTCATTTTGCCGTGTCGGCCTCCTTCTTTGTTTCCGGCTCGCGGCTGCCTGCACTTCCACCGCCGGTCAGGTCATCAATTGGTCCGCAACACTATTGCGAACCCATTTTGATAGTTTAGGGCGCCGCCGCGATCGCAGTCGCCGCGACAAGCCGTGAAAGCCACTCGGTTTTGTCGGTTGAGAAGCTCCCATTTTCGCCGATTATTAGAGTACGAATTGCCTAATCATTGTTAATCATTGGATGTCATTAATGTGTCTTAATCTGGCCTAATGTCTCACTGACTTGTGGGCCCAAACCCCCTGTAATCATCTCTGGCGTTAACCAATTGCTTTCGAACATCATTAATGCTAATGATTGTCATTAAATCCCTCTTTTAGCATTATCGTGTCTGAGATTGTCTTTTGGGTCACTGACGTGTGGGCCCGTAGGCCTTAAACCTCAGTCTCGGGGTCATTAGGCCTAATTCTCGAGTTCATTAAATGTTAATCATTGTTAGCATTTAATTGGTCCTAACCTGCCCCCTTGTGCCAATGCCAAGTGGGCCCTCTGTCCCTAAATCACCACTGTTCAAAATCATTAGGGCACATTGATTGCTAATCATCATTAATCATTGGTCATTAGTAATTAATTAGCGCCCTAAAACCTCCTTTAAGTCATCGCCAGTGTGGTCGCGTGCGCTCAGTACGCGCAGTGTTAAATCTCGCATGTGTGACTCTCGATCATCGACATGCGCCCCACGCGTCAAGACTCGATTGCACTTCGATCTTGGACCACCGCCCATTTGGCGACCGCGCCTAGATTTTGTATGCGCGCTCGACCTCCGGCTCTCATCATTCTTGGCCGCCCATCACTTGATCTCGCGCCCCGATCGCGCGTGTAATCGGACCTTCCGATCGAGGCGTGATCGAGCCGCTCATCCTTAGATCTGCGGTCGTGGATCGTCGAGGCAACCGCACCGCCCGCTGCATCCTTCGTGAGCCGCTGGATCTTGATCCAACGCGGGCTCTGTTATGAATCGCGCGTGCATCGTTTCTCCGTGCGTGTGGCTCGTTGGATATTACATCAACGCCCACGAGCGCCCATGTCGCTTATTTTCGTTGGGTTGGTTTCTATTTCGTAAGTATTTATTTATCAACCAAAATTGTATCAAAACTTTAGAAATTCATAACTAATTCAAGATAAATCCTTTTACATGAAACCAATCGCAATAAATTTGTATTTCACTAAAGTTTAATATAAAAATGCTTTAGCTATGCTTCAGAGTAGAAAATTCTGTAATCTTTAATAGCTTGTTTTCGCTATTTTTATATATTCCGTAATTGTATTAAAACTTGGAAAATGCATATCTTTTCTCAGATATCTCTAATTGAATGATTTTAACTTTGATAAATTTGTTATTAACTAAACTTTAATCTAAAAGGGTGGTAGGCCTAAATCACACTTAAAAATATGTTAATAGATTTAACCTTATTAGTAGCAATTAAAAATTCATTTAATGATGTAATAGACACCAGAATTCCTCAGAATCCTAAAAATAGAAATTTGATGTTAGGAAATCCTCTCATATCATACTATAATGTGAAATGGGTTTTGCACATGTTTATATTTCGAAAGTGCATTATGCTAGTTTTGCATCCTAGAAAATCATAACTAAATCATTTTAACTCCAATTAAGATGAAACCACTTGTATTAGCCTTAAAATGTCAAGAGTAACCTATCATAAAATTTTCAAGCCCAGAAAACCTCTAGAAAATATTTTTGCTACAAGACCTTATTTTGGCCTAAAATGGGTTTTTAGGTAATATCTTTTGCACCACAAATCCAAATTAGGTTTTTCCAGTTTCTATGTCTAGGTATATTCGTATTCTACCTTATGTATAAATTTCACGATTTGGATAATTTTTGCTTGCTCGCTTGTTTAAGTGTGTCTCGCCTTATTGGTTGTTCTTGGTTCTTTTGCCTTTCGCTTAGGGTTCGACATTTGCGGTAACCCCAGAGCGATCCTCCGCAATGCTTTGACCAACAACAAGCGAAAGCGCTTGATCATGTTAATCCCAGTATTTTAAGTATTTATGTTGATTACAACTTCTATGTATGCATTGCTACTTTGTGTTAATAGTTGGCCTAGTAGATGCATTTCCTTAGCAAATGATTATCCTCTACTACCATGAGCCTAGGTTACTTGCTGTGATTTAGAGTTCATGGATGGGCTCTTGTCACTTAGTAGTTGCGAATTAATTGCTTAGCCATGCTTAGTTTCCGGTAGAAACAGGCGGTTATCGACTTGTCGATAACCTTGATCACATAAAACTTATTATGGATTATGATTTCCACCTTGTTCCATGTCTACTTATGAAAACTAAACTGAAAACAAAATGATTTAGACTTGGGCACAATGGTATGATGGTGTGATTTTTGGTGTGATCGAATGGTGCCCGGGTCAACAAGGACCTAACATCTTGTTACACTAAACCAAGCATTTTAGCGCATAACTACATTAGAGGGTATGGGACCTCTCTTGACTTAGTACTTTACGTGTATTGGCTCCAGTCGCAGTGGAGTCGCAGGAGGGATGGTGTTGGGAGCATTGTAGTGTCCGAAAGACTTCACCGTGATGGGATTTGTTGTCTTTCGGCTTGCAATGTAAGCATATGGGTTTCTATCCATATGAGCGGCTCGTAGTTAATACACAAGATTGGAAATGTCTCAGAGGACTTAGTCAGTGCTGGCATACCTTCTGTAGTGTGCTTTGTGGCTTGAAGGCGGTCCAAGTGTGGGTACATTGGTACACCCCGCAGGTTAAAACTATTCGAATAGCCTCGCCCTAGGTTATGGACACGCTTGGCAAGGTCTTTCAAGAGTTAGACTACAACCTTTAAATTAAAACTTGATGGGTGGTACGAATCGTGATTCGTGCTATGTTGTGGTGGCTATTGGGATAGTCGCTTCCGTGGTTACTTGTATGTATCTTTACTTCATCATTACTTTGATAACAAAACAGATTTGGAAACTTGCTTTTAAAATGTATTACATTATTGCAAATAAAGTTGGCTTCATGCAAATGAGACATACAACCTCCACCTAAATAAGCTTGCATGTAGTTTATGAATAGGTCCGCTATTCCACACGTCGCCTTGCTATGTACAAAGACAATCTTTGTACTCGCTGTTTCGCTTAATCGCTTTGTTGCAGAGAGAAGAAGGTGAGCTCGAGGGCCTCACTTTTGTGAGTGTGTTGTGGTAGCTTATGGGCGACTAGCTTATGGCCCTGGCCGGTTGCCTTGTGGGTGTATGGCTAACCGGTCGACTTTTGTTCTAGCCATCTTATGGCGCTTTTGCTTCATTGTCATTCTTGTATATTGTTCTATTTGGTCGGTCGGCTCTCTTTTGTAATAACTTTACTTTATGTATGTCGTTGTTGAACTTAGTGATGTATGTGTATGGAATTGATGTGTAATTTGTGATGATGTGCATATGCTGCAATTGGGAAGCATATGTCCATCGAGGCTTAGAATATTTAATTAGTAATGCCGTAACCATTTGGAGGTTACGTGTTACTAGTTAAATATTCCGGGTCCTCGCACCAACTTCTTCCCATTTCCACTTGGGAATGGGCAGGGGTTGTAGAGTACTGCCGCTTCAAATGCTCACTTTGACTCTTTGGCATACATCACACTGCCACAAATTGAGCGATTTGCCGCTTCATTCGACTCCACCATAACCGCTTCTTAAGATCTTGGTACATCTTGGTGCTACCAGATGGATAGAAAATTTGAGTCATGAGCCTCTTTGAGAATGAGTTCTCTCATAGCGCGGTCAAAGGCACCACCAACCGGTTTCAGTACAACGAGTGCCCCGTGCATCTTCTTTGAAACCTTTGGCCTTGCCTTTCTTCAATGCTTCCTGGATTTGAGCGACTTCAAGTCCGTCTTACGGCTTCCCTAATCTGGTCCTCGAGTGTAAAATTCACACTAAGGGCAGCGAGAGAACCTTCTTCAATTATCTCCAGTGCGACGTTGCATCGCAACACATAAGCTCGCGAAATGGGAGTTACCGATAAACATGCTTGCACCGAGACTTTCTCGCTTAGGCATCGGCTACCACATTCGCTTTTCCTGGATGATAATGGAGTCCAAAATCATAATCCTTGATCAACTCAAGCCATATTCTTTGCCTCAAATTCAGATCGGCTTGGGTGAAGATATATTTAAGACTCTTGTGATCGGTGTAAATTTCGCAACGATTACCGATGAGGTAATGTCGCCAAAACTTTAGAGCATGAACAACCGCTGCGAGTTCCAAATCATGAGTGGGATAATTCAACTCATGATGTCTCAATTGCCTTGATGCATAAGCTACCACTCGGCCCTCTTGCATAAGCACACAACCGAGCCCATGGCGAGATGCATCACAGTAAATGTCAAAGCTCTTGTGAATGTCGGGCAGGATAAGTACTGGAGCTTTGGTCAGGCATTCCTTTAGGATCTGAAAACTCTCCTCACATTCAGGTGACCATTCGAACTTCTTTTCTTTCTTTAGAAGTTGAGTCATTGGCTTCGCAATTTTGGAGAAGTTCTGGATGAATATGCGGTAGTAACCCGCAAGTCCGAGAAAACTGCGAATATCAGTGATGTTTCTGGGTTGTCTCCAATCAAGGACATCTTGCACTTTACTAGGATCAACAACGATACCGCCCTTGGATAGGACATGTCCCAAGAAACTAACTTCATGAAGCCGTAACTTGATTTATCGAATTTAGCATAAAGTGATGTTGACGAAGCTTTTCCAACACAAGCCTCAAGTGTTGCTCGTGTTCTTCATCGGACTTTGAGTAGATAAGGATATCATCGATGAATACAACCACAAACTTATCCAAATACTCCATGAAAACTGAATTCATAAGGTTCATGAAGTAGCGGGGCATTCACAAACCAAAGACATGACAGTGTACTCGTATAGCCCACACCGAGTAGAGAATGTCGTTTCTTGAATGTCTTCAGTTCGAACCTTAATTTGATGATAGCCCAAGCGCAAATCAACCTTGGAGAATACTTGGGCTCCACTCAATTGATCGAATAAATCATCAATCCGCGGAAGAGGATATTTATTTTTGACAGTGACTTCATTTAACGGACGGTAGTCAACACACATCCGCAAACTCTTGTCTTTCTTTTTGACAAAGATGGCCGGACATCCCCAAGGTGAGGAGCTCGGCCTAACAAAACCCTTGTCTTGAAGTTCTTGGAGTTGCTTCTTCAATTCTTCTAACTCATTAGAGGCATCCAGTATGGCTGCTTGAGATTGGCGCGAGACGGGTATGCAGCTCGATGACTAACTCAACTTCTCGATCGTGAGGCATGCCTGGGAGTTCTTCGGGGAATACATCTGGATATTCACACACCACAGGCACTTTCTCAAGTTCAAGAGAGGTACTAGCTTCCAAAGCATAGAGATGAGAACTACCCACTGAAGGTGCAAAAACGACCTAACTGCCGTCTTCACTAGTGACAGAAATAGACCGTAGAGCGCAATCGATCTTTCCCTGATTTTTGGACAGCCAATCCATCCCCAAGATCACATCAATACCCGCTAATTTTATCACAATTAAGTTTGCCAAGAAGTTGATATGTTGAATTTCCACTTTTACGTCCCGGCAGACTTGATCGGTTTGAAAAACCGATCCCGGCGACTGGATTTGATAAGGTGGCTGAAGTTTATGTATTTTAAATTGATTAAGTGCAGCATATTCTTCTTTGATGAATGAATGAGATGCTCCGGAATCAAATAAAACTGATGCTGGACAAGAATTAACAAGAAGGGTACCCAAAACGACGTCCGGAGCGTCGCTTGCCTCCTCGGCGGTGACGTGGTTCACTCGGCCACGTGCAGGGACCAGAGGAGGGGTAGATGCTGCCCTCGGAGGTGGTGTAGGTCTTGCCAAAGCTGGTGGTGTAGGGGCTCGATAGACCTGAGGCATTCCCTGCTGCATGGCGAGGCAATGAGAGGCATAGTGGCCAAGGCGACCACAATGAAAGCAAGTGACATTTTGCTTGAAAGTACCACTGTTTTGGGAGTTCTTACTCCCATTGTACCGCTGCCCTGTAGGTGGAGAAGGTCGTGCAGGCTCCACAGGAAGCCTCGATGGCACTGGAGCCTGAGGGCGAGGTGCCTGAGGCGGTCCGGTGCGCTGTCGAGGGAAACTGCCGCTAGCTGAAAACTGAGTGGCCTTCTTCCTCTTCCTAGACTCCTCCACAGCCACACTCTTGTGCTCCACTACAATGGCCTTGTTCACCATATGCCGGAAGTTCTCAAGTCATGTATGCTAAAGCCACCAGATCTCCTCGCCAAGCCGCCATGAACCGTGCACTGGCGGCGTGCATCCGTGGAGACGCTATCCGGGCATAGCGAGCTAAGGAATTGAACTCAAGATACTCAAGGATGCTCTTCCTTCCTTGCTTCAAAGCAAGAAACTGCCGCTTGATCGACATGACCCCATCAGAATATAGGCCTCTCAAGGCCGCATGTAACTCACCCAAGTTGGAACTCCTTCATCAGCCGCATGGCGTAAAAGTTATCCCACCACGCACTAGCAGCGCTTTCCACCGATAGTCGGCAAAGAGGACTCTCTCAACGCCTGCACCGAAAGCAATGGTTAGTTTCTTCTCCACATCCTCACCCAATCTTCAGCCTCCATAGGGTCCCCTGCACTGCAAAGGTGGGAGGATTTGTTCACGAAACTCGAGACCCCACGCCGCCTCTCGAGTTCTCTCCGCCGCCGCAGATCGGAAGAAGTGTTGCGAGCTATAGCCTCCGTGATCCTGGTCCGATCCATCCTGCTTCTCTCGACCGCCAAGACTTCCGCCATAGTGGGTGGCGAGGAAGCACTTCCTCGATGAACTGTCCCATGGACGGTGCCGCCGAGAGGGCTCACCCCTCTCCTCGCGGGCGTAAAGTTCTGCTACAGCAGCAGAACGAGTGCCTTGGGGTGGAGATCCCCCATCGCGCTGAGCTCTAGCATGAGTGTTAGGGCCTGACATCCTGGAGTGACAAGGAATGTTAAAAAGAGGATAAGATTGTTGGAAAAATACGAATAATAAAACTTTGGACAACAAGCACAAAGTTCTTAATTAAGTATGCATAATGATATAAGATGCACCAAAAACATAACACCAAATGGGCGTACAAAGGCGCTAATGCCAGTACAAGATCCATAACTTCAAATCATAATTTTTCCAACGCAATTACATCCAGAAAGGCCCATGGGCGAAAAGCAACTGCCGGAATTAAAAGTTCTTGCAAGAAGGACAATAATAGTTTAAGTACCACTAACCTATTACAGGGAAACAAAGATACATGCCCAACCATGAGCTAACACCTACTACATCTTAAATGTTGTTCCGATCAAAGTTTACCGGAAACTCGTCCAGAAGATGTGCCTCGTGATCCTGATCACCGGGTCTCCAAAATTAGAAGACGTGAACGGGAGCCTTGCTCTATCACATGGCCTCCAGCAGGTTCCATCCTCTGAGTACGAGCAAATCCAACCGACATGCGAACCTAGCGTCTCGCCCCATAGTTGGGTACATGCCCTGGCACTTCTGGAAGACGGTACATCGACGGTGCTGAAGCATATGGGGAAATCTCATTTGCGCCATAAACCACATGGCGGTCAATGATCCCCATACTACACATGAGTTGCAAGTGTTCTTGGGCCACCACGAGACACCGACAAGTCTCGCATAACTCATACACAAGCACAGATGGATTTGGTCCATGATATGAACCAATCTTGCCAATCGCCTAACTCCGGGATCTTCCCAAACCGAATCCGCAAAGGTGTCTACCTCGCCACGCCCTCATAGGAAAATGGTCATAAAGCGGCCGAGACAACTCCACCAGTCATAACGGAGGTGGCTCATGGCCACACGAGCCACTTCTGTGGGAGCCATGGCCTCAGAGGTGCCACGCGTGCTCGAAAAATATGGGATACTCCGTGACTCGTCCGCGATAATGTTGATCACAGCCAAGTATTCCTCCATGCCCGGTCCTCGTCGCGCGGTAGATATCGTAGGTCGGCCGATAAGTAAAGTTCGCCTCCACATCATCTCTGAGAAGCGCTGGTATCCATCCACGTTCTCACTTGAGTTTCCTTGACCGTGTATTGGCGACTCATCTAGAAGCAAGAACAACAAGGTAAGACTTCTTTAAAACAGTAAATAGGGTAAGAAATGTCACAGAGAGGTGAGGAATAAAAATATTCCTAACTTATACTTTTCTAAAAATAATTTGATAATTTCAAAATATTTTGACCCAAGAAGGCTCACTAACTCTAACACCAGTGCTATCTCTAACCTACAATCAAGATGGCTCGATACAATGCCGTGGGGACCCTGAGTTATCTCCATAAGACCGAGACTAATCAAAGCCTTAGGGACATAACTCTAGGTCTCCGTGAATGGATTCCAACTTAACTCCATCTAAATGAGAGGCTTAACTCAAACTAGAGCCCCGACGATCATGCGCGTCGCTCCTCATGAAAGCACTACATGATTGTCGGTTCTCCAACAAGTCAACCGCTACACTTAGTGAGTTAAATAGGAAGTTATGAACAGCGAGTATAACTTATATTGGCTCCCAAGATCAGCGACCAATAAAGTCATACTCTCATACAACGTTGCTCACATCCATACAACATTCATACATAAATAGTTCAAAAGACATACAACATAGTTCCAAGTTTACAACTAATACAAGTGGCCGAATCGCCAAATTTAAAAGAGAGTATTAAGTAGCAGCGAAACACATAAATAGACCAAAAGACCAGCAATGGTATGCCCCATAATCCATCGGCAACCAACTCGGGAGTTAGATGATAGCAAACTACTCATCGGTGTCATCTAAATCGACACCGACAAGCTCATCGGTTTCAATATTCTCTCACCGTAAAAGCCAAGAACACCGGCTGAGTACAAAGAGTACTCATAAGTCTTACACAAATAAAAATAGTTATGCATAAGGTCATTCAAAGGAAGGGCTCATATTGGCTTAATTTTAAGTAAAGAGACGCAATATCAATAACCTACACATACTAGTTTTTCAAGTGCCATTTAAAAATCAGATTCAAGTAGAAGTAAAGCATGTGAATAAGTAATGAATTTAATAACAAATGAATCATACCAACAACAAAGTGGCGGTCCACTTTGATACAACAACAAACATGAACATCCCATTCATGTCGATACCAAGTTATAACCACAATTTTAATTCCAAGTCTAACAATAGTAACTCCCGAACTCAAGCGGTTGTCCATAATCAGCGACACGCTATTCGAATAGATTTATACCGCAGGTGTACTACTTTACCCACACGACTTGATTAGCCCGTAAGTCTCCGGATGCCTCCGAATATAGCATACTTCCTATGGTATGCCACGGTAAATCAAGATATGGTCATTTTTTGCAAGAAGATCCCATTGAGCTAAGTCCTCAACCCATGGCTCCTAGGAAACACAAGACGTTAACGCCCCATCCTATATATCCTAGGAAACACAAGACGTTAACACCCCATCCTATCGGCCCAAAGGAACACGGATTTCATGGTCCCATGCCCTTACAATTTCGCCACCGTGGGACTCAACACAATAAAACCTTCCCCCTACTTAACCATACGGCTCCCAACCCGCGTGTGATAGCACGAAAGTACTTGAATCAACGACGTTACCAAAGTTCGGTCCTTAATTGTCCGCACAAGTCCAACCACGCACTCCACCCTCGTACACGAAGGCACCATCACTAACCATCACTTGTCTAGACCAAAAGCTCATTTAAAATGACAAAATTTAACTTAGGAAACAGATACGAAGATCTGAAACAAAAGTATATAAAGAGAGTGGTGTTTATCCCATAATTGTTGGGTTATTCCCGACAATCAAACTACCGGTTCTAGACTTGCATGGCTAAGCGAAACTCGAACAATATAATTTCACACATCCTAACATAAACATTTCAGCATTGGAGTAATTCATGGATAGACACAATGACAAGATAATAGGATGTGTCTAACTACTCATCACAAAAATAACGACATTATAAAACTATATGCAAGCAATTATCATTGCATCTACCCTAACAAAATTGGGATCAAATATGATGCAAAAGAAAGTTCAAATGATTCTTGCCTTGCTGGTAGCTTAGTTGCTCACTCTCAGTCACGTAGGAATCGATATCAATAGGCTCGGAATCTATATAATTGCAATACCGAATAAACATCGAGAAATACCTCAAAATTCAAAATGCTCAAAAATGCATGATTTTTCTACAGTAGATAAGTCATGATTTAAGGTGATTTTTGGTGAAAGAATTATTTCATTTTGATTTAGTATATGAAATTTAAGGTGGTTTGAATTTCAGATTTCAATATGCCTTCATTTATGTAATTGAATTATGAGGTGAAATTTTGTAGAGCAGTGGTGAGTACAAGGATTACATGGATGAAAGGGCAATATTATTACAAGTTCAAAACAATTGAGTTTGCTTCAATCGGAGTTTTCTTGATTTAGTTATTGATTTTCAAAGTTATTAGCCTTTTTCTTTTGTAACAAAAATAGTGTTTATAGCTCATTTTCTAAAATAATGCTCTTTGTTACATAGAAAAGTTTGAAACCAATTTTAACATAAATTTCATTAAAAATAAAAATTATCAGAAGTGGTTTGATTGCTTTTGGAGTAAAAATGAATTAGTTATGCCTTTTTCAAAGTTATACATATTTTTCAGCTTACAATTAAATGGATTTCGAATTTCTTAAAGCATTTATCACTTTTTCTACCGAGCGCTTCCTAGACGCGGTCACTGACCAGCGGGCCCAGTGAATAGTGCATTTTTCCATTTCACTCAGATTTTAAATCGAGCAATGACATGTGGGTCCCGCTGTCAGCGGTACTGTAACATCCCAAATTTTGGGCTTGTGTTTCAAATGTAAGAAAATGAGTAGAAATTAAAACTTTTTCTTACATCATGTATTTCCTGTTGTGCCAATCAATTCTTGTTCAAGGAATTATGGAATTACATTGTCACAAGTCTTGTGGATCCAAATCTTGCTATTCCACAAACAATCTTGTCAAGTCTTATGATCATCCTCTGGAAATATTTTTCCTAGTCTCGTGATGGTATGTGACCCTCTGAAAATTTCACAATTTTTAGAAATTGTTTGAATATTTTAGAGGGTCAAACCTGCTTGACTCTCACCAAACCTAAAACCAGCACCATGTAGAATTTTCGGAGAAAAATACAATGCATAAAAACCTCTGAAAATTTTACACAAGGTCAATGTCTCAACAAGAAGCTCCTGTAAAAATTTCAGAAATTTTGGAGTTGTTTTGCTACCCCAAATAAATCCTCAAAAGTCTCAAAGATAATTAAAACCTAAAAACCAATTTCACGTTCCTTGTTCGAGTCCGCCTCGAGTCCGAGCCACTTGACTTGGTCGAACCACCTAGCCGCACCGAGCCGCGCTTTAAACGCGCGTGCAATCTCAGCCGTTGGATTCAAATCGCCGCCCACGCTCAGTGAGCATTCGGACCCTCCGGTTGCATTAACCAATTGGGACCGTTGATCTCAATCCAACCGTCCAGATTTTCGTAAGCAATCGGACTGTCCGACGAGCTCTTTAAATCACACCGCCCATCTAAAATCCGACGGTCGTGGTTTGTCTTCTCTGTTCTTCTTCCCTCTGCCCCGCCGAAGGCGCGCGACAATGGTAGAAAGAGAGAGAGCGCGGCGGCTTTGATGTGTCACTTCAAGTTTGCTTTCAACAACGCTCTCTGGGGCATTTAATGCGCACTGTGCTTTCTCCTCCATTGTCCCGAGTCTCAGCTGCTCCCATCATTTCTTGGTCCATGACCGCGCCATGAACCGAGCTCACCATGGGCTCATGTTCGCGCTTGTAACCCTAACCCTTTCCCTTTATATTGCCTTAGCTCCTTCTGGTGTTCCTTTGCACCACACTTTGCTCTTCTTAGTGTTTGAGCGGCTAAACCACCTCACACCCTCAAAGCACCATTGTTGGTCGTAGAGCTCCAATGGCGCCTTGGTGTCCAAGTGGTTCATCTTCAACATTTCTTGCACCCTTTGAACTCCTCAACCTCCTTTATATTTCCCTAACTTGATTTTGGGTTGCATTCACAGAATCACTCAATTTTAAGTTTGGAGATTTTCTGCTGGTTTCACCCCTTTCTTCTCCAGCTCCGTGAGTGGTTCTTTTGCAATTAATTGCTTTTGGGGCCTCTTTGAGCTATAGTGAAGCTGGTGGTGATTTGGTTCCACTCATTTTGCTCGAACCTCATCTTCCACTTCATCTTCTTCGCTCCGGTGGACTTCATCGTGTTCAAGTCTTCCCGCGATCTTTAAGCTCCTCTCTCGGTTAAGGTAGCTTCTATATAGTCCTTAGAAGTCATGGCACTCGCTTCCTTGGACCGCAGCGAGCATCTTGCTATTTTCGTGTTTTGCCGTGTCGGCCTCCTTCTTTGTTTTCCGCTGGCTCATGCCTGCACTTCCACCCTCCACGGCGAGGTCACCACCATTGGGTCGCAGCACTATTGCGAACCCATTTTGATAGTTTAGGGCGCCGCCGCGACCGGAGTCGCCGGCGACAAGCCGACAAAGCCACTCGGGTTTTGTCAGTTGAGAAGCTCCGTTTTCGTCAGATAATTAGGACACATTAAGTGCTAATCATCATTAATCATTGGTCATTAGTAATTAATTAGTTGTCCTAAAAACCTCCTTTAAGTCACTGACAGGTGGGACCACGCGCACTGTGCACGTGTGTTAAACCTCGCATGTGTGACTCTCAGTCACTGACATGCGGCCCCACGTGTCAGCACTCCAGATTGCACTTCGATCTTGGACCGCCGTCCATTTCGCGATCTGCGGCCCAGATCTTGTATGCATTCGGACCATCCGGTTCCCCTCATCATCCTGGACCGTCCATCTCGTGATCTGCGGCTGAGATCATGTGTGCAATCGGACCTTCCGGTTAGATTTGGGTTCCGAGCCGCTCATCTTTAGATCTCGCGGTCGTGGTTCGCCGAGGTAATCGCACCTCCGCTGCATCGCCCTCGTGAGCCGCTTGGATCTTGATCCAATGGTGGGTTTCTCATATGAATCGCGCGGCGTGCTGCTTTTTCGCAAGGCGTGTGGCTCGTTGGATTTTGCATCAACGCCCACGAAAGCGTCCACGCGTTTATTTGCGGTTGGGTTGGTTTTAATTCTGTAAGTATTTATTTATCAATCAAAATTGTATCAAAACTTTAGAAATTCATAACTAATTCAAGATAAATCCTTTTACATGAAACCAATCGCAATAAATTTGTATTTCACTGTAGTTTAATATAAAAATGCTTTTAGCTATGTTTCAGTAGTAGAAAATTTCGTAATCTTTAATAGCTTGTTTTCTCGCTATTTTTATATATTCCGTAATTATATTAAAACTTGGAAAATGCATATCTTTTTCTCGATATCACAGAAATTGAATGATTTTAACTTTGATAAATTTGTTATTAACTAAACTTTAATCTAAAAATGGTGATAGGTCTAAATCAGACCGTAAAAATGTGTTAGTAGATTTAACCTTATTAGAAAGACTTAAAAATTCATTTAATGATGTAATAGACACCAGTAATTCTCTGTAAATCCTAAAATAGAAATTTGATGTTAGGAAATCCCTCTTATCATTCCATAATGTGAAATAGGTTTTGCACATGTTTATATTTCTCGAAAGTGCATAATGCTAGTTTTGCATCTTAGAAAAATCATAACTAAATCATTTTAACTCCAAATGACCTAAAATTTTATATGGGTTACCACTATCCCAGTGGGTAGCTACCATAAAAATTTCAGCTTCAAAACTTTTCTAGAAAATGTTTTGCTACAGATGCTAATTATGGTAGAAAATGGGTTTTTAGGTAATATCTTTGCACCACAGATCCAAATTAGGTTTTCCAGTTTCTATGTCTTGGTATATTCGTATTTCACCTTGTGTATAAGTTTCGTCGATTTGGATAATTTTTGCTTGCTCTTTGTTTAGTGTTGCTCGCCTTATTGGTTGTTCTTGGTTCTTTTTGCCTTCGCTTAGGATTCGACATTTATGGTAATCCCGAGAGCGACCCTCCACAACAGCTTGAGCAACACAAGCACAGCGCTTTGATCATGTTAATCCCAGTATTTTAAGTATTTATGTTGATTACAAATTCTATGTATGCATTGCTATTTTGTGTTAATAGTTGGCCTAGTAGATGCATTTCCTTAGCAAATGATTATCCTCTACTACCATGAGCCTAGGTTACTTGATGTGATTTAGAGTTCGTGGATGGGCTCTTGTCACTTATTAGTTGCGAATTAATTGCTTAGCCATGCTTAGCTTCGGTAGAAATGGGCGGTTATCGACTTGTCGATAACCTTGATCACACAAAACTTATTATGATTTATGATTTCCACCTTGTGCCATGTCTACTTACGAAAACTAAAACTGAAAACAAAATGATTTAGACTTGGGCACAATGGTAAGATGGTGTGATTTTGGGTGTGACTGGAATGGTGCCCGGGTCAACAAGGACCGAACATCTTGTTACACTAAACCAAGCATTTTAGCGTGCTAACCACATTAGAGGGTATGTGTGAGGACCCGGAATATTTAACTAGTAACACTTAACCTCCAATTGGTTCTAGCGTTACTAATTAAACATTCTAAGCCTCGATGGACATATGCTTCCCAGAATTGCAGCATATGTACATCATCACAAAATTACACATCAATTCCATACACATACATCACTAAGTTCAACAACGACATACATAAAGTAAAGTTATTACAAAAGAGAGCCGACCGGCCAAATAGAACAATATACAAGAATGACAATGAAGCAAAAGCGCCATAAGATGGCTAGAACAAAAGTCGGCCAGGTTAGCCACACACCCACAAGGCAACCGACCGCCGCTAAGCTAGTCGCCCATAGCTACCACAACACACTCACAAAAGTGAGGCCCTTGAGCTCACCTTCCTCCTCTGCAACAAAACAATTAAGTATAGCAACCGAGTACAAAGATTGTCTTTGTACCCGCAAGACTGACGTGTGGAATAGCAGACCTATTCATAAACTACATGCAAGCTTATTTAGGTGGAGGTCATATGTCTCATTTTGCATGAAGCCAACTTTATTTGCAATAATGTAATACATTTTAAAAGCAAGTTTGCAAATTTATTTTGTTATCAAAGTAATGTGAGTAAGTAAAGATACATACAAGTAACCACTGGAAGTGACTATCCCAATAGTCACCACAACATATACACGAATCCTAATTCGTACCACCCATCAGTTTTAATTTAAAAGGTTGTAGTCTAACTCTTGAAAGACCTTGCCAAGCGTGTCCATAACCTAGGACGAGGCTATTCGAATAGTTTTAACCCTGCAGGGTGTACCAATGTACCCACACTCGCACCGCCTTCAAGCCACAAGCACACTATCAAGGTATGCCGCCCGGCTAAGTCCTCTGAGACATTTCCAATCTTGTATTAACTACGAGCCTTCGTATGGATAGAAACCCATACGCTTACATTGCAAGCCAAAGACAACCACCGTTACGGGGAAACCTTCGGACACTACAATGCTCCCACCTCCATCCCTCCCGTGACTCCTGCGACTGGAGCCAATACACGCCAAAGTACTAAGTCAAGAGAGGTCCCATACCCTCTAATGTGGTTAGCACGCTAAAATGCTTGGTTTAGTGTAACAAGATGTTCGGTCCTTGTTGACCGGGCACCATTCCACCACACCCAAAATCACACCATCTTACCATTGTTCCCAAGTCTAAATCATTTTGTTTTCAGTTTTAGTTTTCATAAGTAGACATGGCACAAGATGGAAATAATAAATCATAATAAGTTTTGTGTGATCAAGGTTATCGACAAGTCGATAACCGCCCATTTCTACCGAAACTAAGCATGGCTAAGCAATTAATTCAGAACTACTAAGTGACGAGAGCCCATCCATGAACTCTAAATCACAGCAAGTAACCTAGGCTCATGGTAGTAGAGGATAATCATTTGCTAAGGAAATGCATCTACTAGGCCAACTATTAAAACAAAGTAGCAATGCATACATAGAATTTGTAATCAACATAAATACTTAAGATCTGGGATTAACATGATCAAACTGCTTGCACCTCGCTTGTCGTTGCTCAATTTGTTGCGGAGGGTCGCTCTGGGTTACCGCAAATGTCTAATCCTAAGCGAAAAGGCAAAAGAACCAATAACAACCAATAAGACTAGCAACACTTAAACAAAAGAGCAAGCAAAAATTATCCAAATACAACGAAATTTATACATAAGGTAGAATACAAATAAACCAAGACATAGAAACTGGAAAAACCTAATTTGGATTTGTGGCATAAAGATATTACTTAAAAACTCATTTTCGGCCATAATTAGCACTGTAGCAAAAATATTTTCTAGAAAGATTTTGAAGCTGAAATTTTTATGGTAGCTACCTACTGGTATAGTGGTAACCCATATAAAATTTTAGGTCATTTGGAGTTAAGATGATTTAGTTATGATTTTTCTAAGTTCTACAACTAGCATATATCATTTCTCACGAACATGAATAAAGACAAAGCCTAGATCAATTTAAAGCATGTCTATAGGCCAAATTTACCAGGTTGAGTTTGCTCACTTTGCAACTACAGAGAGGAAGTTATGTGGTTTACAAATTTTTCATGAATTCCTAGACCTCATTTTTCATTAAACAAGATCATGCTATTAAAATCATTTTCTCTACAACACAGGGCCTAATTTCATTCTCAGATTAAAGTTCATACCATAACAAAGCTACAATGAATGGAATCATTCAAAAGGAGTTAAAATGACAAAGTTATGCACTTTTGAAATTTGAAACAAGAAAAGACTTAGGAAACTTGAGCTCTCGGAGGTCCAAACGAATCGGAAGACAAGGAGAGGTTGTGGGCCGTTAGATCAAGGTCCGACGGCTCTGAGCCTCGAGAAGCAAAGGCGCACAAGACCTCCTCCCATGCTGGGAGGTCTCGGATCGTTGAGATCTGATCCAACGATCACGACCGTGCGTACAGCCGCACGCAAGGAGGTCTATGCGCTATGAGGTCGTGACCGCCGATCGAGATCCGCGGTCCCAGCACTAGGGGAGGTCCTAAGGCTTTAAATCCAAGGAAAGAGGTCGGGACGGTCAGATTCTCACAGAGGAGGTCCCAACGGTCTAGATCTCCGGAGAGAGGTCCTACTCCTACGGCTAAATCCACAGAAGGAGGTCTAACGCTACTGATCCAAAGGAGGAGGTCCTAGACGGTCAAGATCTTCCAGAGGGAGGTCTTGATCGGCTGGGATTGACACGAGGAGGTCTTGGATGACCAAGATCTTCTCGGGGAGGTCCTAAGCGGTAGTGTTTTATCGGGAGGAGATCTGGACGGTTCAGATTAGACCTAGGGAGGTCTTGAACGGTCCAGGACAACGCGGAGGGAGGTCGTGTGACTAAAGATTTTACAAATAAAATCCAACGCTCAGATCTAAAGCCGGGGAGGTCACGAACGGCTAAGATCAAGATTGGGGAGGTCCTGAGGGTTTCCTAACAAGGACCGGGGGTGCTCCTTTTTGCAAAGAGGACCACGAGGAGGTCTTTTCCAACGAGGACCTCGGGGAGGTCCCGAAGGTGGTTTTTACAAAAATGACCCCGAGGAGGTCTTTTTGCGCAGGAGTGGCCCTAGTGGCTCAGATGTAGTTCCAAGAGGTCCTAAACGGCTAGGATCTAACCAGGGGAGGTCCTAGTGCGAAAGATTTAACACAGAGCCAGATCTAACGGCTAAGAGCTAATCCCGGGAGGTCTTTAAAGGCGAGGTAGAACTAGGGAGGTCACGGGACTTAGAAATTTCATGGAAACCCATCTGCATGCATGCATCTAACCGAGGGTGGTCTTAATGGCCGAGATTAAACGAGGGGGAGGTCTTACACTCACGGGTTTTCACAGCGAAGATCTAAAGGTCCAGATCTAAACGTGGGGAGGTCTTAGACGGCTACGAAGAACTCGAGGAGGTCCAAGGTGCTTTTAATGGCGCGGAACCTACGGACAGCGACAAAGGGTGGCGGCTAAGACAACTCACGGCTACTGATGATTGGCAATAAATGGGCATTTAAGATGCCCTAACAAGATGACGAAAACGGGAGTTTTGAACCTGCAAAATCCCGAGCGGGCTCAACGGTTTGCCGCCGGCGATGGGGACCTCGCCGGCGCAAACCAAGGGCATGGTTGGATTCCAAATAACGTCAGGAACCCAAAGGATGTGCTCGACTCACGGCGACGATTTACGAACGCCATGAGCGGAGAGGGTGGTAATTAAGTTTTCGGCAAAACCGACAAACACTAAAAGGCTTGCTACGCTTTAATCTAGCTAAACCCCGAGCTAAAAGGGACTAACGAGGACTCACCAGGGCCAAGGTGAGGTCCAGAGGAACTCGGAGGAGAGGTCGATGCCGAAGGAGGTGCTCTGGTGACGGTGGTGCTTGCCGGAGTTGGGGAAGACGACCAAAGACAACTCCAAAGCAAGTTCCCGATCGCCCACCTCAGAGGTTAAACAACACAAGTTAGGGGGACTTGAGCTGACCAAGAGAGCAAAGTGACAGCCAAAAAGGTAATGAGGAACCACTGGAGCCCGGAGGTCTTCAAGGAGAGCTCCAAAAGTGACAATGGAGGCAGGGAGGTGGTGGTGTTCTTGGTGCTTGAGTTTGGGCTCACACTCACGACCGAGAGAGTCTAAACAAAGACCAAGTGATGGGGAAAGAACAGAGGAAGGAACCACGGCTATACATAGCCAAGCGCTTGGACAAGGCTAGGGCAAAAGCTCACCGTGAGCAAAGTCCATGCCCCCGCCATGACTTGCTAGATTTGACAAGAGCGGTAGGTAGGGGAAGACTTCTAGGCTAGGCTCTCGACACATTTAATGCATGACAGAAAGAGACGTTGGGAAGGACCAAAAGTGACAGAGCCACCGCTCCCAATCGCTGCCGGACTCGACACACGCACGGTGGAGGAAACCACGATGACCGTGGCTCGAGGAGGTCGTGAGGGAGGAGAACGGGCCGAGGGGAGGTCCCGGACATCCCGCAGGTGCTCGAGAGGTCCCCGGACGTCCAAGAATCGCCGAGGTAGGGGAGGTCTTGCGCGGCGAGGAGGTCCCGGGAGGTCGTGGACGCTGGATGGAGATCCAGTGGCTTGGACCACCCAGGCGCCGAGGGCGCCAAGAGGTCCTCGATCGGTGGGAGGTCGTGAGCGGTGGATGGAAATCCAACGGCTAGAACGGGCGCGCACGATCGAGCTCGGGTGCGCGGCGCGACATGGTCCAACCAAGTCGGTTGAGTTGGGCTCGGTCGAGCCCGAGTCCGACTCAACCAGATTTAGTTTTTCCGGTTTTGGAAGGACCTGCTCCTTCGAGGATTGTTTGAGGCAGAAACCGACTCCAAAAATTATGAAATTTTTACAGGAGCTTGCTAGCTCAAACGAGGACCTAGCATAAAATTTTCAGAGGCTTTGGGGCTGTGGATTTGCCTCCAAAAATTTAACAAGGCACTGGTCCAAGGTTTGACCAGAATTTGAATTGGTTTGACTGACCTCCAAAATATTCAAACATTTTCTAAAAATTGTGAAACTTTTCAGAGGAGTCACATACCAACCCAAGAATTTAGGAAAATATTTCCAGGAGATTATCACAAGATGGAACAAGGATGATTAAGAAGAATAAGATGTGGGTCGAAATGACTTGTGATCTTTGTATTCCATAATCTCTTTACAACAATTGTCCAAAGCATACAGAAATACAAGATGTAAGAAAAAGTTTTAATTTCCCTCATTTTCTTACATTTGAAACACAAGCCTAAAATTGGGATGTTACAACTCTCCCCTTACAAGAATCTCGACCGAGATTCCGTTTACTCTGAGAAGAAAGAAGGAAAATCTGCACAGGCGCATCTTCTCGCTCCCAAGTTGCCTCATCTTCGTAATGGTTTGACCATCGAACCTTAAGGAACTTGATGACACGGTTCCTTGTTCTCCGCTCGATTCTCAAGAATGCGAACAGATGCTCGCGGTAGGTCAAATTCTCCTGCACATCGAGAACCTCCAACGGAGTTTCCTCGCTTGGGACACTGAGGCACTTCTTCAGTGTGAAACATGGAACACATCATGCACACCCTCAAGCGCACCGGTAGCTCCAATCGGTATGCAATCGCTCCAACTCTCGATGATACGGTAAGGCCCAACATATCGAGGAGCCAACTTGCCCTTGATGCCAAAACGTTGATGGCCCTTCAAGGGTGAGACTTTGAGATACACAAAGTCATTGGGCTCAAAGCTCAACTCACGGCGACGACGATCCGCATAGCTCTTTGTCCGATCGGGCGCGCGCGATGCTCGCGGATCAATCGAACTTGACTTTCGCCTCATTGATCGAATCGGGCCGAAAACTGCCGCTTCACCGCCTCTCGACTAGTTCAACGGGTTCTCGCACCTTCTCCCATAGCCTCAAATGGTGCCATGCCAAGATCGGCTGAAAGTCACGTTGTTGTAGGAGAACTCCAAGAAATGGTAGGCATTTCTCCCACTTCTTCCCATAGGAAAGAACACAAGCACGAGGAGCATATCTTCCAACACTTGGTTGACTCGCTCGCTCGCCATCGATCGAGGATGAAAGGTCAGACGAAATGAAGGCGGGTCCCCATAGCCTCTGCGGACTATGCCAAAACCGCGAGGTGAAAAGTGCACCACGATCGAAACAATCGTCTTGATTACAACCGTGAAGACTCACAATCTCGAGACATAAAGTTCGCCAAAGGCCCCACACGGTGAGTCTTTACAGAAGGAAATGTGCCACTTTAGTCAACCGGTCAATCACGACCCAAATAGCATCATTCCCTTGGGCGAAGCGGGCAATCCGGTGATGAAGTCCATGCCAACGGAATCCCACTTCCATTCTCGCACCGCAAAGGCTGAAGAAGACTCGCTGACGCCGATGTTCGCCTGTAACATCCCAATTTTAGGCTTGTGTTTCAAATGTAAGAAAATGAGGGAAATTAAAACTTTTTCTTACATCTTGTATTTCCGTATGCTTTGGACAATTGTTGTAAAGAGATTATGTGAATACAAAGATCACAAGTCATTTCGACCCACATCTTATTCTTCTTAATCATCCTTGTTCCATCTTGTGATAATCTCCTGAAATATTTTTCCTAAATTCTTGGGTTGGTATGTGACTCCTCTGAAAAGTTTCACAATTTTTAGAAAATGTTTGAATATTTTTGGAGGTCAACAAACCAATTCAAATTCGGTCAAACCTTGGACCAGTGCCTTGTTAAATTTTGGAGGAAAATCCACAGCCCCAAAGCCTCTGAAAATTTTATGCTAGGTCCTCGCTTGAGCTAGCAAGCTCCTGTAAAAATTTCATAATTTTGGAGTCGGTTTGCTGACTCAAACAATCCTCCAAGGAGCAGCTCCTTCCAAAACCGTAAAAACTAAATCTGGTTGAGTCGCATCGCTCGACCGAGCCCAACTCAACCGACTTGGTTGGACCATGTCGCCAGCCGCCGCACCCGAGCTCGATCTCGTGCGCGCCCGCTCTAGCCGTTGATTTCCATCCGGCCGCCACGACTCTCCCACGATCCGAGGCTCTTGGAGCGCCTCGCCGCCTTGGGGTGGTCCAAGCCGTGGATAATCATCGGTGGCTCACGACCTCCTCAGACCTCCTCGCCGCGCCGACCTCCCCACCTCGGCGATTCTTGGACGTCCGGACCTCCCAAGCAAACTGGGACGTCCAGACCTCCTTAGCGCCAGAGCTTCCTCACGACCTCCCGAGGTCCGCCTCGCCATGAAATTTCGCACTCATGCGTGTGTCGTGAAATCGAGCGCTTGGGCAAGTGAGATGTCACCTTTGCCTCTTGTCAACGGCTCTTTCGCATGACATGCATTTATTGCTAGTCGACTTTAACCTCCAAAGTCTTCACCGCTCGCCACTTGTCCTGCTGTGCGTGCTGCTGGCGGGCATGGTTCTTGCTCACATGGGCTGCCCTAGCCCTTGCCAAACTCCCTGTGCTATACATAGCCCTAAAAACTCCTCTCCTTTTTCCTTCTTCGTTCTTGGTCGTGCTTGAGCTCCTCGGTTGAGTGGTCCTCAAGCTCAAACCCCAAGAACACCACCACCCCGAAACCTCCATTGCCACCTTTGGAGCTCCTCGCCAAGCTCGAGCTCAGTGGTTCCATCAACGTTCTTGCTGCTTTTTCTTGTCATCTCGAGCACCTCGAGCATTCTCTAACTTGCTGTGGTTATCCATCGCAGAGGTGGTCAAGTTGGGGAGTCGCTTGTCGGGTCGAGGTCGTCTTCTTCTCCATCGCCGCGCAGACACGCCACCGCCGACTTCGTCGACCTTCTCCAAGTCCCTCCGTCTTCCTCTGGACCTTCCCTACACTCGGGTGAGTTCATTTTAGTCCCTTAGAGTTTAAGGTCTAGCTAGGATAGCTCGCAACGCTCGATTTCGCTATTTTCGGATTTTGCCGAAAAGCTTGTCCTCCGCCATTCTCCGGCTCGCCTGCGTTTAAGGCCGCCGCCGCCGAGAGTGCTCCGCTGGAGGTCCGCGGCACTATTGCAGTATATCGGTGCCCTTGGTCTGCCGCGAGGTCCCCATCGCCGGCGGCAAGCCGTTGAGCCCGCCGGGATTTTGCCTGCTCAAAACTCCCGTTGCGTCATCTTGTTAGGACATCTTAAATGCCCATTTATTGCCAATCATCGTGAGCGTGAGTTGTCTTAGCCGCCACCCTTTGTCGCCGTCCGTAGTTCCGCGCCATTAAAAGCACCTTGGACCTCCTCGAGTTCTTCGTAGCCGTCTAAGACCTCCCCACGCTTAGATCTCGGACCTTTAGATCTTCGCTGTGAAAACCCGTGAGTGTAAGACCTCCCCTGCTTAATCTCGGCCATTAAGACCACCCCTGGTTAGATCTGCACTGCAGATGGGTTTCATGAAATTTCTAAGTCCCAGGACCTCCCTAGTTCTACCTCGGCCTTTAAAGACCTCCCGGGATTAGCTCTAGCCGTTAGATCCGGCTCGTGTTAAATCTTTCGCACTAGGACCTCCCCGGTTAGATCCTAGCCGCTTAGGACCTCTTGGAACTACATCCGAGCCACTAGGGCCACTCCCACTGCAAAAAGACCTCCTCGGGTCATTTTTGTAAAACCACCTTCGGGACCTCCCGAGGTCCTCGTTGAAAGACCTCCTCGTGGTCCTCTTTGCAAAAAGGAGCACCCCGGTCCTGTTAGGAAACCTCGTGACCTCCCCAATCTTGATCTTAGCCGTTCGCGACCTCCCCGGCTTTAGATCTCGAGCGTGGATTTTATTTGTAAAATCTTTAGTCACACGACTCCCTCCGCGTTGTCTCGGGACCGCTCAAGACCTCCCTAGGTCTAATCAACCGGCCGAATCTCCTCCCGATAAAACACTACCGCTTAGGACCTCCCGAGAAGATCTTGGTCATCCAAGACCTCTCAGAAACAATCCCACCATCAAGACCTCCTCCGGAAGATCTTGACCGCCTAGGACCTCCTCCTTTGGATCGCAGCGTTAGACCTCCTTTCGTGGATTTAGCCAGTAGGAGTAGGACCTCTCTCCGAGATCTAGACCGTTGGGACCTCCTCTCGTGAGAATCTGACTGTCCCGACCTCTTTCCTTGGATTTAAAGCCTTAGGACCTCCCCTAGTGCTCTGGGACCGCCTGATCTCGACCGACGGTCACGACCTCTCTGATAGGCGCGTAGACCTCTCTTTGCGTGCGCTGCAGCACGCCGCGGTCGTGATCGTTGGATCAGATCTCAACGATCCGCACTCTCCCGATGCGGGAGGAGGTCTTGTGCGCGCGTGCTTCGAGTCTCGTGAGTCACGGACTTTGATCTAACGGCCCACGACCTCTCCTTGTCTTCCGCTGCTTTGGACCTCCGAGAGCTCAAAGTTTCCTAAGTCTTTTCTTTTTTCAAATTTCAAAAGTGCATAACTTTGTCATTTTAACTCCTTTTGAATGATTCCAGTTGTTGTAGCTTTGTTATAGTATAAACTTTAACTGAGAATGAAATTAGGCCCTGTTGTAGCAGTAAAATGATTTTAATAGCATGATCTTGTTTAATGAAAATGAGGTCTAGAAATTCATGAAAAATTTGTAAACCACATAACTTCCTCTCAGAAGTTGCAAAGTGAGCAAACTCAACCTGGTAAGTTTGGCCTATAGACATGCTTTAAATTGATCTAGGCTTTGTCTTTATTCATGTTCTGAGAAATGATATATGCTAGTTGTAGAACTTAGAAAATCATAACTAAATCATCTTAACTCCAAATGACCTAAAATTTTATATGGGTTACCACTATACCAGTAGGTAGCTACCATAAAATTTCAGCTTCAAAATCTTTCTAGAAAATATTTTTGCTACAGTGCTAATATATGGCCGAAAATGAGTTTTTAAGTGATATCTTTGCGCCACAAATCCAAATTAGGTTTTTCCAGTTTCTATGTCTTGGTATATTTGTATTCTACCTTGTGTATAAATTTCGTTGTATTTGGATAATTTTTGCTTGCTCTTTTGTTTAAGTGTTGCTAGTCTTATTGGTTGTTCTTGGTTCTTTTTG